>CM055318.2:20612916-21893333 GCA_029255685.2 Silene conica | reverse complement strand
CAAGAAAAAGAAAAAAAAAAAGAAAGCTGAAAAAGTGGTTGTAAATGATTGAGTTATTAACCTAGGTCGTGACTTTCTGTTTGTGAGGGTTTAAGAGGGTCAAGGTCAATAAGGGGAGATTAAGGCCTAATATGCAATTGACTCGATTAAATTGACTTGTTGCTTGGGAATAGTATGATAAAAGGGTTAAACATTTTTTTACAATAATGAGCTGCTATAGAATAAAACAAGTCTACAAAGTTACAGTACAAACAATGGCGACCCCTAAACCTAGGTAGCACGGGCACTTCTCGTAATGAACTGTACCGTGTCCGACACTGACACTCCACGGACACATGCCGAAACGTCGGACACCTATATATAAAGTCGTGTCTAACTTTCTATATTTATTTGGGCACGTGTCCGACGCGTGTCCATGGTATTTGAGCCGTGTCCATCGCGTATCCACGATATTTGGTCATTATTTGGGGTGAATGTTGTTCTTCAGACGAGAAATGCGCTATCGAAGATATTAATTAGAATATTGGTTCGGAAGAGAAATGAAAATGAGTTATTATCAAGGACAAGTTTTACTTTTACTTATTTAAAATTAATATCAAATACTTTTATAAAAATAAAATCAAACATTATAACTATAAAATATACTCCCTCATATTTCATATTTTGTTCTCCTTTGTGTTTGGCACAAATATTAAGGAGAGAAATAAAATAAGTGTAAAAATTGGGTGGGGTTTGGTGATAGGTGAGAGGATGAATAATTAGGAATTAAATGAGAACTTGTGGGGCCACAAACATTAAAAAAGAATAAAATATGAGTAAAAAAGTTGGGTGGGGTTTGATAATAGGAGAGAAAAATGAATAAAATAAGAATAAAAGTTTCCAAAATAGAAAATGAGAAAAAAACCTAAATAATCCGTTTTAGCAAATAGAGAACAAATAAAATATGGAATAGGAAGGAATATATTTTATTAAATTTAAATAACGTGTCACGTGTAATGACATGTCGTGTTACGTGTTCGTGTCCGTTTTGGTGATACCTAGCCCTAAACTACTAGATAACCAAGTAGTAGAGCGTGATATTTTTTCTTGTGATATTATATTGAGGAAGTTGTGATATTGTAGACTTTGTAGTTAAATACTCAATTCTCAAAAGGATAGTGTATACTCACATGATCCCATTCCATATCAGTATACACTATCTTTTTGAGGATTGAGTATTACACTACAAAGTCTATAATATCACAACTTACAATATCACAAGAAACAATATCACGCTCTATAAAAAACAATATCACAAAATTTTTTCCTGAAAATTTTTTCCGGAACTTTTTTTTCCGGAAATTTTTCGGATTTTTTTGTTTTTTTTTGTGATGTTGTTTTGAAGAACACATGATATTGTATTGAGTAACTTGTGATATTGTAATGGAAAAAAAATTCGAAAAAAAAGAAATTTCGAGAAAAAAAATTCGAGGAAAAAAATTTTGAAAAACAAAATTTCGAGCAAAAAAAAATCCGACAAAAAAGATTTTTTTCGTGATATCGTTTTTATAAAATTTTCGTCGCGATATTTATTAGTTCAATGCGTGAAATTTCTTATTAATTAATTCATTAATACTCAATACTCAAATATATATGAGTTTTCATCGGATCTCGACTCATATATAGAGCGCGGATCCTGTGAGGTTTACATCTTAGATGAGGTTTGCATACCAAATCTCAGCCATTGGATCTTGTATGAACCAACTTAGGTCGAACGACCAAAATCAATAGAACAAGACTACATCAAAATTAGAGAACCGTTCCTCTCTCTTACTACCGCTGACATTCTCACTAACATTCCCACTAACACTCACAATTCCACACTCTCTTATCACCACCATCGACGACCGATCTCCGAGGCGACGACGACGGCCCTCCGATCGCGACAGGTCTCATTCTTCGTAATTGATGTATGTCTTCCCCTTTCTAACCCTAATTTCTTTTTTCTGTTCTTAATTTGTTTATTATAATTTGTTGATTTGCTGATTTGCTGATTTGCTTTTCGATCTTCACTTAGCTTATAATGTTTAATGATTGGATTTGCTACGTATACATCAGGCTTTTTTGGCCTTTACGACTCGTGACACCTTCAAAATATAAAAGAGACAAAAAGCGCACATTGAAAATTAATACAACGAAGTTTATTGCTGCTAAAATTCAAGATTACAATAAAACTAAACAAAAAGTTTGAAACAAAGTTTTATCAAATTCTAGTCCATAATTTCAAGTCAAACGAACCAAAACTTGACAAGATAACATGAATATAAAACTTGGCCGTAGGCAATAACATATCAATAATCAATGATTTTTAACTTTTTGCTTACTTATATGGTGTACACAATTACACACTACACGAACTATTAAAATTGGGACCGGACTTTGGGCTTTCGAGTTTAGCCCAATCCAGCCCAATTTTTCTGATGGGCCACCTGGACCGGACTTTAGGCTTTTTTCGGGACCGAGAGTTTAGACCAAACCCGGGAAAACGAGGGCCGGGTTGAGTCAGACTTTTGGGCATGGACCATTTGATCGGCTCTATTGAGAGACTATCTGCAAGTTTTGATGCTGACGATGAGTTTAAGATGATGTTTGTTGTTTATGTTATGTCTTGTTTCCTTGAGCCTACGTCGGGGTTGTGTTGGATCTTCGACTATTGTCGATTGTTGAAGATATTACTAAGATTCCACAGTGGAATTGGTGCAAGTTTGTCTTTTCAAAGCTGAAGGCGGCTGTCCGTGACGGTCTTTTGGGAAGTCATACATCCGAGGATGTGTAACATTCTTGGCGATCTCATATTTTCACCACTATTTGTTTAGCGGTGAAAAGGTTAATAATGAGCTTCTGCTAATTCAACATTGGGATACAAAGCGGTTCCTAAATAGGTTCCAGCTTGAGGAGGCCGTTGGTGCCCTGGGCACGGGAAAGCATGCAGATATTGAATTACCAATCTCGCGTAATCGGGTGGATGGTTGTGCGAAGGTTCCAAGGGTACAATTTCACTTTGCTGCTAAGGGTCGATATATTATGGTGGATGTACCTGTTAACATCCGTGTAGGTGCTGAAGTACATTCTGCTGCAATAAATGTAAGTACCTGTTTGTGTTTTCTTATAATAGTGGTTAATGTATGTGATTGTGATAAGTTTTTTTATTTTAGTCACCTCTCAGGCCACTGTGATTCATATTTAGCTATGTTGTTTGTGGCTTTGAATTTGCATCGTATTGCTTGAACATTAAGTTCGCCTTAAGGGGATCTCAGGACTAGACCTATACCAGCTCGTCTGGCGTTTGAAGCTTCATCCACGTGCAATTCCCAAAACTGGTCTTCTTTGTCTTGTTCTAGGTGGAGGATGTTTTTTCCGCCTAGGTCTGGAGGACAAGGCAGAACTCGGATACGAAATTTGCTAATGAGATTTTATTGTTGTGCGAGGCTTAAATTTTTAGTCGTACCCGCTCAGGTGTACGAACCATTTGACCATCTGAGCTGGCGATTCTAAAAATTCTAGCTCAGGTGTTGTCGTCTGGCTTGAGGCTGGAGGTGCATTGACTGGTCTTGTAGATGTTGGAGGTCTGGTCCCAGAAGTCTGGCCTAGCATGCTTTGGGTGCTGGAAGGACTGGAGCTAGTTCCAGACATTGCGATGAGCGAACTTTGGGAAATTATGGCGCTGAAACAATCACTTTGCCCCACGGTGGGCGCCAAATTATTTTGGTAAAATAATACCGAGCCTACGTTTAGTTGTGGCTTAAAGTGACTACTCGTTGACCAATGAATAACAGAATAAGTAAATTATGACGGCCCTAATGAACGAAATGAACAATAGGAAAGCGGTTGACACAAGATATTTTGGTGACACGGAAACCCGTTTATGGGAAACAACCGCGGTGGGAGACGGAGTTCCACCAACTTTGCACTATAATCGAGATGAAAATGATTGACTTGAATACAAGAGACTGAAGAGAAGCCTTCTATGGAGATATTACAGAAATAAATGCAATTGTTAAGTGTGATTTTCTTTGTGGCTGATGGATGGAGGAATGAATGCCTGCTTGACTGCTTGAGGTTTGTAGCCCCTTTTATAGCTTTTCAAAGCAACAGTCTACGGTCCTCCCTGGTCCTGTTCCTGGAATCTTCTGTTTGTTGAGAGAAAATAGAAGGTTGTTTTCTCCTGCATTTGACTACTCCTAACGGCCATTTGAGTGCTATTTATTGGCTATTATGCATTGGGTAAAGTAGAGCTATTCTCCTTTTATTTCTTCTTGGACTCTTTTATGTCGCTTGGAAATGAGGCTTACATTTTTACCCATAAATGTAGCCGAAATTATAATCTCATCTCATTGTTAAAATTCTTTGGCCTTTATTTCATTTTCATTGTCACATTTTCACATTTTATTCCATTACTCTTACACTAACAACGAAAGTATCACATAAGCATTCTAATGCAGTACCTCCCAAGTAAAATTCGGCATGATTAGTGTTAGAACACTTGATGTTGATGATGCCAAGTTACTCCTAATCACTTCTAATGTCTTTTTCTAAGTGTTGTGATTAATAGCAAATGATATCAAGCTTGGAAATGATCAAAGACAATCAAGAAGAAGTCCCAAGATGCAAGAGCAGCAATCTAAGTCGAGTCTAGAAAGAGTGTTGTAAGCAAGGTAATTGAGCATATTCATCTAAGTCATTAAAAGTGCAAAAGTCATGAAACAGTTCTCAGACTGTTGCATGACCTGTGTCTAGTGCTAGTTACGGAGATAATATTCAAAGCGGATTTCAAATGTTTGAAATTGTTTTCAAAATATCAGCTTGTGTTTAAATAAATTATTATTTGATTCAAAGTTCAGAAAATCAAGTTGAAATCTCATTCAAAAGTGACTTGGTCCTTGTGAAAGTTAAATCTTGCTTTATTACCTTATTTAGCTATGTGAGTGTTTCCATGGAGGAAAGTTGATTACACTCCATGTCTAAATAAGTGTAACATAGAGCATTGTGTAGTTGACCAGTCCTTTTCCCCTCTTTGTCAAACTGATTCACTCTTTTACCCATCAAATAAGGACAATCATGTGATGGTAAAAGGTGAACAAAGCACATGTTTTAGGATTTCAAAGCCTTTGCATTTCGGCTATATATATGGACTCTTGAGTTCATTTATTGCCAAGACTTTTAGTGCATTCATTACAAAACTTTGCAAAACTGATTTATGCTTCATTCTTCAAAGTTCTTTTGCAAATGTTTTCTAAGTTTTAAAGTCTTCAAAAAGGTTTTAACAAAGACATTATCTCCTAAGCACTAGTAGCACTCTTAATGCCTAATGAGTATGTTCAAGGACCTTGTGTTTAGATCTTAAATAAAGTCTTCATGTTCTTAAAAGAGAACCCTTGAGACATAATCTTGTAAACCAAAGGTAGAACATCAAAAACTCTTAGAGCGGAGTAGCTCTAAGTTTGAGTTAAGTCTTACGAGCGGAGTAGCTCTAAGCAATGCAACCGGAGTAGGTTGGCGAGTTGTCTTATTGTAATAGTTCTAGTTAAGCGGAGTAGCTTCTAAACTTTTAATAAGATAACGGTTGGACGTAGGCTCCGGAGTAGGAGCTGAACCAATTTTTTATATCGCCTGTTTATATTCTTGCTTAATCTCTTATCAATTTTTCGTATCTTTGCTACTTACGATAACTAGCAGGTCTGTGCAACTGTTGCCTATATTGTTGCTCAGATTCTATCTTTCGTTGCTTGACTCTCAAACAATCAAGTTTAAATCAGAAATTTTTAAAAGGTCACCTAATTCACCCCCTCCCCCTCTTAGGTGTTAAACTCGTTGTGACTCTTCAATTGGTATCAGAGCCTCGTGCTCTTGATTTAGGTCTTACCACCAAAGAGAAAGATCCGTAGTCATGGACGAGTCTAAACACACTAAGTACCCAATCTTCAAAGGTGAAAACTATGCTTGGTGGAAACACCGCATGGAACACTACGTAAAGGGGGTTGACTATGAATGCTGGATGATCATTCAGAAGGGCCCACTTAAGGTTGAGGTTACAGATAAAGATGGAAAAACGACACCAAAAGATGAGGAAAAGTACAACGAAAATGATTACAAAAAAATCGAGAAAAACTCTAGAGCCATGTCCATTCTTCAATATGGCATCGGTGATCAAGAGATAAATCGTATATCAGGTTGTACTTCCGCAAAAGAAATCTGGGATACCCTAAGCCTAGCTCATGAGGGTACATCTCAAGTCAAGAAGTACCGTGTTGATCTTCTCATGCAACAGTATGAGATGTTCAACATGGGAAAAGATGAGTCAATCAACAGTCTGTCGTCCCGTTTCTCATGCATTGTTAATGAACTTAAAAGCCTAGGTCGAAACTTTGAATCCGAGGATTTAGTCCGAAAGATCCTTCGAAGCTTAACTGAAAAGTGGCAACCGAAGGTGACGGCTATTGAGGAGGCCAAAGACCTTGCCGCACTTTCCCTAAATGAACTAATGGGGTCTCTCATGGCCCATGAGCTCTCACTTACTAAACGCTCTCAAGAGAGTTCAAAGGGAAAGGGACTCGCTCTAAATGCTCTCTCAAGTGATGAGGAGGATGAGGATGTCGAGGTCGCTATGTTTACCAAAAATATGGCCGGCATAATAAATGGTCGAGGGTCACAAAAGTTCAACAACAATGCTAGAAAAAGACGCTTTCCTAAGAGGAGATCAAGTTCTACTTTTGGTTGCTTCAAATGTGGTGACAAGGGTCATCAAATCAAAGAATGCCCAAAGTGGGATGAGATTAAGTCCAAGGAAAAACGTGAGCATGCTAAACATGACTACAAGAGCAAAGTAATGACAGCTATATGGGGCATGTCTGATTCCGATGAGGATGAAGTCCTTGAGGAAGAATTGGACGCAAAGTTATGCATTTCTTCAAAGTAAAAAACCGAAACCTCAAAATCAGCAAAGAAGGAAACCGCCGTATGTCTTATGGCTCATTCCGTTGACTCAAACTCAGATTCTGAAGATGAGGTAAATAGTCTAAAGAGAAAGGCCCGCACTTTCTCTAAAGACAAAATTTGTCTCCTTTTAGATGATTTCATAGATAAGTGTCGTGTCCAAAACATTAAGCTAAATGTCATGCAAGATGAAATTGAGAGTATAGCTGAAGAAAATGTCAACCTAAAGGAAAGTCTAACTGAGGTAAACCAAACATGTACCATAACCAAACTTGAGAAGGAGGTTAAATTGCTTCGGAAACAAAATCAAAATCTAATGAGTAAAACTGAGACAGCTCATGTAACAGACCACTGTACTGTTGAACCAGATCTTTGTAAAGAAGTCGAGTCTCTAAATGGAATGGTAGCATCACTCACCAAGGAACGTAACTCCCTCCTAATTGAACTTGCTTCATACAAGCTAGACAACAAACAACTAGAGGAAGTTGCATCCTTGTAAAGTGATGAAGTGAGTCACACCAAAGCAAAGTTGGAAAAAGTTGAAAAACTAAACCTAACTCATCTAGGAAGGATTGAGACATTGACCAAAGAGTTGCATGATGCAAAACAGTTTTATCTCAAATGGGAAGGAAGTCAAAATGTCTTGGAATTTCTGTTAAAACAATCGCAGGAAAATGAGAAAGCTTTGAAAAATGCTGGACTTGGTTTCAGAGGCAACAGGAGCACTCACTGTTGCACCCGAAACCAAGACCCAAGCCAAACTGATTTCAGAAGGCGAAAGTATGCCGGGCTACCTGAGTACATCATATGTAACTATTGTGGAAAGACAGGTCATGAGTTTAATGAATGTCCTAAACAAAAACATGACCTAGGAAGAAACACCAAAGAAGCACAAAAAACGTGGGTTAGAAAAGACTCGGTTTTGAGTGTTAAGAAGGGACCCAAACTTGTTTGGGTTCCTAAACTAACTGTTTGAACTTGCGTAGGCATTAGTGGGAGGCAGCAGCAATTTGTACTTAGACAGTGGATGCTCTCGTCACATGACGGGGGAAGAAAGCCAATTCCTCTCACTAGAAGCCTACAATGGAGGCATGGTGACTTTTGGCGATAACAAACAAGGTGAAATTGTTGGTGTCGGAAAAGTTGGTAAGTCAAAATCACTATGCGTGGAAAAAGTGCTGCTTGTCAAAGGGTTAAAACACAACCTTCTTAGCATTTCACAATTGTGTGATCGAGGTAATATCGTTGAATTTCATGCCCATGTGTGTAAAATTTTGAATGGTAAGACAAGGGAGTTATTTCTCGAAGGTAAACGTGTCAAGGATGTGTATATGATTGATTTATGTTCTTTGTCCGGTCAAACTCTTTCATGCATGAGTGTCCATAAAAATGACCCGTGGCTTTGGCATAAGAGGTTAGGTCATGTGAATGCTAGGACACTAAACAACCTTAGAAGACTTGACCTAGTTGAAGGTTTGCCTATCATTAACTTCAAATTCAACTCCTTGTGTGATGATTGTGTTAAAGGAAAACAAGTTAAAAGTTCGTTCAAATCCAAACATTGTGTTAGCACATCACGTGTCTTAGAACTTGTTCACATTGACCTTTGCGGACCCATGCGTATCACAAGCAAAGGTGGTAGTGATTACATTTGTGTGATTGTTGATGATTGTTCTAGATATGTATGGTTGTTGTTTCTTGGAACCAAAGACAAAGCCTTTAGTGAGTTCTTAATTTGGCTCAAAATGGTCGAAAACAAATTTTCACTCAAACTTGGAGCTTTAAGGTCCGACCATGGAACCGAATTTGAGAACCTCTCTTTTGAAACTTATTGCAATGAAAATGGTGTTAGCCACAACTTTTCGGCCACACGAACTCCACAACAAAACGGAGTTGTGGAACGAATGAATCGAACCTTGGAAAATATGGCTAGGACCATGATCATTAGCTTTAAGGTTCCAAGAAACTTTTGGGCCGAAGCCGTAAATACTTCTTGTTACGTCTATAATCGAGTCATGATTAGAAGAATCACCAACAAGACACCTTATGAAATTCTACGTGGAAGAAAACCAAATATCTCATATTTAAAATGCTTTGGATGTAAATGTTTTGTTCACAATAACGGGAAAGATAACCTTGGAAAATTTGATGCCCGTAGTGATGAAGCAATTTTTGTGGGATATTCTAACCATAGCAAGGCTTACAAAGTCTTTAACAAAAGGACTATGAAAATGGAAGAGAGCATTCATGTCGTGTTTGACGAATCTAGTCTTTTTGTGTCCCCTGAGCAGGTAAGCAATGAAGAAGAGGATGATGAATTTGAACTTGGAATGGTCCGTCGTGATATGGACCATGTGTTAGAAGCTGAGGATACTGAACAACAGTCAGAGGAACCGTTGCATGGGGAAGCAGGCCAAAACTCAGGGGGAATTGAAGGTCCTTCACCCTCAGACGAAGCTAGCACATCAAGAGCTGGTGAAGAAAGCCAAGGATCACCCTCTGATCCCACAAACATCAATGCCCAAACTCCCCCACCAAATCCTCCCCACACAACAGACCCTGAAACTGTTGCATCAGAACAGAATGAACAAGCTCTCGCTCCTAACACCACCATACCAAGGAAATGGAAACACCAAAGCTCTCATCCTCTTGATAACCTAACCAGTGACCTTGATTCAGGGGTAAAAACCAGATCATCACTCAGAAACTTTTGTGCATACAATGCCTACCTCTCAGAAATTGAACCCAACCACATTTCAATTGCCCTCGAAGACCCTTGTTGGATCTTGGTCATGCAAGAAGAGTTGGACCAATTCAAAAGAAGTGAGGTATGGCATCTTGTCCCTAGGTCGTAAAATCGGACTGTCATTGGCACTAGGTGGGTTTTTCGAAATAAGCTAGATGACAACGGAGAAATCGTAAGGAACAAAGCAAGGCTAGTGGTGCAAGGGTACAACCAACAAGAGGGAATTGATTTCGACGAAACCTTTGCACCGGTAGCTAGGCTTGAAGCCATACGAATTCTCGTTGCCTTCGCAGCTCATCATGGCGTAAAACTTTTTCAAATGGATGTAAAATCCGCATTCTTAAATGGCTATCTCAATGAAGAAGTTTTTGTGGAACAACCACCGGGTTTCGTGGATAATGAATCACCGAACCATGTTTACAAACTTGATAAAGCCCTATATGGTTTAAAACAAGCTCCTAGAGCATGGTATGATAGGCTTTCAAAGTTTCTCTTGGAAAATGGTTTTGTACGTGGTTCGGTTGATAAAACTATGTTCATTAAGGCACACTCAGATGTAATGTTGCTTGTGCAAGTATATGTCGATGACATAATCTTTGGTGTAACAAGTGAAGCTCTTTATGATTATTTTGCAAGTCTAATGAAATATGAGTTTGAAATGAGCATGATGGGAGAACTAGGATTCTTTCTTGGCCTTCAAATCAAGCAAAAAGAAGAAGGCACTATGATCCATCAACAAAAGTATGTGAAGGAAATGTTGAGTAAGTTCGGGTTGACCAATGCGAAACCCGTTGCTACACCCATGGTATCTAACCTCAAACTTGATCTTGATCCTAATGGTAAGAGTGTTAGTGAAAAGGTGTATCGAGGTATGATTGGTTCATTACTTTACTTGACCGCAAGTCGACCCGATATTCAATATAGTGTTTGTGTATGTGCTCGTTTTCAAGCTAACCCTAAGGAATCTCACTTCAAAGCCGTAAAAAGGATTTTCAAATACTTGATTGGAACCCAACATCTATATCTTTGGTATCCTTCTTACTATGAGCTTGATCTTGTAGGGTTTTCCGATGCCGATTATGCGGGATGCATGTTAGATCGAAATAGCACGTCGGGAATTGCCACGTTCATGGGCCCATGCTTGCTCACGTGGGCCTCCAAAAAGCAAAACACCGTGTCTCTATCTACGGCCGAAAGCGAGTACATCAGTGCTTCACTCTGTTGCACACAAATTCTATGGCAACGTCAACAATTGCACGATTTCGGTATTAATTTCGAATCCACTCCTATTTTTTGTGATAATACTAGTGCAATTAATTTTTCTAAGAACCCAATACAACACTCTCGGACCAAACACATTGAGATAAGGCATCATTTTTTACGTGATCAAGTTGAAAAAGGAACGATATGTCTTAACTTTTGTAAAACCGAAAATCAAATTGCGGACATTTTTACAAAACCGTTAGAAAGAGAACAATTCGTAAAACTTAGGTTGGAAATTGGTTTGTTGAGTGATGCGTAACATTAAATAATTTCCGTCTCCTAAATGATTGACTAGAGTCGAGAATATTCGTGGATCGGTTTAAAAATGCTATTTGTGTTTGTGTACGGTTTTTAATGCAAGTCCATTAAGAAAATAAAGAGAGTAAGCATGCATGTGATTATTCAATAAAGCAAGTCATGACCCATCAAATCAACCTTTATTATCACCCAAAATCACCTCATTAACTCCTACACTCAACCGCCCAAAAACCGTCACACCCATCACTTACCCACTAGTTATTAACCTCCCATCAGTTATTAACCATCTCTCTCTCATCTTTCTAATTCAAAAATTAAAAACTACCTCTCTCATCTTCAACCTCCTCACATACCCTCCTTTAACCTCCCCTAACCCATTAAAACCTCTCAGGAATGCCTCCCAAAAATATAAGCCGAGAGTTGAAGAACCTTGCCAACACCTACAATCCAAAATACGTTGCCAATCTCAAGATGACCTCCCCTTCACCCCCTGCCAAAACACAAACTGCCAAAGCGAAAACCACAACCGGTCTAAAGACCAAACCTGTTCCGAAAAAGGGAGCTACCGTGAAAAAGAATGTGGGAGTACCAATGGATGTTCCCTCAGAATCCGAGTCCGATCACGAAAATCCAAACGAGCTAAGAGACGAAGACTCTGTTGCAAGGAATGAGGAAGATGAACATGCAACCAACAAAAATGTCGAGGAAGGTGATGTAAGTGAAAAAGAAAATGAGGAAGAAGAAGAAGAGGTTGAGGAGAGTGAAGGAAATGAGGAAGAAGAAACTGAAAAGGAAAAAGGAGGAAAGAAAAACAAGGGAAATAAGAAAAATGATGAAAGTGAAAAGAAGGGTGAGGGTAAGAAAACCCAAGGAAAGTCAAAGGAGAAAGGTAATGAAACCAATGAAGTAAGAAAAAAGGGAGGAGAGCCTGAAAAAGGCAACAAAAGGAAAAAGGTTGTTGCCCAGAAACGAACAACACGGGCTGTTGAGAGTGAACAAGAGGATGAAGGCGGGAAAGAGAAGGAAACGGAAACAGTTGCACCAAACGGGAATGAGGATGAATTTCATGAAGTGTTTGATGATGGGATTGATTCATTGGAGCACACCACTCTCCAATCCAAACTCAAAAGAAAGATCAGTGAGATGTTCGGGGAAGACGAAGAGGACGATGAAACCTTCATCTCAAGCCTCAAGAAAACTAAAGCCACAAAAACCACCAAGCCCCCACAAAAACCAACCCGTCTCCTCACCAAAAAGGCCAAAATCATACCCAAAACCCGTCTTCAAAAGCAAACCAAAGTTACTGAGCAGGCTGGCACTTCTAACCCTTGCACTACCATTATCGCCACCTCTTTTGATGAACCCTTCAAGAATGAGGTATGGGCACATCTCTCCAATCTTCCTCTCTCCGAAGAGGTGTTCGACAAGTGCCACCGCTTGCTATCTTGCTCATTCAACACGGGTAGGCGTTATGCAAAAGATTGGTATGCTACCTCTCCTGCTTTTAATTTTTTCAAAACTGAAATGGTTGTCCAACATTGGGTTGATTTGCTAGACATGTACTGCCCTGTGTACGTGTCTGAGGTCGTTCAGTTCTTTGCAACTGTACGTGTGGATGTTGCATCAGAAACCCTTTCCGCCTACATAAATGATAAACCCCTTGTCCTTACCATTGACCAACTGGCCACTGATCTCAAAGTCATTCCTACTGGCCTAGACACATTTCCTAAGGGAACGTGGGGGGAAGTTGAGGCATCCATTGTCACCGATATAACCAAAACACTCCGACCCGGGAATCAAAGAGGAGGACCCTCCAATATCTATGGCACCGAACTCCGTGCTCCCCACCGATTTATCTTTAACTTTCTTCGACGTGTCCTTGTCCCTAACGTCTCAATTCGTGGTCGGTGTTCATATCTTGAAATGACCCTTATCTACTACATCCTTAAAAGCAGACCCATAAGCCTTCCACACCTCATGTTTTTCCGCATCCATGAACTTGCCAAGGAAATCAAAGTGGGAAAGTTCGACAAAACCACCCTCATCCCATATGGTATGTGGCTCTCCATTATCTTTCAGAAACATAAGCTTATCAAGCATGGGAGCCCTGTTGTGGAAAGACTTACTGATGAGATGACTTCCGGTCTCCTTTCTCAAATGGCATTGGTAATTAAGGAGGGTAAGTTGGTGAAGAAGTTCAGTGGCAAAAGAACAGATGCGTCAACTGTTGCACCAGGGCTAGCTAATGATAAGTTGGATCAAGTCTTGACTCTTGTCAAGAAGATGGCTGTGGACATTGAGTCGTTGAAAGAAGAGGTGGCTGAGCTGAAAACAGTGAAGGAGGACCTCATGGAGAGGCTGACTGGAGAGGAGCAGGAGGCCGAGGACGAGGCCTAACCCCCCCACCCCACCCATTCCCCTATCACCTAGCTTGTTATTATTATTATTATTATCATGCATGTATTGCTCTTAACTCTGTTTTCTGGACTTGTTTTTTAGACTCGTATGCCTACTATGAACTGCTACCCTAATCCCCGTGTGTTTCTCTTCTTGATGATGTCAAGAGGGGGAAGTGTTATAAAATTTATGTTGCTATTACTCAATAACTCTTAGGCTAACGTACACCGCAGAAATGTTTTAGCTACCATGATTAGAAGTCTTACTTAGGTTAAGATTGTCAAACCCTTGATCACCTTGATTACGTATTGCTTGATGTCTTATTAATTGTGGTTAACAAAGACCGACTCACCATGGGATAAGGGGGAAATTGGGACAAAAATTTTATGAGTAACTTGCCATCATCAAAGGGGGAATTTGTTAGAACACTTGATGTTGATGATGTCAAGTTACTCCTAATCACTTCTAATGTCTTTTTCTAAGTGTTGTGATTAATAGCAAATGATATCAAGCTTGGAAATGATCAAAGACAATCAAGAAGAAGTCCCAAGATGCAAGAGCAGCAATCGAAGTCGAGTCTAGAAAGAGTGTTGTAAGCAAGGTAATTGAGCATATTCATCTAAGTCATTAAAAGTGCAAAAGTCATGAAACAGTTCTCAGACTGTTGCATGACCTGTGTCTAGTGCTAGTTACGGAGATAATATTCAAAGCGGATTTCAAATGTTTGAAATTGTTTTCAAAATATCAGCTTGTGTTTAAATAAATTATTATTTGATTCAAAGTTCAGAAAATCAAGTTGAAATCTCATTCAAAAGTGACTTGGTCCTTGTGAAAGTTAAATCTTGCTTTATTACCTTATTTAGCTATGTGAGTGTTTCCATGGAGGAAAGTTGATTACACTCCATGTCTAAATAAGTGTAACATAGAGCATTGTGTAGTTGACCAGTCCTTTTCCCCTCTTTGTCAAGCTGATTCACTCTTTTACCCATCAAATAAGGACAATCATGTGATGGTAAAAGGTGAACAAAACACATGCTTTAGGGTTTCAAAGCCTTTGCATTTCGGCTATATATATGGACTCTTGAGTTCATTTATTGTCAAGACTTTTAGTGCATTCATTACAAAAGTTTGCAAAACTGATTTATGCTTCATTCTTCAAAGTTCTTTTGCAAATGTTTTCTAAGTTTTAAAGTCTTCAAAAAGGTTTTAACAAAGACATTATCTCCTAAGCACTAGTAGCACTCCTAATGCCTAATGAGTATGTTCAAGGACCTTGTGTTTAGATCTTAAAAGAGAACCCTTGAGACATAATCTTGTAAACCAAAGGTAGAACATCAAAAACTCTTAGAGCGGAGTAGCTCTAAGTTTGAGTCAAGTCTTACGAGCGGAGTAGCTCTAAGCAATGCAACCGGAGTAGGTTGGCGAGTTGTCTTATTGTAATAGTTCTAGTTAAGCGGAGTAGCTTCTAAACTTTTAATAAGATAACGGTTGGACGTAGCTCCGGAGTAGGAGCTGAACCAATTTTTTATATCGCCTGTTTATATTCTTGCTTAATCTCTTATCAATTTTTCGTATCTTTGCTACTTACGATAACTAGCAGGTCTGTGCAACTGTTGCCTATACTGTTGCTCAGATTCTATCTTTCGTTGCTTGACTCTCAAACAATCAAGTTTAAATCAGAAATTTTTAAAAGGTCATCTAATTCACCCCCTTCCCCTCTTAGGTGTTAAACTCGTTGTGACTCTTCAATTAGATCATCCCAAATTTTTGGTTAGTGTAAACTTATCCAAGCATTTATACAATGATAAACTAGTCTAAATTGAAACTAAAATGTATTTCGTGAAGTAGCATTGAAGTATATATTGGATTAACAGCTAAATTAGAAAGACAAATCAAAATGGTGTAGCTGGTCATGTCTCCCTTGTATCTTTTTCAATCATGCACATTTATTTCCAAATTCAATTGACACCTCAGGAGAATCTCTCCTACCATATTCATCTGTTCCAAAAACTCAATAAGCACTATAGTTTATCCCAATTACAACCTGGCCATCTTATCGTTGGTCTAGTTGCTCAATTGAACATCCCAGGTAAGGTCGTTAAGGAGGTCGCGACCTTGTTAGGTCATTGTAATTACGTAATTAAAACACTAATTTTGATGACCTTGTATTAATTTTGGTGACCTTGAAGTTTCGAGGTCAATTTGTGACCCTGAAATCGGTAGGTGACCTTTGGTGATCTTCGACGTGTCATGTTATTGGCTTATTATATTATTTTGTGGGGATAGAGAATGTAGTTAATGATTGCAAATGTTGAAAAATGGAAAATTGGTAGAATGATTGGGTGATGTCCCTATTAAGGATAAGATTTCATAAGTATATTCTACAAAGTTTGTTACCTTATTTTATGTTTAGGATATCTTAAGTTTATTCCTTATTCATGTAATTATGATATTTAGTAAATATTAGGTTACGGCTAGGTTAGCATCCGTCTTATACTAGAACTCTTGTACTTATATACCTTATTGTACCTTGCTTGAATTATCTATGAAAATTCATAAACATTCAATCACTTGACCTCCGCGTCCTTTATATCTCAGGTCAAGATCAACTTGCCGATGTTTTAACCAAACCCTTGCTTCGTCCGCGTCATCAAACGCTCATTTCCAAGATCGGTCTCGCTTTCAGCACGCCCATCTTGCGGGAGCCTATTAAGGATAAGATTTCATAAGTATATTCTACAAAGTTTGTTACCTTATTTTATGTTTAGGATATCTTAAGTTTATTCCTTATTCATGTAATTATGATATTTAGTAAATATTAGGTTACGGCTAGGTTAGCATCCGTCTTATACTAGAACTCTTGTACTTATATACCTTATTGTACCTTGCTTGAATTATCTATGAAAATTCATAAACATTCAATCACTTACAGTCCCAAGGTCGTGACCTTCTGCTTGGGAGTGTGAAACTAGGTTCTAAATGAGTCAAAATAATTAATGTAAGATTAATAATAAAATGGTTGATAACCAGATTAACGCGACCTTGAAAATACAGCTAGTATACAATTAACGCATACGGAGTATAAATACAGCTAGCTGTACAAATTTAATTAACAAGAAATTGAAACGACAAGCTGGTTTTACTATTCATATAGTCCATGTCATGTACGGAATGTTAGAGATATACTTTATCAAAGTTGAGGTTCATCTTTTTTTTTTTTTTTTTTTTTTACTTTTTTTCGATGACGAGAGAATTCGCAGCCGCTATTTTCGATATGCACATAGTAAACCCGCGAATATATGTGAAGGTTCATCATTTACTTACAATGATTTTACAGATTGTACAAGTTGTAAACATAATTCTAAAGAACGTATGTCCGGCGGTCTACATCTTTTGTGTTAAAGTTTAGGACATAGTTTTTATAGTCGTCGTTTTAATAATCGTAATCTGCATTTTTAGTAAAATGCAATTACCCCAGGACAAAAAACACAATTTTTCTCTTTCTAAAATTTTTCTATGAAATTCTCCAAAAATCAAATAATTTAAAAAAAAAACAAAAATCATTGTAAATCAAATATTTGCATAGCGGAATCCAATTCACCACACTTTTCGATAAGTTAACAACTTCTTGACATCGTTAATTAACCAATTTGTGCTTATTTTATATAGTTACATTTAATTGACATGATTTTTATTGTAGTTTTGTGTTGTATTTGTGTTAATTAGTTTATATATTGTTGGTTTATATTGTTTTCGGGTTAATTTAGTGTTAATTACTTGTGTTTTCGATGAATTTCATGTGTTGTTGGCCATGGAATGATGCCGAAATTCATCATTCAGTCCATGGATGGATGATGAATTTCATCATCCAACCATGGACCACACATTGAGTCTCAACGTGTGACCATTGGCAGATGAAATACATGGAGGATGACTTTCATCATCCAACCATGGACTGCACATTGAGTTTCAACGTGTGATCATGGAGGAGATAATGAATTTCACCGTCTACTCTATGGTTACACTTTTTTTTTAAAACCGTGTTTGTAGTCTATTTATTAACTTTTAATATTTTGTCTTGTGTTTAACATAATTTAATATGTTTAATTTTAAATTTTATATGCTAACCATTAAACAATTTGCATTGAATAAGATTCGTTTGAGATTTTTGGCGAGAATTTCATTGATTATAACCCTTTATTTGTGACGAATGTTCAATTTGCAACGCGTGATGAAACATTTATTTGGGCGAAAAAGATAGCATTTGATAATGGTTTTTCTTTGATAAAACAAGTAAAGGGCCGAAAAGCGGAAAAGCGGACGGATGGTTGTCAACCTACTTTCGATGTTTAAGGCAAGGATTACCTCCTCTAACGGATAATCCCAAGAAGCGGAGGAGGACAACTAGGTGTAGTTGTCTTTTTCAAATTTGAGCCGTGCAAAATTATGTTTCTGAAAATGATCAAAGCATGGTAGTTTGGAACATAATCAGCTCTGAGGGTAGCAGTCAACACAACCATAATGTAAAAATTTACAAGGACATGGATCGACACTTTGCGGGATTGGACGACGAGAAGAAAGCCTATGTAAGGCAACAAGTTAAGACTGTGATTCTCGCGAGGGATATAAAAATGGACTTCATCAGAAAGCTCCCCATAAACCTCAACCGTCAAGCACCCATATTTACAACGAGGCAAAAAACTTAGACGAGAATTTAGGGGATAAAGGAATACCGCGCAACATATGTTGGCTTTAGCCGTAGATGCGAAATATGTTCATTGGCATAAGACTAATTCCGAGACAGGAGAGATCTCGCATGTCTTCATGGCAAATCCTAAATCAGTGAAGTTGTTTCGGGCTTATCTTTATGTCGTAATGATGGATGCGATGTATAAGACCAAGACATACAAGAATCAAGTCGTTGAGGTTGTTGGTGTGACACTCAATAGGTCCTCCTTTTAAAAAAAAACATATTATCAACTAACGAAATAAAAAAACTAAATTAAAGGACTAAGTAAATAAACAAATAATATAATAACAAAAACAATTTAGTTAAACATTAGTAAATTAATAAATATGATAACCAAGTTAATTTTCTAATGTTTACTTGAATTAAGCATTACAAAATTAAATAAACATTAGTGTGATAACCACGTTATTCGACTTAAAAAATTATAAATTCATAAAATTACTAAATTAAACAACTAAATAAATAAGGAAATAATATACCTTACCAAAATAATGGAATTAGACAATTGAAAATAATTAAATTAAAGCAAATCATCGGCTATAAACGCGGTTTTTTTAAAAGAAATACGAACCATTGCAAACACGTTGAAATTCAACATGCAACCATAGCTTACATGTTGAACACCAATGTGTCCACCATAGAAGCACGTTGAAGATCAACGTTGCACAGAGCTTGGACGAAAAAATTGCACGTGCGGCCATGGTTTGGACTAATAAAATGCATGTGCAGCCATGGCCTTGACGAAGAGTGTTCACGTGTTGCTCATGGAAGACGTTGAAGATCAACGTTTGGGTAGTGGCTACACATTGATATTCAACGTTCCAACCGAGGCTCAACATTCATCTTCGACGTTCAACAGTGGCTCAAACTTTACACAACTCGCGACATTCACTACTCCATCAATCTTTACAGAAATTGCAGCAATCATTCAAGCAATTAACATAATTTTATCAACGAATAAACAAATTAACAACTAATTAATATTAATTCATCAACAACACAATAAATTACAAAAAATCAGCCAAATTACATATACCTAATACTAAATAAACAAAAAATCTATTTAATCTATAAAATCTAACTAAATTAAGCGTACTAAACATAAAATACATACAACAAACACAAAATCATATCCAAAGAGCATTCACAAACTAATTTAGGTTTCAATTCATACTTTTCTAAACTAAGATAAAAACTATGAAAAAAAATACCCTAAGTAGCGGTAGAACTGGCGGCAGCAAGGTGGCGGTGGAGGAGAGTGGTGGTAGTGGTGGTGAACTTGCGGTTGTGCTGGTGGTGGGGAAGGTGAATGTGCGGTGGTGGTTATCATGGTGGAAGTGTGAGAGGTGGTGGTTTTCGTCAATATATTTCACTTTCTCATACACTTCATGACCCTTCAAAATATAAGGACTCCCACGGTGCTCAGGACGCTCATTAAACGCCTTGTGAAGCTTACGATACTGATGATCAGGGCATAACCATGGACGAGCTCCCGTGTAAACATGTTTGCTATAATGCTTCAAATATACTAATTCAACATCCCCCTCACACAATGGGCAAGCCTCTTTCCCATGAACAGTACGTCCTAAAAGTTCGTCGTATATATGTTGGGAAGTCAGTTATTGTACACAATAACATAGCTCTCAGATTGAAACTTTCCTTCTTATAACCATCAAACACCAGTATCCCTCTTTTCTACAGAATCTTCAGATCATCTAGAAGTGGTTCCAAATACACATCTATTTCATTTCCAGGTTGTCGAGAGCCAAATATCAACAAAGAAACCATCAGATATGTTTGTTTCATGCAAACTCACGAAGACAAATTATAGATGGCCAACACCATTGGCCAAGTACTATGTTGGGTACTCATATTTTCATTAGAGTTCATTCCATCTATGGAGAGCGTTAGACGCAAGTTCCTTGCTTCTTTGGCGAAGTCACGATATTTAGCGTCAAACTCTTTCCACTGTTGACCATCCGCTGGGTGTCTTGACTTTCCATCTTCAATCGTCCTTCCACTACTATGCCAAGTCAACATTCTTGCATCTTGTTCATTCAAATAAATCCTTATGATTCTTGGTATTATTGGAAAATACCAAAATACCTTAGCTGGGATCCCTTCCTTACTCTTATTACGCCATTCAGAGCAACGCGGACAATTTGATAATTTCTCATTTTGTTTACGGTACAATATCCATCATTGGACAAGAATGTAGTTTCTCATATTTCATGCCCACTTCTCTAATCATTTTCTTAGCCTCATAAGCCCGACTCAGAAGAACATTACCGTAAGGAAGCATGTCATATAGCAAAGCTAGAAGATCGGTAAAGCTCTTATCACTCCACCCATTTGACCCCTTCAGATCAAGCTATAAAACTTTACCACTGCGGACAATTTGTTGTACTTCTTACAACCAGTAAATAAAGACATTTCAGATTGACTCAATTTCTCAATTAAATCATCAACCTTTATTTCCCCATCACCGGTAGCTTCAAAATCATCAGATTCATCATCTTCGGTAAACTTCCCATCTAAAACAACTTCAAGTGTAGGTAAACGATTGTTTACATATACATTATTTACCTCCGCATCAAATTCCCCATCCTCATACTCTAATTAGGGAAATTAAGGTTTGAGTTTTCAATATCTTAAGAGAGAAACTGATTATGAAGGGTTTAGGAAAAGTAACTTATGATTTTAAGTTTCCGAAATCCTCTAATTAGCCTATCGCGAAACCGACACGAGATGATGTACTCGACCGAATATACCCAACTCGACCGAGTTCACCCAACTCGACCGAGTTCATCCAACTCGACCAAGTTCACCCACCTAGACATAGTTCGATCACTCAACTAGACTAAGGGAGGAGTGTTACAATCGTGCCCGTATCGCAGCCTGAAACACAACAACCACATTACCAATAAACAGAGTCTCGTCATAACGATCATTTCATGACTCATCCAATCACCCAGATAGCAAATTTATGAATATCATACCATACCACTACTCATGAGGTCAAAACCTCATACCATCCCTGAATGAATCACCATATTTTTGAAAATAATAAACGGGGTCAGTCGACTGCATAATCATAAAAGTAAAAATACAGCGTAGTGATGCGTGTCTATTTTATGATGTTTTACATCTATTTTTACACGCATTTTAGAGCTCATTTACGATGTTTTAGCCTCTATTTCCCAACAATTGTCTACTTTCGTATTTTTATGCTCTTTTGCAGAATTATGCGGAAAAGAGGTGATTTTAGGCCAAATTGCTACCCTCGGGAATTTTGCGTAACCAAGGAACGAGGAGAAAACAACCCAAAGCGCGAACCAAGGACCAGAGGATCAAATTTAAGACGAAT
Organism: Silene conica; assembly: GCA_029255685.2. Taxonomy (NCBI): domain Eukaryota; kingdom Viridiplantae; phylum Streptophyta; class Magnoliopsida; order Caryophyllales; family Caryophyllaceae; genus Silene; species Silene conica. The sequence continues at coordinate 21,871,580 of CM055318.2, read as the reverse complement.
TCAAGGCTGACACACAGGAAAACCGGTCGACCGACCGACAACCCTGGTCGGTCGACCAAAGCACCTGTTATCTCAAATCCAGAATTCAACTTACGGAAACAGAAGTCAATTGGGCCCGATAACCGGTCGACCGACCGCATCACTTGGTCGGTCGACCAAGGCGCAGTTCCAGAAATCTCCGCAAATCCCACGCACGGCTTAGGTTAATGATAAACGCCTTTGTAATCTCTATTTAAGAAGACCTCGAGATTAGGGCTAAGTATCTTAGGTATCTGATTATGTACTAATCAAGCATCTTATTCCTTAGTTCTCTGTAATCACAATAATTACTGTTCTTTAAGTTTTTAAGTTTTATTTCATTGTTCAAACTTTCTTTCCACGGGAATCAATAAGGTCTTTCTTCTGCCCTAGTTCCTATTCGCGGTAATTCCTCTTTTGATTTCAGTTTCTTAATTGTTATCGTTATAGAATTGCTAGAATCCGGTTTAGTGTAGAATCCCAAAACCTTGATTGATTATCGCATGTTTATGTTATCATTAGTTATGAATCTTAATTGCTTAATCGTTATTATCGCTTTTACTGTAGTTATGAGTAGCTAATTTCATATGTTAGGATGTAGGGATTAATTTGCGAAGATAGTATAAGTCAGATTCGACCTGTAGCAGACTTTGGTCGGCCGACCGGCCTAACTGGTCGGTCGACTGAGGTAGTTGGTCGGCCGACTGGGTTAGCTGGTCGTTCGACTGACCTCACGCATGTTTTCAGTTCGTTTTGTTTCGTTAATTATAATACCCTATAATGAGACTGAAAGGAGACTTATAGGATGTTAGTAATGACTCACCCAAGGTTGAAAGATACGGGAAGGGCATTGGTTAACGCTTTAAGACGACTGGGTTACTTAAGACTGAAAGGTGTGTGACCTAGAATTTTGGAATCACCCTTATTGTTGACACCCAATTTTTGTGAGACCTAGGAACTAATTGCATAGGCCGAAAGGAGCTATTAGGTATCATAGACCGAAAGGATATGTTACACCCCTTACGCGACTGCAATACATGTTGACTTAGAATTTATATCATCATAGCTCTTTACTACCCGAACATCCTAGCATTCGTTTTATCATAAGTTTTATATTTGTCTTATTTCTGTTCCATTCCTATCTTTATTTTATTTAGACCTAGTGACAAACAAACAAACAAACAAACCCCCAATTTGTTACCCTAAAACATTGACTTAGAACAATAAACATTCCCCACCTCCTTGTGGTTCAACCCTTGACTTACTCTATCTAGTTTAAGCTGAGGTTTTATAAATCTTATCTTTGGCACCCCTCAACGACGGGTGTCAAATTTTGGCGCCGTTGCCGGGGAGGTGACGCCAGTGTTTATTGTTTATTGTTTTTTTGTTTTTAGTTCCTTAAACCTTTCTTATTCTTTTCTTGTAGTTTCCATCTTATGTGCAGCTCAGTTCAAGGAGAACTCCTACCACTTGACCTAGAGCTTGAGAGGACTCTTAGAGCAAAGAAGAGGCTTTCCTTGCTGAATAAAGAAGGAGCACTACTACAGAAACCCTTAAGGACATCGGTTAATGGACATCAGATTTTGGAAAAATCTGATGTAATTAATTTGCACATCAGTTTATTACAAAAATCTGATGTCCTTATAAAGTAAAGGACATCGGTTTTTATTTCAAACCTATGTCCATAAGTATTGATTTTAATGCACATCAGACTAAATGACAACCCATGTACTTTAATTGATAAAGGACATCAGTTATTTATTTAAGCCGATGTAAATTGTTGTTGAAAAATTACGCGCAAATTAAAACACAACCCTCGCTCGCTCATCAGATTAAAACATAATAAAACATATATAGAATAACTAATAAAATTACATACATATACCAATAAAATTACATACGATATACTGTACTCAATAAAATTACAAAAACCATAATAAACCTCTAAATTACACCAATATACCAGTTCATCGTCTCCTTCCAATTAACAAACGGACCCTCGTCTCCTTCCAATTAACAAACGGACCCGCGTACTAAATTACTGTTCATCGTCGTTCATTCAGTTCGTCGTTCATCAGTTCGTCATTCATCAATTCATTCAGTTCGTCATTCATCGTCGTTCATTCAGTTCGTCATTCATCAGTTCATTTCTTCTTCTTCTTATTAGGTAATTTTCTTAGTTAAATTAATTATTTTTGTTAGTTAAATTGATTATTTTCTGTATTTGTTTTGTTATTTTGATGAATCACGAACTGATGATTGAACGATCGAATTGAAATTGGGGGTTTAATTAGGGTTTAAATTGGGGGTACACGCGGTTTAGGGTTTAAATTGGGGGTTTAGGGTTTAAATTGGGGGTTTTAATCGGTGGTAACTGTACTTTGATTGTCTGGATTATCTATTAGAACTTACACTTATATTGTGTATACTATTACGGTTGTTTACGATTAAGGAACTACAACGTTAATTTTCGGCATTATTGATGTTCCGTAAAGCAATTTTATGTTTGCATCCTTGATCATTTCTGCTCCTTTTTTAGTTTATGTTGATTGATGATGATATTACGCTTGCTTAGAATCTTATTTATACTGTTTCCTGCAGAGAAATCGGAATTTTGATGAAAGATTGATTGATTTTTGGTGAATATGTTGATGATGTAGGAGGAATTAAGGAACTGTGTATTTTAATTTTGATTTCATATTATGTTGAATCATGTTTAGGCATTTTCTGGAAGTTTATTGATGATTTAAGCAATGTCGTGTTTTATGCTTGATAATTAGGTATTACTCTGTATCTATTTGTGATCATTTCTAACTTGTTTCTGTAATTTGAATTAAGTTTAAGCGGAATTTTGATGAAAGATGGAATTAAGGAGCTGAGTAGTCTATCGTTCGATTTTGTGTTCCTTTCACCGCTAGTTCTGTATTTTGTTGGTGACTTGGTGTAGATATTAAAGCAATTGAATAATCGAAGTACTACAATTTATTTACTTTTTGCGTGAATAGGTGATCAATATTAAATGTTGTAACTCATATCTTAGTAGCTTTTTACTAGATCAATATTAAATGTCTCATCATGTTGACTAAGAACAACTTAAAGTAACACGCATTAAGTCATCTCCACCTTTTCATCCTAGTTGTTTATCTTTGTTTACTAATCTCAGAAGGTTTTGCTTGTTGCTTGTTGACCTCATTCTAATCTCAGAAGGAGTGGTGGCAAGTTTCTGATGCTTGTTTACTTTATTGTCCTATATTCTGATATTATGCATATATTCAGATGTTATGCATGTGTGTTTCTCTTATTTAAGCGTTTTAAGGTTTTAGCTGTAACGAACCATCAGCTTAACATAGATTAATTTCGAATTACATAATTTCAGAACCTTTCAGCATAACAACATATGTTATTTATTCCCTCTAATTCTCCCTGGACTCCTTATTTTCTTAGCTTAGTTTAGCAACCCTTACTTTTATTAATAGTCATTGCTATATAATCATTTGGGCTTCGAGTTGTTCTAATTCTGTTACAAAATTCGGTCTTGCTGATAGGTCAAAACCTGGGCTGAGCTCTTAACCATTTATTTTAGTGAATTAATTTCGAAAGTGTATTAATAACACCTCAATTTCATCCGCAGATTGGGATTATGGATCGTGAATGGATGTTTGCCGATCGTTTAGATCCTAGATATAGTAAAGGGGTGGAAGAATTTGTTAGACATGCTGTTAATAATGCGGAGGATGTCGAACAAATTTTTTGTCCATGTGTTAAATGTGGTAATAATCAGTACCTTGACGCTGTAGAATTGAAAAGTCACCTTTTATGCAATGGTATTGATAAAAGTTATACAAGATGGATTTGGCAAGGGGAGGATGTGTTGCCAACTTTGTTTAGTAATTTAGAGGATGAAAGCGACTTCGAGGGAGAGGATGAAAATTTTGATAGAGTAGACGATCTTCTTAATGATTTGAAACAATCCACCAAAGACCCGGATGAAATTGAGGTGTTTGATAATCTATTTGGTGATGCAATTAAACCCCTATACCCAGGTTCAACTTTCAGTCGTCTATCCGCAACTTTAAAATTATATAGTTTGAAGGCGAAAAATGGTTGGAGTGATAAGAGTTTCACAAGTTTGCTTGAGTTGTTGGGTAAGATTTTACCAGATGGCAATGAACTCCCTAAGCATACTTATGATGCTAAGAAGATTTTGTGTCCAATGGGAGTTGATTATGTAAAGATACATGCATGTCCGAAAGATTGCATTTTATTTCGAAAAGATTATAAAGATTTAGACAAATGTCCAAAGTGTGGGTCTTTACGTTACAAGATGTCGAAAAAAAATTCCCAAAAAGAAGGAGTCCCTGCTAAAGTCTTGTGGTATCTTCCCATTATCCCTAGATTTAGACGACTATTTGCGAAGTTGAAAGATGCGAAAAACTTAGTGTGGCATGCTGATGGTGATGGTAGAATATTAGATGACAAAATTCGTCATCCGGCTGATTCAACTCAGTGGAAAACCATAGACCATATATTTCCTGAATTTGGAACCGAGGCTAGAAATTTAAGGCTTGGACTATGTACGGATGGTATGAATCCGTTTGGTAATCTTAGTAGTCAGTGGAGTACGTGGCCGGTTTTGCTAACAATTTATAATCTGCCTCCCTGGTTATGCATGAAGCGTAAATATCTTATGTTGTCACTACTTATTCGGGGCCTAAGCAACCTGGAAATGATATAGATGTTTACCTAGAACCATTGATCGATGATTTGAAGTTATTGTGGGATGAAGGGGTAGAGGTATATGATGCATATCGTCGTGAGACTTTTAACCTACGTGCCATGATCTTTTGCACCATTAATGATTTCCCGGCATACGGTAACCTATCTGGTTATACGGTGAAAGGGGCTAAAGCCTTCCCAATTTGTGAGGAGGATACAGTTTCCGATCGTTTAGTTCATGGAGGAAAGAATGTCTACCTTTGTAACCGAAGGTTGCTCCACCGCTCACACCCTTATAGGAAAAAAATGAAGCCATTTAATGGGAAACAAGAACTTAGAAACCCTCCAAAAATTTTGAGTGGGAAAGAGGTTTATGAGAAAGTGAAAAACATTGAAAATAATTTTGGTAAGCCATATAAGAGGCCAAATAATGGTACATTATACAAAAAGAGGTCTATATTTTGGGATTTACCATATTGGAAACATTTGTCGGTGAGACATTGTATTGATGTCATGCATGTGGAGAAAAATGTTTGTGAAAGCCTTATTGGCACACTTCTCAACATCCCTGGTAAAACCAAAGATGGTGTCAAAGCTAGAGAAGATATGGTTGCTCAAAAAATACGACCAGAATTAGCACCAGAAATTAGAGGGTCAAGAACCTATTTACCCCCGGCTTGTTTTACTTTGTCACGACATGAGAAACAAAGTGTGTGTGAATGTTTACATGGGGTGAAGGTACCTCAAGGCTATTCTTCAAACATAAGTAATTTTGTAAATATGGCGGAGTTAAAATTGGTTGGTTTGAAATCACATGATTGTCATGTTTTAATGCAACAATTACTTCCAGTAGCGATTCGTGGAGTTCTGCCTAATCATGTTCGGATAGCTATTATTAGACTTTGTTATTTCTTCAATTCAATATTTACCAAAGTTGTTGACTCGGATACCTTGAATACATTACAACGAGATCTTATTACTACTATGTGTGAACTTGAGATGTTTTTCCCTCCTTCCTTTTTCGATATAATGCAGGACCTAGTAGTACATTTGGTGAGGGAAATTAAGATTTGTGGACCTGCATTTTTAAGAAATATGTATCCCTTTGAGCGATATATGAAACCCTTAGCTGCCTATGTAAGAAATCAAAACAGGCCAGAGGGTTGTATGATTCAGGGGTATGTGGCAGAAGAGGCGCTTGAGTTTGTTAATGACTACCTGTCCGATGTTGAATCTATTGGGCTTCCGACATCTCGACATGAAGGAAGAATAGAGAGACAAGGTACTTTGGGAAGAAATGTAGTCACTGTTGATCGACAAATCCTTGATCAAGCTCACTTATATATTCTCCAACACATGGTCGATGTGCATCCGTATCTAGAGAAGCATCAAACCCTTTTAAGTGCTCAAAACCCTTTGAAAGGAGAAAGGTGGTTAGCAATGGAGCATAATCGCGCATTTGTTAAATGGTTCAGGAAGGAGGTAGATATTGAGCTGGAAAATGACCGTGAAAAAGTATCTGATGAGGTAACGTGGTTAGCCCATGGACCTGCTGTGAATGTTTTAACCTATCAAGGTTATGACATCAATGGGTATTCGTTTTACACTAAGGATCAAGATGATAGAAGTACTATGCAAAATAGTGGAGTGGCTTTGATGGCTATGTCAACGAGTGTTGCTAGTACTCAGCCATATTTTGGGGTCATTAAAGAAATTTGGGAGCTAGACTATGTTGAGTTTAGGATACCTGTTTTCCGTTGTATGTGGGTTGATCATAATAGGGGTGTTCGAGTTGATAAGATGCGATTCACTTTGGTTGATTTTGCACGAGAAGGGTACAAATCAGAGCCGTTCATTATGGCTAGTCAAGCAAGGCAAATCTTTTATATTAAAGATCCAGCGGATGCGAGTAGGTCGATTGTCCTTCATGGTAAGAAGCAGTTTGTGGGTAAGGTAGCAACGGATGAAGTGGATGATGAATTGCCTACTTTCTCTTCTGGAATGCCGTCTGATCCGACTACTGAAGATGTAGATGACTTTTATCTACGAGATGATCATAAGGAAGGATTATATGTTGATCCCCCTAAAAACAGTAGCTTGTTTGTTTTACTGTCTTTATTTATAGACCTTGCTTGTTTATGTAATTGTTAGTAATATTTTATAGATCAGACAGTGTTTTTCTTTTTAAGACAATGTCATCATTTTAATGCATGCTAATGTTTTTATCCTTTGTTCACTTGTTTTATTCTGCTAGTCCTAGCACTTCTGATGAATTAATTAGCAATGAAAGAAGTATGTTGATCTGATATACTTATTATTCGTCATTGTAATATATTTTGATGCAGGGTAATCATGTCTTCAGTATCAGCATCATCTCTTAGTAAACAACGTGAACGAAAGAGCAAAAGTGTAGTGCTTATGAGGGAGATAACAGCATTACTTGATCAAGGGAAAAAGCTAACAGCACTTTTGGACCAAAAATATGATTGTAGACGATTAATGTCCAAGGTAGTTAGTATGATGGGCGATACTCAAGTAACTGACATGTATTTGAGCGAGGATGTCCTAGGATCTACTAAGAAAAGGGTGCGCCTCCTCAAGGAGGATCTTAGTGCACTGTTAAACATGGGAAAGATTAGCCTTCAAGTCATTGAGACTTTTCTTGGGTATGTACATATTCAATCAGAATTTTAAAATTGCATCTCATTATAGTTTGCCTTTGGTCATTAATTTGAAGTACATACCATTCGTTTGCTTCTAAGTCGTATTATATTGTTACAGGTACTTATGTAGCGTCTGTGACATGGAAACCTATGGTTTTTTAAGCCCAGAATTGATTTCCTTCGTAGACAATGATGACCAAGCAATTAACAAGATTTGTAAAAGGATGAAAGACTTGAGTCCGAAAAAGATTTTCTCGCTCCATATTTCGAACAGTAAGTACATATACCCGATCACCTTTACCTTGCTTAATGATTACCGATTTTCATGTTAATTATACATTACAAATTATTTGCAGGGATCATTGGATGCTCCTTGTATTTGACATTGTAGAGCATAATAAAATTTACTGGTTTGACTCACTTGGAAATTCAGCGCCTTCAAAGTTGAAAACTTTAATTAATTCGTAAGTTCAACTATTAATTAATACGTAATCAAGTTGATGGAACCAATAATGTGGCTGACAATTATTTATTGAAACATTTGTATAGATCTATAAGAATTTACGGCTTCAATGGTGGGTCAAGAATGAGTTCTCAAACACCAACATGGCTGAAAACACTGGTAATTTGTTAACTGTTTACTAGATAGGACAGCCTAATCATCAATTATATTAGTAAAGAACATTTTGGTTTAATTTGTCGTTATCTCTTTGCAGTGTGCGCGTCAGCAAGGTGACATTGAATGCGGGTACTACGTAATGAGGTACATGCTAGAAATAGTCACTCGAGCTAATCCGACTGCACCTATCGAAGAGGTCAGATTATCCTTCCACTATAAAACTCGTAAATATTTTCATAAACGTTCTTGATTCCCAATCCGGTGCCATATGTTAGTTGTGTTTAGTTAATGAACTGTGAATTGTGACTTGTAAGTGGCGAAATATATACCCCGTATAGCGTTTACTGCGTCGATGTTTTATTTGTCAATTATTATTTGCCTGGATCTATGAAGTTAAATTATTATGTACTTCTTGAAATGAAGGTATCAACTTCCTGCCATGGATGAATTATTATGACTCTTGATTCCAAATCTTATGTTGTTTTCAAATGTTTTCTTTGGTATTATCCGTATCACTTGTTAATTAATTTGTATTATTATTAAAGCTAGAATTTTGTGTATTATTTACAGGTTTTCAAACACCGACTGCCATATTCCCAAGAAGAAATCGACGAGGCCAGGGACTTGTGGGCGGACTATTTTCTAAATGCATAGTCTTTCTAGCTAGTAACGTAGTACGTACTTTGATTTTGCAAACTAAGCCGATGTTTGGTTAGTTGTTAAACTTGTGATCTCTAGACTATTTTGGATGTCGTCTAAAATGACAGATAACCATATATATTTGGTTAGTTGATGATTTTGGATAATGTATATGAAAGACGACCGACCTTTGTCGTGATTTGCTTTGTCCATGTTTAATGAAAGACGAACGACTTTGTCGTGCTTCGCTTTGAATTTGTGTTTGTTTGGTTGATGGTATGGCAGTCTGGCTGACATCTGAATAATGTATACTGGTGGTACAAATTACCATCAATATCAGCTTTTTTTTAAAAAAAAAAGGCAACATCAAGGACAGCGGTTTATTCAATAGTATGATGTATATTAACTTGTAATGCACATGGGCTTCGGTCAACAACCGATGTAAAAAACATAAATGGACATCAGATTACAGCAAAAGAATGATGTGCATACATATGAAGGACATCAGACATATTAAACCTCCGATGTGCATATATATGAAGGACATCAGACATATTACACCTCCGATGTGCATACATATGAAGGACATCAGATGTGAGCTACAGAATGATATGCATAAGAATGAAGGACATCAGATTTATTAAACCTCCGATGTGCAATAACATATGGACATCAGATGTTAGCTAAAGTCTGATGTGCATAAGGATGATGGACATCAGACATTTTAAACATCCGATGTGCATTATCAAATGGACATCGGTTGCACAACCGATGTCCTTGACACCCATAATGGACATCAGTGAACTCTACATCGGTTGCTAGTCCGATGTCCTTGACCATAAAAGTCCGATGTCCTTAAGGCTTTCTGTAGTAGTGGAGGTTGTCCATCTTCCTTATTCCAGGAGGACATATTCGATCAACCACCATCACCACATAATCACCCTCATACACCAAATCAACCACAATCACCTCATAATCCACCCTCACCCACAACACCCATAAACAACCACTTCCAAAACCTAGAAGAAGAGGAAAAGATGGACGAGGAAGCAAGCATCGCAAGCCACTCCATGCCGCAGGCAAAGGACCTCTATAAAGGGTTCACTCTACCTGCTGGCACGGGGAAGCCATTCGAAGCCAAACCGTCTTACATCTCAATGGTGGAGAAGAACCAGTTCAGGGGCGCAGCTAACGAGGATGCGGCAAAGCATATAGGAATCTTCGCAGATTATATATGCTATATCACACCCCCAGATGGAGTAACCCAAGATCAGATTAAAGAGACGATGTTCATCTTTTCCCTCCGCGATTCGTCTAGGGAGTGGTACAGAGACCTTGACCGCACTGCTGCGGGAGTGACTAACTGTAATACATTAGCCTTGGTTTTCTATCGGAAATACTATTCCGCAGCCAAGACTAATGCCTTGAGAGCACAGATTACTAGCTTCATGCAAGGGGCTACAGAAGATTTCAGTGAAGCGTGTGACAGGTTCAAGAGACTTGTTCGATCCATTCCCCATCATGGATTCGAGCAATGGTTTCTTTGCAGCCAGTTCTACAACGGGTTGTATGATGACAACCGAGCCTACCTTGATGCCGCTGCAAATGGAAGATTCCAGGATAACTCCGGGGAGACCAAGGGTCTCAAAATCATTGAGGATGTCGCAGTGCATAGAGCTGAACACGGGACCTCCCGTGGAAATCAAAGGAAAGTTGAGTCAAATGTTGCGGCTATTGAAGCCCTAATGGCTAAATTGGATAAGTTTGAGGCGAGTGGTGGTAAGTTCGAGGTCCGTAGTGGGAGCAAGGGCGGCATGTATCAAGTAAATGCCATTTCTGACGGGCCGTTTATTTGTGAGTGATGCAGAGAAGAGGGCCACGTTTCAAAGTTTTGCACATCTTCTAATGAAATGTGCGCAGCTTTCCAACACTACCGTGGCAATAACTTTTACGACCCTAACAACAACAACATCCACCCAAATATGAGATGGACAAGCGAGAATGTCCTTAACCCACAACACCAACAACAAAACCAAGCTTACATCCCTCCGCATAAACAAAACTTTCAAAAACCACCTTTCGTCCCTCAACCACCTTCAAACCCACCACCGAATACAGATGCTCTAATTCAAAATCTTATCGATTTGGTCCAGAAGGAATCACAGGCAAGAGAGGCGGGTATGAAAATGTTGGAGTCTCAGATTGCCCAAATTGCGAGCAAGAATAATACACGGGTCCCGGGTCAACTTCCGACCAAGACGGACCAGAAAAAGGAGATTCTAAACATAATATCCTTGCGGAGTGGGGCCAAAGTGGGAGGTGAGAAAGCTGGTGGGAAAGGAAAGGAGAAAAAGCAGAAACCGAGTAACAGCGATGACGGTCGACCGACCACTGATGCCAGTCGATCGACCACTGATGTGATTACAGTAGCTTCTGGAAATTCTGAGAAACTGGGAGATGGTCGACCGACCGAGGAAGATGGTCGACCGACCGAAAGTGTTGAACAGGCGAGTCCGTTTAGACCTGAGATGCCTGACAATCTTAGGCAATTCCTGTTTCGGGGTGACAAGACCCCCAAATTCTTAAGAAGAGCTGCAAATGCTGAGAGCTCTACTCCTCCCTACCCGGAGCGACTATTGCCCACGAAGGAATAGGTATCCTTCGACAAATTCAAACATGTTATTCATTAACTTAATGTTCAAGTACCATTTTTAGAATTAGTACAACAAGTCCCTTCGTACTTAAAGTTTATGAGACAGCTTTTAACCCGAAAGCGGTCTCTAGATAAGGTAGAGTCGGTGGCACTTACTGAGGAGTCCTCTAGTTTCTTGTCCCATGTCAAAGCACCCCACAAGTTAGAGGACCCAGGAAGTTTTTCTGTACCTTGCAACATAGGGACCTTCCCAGTCAAGAAGGCCTTGTGTGACTTGGGGGCTAACATTAGTGTTATGCCTTTAAGTGTGGCCCTAAAACTAGGAATGACTACCTTCGCCATGACAAGTATAACGGTGCAAATGGCTGACCGCACGTCTATGGAACCCATAGGGGTGTTGGAAAACATCCCTGTGCGCATTGACAAATTTTTCTTCCCAGTTGACTTTGTAGTATTAGACATCCCTGAGGATGCCCATATACCTATCATCCTAGGAAGACCTTTCTTACACACTACGGGTGCAATCATTGACGTAGGGAGTGGGACCTTGACCTTCAAGGTCGGGAAGCACTCCATTATCTTTGGACTGTCTTATAGGAAGAAGGATGTCATGACCCCTATCACATGTAATGCTATCACTTCTGAAAAGAAGTATGAGGTCATCACCCAATCCCCTATTTTAGAGCCTACACCCATTCATGTTTTTACACCTCCGCCCTATATTGGGAGCAATATGGAGGATGCTCTTGTTTTGCCTATTGCAGGAAACGGTTTGGGGAAGCCTTTAGCCAAGGAGGTCATTGTGCAGAGAGGAGGACTCGGGATCTTGAGCTATCGTGAGGAAGACGATCCGGATGTAGTGGATGAAGAGGACAAGAGAAGAAAAGAAGGGGAGAAAAGGAGTGGTCCGTCACATATGCTTTGTGATGGAGTGGAGACGTGTTTGGCAATCCAAGCAAACACGGTGGAGACTACGACATATAGCCAAAAGCCGTGGTCTGAGATTTTTCGCATCTTTAGCGGATGAGATATTTCAAGTTTTTTGTTTTCAAGACAATTTTCAGTTTTGTTAAGACCTTTAGCTTTGTTTGCGTTAGCTTTCTAGAACAATTTTCGCTTTTGTTGTGTAGTTGAGACTTTTAGACTTGGATTCTGGATTTTTGCGCATGTTTTGGGCGCTTGTATAATGTTTTACAGGTTCGGGGAAGGTTAACTCGGTTAAAAAGAGTTAACTTCGAGAAGAAGAAGGCCACTGTACAGGAAATATGGTCGACCGACCTCCATCATCAGTCGGTCGACCAGATCCCTGCAGACCAGAAGGCACTGTAACTTGCTATCTGGTCGGTCGACCAGACAGAAAGGTCAATCGACCATTTTACCTGTTGCAGCCTGTTCGTGAATGCTTTGGGAAATCTGCAAACGCGATAGGGGAGTTCTTTTCCCTATTCTGTCCCTTATGTTTTACTTCTCTTCTCATTTTCAACCTTTAAAAACATTATCTTTCACCCAAAACACCATTAACCCCCGAAAAAGGTTTCTCTTCATTTAACTTTTTCAGGTTCTTGGAGTGGCCCTGCTGACTACCGAAACCTCTTAGCCTACGCTGGTTTGGGGAGGTTTCCATTGCGCTTAAATATCCGGTGCGTTCTTTCCATGTTCCCTTGGTTTTCTTTTTCGCATTTTCCTTTAAATTTACAAACTTTTGCTCATACTAGTGCACAATGGGGACATTGTGCGGTTTAGTTTGGGGAATGGTTTTGTGTCACATGCATTGTTCCACTGTTTTCGTCACACGTTTATTGCATTTCTGTCTTGCATTGTTATTTTCTTTATTTTCCTTGCATATACAAAAATCCAAAAAATATAGAAAAATTTCAAAATTTCAAAAAATGCACATTTATTTTAGCATATAGGTCGAGTCGGAACGAGAGTATTTCAATGATGATTTTGCAATTTTCACATGTCTATGCCTTTGCCTTGCCTTGTTAACATGTTTTAGTATTAGAATCATATGCATATCTACGAGTTTTTGTCAAACTATTTGTGTTTCTTGAAACTTGACTTTTACCTTGGCAATCTACTTAACATTCTGAGTTTTAGAGCTTTATCCCTGGTTTCATCCTTAAGCCAGTTGTCTAGGACGATGTGAGTAGTACTCCCTTTGGAGCATGTTACATCAATATGCATAAACATGAACATGAATTGCTATATACCTGTTTACTATCTTGTTTTGAGTCGTGCTACGTGCATTTGAGGCCCCTTTTTCTCTTATTTACCCAAAAGCCTTACATAGCCAAAATAGCATTTTTTCCCCCAAAACTACATCCTATATTTAGCTTACCCTACCGAGCTAGTATTTGTGGTTGATGGAAATTTTTTGAGGTATTTTTGGTTTGTTTGCCACCTTGAGAAAGAAGAGAAAAGAAAGAAAGAAAAAAGGAAAAAGGAAAAAGAACAGAAATTCCAGAAAAGAAAGACAGGAAAACGAAAAAAATCAAACAAAACCTGCAAGTCAGTCGACCGACCCCCCTATTGGCCGGCCGACCAACTGACAGAAACAGGAATTCATTCGTTCAGAAAAATCCCTTTCTTTCACACTTTATTACTCCCGTACTTCATTTAAAGTATTTGGGAGTCCTTCCTTTTATATAATGTGAGATTTGTGCTACAAAAAAATAGCACTTTCATAATATCGAAAAGTCGTGAAATATGTTGTTGGAAACCGGTTTTACTAGCTCGGCTACTAACCCCACTCGTCCAAAAAACATCTTAACCTCTTTTACCTTTCACCTCACATATCCTTCATTACCTCAATGCATGTGTCAAGGTCACTTAATAAGTATGTTTATGCACGGTTGTAGAATTCTTTTTTTCATGTTAGATTGCAGGCATGTCTTCATGGGTCGAGTTAGGTGAGTGTCTTTACAATATTACTTCTTTCTATCTTTTACATATACTCACCCTTTGCTTAATGTGCGATTCGAGCGACCCGCGAGAGTCCATGGTATAAAGTCTCTGTAGTCGATAGATTTGCAAATTTTGACGACTCCATAACTCGTTTGCATGATTCTTTCATTTTTTCTCCTTGTCGACTTGGCATTAAATTTGGTTTTGGCTAACATGTAAATTTCGCTCTGAGATTGAAATCGTTCCATTAGTTTAAGATCGAGTCTAATTCTTGCTTGAGGGCAAGCAAGGTTTGGTTTGGGGAATTTGATGCGTGTCTATTTTATGATGTTTTACATCTATTTTTACACGCATTTTAGAGCTCATTTACGATGTTTTAGCCTCTATTTCCCAACAATTGTCTACTTTCGTATTTTATGCTCTTTTGCAGAATTATGCGGAAAAGAGGTGATTTTAGGCCAAATTGCTACCCTCGGGAATTTTGCATAACCAAGGAACGAGGAGAAAACAACCCAAAGCGCGAACCAAGGACCAGAGGATCAAATTTAAGACGAATTCAAGGCTGACACACAGGAAAACCGGTCGACCGACCGACTACCCTGGTCGGTCGACCAAAGCACCTGTTATATCAAATCCAGAATTCAACTTACGGAAACAGAAGTCAATTGGGCCCGATAACCGGTCGACCGACCGCATCACTTGGTCAGTCGACCAAGGCGCAGTTCCATAAATCTCCGCAAAGCCCACGCACGGATTAGGTTAATGATAAACGCCTTTGCAATCTCTATTTAAGAATACCTCGAGATTAGGGCTAAGTATCTTAGGTATCTGATTATCTACTAATGAAGCATCTTATTCCTTAGTTCTCTGTAATCACAATAATTACTGTTCTTTAAGTTTTTAAGTTTTATTTCATTGTTCAAACTTTCTTTCCACGGGAATCAATAAGGTCTTTCTTCTGCCCTAATTCCTATTCGCGGTAATTTCTCTTTTGGTTTCAGTTTCTCAATTGTTATCGTTATAGAATTGCTAGAATCCGGTTTAGTGTAGAATCCCGAAACCTTGATTGATTATCGCATGTTTATGTTATCATTAGTTATGAACCTTAATTGCTTAATCGTTATTATCGTTTTTACTGTAGTTATGAGTAGCTAATTTCATATGTTAGGATGTAGGGATTAATTTGCGAAGATGGTATAAAGTCAGATTCGACCTGTAACAGACTTTGGTCGGCCGACCGGCCTAACTGGTCGGTCGACTGAGGTAGTTGGTCGGCCGACTGGGTTAGCTGGTCGGTCGACTGACCTCGCGCATGCTTTCAGTTTGTTTTGTTTCATTAATTATAATACCCTATAATGAGACTGAAAGGAGACTTATAGGATGTTAGTAATGACTCACCCAAGGTTGAAAGATACGGGAAGGGCATTGGTTAACGCTTTAAGACGGCTAGGTTACTTAAGACTGAAAGGTATGTGACCTAGAATTTAGGAATCACCCTTATTGTTGACACCCAATTTTTGTGAGACCTAGGAACTAATAGCATAGGCCGAAAGGAGCTATTAGGTATCATAGACCGAAAGGATATTTTACACCCCTTACGCGACTGCAATACATGTTGACTTAGAATTTATACCATCATAGCTCTTTACTACCCGAACATCCTAGCATTCGTTTTATCCTAAGTTTTATATTTGTCTTATTTTTGTTTCATTCCTGTCTTTATTTTATTTAGACCTAGTGACAAACAAAAACAAACCCCCAATTTGTTACCCTAAAACATTGACTTAGAACAATAAACATTCCCCACCTACTTGTGGTTCGACCCTTGACTTACTCTATCTAGTTTAAGCTGAGGTTTTATAAATCTTATCTTTGGCACCCCTCAACGACGGGTGTCAGGAAGCTTCACAATGAATAAATTTCCACTCCCCTACTCTCTCACTCACAGTAACTGACTACACACTGAAATGTGTACCCCTGCCATATTACAAATCACAAATAGATAACCCTCGTCGCTAGTGTCGACCACAACCTTAGCACTTAATTCTCGCTCGCTGCAATGAGCAAACCCCAGATCATTAATGTGCACATTCCCCTTCTGACGTGAGTCACAAGAGGGGAATATGGGAATGAGTCTATCTCTCGACATAGTCCCATTACAATCACAATCACCAACATCGCCATCACCTCCAATCCAATCCAACAATGTCACAAAATCGCACCTATATCCAAATCCAATCAGAATTACTCAAAAAAGTATACAATCAACTAAGTAGGGGAAACCCTACCTTAATCGTAGTTCAAGCACTCAAGAAAGCAATAAAAAAAGGGCTCATCTACGAACTCGTTATCTAATATAAAATCAATCAATCAATCAATCAATATACCTTATAAATCCTCAAATCCCCAAATGGGTTTATCTAACCTACTTAACCGACGCACAAAACAAGGACATGTACTTACTGATATGATATTCGCGGAAAAAGATCCAAAACTCCTCAAATCAAACACCCTTAGCCTTGGAAGTGATTAAACAAATTGGAGAGCACTTTTACATTAACTAAGATTTAGATTTTGCTTTGAAATGGATTAAGATGATTAAGAAATGTTATCAATACTCTCCTTTTAATTTAATCAAAACCGTTGAAAATCACTCGACATACCAGTTACTCGATCGAGTGCCGATATACTCGACCGAGTACGCTCAACTCAATCGAGTAACTTCTTACTCGGTCGAGTTCTCACACAACATAACTCATACACAAGACAGTGGACAACCTACCACTAGTAGAAAAAAACCTATTTGCGGCGTCAAAATAATGGGCTTTTGCGGCGTTTTTAGTGCAGCAGCAAATAAAGGGGCCTATATGACAGAATGGCCAAGGGTAAAAAAAATTGTAGTATTATAGTCATTCATGTCATGGGTTAGCCAGGTTCACTTTTTTAACTGAGATGTTCTTTTAAATTGGTGACCAGAAAAAAATTTTGTATGAGTAGCATTATCTATCATTTATTTTATTTTAATTGAAATACATAATGAAAATTTAATAAAACTATTAGAGGAAATTAACGAAAATTGAAAAGTATATGTAGAAAGATTATAGGTTAACCGGTTACCAAACCGCAAATTTCATTAAAGTGGTTAAACGAACCGTTCTAAACATTAGAAACGGTATTGTCTAGGTTCGGTGTTTTGCCAAACCTTACAGTGTACAAACCGAATTAAATATACGGTTCAGTGAACCGAGCCACGGATAAACACCCCTGCTAATAACAATCATGTTCCGAACAATCCAAACAAATAGGTAGCCTCTCTTTTAACAATAAGTCTCTCTTATGACGGGTATATCTGTCACAAGCTTGCGACGGGTCAAATACACCCACTTGTTAAGATAAGACAAAAATAAAAGTGCATATAAAGTCACAAATGCTTTGTCTTTATCTTCCTAAATGAATTTTATTTGACCTGTCACAAGCTTGCGACGGATATTGTCATTGCAAATGAGAATTTGTGCTCTTTTAATTGTGGAATGTTATCATCATGTTATCATTTTATGATTATAAATAAATATTCACAAATTCCTATCTATTAAATAATTGTTAGGAGTATATAATTTAGGTTTGGATGATTACATTACTCTTTCACAGCCTTGTAGTCGTCACAAATAAAAATCCCCAATATACTAATAGAATATAAAGAGTCTTGCTGAATAGCGATAATATCCCTCTCACAACAAAGTAAGTGGGAAGACAAGTGGGGATAAATAGACCATTTTATGGGTCATCCTACTTGTATTTTATGAGAGGGACACTATCCGTCTTCAGCTTGTGACGGATAGTGTCCGTCTTCAATGAGAATTTGTGAATAGAATAACCCTTCTTCAGATAATACAGCTCAGTTTTTATGCCCAAGTATTTCACATGCTAAAAAAATCCACTTGCTATCTATAGATATGAATATCCAATATGTCAAATACTTTATTTCACAATATTTATATCTCAATTATTTTATACCGTAAATAACTATTTTTTTTTACACAACTGCAATCTCCTATCTATTAGAATTATACATATCCTCAAAAATTAATCCCTCCAAAATGCTTCAGTTTAAATATGCAAATAAATTGAATTTTCTTTAATTAATAAATTAACTAATCTTTCATTTAAATAAGAACCTTTTCATCAATCTATAAATTTTTTTCAACATATAATATTTAACCTTTTAACTAAAACGAAATAAAAATAGTATAATAAAACTAAACTTATACATAACTATTAACTGTTATTTACTTTCGTTACCAAAAAAATATAATAAAATTTAAAAAATGAAATCGCTAGATTTAAGTTGATCAAAATATTTTCATAAAAATATACCACATCTTATGAAATTATTTAATTATTTTGATTAGCATTTAGATTATTATTTTTTAAAATCAAAATACAATTTAATGAGGAGAAATGTAAAAATGTATGAGATATTAATCAAAAAATATAATTAACATTAAAAAAAGGATTAATTGATTGAAATACTCCGAATTATGAGTAAACTGCTCAAAATAATCTAAATTTATTTTAACTACCAATATAACTAACTAATGCGCTCATTTGCTTTGAATAGAATTTGTTGTTTTGTTAACTTATTGTAGCATTTTTTAATGGTGTGATTAGGTGAATAGATTAACAGATAAATAAAAAGAGAAAGACGGGTTAAAGAAGGGTTATAAATTTTCTTCACTTATTTAGCAGGTAGCAGGTCATATATTATAACAAAAATGAATGATAACATGGGTTGGTTATATTAATAGTTACAATAGAGCTTCTTCTTCACTTATTTAGCAGGTAGCAGGTCATATATTATAATAAAAATGAATGATAACATGAGTTGGTTATATTAATAGTTACAATAGAGCTTCTTCACTTATTTAGCAGGTAGCAGGTCATATATTATAATAAAAATGAATGATTGCATGAGTTGGTTATATTAATAGTTACAATAGAGCTTGGAGTATTTTGAGTAGCACACCCATAGTTCAGAGTATTCTTATCAATTAATCTTATAAAAAATAAAAACTTAACATATACCGCGGATACGCATAATCTATTCTAGTTTACGACAACCAATCAGTGGCGAATCTAGTATGTATGGAATGGGGTGATTACAATACAAAAGAACAATATTGTTGCGACAGACATAAATGGCGTTGCAAATTATTGTTTGCGACGGAATTTGCAACGAAATTGTTTTTTGCAATGATATTTGCGACAGAGGGTAATTTTCTAATCACGCGAACAAAAGTCAAATGGCGGGATTTTCGTTGCAAAAAAGGACTTTTGCGACGGAATATTCGTTGCATCTGAAATTGGCGGAATTTTTTTCGACCACCAGGTTAAAAGACAGTCAACCTTTGCGACGGATTTCCCGTCGCAAAAATTGACCCTGGTCAAGGTCAAGTTCCATCAACGTTTGCGATGAGAAATCCGTGGCAAATATTAACTGTCTTTGACCCAAACCCTGGTCAAGGTCAATCAATGTTAGCAACGGACTACCCGTCAAAATATAATCACTTAATTAATCTCGTCCCTAACAATTTTGGGGTCATATGCGATATTTAAATGATAATACCCTATTAACAAAAACTTATTCTAATATACAAATTCTTGATAAATACTAAAATAATTTGATAATCTGTTAAATGCCAATAAGCATAAAATCTCTTTTTGACTTTCTTATTTCCATAAATGGGATTATATAGTGCATTACAAAACAGTAGGGTTTTGTTTCTCGTGTTGTTCTCTGGGCATATTGTTCTCTGGGCATACGGCCCAATATACTACCTCATGGACTATGGAGTACATATATACTAAGGAGTTCACGTAATGGACTATGTAATGAGGTCTATTACCCCCCCTCAAGTTGGCGCATAGAGATTAACGAGACCCAACTTGCGGACCATCAACTGAAACTGCGAGACCCCAAGAGCCTTGGTAAGGACATCGGCCAATTGGACCGTCGTGGATACATAAGACGGGAGAATGAGACCGGAGTGGATGGCATCACGGACAAAATGACAGTCGATTTCAATATGCTTAGTACGTTCATGGAAGACCGGATTGTGAGCAATATGAAGGGCAGACTTACTGTCACTGAAAATCTCAATAGGGGCAGGGTGTGGCAGGCCAAGGTCCTCCAATAACCCTTTGAGCCATTTAACCTCCCCAGTAATAACGCGGAGAGCACGATATTCAGCCTCAGCGGAAGAAAGAGACACAGTGGGTTGTTTCTTAGTTTTCCAAGCCACAGGAGAAGAACCAAGGTACACAAGCCATCCAGAAAGAGACCGACGAGAGTCGGGACATTGGGCCCAATCAGAGTCACACCATCCAGATAGTTGGAGAGGAGACTTAGCAGACAACAGAATTCCCTGACCGGGGGTACTCTTCAAATAGCGAACTGTGCGAAGGGCAGCAGTCCAATGATCCTCACGCGGAGCGCTCATAAATTGAGATAAAATATGCACCGTATAAGACAGGTCCGGCCTAGTGACAGCCAGATAGACCAGACGACCCACGAGACGGCGGTAAGATTCTGGGGTGGAGAGAAACGGACTGGTGCTACGACCGAGTTGATGATGCTGCTCAAGGGGGGTCGAAGCGGGCTTACAACCAAGGAGACCAACCTCACGAATGATATCCAAAGTGTATTTTCGTTGACACAGAAAGATGCCATCAGAGTTGCGGGCCACTTCAAGGCCGAGAAAATATTTTAAGTCCCCTAAGTCTTTCATGTGGAAGCACTGATGAAGATAGGTCTTAAATTGGACAAGTGCAGGTAAATCATTCCCGGAGACGATCAAGTCATCCACATAAATCAAGACATTGAGGCGGACCGAATCTTTCACAAAGGTAAATAAGGAATAATCATAGTAACTCTGAGTAAACCCATATTGCTTCAAGGCCGAACCCAGCTTCGCAAACCAGCACCGCGGGGCTTGTTTGAGCCCATATAAGGATTTTTTCAAACGACACACAAGACCGGGAGTGGGAGCATTGAACCCGGGAGGAAGACGCATAAATACTTCCTCGTGTAAATCACCGTGGAGGAAAGCATTATGAACGTCCATCTGATGTAAGTGCCACCCGTGAGCTGCCGCGACAGATAAAAAAGTTCGAACAGTGGTCATTTTGGCAACAGGAGCAAATGTTTCATCATAATCGACGCCCTCAGTTTGGTGATTACCAAAAACCACTAAGCGGGCTTTAAACCGTTCAACAGTTGAGTCAGACTTATACTTGATTTTGTAAAGCCATTTACTCCCGAGAGCTTTCTTGCCAGGTGGGAGTGGTGTGAGGACCCAAGTGCCATTGGTGGTGAGGGCTTTCATTTCATCGGTCATGGCTTGTCTCCATTCACTATGTTGAACAGCCTCTTTAAAATTACGGGGCTCGACATGAGTGGAGAGAGCTGCTAAATACGAACGATGTGGGACATTAAACTTATGACAGGACAAGTAGTTAGTTAAAGGATACGGAGTACCTGACAAGGAGGAGTCATTGAGGCGAGAGGCATGCGATGGACTATCATCAAGACTATCATCACTGTCAAAGTCGAGGACATAATCCCGAAGCGAAGCAGTGGGCATGCGTGTTCTCTGGCCCCGGCCCAAAACAGTAGGGTCATCAGGTGGGCCAGGGGTAGAGGGACGGTCATTTGGGCCAGGTATATGGGGCTGATTAGGAGGGATAGACGGAGTGGGTTGTTCATTGGTGAGATGTTGAGTGGGCTGAGCATTAGTTACATGTGGAGTGGGTTGGTTAATTGTGGCATTTTCATTGGGCTGATTATTAGTGAGATTTTCATTGGGCTGATTATTAATGAGATTTTCATTGGGCTGAGCAATTGCAGTAGGGTCAGTAATATCCCATGATGTGGGCAGGTCATCCGAGGTGAAGGGAGATTGGGTTTTCATGAGATAATTGGGCTCCACGGGAAAGGAAGGGAAAAATGGTTTCATAAAATTTAACATCACGAGATACGAAAAACTCACAACGCTCAAGATCATAGAGGTACCAACCTTTTTGTCCCGAGGGGTAACCCATAAAAACACACTTCCGACTCCGACTTGCGAATTTATCACCCTTAGACCGCAGATTATAGGCAAAACATAGGGACCCAAAGACTCGAAGCATGTCAAAGTTGGGGGCTTTGTTGTACAGTTTTTCGTAGGGTGTGAGACCATGTAAGACGCGGGACGGGGTTCGATTAATGACAAACGCTGCAGCAAGCGCACACTCCCCCCAAAACCGAATGGGTACCCCCCCTTGAAACCGAAGGGCTCGGGCAACATTTAATATGTGTTGGTGTTTACGTTCCACACGACCATTTTGTTGAGGGGTACCGACACAAGATGACTGAAATAAAATGCCTTGGTCGGAAAAATAAGGTTTTAGGGAATTGAATTCCGTGCCATTATCACTCCTCACAATTTTTATGTCGGCCAAGAACTGACGTTTTATCATAGCAATGAATAATTTGAATTTATGGTTGACGTCAGTTTTATTTTGTACTAAATACACCCATACCCCACGTGAGAAATCATCAACTAAAGTAAGAAAATATCGAGCCCCGGACGTAGACGGAACCTCATACGGACCCCACAAATCACAATGAATTAATTCAAAAGCATGTAAACTATTATGGGTACTTAAAGGAAAACTATTGTGAATGTGTTTAGCCCGATGACAAACCTCACACGGGGTAGTACAACGCAATCTTTATTACTTAAGAAAGGAAGTAATTTGATAATTTGTGCGGACGGGTGTCCGAGTCTATGATGCCATAAATTAAATAACTGCACGCCGGTATCAACAGTGTGTACGGCTTCCATGTGGGTCCGAAGATAATATAGTCCATCGAGCCGGTCACCTCTACCAATCTCCTCCTTCGTAACCCGGTCCTGTAACACACATAAGTCTGCATTCGTTAGTAGTTCACACTGTAACGTAGTACACAACTGTGACACCGATATTAAATTGCATGTTAATTGTGGGACAAACAAGACGGAGTTAAGCGTGATGGTTGAATTTAATTGAACACAGCCAACATACGAAGCAAAGACCTTCGACCCATCAGGTAGACCCACTGTATGATGTGGGACAGTTTTAACGTCCGAGAGTAACGCAAAATTACCGGTGACATGATGTGAACAACCCGTATCAATTAACCACTTACCGGAATGGTCATGGTGAGGAGTACCATAAATATTTACCGAGGCCGCCGTTGAAGGATCAACCATAGTCTGCGTGGTTTTGAGAGCATTGCTGGACTCTGCCGCGGACTTACTGTCGCGACCAGTGGTACCTTCTGCCCGAAACCGTGAATTGTCCCCACCACGGCTCCCTCCTTTACCACGGTTGGGGTTGCCACGGCTATTACCCCTGTTCGAATTTTTGAGTTCGGAATACCAATCCGGTACTTCACCAAGCAAATCAAAGCACATACTACGGTCGTGGCCATTACGATTACAGTGACTACAATGCAACCGTTGGCGTTCGGTACGAGTCAATTGAGAGGGGAGTTTGGAGGGGGAACGGACAGATGAATTAACTGCAAAACTAGCAATTTCAGGGTGGGTATCTACCGGCTTACCCAGACCACGGACCCGTTCCTCCTGACAAACCATGTGAAAAGCACGTGCTACGGTGGGCAGTGGGGATTGGGCAAGTATGACGGATCGTAGGGATGCATAAGGGTCGGGTAACAAACCCAAAAGAAAGGCATGTAACCGTTCGGACTCACGACGGGACAGATGTTCCGTGGCACTGGTGCATTTGGCACAACACTTGCAGTTAATTATGGGTTGGTGTTTATCAAGTTCATCCCATAATTGACACAAGGTGCCATAGTAGATTGTGACGGACATACCTTCTGTTTGCCGGCAATCGCGAAGACCACCGATAATCTGTTGGATACGAGAGCCATCAACAACACTGAACCGCTCCTCGAGTGCGTCCCAGAGGAGTTTGGCGTTCTCAAAACGAGGCAGTAAACTCTTGACCTCGGGAGAAATTGTACGGGACAGCCATGACACAAGCATGGATTGTATCGTCTCCCAGTCATCATTAGTGCAGGGAGGTGTAGGGGCGTTAATGGTACCATTAACGAAAGCAAATTTTCGCCGGGATTTGAGGGCAAGACGCACGTCATGAGACCACTCATCATAGTTTGCCGAGGTCAGACGGATGGGGGTAATGCAGTCCCCGGGTTTGTCTTGAGGACCGAGGTAGAAGGGGGAAGACGGATCAATTTTGGATCCGGAACCGTCGCCGTTCGTCATAACGACGGCGAGACTGTTGGAATTTATGACTTTAATTGTGTTTTTAATTTTGTGTTTAATTCTTCTGATACCATGTTAAATGCCAATAAGCATAAAATCTCTTTTTGACTTTCTTATTTCCATAAATGGGATTATATAGTGCATTACAAAACAGTAGGGTTTTGTTTCTCGTGTTGTTCTCTGGGCATACGGCCCAATATACTACCTCATGGACTATGGAGTACATACTAAGGAGTTCACGTAATGGACTATGTAATGAGGTCTATTATAATCGATAATTCTAGACTTCTAGTAAGGCTCATCAAAATATAAAGTATTTATTTTTAAGTATGATTATGATTTTTTAAAATATCATCATATTGACATGGTGAGAGAACGTTTCCACCACTGAGCCACCAAACTTTAATGCAATATTTGCATATAGATAACTATATATTATAACTTGTTTTCACCCCTATCACCAATTAGAGGATTATACAACCAGATGTATACATCTGATAGTATACATGTGATAGTATAGATTTCGAGTTTTATAACAAAAAATTTGAGTTTATACATATATTTTACGAGTTTTATTGCAAAAAAAAATTGAGCGTCTATATTAAAAAATTGTAAATCAAAGCATTATATTGAAAATCAAAAATAATTCATGCGCAGTATAAAACTCAAATATTTTAATTTTAAAACTAAAAAATTATAGTGCAAGAAACAATTGTTAAAAATTCGAAAAAAATCACATGTACGATACTCATATATATGTGGATGTATAATCTTATTTGTGCAACCAATTGAGGAGTATTGAAAGGCCTCGTCACCCGTTTCAACGGTTTATATAAATAACAAGACAACCTTTTCTCTCACAAGACCCATATCTCACTACCAAAACAAACTCCTCGACAACCTTTCAAAAACAATTACTGTAAAAAGTAAAAGCAAATCACAGTAAATTCCACTGAAAAATGGAAAATACAACTCCTCCAAAGTTTGTTCAAGTGAAATACGCCACATTAATTACCCCATGTGGACCAACCCCGAACACCATTCTGTCACTCTCCACCCTCGATTCTCAGCTTTTTTTACGCTTTACTGTCGAATACTTACTACTTTACAGTCCTTCATCCGGTCTAGACCGGACTCAATTCTCGGCCCAAATCAAGTCAGGTTTGAGCCGCGCTTTGGTCCACTACTACCCTTTATCGGGTCGAGTAGCTTCTGTTCCGGGTCGGACCCTTCAGGTGATTTGCCAGGGACAGGGGGTTGCTTTTTTTGAGGCCGTATCAGGGTATAGGAGGGTGGATTTCGAGAGGGCCCCACGCCACGTCGAGGAGTGGAGGCAGTTGCTGTGCTTTCAAGTGGATGATGTCTTGAAGGGGGACCCAGTGCTAACCGTGCAACTCACGTGGCTAGCTGAAGGGGCGGTAGCGGTTGCGTTTGGGTTTAACCATACGGTTTGTGATGGGCTTGGTGCAGCTGAGTTTATTAACTGTTTTGCTGAGTTAACTCGTGGTGTAACCTCTCGTGGGCCAAAACCAATTTGGGACCGCCATTTACTTGACTCAAACCCGAATACCCGGCCCAAAATAAGTGTTGATAAATTGGTTACGGGTCATCCGGAGTTTAACCAGGTTCCGGATTGTTGCGGGTTTTTAAGCAAGTTCTCGAGTGAGGTACTTGTACCGACATCAAGTGTTTTTAGTAAAGTCCAAATCAACCAACTTAAAAGACACGCTAGTGTGACACCCGAACACGAAGCCGAATTCACGTCATTTGACTTGATTTCAGCTCATATTTGGCGTTGTTGGGCAGGGTCGTTACAGTTCCCTCCCAACCAAACATTAAAATTATTATTCAGTGTAAATTTCCGAAACCGGGTAAAACCCGGACTTCCATCCGGGTTTTATGGAAACGGGTTTGTTCTGGGGTGCACCCAAGCAACGGTTAAGGATCTTACGGAAAAGGGGTTAGGGTACGCATCGGAATTGATCAGGAAAGCAAAAGAAAGAGTGGATGATAAGTATGTTCGGGAAGTAATAGAGTTGGTAAATGGTAACAAAAGAAGCCCAGATTTAGTAGGGGTGTTGATATTGAGCCAATGGACGAGGCTTGGTTTGGAAAAGGTTGACTTTGGGCTAGGTAAACCAGTCCACGTGGGGCCCATTTGCAGTGATAAGTACTGTTTGTTATTGCCAGTACAAAATCAGAGGGATGCAGTCAGGGTTATGCTTGCTGTGCCTTCTACCTCGCTTCACTTGTACCAACATTCACTAAACATACCTTTTTCTTGAACTTCAAATAATTTTACTCCCGTTAATCTTTGGATGGAATTTTTTATTAATGCAATGTCTATGTACTTCATTGTTTGACCTAACTACTCCCTCCACCCTTTTTATATCACCCCATTTCTTTATACACGTTTGTCAATACTTATTTTGTTTCGATTATATCTTTAGCTACATACTACTAAAAATTTTAAAATTTTGATATTCATAATCCTCTTATCAAGACAAATTAAAAAAGATCTCACATGAATGTATTTCCGTGAACGGATTGAGAGAAAACTGACGTTGAATACGCGATTGTGAATAGTGTCCAAAAGGGAATGAGGTGATATAAAAAGAATGGAGGGAGTATATGTTTGTAGGTTAAATTATAATAGTAAGTGTTGCTTAAGTCGAGTATTATTCGTTTTAAGTTTAAAACAGGTTAAATACTACTAAGTGGGGTGATTTGGTATGTATTTAACCCATTTTACACTTAAGACGAATAATGACGGTGTGAAATGAAAATTTGTGAAATTACAATGACCCAACTTAGTTTTTGGTAATGACTTCGTAAGAAGTTGTCACGTGCAATGACTTTCTAGGGGGAATAGGAATAGAAATTTTTTATAGTTCTTTTATGAACGGCTTTAGATAGGGTCTATTATCTATACGTATACGGTATATGAGTTTTCTAGGTAATCGTCATCTTCCTCCAAATTTAAACCTCGTCATCTTCCCCAAAATTTAAACCCCACTAATTAATTAACTGCTAATGTCACTCCTACTCTTATCATCATCTCTAGCAAATCAAATCGTCACTTTCGTAGCAATTAAACCGTAAACTCGTCCTCCTCTCCAATATAACAATGTCGACAAAGAAAGTTGGACGAATGATGTGATACGATAAACTCGGAAAAACATTTGAAAGTTTGCGAATTTTTCTAATCTGTCTTTCTCTTGTGTGCCTTGATGACACACCTTATAAAAACCGACTTTAATTACTAAAGGGTGAGCACCTTGCTAGTATTCATAATTACACCACTTCGTAACTAAATTTTTTCTCAAAGGATCATTTTCTAACATGGGGTCTCATTTTAAATTTTAGAAAAGGCCTCGTAAATCCATTGAACAGCCATAATTAAAACAACGCCGTACATTTTTACATGAGACTAAAAACTAGTTTGTTTTATTTAGAAAACGAATATTCTCCTCTTAAAGAAGATGTATTACAGTTGTTGATGGTATTTGTCAACCGCAGTAGAAGGGATCCCCATCATCACCCTCACCTGTTCTTTCTGGTTTTGCACTGGTAACAAGAAACAATAATTACCACAGCATATCGGCACCACGTGGGCTGGCTTACCAAGCCCAAAGTCAGCCCTTTCAAGCCCAAGCCTTGTCCATTGGGTCAATACCAACACCCCTACTAAATCTGGGCTTCTTTTGTTACCATTCACCAACTCTATTACTTCCCTTACATACTTGTCATCCACTCTTTCTTTTGCTTTCTTAATCAATTCCGAAGCGTACCCTAACCCCTTCTCCGTAAGATCCTTTGCCATCGTTTGGGCGCACCCGAGAACAAACCCGTTCCCGTAAAACCCAGATGGTAGGCTGGGTTCAACCCGATTTCGGAAATTTACACTGAATAACAATTTTAGTGTTTGGTTCGGAGGAAATTGTAACGACCTTGCCCAACAACGCCAAATATGGGCTGAAATTACGTCGAATGAAGTGAATTTATTTGTGACACTTGCTTGTTTTTTTAGCTCATTCATTTGGGCTTTGTCAAATATAATTGAAGTTGGTATAAGTTGTCCACATGAGAACCGATCTACGAACTCACAACAATCCAAAACCGGGATAAATTCCGGGTGGTCCAAATGAACCCGGGACACACCGATATCAGACTCAACAATTGGAGTCGGGTCAAGTAAATGGCGTTCCCAAACAGGCTTAGGCCCAATAAAATTCAACCCACGAGTTAAATCTGCAAAAGTATTGATAAACGCAGCCGCTCCATATCCATCACAAACCATATGGTTAAACCCAAATCCAAGCGCGACTGCCCCGTCAGCAAGCCACGTCAGTTGGACTACTAAAATTGGTGCTCCCTTCAACACGTCATCTTCATGGACCCACATTAGTGGCCTCCACTCCTCCACATGTCGTGGGGCCCTCTCAAAGTCGGACAATTTATACTCAGACTCGCCCTCTACAAATACGGCCCCTTGTGCCCCACAGTCCACCTGGAGGATCCGATTAGGAGATTCGGTAACTCGACCCGATAAGGGGTAATAATGGATAAGGGCCCGGCCCAATGCCGACTTTATACGTGATGAGAATCGAGTGCGGTCTAGTCCGGTGGGAGTATTATAGACCAGCAAGTATTCTACAACGAAACGGATGATTAGTTGAGAATCAAGGGTCGAGAGTGAGAGTATGCAGTCTGGGGTGGGGCCTGATGGAATTATGACCGTTGATTCTTTGAATTTAAAATATTTGTCTTGTTCCATTTTTTTTTTCAACAATTTTAGATTGAAGTTTTGTTTCTTGATTGATTCTGCCTGTGTGAGAATTGAACATTTATATGTCGGACGAGTATGTTTAGATTTAGATAGAATAATATAATATAATCGCACTTTTTATGTGCATAAGATCAATTGTATGATTTCTGTAGTACAAATTCTACAATAATCTCCCATAATAAGACCATTGTTTTTATAATAAGTTTCTCATTTAATACAAATAAATGAATCCATTGTAGCCTGGGACGGGTCTCACACAAAGAGTTATTGCTTCGGTAGATTATGCGTTATTATAATCAGGGGAATTCGTAGGATTCTTGTAATCCTCGATGTATGTTTTGATTTAGCAAATCTTATTTATAAGGTATCACAATTGGTTTCCTTTTTCAAAATAATTTAAATTGATTATATGAATCATGACAATTTGTGACCATTATAATTTATAAATGAAAATTTGTAGATTATAGCATGTAATTAGAGTAGGTATTAGTGTATGATACTACTATGTGATTTCGTAAAAACGATTCGATTATCTAAATACTGGTTCAAGTGAGTAACTGGTAAGTAATAGATTGCTTTGTTTTACACTTATTGTAAAAAGTGTAAATTGGAGTAAAATCGTAGATTTCCCTTAATGCTGTAGGTATATGAACACGGTAGTATGTACAGAATAAATGCTAAGAATAGATGCAAGATACAGGGAGACATTATAATGATTGATTACTTCCTTATTTGTAGAAGATTATTGGTTGACTTGAGAATTTTTCGTGACAATGTCATGTTCTTTTTTTTTTACTATAAAAATAGTGTAGCTCACGTTAAATGGATGATGTACATGGAAAACATATAATGAATGGAACAACTAAACAAAATAAATATTTCGTAGAAAAATAAGAAAGAATCCGTCTTACATCTCAAAAGGGGGTTTACAGAATTACAGTAGTATAAGACTGGGCAAAACAGAGCATTGGATCCTGATTTCAAAATCGGGGTGTAATAGACTATCCATATGCACTACGTACTCTTTGCACTACGTACTCTTTGTATTACTACTCTACTCTTTGTATTGGGCCATCCGTATACTCTACGTAGCCTATTGATTTTGCTATATATTCACAGCAATAAAGAATGACAAATCAGAAAAGATTATTACCCTAATTGTGTTTAACATGGTATCAGGATACTTAACACAATTAAAATCTTAAATTACAAAAACCTAGCCGTCGCTATGACGAACGACGATCAGTCACATACTAAAATCGATTCTTCATCCCCATACTACCTCGGTCCCCAAGACAAACTCGGGGACTCGATTACGCCAATTCGCCTTAACCCCGACAATTATAATGAATGGTGTCACGACGTCCGTATTGCGTTAAAATCCCGTCGAAAGTACGTGTTTTTCAATGGCACCATCACCGAACCAAAAGCTCCCTGTACGGAGGAAGATTGGGAGACCATACACTCCATGTTAGTATTGTGGTTGTCAAATACGATCACACCGGAGGTTAAGTCCCTCCTTCCGAAGTTCGAAAATGCCAAGTTGTTGTGGGACGCGCTTCAAGAACGATTCGCTGTTGTTGATGGTTCACGCGCTCATCAGATAATTGGTAATCTCCGAAACTGTCGACAGACCGAAGGTATGTCCGTCACTATTTATTGCGGTAAATTATGCCAATTATGGGACGACTTAGATAAGCACCAACCGATTATCGATTGTAAATGCTGTAAGTCCTGTACTAGCGCGAAACAACACAGCGAGCGTCGGGATTTGGAGCGTTTACACGAATTTTTATTGGGCCTACTTCCGACTCCTTTCTCCTCCCTTCGGTCTGTTATCTTAGCCCAGACCCCTCTTCCGTCTGTTGCTCGTGCCTACCATATGGTATGTCAAGAGGAGCGGGTGCGCGGTATTAGTGTCGTACCCGAGCCTTCCCCTGAAATTGCTAGCTTTGCAATTACTAGCGTTGTTCGTTCCCCGCATCGAATGCCCTCTCAATTATCTCGAAGTGAACGTCAGACATTATATTGCACTCACTGTACTCGAAATGGTCATGATCGAAGCATGTGCTTCGACCTTCTTGGGCACGTTCCGGACTGGTATACCGAACTTAAAGGGTCTAAACGTGGGGGTGGCCGTGGCAGCGGGGGCGCGTCCTCTAACCGTGGTCGTGGGGGTGGTCGTGGTAGTGATGAGCGGGTCCCTGATGACAGTTAAAACAGCCGCACCGAAGCCTCGACAACGGCAGTGAGTAATGCCGTGTATACTCAACCAGTGGGTAATCCTCCTGCCTCCTCTTCGGTTCCTTCCGCCTCATTAGTAAATGTGTACGGTACTCCTCCCCATGATCATTCCGGTAAGTGGCTCATTGATACAGGTTGTTCCCATCATGTTACTGGCACTTTTTCGCTTCTTACCCATATTAAAACCATTCCGAGTCGTGTTGTGGGCTTACCTAATGGATTAAAAATTAGTGCATCTTATGTGGGCCGTGTAACAGTAACCCCAAATATCACTTTATATCCCGTCTTATTTGTCCCACAACTGAACTGTAACTTGATTTCGGCATCTCAGTTGAGTGATACTTTAAATTGTGAATTTATAACCAATGCCTCTTTGTGTCTCATTCAAGACCGGGCTATGAGGGAGGAGATTGGCAGTGGTGAAAGACTTGATGGACTATACTATCTACGGGCTCCAGTGACGTTCGGGCATGTTTCTCATAAGGCTTCTAGTTGTTTTTCTTTGTGGCATAACAGACTGGGACATCCGTCTGAGCAAATTGTTAAGCTCATTCCTTTTATGCGTACTCAAGATTCATCTTTGTCGAAACCTTGTGAGGTTTGTCATCAGGCTAAACACATTCGTAACAGTTTCCCTTTGAGTACAAATAATAGTCAACAGGCTTTTGAAATAATCCATTAAAACAGGCCCCTAGGTGTTGGTTTGCGAAACTGGGTGCGGCACTGACACGGTATGGTTTCTCTCAAAGCTATCATGATTATTCATTATTCACATTTGTGAAGGAAGCCGTCCGTATTAGTGTTCTCATTTACGTCGATGACTTGATTGTGTCCGGAAATGATTTAAGCTCTCTTACTTCCTTCAAAGGCTATTTACATCAATGTTTTCATATGAAAGACTTGGGGGATTTGAAATACTTCCTTGGGATCGAGGTTGCCCGTAATTCAGATGGTCTTTTCTTGTGTCAACGAAAATACGCCTTGGATATTATGAAAGAAGTTGGGCTACTTGGGTGTAAACCCGCTCCTACTCCACTTGAGCAACATCATCGTCTCGGAGAGACTACGAGTGCTCTCTTATCTAACCCGGAGAGCTATCGTCGACTGGTCGGTCGAGTGTTGTACCTCGCAGTGACGCGACCCGAGCTTTCTTATGGGGTTCACATTTTGTCTCGGTACATGAGTGCACCACGTGATGATCATTGGCATGCCGCTTTGAGAATGGTTCGTTATCTCAAAGGGACTCCGGGTCAGGGGATTTTTTTGTCCTCCCGATCCACTTTGCAATTAACTGGTTGGTGCGATTCGGATTGGGCAAAGTGTGTCGAGAGTCGGCGTTCGGTATCTGGCTGGTTGGTCTATTTCGGGTCTTCTCCTATAGCTTGGAAGACCAAGAAACAACCCACTGTTTCCCTGTCGTCGGTTGAGGCCGAGTATCGGGCCCTCCGCGCTGTCACGCGCGAGATTAAGTGGCTCAAAGGTCTCTTAAGCGACTTGGGTATCTCCTTGTCCGCGCCTGTCAATATCTACAGTGATAGTAAGTCGGCACTTCACGTTGCTCAAAATCCGGTGTTCCATGAACGCCACTACTACAAAACACATTTACTACATCGGTCCATGCACATAGGTTTTTTAAAAAACCGATGTAGTAAATAATAGACATGGGTTTTTACAAAAATCCGATGTCCTTATAGAGTTATTTACATCGGTTGTTTTTACAACCCATGTCCATTGAATGATGATTTAAATGGACATCGGATTTTTGAAAAACCCATGTCTATTGCCAGCTTATTTACATCGGATTTCTGTCTAAACCTATGTTTATTTCTACCGCTGAACAAATACATACCCATCAAGCAAGCTTTCGTCTTTCTTTCTTCTTTTCACTCTTCCTCTCTTTCCTTTCACAATTTTTTCCACATTTTCATATCTCCTTCAAACTTTCACCATTTAAACCTGCAAATCACCTTATAAACACATTTCCTTCACTTAATTATGCAAATTAAACAAAAGCCCTCTAACTTTCATCCATAAAATTCAGTTTTTGAGTGACTTACGTATTAGGGTTTGCGATAAATTCGAGTTTCTGTCAAATATTTGTTCTTCTCCTTGTTCTATTTGCATTATTGTGTATTCTCCGTCTTGAAGTAAGTATTCCTCCTTCTTTTTTCGTATTTAATTTGTTTAATTCAGCATCAATTAACGAAATTAGGGTTTCTCTTTATTTCGATTTGGGGTTATGGTATTAGGCTGATTTTCAGCTTCAATTAACGAAATCCATCTGCTCATCTCATTTGCAAAACCCATCCATCGTTTCTCAGATAACCCATTATCGATGCTCCATTGTTTGTGCTTGTCAACTCCTTTAAATCATATTTATCTTAATTTAGGGTTTTTTCCTATTTAGATTTTGATCAGCTATTTCAATTTCTCAGGTGTGTTCTTCATTGATTGCTTCATTGTTGTCTTGCAAGTTAGAGGGTTCCCCTATTTTGTTGCCCAGAATCAGAATTTCGAGGGTATGCTCCCTATTTATCTATTCTCGCTCATCACAACTTACTTTCTGTTTTTCAGCTACTCCTATCTATGCCCATTGCCTTACATACATTTCGTATGGGAAATCGAATGCAGCCTCCATGGAGAATCTAATCTCATGTGATACTAATCAAACTACTTCTGGCCTTCAGCAACTCTCTTCTGAATTTTCTGATGCCCTTATTCAGGTTGCTTATTCTACTTTCACACCCTTCCTGTTATCTTATCCATTCACTTTTGGTTATTCAAATACTCATACTCCCCCACTTTCAAGGTCAACATTCAAATACCTTTCCCATTTACAGCAATTCCAGTGGAAACCATTGAATCAACCGGAACACAACTGCTTCAACAAATACTTGGGATTATGCTTCCTTGCTTTATGAAACAGGTTTCTGAAACCTACTAAATATATTCTTTTTTTTTTAAATAATTGAGGTTGTGATTGAAGTTGGTTTGAATTAAGCTTGTGTTCTTAGCAAAAGGATATGTTTGCAAAATGGAGTTCGACTGAATTAAGACTGCCAAAGCTACTATTTTATACAAGTGTTTAGAAAAGGTTGCAGTTATTTTATATTCTACAAAAGTAGTATTTGTTGATTAGCAAATTAAAATAGGCCCGTATTAATCTTTCTGTTGCCTGGATAAGTGATTGTCTAGCTACTACGTATACATTTCAATCATATTGCATATAATAATATATTCACAATGAAAGCTAGCAGTGAGACAGTTGATAGTACACGATTCAGGTGTTTGGTTCTGCTGGTGTAATTGGAAATCCAATGGGCTTAGCTAGAAGCATTGGCCTGGGCTTCAAAGACTTTCTCTCAGTTCCAGCAAAAGGAGTTCTGCAGATGTAGTAGAAACGAGATTGTTTAATTCCCATCTGGGTTCAGTTGATACGAAGTTATCTTACTCGTGAGACCAATCTATCAACCATGTAAATAAATGATTTCATATATAATAATTTGGGTTGGTCTCACATATGAGACTGTTTCATACAAGACACATTGTGTGTGACTTGTGGCAACACTTCATATGGCACGACACTCCAACACATACATGCAGCTGAGTCAGAGTAACATGCCGGAAAATTTATGGTGTTTTTCTAATCTGACTATGTTACTTTCTGGCAGAGTCTCTCGGGATTATTCACTGGAATGGCTAAAGGAACTAGTAGTCTGCTTAGCAACACAATGTATGCTATAAGTGACACGGCTACACAATTCAGCAAAGCTGCGCATAAGGTATATTATTCTAAAACATTTGCAAGATATTTGAAGGTTTGTGATTGTTCGTTTTAGATAACTATATATGTAGAGAAAAATTGACTTTTAAAGCTTGATGTTAAACATTTGCTGGTTGTATTGATGCAGGTCCTGTAGAAAAATTCTAAACAATCACGACTCATGCTGAAAGTTTGTCCTTCTGCTCTGTTATGGTTTCTCAGTAATACATAAATTTGTCATGTACACGTGAAATGGATCTGCTAATGAAGTGTTTTTGCTGTGTACATAGGCGGCAGTGAGTGGACTTCAAAGTCAACCAATTGTCAATGTTGTCATAGATGGAGATGACATAATATACAGAGACTACATTGCTATAAGTATTGCTGTGGGAACTCCTAAGGTCTCGGTCTAATCCATTTGATTGAGGTTCTATTTTCCAAGCCATCAAATAACACGCTGATTCCCTTGTTACTCTCCAATAATAAATTTAAGAAACACAATTAAAAGAAGTCTTAGGGTGGGGTACAATACGACCCATTTTGTTTTCTGCCTCTTTCAAATCTTATTTGTTGGCTGGAGTGAATGGGCTGTTTGGTCACATTATTTAAATAAAGATAGTCGGAATAAACCTTTCTAAAAAAGACCTGAAAGTTGCTAATAAAACTAACTGCGCTTGTGCTAATTTATGATTTTTTCATTGCTTAAGTTGCTGCAATTGCTACTACTATACTGACCTGTACTGACCTGGAACTGTCAGTAACAGTTCCATTTTTGCATCAATTCCTGATTTGCACTCTTAAGTTTTTATGGGAGAACAGAAACAACCTGATGCGTGTGTTTGCTTCTCCTCTGATCCTTAGAGCAATAGTTTCAGGCCTAATCACAGTAGCATTCACTGTAACTTTTTGTTATGGTGTATTCTCAATTGGACTGCTGTTATTTTTTTGTTCATTTATTACCTTAATGCAGCTAGAATAGAATAGAATAGAATAGAATAGGATGTCCACGTATATGATGTATAGCTAAATAAAACTTGTAGTATGAAATGTAAGTATATAATAGAATCAAAAGTATGAAATGTACATCAGCTCATTAGCATTAGTGTTGTAGTGCAGGTAGCATCCAGCAGCAACATCAACCAGCAGCAACCGGTAGCAGCAGCCAGCAACTAGCAGCAACCGGTAGCAGCGGCCAGCAACCAGCAGCCTGCAACAGCAACATCAACAACCAGCCAAAAGCAGCATCAGCAACAACAACAGCCAACACCAAGAGCCTACAACAAGCAGCAGTAGCAGCAACAACAGTCAGTAGAAGCAGCCAGCAGTCAAGCATCAAGCAGCAGCAGCAAGCAACGAGCATCAAGCAGCAGTAGCAGCAAGCAGCAGTAATAAGCAGTAGCATCAACCAGCAGCATCAACCAACAACACTAGTAGCAAACATGGTATGGAGAACGATCTTTGTTGTCATAGTAATAATGTATACTCTGATTTTGAAAATTTTGTACGTTACGTATGACGAACGACCTTTGTTGGGTTTGTTCTTGAATTCAAACAATGTATGATGAACGACCTTTGTTGTCGTATTTTGTAATGAATGGCCTCCGTTTTGGTACAATCTCACTTTTGTATTAGCAGTAGCATTAGCAATTCTAATTTTTTTTTAAAATAAAAAATCGCAATAAAGGACATGGGATTTTGTAAAAGTTTGATGTATATAACAACAATAGACATGAGATTTTTATGAAAGTCCGAAGTAAAAATCAACAATAGACATAGGATTATTTTTAAGAAAAATCTGATGTAAATAACAACAGTGGACATAGGATTTTTACATCATACACATGAGATTTTCTGAAAGTCCGCTATCCATTATTTGCAATAGACATGGGATTTTCGAAAAATCCGATGTCCATTATAGTAATGCACATCGGTTGTACAACCTATGTCTATTACAAACTAATGGACATGACTAAACTCTACATCGGAGCAACATCCTATGTCTATTAGTCAAAACCTCCTATGTAGTAAGCAACTTTTGTAGTAGTGCGCACTAAACATATCGAGATCGACTGTCACTTTGTTCGCGATGCCATTAAATACGGTCTTATTCTTCCTTCTTATGTGTCTACTACGGTCCAGTTGGCTGATATTCTTACGAAAGCACTTGGTGTTTCCCAATTTCAGTTTTTAGTTGACAAGTTGGGGATTTGTAATCCGTATGCTCCAACTTGAGGGGGGGTAATAGACTATCCATATGCACTACGTACTCTTTGCACTACGTAGTACTCTTTGTATTACTACTCTACTCTTTGTATTGGGCCATCCGTATACTCTACGTAGCCCATTGATTTTGCTATATATTCACAGCAATAAGGAATGACAAATCAGAAAAGATTATTACCCTAATTGTGTTTAACAGGGTGGATATCATGTTTTAAAGTTAGAACTTTTGTGATTTAGATTCAGTATGAAGGATTCGGAAATTCAGAAATCCAGAATTCATAAATATGGATGTATAAATTTCGTAAACAAGATACAATCCGGTTTTATAATATATAATAAAGTCCCCTTTAATTTACTTTTTTCCTGTCTCGAAGAGATAATTCAATTCATTTCCTGTCATAATTTACAAGTCTTAAAATCGAAAGCTTACATGATAACACTAATTTACAATAGTTTAAAGTTTTATTTTAAAAAAATATATCATATTATTAAGCAATTGAATCATCTTGACTTAATATCAACTAATTTTTTTGGGGAAAGTAGTAACACCCCAACTTACCAAGAAGCCTTAACTAGGCCTCCCTAGCAGGTAAGGATGCTACCATCTCGGTTACCGAGGAAAGTAATGGGTTCATAATCCCACTATTAGACATTCTAATTATATTTTAATTAACAACTTTATAAGTTCTTAGTGGATCTAGTGTATGCATAACTTGGAACTGAGGAGAAAACGGATTTTTCCTTACAATGGGAATGGTTCGAATTTTAGGGCACAAGGACACATTTCTTACTTGTTCTCGAGCTCAATAAAATAGGATGATCTTCCAAGTTTCAAAGTAGAGACACTCCTTTCAATTGCACCGAAGACTATCTCATAACACTAGAATAAATGTTAACTAGATATTCACACTAGTAACTTTAAAATAATAATCCAATATCAAAACATCATTACTACACTAGTAAATATATTAGATTTTGAACATAAAAACCGTAATACTATTTTATGAGAATATGAGAGAATGAATACTAGCATTATAATGAAAATAAGAGAACAACTCTTCTGCCTTATAGTGGGGTCGGTTTTTCAAGCTACCAAGCATGGGTCACTTTCTCCTTTTGTTTTATGCTTTTGCTTTTCACAAGGCATAGGTAGTGTAACAGATTTTGTAGTAAAATGATTATGTATTTTTCTCATAAAAAGAACAATTTATACTTCCCTATTTTTCTCTTCTCAAAATCGGTTTTTTTACTTTAAAATGGACTCCATTTTAACTTTATATTTTCGTCAATTGTAAATGGTGTGACATGTGACATCTCATTTGCAATATAAATGCATATTTAACAAATTAAATATCAATTAATATTTTAACAAATTACAATTAACAACTTTACTAGTAATTCTTAATTACATGTAAGTAAAAAAAGTCATTTTAAATTTACTTCGTATAATTCACAACATTTTGTAATTATAACTAACTTATTATTCTTATCTTGCATGATTCGTAAACAATTAAACATCCTTTAGGAGTGACATACCTTCTCGGCCGAGGGTTAATTATATAAATTAACCGAGGGTTAATTATCCGACAGACCTACTCGGCCGAGTACGACCCACTCGGCCAAGTGCGACCTACTCGGCCGAGTACCACTTACTCGGCCGAGTTGAGTCACAACTCAGCTACGACTAAAAAGGGGTATTACACTTCTTCTATCCACGGGCCTTGGGCCGTGGCCGGTGACTTTAACACAATTACCTCACCTGATGAAAATATGGGAGGGAATACAAAGCAAGAGGACATGTAGGATTTTATCAGCTGCCTTACCTCTTGTGGTATGGAAGATATAGTTGTTACAAGTAGCGGTGTTCATTCGCGGTTCGGTTCACCGAACCGCATATTTAATTCGGTTCGCATACGGGTCGGTTTGACAAAACACCGAACCTAAACCGCTCCATTCCCAACGGTTATAAACGGTTCGGTTAACCACTTTAAACGGTTATTTGCGGTTCGGTTACCGGTTAACCTATAAACATGTTAAATATATTTTTTCTTTAGTTTTCGAGAATTTTATCTAATAGTTTAATTAAATTTTTAATATTTAATTATAGTCAACAATAAAGTTAATTAGTGAAACTTTAATATTAATCATTTTAACAATTTTTGAATTTGGAAACACTTATTAATTAAACAAAAGAACAATTTTTTATATAATATTTTAACTTTTTGCTTACTTTTTTAGTGAACGGTTCGGTTCGCGGTTAACCTCTTTTCTAAATTTGCGAACCTCGACCAAACCGTGTCCATGATAAATTTAACGGTTCGGTTGACCGAACCGCTTTGTACGGTTCGGTTAATTGAACCTTAAAAATGAACGGTTTTTCGGTTCAGTTATTGCAATTCGGTTTATTATGAGCACCCCTAGTTACAGGTGCGTTTTATACTTGGACCAATAAGTGTGATGCTGCTCAAAGGAGATTCAGTAGACTGGACAGATTCTTGATTAATGCTAAATGGGTTACCACTTTCCGTGAAATGGTTGGGCATTTTCATCCTGAAGGATCCTTGGACCACAATCCATGCATCATCACGAATACAAAAATTATAGGAAGGAAATATGCTGGCTTCAAATACCTCAACATGTGGAGGACTGCTCCTAGCTTTAAAGAGAAGCTTCAGAATACTTGGGATCTGCAGGTGGAGGGTGTCAAAATGCTATGTATTGTGAAAAAATTGAAACACCTCAAGCCAGTTATGAAAGGTCTTAATAAGGATTGTTATTTAGACATTGAAATCAAGACTAGTCAGCAAGATAGTTTTGAAGTGGAAAAAATTCAACCGCAATTACAAGATGATATTTCCAACTCCGATCTTATAAATCAGGAAGTCCATGCCTTTGCTAAGCTTCGTTTTTTAACAACAGCCAGGGACAGTTTTCTAAAACAAAAGGCAAAAACAAAATGGTTGGAAGATGGGGATTGTAACACTGCCTACTTCCATGGTGCAATAAAAAGGAGTATTAGAAATAAAGTAATCCAAATTGAGAATGCCCAAGGTATTCTATGTGACGATATTGATAGGATTCAGGAAGCTTTCCTGCACTATTACCAGTCTCTGTTGGGTAGTAAGTCTGCGACTGAAACTATCAGAAATGATGTTATGCAAATGGGAAATGTCTGTACTGATGATCACAAGACATGTCTCTCTGTGACACTCACTACAGAGAAAATAAAACAAGCTGTATTTTCTAGTCTTAATGATAAGGCTTCGGGTCCTGATGGATACACTAGTGGATTCTTTAAAGACACATGAGAGATAATAGGAGTTGATGTCTGCTCTGCCATTAATGAATTCTTTTCCAATGGCCAACTTTTCAATCAAATCAATGCAACTAACATTATTCTTGTTCCAAAATGTGAGAGACCCTCAACTGTCAAGCAGTTCAGGCCAATTGCATGTTGTAACATGATTTATAAAGTTATATCTAAGCTTCTCTGCAACAGGTTGGCTTTGGTCCTTCCTGATATCATTCATGAGAATCAAGGGGCTTTCATTAAAGGCGGATCCATTATTGAGAATGTCCTCATCTGTCAGGACATTGTGCATATATATATCCAAGGAAAAGTGCTTCTCCCAGATGTTTGTTCAAAATTGATCTCCAAAAGGCTTATAACACAGTGGAGTGGGACTTTCTTGAGCAAATGCTTACTAGGTTGCAATTCCCTCCTCATTTCACTTGTTTGGTCATGGTCTGTATCAAAACTCCCTCATACACACTGTCTCTCAATTGCAATAATTTTGGATATTTTAAGGGGCAACGGGGCTTGAGGCAAGGAGAACCAATCTCTCCCCTAATCTTTACTATATGTATGAAGTATTTGACCAGGCTCATAAAATTTGCAACTAATAAATGGCCTTTTCATTATCATCCTTTGTATAAGAATTTGAAACTTACTCATTTGATGTTTGCTGATGACTTGCTAATGTTCTACAAAGGCACTACTCCTTCCATAATGCTACTAATGAGGGCTTTTACATCCTTTTCCAATGCCACTAAGCTAAGTATGAATAGCTTCAAATCAGAAATTTTCTTCAATGGAATGAATGATGATATTAAGGAAGGGGTACAACAGGTGACTGACTTTCCTGAAGGGACTATGCCATTCAGGTATCTAGGGGTACCAATTCCGCCAGGTAAGTTATCCAAAAAGGAGTGCTCCTCTTTAATAGACAAAATGGTAGCAAGAATAAGAGGTTTGGGTGCAAAAAAAGTTCTGACAATTACTGGGCTCAAATGTTCATTTTCCCAAAAGTATTATTAAGAGAATAGAGGCTATTTGTAGGAATTATCTATGGGATGGTGGCTCTGAATTTCATAGAGTACCTCTAGTCTCTTGGGATAAGATGACTTTACCAAAGAATGAGGGTGGTCTTGGTATAAAAAAGAACGGAGATATGGAACATGGCCACAATAGGAAAACTGGTGAATTAGATATATTGTAAGGCTGACAGACTATGGATTAAGTGGGTTAATGATGTTTATATTAGGAACCAAAACTGGCATGACTATATCCCTCCCCACTGATTCTACATGGGTTTGGAAAAATATTTGCAAAATTAAGGAGAAGTTGAAGGATGGTTATATTGCTGATACTTGGGCCCCTCATCCCAATGGATATACTATCAAGAATGGCTACAACTAGTTATGCCCTCCCCAGAGTGAGCAAACTTACGCATCTTTAGTCTGGAATAGCTGGAGTTTTCCCAAACACTTCATGATAAGTTGGTTTGTGATGCAAAGAGGAATGAATGTGAAAGAGAAGCTCTTTAGCTATGGATATAATCAGGATGATACTTGAATCCTTTGTGGTATGCAGACTGAGACAATGGAGCACATTTTCATACGCTGTCAATATAGTTGCAGGGTTCGGGAAGGTTTGAAGCAATGGTTTGGAGGTAACTTCGCTACTGTGTCTGATATGATTGCAAGCTGTAGGGACAATGTCAATTGGAAAATCAGGGTTGTAGTTCTTACAACCTACCACTATTTTATCTGGAATCAAAGGAATTCAACTCGTCTTCATGAATGCCTGATTCGTCCTGAGCTATCGGTAGCAAAGATGGAAGCAGAAGTAAGGAATGGGATTAAGATTAAGAAAAGCCCTGAAGTGCAACCCTCTGCGTAATCATTTGAGTTGTTTTAGTTGCAAATGTAATCAATGCTCCTAAGGGTTCTTGAACCCTTTCTCTTGTAATTATTTTGGTCTTTGATATATATATAATTCACATTTTACCAAAAAAAAAAAAGAATCAGAAAGAAAAAATCAAAGGAGTGAATCCAACAAGGAAAGCGCACGGTGTGTCTTTCCAAACCCAAAAAAGCGCACATTGCGCCTTTTATGGGAAATTTGTGTTTTGATTACGGGCTTGCACCTACTTAAGGCCCATTATTTTCACTTACGTTTAGAATGTAAATAGGTGATTAAATTAGGTTTTTACACATCTATCATGTCATATCTTATTTTGGTGAAAACAAAGTTGTAATTTTGGATAATCATCTCTTAATTTTTTTTAGATCTATTTGTTGGACAGAATTACAGAATAAGGGAATACTGTAATTGTACAGAACGGAAAAATTGCAGTAACAATAATAAGAACGGAAATACCGAATATCGTAGCGCCGTGGTAGGAGACCACTGCCTTAAAAACTATTGCTCCAGTACGACCGTGGTGGCGATCAGCTTGTGCCGATAGTTCCCCAAGGTTAACACTACAGCCTCCACGCAGTTCCGCCCACTCGGAACTGTGAGACTTGGAACGATTTTATAACTTTACGTAGAAAAGTATATGGAAGAGAGAAGGAGAGATTTGAGAAAGAGAGAAGGGAAAGAGTGTGAATTGTGTATCTGATTGAGCTGAGGGCTGCTCTATTTATAGCAAAAATAGAGCAGATAGGAGCCAAAACTGGGGCAGTCAACCGGCTAAAAACCGGGAGCAAGAATAGTTCTTGTTGACTGGTTGTTACAGCTTCTCAAAATCAAAAACAGATAAAGCCCAATACACGCTCAGCAAAAAGGTAAAACTGGGCCGATGGCCCGCACCGCAGGTGCTCTACCCAAACCCGAGCCGGCGCGCGCGTGTTTAGACCCAAACCCACTGGCCCAACAAACACACACACAAAACCAACCATGGTCCATTCTCTTAACCATACAAAGAGAGGAAGCTTAATAAACAAGAGGAAAAGGTTGTTGCCCACCGATGGTAGACAACAAACTTAGAAATTTTGTATGCCAAACAATGGCACTGAGCATGAACTTCCAAAAATCTCCCACTGATGGATAAGAGAAAACAGAGAAGAATTCCTGGGTAAAGAAAGGATTGGATACTTAGGCATCAATATCTTTTGATTTGAATTGACACTTTAGTGAAATGAGGAAACAACTTACTTACAGCGAGTGAATATCTTGCGATTTGAATTCCTAGCTGAGCTTCAGTCGATACCCCCACAACACATATCATACCTTCAGAATTAGATCGTTCCACGATTTCAAAGTGCAACGCGCTCTTTTAGAGCCTTGCGTTTACCTTAGTGCTAATAGGTGTGTTCACAAGACTTCTCATAGTCTTGTGATCAATACACCTAAGTAGGTGGCTCAAGTGCTTCTCATAACACTTCTCTCACAAGCCATTAAGGGCATAAGCCCAACCTGGTGTATAATTCATCTAGTGTGTCTCAATAGCACCACCATTAAAGGCTATGAATTAT
The DNA here is from genome assembly GCA_029255685.2 of Silene conica. NCBI lineage: Eukaryota > Viridiplantae > Streptophyta > Magnoliopsida > Caryophyllales > Caryophyllaceae > Silene > Silene conica. The sequence continues at coordinate 21,827,250 of CM055318.2, read as the reverse complement.
ACTACGTCATAGGAAAAAGAAACTTCAAACCTAGTCAAGTGTCACTTTACCTTGACCTAGGGTCTTAAGTCCCATTCCTCTCGACGTATCAGTGACTAGTCCTCCCCACACTGGTACATCTGCTAATAGGTTTTTCAATCAATCAGCCTCTTGTCCTGCCAACTCAAGAGCTATGAACTTCGACTCCTGGTAGAGCGTGCAATACAAGTCTGTTTGGAACACTTCCACGATATAGCACCTCCACCCATGGTGAAGACATATCCGCTAGTAGAGCATATTTCATCGTTACCTGAAACCCAATTTGCATCACAATATTCTTCTAACACAACAAGAAATTTACTATAATGCAAACAAAGGTCAACTGTTCCTTTTAGGTATTTGAGTAAACGACGAAGAGCATTCCAATGTTCACTACTAGGGTTATGTGTGTAACGACTCAGTCTACTAACAACATATGCAATATCTGGTCGGGTACAGTTTATATGAAACATCACAATACCTAAGATCTTAGCATACTTTTCTTGGGATACACTCTTACCCAAATTTTTACACAAATGTATGCTAGCATCATAAGGTGTCCTAACAAGCACTTCATCAAAGCAGTTAAACTTTTTCAACACTTTTTCAACATAATGAGATTGACTTAAACAAATTTCATTGGGGTTTCGAATAACCTTAACCCCTAGGATTACATCAGCTTCTCCTAAGTCCTTCATCTCAAAGTGTGATGACAGAAATTCTTTGGTTTTAATTATCACATCTAAATTATTACCAAAAATAAGCATGTCATCCACATATAGGCATATAATAACACAATCAGATTCTATCACTTTGGAATAAACACATGAATCAGAGTTGTTAATCATAAAGCCATTACTCATCAAAGTGTTGTTGAATTTCTCATACCACTGTTTAGGTGCTTATTTCAGTCCATAAAGAGACTTGTTCAGTTTACACACTTTACTCTCTTGACCCTTAATCACAAAACCTTCAGGTTGAGACATATAGATCTCTTCCCTTAGTTCACCATTCAGAAATGCAGTCTTAACATCCATCTGATGTATAACAAGATTATGAATATCAGCTAAGGTGACAAGAGTTCTAATGGTCGAAATTTTGGTCATAGGAGAGTAAGTATCAAAATAATCAATACCCTTCTTTTGTGTCAAGCCTCTAACCACAAGTCTAGCCTTGAACCTTTCTATTGTACCGTCAGGTCTCATTTTCTTTTTAAAGATCCATTTACTCTTAATGGGTTTACTACCTTTAGGTAAATCAGTCAACTCCCAAGTCTGATTAGACACAATAGAGTCAAGTTCACTTTTAATAGCATCTTTCCAAAAATTAGCATCAATGGATCTCATTGCCTCACTATATGTTTTGGGATCATCCTCTATTAAAAAAGCTGAAACAAACTCATCACTAGCACAAACAATGTATCCAACTTCAGACAAACAAGTTGTATCATAATCATCACCAAAGTTCTTTGGGCATCTAGGTCTTTTACTTCTTCTAGGTTCAACATGTAAATCCATAGAAGTGCTAGCACTCATGTGAAGACAAATCAGAAGATGCAACAGATAAACTAGGAGATGGGACAACAGTTTTCTGAAAAGGAAAAACATGCTCAAAAAATTCAGCATCTCTAGCCTCAGATATGAAACGATCACTCAAAGACATAAATCTATAAACAGAGCTATTTTGAGCATTAACCTATAAACACACAATCATAGGTCTTAGGTCCAACGGTAGGTCTCCTAAAATCAGGTAAACCCACTTTAGCCAAACAACCCCAAACCCTAAGGAAGCTCAAGTTAGGAGGGTAGCCCTTCCAGATCTCGTAGGATGTCTTGTCAATTTTCTTGTGAGGTACACGGTTAAGAATGTGACAAGCAGACAGTATAGCTTCCCCCCACATATCGTCAGATAGGCCAGAACTTAAAAGCATAGCATTCATCATCTCCTTTAAAGTTCTATTTTTATGTTCAGCTACTCCATTCGATTGAGGTAAGTATGGTTGGCTCTTTTCATGAATTAAACCATTTTTCTCACAAAAATCGATCAAAGAATTAGAGTCATACTCACCTCCTCGATCGGACCTTACTCTTTTAATTTTCCTGTCAAGTTGGTTCTCGACTTCACTTTTAAAGTTTATAAAAGATTGTTCTGCTTCATCTTTGGTTTTAAGCAAGTATACACGAGTGTATCTCGAACAGTCATCTATAAACGTGATATAATAATTCTTGTCACCTCTATTTGCAATATTTTTGAAGTCAGCTAGGTCGGTGTGAATTAACTCAAGAAGACTTGTAGTCCTAGTAGTCACAGGTTTACTAGGTTTTTTTGTAAACTTAGGCTCAACACAGCTAGCACATTTAGAAAATTCTTGACTCCTCAAACTTGGAATTAAACTCATAGTTCTATGTTTTTTAATATAGTCAACATTCACATGACCTAATCTATCATGCCAAACATCAATAGACTCAGCGATATAAGCAGAAGTAGATGCAATATTATTAGAAACTGAATCAGTGTTCAATACAAAAAGACCCCCAGAAAGATAACCATTGCCCACAAATTCCCCATTACGCGACATTACAACCTTGTCAGCCTCAAAAACAATTTTCAAACCAGCTTTGTTTAATAAGGCACCAGACACGAGGTTTCGACGTAACGAGGGTACAAATAAAGCATTAGTGAGAGCAAGTGTTTTCCCCGAGGTGAGTTTGAGAAAGATCTTGCCTTTGCCTGTGATCACTGCAGATGAAGAGTTACCCATGTAGACACATTACCCATCAGCAACTTCCTCGAACTCATCAAACAACCCCTTATCAGCACAGAGGTGTCTAGAAGCACCAGTACAAGACCCATTCAGCAGCATTACTCACCAGATTTGCTTCAACAACCACAGCAGCAATGATATCCTCAGCCCCAGTCACAGCAACATTGGCTTCAGGAGTTTTCTTCTCAGTACACTGGTAGGCTTTGTGACCGGATTTCCCACAGACATAGCAGACCATGGGACCCTTAGCTTTCTGAATCTTCGCAACTGGTTCGGTATGCTTCCCTGTAGCATTCTTCTTGGCAGGACCCTGGTTCTGACCCTGACCAACCTTGGCCTTACCCTTACCCTTAAATTTTCCAGCATTAGATGGACCACCAGACTCGACCAGATTAGCTTTCACAGCAGCAACAGAAGAGTTGACAGATTGACTGACATGTAGGTCTTTAAGGCGATTTGCCTCCTCAGTCCTCATGTGTCCTACTAATTCTTGGAGGGTCAGGTCTTTCTTCTTATGTTTGAGGTGGTTCCTATAGTCAGACCAGGAGGGAGGGAATTTCTCTAACAGTACATTAGCTACAAATGTGTCATCTAATTTCATACCCTCATTAACCACATCGGCACATAAACTCTCATAAACATGTACTTGTTCCATGATAGGTTTCCCGTCAACCATCTGAAACCCCAGCCACTTACCCACAACATATTTCTTTTTCCTCGCATCACCAGCCCCATCTTTAGTTTCTAAAGACTCCCATATCACTTTGGCAGACTTATGAATCATAAAAAGGTCAAACAGGGTGTCGGTCATGTTATTCGGAAGTTGACATCTAGCAGTCTTATTATCCTTATCAAATTTCTTAATAACATCCTCATTCGGCTTGACACCATTAACAGCCGACGCAACAGTAACTATTACCTTACTAGCAGCAGGGGGGTCAGAAACGACTAGAGCAGGGGGTCACTAAACAGCACATAATCAATTTCTAATTGTTCGAAGAACATGAGCAGTTTTTGTGACCAGCGCTTGTAGTTATTACCATCTAGACGTTCAAGTTTGGTCAAATCAGGAAGGGTTTTTGCCAAAATGGACGACATTGTTACTGCAATTTCTAAATATATAGTTTTCAAATTGTTGGACAGAATTACAGAATAAGGGAATACTGTAATTGTACAGAACAGAAAAATTGCAGTAACAATAATAAGAACAGAAATACCGAATATCGTAGCGTCGTGGTAGGAGACCACTGCCTTGAAAATTATTGCTCCGGTACGACCGTGGTGGCGATCAGCTTGTGCCGGTAGTTCCCCAAGGTAAAACCGGGAGCAAGAATAGTTCTTGTTGACTGGTTGTTACAGCTTCTCAAAATTAAAAACAGATACAGCCCAATACACGCTCGGCAAAAAGCTAAAACTGGGCCGATGGCCCGCACCGCAGGTACTCTACTCAAACCCGAGCCGGCGCGCGCGTGTTTAGACCCAAACCCACTGGCCCAACAAACACACACACAAAACCCACCACGCTCGGCAAAAAGCTAAAACTGGGCCGATGGCCCGCACCGCAGGTACTCTACTCAAACCCGAGCCGGCGCGCGCATGTTTAGACCCAAACCCACTGGCCCAACAAACACACACACAAAACCCACCATGGTCCATTCTCTTAACCATACAAAGAGAGGAAGCTTAATAAACAAGAGGAAAAGGTTGTTGTCCACCGATGTGGGACAACAAACTTAGAAATTTTGTATGCCAAACAATGGCACTGAGCATTAACTTCCAACACTATTATAGAGAGTTAATCAACCTTCTTAATACAATTCAAAAGGTGTAAAGTTTGGTTGTAAGACATTCTAATATTTCTCTAATTGTTATTATTATTGTTAATCCCTTGTGTTTAGATGTTAGATTTTGGAACTCTTATTTGTACTTGTTCTTGTCTTTGATTATAATAATAGTCAAGCATTACGTTCCTTCTTAGTTATATAATAAAACAAATGAATTTAGAGTGACATTTGATCTAAGCATTAATTAGTTATGGAACAAATACGAAGTAAGTGTAAACACATGTGTAAACTAAAAACATTTAAAAAGCATCAACTACTTAGTATTATATTCATGTTATAGCCGACTTAAATCAATCAAAAAAAAGTGAAATGTGTATCCCTCTCAAGTAGCAGTGAAATATAAATGGAAGGTTTAGTCAGAAAATAGTCCTACTAAGTGCATTGTCTAGGTTGGTTGCCATAACCAAGACTATTTAGAAAACGAAAGGTTTGAAAAACCACGTAGATGCTCAACCTTTACAGTTCATCTCTCCAAGAACAAGACAATAATAAATCATTTACTTCCCTTCCTCCATCCCCATTCCTGATTTTGATGTGCTTCCCGACCCCATCACAAAACGCACTATCTTCTTTGTTTCTTAGTGCATAATTGGTTGACGCAGTGTCGTATCCTTCAACTCTTCAAGTAAACGGTAGAAGGAAACGAGGTCTAACTATTAACTTCGTTTTATGATTATCTAAGGTTTAACCGCTATGTCTAGGGGAGTCATACGACAATTTCACATTCATATATGAATAAGTAGTGTGGTCAGGCTCCTTCTAATTAAGGATGTCAATAGAGCGGATTTTGGCGGGTCTTGTCCCGCATCCGTACCACGTGGGGTGGGTGTGGGTAATGATTTGGTGGGTCGTGGGGCGGGGATGAGTTTCAAAAGCATCATTCGTCGCGGGTCGCGGGACGGGTGCGGGTATCATATGAGACCCTTCCCACACCCACCCCGCTCGCCCCTCCCCATATATTCCCGCCCCGCTTATACCTACCTAATAAATAATAATATCTAATAGTAATATATATAAATAAAAAAATATAACTTAAAACGGTAAACGGAGCTGAAGAACTCAAGATGAAGATTGTAGTTTTGTTTACTCTTCTAGTACTCTGTCAGAATTTGCACTTAATTCCAATGATTATTTCTTTTATTTGGCTCAAAACGTAAGATCATGTACCTGTATTTAATCTACTTTTTTTACTTTTGGTATCGTTTCGAACCAGATCTAGATAAAGCCAGTTTGGATTCAACGTTCTTGCACGGTGATAGGCCACTTCAGTCCTCTCCCGGTTTGTGCATGTGTTTCGTGGTATATTTGTATGTAAAATCGTTTCATGACTCAACGGACTCTAGTTAATTGAATGCTAAGGCATTTTGCGAAAACTTTTTTGTATATATATAGTACGACTAGTATATTTTAGATTCACGATTTACATTTGTTGAGGAGATAGGCGGGTTAACGGGTTCCCGCGGGGCAGGGACGGTTTTGAAAGGCTCAGCCCGCCGCGGGTCGCGGGGCGGACGCAGGTTGACACCCTCCACACCCGTCCCGCCCCATTAACATCCGTACTTCTAATATACTAAGATTCGCCAGTGACTTTACGAATCTTATATATTAACTACTGATCGAGGCTAATTTGATTGTGTGTTATATACTTATATGGTATCTTTAAATATGGGTTGTGTATGATCGGGCTCAAATATGCTGTGTATACATGTAATTATCGAGTCATTAGCAAGTGTTTACTTGTTGTCATCAAATTTATATCACTTAAAGTAGTTTAGTTAGGGTAATTCAAGTTTTAAGTCATCATGATAGATTTGCCTCTTAAAATATAAGACGTGTTGGTTTGTTGGCCTGTTGGGACGGTAAGAAGTTCAAGACGGACAGTATTTTTCGCGGAAGAAGGTAAGTGGGAGGGCAAGTGGCTGGAGAGAAATGATACACTATAGATAATGTCACTTACATATTGTGAGAGGGTACTATTTATTTTCGGCTTGTGATGGATAATGTCCATCTTCTATGAGAAACATAGCTTGTGTCAAATTTGTAGTTAGTTTTGTTTATTTTACTTAAGTTGATCATTTGTATTATCTTAATCTTTATGAACCTTAAGAAGGTCACTCTAAGTAACGAGGGTAATCTAAAAATAAAATTTTAAAATAGCTAGCTTTTTTAATATTATATTATACTTGTGTTAAAGTTTACTTTTTATTATTTTGAGTAACAAAATCAATAATTTTAATCATTTTTTTGGAAATTTGGGTGTAACGAATACTATTCTTTATTACTAATTAGGTTCTCTTGCTTTAAGCATGTAAACAACTAAAAGGATTAATTCAACTAGTGTATGTAATTTGTAGGATTTAATATATACTAGTGTATTGCACGTGCGTTGCACGAATTCTAAAATAATTTGCTATGTGTAAATATTTAAGAGTGATAGTCTTTATTGAGTAAAGAGAATTGTAAGACAATTAATATTTTGACTAATAGTATTCGTTATTGCTTCATCTTTTTAATTTTATTAGTTACGCTAATCTATAAAATCTTATTAAAAGGGTACCTAAAATAAATGTGACATGTCAAGTTTAAATATGACGTGACATATATAAATGTGACATGGCATATTTTTAAAGTGATATGGCAAATTAATGTGAAATAGAATATCAATTTATTATTACATGATATTAATTTAATTCATTTATCTATAAATTAATTTCAATTCACTTATTTATAATATTAAAGTATGTTATCATTATTTTTAAAATAATTTTTTATATTAAATATATTGTTTCCAAAATTTATGTAACCCTTTAAAATTTAAAAATTTATAATTAATATTAACATTTTAATTGAATTTTTTGTAATAAAACATGCTAATAATTAATTAAAGTTTTTCATATTTCTTAACACCCACCATTTTTATTAACATTTGTTCCTATGTAATTCATTTTCTTAATTAAACATGGTAATAAATTAATTAAAACTCTTCATAATACTTAACACCCACCAAATTAATAAAAAAAAAATTCATATTTAAATAACTTTTATAATATAATATGTGAATAAGTTAATTAAAACTTTTTATATTACTTAACACCCATAATTTTCAATTGACATTTTTTTTCTATTTAATTCAACTCTTGAGTTTCTCCGCAATCAATTATCTAATTTAATAATACCACAAAACAAATTTAAATTAAAAATAAATATGGAAATTTATGGTTATGTAATGTCTATAAAAACTATAACACTTATAATGGTCTATAGTCACTTTATTATTTAATATCTATTGCCTATGAGATTTTTTATGTAGTGGATTATAATTTATGGTTTAATTTAATTATTTGATGATAGTGAGTATATTAAGAATTATTGTTGAGTGTTGTCGTCGCTATGTTAGGTTAGACCTGGCAAACAGATCGGGTCGTGTCGGGTTCGTGTTCGTGTCACATGTAAACGGGTCACAAAACCTCCAACCCAAACCCGACCCAATTAAATTTCGTGTCGTGTTCGTGTCGACCCACTTAGATAAATGGGTCATCAAGCCTCAACCCTAACCCGTTAATTTCGTGTCGTATTTTCGTGTCATGTCCATATTTGGAAAGTTTAAGTATATTTATGTGAATGCAGATAAAGCAAAGTATCATGTGGGTAATTTGAAGAGGGAAAAAAATACAAAAGACACCAAAACCGGGGTAAAATTAAAGTTTAAAAAAACAAGTTCAAAAATTAGAAGTTATGGATGTAATAAAATATATACTTGAATAAAAGAGCGCATATTTTACGTTAATGAGTTATAAAGTTTACGGTGCAAATTTTGGATAATTATTTTGTTCATATATTTTTGTTTTTGTAATTAACAAAAAAAAAATTTGTGTTCGTAATTCAAATTATTTAGTGTTTTTAAAAAATATGTAATTGTCTTGTACTATAGATTGTAATTGTCTTTTATTATAGATTTTAGTTAATGTAATTTTTTTTATACATTTATCTTTAAACATTGACGTTCAATTTTATGAATAAAAGTATACGGCAAAAATATAATAAAACATAGAATTATCACGTGCATTGCACGGGTCGCAAAACTAGTTGATATTTAAATGACACATTTGTTTCTTTTAGATAATAGTTTTGAGAGGTTTAATTGGTAAACAAAAAAAACATGATAACCATTTTGTATTTTAATCCACTTAAATTTGTTTTATATACAATTTACACATGTCTCTCTCTTTTGATCTTTATATCTAAAGTATGATCAATTGCTAATATAGATGTGATACATCATTAGTCCTCTTAGATCTTTCATTTTTAGATTTCTTCTCCCCACCTCAAACACACGTTTGGTGTCCTTTGTTATTGCCAATTGTTTTTGGAACGTATATATGGTAATGAGGTTAATTTATACGCGTATTTGCATGCTAAACTTATTCTTATTACTCATTTTTCGATGCTCCTTTAAAAGTTTCTCCTATGTTGAAATGTGTTCTCATCTACTTATCATTCTTTCTTCGCACAACCTTAAATAATTTTTTTCTCCTTAATCATTTGGTGGCGTTGGCCAACTCAATATTAGAACTCTTCCCCTTGTACCCACAATGTTTTTTTCTACTCATTTTCATTGCTCATTTTGATTTCTTACCAACACTATTAAAACTCGTCTAAAAAACACCTCTTAACCCAATCTATTAGGTCCTTCCTCATTCGTCTTGACACATAATCAATATTGTCACTTCCTTTAGCGCAACTCCTCTTTTGATGGGTAGTGGCTTAGTTGTCCGAGATCATTTAGGTTAATAATTAGAATCTTGGACTTTCAAGTGTGTTACTTTGACACCTTTGAAGCTAACTCTTGTCATTCAGGTGAGATATATTTCTCCTCCTACTTAAAATAGTAAAATTATTTAAATAGGTAGTTAAACAAAGTTGGAACTTTATTTGATAGTTAACTCTACTCTTCAATATTATCTACTTTAAAAATTGTTTTGTACTTTATTATTTCCATTTTTTCCTCCTCTAATATTTCCATATGAGATATACTAGTTTTAAACCCGTGCAAATTGCACGGGAAGTATTGTTATTTATGAATAATACTTGGTCATATTTTCGATTTTCGATTTGTAATATAATTTTATATGACCGATATACTAAAAATATTGTAATATTAACATACCGTTTATATTTAAAGTATATCAAAACGCAATCAATCTATATAAATTTGAAATATCATAACAGAATTACAATATACAATGATAAGTAAATGTTAATACAAAAATCTCAAAATTTTCTTCATTATATATGCATTTTTCATCATCACAACTCACTCATAAATCAGAGTTGTCAACATATCGAATTCTTTGGAGATGGTTTGAAAGCCGATAGTTTCAACTTACCTCATTCAAAATAATGAAATAGGTTGGTCCTACTCTAGGGATCAATATAGTTTTTTACCTTATCAGAGAAAAAAGATATGACTGCCCCAAAGCCCGTCATTACTCGTGTTTTTGTGAATGTTAAGTATCTATTATGATACTTTTCTTTTGCAATTTCAATATCCCATTTTTTTATCGTGACATTTTTAATTTAATATTTGGGGCGTTTTTTTCAAATAATATTTATGTGAAGCTTTACGCATAAACTCTTAAATAGTTACTTTTTACCGTAATTAAAATTTTCATCAATGAAGTTTTATATTAGAATTTTGTGGTATTTTAATGATATTGGTTTTATGATAAGATTATTATTCATAAATCATTATTTATTAATCTTTACGTACCGACCATCGTTATTTTTAATATTTACGTACAAATCATAACGAAATCGTTTACGTACTAAACATAAACCAAGGCGGCTCTCGTTATTTAACTATTTCATCTTTGTTGTGGGCCCTGCTTTTATCGATTTACCAACAATCCATCGTTATTTTTTAATACTTACGTACAAATCATGTACATAACATAAACCTAAACCTAAGCGGTTTTTCGTTAATTAATTTTGTCATCATTGTTGTTGATGCACAAATTTGTTTTAAATTTTTCTTTATTGATAAAGATAAGATATGTGAATATATTGAATACGTACATTTGACATAAAACGTTGACTATCATAAAATAAATTAAATTAGTGTTTTTAACTTTTAGTTTAACTGGTATGGTATTAGGTATTTTGTCATGGTTTTTTTTTCCATTGTCCAGTTTATTCTTATATATATGACGATGACAATGGATGATTAGTCGATTTTTCTAGATTTTATTTTCATGTTATGTTGAATTATTAAAATATAAATGATATTAATATTTAAAGAAATATTATTATAAATTAGTACGATATATAAATATCAAATATTATGCATGAGATATGGGACAATATATCTTCTTGAACATAAATATTACGCATGACATTTGGACCGATATATTTGATTGAACATGAATATTTATGAGATAATCAGTTATTTATATACATTTTGTACTTTTTTGTAACAATATTATAAATTGTAAATTTTATCAGTTCATGTATTTGATTGTTATTTTATTTTAGTTGTTATTGTAATTTATTTTTTGTTGTTGCAAAATATTGTAACAAATTTAACATGATATTATAACAAAAATGCACGGGTTACTTCTTAAAATTAACTAAAACAATCTAAATATAGCAAAAAATGCACGGGTTACTTAAAAATATTGTTATTAGTTTAATTATAAGACAATTTAAATATTAACCCGTACAATTTTTAAATTGTGTTAATACATGTTATAATTATACCTGTTTTCATTTAAACTTGGTAATATAACAAAATTTTGATAAAGTTATCAATATAAATATTATACAAAGCGTCTTATTTTAGTTATATACTTATGCAAAATATATATTGAATTTTTTTGTTGTAATTAATTCTGTATTCATTTCTAATCAATAATTTTTGTGTCGAAAACGTAAACTTTTTTACTTTTACATTGAAATTAAATCAATCTGTATTTTGGCGGGTCCCGCGTTTTCTAAAACAAAAGAAAAAGCCTTGTTTAAGGTGAGTTTTTAATTTTTAATTTTTAAATTTTTTTGGTTGAACATAAATATTACGCATAACATTTGAAACGGTATATGTGATTGAACATAAATTAAAAATGAGATAATCATATATTTATATACATTTTGTATTTTTTTGTAACAATGTTGTAAATTGTAAATTGTATCAGTTCATGTATTTTATTATATTTTATTTTAGTTATTATTTTAAAGTATTATATATTATATACTTTTGCAAAAAATTGTACTGAATTTTTTTGTTGTAATTAATTCCGTATTCGTTTCTAATCAATAAATTTTTTTTGTCGAAAACGTGAACTTTTTACTTTTACATTGGAATTAAATCAATTTGTATTTTGGTGGGTCCCATGATTTTGATTAAAAGAAAAAGAAAAAAGAAAAGAAAAGGGCATGTTTAAGGTGACGTGGGTGAAGGAAAATGCAAGAAATGATTCGATATTAATATAGATAAGATTGCAACTGCTAATTAAAATAATAGAAATGATAATAGTATATACTCCTCCATTTTTTTTGTACCTTGTCATTCATGTGGGATATATTGTTACTCCTACTTAAAATATTAAAGTAATTTAAATAAGTATTTTAAAAAAATTGAACTTTATTTTATAATCAACCATACCCTCTAATATTATCTAGTTTAAAATTTTTTTTATATTTTATTTCTATTCTTTCTTCCTCTAATTTTTCCACGTGGATATATTGTTATCCCTACTTAAAATAGTAAAGTAATTTAAATAGGTATTAGTATTTTAAAAAAAGTAGGACTTTATTTTATAATCTAACTTTATCCTCTAATATTATTATCCACTTTAAAAATTGTTTATATCATATTTAAATTGTTCTTCCCCTAATTTTTCCATGTGGGATATTGTTACTCCTGCTTAATATAGTAAAGTAATTTAAATAAGTATTTTAAAAACGTTGGACTTTATTTTATATTAAACATTACTCTCTAATATTATCTACTTGAAAAAAAATTATATCTTGTTTCCATTCTTTGTTCCCCAAATGTTTCCATGTGGGATATATTGTTACTCCTATTTAAAATAGTAAAGTAATTTAAATAGATACTTTTAAAAAGTTGGACTTTATTTTATAATCAACTGATTCAACTCCACCCTCTAATATTATCAACTTTAAAAAAAATTATATCTTATTTCCATTCTTTCTTTCCCTAATTTTTCCATGTGGGATATATTGTTATTTCTACTTAATATAGTAAAGTAATTTAATTAGGTATTTTAAAAGTTGGACTTTATTTTATAATCAACTCGAACCCTCTAATATTACCTAATTTGAAAATTGTTTTATATCTTATTTAATTCCATTCTTTCTTCTCCTAATGTTTTTCATGTGTGATATATTGTTACCCCTATTTAAAATAGTAAAGTAATTTAAATATGTATTTTAAAACAGTAGGACTTTATTTTGTAATCAACTTCACCCTCTAATATTATCTACTTTAAAAATTGTTTTATATCTTGTTTCTAATTTAAAAATTGTTTTATAACTTGTTTCTATTCTTTCTTCCCCTAATTTTTCCATGTGGGATATATTGTTATCCCTTCTTAAAATAGTAAAGTAATTTAAATAGGTATTTTAAAAAGTTGGACTTTATTTTATAATCAACTCAACCTTCTAATATTATCTAACTAGTTTTTTTGCCCGTGCGATGCACGGATACTAAATTAATTTGTGGTATTCATAAAATTTTCACCGTGTAAGTCAAAAGTAAATCATAAGACTTTTTTTTATATAAAAATAGTATTAGTTTGTTCTATACATGTGTTATTTTGTTAATAAAATTACATCATTTATATTCTTTTCTGTCGTTAATGTTACCACCAACTCGCCACAATCCTCTACAGTACCACACGAAAGAACCCTTCAAACCACTACTCTTACTCTTCAAACAACACATGAAACGGTCCACAATCCAAAGCCACACCTACTAACCTATTATGAAATTAATCATCAAATGCGATTTAGTCATCAACCATCTAACTCATCATCGGCACTCTTTCCTAGCTTCCAATACACACCTAAAATATTCAAGTCACCCCTCCTTCACGAAACACCTGGACTTATCCCTCAAAGTTAGCTCTCCCTTTGAAAAGTTCATCCATCTATCAGAAACCTAGCTAACTTATGCTTTCAAAACCGATCTTGTTTGAATGAGAATCCTTGATGGGGAAAACAAAAACATGCATTTTTTTTGTTTGGTTAACAAAAGAGGTATGAGAGAAGTGTTAAGGAATGAACGGTGGATGCAACACTCGAGATGTTACATTGAAATTGGGTGTAAAATTCAAACCACCACGTGTTTCTTAATCACCAAGACAAAAAGTAACCTAGTTAAACGTTAACAATACTATATTGACATGATATTTATTAATATTTGATTACTTATTTTTGTGTTTCACAAGAAAAAAAACAAAATTGAGTTTCCATACATGATATTTCAGAGATTTTTAACTTATTTTTATAGCATCTATGTCTAAGTCATTTACACATAATACAACCTTGAAATAAATTTATCTACTTCCTCGGATTTCTTGCTACATACCCCCTCCCCCCTCCTTATTTTCCACACCATTTAGGCATTGTTCGTACCTTTTTCACTCAACTAACCAACTTGACCTTCAGAATTAACCGTATGCGCATCCCTGAACAACCCTATCGTATCTATATTTACTTATCCTACTCAAATAACACTCTTAAATGTCGGAAAATAACTCTATCCTCAACACTCTTACCTCCTACCTCCAGGCCTATCTACCGCGATATAATACTGACATGACATATACTTCCTTAATTCTTATCCAATGTTCCCATATTCTATTTTGTACAATTTAATCCAATGTTTTCCTTCCATACTTGGTAAAATAAATGACATAAATATCTTCTTATATTTCTTGTATTTACAATGTTATCATTGCAAATTTGCAACTACAACTCCACATAACGACATCTTTTTATACACACTCTTAAATATTTTCAAGAATACTCCCACAAAAAACACTATAACATCATTCCACATTAAAAATTATTCCCCGGTCCAATAGAGCATTCAATAGCACTGAAGAGAGTATAACATTTGATTGTTTAGTTTTGTGTCTAACAAAGAAACAAAATTGAGTTTATACACATGATATTTTAAATTTTTTTAGCCTATATTTATATATTTGTCGGTTCTTTTCTCATATAATACACCATTTTCAAATAAAATTTATTCATTTACCTTCTCTAATCAATATCTCACGTGATCCATTTTTTTTCACATATTCAACCATTTCCACCCGACTAACCAACCAAACCCATCAGAATCAGCCTTAAACATATTCATATTCATATCCCTAAATAACGCAACCCTACATATGAATATATTTTTCTATCTTCTAAATCACATTCGTAAACGTCAGGGAGTAATCCTACCCTTGAAGTACCTTTCTCATCACTCACTTAACCAACTTAACCATTAAAATCAATTGTAAAATGTATCCCTGGAAACCTCAACGTACTCACATTTATTTGTACTACTCTCACACTCTTTAACGTCGTGGAGTAATCCTACCTCCAAGATACTTACATCCTCTCTCAAAACCTATTAACCCATACCGCTTGAAACAGTAGATATATCCAATGTAAAATTAAACCCCGCCGTATAACAATCAAAATTGAGTATACATACATGTTACTTTAGAGATTTTTAAGCTCTTTTCATAACATCTGTGCCTCTGTTATCATCACATAAAATAGAATTTTGAAATAGAATTTATCTACCTATGTACTTGCTCAGTTGTTCTAATCATTATGTGGTACATGCACAACTTGTTTCGACACTGTTTAGGTATTCTTTACCCTTCTCACATAACTACCTAACTTGACATAATCAATCATATCCCTGAACAACCCTAACCTATAGACATTTTCTTGTGCAACTTACACCACACTTTTAAACGTCGGCGAATAACTCTATCCCCCAAGATACTTACCTTGTCCCTCGAGACCTATTTATCCCCATCCCTAAACAAATGGACACATACAATTTAAAATCAACCCATACCCTATAAAACAATGTCACACTGTAAAAAATAAGTTGAAAATATGGAGGAAAAAAAAAAAGAACACGGACTATAATAAACTATAATCTAATACTAATTAAAAAGTATTTTTGATCTTTTTATGGCTTATTCTATCCGTCTCGGAAACACCATTTATTTGTCATTACTTTGTTGTATGAATATCTTCTAATACCCACTTGCATTTCATCTCATCAACACAATTATTACGCTTAACTCAGATCACCTACATCATTATGTTCTTTAATACCTATATATTTATATTTATACTCCTTAAATCGTAACTTGACAGCCCAACTAACCAACTTGATTGATCATTAGAATAATAAACTGTATTCTTGAACATCTCTGACCAATTTGCTCGTACTACTCAAATAATACGCTTAAACGTTGGAGAATAACCCTACCCTTGAAGACACTTACCTCCTCCATCAAAACCTATCTACCTCTGCCCCCGTAATAAAATATGTCATTTTATAACACTATGTCTCATCGTTAAATAATAAGGTGAAAATATAGAGGACTACATATTCTTATTTATGAAATACCTTTCAATACCCATTTAAACACATGTCATCCACACAATTATTTCACTTCATGCACCTATATATCTACATCATCATTGTGGTCTTTAATATTTATATTTATACTAATTAAATCCAAATTTGACATTTTTGGGGTTTCTCTAAAGTATAATATATTTGGCAAGAAATTATCTCATTTCTTTCGCAAAATTTAGTACGAAAGTGCATAATATTCACTTGAATAGTAGTGCTACTCTTGTACCAAAAAATAATAGTGTTGCTCTTAATTTGGTCGAATATGATTGATCGTAAATATTCATTTTAGGTAGGAAGTTGTTTAGACTTAAATATTTAACTAATTTCATTTATTAGTTCCACACATTTTTAATTAAGATGGAGGTATTCATTTTAAGTTTGAATGGTCTAGTAATATGGAAAAGATAAGAACATAATGTATAAAAAAAAGTAAACAAATTGTCTTATTACTCTTATATGCCCGTGAGACGATTTTTGACTCATTTTAATGTTAAGACGAAGACAAACTGAATTAGTTCTTTTTTACGCTTTACCATTTTCATTTTTAATAGAAACGCAGAATAATATTATTAACCTTAAATAGTAAGTATATAAATATTAAAGAATAATGTTCTAAGATAAGAAAATTGTAAATAATCAATTATTCTAATTCATTTTCGATTTTCATTTTTAATAAAAACGTTGAATAAAGTAATAAACTTAAATAGTAAGTATATAAATATTAAAAAATAATAATGTTCTAAATCTAATAGGAAATTGTAAATAATCAACTATTTTTTATTTTTCTATATCAAATAGAAAAATTGTAAATAATTTATGATTTTCTTATTTTCTAATTCTGATAGGAAAATTATAAATAAATTATCATCTAAACAACTATTTTCTAATTTTCTAATTCTAATAAAAATTGTAAATAATTAAATATATCCTAATTCTAGTAGAAAAATTGTAAATAAATCATTATTTATAAATAAGTGTTCTGTAAAAGGTGGAGACTACCACGTGCTTAGAAAAAAACTTCCTTTAATTATATATATATATATATATTGATTTAAAATTTTTTTATTATCTTATTTCCATTCTTTCTTCCTTACTTAATAATAAAGTAATTTAAATAGGCATTTTACAAAGTTAGACTTTATTTTGTAAACAACTCCACCCTCTAATATTATCTACTTTAAAAATTGTTTTATATCATATTTTCATTCTTTTTCCCCCTAATTTTTTCATAAAATATTTTGTAACTTATTTTGCTTTCTTTTTCCCATATAATGTGTATTGTCATTACTAACTAAATGTAAAAAAATATTTAAATCGATAGATTTAGAAAGTTGCAACTTTATTTTATAAAGTCTATCGTCTAATAGTATCAACTCTAATTTATACCATATTTCTATTCTTTATTCCCCTAATTTTTCCATGTGGCATATATTACTACTTCAAGTTAAAATCTAAAAAACCTACTAAAAAAGATGCTTTAGAAAAGTTGGAGACTTTTATATCGCTCGAAAAAGTCTCAAATATATATTTATATTATATTGTTTGATTGATTCGGGAATTTACATATTACTCGATCATCCAAGATCCAAGAGAGCAACTGTATGTAAATGCAATCGTGTTCCGAAAAATATCGTCTGGTTTCATAATGCAGAATTTTATATAGTATTAAAAGCCAACATGCATGATATGGTGTTCAAGTTAATTTATTTGAAGGGATCAAATGTGCTAAAAGGAAAAAGATAAGATAGAAAATGAAACATAAAGGATGCAGAACATAGTATCTCAAACTGCTTGCTCTATACTACTCTTAACTCATAAGCTACCATTTTCATTTTTTCTTCTTTTTGTCATATAAAGCACCATCAACAAACTTCTCCTTATTATACCCCCACACTTTGTACTCTTCTATGTTCTACAATAATCTCATTATATTTGCACTAATTTTCATTTCAAACGGACTATTTTGTCTGCACACTTCAGACAACCGGCTTTGTATAACCATTTTTATGTAATATTTGACTATTTAAATTGGATCATAATTAGAGGATTATACAACCAGATGTATACATCTGGTAGTATGGATTTCGAGTTTTATAACAAAGAATTTGAACTTATACATATATTTTACGAGTTTTATTAAAAAGAATCAGAGCATCTTTCTAAAAAAATTGTAAATCAAATATTTTATTGAAATTAAAAAAAAAATACATAAAAACTCATAGATTTTAATTTTAACACTAAAAAATTATAGTGCAAGAAAAAATTGTTAAAAAACTCAAAAAAATTGCATATAAGCTTAATTGGATTTGTATTAGATGTACGATACTCATATAAATCTGGATGCATAGTCCTATTTGTAATTGGTCACATTTTTACGATATAATGTTATTATTTAAATTAGGTCATATTTGTAAAAGGAGGACCTTCTATTATATACTCCCTCCTATTCTCAATAATTGTCACATTTGAGGGAGGGCACAAGATTTAAGGACTAAGGGTAAGGTTGTCCTTTTATGGTCAAAAATATGTCCCAAAATGGAATATGTGACAATTAGGGGTTGGGTTAGGGGTGGTTTTAGTGTAAAATAAGTAAAGTTCTAAGGGTAAGATTGTCCTTTTATGGTCAAAAATATGTCCCAAAATGGAATATGTGACAATTAGGTGAATAGACGAAAATGGCAAATGTGACATTTATTCGGAATAGGAGGGAGTATTTATATTTGCTCCATACTCTTATCTTTTTAGTCAAAAAAGGAAAGGGAATTGGTCAGTTGTTTTTGGAACTCTAACTTTATGTTACTATTCGCTCTTTTTTCTTTTGTCTATGTATATGCAATAATAAAGCAGTGCAAAATAAGTCAGGTTTGTTTTATCACGAAAATCGAAATATTTTTATTTTTATGTTATTCAAGAGTATCTTCTATTGACCGCTGTAATAATTTCGTCTGGGCTACTGAAAAATAATTTAATGGGTTGATATCTCTCAAATTTGGCTTTTCCATTTATAAAAGTCATTAATCAAACTTCTAACCACTTAGAGCAATAACAATAGAAGAACTTTATATAGAGTTCTTCTTATGCCATGTCATTTTTCACTAGTTCCAATATTTAAGAACTTTTATCTACAATAGATGATCTTTAAATAAAGTTTTTAAATGGATCCCACAATTCACTATCCTATTTTTTCATTAAATGAGTATAATTAATACATTATTATTTTTAATTGAAAATAGGAATTATTTAAATTTAATTGGTTATTAACATTTTTCAAGAATATATTAAATACGCTTCAAATTTCAATATTTACAAACTGAGTTCTTATTTTGGAACTCGGTTCTTAGAATTAAGAACAAACTTTTACTTGCAGTAGAAGAACTTTTTTCTTAAGAGTTCTTAGTGACAACCCCAAACGAAAAACCACTATTGCTATTGCTCTTATTTAATTTTATCAGGAAATATTTAACATGTTGGTGGAATTTGGAAATAAGTAACTGCATCGTCTACGTGTCAATATGTCATCGTATCTTTATCTAACACGAGTACTTGGTAGTATCAAAACGGACACGGACACGGCTTCCCATGAAATTTAGGACACGGGACACGACATTTAAATATAATAAAATAAAATATATATTTTATGGTTATAAATAACGTATAATTTTATTTTTATCATGTATTTGAATCTAAATCTAAACTAGTAAAGGTACAATTCGACCTTTACTATAACTAATTCTCATTTTCCACTCAAACTCATCTTCTAATCGATCTTTTTTAAAATTTTATTACTCGTCTAAACTATATTATGTCTAGCCATGTGTCCAACGTGTGTCGGGTGTCCAAGTGTCGGGTGTCTGAGAGTTGAACACGGTGTCAGACACGAAACAACTAATTAAGAGAAATGTTCGTGCTACCTAACATTTGACATGTTTTCTTCTCGTCCGTACATGGAATTTTCAACATTAGCATGGTCCAAATGCCTAGTATTTATCCCCATCCCCGCTTATCGAAAAATTACAAATTCATAAAAGTCTTTTGTTTTTTTTTTAAGGGAAAAATCGTTTCATTAATCAAAAATCTCATAGTAGTTACAACATGTGTCAAGAATGACAGAACATAAAACGATTAAAATCAAATAAACTACATTCTCGATCAACAGAAAATTTATAAACTTGATGAGCTCCTGAGACGCTTCTGCACATCCTCTAACATATCGCCTTCTGCGGCTTTTCACAAGAGGGTCTCCAAATTTTCTAAAGCATTGACAAAAATCCAGTTCTTTTGACCAAAACGTTTGTAACGAGCAATCTGACAACAATTTTATCTTCATAGGATCAACAATGAAGGCACCAATTTTCCACTTAAATCTTGAAGCTCTCTTAAATCTTCCAATTTATAAAAATCCTTTCAGTGGGCTAATAGTCATATATCGTCAAAATAAATTTATAATCACTTACTTAACTATACTACCAAGTTACAAATATTCATTTATTGAAAGAAAGAGTCGACTTCTCACATGATTACATGACAGATCTAAATTAATTAAATTTACAAGGATGCAAAGTAAAATAGCAAGTGCGTGCATGGTGGTGATTGTGGGTAATAGGGATCATTTCCAACAAATAAATTGGTCGTTTTTAGTGGCCAAGATTTAATTTGAGGACGATCCAAGTATCTAACAATCCGAGTTTTATCACGAAAATAATGGGAAAAGGTGGTGAGAAGAGGAATGTAATGTAATATTTCATTGTGTTTCCTTTAGGAAATGAAAAGGATTCATCATTATATATATAAAAGAATCTTGTATTTTGCCTATGTGGCACATTGTGGTACAAGGATGAGGGTATTCAAGCTCTCTCATTCAACTTTAGAAATTATGCTTTGTTTTAGTCAATCATGCAAAACCGTGTTGACCATCTTTCCACATCAGCGAACTAGAACAAATAAAAAACTGAAATTAATTATACAACCACCTAATTAACCGTTGTAATTAATATGAGTACCAATTCTAAAACCAAATAAAAAAAACTAAAATTAACTATACAACTACCTAATTAACCGTGTTAATTAATATAACCGTGTTAATTAATATGGGTACCAATTCTCAAAACCAAATAAAAAACTGAAATTAGTTATACAACCACCTAATTAACCATCTTAATTAATATAACCGTGTTAATTAATATGAGTACTAATTCTCAAAACCTAATAAAAAAACTTAATTACAAAATATCAATAACAACTAATCATCAATTTTGTGGAACCAGCCACGTTATAAAAAAAAACCGACCTAGGAAATTCTTCAAATTCATTTCATTTTTCAATAAATCTTTTGTATTCTCCATAAACTTCTCGAAAATCACAATTGTCTTCCACCCCTTTTTTTTCCTCTTAAATCCTTTCCACTTCCTCTTCATTCATTCTCTCCATCTTTAAACCTGTAAAACAATTTCTAAAAAACTGTTCAATATTCTCAACAATTTCTTTTCAATTTCACAAATGGTCATGACAAATGTTCTTACAATTAGTCAACTCAAATAGTTATAATTTTGTGTATATACAATTTCACAAATGGCCATGACAAATGTTCTTACAATTAAAGTTTACACAAATTCTCATTTGTGACGATACTATTCCGTCAGAAGCTTGTAACCTGACTGGCCTCTCACAAAAAGCAAGTGGGAGAGCAAGTGGATTGGCAAGTGGGAGAAGGACTGTGAGACGTCACAAACTTGTGACAGTCAAAAGCAAGACTATCTGTAAAGTTTAAACTTAACATACATGGTGGATATTACTATTATTACCCATGCACAAGGATGGGGAGTCAGGGAGTTTTGTTCAATCACACAAATTTCAGGGTACACAAGCAACGAGAGGATACTTCCGTTTAATAATTATACTTGATTTCGAAATACCGTATTCGAGTTTGTCTATGGTCGGGTTTAATAATTATACTTGATTTCGAAATACCGTATTCTGTTTATTTAAATTAAATAATTTAATTAAATTTCAGATTATAAGTTAACTGAGACAAGCTTTTTCCAAATTTTTAATTAAAACGTATTTTACTGAAAATTAATAATTTCTCATTTATGAAGTATAGAATACGCTTTCTCAAATGATATGTCAAACGTCTAATTTTTAATGATTTTTTAAAATAAACCATGTATTGTTTTGTCGTATTAACAACGGTAATTAATCACATACTTTACAAAATTGAAATTAGTAACCCCGTGAATTTTCACGGGTGTTACACTAGTACTCTTATAATCAAATAAAAGACTAGCTAAAACTAAATAAATATTAATGGTAAGATTATTCGTAGTCTTGAGACAAGTTTGCTTGGTAAGTTAGATAAGACTCACACAAAATACCAATAATCTATCAAAGTCTTAAGTTGAGTCTTGAAAATCTAAGACTCAACTGAAGACGTTGGGTGAGTCATGACCCCAATTTCCATAAAAATTATCCAATAAGTGATATCATATGTCATTTCTTTTTTGTAAAAAAAAGAGGTGATGTAAAAGACAGTAGAGTAAGACGAATTATGCATAAATTTTGTGGTGGGTCTGAGTCAAACTGAACAATAAAGAAATAATAAAAGTTGGTGGAGAGCTGATGTGGCAACTCGCAAAGTCTTAAAATTTTGAAGAGTCTTAGAAATAATCTTACTTTAAGGTGGGGAAGTTTAAATGATTTAAAATTCTTAGGTCAAGTATAGATCATTAACTTGTCAACCCCGAAAACTCTTATACTGTCTCTCTTGTCCAAAAACTCGGAAGCATCTTTTTAGATGTGATGTTATCCAGCATGTCTATCGCTCTTCTTCTATTGAGCTTATTAGCGTGTCAAGCTAACCCTAATACGCCTTTCAATTGTTGGATTGCTGATAACTTGATATACCTGCAAAAACGCTCCCCAGATCGGAAGTACGTCCTATACTTCATCTGTCTCCTTTGTTCTATTTGTATAACTCGAAACATAATTGTGTTTCAAAATAAGAAGGTCACACCCTTGCATAGGGGTGTTAACGAGCCGAGCCGAGCCCGAGCTTGGCCTTGCTCGGCTCGTGCTCGATTACCAAAAGTCGAGCTCGAGCTCGAGCCGATCGTACCCGAGCTTGAAAAAAATGTGCTCGTTACAAAGCTTGCGAGCTTTAACACGAGCTCGAGCCAAACTCGAGCCTATATAAAAATGTTTATTTTTAATTTTTTTCTTCCGATATTTTTAATAACAAGGTTCGAAGATTTTATTTAAAAATGTTTAGTAAATCAACAAAATATTTGATATATATGATTCATAGATATAATAACGATAAAATATTTTTATAATATATGAGCATATTTTTATAATATATGATTAATATCTTATATAATCTCAGATGTTCGAGCCGCTAACGAGCTTTTCGAGTCGAGCCAGCCTTTGCTCGGCTTGACTCGTTAAGCTCTCGAGCCGAGCCCAAGCTCGAGTCGAGCTCACACGAGCCGAGCTTTGACCGAGCCGATCTCGAGTTGCTCGCGAGCTGTCTCGTCTCATTAACAGCCCTACCCTTGCATATCTTACTGTAAAACCCCTCGCGAAAGCGGAAATATAAACATACAAAAGTACTAAAAATGCAGCGGAATTAAAACTTTTTAAAGTAAACAACATGCGAGAAGTCTTAAACTGAAACGGAAACGGAAACTGAAATAAAACCAAAATAGATAAGTAACAGTTCTAAGTATCGTAAACAAATATGTACATCAGCCTGGGATGGAACATCCCTACAGGCACCTAAACAACTGTATCGAAAGTCTAAGAGTCTAGCTAGGCGATATAAAGGTAAGTCATATGATGACAACAGGATCATCACTCGCTAGCCCTCTCGTAACCTTGCTCCAACCTGCATGTACCTACATACATGAAAACATGTACGCCACAATCAGTGGGGAGTGACTAGAGTTCTCCTAGTCACCTTTTGTGACAACACGTAACACATAAAACAATACAGAATACTCCAACATATATAAACATGTGAAGCATAAACATCTCATCATCTGATCTCATACTATCATGCAAACTCTAGTGCACGGCTCTCAACCAACTTCATAAACCGTTAGGAAGGAGAGCCGGTTTCCCTACTGGTTACCCAGTCGGGGGGGGGGTCTTTCAATCCAACTATTTATGAAACCGAACTAAGAGTCATCCAATGCCTTGGATGATCAAACCACAACTCAAACAAACATTCATTTACTCATCATTATCGATCTCTATATCTGACACGTACCAACTCAAGGCAAGCAGATAAATTCAGCAAGTAAAAGGTTCAGCGGTCAACTTAAGAAATAACCTAATACCAATCAATCAACAAGTGTAGAGGTTCAGCGGTCAACTTAAGACATAACCTAAACACCAAAACATTCAGCAAGCAAGGACTCAGAGGCCAACTTAAGGCATGGACCTGCCAATCAGCAAGACACTAGACTCAGCGGCCAACTTAAGGCATAGACTAGCATCCAAAAGTAAAGGACTCAGAGGCCAGCTTAAGGCATGTCCCTTCACCACATCACAAGGTACTAAACTCAGAGGCCAGCTTAAGGCATGTTCTAGCACCAAACATCTGCACCCCGGGCAAGGTGTCAGTTCCTTAGCTACCCCGTTGTGCAGCTGCTCTACTCGTCAGACTCAGAGGCCAACTTAAGGCATGTTCCAACGCGATCACTATCACACATGTCTGGACTCAGAGGCCAGCTTAAGGCATGTCCCAGACACGACAAACATACACATATAGGGCTCAGAGGCCAGCTTAAGGCATATCCCCATATATGACAAACAACTCACGTATTAAGTTCAGAGGCCAGCTTAAGGCATAACTTAATACGCATCAATACAATATCAACCAAAGCCTATGAACTAATCTATAGTTCTACTTTTCTTAACCTCTAGTCAACACTTAATTGACCCCGGGAACTAAGTTGAGGGAGAGCCGGTTTCCCTTTCGGTTACCCGACCGGGGGGTCTCTATCCTTACTCCATTCCCGAACCCAATATAATGTTGCCCATCCTCCGGGGACCTCAAATATATGTCACGGGTAAACAAAACGAGTTTCAATCAAAACCGATTAACCGTTTGAAAGTTACGAACGATTTACAAATTCAAAATTAGCTTACAGGGGTCCCCAGACGGTCGGCAGGCAGCCGGTCGGCCGACTGGTGACCTCCTCAACCTTCCCTTTCTTTTCAAAATGAAACAACACAAGGACTCCCAGCCGGTCGGCAGGCAGCCGGTCGGCAGGCTGGGACTCCATTTCCCTAGCCTTCGCTATTTCGTAAACCAACCCACATACACTCCCAGCCGGCTGGCAGGCGGCCGGTCTGCCGGCTGGGCTCCCCTTCTACTTAAGTTTTTCGCAAACAAAACACATCACAAGAGACTACCAGCCGGTCGGCAGGCAGCCGTCGGCCGGCTGGCAGTCCTAAGGCCAAAAACTCAAAATCGCAAAAACACACAAACGCACTCCCAGCCGGTCGACCGACGGCCGGTCGGTCGACCGGCTCAGAGAGCCTGTAACGCATTTCGTGATTTTCCAGCCCCTTTCAAACTTCACAAATCGACATGTAAACTTCAATAATCACTACAAGCATGATTTGCCCAACATTATAAACATCCAATACTACTATCCTAACAACATAAAAATCCCATAACAATCCTCAAATGATTATATCAAGTATTCTACTCCATAGATCAATCTTGAATGGTCTTTTTGAAACATTTTTAAGCATAGAGAAATCCATTAATAAATACAAAAAAGAAATTTATCAACTCGAGAGAAAATGCTGAGAGAGAAAATGCTCTGAAAATAACAGAATCTGGAAAACACAAAAAACTAGCAAAATATCTAATAATGACGGTGGCTACTAATTCAAGATCTCATCATCGTATAACTAATTCTGCATCAAAATCAGCAAAATTAGCTGGTAAGGATGATCGGGGTAGGAATATTTCTGCTAATAACTCGAATTTTGGAAATACTGGTGTTCCTCAGGTTATTTTGGGAGGCCCAACTGAAGAAGAATCATCACGTACTGGGTTAATAAGTGAGATTCAAGGGATTCCGCCTTTGAATCTTAATGAAGAAGAGGAGTTAAACGCAAATGATGGCTGGATGATGCGTCAAGGGGGGCGGAATTCGCCTG
Organism: Silene conica; assembly: GCA_029255685.2. Taxonomy (NCBI): domain Eukaryota; kingdom Viridiplantae; phylum Streptophyta; class Magnoliopsida; order Caryophyllales; family Caryophyllaceae; genus Silene; species Silene conica. The sequence continues at coordinate 21,800,771 of CM055318.2, read as the reverse complement.
TGTTAGCACCGATTGAAGAGGAAACAGAGACTGTGGCCTTATTACAATTCACACAGGAGGATATCCAATCTGAGGTAGAATTCTGGAACAATGCTGTCTTTTGCTATATTTTAGGGGCTAATCCCCCGTGGGGAGTGATTGAGGATCATATCTACTATATTTGGGAAGAATATGGAATAGATAAGATCTCGTTTATGGAAAATGGAAGTTTTATTGTCAGGTTTAGAGACATTGCTGATTGAGATGCTTTATTATTATCTGGTTATTTCCTTTTTGAAAATAAACCGATCATAGTTAAGGCAATGGATGTTGATATGGATTTGGTTAAGGAAAAGGTTGATATTGTACCTGTTTGGATAAAATTGACTGGGCTTCCTCTCAAATTTTGGGGGGACTGTTTGCCACGGATTGCAGGTTTGGTGGGGAGGTTTGTGCGAACGGATAGGGATACAGAAGATAGAGTGTTATTGAGTCATGCTCGGATACTTGTTGAACTGCATATGGACCAAAACTTACCTGAGATGATACAATTTTTGGATGAAAAAGGGAATGTAGTGAAAATAGGGGTGGTCTATGAATGGAGGCCAATAACATGTACCAGTTGTCATGGAATTGGTCATAAGAGTGAGCAATGTAGGAAGCCAAGGCCTAAAAAAGTACCACAGAATTGGGATCATGGGCAGAAGCCTATAGCTAAGGTTTGGAAACCAATTTCAAAACCAGTGGAACCATTGCCGGTCCCAACTATGTTTACACCAGATTTGTTTCCACCTTTGGGAGTAAGGGATGGTCAATCAAAGGAGAAAAACACACCAACTAAACATATGCCCAAAGTGAACAGACAGGGAGGTATGGAGGGCGTTAGATTATCAGGAAGATTTAGCCAATATTCCTTTGCAGATGCTCTGAATCACAATTTATCTCCTGATGGAAGAGTGGATGAGAATGAGGCAGTCCCTCCTGATAAAAGTCATCATGAATAGTTTCGGTTTTTGGAATGTTAGGGGTCTTAATGACCTGAATAAACAAAAGACAGTGAAGTGGTTCATGTCAAATAATAATGTGGGTTTATTTGGTTTACTGGAAACAAAACTTAAACCTTCTAGATTTACTAATAAAAATAGTACTTTGTGTGAAGGATGGAGTGTTACTACAAATTGTAGTTGGCATAAAGGGGGTAGAATTTGGATCTTGTGGAAGCCAGTTATGTATGAAATAAGTGTACTGCAGTATGGATCTCAATACATTCATATAATGGTTACTGATAGGAGTAATGGAGGGACTTTTCTTCTTACAGTGATATATGCTTTTAATGGAGTCTATGAGAGGCAGGAATTATGGGAGTTTCTAAAACGGGTTGCAACTGAGTATGATGGTCCATGGTTGTGGATGGGGGACTTTAATACTGTGTTGTCTCCTATTGAGAGACTAGGTGGAAATTGTACAGATATGGAGATGGAACAGTTTCAAGAGTGTGTATCTCTTTGCTGTATGGGTGATATCCATGCTACTGGAGCGTACTATACCTGGACTAATAAGCAGAATATAGAAGATATAAGATATAGTAGGTTGGATAGAGTGATGGGCAATAGTAGATGGATGCATGATTTTGGGGATTATACTGCTCATTATCATCCTGAAGGCTTGTTTGATCATAGCCCCTGCACTGTGGTCAATAAAACAATGAGGATAGGGGGTCAAAAAGTCTTCAAATACTTTAATATGTGGGGGGCTGCAGGAAGTTTTCAGGAGGATGTTAGAAGTATTTGGCAACTGAATGTTGATGGGAATAAAATGTTTCGAGTTGTGAAGAGATTAAAGATGTTAAAACCTGTGCTAAAAAGAATTAATAGTTCATGTTATTCTGATATTGAGAACTCTACAAATATAGCAAGTATTGAATTGGAGAGAGTCCAAAGTTTGTTGGCAAGTAGAATTGGGGATATTGATTTGATGCAACAGGAGATAGATCTAACTGCTAGGTTAAGGGATCTGACTGGGGCAAGGGACAACTTCTTAGCCTAGAAAGCAAAGACTCAATGGTCTATGGCTGGAAACCTTAATACTGCCTATTTCCATTCTGCAATAAAAAAGAGGATCATGCAGAATAAGGTTTTTCAGATTGATGATAAAGATGGGAATATATGTGCAAATGGAGATGATATTTAGAGAGCATTTCTTCAGTATTATGAGGAGCTTCTGGGAACCAGCCAGAGTACTGAGGAGGTATGCTGTCATGTTGTGAGGAGAGGACCTTGTTGCACTGAACAACATATGGAGATTTTGAATGTTCCTGTTACAGCAGAAGAAGTGAGGAGCTGTTTATTTAGCATTCCAAAAGATAAGTCCCCTGGACCAGATGGCTATACAAGCCAATTTTTTAGAGATGCATGGGATATAATTGGTGATGATGTGACTGCAGCCATTCTAGATTTCTTCCACTCTGGGAGATTACTGTCACAGGTCAATTCTACAATTATCACACTCATTCCTAAAGTTGAGAGACCAGTTAGTGTGAAGCAGTTTAGACCTATCTCGTGTTGTAATGTGATCTACAAAACTATCTCCAAGATCATATGCAACAAGTTGGCCAGTGTACTACCTGACATAATAAGTAATAACCAAGGAGCTTTTGTCAAAAATAGGAGTATTTTGGAGAGCATTTTAATAAGTCAGGATTTAGTAAGACACTATAATAGAGGCATGACTTCGCCAAGATGTTTGTTTAAGCTTGACCTCCAGAAAGCTTATGATTCCATTGAATGGCAATTTGTGGATCAGCTGTTGATAGCCATGAAGTTTCCTGATGCTTTTAGGAAGATGTTGATGGTTTGCATTACTACTCCTTCTTATACTTTGAATATGAATGGTGCTCACTTTGGGTATTTTAGAGGGAGGAGAGGTTTAAGACAGGGAGATCCGATGTCTCCTCTAATCTTTTGTGTTTGCATGGAATATTTGACTAGGATTATGAATTATGCTACAGAGACTTGGTTTTTTAGATATCATCCAATGTGCAAGGGTCTTAAGCTCACTCATTTACTCTTTGTTGATGATGTATTGATGTTTAGCAAGGGTGATGTACGGTCCATAATGCTACTGCTAAGGTCCTTATCTACTTTCTCAGTAGCTTCTGGGCTCAAGGTGAATGCAGCAAAATCTGAAGTCATATTCAGTGGTGTATCCAGTACAACCAAACAGGAGATTCTGCAAGTTTGTGGCTACAAAGAAGGAGCTCTTCCATTCCAGTACTTGGGTATGCCAATACAAGCAAGTAGACTAACTAAACAGGACTGCAATATTCTTATAGAAAAGATAAGTGGCAGAATAAGGAGTATTGGGGCTAGGAAACTCAGCTATGCAGGGAGATTGGTCTTGATAAACTCAGTGTTGAATACGTTGCATAACTACTGGGCAAATGTGTTTTTGATCCCTAAAGGTGTTATCAAGCGTATAGAAAGTTTATGTAGGAATTTCTTTTGGAGTGCTCAGGAGGATTATCAGAGAACTCCTCATATTGCGTGGGAAAAATTATGCTGTAGGAAAAATGAGGGGGGACTGGATATCAAAGATGTTGGTTTGCGGAATGTGGCTACAGTTGGGAAGCTTGTTAGTTGGATCCATAACAAAGCGGATAGACTTTGGGTGCTCTGGATAGATCATGTTTACTTGAAGGGGAGAAGATGGAATGAGTATGTACCACCTCCAGACTCCAATTGGAACTGGAGGAATATTTGTAAGATTAAGGAAAAGCTAGCTGGTGGTTTCCAGGATGGTGTGTGGATGTATGATGTGAATGGTTATAGTGTGAGATCAGGGTACCAGTGGTTACATGGGCAGCAGCCTCGTGTATCATGGTATAAGGATGTGTGGGATAACTGGACTGAGCCTAAGCATGCTATTCATGGTTGGATGGTAATGCAGAATGGACATCTTACTAGAGAGAAACTGAAGAGATTTGGAGTCTGCACTGAGGACGCTTGTTTTATGTGTGAACAGCAGGTAGAAACTCATGAACATATGTTCAAACAGTGTGAATACAGTAAGAGAATTTATGCAGAATTGGAGAACTGGATGGGTCTGAATCTGAGGCAGCGTGGGAGTGGATATACAAAGTTTCAAATGAAGGTGAGGAGAGTAGTAGTAAGTTGTTGTTGGTATTACATCTGGAGGCAACGTAATGAATGCAGAAGTAGTTACACACTGAAGAGGCCAGAGATACTGGTTGCTGAGATTAAGAAGAACATTATAGGAAGAGTAAATGCAAAGAAGGAAAAACATCTGACTAGACGTGATAAGAATTGGCTAAGGAATGTACATGGACTGATTATGATGTAATTATGAAATTTTGAAGTAATACAAATATAACTCACATTTTACCAAAAAAAAAGATTATATCAAGTATCCGTCGCAAAATGTGTAAATTTCAGAAAAACAACATATGATCTTAAGAACATCAACAAGCATAAATTCATCACAAATAAACATTCCTAATCATGTTACTAAGTCCTTTAAACATTATACATCAACCAAATCAGAAACTAAACACAAGAACACAACAAACTTGCTAATATACACATAAAGGCCGAGTTATCTCATTATCGTCACCTTTCAAGCGATTCCGGCTAAAGATCCTCCTCTACCAAGTAGCGATCGACCTCTGGATCGTCTAAGCCCACACCTACAAACATAGAAAACGGATTTAAGGACTCAAAACGGAATTTAAGGAAAACAGCCCCATTTTCGAGTTTAAGGATTTGCAAAATGAAAGTGATAAATGGCTTGGAAATCGAATGAGGATTCCGAAAATGTTATTGTTACCTCGATTTGATCGACGGATGATGAAGAAAAGCTCAAAAGAAATGTTTAACAATGGAGGTTTTAGGAGAGTTTATTTTACAGTGAAATGTTTGAGGATGGAGGAGTATGTGTCGACTTAAGGGGTTTGTGGGGTTTTATGGACTGTCCTTTCCGAGTCAATTAAACGGGTCGGACATTCGAACGGATATTTAAGATACGAGTTTAAGTTTTACCAAGTTTGTATTCGTCTTAAGGACTTAAGGTTCTTAAGACGGATCTTACTAATTAAATTAAAACCTTTCACAATAAATTATTAAAATATTATTTTATTACTTAAAATAATTTAAAACGCTTAAATTAGATTTTACGAAAATACGGGATGTTACAATCACCCCAACTTCAAGAAGTTTCGTCCTCGAAACTCGAACGAAGATAAGTTCTAACTAATTCTACCTCAATCGAAAAGAGAAGGATGCGCGATACGCATCGATGCCTCGGTCTCCCACGTCTGCTCCTCAACATCACCGCAACGCCAAAGGATCTTCACTAGCGGCACTACCTTGCTCCTAAGCTTCCTATCCTGACGGTCTAGGATCTTCACGGGACGCTCTTCGAAAGCAAGACTCGGCTCCAAGTTCTCGATCTCTCTAGGCAGAACATGACTCGGGTCACTAACATACTTACGGAGCTGAGAAACATGAAAGACACTATGAACCTTGCCCAAACTAGGAGGCAAGTCCAAACGATAAGCAGCAACACCAATCCTCTTCACGATCTCAAAAGGTCCAATATACTTAGGACTCAACTTGCCCTTAACTCCAAACCTCTTAACACCCTTCATCGGAGAAACTCACAAGAAGACTCTGTCACCCACCTCGAACTCTAAGGGTCTACGGCGAACATCAACATAGGATTTCTGCCGATCCTGTGCGGCCTTCATCCTACCTCTGATAAGCTGAACCTGATCAATAGTAACAGCTAACTGGTCCGGTCCTAGGTCGTGCACGTCACTCGCCTGATCCCAACAGATCGGACTACGGCACTTCCTACCATAAAGAGCCTCGTACGGAGCCATGCCAATAGATGAATGGTAACTGTTGTTGTAAGAAAACTCAACCAACGGCAAACACTGCTCCCAAGAACTCTGAAAATCAAGTGCACAAGCGCGGAGAAAATCCTCTAGTGTCTGAATAGTCCTCTCGGACTGACCATCGGTCGCGGCATGAAAAGCGGTGCTCATCAACAAACAGCTACCCATAGCCTCCTGCAAAGCCTTCCAGAATCTGGAACAAAATCTCGGATCTCGATCTGAAACTATCTCCCTCGGAACACCATGGTAGCGGACTATCTCAGCAATATAAGCCCTGGCTAAACGGTCCATATCCCATGTCTCTCTGATAGGCACAAATCTGGCACACTTAGTTAGCCTATCCACAATAACCCAAATCGCATCCTTGCCTCCAACTGTCTTAGGCAATGCTGTAACGAAGTCCATAGATATACACTCCCACTTCCACTGAGGGACAGGAAGCGGCTGTAGCAAACCACCTGGCCTCCTATGCTCTATCTTGACTTGTTGACAAGTCAAGCACCTACTCACGTAATCCAAGATCTCCTTCTTCATACCGGGCCACCAAAACATAAGCCTCAAATCTTTGTGCATCTTCTCTCCTCCTGGATGAACTGAATACGGTGTCAAGTGAGCCTCATCAAGAACCCTCTTCCTCAAATCTGGCACATCGGGGACATACATCCTTCCACGGAACCTAAGGAAACCATCAGCATCAATCACTAAGTCAGGTGCAACACCACTCGAAATCTTAGCCTCGAACTTCTTGAAATCGGCATCTGAAGGTAAACTCTGGCGAATCTCCCAATATAAAGACGGCTCGGCAGTCATAGCAGCTAACCAATCAAAACCACTACCCACCATCTCTAGTCTCAACTTCCGGAACTCGGAACACAACTCATCGGGCAATACTCGCATGGCACTCAACGAGTGAGAAGTCTTGCGGCTAAGCGCATCAGCAACTACATTGGCTTTTCCCTCATGATATAAAATCTCAAGGTCGTAATCTTTCACCAACTCTAGCCAACGTCTCTGTCTCATGTTAAGGTCTTTCTGGGTGAAAATGTACTTAAGACTCTTATGATCTGTGAAAATGCGGCAATGGGATCCAATCAGGTAATGTCGCCACATCTTCAAAGCATGAACGACTGCGGCCAACTCCAGGTCATGTGTCGGATAGTTCACCTCATGAACTCTCAACTGTCTAGATGAGTAGGCTATCACCCTACCACTCTGCATCAGTACGCATCCAAGTCCTAACATCGAAGCATCACAATACACATCAAAGTCAACTTCAATCTCTGGTAAAGCTAACACGGGGCGGAAGTCAATGTGGTCTTCAACTCCTGGAAAGAACTCTCGCACTTGTCGGTCCACACAAACTTAGCTTCTTTCTTCAGTAACTGAGTCATCGGGCGAGCTAATCTAGAGAAATCCTCAACAAATCTACGATAATAACCAGCCAATCCAAGGAAACTACGGATCTCTCCAACATCTTTGGGACTCTCCCAATCAACAACGGCCTCAATCTTCGCGGGATCAACCATAACTCCCTCACTAGATATCACATGTCCAAGAAATGCAACCTTAGAAAGCCAAAACTCACACGTAGAGAACTTCGCGAACCACTTCTGTCGACGCAAAATCCGAAGAATCAATCTAAGATGCTCAGCATGCTCCTCATCGGTCTTAGAGTATATGAGGATATCATCAATAAACACCACAACACAAGTGTCCAAATACTCACTAAAGGTACGGTTCATCTGATCCATGAAGATAGCCGGTGCATTAGTCAACCCAAAAGGCATAACCACGAACTCAAAATGCTCATATCTGGTACGAAAAGCAGTCTTCGCAATATCAGCCTCTCTCACTGGAATCTGATGATAACCCGATCGAAGATCAATCTTAGAAAACCTCGAAGCACCTCTCAACTGATCAAACAAGTCATATATCCTAGGCAAAGGATATCTGTTCTTCACGGTCACTCGGTTCAGCTCTCTATAGTCAATGCAAAGTCTCATGGAACCATCTTTCTTCTTAACGAACAGAACGGGAGCACCCCACGAAGAAGCACTCGGTCTAATGAACCCTTTCTCGATCATCTCTTCCAATTGCTGCTTCAACTCTTTCAACTCTGGTGGAGCCATACAGTAAGGAGCTTTAGAAATCGGTCCGGTACCTGGAACAAGCTCAATAGTAAACTCCACATCTCTCTCTGGCGGTATCCCTGGCAAGTCATCTGGGAAAACATCAGGATACTTACGAACAATGGCTACGTCCTCAAGCTTTGGTAGCGATGACTTTGCAGCTGAAACAACACACAGGAAGGCTTGGCAACCCTTCCTAAGAAGATGAGATGCTTTCATCGAAGAGATAACACGAACACCCCTTTGAGGGCGAGTTCCCCTATAGAAAACACGAACTCCTGAAGAACTCCTCAAATAGATTTTCTGGTCGCGACACTTGAAGCGAGCATGATATCGCGATAACCAATCCATACCGAGGATAATGTCAAACTCCTCGAGAGGAAATCTCAGTAAGTCCGCTGGAAATGTGGCTTGACCAATAATAATAAGAACATCCCTATGGGACGAGGAGCAGGAAAACACGTCTCCAGAAGGTAAGGAAATGGAAGTCTCCTCAAACAATGAAGACTCAAGAGCTAGACGGTCGGCGAACTGAGTCGATATAAATGATAAAGAAGCTCCAGTATCGAACAAAATAAGGCACTCAGCGCCAAGAACAGAAAAGATACCGGCAATGATGTCTGGATGAGCCTCAGCCTCAGCCCTAGTCATCACAAAAATCTTCCCTTTCGGCTTTCCTCCCTTAGTCGCTGCAGCAGCAGTGGCAGCCTTGCCAAGTGCGGTGTTCCTCTCAGGACACTCATAAGACTTATGCCCAAATCCATTGCAAGTATAGCACTTGAAAGCATTCTTGAAACAGTCAAAACCCGGATGAGAAGGTTTACCACAACGGTGGCAAACACTAGCAGTTGTGTCGGTGTGAACAATGGTCTTAGCAACCGGAGCAGAGAACCTCTCAAACCGCTTCCTCTGAGAAGAAGGCGAAGAAGTAGAAGGAACAAACGGTCTCTTCCCCTGGTACACTGATCTCTGGTGAGGAGTCACACTAGAAGTAGCAGCTCGGGTCTCAGCATCTATGGCACGAATAGAACTCTCGGCCCAAATAGCATCATCATATACCTCCACAAAAGAAGTCGAATCTCGACGAACCATGCTCTCGATGCGTGGCCCTAGCTTGCCACGGTAAAAGTAGACTCTCTCGGCCTCATCTCTGACAAATCTCGATGCGAAGTGAGCAAGTTGGTTGAATCGGTCTGTGAACTCCTGAACTGACATCTTGCCTTGCTTTAAATCCATGAATTCTTTGAGTCGCTGTGATCTGAGCTCTTTAGGATAGAACCTCGTCTCGAGCTTATCCTTAAAAGCATCCCAATCGAACAAGGGATCAAGAGTGAAAGTAGGTCCTGTCAACGCCCACCACCTATCGGCCTCAAGGGTAAGAAAGTGAGTGGCTAGCCGCACTCTATCCTCTCTACCCACCGAATACATAGCAAAGCTCCTTTCCATCTCTCTGAACCACTCGGTAAGAGCTACCGGGTCAACCTCGCCACCATAAGTCTTCACGTGGCTACGGGACATCTGAGAAGCTATCCATGAGAAACTACCAGGACGATTAGCCTCGTTGCCTGGCGGTGGAGGAGGTGGAACATTCTCTACTTGCTGTCTCTGAGTCTCAAGCAAATGATGAATTGCTTGCAGCATAATGTTATCAGCAGCCCTAGGTCTCACCATCCTTCAAAAGAGAAAACAAGTATTAGCTTAGCAATTAGCAATCACAAATAGACTACAAAACAAGTCCTTAGATCTACCCATCTCTCATTCATTATTTGTTTATTTGGTCAAGTTAAGGTTGGGGGTCACATGAGTGCGTCGGGAGCAATAATGTTCTGATACCAACTGTAAAACCCCTCGCGAAAGCGGAAATATAAACATACAAAAGTACTAAAAATGCAGCGGAATTAAAACTTTTTAAAGTAAACAACATGCGAGAAGTCTTAAACTGAAACGGAAACGGAAACTGAAATAAAACCAAAATAGATAAGTAACAGTTCTAAGTATCGTAAACAAATATGTACATCAGCCTGGGATGGAACATCCCTACAGGCACCAAAACAACTGTATCGAAAGTCTAAGAGTCTAGCTAGGCGATATAAAGGTAAGTCATATGATGACAACAGGATCATCACTCGCTAGCCCTCTCGTAACCTTGCTCCAACCTGCATGTACCTACATACATGAAAACATGTACGCCACAATCAGTGGGGAGTGACTAGAGTTCTCCTAGTCACCTTTTGTGACAACACGTAACACATAAAACAATACAGAATACTCCAACATATATAAACATGTGAAGCATAAACATCTCATCATCTGATCTCATACTATCATGCAAACTCTAGTGCACGGCTCTCAACCAACTTCATAAACCGTTAGGAAGGAGAGCCGGTTTCCATACTGGTTACCCAGTCGGGGGGGTCTTTCAATCCAACTATTTATGAAACCGAACTAAGAGTCATCCAATGCCTTGGATGATCAAACCACAACTCAAACAAACATTCATTTACTCATCATTATCGATCTCTATATCTGACACGTACCAACTCAAGGCAAGCAGATAAATTCAGCAAGTAAAAGGTTCAGCGGTCAACTTAAGACATAACCTAATACCAATCAATCAACAAGTGTAGAGGTTCAACGGTCAACTTAAGACATAACCTAAACACCAAAACATTCAGCAAGCAAGGACTCAGAGGCCAACTTAAGGCATGGACCTGCCAATCAGCAAGACACTAGACTCAGCGGCCAACTTAAGGCATAGACTAGCATCCAAAAGTAAAGGACTCAGAGGCCAGCTTAAGGCATGTCCCTTCACCACATCACAAGGTACTAAACTCAGAGGCCAGCTTAAGGCATGTTCTAGCACCAAACATCTGCACCCCGGGCAAGGTGTCAGTTCCTTAGCTACCCCGTTGTGCAGCTGCTCTACTCGTCAGACTCAGAGGCCAACTTAAGGCATGTTCCAACGCGATCACTATCACACATGTCTGGACTCAGAGGCCAGCTTAAGGCATGTCCCAGACACGACAAACATACACATATAGGGCTCAGAGGCCAGCTTAAGGCATATCCCCATATATGACAAACAACTCACGTATTAAGTTCAGAGGCCAGCTTAAGGCATAACTTAATACGCATCAATACAATATCAACCAAAGCCTATGAACTAATCTATAGTTCTACTTTTCTTAACCTCTAGTCAACACTTAATTGACCCCGGGAACTAAGTTGAGGGAGAGCCGGTTTCCCTTTCGGTTACCGAACCCAATATAATGTTGCCCATCCTCCGGGGACCTCAAATATATGTCACGGGTAAACAAAACGAGTTTCAATCAAAACCGATTAACCGTTTGAAAGTTACGAACGATTTACAAATTCAAAATTAGCTTACATGGGTCCCCAGCCGGTCGGCAGGCAGCCGGTCGGCCGACTGGTGACCTCCTCAACCTTCCCTTTCTTTTCAAAATGAAACAACACAAGGACTCCCAGCCGGTCGGCAGGCAGCCGGTCGGCAGGCTGGGACTCCATTTCCCTAGCCTTCGCTATTTCGTAAACCAACCCACATACACTCCCAGCCGGCTGGCAGGCGGCCGGTCTGCCGGCTGGGCTCCCCTTCTACTTAAGTTTTTCGCAAACAAAACACATCACAAGAGACTACCAGCCGGTCGGCAGGCAGCCGGTCGGCCGGCTGGCAGTCCTAAGGCCAAAAACTCAAAATCGCAAAAACACATAACGCACTCCCAGCCGGTCGACCGGCGGCCGGTCGGTCGACCGGCTCAGAGAGCCTGTAACGCATTTCGTGATTTTCCAGCCCCTTTCAAACTTCACAAATCGACATGTAAACTTCAATAATCACTACAAGCATGATTTGCCCAACATTATAAACATCCAATACTACTATCCTAACAACATAACAATCCCATAACAATCCTCAAATGATTATATCAAGTATTCTACTCCATAGATCAATCTTGAATGGTCTTTTTGAAACATTTTTAAGCATAGAGAAATCCATTAATAAATACAAGAAAGAAATTTATCAACTCGAGAGAAAATGCTGAGAGAGAAAATGCTCTGAAAATAACAGAATCTGGAAAACACAAAAAACTAGCAAAATATCTAATAATGACGGTGGCTACTAATTCAAGATCTCATCATCGTATAACTAATTCTGCATCAAAATCAGCAAAATTAGCTGGTAAGGATGATCGGGGTAGGAATATTTCTGCTAATAACTCGAATTTTGGAAATACTGGTGTTCCTCAGGTTATTTTGGGAGGCCCAACTGAAGAAGAATCATCACGTACTGGGTTAATAAGTGAGATTCAAGGGATTCCGCCTTTGAATCTTAATGAAGAAGAGGAGTTAAACGCAAATGATGGCTGGATGATGCGTCAAGGGGGGCGGAATTCGCCTGTGTTAGCACCGATTGAAGAGGAAACAGAGACTGTGGCCTTATTACAATTCACACAGGAGGATATCCAATCTGAGGTAGAATTCTGGAACAATGCTGTTTTTTGCTATATTTTAGGGGCTAATCCCCCGTGGGGAGTGATTGAGGATCATATCTACTATATTTGGGAAGAATATGGAATAGATAAGATCTCGTTTATGGAAAATGGAAGTTTTATTGTCAGGTTTAGAGACATTGCTGATAGAGATGCTTTATTATTATCTGGTTATTTCCTTTTTGAAAATAAACCGATCATAGTTAAGGCAATGGATGTTGATATGGATTTGGTTAAGGAAAAGGTTGATATTGTACCTGTTTGGATAAAATTGACTGGGCTTCCTCTCAAATTTTGGGGGGACTGTTTGCCACGGATTGCAGGTTTGGTGGGGAGGTTTGTGCGAACGGATAGGGATACAGAAGATAGAGTGTTATTAAGTCATGCTCGGATACTTGTTGAACTGCATATGGACCAAAACTTACCTGAGATGATACAATTTTTGGATGAAAAAGGGAATGTAGTGAAAATAGGGGTGGTCTATGAATGGAGGCCAATAACATGTACCAGTTGTCATGGAATTGGTCATAAGAGTGAGCAATGTAGGAAGCCAAGGCCTAAAAAAGTACCACAGAATTGGGATCATGGGCAGAAGCCTATAGCTAAGGTTTGGAAACCAATTTCAAAACCAGTGGAACCATTGCCGGTCCCAACTATGTTTACACCAGATTTGTTTCCACCTTTGGGAGTAAGGGATGGTCAATCAAAGGAGAAAAACACACCAACTAAACATATGCCCAAAGTGAACAGACAGGGAGGTATGGAGGGCGTTAGATTATCAGGAAGATTTAGCCAATATTCCTTTGCAGATGCTCTGAATCACAATTTATCTCCTGATGGAAGAGTGGATGAGAATGAGGCAGTCCCTCCTGATAAAAGTCATCATGAATAGTTTCGGTTTTTGGAATGTTAGGGGTCTTAATGACCTGAATAAACAAAAGACAGTGAAGTGGTTCATGTCAAATAATAATGTGGGTTTATTTGGTTTACTGGAAACAAAACTTAAACCTTCTAGATTTACTAATAAAAATAGTACTTTGTCTGCCGGCTGGGCTCCCCTTCTACTTAAGTTTTTCGCAAACAAAACACATCACAAGAGACTACCAGCCGGTCGGCAGGCAGCCGGTCGGCCGGCTGGCAGTCCTAAGGCCAAAAACTCAAAATCGCAAAAACACACAAACGCACTCCCAGCCGGTCGACCGGCGGCCGGTCGGTCGACCGGCTCAGAGAGCCTGTAACGCATTTCGTGATTTTCCAGCCCCTTTCAAACTTCACAAATCGACATGTAAACTTCAATAATCACTACAAGCATGATTTGCCCAACATTATAAACATCCAATACTACTATCCTAGCAGCATACAAATCCCATAACAATCCTCAAATGATTATATCAAGTATCCGTCGCAAAATGTGTAAATTTCAGAAAAACAACATATGATCTTAAGAACATCAACAAGCATAAATTCATCACAAATAAACATTCCTAATCATGTTACTAAGTCCTTTAAACATTATACTTCAACCAAATCAGAAACTAAACACAAGAACACAACAAACTTGCTAATATACACATAAAGGCCGAGTTATCTCATTATCGTCACCTTTCAAGCGATTCCGGCTAAAGATCCTCCTCTACCAAGTAGCTATCGACCTCTGGATCGTCTAAGCCCACACCTACAAACATAGAAAACGGATTTAAGGACTCAAAACGGAATTTAAGGAATACAGCCCCATTTTCGAGTTTAAGGATTTGCAAAATGAAAGTGATAAATGGCTTTGAAATCGAATGAGGATTCCGAAAATGTTATTGTTACCTCGATTTGATCGACGGATGATGAAGAAAAGCTCAAAAGAAATGTTTAACAATGGAGGTTTTAGGAGAGTTTATTTTACAGTGAAATGTTTGAGGATGGAGGAGTATGTGTCGACTTAAGGGGTTTGTGGAGTTTTATGGACTGTCCTTTCCGAGTCAATTAAACGGGTCGGACATTCGAACGGATATTTAAGATACGAGTTTAAGTTATACCAAGTTTGTATTCGTCTTAAGGACATAAGGTTCTTAAGACGGATCTTACTAATTAAATTAAAACCTTTCACAATAAATTATTAAAATATTATTTTATTACTTAAAATAATTTAAAACGCATAAATTAGATTTTACGAAAATACGGATGTTACACTTACGGCATACAACATTATGATGACATCATATTTACAACTTCAATTGGTTAGGTCACTTAAACATCCTCCTTGTCTTACTTCACGCTCACTTTCAAGTATAACACCTTCACCTACTACTTATTCTGCATTATCATGGTATGTTTTTTTTTTGCGCAGGGTCTCTCATACGGATCTTAATCACGTCCTATGCAACGAATGACAATTTTTTTCTTTCTAATCCGCTAACCCAATATGCTGGTAGGAATAACATATTGTAAATAAGCATATTGGACCCCAATATACTATTTCAATATCTCATTAACCAAACGCTCTAATGAGCATATTTGTAAGTCAAAGATACTAAACGTTCTCAATATGCTGAAATTTGCTACCATGACATTTACCAAACAAAGCTTAATTGCAAAAAATAATAAAGATTAATGATTAGAATAGTTAAACTCACAATTATACTCGCTGATGTTCACGACAAATAAAATGTTGGAGCTAGTGTCCTCAACAGTTAGTGCGACAACACATATAAATCTCTTAAAGGAACACAGGGTATACTTTGTATTTTAGCCAGTTGATTCACGTTTATCAATAACGGTTGGCTTGCTAGAAAGTTTGACGTTATTGACATACACATGGCGGTAATCAATTGGTCCCTAAGAGTCACACCTAAAGGATGGAATCTGAGAGACATGAATAGATGAAAATGTAATCATATTGATACCCTATACGACTAAACGGTTAGTAAATGTAATGATGGTATAATTATTTAATACTGATTAAATAATATTAGCTAAGACGAATTAAAATGTTAATTCGTAATTAAATGTAAAATGTTATATTTAATTAGTTTGTAATGAAATTATTTAATGTAGATTAAATAATTCAGTTAAATGTAAACGATTATATTTAATTATTAAAATATAAATATACAATATTTATAAAAGATAAACATTACACTAAGAGAGTGTAACAACCGATTTTTACAGATAAAAATCCGGTTGCTACAGTAGGTCACACGACTACAGTTGTGGCGTGTGGATCAGTTATGTTGGGAGCAGAATTCTATCTTATGGTTATTAGGAGAAGTTGTTAGTGATATAAACAGAAGAGTTGTATTCTGACTAAACTACTCGATACACTCACCTATAAATAGACCAACTCGGCACCTTATGAAGGCACGAGTTCCCACGCAAACTTCTCCCTTCTCTCTCTAGCTTTCATCTTACACAAAATTAGAGATAATTTTGCAGTTTCTAGCTCTGGAAAGGGTATTTCTCAAGACATCTTGGGTGCAACGATTAGAAGGATATCTGTTTTGATACCTGATCTTAGGCCTTTGCAAGGACAGAAGATTAATTTTTAATCTCAATCTTTGTATCTTGTTCTTCGTTTATGACTATAAATCGTACCTTATAAATTCGTTATAATCCTGCATATAAAGAATTGGGAATATATACAGATTTTTTTCCCACAAGTGGTATCAGAGCGTTAGGTTTACGAAATTTATTTTTGTATGATTTTCAAAAACGTTTTGAGAAAGAAAAATAAATAGCCGTCGCAATGTCTTAACCGAGACATATTTTTTTTTGTTTTTTTCGTTTTCCTTTTGATTTATTATTGTTGTTGTATTAATCAGTTAAGATGACAAAATAATAAATTTGTAGATGTTTTAATTTAATAAGGATTGAGTTAAAAGTATAAAACGGAAAAGGGAATCGTCTTGAATGTTCTTGAATGAAATAATTTGTTAAATAATCGATCCCATGATAATCTTGATATTCGTCTTAAAAGATTAATTTGAAATGTTAAGATTATATTAATGTCTAATAAGGATTAGATTTTGAATGTTATCGATCTTGTATTTTAGCAACCCGACATTATTTTTCAAGTTCATTTGTTTTAAAAAAAAATCCCGGTATTGTTCACGTCCGACTACTGTTCACGTTTTTTTTTTTTTTTTAAAAAAAAAAAAACTTTTTCCGGCCACATGTATTAAATACAAAATATATTTGTTTTTTATTTTTTATTTCGGCCGTGCCATATTTTTAACATTATAAGGATAATGTTAATTGTTGTCGTGAAAAAGTTCACAAGTTTTGATACCTAATTATTTTAAAACGGTTTAAAATAATGTTGGATTAATTCATATTATACGATAATATGAATATGTTTGTTTGATTAATATTATGTGATTAATTACGGAATTATCACATAATTTAAGTCATTAAATGGTGGTTTGGGTAAAATTAATCTACATAATTACGGAATTATGTCTTGAAAGATTAATTTAATTAGTATGATGCGTTATGTTTTTATATATTATATATTATTGTTGAATG
This sequence comes from Silene conica, assembly GCA_029255685.2. Classification (NCBI taxonomy): domain Eukaryota; kingdom Viridiplantae; phylum Streptophyta; class Magnoliopsida; order Caryophyllales; family Caryophyllaceae; genus Silene; species Silene conica. The sequence continues at coordinate 21,783,735 of CM055318.2, read as the reverse complement.
AATGAATGAATTTATTTACGTTTTTGCAATCAGTTGTAATTTGTAATACTTAGTGTGGCCTTAGTAAATTATGTTTTCGTAATGAAGGAAACATAATTGGTGATATAATTATGAGATCTCGAATCTCCTTTTTCTTTAAATTATGTTTTTGGATTAGAATGTAATAATAGGATTGTGCTTTGTAATCTATTAAATGTAATTTAAGAAGACTAAAGATGGTGATCGGAGAGCTCACTCCCACAACATGACCAAGATGAAACACTAAGAAGGAACATCAAGACAAGACAAGCTTCTAGGGTCCATTGCTGAATGGATTCCAAAGTTGTAATTTTTGTTCTTTTTGGTAGGATAGGCCACACTAGGTTTTGTTTTACTTTCGTTTTTATTTCCGTTTTGCTTTTCATTCACATGTTTTGCATAATTTTTCCACCTAAACCAAACCACCTGAAATTGCATGAAAATTGACTAATATAAGTTGTATGCTAGTTTGTGTCGACATACAGATGTCACACGTTTTTATCATAAAGCCATCACCTTAGTTTATTCATTCTCGCATGCTAGATATTTGTTCACTTAAATGAATTAAAATTAAAGATGATGGGATCTTCCTCTATGACCTAAAATTGAGATTAGTCTTTTATAAGTCAAATTACTATGAATCCCTTCTTCGTCGCCAGGCATATAGGACCTTATTCTCCATATGACCCCTTCTACGTTGGGTAAGTAGTAGCGGTTGACTTATTTTATCTCAACATCATGACCCTCGTACGATCATGTGGTTGTGGTGGACTAAAGATAGAATTTACAGAAATTTATCGACCAAGAATTCTAAATGTAGAATTAGCCAAGAGGCTGGCTTATCAGTTTACTGAAATTGAGTCTTGGGATCATTTATATAGTTCTTGAGGAAGTTCAATTATATAAATGCTAAAGTCATCGCATTAAATTGTTTTTGCATTAGACTATTTACAAAACGTTGGTATGCTTATTATGTTTTAATTTCTTCTTAAAGTGTAGAATTCATCTAAACAAAACAATAATACTGCAATTACTATGGCTGGTCATAATGATGCCCCTATGCCTAGTGCCACACTAGCAAAATAATCCTGGCTAAAGGCTTTCATGGACCACATGAATCAGTCCACGCGATTGAAAAATGATGTGTCCAACTTTGCGGACTGGGAGGCTGCATTAAGGAATGCAGCCATAGTTGATGGTAAGCTCAAGTATTTGACTGAGCCGTTACCACCTAACCCAGGCCCCACTGCTAGAGCTAACGTATCACAAGCTTATAGTGATTTCGTTATGGAAGCGGGTGCGATAAAGAACGTACTTATCTTTTTAATGCAATCCAACTTGCAAAGACGCTTCATTTCCCATGGTGCAAATAAGATTTTCACCACGCTCACACACGAGTTCTCAAAAGCACTGAAAATCGTTTCATATGAGCACACTTGTCGCTTCTTCGATGCGAAACTCCAAAGGGGCGAACCAGTTAGCCCACACATTCTCAATATGATTGAGAATGTAGAGAAATTGGAGTCCCTAAACTGCAAGATCAGTGAGAACGTGATCATTGATCGGATGCTTCATTCACTTTACGATGGTTTTCCTTATTCAAGGCAAACTATTACATGAATGACATGAGGAAAAGTCCTCATGAGCTACACTCCCTTCTCGTACAGACCGAGAAAGATCTTAAATTGAGTGGAAGCATGAAGCAAGATGTTCTCATGATTGCTAACAAGGGAAATGGTAAGGGAAAAGCTCAAGCAGAGCTAACAGTAGCTAAGCCTCCTAAATTCAAAAGGGTCAGATTCAAGAGTGGGCCTGGTGAGACAAGTAGCTCACAAGGCAAGACAAAGAGCAAAGACGGTAACATTGAGTGCCACCATTGCCACAAGACTGGGCATTGGAGGCGGATCTGTCTAGTGTACCGTGAGGACATAAAAGCAGGCAGCATCGCTCATGTGTGTATGTCATCTTATATTCATATGATTGAGATTAACCATGCAAGTTTCAGAACTTGGGTACTTGATACTGGTTGTGGTTCTCATCTGTGTAATCATTTGTAGGGCCTAAAAAATATCACACCTCTCGCAAAGGGTGATGTGGACCTGCGAGTCGGGAATGGAGCAAAAGTTGTTGTTGCTTCCATTGGAACATATGTGATCCAACTACCGAGCGGATTCGAGTTATATCTGTATAACTATTATTATGTACCCAGTTTATATAAGTACATTATTTCAATTTCTGTACTCGATAAAGACGGATTTTCATTCTTAATAAACGATAATAACTGTATTTTCTCTTTAAATGGAATGATTTATGGTAAAGCAGTTTCCATGAATGATATATATGTCTTAGATCAATTGACTGAAATATTACACGTGAATAATAAGAAATTAAAGGTTGGTGACAAAGATCAAACATATCTATGGCACTGTCGTATGAGACACATAAATGAGAAACGTGTAAAGTAGCTAATACAGAATGGCGCTATATCCCCATTTTATTATATGGCACGACTAGTGTCAAAAGGTTTCACACAAGTGCAAATGTTGCACTATGATAAGATTTTTGCACCCGTAGTCATGCTGTGTTCCATTCGGACTATCTTAGCGATTGCTGCATTTCATGATTATGAAATTTGGCAAATGGAAGTGAAACCGCGTTCTTAAACGGTTATTTGGAGGAGGATTTGTAGATGGTACAACCGGAAGGTTTCACCGATCCTAAAAATCCTAAGAAAGTTTGCAAGCTTAAGCGTTCCATTTATGGACTTAAGCAAGCATCCAGGAGTTGGAATCATCGTTTCGCAAGTGATAAAAAAGAATGGTTTTATTCGATCGGTCGAAGAACCATGCTTATATATCAAGTCGAGTGGGAGCAAGATCGTCTTTCTGGTGTTGTATGTCGATGACATACTCTTGATCGGGGCTGACATCCCTCTCTTATCTTCGGTTAAAGTATGGTTAAAGAACCGTTTCCAGATGAAAGATCTGGGTGAGGCATAATGTATCTTGGGGATCCGTATCTATAGAGATAGATCACGACGGATGTTATCACTGAGTCCGGAGTCTTATATAGATAAGATTCTTGACAGATTAAGCATGACCAACTCTAAGAAGGGGTTGCTTCCGATGATTTCGGGGATGCATTTGAGTAAGACTCAGGCACCTAAGACACCGGAAGAGGTCGAGCTCATAAGTCGAATTCCTTATGCGTCAGCTATAGGATCGATCATGTATGCCATGATATGCACACGTCCAGAAGTGGTATATGTTTTGAGTATGACGAGCCGGTACCAAGGCAATCCAGGTGAATCTCACCGGATGTCTGTGAAAAAAATTCTTAAGTATCTAAGGGGGACTAAAGATTGGGTATTGACTTATGGAGGAGGCATTGAGCTTTGCGCAAACGGTTACGCAGATGCTAGCTTCCAAACGGATCAAGATGACTCGAAATCTCAGTCTAGATTCGTTTTTACTCTTAATGGCGCTGCTGTCAGTTGGAAAAGCTCCAAGCAGAGTGTTATTGCAGATTCTACAACTGAGTCCGAGTACTATGATGCTACAGAAGCTGCAAAGGAAGCTATATGGATGCGTAAGTCCTTACAAGGACTAATAGTAGTTCCTAGTTCGAATAACTCGATCACCATCTATTGCGATAATAGAGGTGTCATCTTCCAGGCTAAGGAGCCTAAGTCTAGCAACAAATCTAGACATGTATTGCGGAAAGCTCACATGATACGAGACTACATGGAGCAAAAGGAGATATTGATAGACAAGATTGCGACAGATGACAACATCGCAGATCCTCTCACGAAGCCATTAAGATATGATAAGCATGAAGGGCACGTTATTTCAATGGAAATTAACCGTGTTTCTGAGTTGTATTAGTACTTTTATGGATTGGATATTGTATCTGTTTCATATACTATTTATAACACCATCGATTTTGTTTTCATAATTTGTTTTTCATGTGGATTGTACAGACAACTTTGAACACCACAAAGTGAACTGAATTACATTATATTTTGTTTTGGTCCGTAATTGCCTACATGAACTGATAACTCTGGCCATTATTTTGTGACGTCGATTGATGGTGGGTTCAATAAACCATAAGTCAAACCGTTGACTAATCGATCACAGATACGATATTATAACGATAACTCGTAGGACATTTTCGTGACGACGCAATGGAGTGCTAAATGTTACTGAACATTCGGTGCCAGGTCGTGGATAGGACGTCCATAATGTTCCTTGAGTCGATTCTTTTGACCATCGACTATTTCTTGAGATAAAGGGCAGTTTTGGGTGACTTTGATTTCTTTCTCACTAGCTGACCGTAACTGGGGCTAAGCAAGAATTTTTTTTTGGTCATTTCATACTGCGTTTACATCTGCAGGATTGGACTTGAGAAAAATATCCACCACTTATCAAGTTTTAGTATTTCTCAAGGCCACTCGAGTAGTAGTAACTGAAATGCATGGCCATGCTCGAATAATGATTCGTTATCAGTTGAGTTACTCTCTAGTCGGGAAAACCACTCTTGATACAGATCGCTTGTAAAATACGACCTTTGTGAATACATATTTCCAAATTGTTTTACAGTGAGTGGGAGAAATTTAATTGGATATGAGAATCGGTTATCACACATACACTTGTACGGACAAGTGGGAGATTGTTGGAGCTAGTGTCCTCCACAGTTAGTGCGACAACACGAATAAATCTCTTAAAGAACACAGGGTATACTTTGTATTTTAGCCAGTTGATTCACGTTTATCAATAACGATTGGCTTGCTAGAAAGTTTGACGTTATTGTCATATACATGACGATAATCAACTGGTCCCTAAGAGTCACACCTAAATGATGCAATCTGAGAGATATGATTAAATGAAAATGTAATCATATTGATACCCCATTAGACTAAACGGTTAGTCAATGTAATGATGATGTAATTATTTAATACTGATTAAATAATATTAGCTGAGACGAATTAAAGTGTTCATTCGAATTAAATATAAACTGTTATATTTAATTTTTGTGTAATGAAATTATTTAATAAAGATTAAATGATTTAATTAAATATAAAAAGGTTATATTTAATTAGTGGATTATAAATATACGATATTTATACAAGATAAAATATTACACATAAGAGAGAATATAACCGATTCTATACAGATAGAATTTCGGTGAGCAGAGAATTTTCGGCCAGTGAGTGCCGTGTGGGACAATAGAGCACGACACAACTGGAGCAAATATTAAGTTGTTCAGTTGTTGTGAAGTGCTAGAGGTAGACCCAAAAACCGATTTGGAGAATCCTAGTTGATGTCTAATAGGAAGGTAGTTTACAGCTATAAATAGGACATACCCACGACACATATTACTTACGAGTTCACACGACTGACTCCCCCCCTCTCTCTCCAGTTTTCATCTTACACAAAATTAAAGGTAATTTTGCAGTTTCTAGCTCAGGAAGGGGTATTTCTTGGAACATCTTGGGTGCAACAATTAGGAGGATATCTATCTTGATATCTAATCTTAGGCCTTGCAAGGACAGAAGGTTAATTCTTGTTCCCAATCTTTGTATCTCGTATTTCGTTATGACTATAAATCGTACCTTATAAATTCGTTATAATCCTACATATAAAGAATTCAGAATATATATAGATATTTTCCCACAATATATTATTACCAAATATATACAACTGGTTATATAGTCCACTACTTGCTTATTGACCTTTTTCTTCTTTATTTTCTTAAACGAGTTATACAAGTTTTCTTCCATATTTTCTTTTTTGGGTTGGTTTGTGTGGTCCAAAATTAATAGCATAAAGGGTAGTGTGTTTTGTGTGATCCAAATTTAATTTCATTCTTATTTCTTGTCCAAAACGAGAAAGAAAAGAAAATGGTAAATATGAGGGAGTACATCAATTGCTTCAATGACCTAAACAAAGAAAGGGGAATATATATAGTTCCTCACAAAAATCTCAAAATAATTAGGTTTTGTGCGTATTTTTCTATAAAAGTCTAATAAATTTTTAAGTATATGAGACAGATGAATTTGAATGTAAAAAACAAATAATAAGTAAGATATTAAGGTCGGAATTAGAACATCGATCCAACTTAAAAACAATAACTCGTGAACCCTTCATTTCTCATGCTAATAACGAATCGGGTAGGGTCGGGTAAACCTTTATCCATAATGGTGGATTTAGAGGGCTCGCCCCTACTGGCGGAGAAAAAGTTGAAAGGTTATAATAACTTTCCAAAAAAATAAGTTCCCCTTATACCTTATTCGTTTGCTTCCGCTAGGGTTCAATTTATGGCTCCGCTACTGAGTACCCACCATCCAATGTCGCTTTTAAAAATCAAATCTCACACATCTGCCATTGATCCATCCATATGTAGATGAAATGGGTGAATGAGCCGATGAATGCTTGATTTCTCGTATATTGGTTTAAGTCTAAAAAAAGAGACTATAGCCCTTAACATGTAAATATAATATCCAACGACCCATTTTCGATAGCATTTGTTTTATCCAGTGTTGAATTTTCCAATTACTAGAAGAGTCGATTTCTTAATGTTTATAGTCAAACTAGAAATACGTTGAAAATTACCAAACCATCACCCTATATTTTTCAGGACTTGAGATTTGGTTGGACAAAAAATTAGAGTATCATCTACAAATTGTAGGTGGTTTGACAAAAACTTGTGCTTACCCACTTCCAAACTTTGGATAAATCACATTTGAATGCATTTAAGCATAACTTCATGGAAAGCCTCCATCACTAACAAGAAAGGAAAGGTAATGAGACGAGATCACCTTGTCTAAGATCTCTTTCTATTTTAAGGGCCAGGCAGAAGTACAATTAATAAGGATAGAAATAGATGTTCTAGACAAGCATGTGTAGATCCAAATGCTCCACTTTGAACCAAATTAAAGCCCATGACTTTAAGTATATATGTAATTAAATAACAAATTTCCTACTAACCGGGTTATAAGCCTTGGAAAAATCCAATTTAAAGAAGACTCATCTTTGTTTACTTTTCTTAAGCCAATGCACCACTTCATTTTCAATTAGGTGTCCATCCAATATACCATGTTAAGTTTCACCATGGACATGTCTCATACCCACAATGTGGCGACATAATTTACTCATAACTTTAAATTAAATTCAATAAAAACCAATTAGTAACAAATAGATTAAATCATGGTTTATATAGTGATCAACTCCCTATCTTTCAACATAATATTATTCATCAAGTTCAAAATCATTTTTCACAGGCACAATCTAAAAATTATCTTTAATATTTCGTATTTCATTCTCATTAGAATGACAAACATAATAAAAGCATATGAAAGTATTTTGTCAAAGAAAGAACTATAGTAAAAAAATTGTGGCGAATTGATAACTCTCACATAAAGGACGATGGTAATTATTAACCAGTTAAAAATTTGGATTACTCGGCTAAATTCAACGAACTAGGGGAGTTGTTTTTACTGTTTAGCAAAACATAACTTTGATAGAAAATGCAAAATTCTAAAATATGATTGCAAATCAGGGTGAAAGTAGGCAAGGGGAGGACAAGAGTAAAAGGCAATAGCCTCGTATTTAGAACAAGGACAACACTTTTTTGTTAGCATAGAATTACCAAAGAATGAACTATACATTAAAACATATTTTAAGTTTAGTCGTTCAAAACTAAACACATGTGCCTATTAGCATCACATATTCCACAATCTTAAATTTGTGCCATATCACTCCTCTTTTTTGCACCTCTTCTACTAAAATAAAGGTGTGCTACCAAACTAAGATGAACAACTTTCCATTTTAATTTCATGTCTATCCAATTTCCTAAAATAGTAAAACTTCAACCTTAATCGATTTCCTCACAGCCATCAAAATTACCTGATTTCCCTTAACTCACAAGTTATTATATCAATAATTGAACAACTCATCACTTTTAATACATGTGGTTGAAACCACACTTCCAATTTCATTTTCCTTCCGCGTTCTCTTGAATCGCAAGGTCTTTATACAATGGATTAACATAAACTATTTTGTATTTAGTTGAATTGGTATGACACTCGTCAGACAAACGAGTTGGATGTGAATGAGCCTCGTATTATATGTAGAGAAGGAAAATTTGTTATCCTATATTATCATATCCATGAGGCACAACACCTACCTTTGTTTCTCGTTCATGTACTGTACATAAAAAAAGAGAAATCTTTTTTAAGTTTATAACAAAAAAATGTTCTTAAGCATATTTTAATGGTAAGTTATACTCCGTAATATATTGTAACTTGAATTGTCCTATAAGAATTAATTCTGCAACGTTCCTTTTAAGCTACATATCCTCTCAATAGTGAGTTACATACAATTATAACTTGAATGGACTCCAATAAAAAGAAATCTACTTAAAATCAAGCAAGTAGTTTCATACAAAAAGTGTATCTTTATTCAAGCCGATCAAATGTTTCCTATTCTAATGGTAAGCAAGTCGATCGAAATTTTTTAAAATTTGCAAGTATGCCCTGTTTAATAACCAGTAGAGGTTCTCTTTAGAGCAAGTCCATTGGTAAGCGAAAACTTCTAACTTGGCAAATCCACATCATACCCTAAGCTACAACATTTTTAAGCTACTACACAATTCTCTTGATTTAGCTAACTTTATACTAGCTTGAAGCCACCACAAGTCAATTTTTTTCATGCCTAAATTTCTATTGGTTGTTTTGTAAAGGTGAGTCATTGTAACTAAGTAGTTTAATGAAGCAACTAGTTTAAGTCAAACCATCATCGTTGGCTTTACCTAATGGCGTATCAGTTTGAATTTTTTTTTAACTAAATCAGATTATTTGACAAATTAATTGATTTTTGGAGTCGGTCTCTAACAATTAAGTGATGATGTGGACTCATTAATCCAAAATAGTTTCAGACCAACCCCAAAAAATAATTAATTTGTCAAATTACTCCATTTAACAAAAAGAAATTCACCAACTAGCTTGCAATCTCCACATCATATTTTAAGGTATTTTATTTTTGAGCTACTAATTCATTTCAATGATTTGACTTAAATTTTAACTTGCTTGACCCACATCTTAATAAATCAAACTAAGGCCCTGTTCTTTCTGGCTTATTTTCAGCCCGTTTCAGTTCAGCTCAACTCTATTCAGTTCAGTTCAGTTCAGTTCAGCTCAGTTCAGTTCAGCTCAGCTCCATTCAGTTCAGTTCAGTTCAGTTCAGCTCAGTTCAGTTCAGTTCAGTTCAGCTCCATTCAATTCAGTTCAGCTCAGCTCGACTTTATTAAATTCAGTCCACATTATTATTATTATTATTATTATTATTATTATTATTATTATTATTATTATTATTATTATTATTATTATTAATTAATAATTATTATTATGATTAGTGTTGTTGTTTTTGTTGTTGTTTTTATTATTTCTTCATCTTATTATTATTTTATATATATTTTTATTGTTTATAATAATAATAATAATAATAATAATAATTATTATTATTATTATTATTATTATTATTATTATTATTATTATTATTATTAGTAGTAGTAGTAGTAGTAAACATGAAAGAGTGGAAAAAATGTAATTGACTAATTGAGAAGTAAAATTTGATAACATTTAAATAATAATATTTGTTAACACAATCGAAAATCATAATCTTGAAAATATAAATATCATTAACAAAGACATCATCTATGTTGCTTCGCTATTGACTTCCGTATTGTCTTGATGTGCTTCGTTATCGAGGTCATTATAGACACCAATATCACACCCTATTTTTTTGAATTTCTTTTCGAACTTTATTCATGAGTTTCTTCCTTTGTTTATCATCCATGTTTGAATCTGTTCTTCCTTGAATACTTTGATGTTGTATAACTGGAATATCAAGTTTATGCATCCGAATGAAATTATGAAGTGTAGACGTGGATTCAAGTGATTAAATTAAGTAAATACACTCTTTTAGCCTAGATATGGTTAGTTTGGACAATACTTTAATAAAATGGTCATTTGGCCTAGATATGGTTACTTTAATAATATAATTATTTTTTAAAAAATCGCAAAATTTATATTAATCAATCTTTTTTTATATTATTATTATTAATAATATTATTATTAGTTATTACACTTTAATTAAGCATTTATATTCAGTTTATTTCTATTAATTTCTGTTTCATTCAGCTCGATTAAGTTCAGTTCAGCTCGATTAAATTCAGTTCAGTTCAGCTCAGCTCGATTCAGTTCAGCTCAGCTCAGTTCAGTTCAATTCAGTTCAGCTCAGCCCCATTCAGTTCAGCTCAGTTCAGTTCAGCTCTAAAAAGTCAGAAAGAACAGAGCCTAATTTCTATTGGTTGTATTTTTGTGATAGGATCATTTAAGCATCCTACATATACTTGTCCAATGGTTTATCTACTAACTTGCAAGTAAGTACCTAAGTCAAACCATTGATCTTGCTGTTAAACTAGTCTAATCTCTTAATTCGCTTGATCTTCAGGATCAGTTGGTTATTCATTAAAAAACGTAGGATTCCCAATTCACGTAAATTCGAATGAGTAAGTTGTTTGATTTACAAAATTCACATAAATTAGAACTTACCCTGTATTTCAATTTCTTCATAATGGTAAAAGTTGCTAATCTGTCTCTTGATAGTAGACGGACTCAAATTTTCATAATTTACAATTCCTTATGCGCGCAATCAAACAAAAAACCAATCAACTACTTATTTTTTTATTTAATTTTTTGATAAAATGTAAGTAAAATTATCAAAAGAAAAAATGGCCTTACAAAAGCATACTCAAGCCAATCAACTACTTATTACATTATAATATTACAATAAATTATTGGAATTAAAAACTTATGTTCAACCTTTGTATCGATGCGATTAAATTATTAAAAACATGGAACAATGCTATTTGGAACTTTAATACTCCCTCCGATCCAGACAAAAGGTAACAGTTGCTTTATCACAGTTGTCGAAACACATTTTGCAACGTAAATATCTTAAGTTACACATTATTAAAAATTATAAAAATTTGGTATTCTTATAGCATTCATGACGATAAATCAAACAAGATCCCACATGACTATATTTTGTCTTATGGATTAATGGTAATATCAAAGATTTCCTACGATCATGAATAGTGCCATAAAGCAACCGTTACCTTTTGTCTGGATCGGAGGGAGTATATATACTGTATTCCCTTTGTCAAGATGTTTACATTTACTTTATTTTGTAAAACTAAAATAAAATAAATGTAAACATTTTACTAGAAAAAAAAAATATATTTTTTGACGTAATCTCCTAAAGCGAAAAAAAGCATGATTAAAAACGAGAAACTTAGTTAAAATGAAAGTTAAAAAAGTGAGTAAAACCAAAGTTGGATTCTGAATTGTAATGTCTCTTGGAAAATAGGCGGTTTTATAAGACAAGCAAATGAGACACCCATTCTGATTGAACCCCACCATAGACGTGGCCACCCACCCATTGATTTGGTCCATTATATATCCCCCTTCTCCCCCTTCATTCCCCCACTAAACTACTAACAACGGTCACATGCTTCATTCTTTTTTGTCAAACACTACACTCATTAACCTCACTACTTACTTATTACATTATTTCTCCCACTAAAACTACTTCATTCCCATACTTACTTTGAGTTTCAGCCATGGCCTTGTACCTCACTCGCCGTCATCTAAACCACCAACCATCTCTAACAACCGAGGACAACTCCGGTGTCCTTCATTGGCATTACGCCGAAATGGACGACAAAAACTTCCAAATTCACGGTCGTACATTATTCTACCTTTTCATCCTCTTCTCAATTATCCTACTTGCCACCCTCCTTTTACTCTACGCACGTTGGTTTTTCCGCTTTCGCCACCATCACGCTTCCGCCACCCACATATCACACCACTATAACAATTCCCACGCTCCCCACGCGCCACCCACCCGCGCCAAGGGCCTTGACCTCGCCGTCATAAAGGCCATGCCCATTATTTTGCACCAAGGGAGTGCTGTTGAGAGGGAGGATGAGATGGAGTGTTGTATATGTCTTGGTGTTTTTGATGATGGTGATAAAGTTAAGGTGTTGAATGAATGTAACCATAGATTTCATTCCGATTGTGTTGATCGTTGGTTAATTGGTCAGGCTACTTGTCCTCTTTGTAGACTCTCTCTCAAACCACCTCCTCCTTCCTCTCACCTCGAACTTACCCAACTAGTGTGACCTCATTCATCATAATTTTTCAAAACAATGTTTGTTTAGTCGGATCGTGACACTACATTTTGACTGAATTATAAAGGTCATAATTTTCAGCACTACCACAATCATATCAAAATGAACCATATGTTGTGGTAGTAACGGCTGATTTAGAGATCAAGTCTTGGAAATATAATCATTTTAAATTTATTTTTTTCACGGGTGGTTGAGGAGGAACATTATTGAGCAACCCAGATCACAATTCGTGATACTGTGATTGTTAGATTTTTCTCTTTTTTTCTAAAGCCCACTTTTTTTATGAATAATTTGTAAAATGAATAAATATTGGAGCTGGACGAAATGATAAATGAATGATCTGGTGGATAATTTTAAGGAAACCAGACATTTGTGGCGTTTCGTTAATTGTGTAAAGTCGTCAGCTTTGTAATCCCTGATCTCAATTTCTATAATTAAATTTTAAGTTATTGCAATTATGTGAATTTATTAGTAGTGTGATTTTGTTGTCTAATTGTTTATAAACAGTGTGACTTTGTTGTTTATGTTTTGTTCTACTAAAAAAACACCAATAATGCCATGAAAGATTCCTGATGAATTCCGGTTGTTACGGTGAAATGTTTTACCTAATTATTGTTATTGTCGCCCACCTAAAAATGTTGGATCAAACTACTTATTACATATTACGGCCACTTTATGGATTATCTATGATTAGATCTTTGCTGTCTAATTTGTAGTAATTCTTACTTTCTATCATATTTTAAGACCGTGCAAATTACACAGGTATGCAATTTAAATGTTATTATTATAAAAAGGTTATATAAAAAAATGATTTAAACTTTGTTTGTGTCATATTTAAGAATTTACATTTAAATTATAAATCTCATTTTCAATTATGAGATTTTAAACGGCGAACTTACAATATAAGACATATTAGGTTTAATTGTTTGGCGAAAATTAAGTAGTGGTTAAGTATAGGTAAGGTAGAAATTGAAGCATATTCGAAAATTTGACACAACCCGACCTCCTTTTCCAAGGAAAGGTCTAGTGAATTTTTAGCTCGGTCGAAGTAAGCTGTTGAGTTAGAGATAAATGCATCTTAAATGTAAATGACACTAACATTAACTACAAAATAAATATTTATATAATGTAATTGAAATAATAAGTACATATTAATTATAATATTGCAAACTACAAATATAATTAAAAATTATTTTATATAAATGTTATACTCCGTCTCATTTAGTATGAAAATAATAATTTAAAAAAAAACTTAATTTTTCATAATTGTCCCAATATAACTATATAAGTAACGTAATAGTTGAATATGATTAAAGTATTGATATTAATTTTTTTTATAAATTCTTAAAAATACTTTTCTAAGAACATGACGTGAGGAACTTATTTGAACTCGTTCATTTATATCGACCCGACCCGTAACTGATATGACAAATGATAAATCGATCTAGCGCGTAATTATATGCTTATAAGTAAAGTTGTCAAAAAATGACCCAACCCCAAAAACTCCCCAAAACCCACCCGAAAACAACCCGCTCTTTTCAATCCAATCCCAAAGACGATCAGACTTGATCATAACCGACACATTTTGGGTCATCGAAATCCACCAAATTCGTGACCCAACCCGAAATAGCTAGTCATATTTATTAAACTTTTGTATTTTGATCAAATAAAACTAATAAAAAATTCTAAATTTGAATTCTAAAAATTTTGTAATAAAATATGCTTATATTTATTTTAAAGCATATTTTTATCACATGATTAATTACAAATGCTTGCAATATAAGTATAGTCAATGTTGGTCATGTATGCATAACAATTGATCGATCTAATATTTTGTATAATGTTGTAATATTAAGAAACAAATGTTTAAGTTTAATAATATCATATATTAAATTGGATAATTATAAAAATTAAGAATAATAAGACATTTCTGATTACAAAATTAAAGTAAACATTTGTAAAACCGTTATCAGACATGTTTCTGAGCCAAAACGACCCGTATTATAACCCTAATTAATCCACCTTATAAGTAACTTAGAAAATAGACACATTTATCAATTCACTTTCCTCGCAATCTTATCTTTTCACCCTTCCTAATTTTATTGTATTCATCGGTAATGATTTATCACCCTTCCTTTGACCGTATCACTGTTACCGTAACATTCTCCATGTTTAATATATTAATTTTTCAATCCTCCTTATTCGGCTTGTTTTGTCTAGCAAATTTAGGCATAGACAAAAAATAATAACATTTGTGTCAAGATCGTATTTGTTTTAAGGGTTGATATTTTTTTAATAAATTACTTTTTTTTATTGCTTTTAACTTGGATTCAATTCCGGTGTAATTGTTTTTTAATGAAATTTTTGTTCTTTTAAATCACTATTTTTTTCTTTTAATAACTGATCGTCAATGAATGTTACCGTTTGCTATATTAACTTGGTTTATCTTATGGTTTATTAATACTTCATACTCCCTCCTATTCTAAATAACCGTCCCATTGTCCATTTTCGTTTACTCACAATAATGTCTCATTGTCCATTTATGGTAAACTTTATACTTATTTTAATCACTTCAACCCACAACAATATGCCACCCACTACAACAAAATGGCACTTGCGCCACGATTTATGTCACGGGAATTCATAATTCGTGACCTAAATTTGCTTAGCCACGGGAAAAAAAGTCCCCTTCCTTCAAAATTAATTGGTAAAAAAAATTATGTCACGGGAAAATATATCCGTGGCTAATAATTGTTTTTAGTCACGAATTAAGCGATGACCGTGGCTAACAAATGTGTTTAGTCACGCATCAAGTCACGAACGTGGCTAATAATATTTTTTAGCCACAATGTCGTGGCTAATTACGATTTATTGTCACATGTAAGTTAACCGTGACTAATTAGTGTGATTAGCCACACTGAATTCTTAACGTGGCTAATTATGATTTATTGTCACAGCTAAATTATTCGTGACTATATTGCTCTTAGCCACACACTGAATTCTTACCGTGACTAATTGTGATTTATTGTCACAAGTAAATTAGCCGTGACTAATTATTGTTCTTAGCTACGCACTAGATTTTTACCGTGACTAATATTTTTGATAGGATAACAAATAATAATACAAAATTATTAGTGCAACATGGTGTGTACTGTGACATCAAGATGATTGCACCATATTATTGCGAGATGTGAACAATATTCGTACTTAATGTTCTTCACTATTGACGTAAATGATCTTATTATGATTATTCTTATTATTGGATTTAGTCTGTCACAAGTTAGAATTTGTGCAATTTATATATAGCTCTACTATTTTGCTTGATTAAGTAAAACCTTACATAACACTACTGACGTGAACATGAATATGATTATATGAATAAATGATTGTTGTTTAACAATTTATTTTGCTTTATTTTCGTTGAATGTTGCTTTACTTTAAGTATACGTTTAATTATGTAATGACAATTTCGTAATTTCAAAGCTACTTACTCAGTTACTCAATTTATTAAATTGGGTAACAAGCCCGACAAAAAATGAACCGAACTTATAATGCCCAAATTAGTCCCAAAATCGTATGAACCTGAACTGTTTCAACCCGGATCGAAACACACCTAAACCGTTTTGCATGTATAATAATGACCGAAACTCAACTAAATCCCAAAATGACCCTAATGTAGTATTTGTCATTTGTAAAAAAAAACAGAATAGCCAATTATTTATATACATTTTTTTATATGGGATTGACCCATATACAAATATACTGCTGCAAAGTGCAAACTACTGTGGGATTGACTCCATACTCCATAGTCGATAGTCCATAGTCCATATACAAACATACAGCTGCAAACTACTACTCGCATATGGGATTGACGCCATTCTCAAACCTTTGTCTTCTCTTTCGACTTTCCCAAACCATCTCCAATTGAATTCAAAAATTTGGGTATTCCTAAATCCTAACCCTAATTTCCGAAAATTCAAACCTTAATTGCAATATCTCCCACCAATTAATTCAGTTCAGTACTCCTTCACAATGTTCATTTATCTTAAGCTGCAATTGATTCGAAAAATTGGCGATTTCTAACCTAATTTCCGCGATATTTAGGTCCATCTCGTGAATCAATTCTGAGCGTTGCTCAGGTAAGTATCGTCTTTTTTAGTTTCTCTTTGACTTCATAGCATTTCATTTGTCGCGCAGTACGGTGTTGGGGTTGTTGACAAATATTGTGGAGTCGTTGTTGGAGTCGTACTTGCTATCTTGTTGTTAGTTAGCGTTGAAATCAAGTCGTGGAGTTATTGGGGTCGTCGTAAATCTGAATGTGCTATATTGTCGCCATTATAACAGTACTAGTCGTGAAATTGGTTGTCCTGGAGATAATCGAATATACGGAATTTATTACCACCAGTGCGGCTATGAGAAAGCTTCCATTTGATCGGTACCATTCCCTACAAAATGTTAGGAAGCTAGTTTCCCAGTCTGATGGTTATCAGCCACATCTTATAACCCCTGAACAAGATGTTGCACTAGAAGATGTTAGGAAGGTAGTTTCCCATTTGATCGGCTAGGCTTGAAGTGAGGACAGAAGAAATAATGTGTGTGAGGGAGGAACAAGATGTTGCACTATATGTTGATCGGGTACATGGCATATTTCCCTTATCATCCTGTCTAGCCCATGTCATGACTGGCTTGTGTTAATTTAGGTTGGCAAATTGCGAGTATTTTATCGTGCAGACTATTTATCTCTTGTCGCAGGAATTGACATACCTAAGACATAGTATAGTTGGCAATTTTTGACAGAGTATTGAAAATGAAGCATAATGTTGAGATTGACATACCAAAATCATTACTTAATTATGATTATTTTATCTTAATTGTCAGTATGCGTCCAGTGTACTTCATGTATGCATGATTAGTTATATATGCTTGAAGGGTTTGACAGTATAGGTGCTATGAGTTCTATTAAGCCATAGGGTTGAAAAATTCGTCCAACTTTTGATAAGCCTTAAAAGAAGCAGTGAAGCATAGTATCATTCGCCTTATTGGAAGTGTTGGGTAGGACTGATGAGTCTGGCATTGGCATTATGTCTGTTTTTTTTGTATGTGCTCCAATTTATTGTTGTAGCGTCAGATACGGCTAGTCAGGATGGTCAGTTTTATGCTTGCTTTTATTTGTCTTTCGTAGTTAAACTGAAACTGATGTCTCATGAATCCGGCGATTATGATGCCTTGTTGACGGCTTTAAATCTGGAGTTCTTATGTTCATAACATTCTTTTTAACATTGGATACTTGAATTAGTTGAATATGTGTCTTGTTATATGACATCTAAGTTTACTTGTGTTGAGTTTAATATCAAGTGGTTATAGTTGTATACAGATGTGTGGTCTTGTTTAGCATACTTATCCCTTTTGGTGGTAGCATAAAAAACCAATGGTATGTACTAGTACAAATTAATCTGTATTTTTTTCTTCTTCTCTATTTTTTTATACTTATTGAGTGTTTGTTGATGGTTCAGATAATAAGTTTATGAGAAATGGACCAACTTATGCTCAACACCTTATTGATTTTTGATGAAAATGGAGATCTTATTTTGCCTTGCCGCTCAAGTTAGTTCAATCCTTTTTTCAATTTTATTTTCATCTTCACCCTTGTTAGTTTTTTGACAATATGAAAAATAAATGTTGACTTGCTTGCACTATGTCAACTTTAAATAATGTTTTAGAGAAATTGTGTTTTACCATAGATTACGTCAAAACACATTCCAAGGTCGTTGAAAGACATGCTCTAAAATGTGGATTTTCGCTTTAAGAATATTGTATCTACCCTAATTATTACTGTTTATCTGTCTTTATCATGCTTTGTGCTTTCATATAATGAATTTTGTTATGGTAATTAATGGACCAGGCAGATAAGCATAATAACATGCAAGATTTATGGCTGCTCTTTTATGGCTACTCTTTTATGGGGCATAATGATTGATCTTCATGGTCGAAAGACTCTCATGATATTAAGCACGATGGCAGAGTCAATACTCATATCTGTTCTTCTTTGTTCACATTATATTGGGAATCTTCGCGTCACTATTGTTAGTTTTCATCTCCGAGTTTACATTTTGATTGCTGGGTGCAGAGAGGTTGACATAACACCTGTTTTACTTAGATTTCTTTGGAAGGATCTGAAGCGGGCGTGGGACAACATGCTGCATTCTGCTTTTTTTGTTCTATCATATGATATTTTATATATTGCAGAAATGTTTATTGTAAATTCATTTGCATGCCAGGTCTGAATTTTAAGCGGAAAGCTGCATTACGTGACTTCAGAATTTGATCATCTAAGAGCAATATGCTTCACAGATACTCTCAATCGAGCAATTCCCAGAATAAAACAGTGCCACACTGCTTCTAAACCAATAGAACACTAAAAGTCCAGGGATTCATAGATTAGAGAAGCAGACGAAGTTGAATCCAGTCCACAGCTTGTCCGGTAGCAATTTGAGGATGATGAGACTCGTGCACTTCAGGTCTGGTCATCATAGTTAAATATGAGTTACAAGCTTGTACATGTGGGTTGTGTCATTCACATAAAGATTTTATTGAAGTTGGTAAAGTTGTTAAGCTAGAAATAAAACAAAAAAAAACCGACAACGCCTACAAGTTTACATTTCTCATAATAAGTGTAGCTCCACCTCATTTGGCAAATATTTTATATTGAGCATTAATCTGAAAATTTTGTGTGTAATTTAGGTGGAGCTCAGTAATCTACTGGATGCAGCTCAACAAACTGAAACCAAGATGGTCGAGGTGTCTGCACTGAACCACCTTATGTCGACACATGTTCTATAACAATCTCAGCAGATTGTCAGGTAAGTAAATCTATTATAATTGGCAGATTCACATAGCTGTTACGAGTTTTTTGCAGTTATTATCAGCTCTAGAATTCTAAAAAATGGAGAAAATTACTTAGCCTCCTGAAAAGACATGGCTGCTACTAAATTTTATTACCGAAATTGTTTACACACTTGATTATTTTTGAGATAATTGTTTGTGTAATAATAAATAAATAAAGTTTTGAATTAAGCATCTGCTTTCTAATTTCTAACACTTATACAGTTTTTTTTCTTTTTTGGTATAGGTGTTTCGGAGCTGCTGAATTAGCCAAGAAAGAAGCTAACAATGAAATGTGGCAGAAGAAACTGGAAGATTTGTTGAAGACATATGGGATCGGACCATCTCACTAAGGTTAGTTTCATTTTTTTTTTATCGAGTTAAAAAAAATACACTCTACTTTTAATAATATTCATATTGAATAAATATAGTATTTTTTCTACTTTTTTTGGTATAGTGTTTCAGTTGCTTTTCTTTGGGCTTGGGTGTACAAATATGGAGCAAACAAGTTTATATCCGAAGAATATGCCATTAGATTTATAATTTTTACGAGCATTAGATGCACAAGCTTGGATTATTTTTTTTTTGTTTTTGCGGACATGTATTTCAGATTACTTATTTTTAGTGTTTTCTTAGCTGTTATAAAAGATAAGGATGCTACGTTTTATATAATCGACAAAAAGTTTTATTCCAGTTTTACGAGCATATGCGTTATATACCACTTAATTAATAATGTGTTAGCCACGAAAACTATAAAATTTGCCACGATAATATTTGTGACAATTATTTTTCAGCCACAAGAGTATTTTGCCACGTTATATAATCGTGGCTAGTAATGTTTAGCCACGGAAATTTTATTATTCAGACACAATAATATTTGTGACTCATTTTTGCCACGTTTTTCGTGACTACTATCTTTAGCCACAATAAATTTTGTGGCTATCAATATTTAGCCACAAGAATCTCTCTTTTGTCACATTATTATTTCGTGGCCAATAATATTTAGCCACGATTTTTTTTAATTTGGCCACAATATTAATTTGTGACTAAAAAAATTTTAGCCACAGGAAAATTAGTTAGCCACGTTATTTTAGCCACGGGGAATATCGTGGCAAAGTTGCTAATTTTAGCCACGTTGCAGTTTTTCCCGTGGCTAAATTTTTGCCACGACCACTTGGGTCACGACTGATTTCCCGTGGCAAAACTGTATAGTCACGGGAATTTAGACGTGGCGCAAGTGCCATTTTGTTGTAGTGACCTTACCCCACAACACTACATATTTTAATCCTTCTACCCACAATAATAATCAATAATATATTCCCTCTCTCCAATCTTCTTACACCACACAATATTTTACATTAGTTTATTGATTTCCTTAAATCTTGTGTCCATGACACAATGGGACACTTATTAAGAATAAGAGGGAGTAGGTAATAAAAATAATTCAACCATATTGGAAATCAGTTCCTATATCTGTATTTTTAAATTTTTAAATAATTTTTTTTTGTTTCAAATGAAGTTTTAGTGTAAACAATTTATTGAATATAATTATATGTCAATCTAAAATAATAATTATTTTTATGAGCTTATATTTTTTGTTTTAGTTTATTATGAAGTGCTCATATATTAAATTTGTTGATCATATGTTTACGACATTATGAATGGTATAAATAATTGCAGATAAAAGAGATGATTAGAGAACATGGGAAAATGGTGAGGCCCTATCTAAAAATAAATTAAATAATGCACTTTTAACCATGGAGCGACACCTCACCGCCTCTGTGGTTGTTGGTTGATAAGGGTAAAGTCGTCACCCTGAATCAAAGTAATCCTTAGGATACTACTAACTAATAGATAGCGGTAAGAAAGGTATCGAATCCACATGGAGGCGGTAATAAATTGTTTGCTAAAGTAAATAAGTTTTAAGGTAACAATTGGGTTGTTTTGATTGTTTTTGTATTCTAATCAACTAATTGCAAGATAAATAAATAAAGATGTAAACAAGTATTAAGAAAGATCTAGGGATCAAGTTCACATAGGCCATTATCCAAGGGAATGAGATTTAACTAATTTAATTCGGTAAAATTATTATTTAAGATCATATGTCCGGTCGGTATTCATATAATCTTTAGATCTAAACCTAACATGCGGTCGCTATAATTAGGTCTGTCTATTCAATTGTTGTGGCCTATCTTAGTCTTAATCTACGGTCGGATTTAAGACTAATTTGCGAGACTAATTAACTAATCCTGGCCAGTAATTAATTAATCAAATTTAAGACAACAATAGAACAATAATAATAAGCAGTTTAATAATTAACATCATTAAAGTTTGACTCCCCCTTCTCATAAACTAGATCAATTTTCACCCTAGACAAATAAATTAGCTACGCATGGCTTGGGATCTAACTACAGTAATATTGATTGAAAGCATAATTAACAAAGCAATGAACTAAGAACGAGAATAATTGATAAACAATAAAGTAGAGATTTTGATTAAATACCGTAATTAGAAGAACAAGATCCGTAGACAATTGCTAAATAATATTCTAGAGAGGTACTAATAATAATTAGGGTTTTAGAGCGATCAAAAGTGTATCTAATAATAGGCTACGGAGCCTTTATTTATAGTAAACTACTAAACAATTTATGGAAACTTGGGGTAAATTAAAACACTCGATCGAGCACTCAAGGCACCTGATCGAGTGTTGGTGGCACTCGATCGAGTGTTGGTGGCACTCGATTGAGTGTCTCTCAGCGCGTAATTTCTGCTTCACGCACTAAACTTCAAACGGTAGCCATTTCTTCGTTACTTGTCTGAATCAAGTGATTTTTGTGGCGTTGGAAAGCTAAGAGGATGAGCTTTCACCTCCAGTTGGAATCACCTGATTATCATTTGTATAACTCGAGATATGGCTCTCCAAAGTAGGTACTAGTTATATGAAGCTCTTCTTTGTGCTTGCCTTCGATAATCTTCTTAACTCTTCCTTCCTAGATCCTTGTGTCATGCTACGTGTGTTCCTTCATATTGGGTCCGCGGTTCTCCAATCCATCTTTTGCTCCATAAATGCATCTGTTATAACTACGCACAGATTTACGTGGTTCATTAACGGTGTGTTAGCTACGTCCACATGGCAGCAGGGAGAGAGTTTTATTAATGTGAGGAGTTTTTCATATTACAGATTCAGAACGATATAGAATATCATTGGACTGCTAGGGTAGAGGTTAAGAGTTTATCTAGTACTCTTAACCTAATATAATACAGATTTAACCTAATCTAATAAGGCCCAACAAAAACCCTAGCCCAATACAAATTCAGATACCCAACAAACAGATTCAAGGCATAGACCCAACAAATCTCCACCTTGACTTGAATTCTCTCACAAACAGACAGATGTACCAGATGCACCCCCATGGATGCTAGAAGTACCAGAAACTCAACTCCCTTCTCCCTCAAATATTGCCCTTAGCTGGGCAATCAGTTGCTTCGAATATTTAGCAAGTCCAAACATTGTTGGAACTTGCTATCAGGCACTAGGTTAGTGAACATATCAGCTGGGTTATTAGCAGTACCCACTTTGTTCACCTTAATCCTCTTCTCATTTCTCAGAAAGTGATATCTCACATCTATATGCTTAGTCCTCTCATGATGGACTTGATCTTTAGCCAAGCAAATTGCACTAAGACTGTCAAAAAATACAATTGCTTGCTCCTGACCAAGCCTCATATGCCACAGCCTAGTCATATCTTCTTTATCAACATCGGAGGATGCAACAGAAACAGAATTTGACATTGTCGATCCCTGAAGATAATATAAAGTACCGTGCTTGATACCTCTCAGAATCACATTTGAACCTTTGCAGACGTTCAGAACTCCACCTTTACCCTGAAAACTAAAACCCTTCTGATCAAGAGTACTTAAGGAAATCAGATTCTTCGTCATCAGTGGAACATGCCTAACTTCGTTCAATGTGCAGAATCTACCATCATGTGTCCTTATCTTAACTGAGCCAATTCCAACTATTCTGCAAACAACACTGTTGGCCATAGAAATATTGCCTCCATCTATCTGTTCATAAGTTGTAAACCACTCTCTGCGTGGACATATATGGTAAGACGCTCCAGAATCTAAGATCCACACATCAGTATGATCCGTGACCTTATTACTAACAAGAGCATAATCATCTTCCTCGGAATCTACATTAGCTACACCAGCAGTAGCAGATTCATCATGTTTATCTTTCTTGGGACACGTGAATTTCTAATGCCCCTTTCCTTTACAGTAGTAACAAACATCAGTAGGTTTAGGACCCTTAGAACCATATGTACCAGAGGTACCAGCAGAACTAGAAGAACCAATATAAGACGGCTTCTTATATTTTTTCTTCCCATAATTTCCCTGTCCATAACCCCCGCTAGCTACTAACCCTACGGCCTGATTATCTGTGACTGTACCAGCCGCCTTATGGCGCAATTCTCTAGTATGAAGAGACGATCTAACCTCTTCTAGAGACACGGTATCTTTACCCACAATAAAATACTGTACGAAATTCTCATACGATAGTGGTAAAGAAACTAGCAGAATTAATGCGGCATCCTCATCTTCTACCTTAACATCAATATTACGAAGTTCTAGTAAAATTGTGTTTAACTGATCTAGATGATCCCGGAGAGACATACCTTCCTGCATTCTCAGACTGAACAGACGTTGCTTCAGAAGCAACTTATTGGTCAAAGACTTCGTCATATAAAGACTCTCAAGCTTTGCCTACAGACCTGCAGCGGTTTCTTCCTCCGTAACTTCAGTGATGATATCATTAGCAAGACACAACATAATTGTTGAATGTGCCTTCTCCTCCAGACTGGTCATCTCAGCGGTGATTGCAACGGCGGCTGCGCCTTCCTGCTTCTTTTGAAGCGGTTTCCATAACCCTTGTTGCTTTAACAAAGCCCGCATCTTGATTTGCCATAAACTGAAACTATTTCTCCCAGTAAAACGATCGATCTTTATGTTCATCGCCGACATCTTTATGATTCAGGAACCCGAAGGCTCTGATACCAGTTTGTTATAACAGAAGCACAGAGAAAGATAAAAACAAACAATAAAGAACAATACGCACAAATTTACGTGGTTCACTAACAGTGTGTTAGCTACGTCCATAGGGCAGAAGGGAGATAGTTTTATTAATGTGAGTAGTTTTTCAGATTATAAATTCAGAACGATATAGAATATCATTGGACTGCTAGGGTAGAGGTTAAGAGTTTATATAGTACTCTTAATCTAATATAATACAGATTTAACCTAATCTAATAAGGCCCAGACAGAAACCCTAGTCCAATACAGAATTCAGATACCCAACAAACAGATTAAAGGCATAGACCCAACAACATCAATCCTGCATTAAACATCGAAAGGCGGACGTATCGACATTCTAATATAAATAGCATATAAATGACACAATTTAGCACAAGAATCATCTCAAAACAACTAAAGGGGAGGCATAAAAGTGTATACGAATATGACTCGTCATTGGTTTGATAAATAAGATATCGTCTTACATTTCATATAATTCTTCTAATTTATACTCCGTACATTAGAAAAGTTGTATATTTTTATAATAACATAAAAAAACACATTGAGTCTCTTTTGAAGTGTCACGTGTCACGTTATATATTATTCTAGACACCTACCATACTTATTCATACAATCACTCAACGAATAATAATAAATTTTGTGTAAAAAAAGGAATAATAATAAATTTTCACTTAATAATACGGAACTTGGTGCACATAAATCTAAATAAATCAATAGTTATTTATCCGCCCTTCAATGTTCCCAAGAAAAAAATTCGAAGAGTGATAAAACACTCTTTCACAATTTTAGTAACCTTTAGAACTACAATTTCTCCTATATAATGTCCTCTTTTTATTTTCTGTTTTTCCAAAATATAATAATAAATTTCAAACATAAACAAGAATTAACTCAAAGCACGCATTTTATCCTCATCCTAATTATCATAAAAATAAGGAAAGTGTGGATTTCGTATTTTTTTTAAATATTAATATCATTAAATTAATTGTTTTACCCGTGTTTTGATAATATTGTTTTAGGAAATTTTAATGATGAAATGCTTTAATCGTTTTAAAAGAAGGTATTATCAAATTTATTACTTCGATCATTCAAGAATTAAGCTTATTTAAATATTTCTATTTTTTTTTTCAATTAAAAAAGTGTCAAAATATATTTATATGTCCTTTATAAATGATTAAGATTTAAATGATAGGGAAAATAAAGAGAAGAGGAGAAATTCATCCAAAGTTGAAGAAAATAATAGAATACGAAAGAAATAATATAATTGGTTAGGTGAAGACTTTTCCTATTATTTTGAGATAAAAACGCTTTTCGTTTTGATGTTTGAATCAATTGATACATTATTTTGTTGTAGTGAGACGATTGGGTAAATTTGGTACAATAATTGGTCTTATTAAGTTTCGCAAACTCCAATATGGATTGTTAAAAATTAGAAGTATATTGCGTTTACTATATTTTCTTTCATTTTTCAGGGCCAAGGTATTTATATCATATACTTCCATTTATGAATCACTTTAAGTTGAAGATATAAAACCAAAATATCTATCATTTGATCAATTCATGATTAATTTTTTTTTATTAAAACCACACAAAAGAATCATAATAATAAAAATATAAACATAAAAAACCCTTACAAATCCCGTGATCTTCACGGGATACAAAACTAGTTGATATTAATAAATGAATATTTGACTAAGGAAAGGATAAATTTACACTCTATAGTCTTGTTTTCGATTTTAATAAAGAGTTGAATTGAATTAAAATAAACAAAGTTGACATAAGAGTTACTTTAAGAAAAGATGCACTAAATTGAATTGAATAAAGCTACGTTAAAGTTAATCAAGAAATTCAGGACCTAACCCATCATATTTTATAATTTGCTTTTGACGTCAGCCTAAAGTTGTTCACCTGATACACAAATTCTCATTGAAGATAGCCTGTCACAAGTCAAAGACGGGTCAAGTAATATCCAAGTTGTTATATAAGGCAAAAACATAATGTTATTACCTAGGTAATTTGTTTTTGTCTTATCTATCAATTTCGGTATTATTTAAACCGTTTTCAACTTGTAATAAAAGTTACTGCAATTGATATATGTGAGTTTGTGACCATAGTTTTCATTCTAGTTTTGTATCATTGTCACCACTTAAGGTTTTAATTAGAAACAACAAGAAATTGCCTCAAAATATATTAAATTTGAAAGGAAAACTAATGTTATGTTGAGAGAATATGCTTACT
Source organism: Silene conica (assembly GCA_029255685.2). Classification (NCBI taxonomy): domain Eukaryota; kingdom Viridiplantae; phylum Streptophyta; class Magnoliopsida; order Caryophyllales; family Caryophyllaceae; genus Silene; species Silene conica. The sequence goes on along the minus strand of CM055318.2, from coordinate 21,757,254 downwards.
TTGGGTTGAAGACAAGGCACATGACTACATGAGTCATCACATGACATTACAATTTGTACAACTAGACCTAATGGTAGGTCATCGCATGTCCAAAATCCCGAAAAAAACTAAAAGATTACGAGTTTTTAAGTTTTTTTTGTTTAGTTGATTTACAAAGAGTGGCCTCACACTGAATATATTAAGGATACTGCATTGATTGACAACGAGATGACCCACGTTAAAAATATCAAAAAGATACTAATAATATTTTAAAAAGATTTAGCTTCTTCCTAAGCTAATTCATATTACAAATTCTCACTAAAAATGAACACTATTCATTATAAGTTGAACATAAATACTGTCAATCTCACAAAATGTGAATGACATGCCCTAAAAAATGTTCTATTTTTCCCTACTTGTCCTCCCACTTGTCTTGTTGTGAGAGGGCTAATATCCGTTTTTAGCTTGTGACGAATAATATCCGTCAAAAGAAAGACTCTTTAATTTCATATCTTATAGTCACTCCTAATTTCCTTTTTTGGTGAAGTTTTATATATATATATATATATATATATATATATATATATATATATATATATATATATATATATATATACAGCGGAGATCCGGTGAGTCCAGGGTTTTAAATGAGCCCGTCCTACCATTTCAGACCGTTGGATCTAGATCATGGACTGCACACGATGATGCAACGTTGCTGTTATTGTAACGCTTACTAGCTGTTATTGTAACGCTTACTAGTTGTTATTGTAGCGCTTACTAGCTGTTATTGTAGCGCTTACTAGCTGTTTTTGTAACGCTTACTAAAAGGTGTGTGTTGTTCTTTAACATGGATATTTTAACTAAAGGTAAGGATGAAGCCACTGTAATTTTTTGTCGTAATATACTGGCTAGTTATGGCAACATATTAACATGAGTTTTACTGTAACTCGCTCCATGCACGTCACTGCTGCATAGCCGACTCCGATCATGACCTGCACGTCTTTAATTTTGCAATCCCGTGTATTATTATTGTTTTTATTTATCAATTTTTTTACTACATATCTCGGTTCAACAAATTCTAAACACCAGATTCTTAAATTAACTAGGCTATATAGGATTCGAACCCATACCTTTGTACAAAATTTGCACATTGCTCTCCCTTTTGAGCTAATAGCCTTTAGAATAAGCCAAAGAAAAATATATTAAGGATCGCCTAATGCATAAACTTAAATATTTGCAGTTATACAAGTCTTCACCAATCCTAATTTATCATCCCCAAGAAAAATCATTGCCTAGCATTCCAGATACACGGGTTTGAGTCGCATCAGGTCTATTCTAAAATGTCCAATATTATATGGTTGTTACAGTAATGTAAAGACATGTGATAAAGTAATTGAACTTGTCAATTTTGAAATCTTAATATTCGAATCAGGAAAAATGTTTTAATAACTATATAATACATGTTACAGTAGTCTAATATGTATGTTATTGTAAAACCCCTCGCGAAAGCGGAAATATAAACACGTAAAAGTACTAAAAATGCAGCGGAATTAAAACTTTTTAGCAAACTAAACTAACATGCGAGAAGCTTTAAACTGAAACTGGAAACAGAACTGATATAAACAACAATAGATAAGTAGCAGTTCTAAGTACGGAAATGAAATATATACACAGCCTGGGATGGAACATCCCTACAGGCACCAAAACGTAAACAACAAAAGTCTAAGAGTCTAGCTAAGTGTAAACGGGTAAGTCAACTGATGAATGGATCATCACTCGCAAGCTCTCCTGTAACCCCGATCTCCAACCCTGCATGTACCTACATACATGAAAACATGTACGCCACAATCAGTGGGGAGTGACTAGAGTTCTCCTAGCCACCTTTTGTGACAACATGTAACATATAAACAATACAGAACACTCCAACATATATCAACATGTGAAGCATAAACATCTCATCATCTTATCTCTTACTATCAAGCGATTACAGTGCACGGCTCTCAACCAACTTCATAAACAAATAGGAAGGAGAGCCGGTTTCCCTACTGGTTACCCAGTCGGGGGGTCTTTCAATCCAATTATTTATGAAACCGAACTAAGAGTCATCCAATGCCTTGGATGATTAAACCACAACTTAACAGATATACATTTACTCATCATTAACCATGTCTATATCTGACACGTACCAACTCAAGGCAAGCAGATAGAATCAGCAAGTAAAAGGTTCAGCGGTCAACTTAAGACATAACCTAATACCAAATCGTTCAGCAAGTGTAAAGGTTCAGCGGTCAACTTAAGACATAACCTAAACACCAAATCATTCAGCAAGCAAGGACTCAGAGGCCAACTTAAGGCATGGACCTGCCAATCAGCAAGACACTAGACTCAGCGGCCAACTTAAGGCATAGACTAGCATCCAAAAGTAAAGGACTCAGAGGCCAGCTTAAGGCATGTCCCTTCACCACATCACAAGGTACTAAACTCAGAGGCCAGCTTAAGGCATGTTCTAGCACCAAACATCTGCACTCCGGGCAAGGTGTCAGTGCCTTAGCTACCCCGTTGTGCAGCTGCTCTACTCGTCAGACTCAGAGGCCAACTTAAGGCATGTTCTGACGCGATCACTATCACACATGTCTGGACTTAGAGGCCAACTTAAGGCATGTCCCAGACACGACAAACATACACATATAGGGCTCAGAGGCCAACTTAAGGCATATCCCCATATATGACAAACAACTCACGTATTAAGTTCAGAGGCCAGCTTAAGGCATAACTTAATACGCATCAGTGCAATATCAACCAAAGTCTATGAACTAAACACTAGTTCTACTTTTCTTATCCTCTAATCAGCACTTAATTGACCCCGAGAACTAAGTTGAGGGAGAGCCGGTTTCCCTTTCGGTTACCCGACCGGGGGGTCTCTATCCTTACTCCGTTCCCGAACCCAATATGATGTTGTCCGTACACCGGGGACCTCAAATACATGTCAAAGGCATACAAAACGAGTTTCAATCAAAACCGATCAACCGTTTGAAAGTTACGATTTAATTTCCAAAAACTCAAAATGGCTTACAGGGGTCCCCAGCCGGTCGGCAGGCAGCCGGTCGGCCGGCTGGTGATCCCTCAGCCTATACCTCTTTAAAAAAAACGAGAACACCAAGAAGGACTCCCAGCCGGTCGGCAGGCAGCCGGTCGGCCGGCTAGGAACCCCATTCCCTAGCCTTTACTAAAATTCGTATCCATCCCCATATGCACTCCCAGCCGGCTGGCAGGCGGCCGGTCTGCCGGCTGGGCTCCCTCCTATGCTATGTTTATCGCAAAAACACACAATACAAGGAAAGATGACTACCAGCCGGTCGGCAGGCAGCCGGTCGGCCGGCTTGCAGTCCCAGGCCAAAATCTCAAAAATATGAAAAACACACAAACGCTCTCCCAGCCGGTCGACCGGCGGCCGGTCGGTCGACCGGCTCAGAGAGCCTGTAACGTAAAAATCGGGATTTCACCCTTCTTCAAAATTCAATCAATCGACACCAAAACTTACACAATGATTCATGTGATGTTTACACAACAATATCAAACATCAATTACTACTAATCTACCAGCATGTAAGTCCCATAACAATCCTCAAATGAATATATCTTATATCCGTCGCAAAATGAGAAAAACTGAAAATAAGCTTAAGAACACATAACAACCGATTCAAGCATGGATTCATCATCATAACATCATCCTAAACATGTTACTAAGTCCTTGAATCAAAATATAACAACCAAAACAGAAACCATACAAAAATCACAACAATTATGCTAATATACACATAAAGGCCGAGTTTCTCATTATCGTCACCTCTTAAGCTTATCCGGCTAAAGATCTTCCTCGAGTATGAAGCTATCAACGTCCGGGTTGTCAAGTCCTTCACCTACAACACGGAAAAACCAGTTTAGGAGCGTAAAAACGGAATTATGCAAAACAGGCCGGATTTTCGAAGTGAAGAAATTGAAAAACCGAAGTGACGGATGACTTGGAAATTGCGCGAGGATTCCGAAAATGTACTTACTTTTGTGATTTGAAGGATGGATGATGAAGAATTTCACAAAAGAAAGGAAGGTTTTATGGAGGTTTATGGATGAGTTTGTTTTGCAGTAAAATGAAATGTAACAGCCCGTATTTTTATAAAGGTGATTTTAATAATTTAAAAGTAGTTTACGGAATTTAATAATATTTTAATTATAATTCGTAGGTTTTATTTTTAAGATTTCCGTTAAGTTCGTCTTAAAAACCATTTAAGCTTAAGATGCCTTGGTTATTTAATATCAACCCGTCTCACATTTCCGTTTCACTTAATTAAAGCAAACCCGACTCAAGTGAAATATAAAGGACACCCATCCTCTTATTTCCAACGTTAAACCCTCCATCACCCAAATAAGATACAGTAGCTTCATTTCTCCATTTTTGCTCTTTCTCAACTTCACAAATTCATCATCCGTTTTCTCAACTCAACTTCGTTTAACTTGAGGTTTTCACCATCGCATTCCTCTCTTCATTTCTGATCTTTCTATCACTTTCGTTTTCAATTTCGTGAAACTTCATTTCTGGGCTGTTTTGAGGAGAACTCGAGATTTGCCCTCTTACAACCCGTCTTGTTGTTTGTAGGTGTCGACATTGACGACCCGGACAAGGATTCTTATATTATTCAAGATTAGGCGGGAAGAAATCGCTCATTAAGGTGACGATAATGAGAAACTCGGCCTTTTGTCTATATTAGCACTTTTGGTGTTTTGATTATGTGTTTCACATGAGATTATGATTATTGATGTCGATAGGAACTTAGTAGTATGTTAATTACTGAATTATATGTTCATTATATGAGATACTTGATGAAATTGCTGTATCATATGCTTAAACATGTTTATCTTGTGTTGGGTTGAAATTGTGACGGATATGGATGATTAATCGTATGTTGGGTGTTTGAGAAGTCGTTAGTCATTGCATATGTATGAGAATGGTGTATAATTACTGGGTAATGTATGTTTGGAGTAGAAATCATGTTGTAGGAACGATCCCATGAGATTTGGATGAATTTTGATATGTCGAAATGCGTTTTCTGGGAACAGGGACTCCCAGCCGGTTGGTTGACCGGCGGCCGGTCAACCGGCTGAGAGTCTCGTATGTTGATTTTTGAAGAAAGCTGAGGAAGGACCCTCAGCCGGTCGGCCGGCAGCCGGTCAGCCGGCTGGGAGCCCTTCTTTGTGTTTTGAAGTATGTAATTGAGAGTAATGGACTCTCAGCCGGCCAACCGGCAGCCTGTGGCTGACCGGCTGAGAGCCCCTCTTGGTTTTTGAAGTTATTTTTAAGAGTCTTGCACTCTCAGCCGGCCAACCGGCAGCCTGTGGCTGACCGGCTGAGAGCCCCTGTTGCATATTGAATTGCTTATAACTTTTGATTCATATGTCGGATTTGATTGATTCTTTTTCCGTATGTTTCGTATGCTTGTTTGAAGTCCCAAGAAATTGGGCGGCACCCATGCCGGGTTCGGTAACGGATTTGAGGATGAAAGACCCCCCGGCCGGGCCACCGGAAGGGAGACCGGCTCTCGCCTCAAATTAGTTCCCGAAGTGGGCTAAGTGTTACATGGATGTTTAATGATGAAATATATACGAAATGATTGTCATTCGAGTTTGAGTTGTTCTACATCTTTGAGATGACATTTGTGATTTGTGTTAACCCGCTGTGCGCTGCTATAGTACTCGAGTTCTCACTTGACTGCATTGTGTAGCTGGTTGGCCGTAGTGACTTGGTTCTCACGGTCAGGTCTTAGATTGTCTGCCCGCCTTCGGGCATATCTCGTTCCTAGCTAGTTCGAGTCTTGGGGGTGCCTTGTGCACTTGTCGAATCGGGGATCGTGATTCGTTTGCGCTCCGAGAGTCTGGCCAGGTTTAGACTGGGACAGTCATTTGATGTCGTCCTACCAGGGGGTTGTATAGTCTGAGATTGGGGATGTCGTAGTATATAGTCGAGTCGATTGTCGGCCTGCTCATAGTAGTCTAGTAGAGTCACTTGGATGACCTATTTGTTGTAGGAGTCGAGTCACTTGGATGACCTATCTCTTGTTTGTAGAGTCACTTGGATGACCTATCTCTTGTTTGTAGAGTCACTTGGTTGGCCTATAGTTGTTAGAGTCAAGTCACTAGGTGACCTATCTCTTGTTGATATAATTGGACGTTGAGCATGCTTAGGTTGTGATTGTGATTGTATGATACTTGGTTATCTTAGTATTGTTCGTCCAAGGCATTGGACGACTCTTAGTCCGGTTTCGTAAATGGTTTGGATTGAAAGACCCCCCGGCCGGGCAACCGGAAGGGAAACCGGCTCTCCTTCCAAATAGTTTCCGAAGTTGGTTGAGAGCCCTTGCATAGTATTGCATGATGTTATGAAAGATGAGACATTGAGATTTGTATGCTTCACATGTTTTATATATGCTGGAGTATATTGTATGTTTATGTGTTGTGTGTCACTGACAATAGGTGGCTAGGAGCACTCTAGTCACTCCCCACTGACTGTGGCGCACATGTTGTATGTGTGTAGGTACATGAGGCTGTTTGCAGGGGGTTACGTTGAGGCTAGCGAGCGATGATCCTTCATCGTTGACTTTTACCTTTATCGTGTAGCTAGACCTTAGACTTACGTTTCAGTATTTTGTGCCTGTAGGGATATGCTATCCCGGGCTGTTTGTATCGCACTTAATACTTATTTATGTTTTATCTTTCGCATGTTTAGATTTCTAAAGTACCTCGCATGTTTAGTTTTGCTAAAAAGTTTTAATTCCGCTGCATTTTTGGTACTTTGAATGTTTTATATTTCCGCTTTCGCGAGGGGTTTTACAGTTGGTATCAGAGCATTATTGCTCCCGACGCACTCATGTAATCCCCAAACTTAACTTGACCAAAAACTTGAATAATGAATGAGAGATTTGGGTAGACTTAAGGACAAGTGGTAGACTGTTTGTGATTGTTAATTGTTAGGTTAACACTGTTTCTTTTTTGAAGGATGGTGAGACCTAGGGCTGCTGATAACATTGTACTGCAAGCAATTCAGCATTTGCTTGAGACTCAGAGACAGCAAGCAGGGAATGTTCCACCTCCTCCACCGCCAGGCAACGAGGCTAATCGCCCTGGTAGTTTCTCATGGATAGCTTCGCAGATGTCCCGTAGCCATGTGAAGACTTATGGTGGTGAGGTTGATCCGGTAGCTCTTACCGAGTGGTTCAGGGAGATGGAGAAGAGCTTTACCCTGTATGCGGTGGGTAGAGAGGATAGAGTGCGGCTAGCCACTCACTTTCTGACCCTTGAGGCCGACAGGTGGTGGGCATTGACTGGACCTACTTTCACTCTTGATCCTTCGTTCGATTGGGAGGCTTTTAAGGATAAGCTCGAGACGAGGTTTTATCCTAAAGAGCTCAGATCACAGCGACTCAAAGAATTCATGGATTTGAAGCAAGGCAAGATGACAGTTCAGGAGTTTACCGACCGATTCAACCAACTTGCTCATTTCGCATCTAGGTTTGTCAGAGATGAGGCGGAGAGAGTCTACTTTTACCGTGGGAAGCTAGGACCGCGCATCGAGAGCATGGTTCGTCGTGACTCGACTTCTTTCGTTGAGGTTTATGATGATGCTATTTGGGCAGAGAGTTCCATCCGAGCCATAGATGCTGAGATTAGAGCTTCTTCTTCTTCTGCTCCCTTTTCCTCACAGACTTCGTCCTTTGAGAAGAGAACCTTCGATCCTTCACCTGATTCTCCGGTACCTCAGTCTAAGAAGTTCAAGAGGTTTGACCCATCTAAGGTCAAGGAACCGGTGCCTGTACCTAATGCTCCTCTGAAGTGTTTCAAGTGTCATAAGGATCTTCACCTTGGAGTTGACTGCAACGGCGACCCCTACACCTGCTTTGCCTGCAACAAGACCGGACATCGCTCCTTCGAATGTCCTGAGAGGAAGATTGTCGCTGGTAGAGCTGCTACTGCTGCTGGTGCCGTTCAGAGACCGAAGCCCAAGGGTACCGTGTACGTGATGAGTCGTGCTGCAGCCGAGGCTTACCCTCACCTGGTCACCGGTATGTCTCCATTGATGTTTCCATTTTGCCTATACGACGTTGTCTTAAGCTCAACCTTGTTCTTCTTTCGTGTCTTGCACTGAAATTTTCCTCTTTTAACCGCTTCCTTCTTCTGCTCTTGGTGACTTCTTTGGGAATTTCTTTCCTTTTGGTGGTTGCAAACTTCTTTTGTTTTACAAATTTTATTGGTTCAAAGGTTTGAAAGATCTAGGAAGGATGATTTCAGAAAAACTAGTTTTAAGAAGTTGGTTAATTTTGCAACTTTGATGGATTTCAGCGTTGATTTGCCATTTGAACTCGTTATTGGAGACGTCTGATAACCTGTACTATGCCTATCAACATCTGATCGATCTAAATTTTGAATTTTTCATCGATTTTCACCTTGGTTTTGCCTTCGGATTAGAATGTCAGGTTCTTGAATGCGCAACGAGAACCCCAACGTTCCTTGATGGAGGCTGGACTATGGTTTCTACTTTTGAATTTTTGAAAAGAAACCTAAGCTTTTGTATATCAGGGTTCCGGTGAAAGTTTTAGTTGTTAATGTTGTCCTTGTAACTGCTTTCAAGTTTCGAGGACGAAACTTTTTAAAAGATGGGGTGATTGTAACAGCCCGTATTTTTATAAAGGTGATTTTAATAATTTAAAAGTAGTTTACGGAATTTAATAATATTTTAATTATAATTCGTAGGTTTTATTTTTAAGATTTCCGTTAAGTTCGTCTTAAAAACCATTTAAGCTTAAGATGCCTTGGTTATTTAATATCAACCCGTCTCACATTTCCGTTTCACTTAATTAAAGCAAACCCGACTCAAGTGAAATATAAAGGACACCCATCCTCTTATTTCCAACGTTAAACCCTCCATCACCCAAATAAGATACAGTAGCTTCATTTCTCCATTTTTGCTCTTTCTCAACTTCACAAATTCATCATCCGTTTTCTCAACTCAACTCCGTTTAACTTGAGGTTTTCACCATCGCATTCCTCTCTTCATTTCTGATCTTTCTATCACTTTCGTTTTCAATTTCGTGAAACTTCATTTCTGGGCTGTTTTGAGGAGAACTCGAGATTTGCCCTCTTACAACCCGTCTTGTTGTTTGTAGGTGTCGACATTGACGACCCGGACAAGGATTCTTATATTATTCAAGATTAGGCGGGAAGAAATCGCTCATTAAGGTGACGATAATGAGAAACTCGGCCTTTTGTCTATATTAGCACTTTTGGTGTTTTGATTATGTGTTTCACATGAGATTATGATTATTGATGTCGATAGGAACTTAGTAGTATGTTAATTACTGAATTATATGTTCATTATATGAGATACTTGATGAAATTGCTGTATCATATGCTTAAACATGTTTATCTTGTGTTGGGTTGAAATTGTGACGGATATGGATGATTAATCGTATGTTGGGTGTTTGAGAAGTCGTTAGTCATTGCATATGTATGAGAATGGTGTATAATTACTGGGTAATGTATGTTTGGAGTAGAAATCATGTTGTAGGAACGATCCCATGAGATTTGGATGAATTTTGATATGTCGAAATGCGTTTTCTGGGAACAGGGACTCCCAGCCGGTTGGTTGACCGGCGGCCGGTCAACCGGCTGAGAGTCTCGTATGTTGATTTTTGAAGAAAGCTGAGGAAGGACCCTCAGCCGGTCGGCCGGCAGCCGGTCAGCCGGCTGGGAGCCCTTCTTTGTGTTTTGAAGTATGTAATTGAGAGTAATGGACTCTCAGCCGGCCAACCGGCAGCCTGTGGCTGACCGGCTGAGAGCCCCTCTTGGTTTTTGAAGTTATTTTTAAGAGTCTTGCACTCTCAGCCGGCCAACCGGCAGCCTGTGGCTGACCGGCTGAGAGCCCCTGTTGCATATTGAATTGCTTATAACTTTTGATTCATATGTCGGATTTGATTGATTCTTTTTCCGTATGTTTCGTATGCTTGTTTGAAGTCCCAAGAAATTGGGCGGCACCCATGCCGGGTTCGGTAACGGATTTGAGGATGAAAGACCCCCCGGCCGGGCCACCGGAAGGGAGACCGGCTCTCGCCTCAAATTAGTTCCCGAAGTGGGCTAAGTGTTACATGGATGTTTAATGATGAAATATATACGAAATGATTGTCATTCGAGTTTGAGTTGTTCTACATCTTTGAGATGACATTTGTGATTTGTGTTAACCCGCTGTGCGCTGCTATAGTACTCGAGTTCTCACTTGACTGCATTGTGTAGCTGGTTGGCCGTAGTGACTTGGTTCTCACGGTCAGGTCTTAGATTGTCTGCCCGCCTTCGGGCATATCTCGTTCCTAGCTAGTTCGAGTCTTGGGGGTGCCTTGTGCACTTGTCGAATCGGGGATCGTGATTCGTTTGCGCTCCGAGAGTCTGGCCAGGTTTAGACTGGGACAGTCATTTGATGTCGTCCTACCAGGGGGTTGTATAGTCTGAGATTGGGGATGTCGTAGTATATAGTCGAGTCGATTGTCGGCCTGCTCATAGTAGTCTAGTAGAGTCACTTGGATGACCTATTTGTTGTAGGAGTCGAGTCACTTGGATGACCTATCTCTTGTTTGTAGAGTCACTTGGATGACCTATCTCTTGTTTGTAGAGTCACTTGGTTGGCCTATAGTTGTTAGAGTCAAGTCACTAGGTGACCTATCTCTTGTTGATATAATTGGACGTTGAGCATGCTTAGGTTGTGATTGTGATTGTATGATACTTGGTTATCTTAGTATTGTTCGTCCAAGGCATTGGACGACTCTTAGTCCGGTTTCGTAAATGGTTTGGATTGAAAGACCCCCCGGCCGGGCAACCGGAAGGGAAACCGGCTCTCCTTCCAAATAGTTTCCGAAGTTGGTTGAGAGCCCTTGCATAGTATTGCATGATGTTATGAAAGATGAGACATTGAGATTTGTATGCTTCACATGTTTTATATATGCTGGAGTATATTGTATGTTTATGTGTTGTGTGTCACTGACAATAGGTGGCTAGGAGCACTCTAGTCACTCCCCACTGACTGTGGCGCACATGTTGTATGTGTGTAGGTACATGAGGCTGTTTGCAGGGGGTTACGTTGAGGCTAGCGAGCGATGATCCTTCATCGTTGACTTTTACCTTTATCGTGTAGCTAGACCTTAGACTTACGTTTCAGTATTTTGTGCCTGTAGGGATATGCTATCCCGGGCTGTTTGTATCGCACTTAATACTTATTTATGTTTTATCTTTCGCATGTTTAGATTTCTAAAGTACCTCGCATGTTTAGTTTTGCTAAAAAGTTTTAATTCCGCTGCATTTTTGGTACTTTGAATGTTTTATATTTCCGCTTTCGCGAGGGGTTTTACATGAAATGTTGAAGATGATTATGTCGACATACCTTATAAGTAGGGTACAATGAAGTGTCCTTTCCGTCTTGCTTAAACGGTTACAGATTTTAGAAACGGTTATTTGAGTCGGGTTTTTAAACAATGCCAAGTTGTATTCGTCTTAAGGACTGGAGGTTCTTAAGACGGATCTTATTTATCAAATTAAAGTCTTTCAAAATAAATTACTAAATTATTATTTTATTACTTAAAATAATTAAAATGCTTAAATTAGATTTTACGAAAATACGGGATGTTACAATCACCCCAACTTCAAAAAGTTTCGTCCTCGAAACTCGAACGGACATAAATCTATATACTATACCTCAATCGAATAAGAAAGGATGCGCAACACGCATCGAAGCCTCAGTCTCCCAAGTCTGCTCCTCGACATCACCGCAACGCCATAGGATCTTCACCAAGGGCACCACCTTGCTCCTAAGCTTCCTGTCCTGACGGTCAAGGATCTTCACTGGACGCTCCTCGAAAGCAAGACTCGGCTCCAGGTTCTCGATCTCTCGGTGCAGAACGTGACTCGGATCACTAACATATCTGCGGAGCTGGGAAACGTGAAAAACGTTATGAACCTTGCCCAAACTAGGCGGCAATTCCAAACGATAAGCTACGGCGCCAATCTTCTTCGCGATCACAAAAGGTCCAATGTACTTAGGGCTTAGCTTGCCCTTAACGCCAAACCTTTTGACGCCTTTCATCGGAGACACCCTCAAAAAGACACTATCACCCTCCTCGAACTCCAAGGGTCTACGACGGACATCTGCATAGGACTTCTGCCGATCCTGAGCGGCTTTCATCCTACTCCTAATGAGTTTTACACGGTCAATGGTCTCAGCTAGCTGATCAGGTCCAAGGTCACGAACATCACTAGCCTGATCCCAACAAATCGGGCTACGGCACTTCCTACCATAAAGAGCCTCGTACGGAGCCATACCAATGGAAGCATGATAACTGTTGTTGTAAGAAAACTCTACCAACGGCAAACACTGCTCCCAAGAACTCTGAAAATCAAGGGCACAAGCACGGAGCAAATCCTCTAATGTCTGTATGGTCCTCTCGGACTGACCATCGGTCGCGGCATGAAATGCGGTGCTCATCAACAAACGGCTACCCATAGCCTCCTGCAAGGCCTTCCAGAACCTGGAACAAAACCTCGGATCACGATCTGAAACGATCTCCCTCGGGACACCATGATATCGGACTATCTCAGCAATATAAGCCCTGGCTAAACGGTCCATATCCCATGTCTCTCTGATCGGCATGAATCTGGCACACTTAGTTAGACGATCAACAATAACCCAAATCGCATCCTTGCCTCCAACTGTCTTAGGCAATGCTGTAACGAAGTCCATAGATATACACTCCCACTTCCACTGAGGAACGGGAAGCGGCTGTAACAAACCACCAGGCCTCCTATGCTCTATCTTGACTTGTTGACAAGTCAAGCACCTACTAACATAATCCAAGATCTCCTTCTTCATACCAGGCCACCAAAACATAAGTCTCAAATCCTTGTGCATCTTCTCTCCTCCTGGATGAACGGAATACGGTGACAAATGAGCCTCATCAAGAATTCTCTTCCTCAGATCTGGCACATCAGGAACTTACATCCTACCACGGAACCTAAGGAAACCATCAGCATCAATCACCAAGTCAGGTGCAACACCACTCGAAATCTTAGCCTCAAACTTCTTGAAATCGGCATCTGAAGGCAAACTCTGGCGAATCTCCCAATATAAAGACGGCTCGGCAGTCATAGCAGCTAACCAATCAAAACCACTACCCACCATCTCTAACCTCAGCTTCCGGAACTCGGAACACAACTCATCGGGCAATACTCTCATGGCACTCATCGAGTGAGAAGTCTTGCGGCTAAGCGCATCTGCAACTACATTGGCTTTTCCCTCATGATATAACAACTCGATGTCGTAATCTTTCACCAACTCTAGCCAACGTCTCTGTCTCATGTTAAGGTCTTTCTGAGTAAAAATGTACTTAAGACTCTTATGATCTGTGAAAATACGGCAATGGGATCCAATCAGGTAATGACGCCACATCTTCAAAGCATGAACAACTGCGGCCAACTCCAAATCATGTGTCGGATAGTTCACCTCATGAAGTCTCAACTGTCTAGAGGAGTAGGCTATCACCTTACCACTCTGCATTAGCACACATCCAAGTCCTAACATCGAAGCATCACAATACACATCAAAGTCCACTCCGATCTCTGGCAAAGCTAACACGGGGGCGGAAGTCAATCTGGTCTTCAACTCCTGGAAAGAACTCTCACACTTGTCGGTCCACACAAATTTGGCTTCTTTCTTCAGTAACTGAGTCATCGGGCGAGCCAATCTCGAAAAATCCTCAACAAATCTACGATAATAACCAGCCAAACCCAAAAAGCTACGAATCTCTCCAACATCCTTGGGACTCTCCCAATCAACCATGGCCTCTATCTTTGCGGGATCTACCATCACACCCTCGCTGGATATCACATGTCCTAAGAAGGCAACCTTCGAGAGCCAAAATTCACACTTCGAAAACTTTGCGAACCATTTCTGTCTGCGCAGAATCCCTAGAATCAATCGAAGATGCTCAGCATGTTCCTCATCGGTCTTCGAATAAATGAGAATGTCATCGATAAACACCACAACACAAGTGTCAAGATACTCACTGAAGGTACGGTTCATTTGATCCATGAAGATAGCAGGTGCATTAGTCAACCCAAATGGCATGACTACAAACTCAAAATGCCCATATCTGGTACGAAAAGCAGTCTTCGCAATGTCAGCCTCTCTCACTGGAATCTGATGATAACCTGATCGAAGATCAATCTTAGAAAACCTCGAAGCACCTCTCAACTGATCAAACAAATCATCTATCCTAGGCAAAGGATATCTATTCTTCACGGTCACTCGGTTCAGCTCTCTATAGTCAATGCACAGTCTCATGGAACCATCTTTCTTCTTAACGAACAAAACGGGTGCACCCCACGGAGAAGCACTAGGTCTAATGAAACCTATCTCGATCATCTCTTCCAATTGCTGCTTCAACTCTTTCAACTCTGGCGGAGCCATACGGTAAGGAGCCTTAGAAATCGGTCCGGTACCTGGAACAAGCTCAATGGTAAACTCCACATTTCTCTCTGGCGGTATCCCTGGCAAGTCATCTGGGAACACATCTGGATACTCACGAACAATGGCTACATCCTCAAGCTCCGGTAGCGATGGTTTAGCAGCTGTAACAACACACAGGAAGGCTTGGCAACCCTTCCTAAGAAGATGAGAAGCTTTCATCGAAGAGATAACACGAACACCCCTTTGAGGGCGAGTTCCCCTATAGGAAACACGAACTCCTGAAGAACTCCTCAAGCAGATTTTCTGGTCGCGACACTCGAAGCGAGCATGGTATCGCGATAACCAATCCATACCGAGGATAATGTCAAACTCCTCGAGAGGAAATCTCAGTAAGTCCGCTGGAAATGTGGCTTGACCAATAATAATAGGAACATCCCTATGGGACGAAGAGCAGGAAAACACGTCTCCAGAAGGTAAGGAAATGGAAGTCTCCTCAACCAATGAAGACTCAAGAGCTAGACAGTCGGCGAACTGAGTCGATATAAATGACAAAGAAGCTCCAGTATCGAATAAAATAAGGCACTCAGCGCCAAGAACAGAAAATATACCGGCAACAATGTCTGGATGAGCCTCTGCCTCAGCCCTAGTCATCACAAAAATCTTCCCTTTCGGCTTTCCTCCCTTAGTCGCTGCAGCAGCAGTGGCAGCCTTGCCAAGTGCAGTGTTCCTCTCAGGACACTCATAAGACTTGTGCCCAAATCCATTGCAAGTATAGCACTTGAAAGCATTCTTGAAACAATCAAAACCCGGATGAGAAGGTTTACCACAACGGTGGCAAACACTAGGAGATGTGTCGGTGTGAACAAAGGTCTTAGCAACCGGAGCAGAGAACCTCTCAAAACGCTTCTTCTGAGAAGAAGGCGAAGAAGTAGAAGGAACAAATGGTCTCTTCCCCTGGTACACGGATCTCTGGTGAGGAGTCACACTAGAAGTAGCGGCATGAGTCTCAGCATCAATGGCACGAATAGAACTCTCGGCCCAAATAGCATCATCATACACCTCCACAAAAGAAGTAGAGTCACGACGAACCATACTCTCAATCCTCGGCCCTAGCTTCCCTCGGTAGAAATACACTCTCTCAGCCTCATCACGAACAAATCTCGATGCAAAGTGAGCTAACTGGTTGAACTTGTCAGTAAACTCCTGAACGGTCATCTTGCCTTGCTTCAAATCCATAAATTCTTTCAACCTCTGCGATCTCAACTCCTTGGGGTAAAACCTCGCCTCGAGCCTGTCTTTGAAAGCCTCCCAATCGAACATCGGGTCAAGAACAGCGGTAGGTCCAGCCAACGCCCACCAACGGTCAGCCTCCAATGTCAGGAAGTGAGCGGCTAAACGCACTCTATTCTCCCTAACGACTGAGTACAAGGTGAAGCTCTTTTCCATCTCTCTGAACCACTCTGTGAGGGCTACTGGGTCAGCCTCGCCTCCGTAGGTCCTAACATGGCTTCGGGACATCTGAGAGGCAATCCAGGAAAAGCTACCCGGACGATTAGTCTCGCCACCCGGCGGTGGAGGAGGTGGAACATTCTCTGCTTGCTGTCTCTGAGTTTCAAGCAAATGCTGAATTGCTTGCAGTACGATGTTATCAGCAGCTCTAGGTCTCACCATCCTTCAAAAGAGAAAACAAGGGTTAGCTTAGCAATTAGCAATCACAAATAGATTACAAAATAAGTCCTTAGGTCTACCCATCTCTCATTCATTATTTGTTGATTTGGTCAAGTTAAGGTTGGGGTCACATGAGTGCGTCGGGAGCAATAATGCTCTGATACCAACTGTAAAACCCCTCGCGAAAGCGGAAATATAAACACGTAAAAGTACTAAAAATGCAGCGGAATTAAAACTTTTTAGCAAACTAAACTAACATGCGAGAAGCTTTAAACTGAAACTGGAAACAGAACTGATATAAACAACAATAGATAAGTAGCAGTTCTAAGTACGGAAATGAAATATATACACAGCCTGGGATGGAACATCCCTACAGGCACCAAAACGTAAACAACAAAAGTCTAAGAGTCTAGCTAAGTGTAAACGGGTAAGTCAACTGATGAATGGATCATCACTCGCTAGCTCTCCTGTAACCCCGATCTCCAACCCTGCATGTACCTACATACATGAAAACATGTACGCCACAATCAGTGAGGAGTGACTAGAGTTCTCCTAGCCACCTTTTGTGACAACACGTAACATATAAACAATACAGAACACTCCAACATATATCAACATGTGAAGCATAAACATCTCATCATCTTATCTCTTACTATCAAGCGATTACAGTGCACGGCTCTCAACCAACTTCATAAACAAATAGGAAGGAGAGCCGGTTTCCCTACTGGTTACCCAGTCGGGGGGTCTTTCAATCCAATTATTTATGAAACCGAACTAAGAGTCATCCAATGCCTTGGATGATTAAACCACAACTTAACAGATATACATTTACTCATCATTAACCATGTCTATATCTGACACGTACCAACTCAAGGCAAGCAGATAGAATCAGCAAGTAAAAGGTTCAGCGGTCAACTTAAGACATAACCTAATACCAAATCGTTCAGCAAGTGTAAAGGTTCAGCGGTCAACTTAAGACATAACCTAAACACCAAATCATTCAGCAAGCAAGGACTCAGAGGCCAACTTAAGGCATGGACCTGCCAATCAGCAAGACACTAGACTCAGCGGCCAACTTAAGGCATAGACTAGCATCCAAAAGTAAAGGACTCAGAGGCCAGCTTAAGGCATGTCCCTTCACCACATCACAAGGTACTAAACTCAGAGGCCAGCTTAAGGCATGTTCTAGCACCAAACATCTGCACTCCGGGCAAGGTGTCAGTGCCTTAGCTACCCCGTTGTGCAGCTGCTCTACTCGTCAGACTCAGAGGCCAACTTAAGG
This sequence comes from Silene conica, assembly GCA_029255685.2. Lineage (NCBI taxonomy): Eukaryota > Viridiplantae > Streptophyta > Magnoliopsida > Caryophyllales > Caryophyllaceae > Silene > Silene conica. The sequence goes on along the minus strand of CM055318.2, from coordinate 21,739,775 downwards.
CATGTTCTGACGCGATCACTATCACACATGTCTGGACTTAGAGGCCAACTTAAGGCATGTCCCAGACACGACAAACATACACATATAGGGCTCAGAGGCCAACTTAAGGCATATCCCCATATATGACAAACAACTCACGTATTAAGTTCAGAGGCCAGCTTAAGGCATAACTTAATACGCATCAGTGCAATATCAACCAAAGTCTATGAACTAAACACTAGTTCTACTTTTCTTATCCTCTAATCAGCACTTAATTGACCCCGAGAACTAAGTTGAGGGAGAGCCGGTTTCCCTTTCGGTTACCCGACCGGGGGGTCTCTATCCTTACTCCGTTCCCGAACCCAATATGATGTTGTCCGTACACCGGGGACCTCAAATACATGTCAAAGGCATACAAAACGAGTTTCAATCAAAACCGATCAACCGTTTGAAAGTTACGATTTAATTTCCAAAAACTCAAAATGGCTTACAGGGGTCCCCAGCCGGTCGGCAGGCAGCCGGTCGGCCGGCTGGTGATCCCTCAGCCTATACCTCTTTCAAAAAAAACGAGAACACCAAGAAGGACTCCCAGCCGGTCGGCAGGCAGCCGGTCGGCCGGCTGGGAACCCCATTCCCTAGCCTTTACTAAAATTCGTATCCATCCCCATATGCACTCCCAGCCGGCTGGCAGGCGGCCGGTCTGCCGGCTGGGCTCCCTCCTATGCTATGTTTATCGCAAAAACACACAATACAAGGAAAGATGACTACCAGCCGGTCGGCCGGCTGGCAGTCCCAGGCCAAAATCTCAAAAATATGAAAAACACACAAACGCTCTCCCAGCCGGTCGACCGGCGTCCGGTCGGTCGACCGGCTCAGAGAGCCTGTAACGCAAAAATCGGGATTTCACCCTTCTTCAAAATTCAATCAATCGACACCAAAACTTACACAATGATTCATGTGATGTTTACACAACAATATCAAACATCAATTACTACTAATCTACCAGCATGTAAGTCCCATAACAATCCTCAAATGAATATATCTTATATCCGTCGCAAAATGAGAAAAACTGAAAATAAGCTTAAGAACACATAACAACCGATTCAAGCATGGATTCATCATCATAACATCATCCTAAACATGTTACTAAGTCCTTGAATCAAAATATAACAACCAAAACAGAAACCATACAAAAATCACAACAATTATGCTAATATACACATAAAGGCCGAGTTTCTCATTATCGTCACCTCTTAAGCTTATCCGGCTAAAGATCTTCCTCGAGTATGAAGCTATCAACGTCCGGGTTGTCAAGTCCTTCACCTACAACACGGAAAAACCAGTTTAGGAGCGTAAAAACGGAATTATGCAAAACAGGCCGGATTTTCGAAGTGAAGAAATTGAAAAACCGAAGTGACGGATGACTTGGAAATTGCGCGAGGATTCCGAAAATGTACTTACTTTTGTGATTTGAAGGATGGATGATGAAGAATTTCACAAAAGAAAGGAAGGTTTTATGGAGGTTTATGGATGAGTTTGTTTTGCAGTAAAATGAAATGTTGAAGATGATTATGTCGACATACCTTATAAGTAGGGTACAATGAAGTGTCCTTTCCGTCTTGCTTAAACGGTTACAGATTTTAGAAACAGTTATTTGAGTCGGGTTTTTAAACAATGCCAAGTTGTATTCGTCTTAAGGACTGGAGGTTCTTAAGACGGATCTTATTTATCAAATTAAAGTCTTTCAAAATAAATTACTAAATTATTATTTTATTACTTAAAATAATTAAAATGCTTAAATTAGATTTTACGAAAATACGGGATGTTACAGTTATAATAACACAATCCATTATCTTAGCATGATGCTCAGGAAACTGTTATAAATAACTGTATAACACATGTTACAGTAATGTACCATGTATGTTATAATAACACACATGTGTATGTTATAATAACACACATGTGAAGTCTTAATATGAGAATCAGTAAAATGTTATAGTAGCTGTAAAATACATGTTATAATAGTGTAATATGTATGTTATAATAACATTATTAATTCACAATTCTTTCACGAATTGCCTGGTTTTGTGTAATCTTATAGCTTGTCAACTTTGGCAACACTGGCTATTACCTTTATCTAAAGGTCATACACAAAATGTCTATGTGATATCCGACAAAATGTTCAGCACTCACCCATAATCAAGCTGCAACTTTGTAACAAAACTTCATCAATAGTGTAACATAGTTAAATCGTCTCTGTATGTAACACGAGCAAACCAATATTGTAACAAAGTTTAACCATTTATCATAACATAATTAAACCGGTTTTGTCGCAAGTTACACTGTTGTCCATTATAATACACTAACACTTTTACAATAACACGCTTTGAACATCACAGTAACAGAGTCACAAGTCATAACTTAAACCGTTATTGTAACAGCTTATACTTATTGTAGAGATGGAATTAATGGACATATTTTTTTATCACGAATCAACAACATCTGCATAGTCCCACAAACCGTGAATCAACGTAAATTATATCAACTCACTAAATTATACGATAAAATTCAAAAGCATAGCAATAGATTTCCTAATTACTTCACGACTTGATAAGAACATTTAATATCAATAATACTCTATGACATCGATTTAAGATTTTAAGAGAAGAAACGAAAGTGAACATAGATAAAAACGGTAGAAAAAGTGCAGAAAATACCTAAATCAAAAGAAATCGCAGAAGTAATTGCAGATGACGATGAAAATCAGCGTAAACACCTTTTACAAAGTAGATCTGTAAATTGTGTCGGTATAAAAAATAAAAGAGATCGAAGAAAAGAACAGAAAAATTGAAGATGATTAGGTTGAATTTACCAGAAATCGAAGATCAGTGTGCGCGATGATTAAAAGCAAGGGGAATGTCGATGGAGAAATTTGAGGATAGAGAAAGAAGAGAGAGAAAATTGTTATGAATTATGAGAAAAGTTGCATAGACTATGTTGTTTATATAGTAGTAAAATAAAAATTAATATATGAGATTAAATCTCAGCCATAGGATTGAGATGATCGGATGGCTAGAAATGGTAGGACGGATTCACCATAAGACCCTAGACTCAATAGATCCTATTCTCTCTCTCTCTCTCTATATATATATTATATATATATATATATAGGGTCGGGATCCGGTGAGAACCACCCTTATAATGAGAACCATGAGAACTCTCACTCAATCTCCATCATATCTCGCTTCAAAAGTTTCGATGGATCATTTAGCATTAGTTTAACTTATTCAAATACATATTTTAGTATCATTAAACAAAAAAAATTGATTTTATTAACAAAATATATTTAGTGTACCAAAATTCAATTAGGCATACTAAAACGGCTATAAATGCACGAAAACAACCACTACGTGCATGAAATTTTTTACATGCATGGAAATATTTACTAGGTGCATGAAATAATAGGCTCTACATGCATTAAAACGAGTTCTAGGTGCATGAAAAATGATAGATACGTAAAAGTCGGTAGTAGGTGTATGAAAACTAATAAAACGTATTTCACCTTGATTTCCATCACTAGTATATATTTTCTAGACCAAGAAATATGTTCTCTAGCCATAAAATTCCATGCCGAATCCAAATATGTCATTAATTTTTTTTTAAAAGGTCCGTAAGGTAGAGTTCTCATGGTTCTCATTATATTGGTGGTTCTCATGTGATCCCAATTCTATATATATATATATATATATATATATATATATATATATATAGACTTGGGATCCGGTGAGAACCACCTTACAATGAGAACTTTGTGAGAACTCTACCTTACGAACTTTTTTAAAAAAAAATAATGACATAATTGGATTCGGCATGACATTTTATAGTTAGAGAACATATTTTTTGGTCTAGAAAATAAATACTAGTGACGGAAATCAAGGTGAGATACGTTTTATTTATTTGCATGCACCTACTATCTATTTTTTCGTATCTATCATTTTTCCGCCACTAGTATTTATTTTCTAGACCAAGAAATATGTTCTCTGGCCATAAAATTTCATGCCGAATCCAATTATGTCATTAATTTTTTTAAAAAAACTCCGTAAGAAAGAGTTCTCACCGGTTCTCATTGTAAGGTGGTTCTCACCGGATCCCAACCCTATATATATATATATATATATATATATATATATATATATATATATATATTAAAATATCCAGATTTATTAGATAAATCAAGGAGGGATATAGGCGTTTTATTAGGAGTCTTATGTAGATGAGATTTTTGACTAGTTAAAACAAGTTGAACTCATTAATAGAATTGATTCCAATTGCTTCCGATGTCGGATTAATTTTCTACGCTATGATGTATTATTGTCTTAACAATTTATATACTTTGAGTATTACGACTTTTTATTAATCAAAGTTAAGTGAAGGTCACTTAATAGCCAAATTAGTTATTATTTAGTACTTGAGAAGAACTAAGAAAATAAAACTAAATGTTTTGATATTTTTATATTTATAATTCACGTAAGGAGCTACATGAATGTTTGTTGTGGTTTATTTAAAAGATACATTAAACACCATCCTTTAAAACATATAGGGATTGTTTGAAATCCCGTATTGGCTATGAGGAGTTGATCTGCTGGAAGAGTTTCAGACATTGCGGATTTTACAACGGAAATTGAGTACTTCATAACATTCGATATTGCAATATGAAGTAGCTTGGATTTGACAATAATGCAAGGACTAGTAGTAGCTCATGCAGTCGCATATCCTATCATGATATACCGTGAAACAGTGGGAGCTATCTTTGAGGCAAGGGTGCCATAGTCTAGAGTAAGTCTAGACATGTACTTAATTAAGTTACATGTGATTTCAGTCATGTGAAACAATGGGAAATAACAATTGTTGGTTTGATAAGATGAGGTGTCATCGATTTTAAACCAAGGTCTTATTGAAGGCTAAACATGTAAAACCCCTCGTCGCAGCGGGAAAATAAAACATCCAAACATGCCAAAATTTACGCGAAATTTTAACTTTAACATGCATGATAAACGAGGTGAATTAAAACAAAACTGTACAAACTGAATTAAACCAAAACATAGATAAGTATATGTCTAAGTACGAAAAGTATAAAAACAAAACAGCGTGGGATGGCACATCCCTACAGGCACTCAAGTATAAATCCAAAACATCTAGGTCTAGCTAACGATAGAAATGGTAAGTCATCGATGAAAGGATCATCGCTCGCTAGCCTCCAATGTAACCCAACAGCCACCAACCTGTCATGTACCTAAATACATGAAAAACATGTACGCCACAATCAATGGGGAGTGACTAGAGTTCTCCTACCCACCTATTGTTAACGACACGTAACACATAAAGCATCCAACATACTCCAACAGTTATAACATGTGAAGTATATATATCAATATCTCAACTTTCATATCAACATGCAATACTTGCAAAGGCTCTCAACCAACTTCGGAAACTATTTGGAAGGAGAGTCGGTTTCCCTTCCGGTTGCCCGGCCGGGGGGTCTTTCAATCCAAACCATTTACGAAACTAGACTAAGAGTCATCCGATGCTTTGGATGAACAGTTCTAAGATATACAACAAACTATATAAACACAATCAATCAGCAACATCTGACACTGTACTCCTACTCAGGCAAGCATATGCAAATCAACAATGTCTAGATCCTACCCCTGCTCAGGCAAGAACTAGACACAATCAGCAGTGCCCAAGTCACACCCCTGCTCAGGTAAACTTGGTACACAAATCAGCAAGCATACATTCGTGAACCCCTGCTCAGGCACGAGTCGATACCAATCAGCTGATAATGATCTACCGAACCTGCTCAGTCGTGACCATTACCCTTCGTAATGAAATTGGGATCCCTGCTCAGACCCAACCCATTACGGTCATACAAACTCACGGTAGAATAGCAGTCCCTGCTCAGACATATCCTACCGCATCAAACATACACGTGACGGCCCAGCGGTCCCTGCTCAGACATGTCTGTCACGTCACAAACACTCACATGTCAAGCTAGAGGATCCCTCCTCAGACCATAACTTGACATGCATACAAACATCAGCACATATCGTACTCTAGCGGTCCCTGCTCAGACATATTCCAATATGTACTCAACCAAATCCTTAGTCCTAGTCTTTCTAGACTTCTAACAACACTTAATTGACCCCGAGAACTAAGTTGAGGGAGAGCCGGTTTCCCTTTCGGTTACCCGACCGGGGGGTCTCTATCCTCACTCCATTCCCGAACCCAATATAGTCGCTCCCGTACTCTGGGGACCTCAAACACACATATAAAGCATACGGAACAAGTCTCAAGCAAATCGGACAAGCCGATCAAAAGTTAAAGCGATTTTAGTGAGAATATGGCTCTCAGCCGGTGCTAGACCGTCTGCCGGTCGGCTGGCTGGGAGTCCTTTCCCAAACATACAGCCAACACTATGAAAATAAGGAATTGGGCTCTCAGCCGGCGGACAGGCTGCCGGCCACCCGGCTGGGAGTCCATTCCCTTCTTGCTTCTACACTCTTTCGAAAAAGGGTCGGATTCTTAGCCGGCCGACCGGCCGCCGGCTAGGAATCCTTCCCCAGCCATTTTTCCAAAACATTACACCCAATAGGATCTCTGAGCCGGTCGACCGACGGCCGACCACCCGGCTCAGAGTATCAATACACATTTCTTAAGTTTTAGAGAAGATGCACAAACAGTCTCCCAGCCGGTCGACCGGCTGCCCGCCGGTCGACCGACTCAGAGTTCCTAAGCCATTTTTACGCAAAACGCCTATTGCTCTAAACTTCATCAAATCGATAGAATCCATCTAAATTAGAACAAGCAATGATTTCCCAGCATATTAAACATACATCTGATTCAATAACAAGTATAAATTCCAACAACAAACACATATGAGGATCAATCTTAGTATTCGTCTTAACTTTGTAAAAACTGAAAATGAGCATGAAAGCATATGAATACATCATAAAACTTCAATTAAATCATGTGAAGATCATATGAAACAAATTCCTAACATGCTACTAAACTTATATAACAACAACAACTCTCAAAATCAGAAACTACAACAAGAATCATCACAAAAAGTGCTATTTTAACAAAAAGGCCGAGTTAGGCCCTGTTCTTTTGGACTTATTTTTGCTTAATTTAAGTTAAGTTCAGCAAAAATAAGTTAAGTTCAGAAAAGTTCAGCAAAAATAAGTTAAGTTCAGAAAAAATAAGTTAAGTTAAGTTCAGCAAAAATAAGTTCAGAAACGTTCAGCAAAAATAAGTTCAGTTCAGCAAATATAAGTTAAGTTCAGAAAAACTAAGCAAAATAAGTTCAGAAAAGTTAAGCAAATACTCATACCCGTTTATAGTATTGACAAGTTTTAAAAAATTTAAGTTTTCACAAATTCTCTCGTACAAATGTCTAATGTGCGACCATTTTTTTTAAATTACCCAAAAGTGTCACTATTTGCAAAAGAATAGTCGGATTTTCCAAAAATATACACAGGTTAAAAATTACACCCCATAATTCTCGTACGATGATGAATATACTATATTTATATAGAAATAGATTATTAAAAAAATTGTGATAATATAGAAATAGATTAATAAAAAATATTGTGATATGCGATTTACTTTTTAATTATGTATTGAAGTAAGATAATGAACATACTATATTTATATATATATATATATATATAAAGAAACTATTATTATTATTATTATTGTTACTATTATTATTATTATTATTATTATTATTATTATTATTATTATTATTATTATTATTATTATTATTATTATTATTATTATTATTATTATTTATATTATTTAAGTTAATATTTATTTAGTTCGAAAAAGTTAGACTCATATAAGTTAAGTTCAAAAAAGTTAAGTAGATACTTCGTTTGAGTTAACTTCAGCAAATATAAGTTAAGTTAAGTTCAGCAAAAATAAGTTCATAAAAGTTCAGCAAAAATAAGTTAAGTTCAGAAAAAATAAGTTAAGTTAAGTTCAGCAAAAATAAGTTCAGAAAATTTCAGCAAAAATAAGTTAAGTTCAGCAAATATAAGTTAAGTTCAGAAAAATTCAGAAAAAATAAATTAAGTTAAGTTAAGTAAAGCAAAAATAAGTCCAAAAGAACATGGCCTTACTCATCAAAGTCACCTTTACTTAGCGAAACCTTTGGGATCTTGTTCAATAATCACCAAGTCCTCTTCCGGGCTAACACAAACACCGCCTAAAACAACAAAACATCAAAACTATTCACGAATTTCGAAACTACAAGAGCAGGCCGAAATTTTGACGGAAAATTTATGAGATAAAACTTACCTAGAAAGAAGGAGGGCGAGAAGAGGAATCCGTAGCCGCGAAAATCGTCTCAATCGGATAAGAAACGAAGATTCTATGAAAATTTTAAGATTGAAGGAGAAATTCACAAGAATGTGTTTGTTTTTATGTTTTCAATCTGAAAAATGAAATGAAAGAGGGAGATAGAGGATAAAGGAGTTAGGGTTTTGTGAGGAAAAAGAGGGGAAATAGGTCCACTAACAAGTTAGGCCCATAAGACAAGTTTTAAGACAATTTAAGCTAAGAACACCGACCTAAGGTCACTATAAACTTAAGACGATATAAATATTTTCCGGAATATGATATTAAATTGCTAAGACGTAAATTACACAATTAAATGAAATCTTATTTAAATCCTTTAAAATATTCTCACATAAATTGATCAGTTATTTAAATGAAATTCCAAAAATTGAGAAATATAAATTATTTCTCGAACTTGAACTTAAAATCTTTAAACTTCCAACTCCCGAAATATTGGGACGTTACAAAACATGATAGCCATGTCGTTTCAATGTGATTGAAATAGAGTAATTGAATTGTTGCAGATTATATGATTTGTAATAATATGATAGTGTATCAAGTATTCTTACATATATTAGTATAACATTTATCGTTTGAGTGTTTCAAAACTATTATATGTTCAGTGCTAACTGGATATTAGTTATACTTTGTTTTTATCCAAATAGGTTGTAGGGACAATGTCGAACCATATTAAGTGAACTGGATTAACATTGTATATTATCCCTAGTTACATAATGAGGTGACGTCTAGGAGTGACTAGATTGTAAGGCGATATATGACGAGTTCGACTGTTATATGGCCATAGAGATGGCTGGTCGATTACATAGCCATAATGTAGAGATATTTTGTCGGACAGTGACCATGTATAGAGTCCTTTATGTTGCCTGGTCGTGGGGAGGATTTCAATTATTCCTTCGAGTCAATTCTTTAGACTTGCGACTATTTGTCTAAGTTGGTATGGTTTTCCGGTGGCTTTGGTTTTTGTCTAAGGTCGCGCCGTAAAAGGAGGCTGATGGACATTTACTTGGTCATTGTGATCTGTATCGAACGAAGAAAATAGGTCAATATGATTGTCCATCCACGTCATTAAATATATCTCAAGGCCACTCAAGGAGAGGTGACTGGAAATGCGTGGCCACGTTCGGATGTGATCTATAGTAGATTATCCGGTCAGAAAGTCATTCTCCAGATCGAGTAAACCACTTTATGATATGATCACGTGCAAGAACGACTTGAAGGACCTCTTGCATTGAGTGGGAGATAATATTGGACAAGAGGATTGGTAGCGCACACTTGTGTCGGACAATTGAGAGATTCTTAGAGTAGTGTCCTGATAGGCTTATCGCGTACCTAACAAAGATACCCTAGGCTTAACTAACAAATAAATGTAGATAAGGAAGTAGGTGTCGATCTCAAGGAGACGGTAGATGCAATATGACAAGCTATGGTTAGAATTCTATCAAGGTCGGTTCGATTGATTGTTTGGTTTGATGATTAAAACGATAACAAATTGAGATGTAAAACAATGATAATAAAAGATCTAGGGAAATAGGTTCACACATGTAAATTAGCAATAATTGATGTCGAATTGGGGAAACATATGATCAAAAGTTGTCTAGACTTATTAGCAATTATCTCTCGATTTTATTACTAGTCTTAGAACGATTACTAGCGGGCTCTCGCACTTACTAGGTCGCGCTACAAAACATGCTTAGGCAAATTCCATTCCCGACTTTCGATCTTAGGAAAAGAATTAACAAGATAACCAATAATTGTGATCAAGAATCAAAGGTTAACAATACATAACAAGCATGTTATAGAAACAACAAATTGATAATAATAAATCCCAATTCAACAATTATCAATTACTAATCTAACATGGCTTCCCTAAACCCTAGATTATAAGACTACTCACTCATGATAATATATAAACTAACAAAGATTGATTTGATTAACATAAACATGATAACAATATATAAATTGGAATTAAAATGATAATATAAAAGAAAGGAATAGAAATTACCAACTTAAGGAAATAAGAACAAGAACTTGATTAATAAGAGTAAAGTAATCTTCAAATAAAACCCGGAATTAAAGCATAAAAGTTGATGATTGATAAACTAAGAACATAAAGGAAACTAGGTTTTTGTAGATTTAGGAAAATGTGTGAAAAAGCATGAGTAAAATGCTCTCTAGTGATGAGTTTATTTACAAAAAACTAGCTAGGAAAGTGAAGAGTTGCTCAGTTGCACAATCCCCGAAAATCCGGGGAGCAAACAATCCTAGGGGGCGCAGCATTTGAGCCCAAGAATTGCTCAGGTATCAAACCCCAAGATTCTGGGGTTTGAACAACTCCCGGGGGCGCAACATTTGAGGCATATGGCTATCTCGCATCAACCCCGAGATTCTGGGGTTCGAACAGCAATCCGGGGACCTTGCAATCTCTTCTTTTCTTTACTAGTTCTCACTTTCTTGGCTCAAGTACCAACCAAATTTCATTTCTTCTTCCTTGGGAATGAGTGAATCTTCCCAAAATGCCCTTACATGGCCAAAACTCGCTCCAAGTAGCCTCGTGGTGATCGGTGAATGCCAAAATGATAGAAAAAGGTCGTAACTTGCTCTGTTTCCTACAAAATGCAACAAAACATGCAAAACACCTACAACACGGAATTAGCTCATAAAATCACCTCATTAAGTGCAAATTATCATGTAAAAATGAGCTAAAAGAGGGGTGAAAATCATATAAAATAGGACACATCAAATTCCCCCAAGCTAAACCCTTGCTTGTCCCAAGCAAGCACACAATACCAAGACAAGGGTGAGGAGCACCAAATCTCATCAATTGCAAATCCCAACATAAGCTAACAAGCGTAATGAATCATAATCCCAAAACAACGTGGGCATAAGGATAGTGCAAAAACATGGATGAGATTTGCATGGCGGCGTAGCATGAAAGATTTTATTCAAACTTTTCGGCTCTTGTATGATCTTATTGACAATGGACTCTCGCGGTACACTCAAGCACACATTTATATGTAAAAGGAGATTTGTATGAGTGACACTCTCCTAAACTCTACTCATGAGAGTGCGCTCGCAATCTAATATGGTGATCATTCCAAGTCCACGAGTCAAAACAATCAAATGCAAGCATAAAAAGAAGAAGCCAAGGATTAGAGGAAGGCTATGGTGATGGGTAAGAAAGGGGAACATATGAATTATGGTAAGTGGAGCTAAATCAAGCTAGCAACTAACCAATGAGTGCATGGATGCTCAATCCAAATCCCAAACCCATCCCAAGTAGGAGGCTTGAAGTCAAAGTAACATATTGACTTCCTTTCATGACAAATCAAGTGTAAACTTCCCAAATACTTGTGATATAAAACATGGAAGCTAAATCACAAAACCCCTCCTTCTCTTTTCTTTTCAACAACTCAATTTCATGCTTCTTTTTTCATATTTTTCAACTCTTTCAATTTTTTTCTTCTTGTATCTCAATTCTCTTTTTTTTTCACATCATTTTTTTTCATTCTTCTCATTTTTTCAATTTTCTTTCTTCAACTCAAGGATAAAACGAGACACATAAATCAGTAATTCCGTCTTACCAAGCTCACAATGACACAGAAATGGACCATATATCCCAATTGAGCACTCAAACACCAATGATAAAGCTACTAACTCGACAAGGTAGGTGTAACACCCCCATCATCCTATTCATTAATAAATAGGGTTTTCCAGTGTAATTCGGATAATGGGTGTGTCACAATTAAACCAAATGTGGTATTAGTACCTAACCATGAAATAAAATAGGTAATTGTCTAATGCAATTTAAAATCCAAATGATAAAATACGATACAACCAAATTTTAAAGTTTGCGGAAGCGAAATTAAAGTTCATTGATCCAAAAGAAGATAAAGAGTCAAAGCATTTGTCTTTGATTGAAACATTAAGCGCGCTCTCTTGTGCATCCCACGACTAATTCCCATGGGTACCTGTCACACAATCTGCTCACACATTTTGTGATCACCGCAGGTCCAAGCAAGGACAAAACAAATAAAAGGGGTCAACAATATTGTTGAGTAAGGTAAACGATTTGAAAGCAATATAAATGAATTAAGAAAGAATAGCTTGGAAGGTATTTTATAAAATAATAATACATATCAAAATACTTCGAATAATTGAAGAACATAATATAAAGCTTGCCAACATTAAATCAAAGGAAACAATAATTTAAACGGTAAGATTAACATAAGTATTCCAAAGTATTCAAACTCAAACCAATCCTTCAAGATAGTTTTATTTCAAGAAAACCTTTCTTTTCCAATTATTTCAACATCGGTATAACTTTGGATAGAGGCCGTATGAAGTGGATACACTCGCCCCAAACCGGATAAGACGAGAGTCACCAAATCATGTACTAAACTGTCCTAACATCCCGAGTGTGCACACCCCTCTAAGGGCCAACCCCAAAGAGGAAGATAAGAGGACGGGGTCTCGATCAACTAACCCCCATCAAAAGCTCTGTATAGGAAATCCCTTTCACTAGGGACAACCTACCCCTCTACCAAAACCGTTTCAACCAATATGAAATTCCATTTCCAAAACAAAAACCATTTCCTCAACATTTGATAAGTCGTTGCGAACTTGTAGAAAGCAAAACGGTTTTGGATTTCCGAAAATCATAATTACTTATTTCTTATCAAATACAATATCCTTTCCAGAGATTAAAACAAATAAATCCTTGTCCATAATCATTTGTAAGGTAAGTTCAAACAATATAGATACTTAATATAACAAAAGATATCAACATACAAGATAGAAAACAATTCATATGGTTTATCAATAGAGTACGCAAACGGTGTTTTCCCTTACCTTGCAAGCGGTTAAAGGTTAGAGAGCCTCTTCTACGAATCCCGACTCTACATAATGTTTAAAATAATAGTCACTTATATGAACGACCATTATTAAGCTACTTGTAGTAAATTACGCGATAACTATACTTTCTCGGTTTTTACAGATTCAAAACAGAAACTTTAAACTGTCATATCTCCTTCGTTACTAAATATTTTGAGGCGAGACCAGTTGAGTTTGGTTCCTTAGTGAGTCTTCCATCTTTAACGTATCTGTGGTCAGAGTCTAAAAACGTGTTTAAGGGGTCCAAAGTTACAGTCTACCAAAGTTGGTCAAAAAGTGAGTCTTAAAACGTTACGGGGTGGTAAATACTCTTAACATGTCGAAACTCGTCGAAACGAAAGCCTACTACACTTTACATTCATTAAAATTTAACATGTGAGGAGATGGGTCACTGATTATATTTATATGTATGACTAAATTACCCTTTTATGGAAATGCAAGCTTTTAACAAGTATGACTAAACAGAACATTTTTCCAGAACACAACCGAAACTTGTAAAAATCATATAAAATCCAAAACATCATATTTTCGTGCATGGTCGGTTTTATTGGATTCCTTTATGTGTCTAAAACATATTGTTAGCCATGCATGTTGTCTCAAAAATGGGTTTTCAGATCTAAAAACACGTTTTAAAAACAGTGGTCAGAAAATGAGTCATGAAACGTTTTGCATCATAAATCCCTCTTAACAAATCGAAACGAGTTGATTCAAAAGCCTATTATCATCGAGACTCAATGTAGTTTAACATATTAAGAGATGAGACACTGATTCCTTTTGTAAATATTGTTTGATGACTCTTTAAGTGAGATCTAGTGATTCGGTCAAGCAGAAAACAGGCTGTAGTATATGATTTTTCATTTCTAAACGGTTCATGCAAACATCCTAATTTTTGGTGAGTGATTTTATAACAACTTAAGGAAAGTCCCAAATTTTTGTTTTCTGAAAATACTCATTTTAACATGTGTTTTCAGATCTACTACATGCATGCTACGTTTTTGACAAAATAACGGTTTTTACTATGTTCAATCCTTTGCATGCATGGTTGTAGATTCTTAAGTTCATGTTTAGATGTTAAGTGATATGTGAATGCATGTTAAAAGGTTATAAAATCAGATTTGAAGAGAAATGTAAGCTTACTTAGTGTAGAAATCAAGTGTTATGCAAGTTCCTCCTCTTGTTCTTTCTTCTTCTCCCTCACGTCTCCCTCTCCTCCTTCTTTCTTATTTTTTTTTGTTGTGTTTGTGTGTGTTTAAAATCTGAAAATTTGCTTATAGGAGGATGGAGAAGGTGTCTTTTAATTGGTGTTGAAAATTGGAAAAGAGAGGTTATGGGGAAGGGAGTGGCGACACAAATGGGGAACAAATGGGGAACAAAGGGGAAGGGAATCTTCTCATGCATTGGCCAAATCCTTTAACATGCATTGGTCCATTTGTCTAGAGTGTACGATTAACGATTACGTGACGGAAAAGATGCATGCGACGGTTTTACGTACGTAATTCTCGGTTTTAATTAAACCATACCCGGATTTAATTAGTACTCGAGCTTAAATTAAATTATCCGTTAAAAATTAATACGGATATAGCGGGTATTATAGTAGGCAAGTTTAAATGTAACTAGATATGAGAAAATGCATATAAGGGTGAAAATGGGCAGCAAAGTCATGTGAATGGCTTCAAGTGCTTACAAATTATGAATGCAATGCTCATAAGAAATGGAATAAAGACCATACTTGTGCGTTTTGATGTAACGCACACCACAAGGAGACCTACACACACCTAAGTGAGACCGGGTATAGATGCACCGGTCTAAGGAGGCTTTACCTTTCAAATTTTTGTAGGTTGCCAATGTCAAGATCAAGCCTAATACGTCCAAATTCCATCCCTCACCCACTATGTCAAGACATCCCCATGTTTGCAAAAATCCCGTCAATAAATGTGATTCAAATAGCTATAAAGCTACAATTGGGATAAGCAAAGAGAGAAATCAAGGAGCAAAAGTGAGGGCAAGCATCACAAAATTTCATGGAAAGCACACAATTTTTCAACTTTTTGGATTTTTGATTTTTTTTTATGAAGAAACTACATGCAAGCTAAACTAACATGCTCTAACAAGATGCAAATCCCTCCCCCAAGCTTAACATCACATTGTCCCTAATGTGCTGAACAAGGAACAACCATCAAATCGTAGAAACGGTTCTCACACATAATGTAACACCCCCATTTATTTAAGGGCCTGTACTAGGACTCCTCAGATAAATAAAGGTGTTACCATCCCGGTTTCCCGAGGCAGTAGATACAAAGGAAGATAAACAGTACTTTAAATAGAAAGTTAACTCAAGTCATGAACTTACAACCGTATCAAAAAGTCTTATCAACATAAGTAAAATACAACTCGTACTAAACTGACTAAGGTGATCTAGACATCTACTCTGGTCCGGATCCAAGCTCTTCCTCCCATAGCTCCCCCTTAGTCTTAGCCACCTGTCAATCTGCTCCCCAATAATTGGTTCATCACAGGTGATCACGAATACACAGGGTCAACCACAAGGTTGAGTAGAGAAAACTATAAATAAACCACATTACTATAATTAGAAAGCCGAACTTCTCCACTCCGAATCACAGACCCTTTATCTCCGCACCAAACACAGACCCTTTATCTCCGCACCAAACACAGACCCTTTATCTCCGCACCAAACACAGACCCTTTATCTCCGCACCAACACAGACCCTTTATCTCCGCACCATATCGTATCACAGAATTATATATCACAATATCGTATCACAGAATTATATAACATTATAGATGAACATGATTAATATCAACCATTAAACAGATTACACATCTCATATACGTAGTATTTCCCTACCTCGTAATTGCAGAAGAAAATGGCAAAATGCACAACCGTTCTCAAAAGTGCTCCACACGAAAACTTCCACCTAAAAGTATGTTACTTAATTAATAAACTTCCTACTCTCGTAATACGTATACACATTTCCATTTATAGTAACTTTCTATATATAGCATCTTCCAAAAATAGCAACCTTGGTTTGAAATTCAAATTATTTGAGATGTGCATAAATACCATATCTTACATTAAATGCCCAAAAATCATTTCCTTAATATCACAATATCTTTACTTAATAACATAATATACCATAAGTAAATAATACTAATAACAATAATACTAATAACAATAATACTAATAATAGAAATAATAGTAATAATAATAGAAATAATAATAATAATAATAAAACATCCAAACTACACGACCTAATTACCCGACGCATCCCATGGTTTTAACTCCACCACCACCACCACGTACTACCCCTACACCTCGCCGACAACCACCAGCGACCACCCCCACCATGGCCACTACACCCCAGAGCACCACCAGGTTGGTCGACTCTCACCGGCGAAGTGGACCAGGAGCTCCAACACCCCTGCTTCCTCACCCTTAACCCGCGACACTCCTAAACAGCCTGTCACAACCACCGCCACAATCTGCCAGGCCACCGGAAAACGCCACCATTAGAACCCCTGTCCCAGAACCACCAGACAGTGGTGGTACCACCGCACCGACCTCCCCCTAGTCATCGGTGGTACCACCCCCAAACCAGTCTACCCAAAACCACGACAGACTACCAACAGCCGTTCCCTGTTCCCTTCCAGAACCACCGCGAAAACAACCCCCTTGACCGCCATACGACACCATCATTATCACCATGACGACTCCTAATCCACCCCCTGACTCCCCTTTGACATGAACCACCACCCACGGCTCCTTCTTTTATCACACAGAGACACGGATGACAACACAAAACCACAGACCCGACAACCTGGCTGAAACGACTGTAACCAGGGGTGATAAACACCCCTGTCGACACCACCTGTGACTCCTACAACCACCCAGACTAACCTCCTGACCAACCTCCAGACACTAGCAACCCAACAACACAAAAACGAACCCAAACCCGACACTCAAACCCCTTTCGAAACAGTGACAAAACAAGTGACCCTGAACAAAATACAACGAATTAACACAGGCTGCGCATACCTGTTTTCTGATCTATTTCGAAGGGTCTAAACAGGGCTAAACCACCGTGGGGATCTGACCTTCCTGAAGTGTGGTGTCGGCTGAGCAAAACGGGGTAGGTTAGAGTTTGTAGATAGGTCAGAAATCTGTGTCGAATCCTTCTTAAAAGGCGGCTGTTACACTTGATGTGAGGGTTTGTTGTTTTCAAAGTATGGGTGTGGGCTGTTTACACTGTTATCGAGGCCCATGGCCGAGCTGCACTAGGTCCAGAGTTCGAGCCACACCAACGACCTACTACAATTACTAACCTAGGGTGGATAGATCCCCCTTTCAAGCCCCACCGACGACCAAGACACCCCATAAAAACGAGTACAAGAGAACTAGGATACTCAATTTATTAACCCATCGCTAAGCTAATCGCGATATCATGTAACCACTATATATGATCGAGATAAAAAACGTAACCAAAAATTCGAGGTATTACAGTCTTCCCCCCTTAAAAGAACTTCGTCCCGAAGTTCTAACATACTTAAGTGACAAACAAACAACTCAAACAAACTCGAAGCACAAATATCACAACACAACTTGCATAAACTTAACTAATTCACAAAATGTCACATTCCACCCCCTTAAAGAAAAGTTACGTCCGCGTAACTTACCTCAATCAAACAAATGTGGGTAACGCTCCCTCATAGATGCCTCAGGCTCCCACGGTCAGATCACCAAGAGCATCCCCTTTCCGGATCATGAAAATTCCCATCTCCCTTAACTCGCCATGCAACCTCACTCTCGATCTGGCACAACTCAAAGCATGTACTGACGTCCTACTTAGAGCGTCAGCTACCACATTCGCCTTGCCCTCGTGGTAGACAATCTGCATATCATAGTCTCCGATCAACTCTATCCACCTCCTCTGCCTCATGTTCAATTCCTTCTGGGTGTAGATGTATTTCAGGCTCTTATGATCAGAAAACACCTTAAAAGTGGCTCCATAGAGGTAATGACGCCACAATTTCAGTGCAAAGACCACAGCGCCCAATTCCAAATCATGAGTCGGATAATTTTCTTCATAGGTCTTCAACTGGCGAGAAGCATACGCGATCACTCTCCCATTCTGCATTAGCACACAACCCAACCCATGCTTGGAAGCGTCGGTGTATACTTCGAAATTATCACTTCCAACTGGCAAGGCCAGGATAGGAGCTGTTGTCAGGCGTTCCTTAAGAGTCAGGAATGCCTACTCACAACTCTCATCCCAGACAAAACGGTTCTCCTTCCTCATTAACGACGTCAACGGCTTTGCTATCTTCGAAAAGTCTTTGACGAATCTCCGGTAATAACCTGCTAACCCCAGAAAACTTCGGATCTCACTCACATTCTTCGGACTTTGCCACTTAGTCACAACTTCAATTTTACTAGGGTCAACAGATACCCCCTCTTTGGAAATGACATGCCCCAAAAACGCCACTTTCTCCAACCAGAATTCACACTTACTCAGCTTAGCATTGAGTTTATGTTCTTCCAAAGTCTGAAGTACCTTCCTCAAATGATCTTCGTGCTCCTCCGCATTCTTGGAATATACCAGGATATCATCGATAAATACCACCACGAACTTGTCGAGATACGGGCTGAAGACTCGATTCATCAAGTCCATGAACACAGCTGGAGCATTAGTCAATCCAAAGGGCATAACCACAAATTCATAGTGGCCATACCTCGTTCGGAAAGCGGTCTTCGGAATATCTTCATCCTTTATCCTCAACTGATGATACCCGGATCTCAAATCAATCTTGGAGAAAACCCCGGCTCCACTCAACTGATCGAACAAGTCGTCAATTCTCGGCAAAGGGTAACGGTTCTTGATAGTCACATTGTTCAGCTCTCGGTAGTCAACACACAACCTCAAACTCCCATCCTTCTTTTTCACAAACAGAACAGGTGCACCCCAGGGCGACACACTGGGTCGAATGAACCCTTTTTCAGCTAGTTCATCCAACTGCTTCTTCAATTCCTCCATCTCTTTAGGTCCCATGCGGTAAGGTGATTTAGATATCGGTCCCGCTCCTGGTTTGAGGTCAATGGAAAATTTCACTTCCCTCCTTGGCGGTAACCCCAGAACGTCGTCTCGGAAAACTCCCTCAAACTCCCGTACCACAGGTATCTCACTAGTCTTGGGGGTCTCAGCCTCACAATCCCACATTTGGCACAAAATTAGGCTTTCTCCTTTCCGCAAACTAGACTTCAGGGTATTGACAGATATAAATTTGATCTTTGGCTTGACTCTATACCCCTTGTAGGATACCCTCACTCCCTTGGGTCCCTTCAAGGAAATTTTCTTTTGATGACAGTCGATAAAAGCCCTATACTTCCCCAGCCAATCCATCCCTAGGATCACCTCAAAACCTCCCAGCGGAAATTCTATAAGATCACAATAGAAAATTGCTTCCCCGATTTTGATGGGTACACTTCCATAGACTCTATTACAAGCTATTGACTCTCCTGAAGGTATGGTCACTGAGTCTGCGACCCAGTCGAATCTCTCAAGCCCCAAAACTCTAACATGGTCTCTAGACACAAAAGAATGGGTGGCACCGGAATTGAAAAGTACGAAAGTAGGTTTAGAGTTCACAAGAAAAGTACCGGTTACCACATGCGCATCCTCCTGAGCGGTCTGCTTTCCCATGGCAAAGAGCTTGCCACTGGACTTGACTCCACTCTGGCTGGCAGAAAATGTCCCAGCCTGCTGATTTCCTTATGTTCCCGTCCTCTGATTGCTTCCCTTCCCCTGGTTCTGGTACGAGCGGTTCTGATAGCTATTATAGTTCCTCTGATAGTTGCTGCTGCCTCCCGACTTCGCACCCCCACCATAGTTTGATGTGGGTGTGCGATAGCCGCCGCTACCATAGGACTGAGTGCGGGATCCCTGATATCCGGAGGTAGGTGTGCGATAACCCCCGGACTGATTCACTCCAGACGAGCGACATACTGCCTGCTTGTGCCCAATTTTCCCGCAGCCGAAACAGACCACTCCCACTGAACCACTACCAGAACCTCCACTCCTGAAGTTGCCCCCACTCTGGTTCCTCCCACCACCAGAGGCACTACTCCCGAAATACCCACTGTACTTGTTATTACTTTGCTTTTTCGATCCTGAACCCTCAGCTACTGTTTCAGCTTTCCTCTTTTCTGTCTTGGACTGTTTGTCCTTTTTAATCATATCCGAAAGCCTCTCCGCCGCCCCAGCCCTTAAATAGATGTCACAGATTGTGGTGGGCGGAGTTGCAATCAGTCTCTTTTTGATGGCGATTGATAATCCCCTCTCAAATTTCATTGCTAGCATGGCGTCGTCGAAACCCATGTCTCCCACGTATTGCACCAACTGGATGAACTTCCTGTAATAAGCCTCTACGGTCATGTCTTCTGCCATCGTGAATGAGTCAAACTCCTCCCTCAGCTTGCTCTTTTGGAATTCTGGTAGAAACGCCTCGTTCAAGACCCCCTTGAATGCATCCCACGGAACAAACGCGGATCCACCCTCTATAGCTGCTTCCCGGAGCTCTCCCTTATTCGATGTCCACCAGTCTCCAGCCATACCCCTCAGATAGTGGGCAGCCTGGTCCACCCTCAATTCTTCAGGGCAATCCACCAACTCGAACAGGTTACCGAATTCCCGGCACCAGGCTCCCAGCAGATGAGGTTCCCCCTCCCCGGTGAATTGGGTAGGGTGATGTCTTGCGATGATCGTGCTCATTTTCGCGGAGTCCATACGTTTGGCCTTTAGGGCCTCATTTTCAGCTATCAAACGGTCCACCTCCTCTTGGGTGATGTTAACGGCATTATCTCTTCGCGGAGGCATACTATAATACAACAGAAAGACATGAGTCCCGACTTATGTGGGCGCACATTAGGGTTAGGGCTAAAATCCCTAAACGATAAAATCTATCATCAGCTTTCAAAATGAATAATCAAGAAAATATAACATGGCTCGGGATCACATAGCCGCATATCAATAGACATGATGATAGAAGAAGTACTAAACATGTTTCAAATCACTTGTCATATCACATCAACATACACCCCTTTTCCAACAGTTAAAGATTCATTCATGCTCATGCCCCTTCCGGCTTTTCCAAAAGTCACTTATATTCAGAATTCTCATAACATACTTTTCACAGTATGCTATCACTTTCACCACCTCCTATTCTACCCTTTCCTCTCGTATATGCACTCTGGGTTCCCGGGTAAGACTGATAGGGCCTATGGTTCGGTGTGAGGGGGCCCCAGACTCATACTTTGCCTTTAGTGTGCTCCTAACAGTCCTATCCCGGGGGTTCATTTTATTTAGACTCTCCTACATTCATTGGGTTCATTAGGTTAGGCCTGAGGATCGTTCGCTCTGATACCACTTTGTAACACCCCCATTTATTTAAGGGCCTGTACTAGGACTCCTCAGATAAATAAAGGTGTTACCATCCCGGTTTCCCGAGGCAGTAGATACAAAGGAAGATAAACAGTACTTTAAATAGAAAGTTAACTCAAGTCATGAACTTACAACCGTATCAAAAAGTCTTATCAACATAAGTAAAATACAACTCGTACTAAACTGACTAAGGTGATCTAGACATCTACTCTGGTCCGGATCCAAGCTCTTCCTCCCATAGCTCCCCCTTAGTCTTAGCCACCTGTCAATCTGCTCCCCAATAATTGGTTCATCACAGGTGATCACGAATACACAGGGTCAACCACAAGGTTGAGTAGAGAAAACTATAAATAAACCACATTACTATAATTAGAAAGCTGAACTTCTCCACTCCGAATCACAGACCCTTTTTCTCCGCACCACACAGACCCTTTATCTCCGCACCAAACACAGACCCTTTATCTCCGCACCAAACACAGACCCTTTATCTCCGCACCAACACCGACCCTTTATCTCCGCACCATATCGTATCACAGAATTATATATCACAATATCGTATCACAGAATTATATAACATTATAGATGAACATGATTAATATCAACCATTAAACAGATTACACATCTCATATACGTAGTATTTCAATCCAACAAGACAAAATGTTTAATGGGGAAAGGGGAGAACAACGAAAATGCAAGGGAAATAAAGATGCTTACTAGACTATCTAGCCTCCCCCAAGCTAGTATGTACAAGGGGATGAGTGATAGCAAATCACTCGAAAGCAGCATGGTAATCGTCAGCACGACCATCAACATCGCGAGTCTCCCCGTCATCAGCTCCACCACCTTCTTGGACACCAGAAGTACCTGCAGAAACATCACTAGGAGCACCAAACCCGTCCATGGGCCAAGTAAAAAATGAAGGGTGAGGGCCTTCGGGCCGAACAATTCCCTTACGAGCAAAGTAAGAATAAAGAGGTGCTAAGGCCAAACGGGTGTCAGTCATCATGGTTGTGAGGTCATGCCGCATCCCACTCATCATTTCTCTCATCTCCTCCTCAAAAGATTTCAGCAACAAGAGTGCCTCCAAAGGATCTTTAATTAAAGATCGAGGCAATGAGTCATCCATTATAACATCAATAGCATCTATGACTTCTATGGAAAAACATGGCTCTTCTAGCATTGGACTTTTCATGGCACTGTTCAAACTATAGGTGACCGTCTCATCACCTATTTCCAAAGTTATCTTACCATTCTTGACATCAATGACCGCACCTGCGGTATGCAAAAACGGTCTTCCCAAAATGATTGGGATTTGTGAATCTTCGGCAATGTCAAGAACGATAAAATCAACTGGAATAAAAAATTTTCCGACTTTAACGGGCACATCCTCCAAAATACCCAAAGGGCGTTTTATAGAACGGTCCGCCATTTGCAAGGTGACACTAGTACATTTCAAAACACCCATGTTCAACTTTTTACAAATAGTGTAAGGCATCACACTCACACTAGCACCTAAATCACATAAAGCTTTATCAATGGTGTAGGTGTCAATGGTGCATGGAATAAAAAAGCTACCTGGGTCCTTCAACTTAGGAGGGACTTGTTTTGCAAAAGAGCACTACACTCGGCGGTGAATGCTATAGTTTCAACATCATCAATAGTCCTCTTCTTAGTTAAAATGTCTTTCATGAACTTTGTATAAGAGGGGATTTGGGTAATTAATTCGGTAAAAGGAACGGTTATCTGTAGGTTTTTCACCACTTCCATGAACTTACCAAACTGAGTTTCCTTGTGGGCCTTTCTTAATCTATGTGGGAAAGGCACTTGAACCTTTTCTGGAACTTTGACCGGAGCATCAACCTTTGGAGGAGTATCCTCCACATCTTCTACCACAATCGGCTCCTCAACTTTATTTGAAACATCTCCCTCCTTTCTTGATTCATCAACTTTGTTGCTATGATCAACATCATCTCTTTTCTCACCAACTACCCCATCATCAACATTTGGCATTTGGGGTGCATCATAAGTGGTACCACTCCTCAATGTGATGACATTTATGGTGTCATGAGGTTGTGCACCTTGAGGTGGGAATTGGCCTTGTTGTCTTTGAGCATTGGAAGTGGCAAGTCGAGCGATTTGGGTTTCAAGCATTTTGATGGTTGCATCCCTAGCTTGGTCACTCTTTTGAATGTGGATGGCCATGTTCTTTTGTGTCTCAACCACTTGTGTCATCAAAGCCTCGAGCTTGCTTATTTGTTGATTGTTTTGTTGGGGTTTTGATGATTGACCTTGAACTTGTTGATTTTGAAAAGGTTGTTGAAACCCTTGGTGAAAATTTTGTTGGAAATTTTGTTGGGGTCTTTGAATTTGGTGTTGAAAACCGGGTGGTGGGACTTGAGCTTGTCTTTGTTGTTGTGGGACATGTTGATTTTGATGTTGTGGATTTAGCACATTGGTGCTTTTGTAAGACAAGTGTGGGTGATACTTTGTAGCTTCATTGTAGGTGTTGGAGTAAGGATTGAAGTTTTGTTTGAAACTTTGATAAGCATTCACTTGTTCAACCGTATTCCTACATTCTTGTGCAACATGCCCCGCTCCACCACATGCGCCACACACCACAATTTAGCTAGTAGCATTGACTTGTTCATAAGTTTGTGATGAACTTGATCCCCGATTATCAACTTGTTGTTGGAGGAGAGCTATTTGAGCTTTCAAAAGAGACACGTTTGGGTCCTCCTCCTTTGCCTTGAATGGGATGTTGCGAGTGTTGGCGTATTGTGAGTCATGCACCGCCATGGATTCAATGGTAGCATGAGCAAGTTCCGTATCAATTTGGTCGAATCTCCCATTGTTAGCGGAGTCCAAAACTCGGCGTGATTCGGCACAACAACCATTGTAGAATGTGATTGCAAGAAACCAAGGATCCAACCCATGATGAGGACATTGCCTTTGTAACTCTTTATATCTCTCCCATGCCTCAAACAAGCTTTCATTACCATTTTGACGGAACCCCGTGATTTGGCTTCTCAATTGTTGGGTCTTTTCCGGTGGAAAATATTTTTGATAAAATGCGAGAGCCAATGTTTCCCAGTTGGTGATCCCCAAAGCGGTCCTATCAAGGCTATTAATCCACAACTTGGCGTTGTCTCTCAATGAAAAAGGGAAGAGTATCTCCCTTATTTGCTCTTGTGTCACAACCGTTTGCCTAATCATCGAGCAATAATCACAAAAATTTGTGATGTGCAAATTAGGATCTTCCAATGGATCGGACCTCCACCGAATTGTTTTCTCTCAACAAGGCTAATAAATGCCGGCTTGATCTCAAAATTTGCCGCATCAATTTGGGCAGTGGCAATACCCCTAGGAAGCATAGCTGCGGTGGGCTTAGAATGATCGGATAAACGAACCATCTTCCTTATTGGTTGTGAATTGGAAACCTCTCCTTCCTCAAGTATTTGAAGGTCTTCTAAATAAGATTTTCTCGCACTTTCAAGTTGTGCAAGAGTTGCAGCTTCAGAAATTTCCTTCAAGAAACGTTGTCGTCTACGCAAGGTTTTCTCGGGCTCGGGATCAACCGGTAGTAGTTCACCAATCCGTGAGGACCTGGGCATAAGACAACAATCTAGAGGGGATTGTAAGTAACGGTCTCAAGGAACAAGTGTTCCCTAAGACAAGGAAAAACAAGATAAAATTCAACTAATCACAAAGCAAGAAAACCGTGCTCCCCGGCAACGGCGCCAAAATTTGATAGGCTTATCGCGTACCTAACAAAGATACCCTAGGCTTAACTAACAAATAAATGTAGATAAGGAAGTAGGGGTCGATCTCAGGGAGACGGTAGATGCACTATGACTAGCTATGGTTAGAATTCTATCAAGGTCGGTTCGATTGATTGTTTGGTTTGATGATTAAAACGATAACAAATTGAGATGTAAAACAATGATAATAAAAGAGCTAGGGAAATAGGTTCACACATGTAAATTAGCAATAATTGATGTCGAATTGGGGAAACATATGATCAAAAGTTGTCTAGACTTATTAGCAATTATCTCTCGATTTTATTAACAAGATAACCAATAATTGATTGTTTGCTTAGGCAAATTCCATTCCCGACTTTCGATCTCAGGAAAAGAATTAACAAGATAACCAATAATTGTGATCAAGAATCAAAGGTTAACAATACATAACAAGCATGTTATAGAAACAACAAATTGATAATAATAAATCTCAATTCAACAATTATCAATTACTAATCTAACATGGCTTCCCTAAACCCTAGATTATAAGACTACTCACTCATGATAATATATAAACTAACAAAGATTGATTTGATTAACATAAACATGATAACAATATATAAATTGGAATTAAAATGATAATATAAAAGAAAGGAATAGAAATTACCAACTTAAGGAAATAAGAACAAGAACTTGATTAATAAGAGCAAAGTAATCTTCAAATAAAACCCGGAATTAAAGCATAAAAGTTGATGATTGATAAACTAAGAACATAAAGGAAACTAGGTTTTTGTAGATTTAGGAAAATGTGTGAAAAAGCATGAGTAAAATGCTTTCTAGTGATGAGTTTATATACAAAAAACTAGCTAGGAAAGTGAAGAGTTGCTCAGTTGCACAATCCCCGAAAATCCGGGGAGCAAACAATCCTAGGGGGCGCAGCATTTGAGCCCAAGAATTGCTCAGGTATCAAACCCCAAGATTCTGGGGTTTGAACAACTCCCGGGGGCGCAACATTTGAGGCACATGGCTATCTCGCATCAACCCCGAGATTCTGGGGTTCGAACAGCAATCCAGGGACCTTGCAATCTCTTCTTTTCTTTACTAGTTCTCACTTTCTTGGCTCAAGTACCAACCAAATTTCATTTCTTCTTCCTCGGGAATGAGTGAATCTTCCCAAAATGCCCTTACATGGCCAAAACTCGCTCCAAGTAGCCTCGTGGTGATCGGTGAATGCCAAAATGATAGAAAAAGGTCGTAACTTGCTGTGTTTCCTACAAAATGCAACAAAACATGCAAAACACCTACAACACGGAATTAGCTCATAAAATCACCTCATTAAGTGCAAATTATCATGTAAAAATGAGCTAAAAGAGGGGTGAAAATCATATAAAATAGGACACATCATGTCCTCCACAATAATGCTTCTACATAATAAATCTCGTACAGAGAATATTAGGGATTTATAATTTATATATTTGTCAGCTGGTCAACGTTAATCGGTAATCATTGGCTAACTAGAGTTTGACATTACTGCCGTATGACGGCGGTGACCAGCTGATCCCTTTAGGTCACACCTATAGGATGATGCCCAAATGGAAAAATTAATTATTTGTATAAGATACAAGTTAATTAATTCCTTCTTTAGGTTGACTTTTATTAGTCAAGTAAATTTATTGTTTGATGAAGAGTACAAGTACTCGGGCCATAGGATTTTATTATTCAGTTATATGATAATTGAATAATAAATTTAATACAATATTTAGTAATTAATAATTAATTTACTAAATATATACTTATTTTGTATTATTTATGAGGCGGGGGTAATTAGCGAATTAATGTTACAAGAAGTTGTAAAATTAGCTAAACGAGTTTTATAAGACTCATTTTATGTTGAAAATGATAAAATGACACTTAAATGTTAAGTGTATTTTATTTACTACTTTGTATTATTTAAGTGTTAAATAATCAAATAAATATTTTATTATATAAGATAATAAAATATACGACTTATAAGAATTTGAAGGACAAATGTTAAAAGACGAAATAAGACCAGGAATACCATATGTAAACCGAGAATATGGAGATAATGTGACCATAATAGGTCTTTGTCTCCCACTCATGTTTATGAGTATTATAAGCTCATTTGTTTACATTTGATGGCCTATAAATAGGCTACTATTCCACATATTCTTAGTGAAAAAATCTAGAGAAATAAATAAATCCTCTAAATATATAGTCCTTGTTAGGCCATTTAAGAGAAAAGAAGGCTTAAGATCTTCATCTTTAACCTCTAAAATTGATCAAAAGTTGATCAATCTTCATCAAAATAAATTCACAAAAATTAATGTACTTCTTATATTATCAAAGTAATAATATTTATAGTATAAAAAAAACAAGGTACACTAGTTTTTTTTGGGCTAGTCTTGGGTGCAACCAAAGGAGGTCGCCTATTTTGGTGACTTGGGTTATGGAGGATCATCCTACACTATTATATCTCAAGAACTATAAAGGTAGGAGACATTTATAGTACCAAAAATGCCATCTTACCAATGTAAGAAAATTTTTTCTTATTTTTTTTGCATGCATGTATTATTTAGACCTCCTTATGAAATTAGCTTGTAATTTTAATATCATTAAAGAGTCTAATGAGGTCTAAATTCCTAACAGTACTAATTCCATTCCATTAAATATTTGTTTGGTTCATTTTAATAATAAATATGAAGGAATGAAGTTGGAATCCAGAGGGGAGAGGTGGGTATGTGATTCCAAGGGTACGGTTGGGGTGGAGTTAGAATCCATTGGGTATTTAACTCCATTCCAAAATCACCCAACCAAACACTTGAATCAATTCAATCCATTCAATTCTCTTTCAAAGTAGCCAACCAAACACCCCCTTAAAACAATTAGAGTGAGCCAAATAGATAGAGCTAGTCTTCCCCCTTTTTCCTTAATCATTAACTAGCGTAACACCCGTGAAAATTCACGGGTTGTTCAATTTTAATTTTGACGGGAAACGATCAATTAAAGTTGTTAGATATTTTAATAATATATGTGGTGTATATGTAAATACTTTAAAGAAAAATAAAAAAAGTATATCTATAACATAAGATATATATAAGAACATGTTGACATTAAAAGTTTGACGTATAACTTGAAAAGCGTAAAATATAATTAAAAAATGTAAACTTATAACTTTCCGATAAAATGAGGTTTTAGTAATAGAATAGAAAAAGATATAAGGGGTGAAAAAGATTAAGTAAGATAAAATAAGATTTAGGAAAAAGAAAGAATAAAAAATAAATAAGGTAAAAAAGAAAAATTTAAGTAATTATATGGTTGGAATATTAATTAATAAGTTGATATTTAATGAAAGCTGACATGGCTGTTATTATTCACGTTATTGGCCGAAAAAAACTGAAATTATGAGGTTGAATGAGAAAGCTCCGTTAGCCTAATTCTGAAACCTTGTTGCGCCACATCATCAGTTTTACATTTTGCTTTTATATATATAAATAATGATCGGTTTTCCTAAAATGCAATAATTAAGGAACGAAAATAAAATTAAACTCAATTTTATAACAAAATGATATACACAATTACCTAATTGTCACAACCAAAAATATTATTAGGGAAGAAAAATTCGCATGTATCATTAACTTGTAACGAGATAGAAAAAAACGATTTTTCATATTTGTTACCCAAATTCATACAAAACCCTTCTATAGAATTTGGCCTTAATGAAATTAAGCAATTACTATGAATTATCTTGTAATCATAGAAAAATATGAAAGAAAAATTTAATCTTTCATATACTCAAAGCTATAACTGAATCACATAAAGACAGACAAAAAAAATATAATTATATAAGTATTAACTTATGATAAATGCAAACATTATTATCTAATTAACAATTAATTAGACAATCAAACTAACAACATAGTTGTATAACCCAACAATTAAGTAATAAACTAAATAAATCTTTTATTATTTTATTTCAATTATCATCACTCTAACATGGAATAATCGCTCTCTTACTTTTATGAGTGCTTCCGAGAGACAATATATAGGATTATAGGAAGAACAATATATTTTCTCCTTTGTGGTCTCTAATGAAAATATTCATCACCACATACCATCATTCTAGAACTCTTTATATATAGTATCACATACCATAATAAAGCTTAGATAAAATAAGGAAATAACTTTTATTCATTTCCTAAAACTGTTGCCTTATATATGTTTTTTATAGGACTGATATTATTTTCTGATTGGACTTATATTTGTAATCTTATAGGATTATAATATTTTAGTCATTAATCACATCTTATTGTGACTAATTAGTAATTACCATAATTATTCTCTAACAAGTAACTATAATTTAATAAAATAATGTAATAATTATCAACATACTATATCTTATATTATATTTAGTAATTGCGGTAAGTGTGTTAGGACACAATTCCTTCATCGAGTTGGTTGCATTCCAAACGAGTTTCGAGTTGATAGGCCATATGGGGGTCTGGCCTCTGGGGATACCGGATATGGGAGTTGCTTCGTTATACGAGGGACACGAGAGTAAAGTAGTCCTATATCCCTAGCTATCCGTATGATTATCAAGTTAATTAGTTTGGTGTCAGTAAGCCCATAATAATAATAATAAACCAGATCATACATGAGAATTAATTGGTAACAACTGACAAGTACAACTCCACAAGTTACTACTACTACGATGATAATAATTGTTGGATAAGGTAAAGTCCAGATTTGTCAAAATGAAGTTTGCTATCTATACATAGCTCAGTAAGCTCACACGCTTGGAGTTGGTTGGGTGCAAGTAGTGCAACTTGAATCAATGATTCAATGGATTGCGGGACAACTACACAAGGTATGGGTACGGAGAGTGGATACGCTCAAAGATTACAGATTTCTTAATTCTAACATTATGTCACTTGTGAGTGGTGACTCTACGAGTCTACGTGTATTTGTAGTTGCCTCACGGAAACTCTTGCCTTCATTCTACCTTGTAGATAACTCCATAACAAGACCGTGCATTTACCTTTCGTATATTGAATCTTTTATATGTCATGAACTAGTTTAGCACCCGTGTAAAAATGTACGGGTATATAAAAATAATATTCGTAACTTTTAAACCCGTATACTATAACATGATATTAGTCGTAATGTAATTTTTTTTCTATAAACGATATACATAGAAATTATGTATCCCGAAATTAACCTTAATAAATGGCACGGTGTAATTGACAAATAGATTAGAATTATTATGTACTCCATTGCTAATTAGCTAATTTTCATAATTTAGAGCAAATGATTTTTTCTAATTCATTATAATAATCAAAATAGTTTAATAATCTATTTTTTTCATTTTGTGTTTTAATACAATAATATTGTCATTAAAAGATGTTCCTTTATCGTGCATGGATCATGAACGAACTCTATTAGTTGTGTAGCATGCATTAACTACACTACACCAAAGCTTTAAAAATTGGGAAATTTTATGATTAGTTTTCACGAAATTTTAATGTAAATTGAGTATGATTAAAATATTATTTTAAAAATATTTGTACTTTTTTAAAAAAAATATATTCTAATTAAAAAAATTGTTAGAAATTTTTCTTGACCCGTATTCCAAACCTAAACCGGCCCATAACCCGTATGAGCCGACCTGTATTCTCGCCCGAACCGTTTGATAGGTCTATGCATAATCCATCCACCATCAAATAACTACTTCAAGTCCATTAACTTCGATGTCAAGATAGAATACATAAATTGTGGAGTATAAATGTATAAATCATGCCCGTTCTCGTAACTCAATTGATTTTTAGGGACATAAAATTATATTATTGTCAATAAGAAATAGTATTATATAATCATGATGAGTTTGGTACGTCATAGATTCATTTTTTTTACTTGTAAACTTATTCGTAATTTTGGGTCCAAAACAAAACCCTGACCAAACAGACACATAATCGTTATGGCGTAGCCGCGTAGGGTACATATTAGCCCTACATATATTCATAACTATCTTAATTCAGTTATTTAACTGTGATTGCAGGTCATCTTCCCACCGTCATATTTTTGACATATTTCAAACTTAATTTTTTTGCTACATAAACATGGTGTTTGCCATGTATTGTCAAGTATTAGTCAAATATAGACTATTTTTTATACATCTGATATTTTATGTAACGTGCGATACTTTTTACGCAAAACTATTATTATTTTAATAGCCCTTAATATATCATAAAGTACGAAAAGTTAGATTAACATTCGATATATTGTGTAATAGTCTATACCTTTATGTGAAACAAAATTTTAAATATAAATATAATTTGAAAATGAAAAATTAAGTATTATATTTTCATAATAAAAATTGATTTTTAAATTATCGTAAAAGTCATTGTTAACACATTTGATCCTCCATATACCTAGATAATTAATATTAAGACTTGTTGTAATTAAGAAAAAAACGTACAAGTCTACTTGGTCTGAATCATCTAGTTTTTGCAGATGATCTAATGGTATTTGTGCGTGGGGACCTTCCTTCTATTAAGATGATGACAGATACTCTCCAAACCTTGTCTACTTGGTTTGGTCTTGAAATGAATTTGGACAAGTCTGAGGTTTATTTTGAAGGAGCGGAAATTCCTTGAAGCAACTCATTCTGTCTGAAATTGGTCTTACCGAGGGGCATTTCCCTTTCAGATATTTGGGTATTCCCATAAACTCAGCCAGAATTACTAGCTCTATGAACAGGGAGCTGACTACCAGTATCTCTTCCATAATGCAAAAATGCCAGTCAAGTTATTTGTCTTATGCTGGCAAGACTCAAATAATTCAATCCACTATTTTTGGCATTGGTAATTTTTGGGGAAGATGTCTTTTGCTACCTTCTCATATTTGTAACTTCATTAAGAAGTCCTGCAGGAAACTCTTTTATCTTCAAAAGTTGGGACTCTATCTGTTTGCCTTGGGAAGAGGGTGGTTTTAATCTGAAATGTATTTGTAGTTGGAATAGGACTGCTATGCTTAAATGGCTTTGGCATCTAAATAATGGCACTGGTAGCATTTGGACATCATGGTTAAGGGCTTATTTCTTGAACACAGCCAATATCTGGCAAGTTGCTAATAAGGAGTTCTTCCCAGAAAGCCTTAGAGGACTTATTAATGTCCGTGACCATGTATTAGCTCAGATTGGAGGTCAACTGGTTCTTAAAAAACTGTTGCAGGCCTGCACCGTTAAAGGGAAATTCTCTATCAGTAAAGCTTATCATGCTATACGAGTTCATGCCCCTCTCAGTACTGCTACAAATATGCACAGAAGGCTCAAATGCTTTCTAAGCATAAGATTATTCTTTTTCTGGCTCTCCAAAGAAACCTTGCCACTAATGATAAGATTGTTAGGAGAGGTCTCCCTCTTCCTAATAGATGGATGTTGTATGTGCAAGCAGGCCGCAGAAACCTCCCGTCACCTCTTCTTCAATTGCTCTTACTCTTCTGAGCTTAGTTCAGCCATATCAAACTGGGTTGGGATCTCTTTTCCCTGCCACCATTTACATGAATTGTTCATCTGGATCCATAGAAAAAAGTTCAGGAAACCCTGGTACAAAAATTGGCTCTACTGCTATTGTGCGGCAATGACTTACTATATTTGGGGAGAAAGGAACTTGCGTATTTTCAAAGGCCAGGAAAGGAAAGCTGCTAGTTTGTTGGAGGAAATCAAATTTTGTGTTAGGACTTTACTTGTACATAAAAATACAGGAACTCTACAAAATGATATTGTGATTACTCTAGATAGATAGGTTTTTCCCAAAAGAAAACCCTTATAGTGGATATTCTTGTGAGAAATAACCCATGTACTCTTTTTGGAATATATGGAATTATCTTTTCTTGCAAAACAAAAAAAAAACAAAAAATCGTACAACAAATTTCATATAAAACCGTCTTAGATATAAATTGAGAAAAATGACACAATAGCTATAAGGTTGCTTAGTAACAACAATGTACTAAAAATTTCAGTACATCGTATTTAGAAGATTGTTTGTAAACAGTAAGGCCTAGTATACAATGAAAGTTATAGTACAATTACTGTTTAACACTTTCATCAATTTCTTTAATCTCTGAATCAAGAATGTATATAAACTTTTACTAGGTTTGTGACCCATGAAATTCACGGGTTTATCTGTTTTAGTTTTATTATTTTATCGTATTGTTAAGATTTGGTCGAGTAATTAGTTTATCCATTTAAAAATATATAGTGGTCTTGAAATATATAAAAGTTAGTTAGCTAATGTTTTATTTCTTTGTCATCTTTGATTTATTTTTAAAACTACATATTGTACTTTATTTTGATTAATATATTAATAACATGTACTACCACCATTCAAATCCACTCTATCACTTTACTTTTTCACATTTGTCAACGCGTGTTTTACGCGGTAAATATCGTTAACTACATATTTGCGAAAATTATAAAAGTTAGATATTTTTAATGTTCTCGTAAAGACAAATCAAACAAAATCTCACATGAATATATTTTAACTTATGCATTGAGCGAAAATCGAAATTGAATGCTTATGAATAGTGTGTAAAATTGAAAGTAGTAGAGTGGATTTGAATGGAGGAAATAGTTTTTAATAAAAATTACCTTTAATGAGTTCATTAATTCATGACACTCATGCATAAACCCATTCTAAAAAGTACGTTGAATTATTTTAGCCACTCTTTTAAAAGCTATCTATACTGAAATGCATGTGAGATAAGAGTTATTTTAATTGAGCGTGAATGAGAACGTGTCAACGGTCATTGGTGAACATAAATACTAAATAAATCGAAATTAAATTTTATATTATTGATCTTATAATTATAAATTGTTCACCTTCAAAAACTTCAGCAACATGGATCCATGAACATGAACAAAAATAATTATTAATAAATATTTTAATGTAATATTTTTTAATAATTTAGTGTAGTTGTTATATATGTGGCAAAAAATTAAATGCATGTTTAAGGTTGCCTTTTAATTAGATTAGATTGTAAAGATAAATTGTGTACTAAATTTTCTATATAAAACTTGAACGTCCTTTGTTATATAGGTATATGAAGTTAGTGAGTGAAGACGAAAGGGATGCATAATGTTTGATTATTATTATTCTTTTTTAGAATGTGATACATTCTCCAGTGTAAAGAGTATAAAACATACTTTCTAATTAAATTAGAGGGCTTTTTCACTAGTACAAAAAACCCCTATCGTGTCGCAGCTATCGTGACGGTTCTAATGAAAACGACATAAAAGACAAAAAAAATTGGCGGGAATGGATTTTTTAGCTTATAGGGAGTCTATTGTGACGGTTTTAATAAATAACCGTCACGATAAAATAAATTATTTGTGTCGGTTGTAAGTCAGAACCGTCACCATAAATCATTTGTGACGGTTATTTCTACAACTGACATAAAAAATGACACTAAAAATAGTGATAAATAGCAACCCCTCTTTATCAAAAACCGTCACTAAAAAAATTTTGTGACGATTTTAAACACAAACGACGTATTCTAATCGACTAAAAAAACTACTCCTCTTTCATAAGTCCTAGCGCACGCTCCAAATGTCTTCCCCAACCCTAACTCTGATGCCGTCAACTCCCCTCCGACACCGTCCACCCCTAACCCCGGTCACCTCTGAAACCGACTACCTTGTCGTCCTTTCTACTCCCTTTTTTCTCTTCTTTTATCCTTCTACTTCTCCTTCCTACTCTCTTTTTTTTCTTCCATCCTCGGCCGCCATCTCCGATCTTGATCACCCTTGGGCATCTCTGATGCCGCCGCTTGTCACCTTTGGTCACCACCCACCCACCACCACCACCACCACCGGCTGCTACCTCCTTCTCCTTTTTCTATTTTATTTAATCGGGTAATCTCTTAATTCATTTTTTATTTTACTATTTTTGTTTGAATAATGCTAATGGTGATATTATATAAAATATTATTTCTAGCTTGAAGTATTGTTTCTAACTCAAGCTGAAGGGGCTAATGATAAAGGGGGATTTATCCTTGTTACAGATTGAAGATACAGTTGCATTATCCATTGCACAATGAAGACGCCGGAATTTAATTCGAGGTAATACTGGGATGTTCATGCTTTTACATAATCAAAATCGATTTTATCACGAATTCATCTATTATTATCTGTAATGCACCTTATATCATGCATAAAATTGCAGATTTTTGTTCTTAAATACGCTTTTCTGAATAGTTATGTGACTTTTAGTTTTTTGTAGAGTCGGTCTTCAGTTCATAAGTCTTCTACAGTTGTATGTCATGAGTAGTTTCTCCGGTTTAAGGAGGCTTTGATGGCCTCCAAATATTACAACTGTCCTGATTTACTTGATGTGTCTACTGTAGAATTGAGTCAAGAGCAGTCAAACGATGTTATTTTTAAGGAGGTATTCTATTATTTTGGCACACACATACATATTAAGATGAAGATCTATTGTCTGTAGTGCTGGCCATTACACTTACATTATTAGGTGGGAGCTAGTAGCAAAGTAGATATGTGACTGCCTCCTTTTATCATTCTGATAATTAGCTTATTAGGCCATGGTACAGTTCACAATTATACACTTTGATATCCCAACATAATTCAGGACAGTGCTTATTCTATCATCATATTTTATCGCTCTTGTTTTGTGCATTCATTCAATGCAGCACAGGGGTTGGCTGATGTCCCTGCAAACTCTTTTTCAAGTAAACTTTCCTTCTAGTTATCTATAGATTTCCATGTGTAAAAATGGTCCAAAGAGAGCGGTGCATGAGAGCTCCCACGAATGCTTATGATCTGGCCCACACTTATGATCCTGCTGCTAGTGTATTTTTTTGCTGTTATAAGTATGGTTGCTTTGCCCGCTTCTTAACTCTATAGTATAATAGGTTTTGTTTGTTAGAGCTTTCTTACACGGAAATTGTCTAGGGACCTCATTTTACAGAAAGTCGCGACAGTCTATAGATTTTTTACTATTCCATTTGAATCTTTAAAGCCTGAAAGTTGATTATGGTGCTTCTATATATTGTGAAAGCAAGCCATTAGTCAGTGTAGGTAAATTGCCTGATATTAATGATGATTGTAATGATATTGATGGTAATGTAATGGTTGACGTTTTTTTTGTAGTTTTGTTGATTTTTTATGGCATCAAAGCTCCGTCTGTTACAATCAAAGGCTTATCAGGCTACACAGTTCCTTTCTAAATATAGGGAGGTTTATTATAAGCAAATGATGGAGCAAAACAAGCAATATGCCCATGACCCACCTACTGCTGAGACATGCAATTGTTTTGCACGACAACTGTTGTACATACAATCGCCTGGCCAGGTTGGTATTCTTCAATAATTTTTCTAGAATAATAATTTAACAACATATATTTTTTCACTTGATTCCTTCAGACTGTCACTTAATGGAATGTTGTTGGTTATAGTTTTGAATTATGAGTTTATCTAGGATGACCCATTGACTCTGTGATATGTGAATTGTGATTAGCCTAATCAGGATTAACAAATAGCTTTCTTTATGACATTGACCTTGAGAACATTGGTTTATATATTTCCTTTTAGTTTGATATTTGGTAGACTTTTGATTAAACGGCTTCAATTTTAGTTGTCTACAAGTCTGTGGAAACTGCATGTTGGTGTCACATAGGACTGAACCGTTTACATTGTTTCAGGCATTTGCATGTATAAAAAAATTGAAATGTTTGAGCCACATGAGGGCTATATTGTTTATTTGAGTTTAACATGAATTTTTTGGCCCAAAGGCAAACAGGTTTATTATGGGTTAGCAGTAAAAGTCTAAGTAAGTTTGTGAAAATAGATTGTCTATACCCGCTTCTTACTATTTGATTTTGATCCCAGAATTTTACTAGTTTAGTTTTTCAAATCTTTCAGTTAACTTTCTAGTGGCGGATGTTAATCTACTGTTGGAGAAGTAAATATCCCTACAATGACTACCATGTTGGCGTTTTTTATACTCCATAGTACTTACCTTCATTTTGTTGATATTTATGAAATTATGATTTTTCTCGGACAAATAATTGATTCTAAGATACTCTGAATTTTCTTGTTAATTAATTTGGAGTTAAAAGTATTTAATTACTGTTTTATAGTATTATTACGTTGTTTGCGATAATAGTAGTGATGTATGTTGTTATAAGATTTAAAATACGAATTTAAATACTTAGATTCCAAATTTTTAATATGTGGCCGAGACACTGAAATTGAAGTGTATGTAAACTTTTAGGTCTTGAGACCTCAATTACGATTTTATACGAATTTTTACAAGTTTTGGTGAAAACCGTTGCAAAATCTGTCAAATCCGACAGTCTGTTTGTAAAAATACTTTCGTCTTTTTAATGTACTCCAAACCAAAAAAGTAAAACATAAACTCCTATTTATTTTAAGCCTAGAATATTTTTGTAAAATTTCATAAATTTCCTATGTACTGTTTTCTCATAATAAATTATTTGTGAACAGCTCGCCTGTAAACATCAATTCTGTCTTTTTCTCAAAGATTTGTTTTTAAAACATATTTCTCTTTTCATACAGTGCCTAATTTTTTTGTTACAGAAACTTTGGAGTGTCTAGTTATGTTTAGAATTTTACTTTGCCTCAATAATATGTTCTCTTAATGTCGTTTTATGAACTGAAACAGTTTGAGTATTGTTTTCTGACATCTTTTAGAAATGAATTTTTAGACCCCTGAAAATTTCTTTTTTTGAAGTTGGTTGTCAGATGAAAGTTGTAGCTAAGAGCGACAGGAAACCATGAAAGCTGGTCTTACGTCGTTTTGATTTTTCTGTATTTAATTATGAATTTTTACGGTACAGCTATCCTGTTTTATAAACTATTTTAGAACTCACTGTTGAATTGCTGCCCATCAGTGGCTTTCATTCTGATACGTAAAGAATCTCCCCTTTGATTATATGTTACGAATATTGTACGCTTATTTGATATTAGCGGATTATTTCTCACCATGATTTTGTCCCCAGTGTACCTCTGGATTCTATGAATTCTGTGACTGGCAGTGAGGGATCTAATATGAAGAACAGGTGCGGCATAGCATTTACTTCTCATAATTCTTTTTAACTAGAACTTTTGAGCTTGGTTTAGTGAAAATCACTCAGTATGTTGTTAACTGTAGAATGTATATTTCTATGTGGAAGAGACTGGCGGAGACTTGTGTTCGGATTAGCATGAGCATGCCTACGTTTTGCCCATTCTTATTTATTTGCCTTCAGAAATGGATGTATAACATAATATTTCATTATTCAAAGGCAAGTGTGGAACAATTTGAGCAGGTATTTCTTATTTTTAAGTAAAAATATTTATAGTTTACTTATTTTCTTTTCAGAAAAATGCATCTCATTATTGATTTTCTTAAATGTAGATTATTGAAGATTCAACAATGTTAGTTGAAGATATGAATGAAGTTAAAGAGTTGTGGGCTACAAAATGTTTCGAGAACATGTAGTTTAGATATTGGATTTTTATTTGTTGCTTGGTTGAGGTTATTGTTGAGAATACTTGTTCCTTGTTTTCTCGGATTATGCGTCGTTGGGAAACATAATAGTTTTATTGTATTGTTGGATAAGAATATGAGATGTATGGTTATTCTGAAGCTATTGTATGAATCATTATTTTGTTGGTAATTAATTAAAATTCTTTGCAGGTATTTTTCCATAAATATTTATATTCGGCCAATATCGATTTAGGGGAGGTGCTGGCTAATTTTTTTTAAAGAAAATATATATATATATGGCGACGGTTCTTAAATTGGAACCGACACCATAGCATACCATAAGGTGACATTTTTAACACACAACCGACATCGTAGCATACAAGAAAGTGACGGTTTTAGACTCAAAACTGACACCATAGCTTACATTATGGTGACGATTTGGGTCTCACAACCGACACCTTAGCTTACCCTATGGTGCCGGTTTTAGACGCAAAACTGACACCATAGCTTACCCTATGGTGACGGTTTTAGACGCAAAACCGACACCATAATTTACCCTATTGTGGCGGTTTAGACTCCTATGGTGGCGGTTTGGGACTCACAACCGACACCATAGCGTACCCTATGGTGACGGTTTTAGATGCAAAACCGACACCATAGCTTTCCCTATGGTGACGGTTTTAGACGCAAAACCGATACCGTAATTACCCTATTGTG
This sequence comes from Silene conica, assembly GCA_029255685.2. NCBI lineage: Eukaryota > Viridiplantae > Streptophyta > Magnoliopsida > Caryophyllales > Caryophyllaceae > Silene > Silene conica. Next base: position 21,700,059 of record CM055318.2, on the reverse strand, counting down.
GCGGTTTAGACCCCTATGCTTGCGATTTTGGGACTCACAGCCGACATCATAGCGTACCGTATGGTGACGGTTTTAACGCACAACCGACACCGTAGGGTAAGCTACGGTGACGGTTTTACAACCGACACAAACATTATGTGACCCCAGCAATCACGTCGCTAGAAAACCGATACTAATGGGGTATTAGAACCGACACCGTAGGGTATAATTCTACTAGTGTTTATCTCAATATTTGATTTCTTATAAATCATATCTTTTAATAGTAGCATATTTTTGAAGTTTAATAAATTCTAGTTTTATTATAGCATCTATATCAATTTGCCAAAAGTCCTAAATTATGCAAAAGTGATAAATTAAGTTAAATAGTAGCCTACTATAAATGCCGAGGGAAACCCAAAAGTTATCCTATTAAATAAAAGAAATAAAATTTAAATAAATATGTAGGTTAATAACGAAATTTAGGAAATGAAAATAAATAGTTTCTATTAATTTATTTTTGTGTTTGCAACTAACATTTTTTTATTTATTTTGTATTTATAAGATGTGACACATGATTTTAGATATAACTTTTTAATAACACGTGACATACTAAGATACTTAGTATTGTCAACAGTCATTGGCGAAACATAAATAATAAAAAATTAAAATTAAATTTTACATTGTTGATCCTATAATTATAAATTTTTCACCTTCAAAACCACCAGCTACATGGGTCCACGAACATGAACAAAATTAATTATTAATAAATATTTTAATGTAATTTAAAATAATTTAGCGTAGTTGCTATGTGACAAAAAATTAAACGCTTAAGGTTACCTCTTAATTAGTTTAGATTTGTATGGATAAATTGTGTAGTAAATTTTTATATAAAACCTTAAACGTCCCTTTGTTATCTAGGTATATAAAGTTAGTGAGTGAAGACAAAATGACAAATTAATGTATAACTAGTTTTGGAGCCCGTGAAAATCACGGGATCATTAATAATTTACTGTGTTTAAGTGTTTAATTTGTAAATAACTTATACGGAGTATTCACTTTCTCTCAATCATTTGTTTAAAACGAACACGACCGAGGGAGCGGTATTTTAAAATAAATGTTTATTACAATTCAATTTTTGATTCAGGAGGACAGCCAAACCAAAATTTGAATAACTTGGTTGTTTTGAAACGACCATCTAAAAGTTGCATTGAAATTTATTTTCTACTCCATTAAAGAAGTCACCCTTCCATATATGAACAAATTGCATTGAAATTTATTTTCTACTCAATATGCAGTTAAAAACCTCCTAATTTCGACATATATATGAAATTTTTTATTACTAATCCTCTCAAAATTTTATGAATCAAAGGAAAGTAAAAAATATGGTACATAAATAAAGAGTATATATTATAATTAGTAGGCCTCGCTTAAGACGGGTATTATCCGTTTTAAGTATAAAACGGGTTAAATATTAGCAAGTGGGGTAATAAAGACAAAGAATTGTCATTTTTTAGGTGACAAGTGGGATGATTTGGTATGTATTTGACCCGTCTTACGCTTAAGACGGATAATGACGGTCTGAAATAAGAATTTGTGATAATAATGATGAAAGAAAAGTTAAAAGGTCATTTCATTAATACAGGAAAATAATGGATAAATAAATAAGGTAAATTATGAGAGGAGATCAATTACAATTTCTTTTTGTTTATACCTTCTATTTTTTTTAAAAAAAATTTAACTTATATTGTATTTTTTAATTTTCTTAAATTGGTAATCCATGTCACTTTTTTTTACCATGTCACATAAAAGTTGTCACGCCACAATTAAACTTGTCATGTCACATTTTTTAGGTTGGACTTTTAATACAATTTTATAGATTTGGGACAAAGTAAGAGAGTAAAGTAAATATCACAACTTTATAGGTAAACTCTAATAATATTTATTATTAGTAAACATCTAACGGAATCACGCAAAAATAGAGATTTATATCCAATTCCAAATATAGATTATTAAAATTCGATCATTCATCCAAAAGTATAATCAAAACAATATTATTATACTTCATACGAAATATTAACATTTCCTAATTCATGAGAAATAAAATATAAACAGATCATTTAGAAGATAACATTTATCCAAAAAACATTGTGAGTTATAGAATAATATATCTGATGGAAAACAAAAAAATGATTTAAAGGCTTGAAAGCATTGGAATTGGAACAACAAATTGGAGAATAAGAATCGGTTTCTAACTAATTACTAATCGTGCATATTTTTATTATAAATATATTTATAACACTATGATATACTCCCTCCTATTCATGGTGTTCTTCCCCTTTGGAGGGGGCACAATACTCTTGGAAAAGTGTTTGTTTAACGGAGAAAAAGTTGGGTGGGGTTTGGAATAGGAGAGATGGATAATAATTAGGAGTTAAATAATTAATTGTGGGCCCCAATTATTGATGAAATGAATAAAATAGGGGTAAAAAAGTTGGGTGAGGTTGGGTGATAGGAGAGAGGAATGAATAAAATATAATTAAAAGTTACCAAAAATAGAAAGGGGAAGAAAACCTGAATAATCCGTTTAAGGAAATAGGAAAGAAAACATAGAATAGGAGGGAGTAATAAAATTGACATATGTGCATCGTACTTTCACACTTTGACTAAGCAATTTGATTTCTAACCTGTTTGACAAAATAAAAATAGAACATAAGTGTTACAAAGGAGACCAACGTGTATGAAAGATTGAAAGACATAATGTAACGTGTCAATAACTAATTATTAAAGATTTTTGTTACCTTTCGATGTTTCAAATACGCCATTCCAGAAAGAAAAAAAATCGGCAAAAATAAAAGAGTCATTCAAATCAAGAAAATATCTGTAAAGAAGATCCATAATTATTATTTTCAATCTCGTGCATTGTTATTTATATGTGAGTATGTCATCCCCCTGTAATATTAATGTAAACACAAAATTAATAATTGATAAGATTCTAATTGATTCAAAACATAATAAAAATAAAAAGAGAATAATTAACTTAGTTCTCCGCGTATACTTTACCTAGAAATTTTTTGACTAAATAAAGTTGAAAATTCAACCTCCTACAATATAATAAGATTCTAAGTGATTCAAAACATAATAAAAATAAGAAACCAATAATTAATATAGTTCTCTAGGTATACTTCACCTACCAATATTTTGACTAAAGATGAAAATTCATTCTCCTGCAATATTAAAACAAACACAAAAAATAATAACGAATAAGATTCTAATTAATTCAAAACATAGCAAAAAAAACGAAATAACTAATCTACTTTTCTATGTATACTTTAGTGCTAATTTTTGGAATAAAGTTGAAATTAGGGTTGTTATAATAGTTACATATGAAATTTTTCGCAACTAATTCTCTCAAAATTTTATGAATAGAACGAAGATAAAAAAAAATATGGAATATACAAATTGGGTATATATATAGCAAATGAAAAGAAAGTTAAAAGATCATTTCATTAAATAAAGGGAATAATGGTTAATTAATAAAGGGAAATAAATAACAAAAATTATGAGAGGAGATCAATGGTTATTTTTTGTGTGTTTAAAGCTTATATTTTTTAATTTCTTAACTTATTTTTTTTCTTAAATTGATAATTCATGTCACTTTTTTTTGCCATGTCACATTTAAAGTTATCATGTCACATTTAATTTTTGTCATGCCACACTTTTTAGGCTACCCTTTTAATTATATTTTATAAATAATTTTTTTAAGATAAACACTTTATAAATAGCTTATTTTGGCACATGACGATAAAAAAATACTTAATTTAGCGTTTTAATTATATTGTATAAGTATACTATTTATACAATATATTTTTCACTGATTACGGAGTAAATTTGTTAATCTTTATATTCCAAAATAACTATAATATTTTAGATAATACGTTGAATAAATTCTATAAATTATTATAGCCAAAAGAAAGATTAAAAATATTAGAAGCTATTAATTTCACTTAATAATTTTACCTTTTAATATTTTTTTAGAGTGTGAAATATAATAATAATTAAAATGTTTTATTTTTAGATAAATACTTTGTAAATAGCTTATCTTTACACGCAAGTAAGCAACGCTAAAAAAGTTACTGTAATAATTAACCTTTAAATTATATTGTATAGATAGACGTATATAATTTAATCATTATAGCAAAACAAAATAGTTGCATGATGTAAATTTAAAGTGATGTGATTTTTTATTTGGGAATTAACTTATTCTAACAATAAACATATAAATTTTAAATTTAGCATGCATATTGATTTCTTAATTGCTGTTAAATTTATTAAAAATTAAGAGTCTAAACTTTATTCGTTTTTATGCTATTTAAAAATTTGGTATCCATTAAATGCTTGTAAATTCATTAATATTTTTTATTTTATGTTTTTTAAATAATGATGTTATGGTATTTAAAAACATGATATGCATTTAATGCTTGTAAATTTATTAATTTTTTTTTATTTTTTCTTTTTTAAATAATGATGATGATGTGGCTTGCTAGAATTCCTCAAAAGTGAAATGGTGAAATGTGGTGCTTTGTCTAGCCTTTTTATATTATATATAGATGTTTGATTTTTTTTTTTTTTTTTTTTAGAATGATAAATTGCCAATGTAAAGAGGTTAAAACATTTTTCAATGCGGAACTCAGAAACCCGAGTTCAACATAAGACGAATTAAAATAAATGATGGTGACATAATATAATTAATTAATAAGTCGATATTGTTAAGTGAATAATTAACATTATCCTCGTATGTAGTCTTTGCTATCTGAATTGATGTAGTCTCCAACTCAAGTACAAACTATATGGAGAATCCTATATCAGTTAGGTTGCATATCTCTATGTATAAATATGGCTGCCACTGTAAACGTAATTTATCAATTAAACAATATTGAAATTACCTTCTCTACATGGTATCAGGAGACAGGTTTCATCCTCTCCCACAACTCTAAAACTCTATCTCACAATTTATTTTCCTGCTCCAATGTCGAGCTCTACCCTCCCCAACACGGATGAGCCCCTCAAACCTCTCATCCTTCTCAATGTTCACTCCATCGCAAAATTTGATGGCTCTAACTATCGTCAATGGCGGCTTCAACTTGAATCGCTATTCACTGGTTACGGACTATCCTCCTACATTGATGGTACTGAACCCCCTCCAACCACTATCACGACTAATGATAAAATATCCCCGAATCCGGCGTACAATACTTGGTTTCGGCAAGACAAGCTTTTGTTTAGCGCTGTGGCTAGCACCCTTACCTCAGCCCTCAGTTCCCTTCTCAATAGAACCGCCACTACCCGTGAAGCATGGGATACCCTCGCGGCCTCCTATGCTAACCCATCCCGTGGCCACATTAAACAGTTACGTCACAAACTCAAAAACATAACAAAAGGCACACTTTCAATTACCGACTACATGACCAAAATTAAGACCACCGTTGACGAACTAGCCCTTCTAGGAACCCTCATACCCAACGAGGATGTCACGGACCAAGTCATTGACGGGTTGGACTCGTCTTACCAGCCTGTTATTGATGCGGTAAATGCCCGTGATACTCCAATACTATTCCCCGAACTCCTTGAAAAACTCATCCACCAGGAACTCCGTCTCTCCCAAACTGACTCACGTCCTTCTCCCTTCTTCCCTGCCGTTGCACATTCCACCTATGCCCGTCATCACTCCGCTGCCACCTCTTCTACTCGCACCCAACCACAGTCTAACACCCCAAACCAAAACCCGAAAAACCCCTTCAAAGGCAAGTGTCAATGGTGTCATACCCAAGGTCATACCCTCTCGTATTGTCCCATATTTAAGGCTCTTTACCCTGACATTCGTGTCCCTCCTTACACGCGCTCCCCTGCTCCCACCACCACCTCCGCTGCCTCTTCATCTGCCGCCCAAGCTCACCCGACGACCCTCCTCCCCCAGTCCCCTCCCTCCCCTTGGTTGCTAGACAGTGGTGCCTCTCACCATGTTACCTCCGACCTTGACAATCTCGCCCTACACTACCCTTACGACGGCACAGACGAAATTGTCATAGGTGACGGATCCGGCCTCCCCATTCATCACACTGGTTCCACTCTTCTTTCCTCCTTTCACTTAAACAATGTCTTTCATGTTCCTTTAATGCATAAAAACATTATCTCCGTCTCAAAATTTTGTGCTGACAATAACGTATCTATTGACTTTTTGTCTCACTCTTTTGTTGTGAAGGACCTTAATTCGGGATTGAAGCTGTTCACGGGCCAAGCCCGAGATGGTGTCTACTACTGGCTGTCGCCTCCTCCGCAAGCCAACTCTACTGCCCTGACCAATACGGATCTCCATCATCGTTTTGGACATCCGCATTTTTCAATTTTAAAATCCATTGTTTCTAGCTTACCTAATAAGCATTCTATTACTAATGAGAATTGCAAATCGTGTTCAATTTATAAAAGTCACAAATTGCCCTTTGATGTGTCGTCCCTTGTCTCACGATTTCCCCTCGAAATTATTTTTAGTGACTTATGGTCATCTCCCATATATTCAACTCAGGAATTCAAATACTATGTCATTTTTATTGATCATTTCACTAAATTTACTTGGTTATTTCCGCTTAAAAAGAAGTCCGATACACATCAAACCTTTTTGACCTTTAAATCTCTAGTAGAAAAACAATTCTCCCGTCCAATCCTTACTTTTTATTCCGATAACGGTGGTGAATTCGAAAAACTCAAAACTGATCTTGCAAACTTCGGTATTCAACACCTCACCTCTCCTCCTCACACCCCAGAACACAATGGCTTTGCGGAACGGCGACATCGTCACATTGTAGATACCGGTCTTGCGCTTCTCTCGCACGCTTCAATGCCACTTGAATTTTGGCCCTTTGCTTTCCAAACGGCAGTCTATATAATAAATAGAATGCCCACTCCCACTTTAAACAACACCTCCCCCTACAATCGACTATTTAATTCCCCACCCAAATATCAAAACTTCAAAAATTTTGGAAGTCTTTGCTTTCCCTGGCTTAGACCCTACACTCATCACAAACTTGAGGCTCGATCCATTGCTTGTGTCTTTGTCGGTTACTCTCCGTCTCAACACTCCTACCTATGCCTAGACCCAACTACCCACCGAGTCTATAGTTCGCGGCATGTTAAGTTTGTTGATACCACCTATCCGTTCTCCCAAACAAAACCACCCACCTCTGTGTCGCTGCCCACATCAGACGAATGGTGTAGCATTACCATTCCCCTTCTTACTCTCCCTCCTACGCAGCCACCTCCCCCAACTACTACACACCCAGCTCCCTCACCACCTGACCCCTCTCCCATCCCCGAGTCTCCTCCTACGTCCCCTGCCCTCTCCTCTGCCACGAACCAGCCCCACCCTTCCCCACAGTCACCAGCCCCACCTCCCCCCCACCACCCAGGCCACATCCCCACGCCACAAGAGCCTCTCATAATATTTTTAAACCCATTGATAAGTTAAACCTCAGTGCCCACCTCCTTCCGACCGAACCGCGCACCGTAAAACAAGCTCTAATTGATCCTACCTGGCGTCATGCCATGGATGAGCAGTTCAATGCCCTTCAAAATAACGGTACCTGGACCCTCGTGCCTCCCTCCCCAACCCAAAATATAGTTGGTTGCAAATGGGTCTTTCGCACCAAATTCAACCCCGATGGATCCATCCACAAACACAAAGCCCGCTTAGTCGCCAAAGGCTTTCACCAAAGGCCCGGTATTGACTATACGGAAACCTTTAGCCCGGTTATCAAACCCGCCACAGTGCGACTCTTGCTCAGTCTTGCTATCACCAATGATTGGCCGCTTCGTCAGTTAGACATTAATGACGCCTTCTTACAGGGAACCCTCACCGACGCGGTCTTTATGGCCCAACCTCCTGGGTTCATTGATCCGACCAAACCCGATCATGTGTGTCTACTACGGAAAGCCATCTATGGCCTGAAACAAGCCCCGCGGGCCTGGTACAATGAGCTTCGCGCTCATCTTCTTCGCCACGGCTTCACCAACGCTATCTCAGATACCTCGCTCTTCTTATATCACGGCACTCATACTATATTTGTTCTCGTCTATGTTGACGATATCATTGTGACAGGTTCCTCCGAAGCGGGTGTTCGAGACTTTATTGCCACTCTCTCTGCCCGATTCTCTTTAAAAGACTTGGGAACCCTGTCCTACTTTCTCGGAGTTGAGGTTCAACCATGCAAGCAAGGTATTTTTCTGAATCAGCATAAATACACCTCTGATATATTGACCCGTGCAAAGATGCAGGATTCTAAGCCCGCAACCACCCCTCTGGACTCGGCTACAAAACTCACTCTCTGTGACAGTCCACTCTTTGATAACCCCACCGAATACCGCGCACTCTTAGGGAGCCTGCAGTACCTCTCCTTTATTAACTCGCCCGGATATTGCGTTTGCGGTTAATAAACTGTCACAATTCATGCACAGTCCCACTGTTTATCATTGGAATGCGCTGAAGCGGTTACTCAGGTATCTAGCCGGCACACCCTCTCATGGTATTACTATATCACGCCACTCCCCCCTCAGTCTCCATGCCTATTCCGACGCTGCTTGGGGCGATAATGACGCTGACTTAACCTCCACTGGCGCTTACATTGTCTACTTGGGTCGAAATCCCATCTCTTGGAGCTCCAAAAAACAGAGATCAGTGTCGCGTTCCTCAACCGAAGCCGAATACAGGTCAGTTGCCAACGCCTCTGCTGAGCTTACCTGGCTAATTAATCTTCTCAGTGAGCTGAAAGTCGCACTTCCAGCTACCCCGTCTATTTACTGTGACAACCTCGGAGCTACGACTCTCAGTGCTAATCCGGTGTTTCATTCTCGCATGAAACACCTTGCTCTCGATTATCACTTCATCCGTGAAAAGGTTCAGTCTGGCTGCCTTCGTGTTGTCCCTGTTGCAAATGATGATCAATTAGCTGACGCTCTTACCAAGTCTCTTCCGCGGCCTCGGTTCACTATGTTGATGTCCAAGATTGGACTTCACTCCCGGCAGTCCATCTTACGGGGGGATGTTAAGTGAATAATTAACATTATCCTCGTATGTAGTCTTTGCTATCTGAATTGATGTAGTCTCCAACTCAAGTACAAACTATATGGAGAATCCTATATCAGTTAGGTTGCATATCTCTATGTATAAATATGGCTGCCACTGTAAACGTAATTTATCAATTAAACAATATTGAAATTACCTTCTCTACAGATATTTGGCGGAGTTGAGTTAGAGTGAGACATGTCGGGTCGGTTGAATAGCTAGAGGGTTGAAATAAGTAATGATGGTCAATGATAATAAAACGGGTTAAGTTTATTGTGTCAGGACAATTTAGTTTAGGGTTAAGTTCGGGTCAGAACTCGACTGTCGGTTAGGTTTAACCTCGAATTGAATGATCCGACTCAATTTTCACAAAAGGAAATACTCGTACGTTACAAATAAGATCGGCAATGTACAAATTAGATTCAATACCGTGAACAAATTAAATACAATCAATTAAATTAAATACAATCAATTAGTTTGTGAAAAAGAATTGAAATAAAAAAGGATGAAACGTATTACATTTTGCAAGTAGAATAATGAACAGAGGAATACCTGTAACAATGAACAATGCACAATGCACAATCAACAATCAACCAACAATCAACAATGAGACAATGAACCGTAATATATTTTGCTTCCTTCAATATTTGAAAACCTTTTGTCTTCTAAATAATTTGTCTCTAGATAACTTAATTTGTTTAGAGTTTTAATTATAACTAGTTTTAACCCGTGCAAATTGCACGCGTATGCATTTCAAACAATGTTTTAATAAAGTATTAATTAAATTTGAAAACAATATCTAAGAATCTTAATTTCAAATATAAATTACACTTGCAATTAAGAGATTGTAAATGACGCACTTAATAGTTAATATACATAATGCATTAGCCGTTAAGTGTCAATTTTGAGTGCACAATATTTGAGGAAAATAATTAAATAAAAATTTACTCAGAATACTAAATATATTCGTTGTCTACATTACTTATATATATTATAATAATCTATTTTTGTAATTAAAAGTATTAAAATAATTAACCCAATAAATTTTTCTCATTTTTATATGTTTTATTCATATTTTAACACTAACTTATTTTTTATGAACATGTCAACCAAATTGAGTTGTCTTTAACCATAAACTAACCTCAATTGAGTTATAATAGGTCTTGCTTAAGATGATTATATCTATCTTAAGGATAAAATGGGTTAACTACCACCCACTTGCATAGATGAAACAAATATTTCATTATTCTCGGTACATTCCACTTATGTCTTATGAATAATACTTGATCCATCGAATTTGCTCGTTTTAAATGAGAATTTGTAAAGGTCTTACGTGTCTTAACTCCTGAAAAAATTCCTCTTTAATTTAAACCTTAATTTGTATACGGGGAAAAAAATCTACAAACATGTGATTTTTGTATTTGCTTTAGTTAATTAATGCGCCCATAATTTAGCTTATAATTTTTCCATTGTTATTAATTTTTGATTTTTTATTGATTAATATATTGGATATATTAATTATCAGTTATAAGTTATGGTAATTGATTATTGGAATAACTAATATACAAATTGACGTGTTTAAAAATATTTTTTATCCTGAAAATTCAATTTTAGGAAAAAAAATGTCGCTCTCAATTTATTCACTTTATCATTGTTCGTTAATGTTTACGTAAAAACATAAACGTAAACATTTACGTACATAGAAAAAATATAGAGGATTTTCAGAAATAAATCCAAAAACATTAAGGTGGGTCCCACATTACTATTTTTTTTTTTAAAAAAATGGTTGGATATGATGATGTGGGTTAATGAGGATGACTTAAATGTTTTTGGAATAATATAGATAAGATGGAATACCTATAAGATAAGGTAAAATTACATATCTATTCCTCAATATTTGGCGCCAAAAAAAATTGATTTTTTTTAAAAAATTAATTAAGGTGGTGCCAAGATTCAGCGCCACCGAATAGTGTCCTATCGTCGTCCTTTATTTTATTGAGAGCTTAATAACAACTTTAAAAGTCCCTCAAAGTTCATTGGTGTCATTTTTGTCAATTTCAATATATGTCATTGTATAGCCGTTTGATCTCTCACAAGTCACGACCCACATGCAAGGTTAATGTCTATCATAGATCGCGAGCATATCTATGAATCAGCATACGCTGATACACTTATTTAAAGATGGTATGACGTCATTCCAGCATTAAAAAGAGTATAATTAAAACGTATGTTTAAATGGATTTATTTGTTATATGTATTTTAATTGAATATAAGTAAATGACTGAATCAAAGATAATATAATTACAACATTTAAAATCAATAAATATATTAAAGGAAAAAATATGGTTAAACTATCATTTTAAAGGGAAAAATTAATTTGATGGAGTACTTTGGAATAAATGGTAGGAAATCCAATAGAGTAGACCGCATGAACATATTGTTTTTTTGGCAGCAGTAAAGAAAATGTTTTACATATTGTCCACCCCGTCCTTCGGGTCGGACTTATTTGTTACATTTTTAGAAAAGGAAATTAAACTAATGACGGGACTGACACAAATGCTAGGTCGCTTGGGAGGACGATCTGATCTCTCCAACTAAGTGAAAACTTCTCTTCTTTTTCAACTGAGCTTCTGGGGTGTACTTGCAACAAGACACACTTACGCCACGAGGACATAGAAATTTACTGGAGGGATATCCACCTGTAGAGAAAGTAGATAAATTATGTCTCGGAGATTCACCCCCTTGGCATAAATTCCCATCCTCCTCAATCTACAAGGGATATATGAGGGAGGGACACACACATATTTTCTAAACAGTGAAGTCTTGCTTTTCTTAGGACTGGCTGAAAAACAAAAAATCTAGTTAGCATTAAATTCAGGATGGGCCAAAAGATAAGTAGAGATGGTAGGTGTATAATTCATCAGAACTATAGGCTCAACAACCAAAGTGCTCTCTTGGGGTGCTTGAGTACTAAGAGATGAAAAGTTGTCTCCAACAGAGGAGGTGCTCAAGCTAGAATCACAACTGTGGGACTTCCTTGGACCACAATCATTTGCCATAGTGATGATTTCGGTACAAGGAGACATATCATCCTTTTGAATCCCCATTTTACGTTTTCGGGATTTAGAGAGTCTCCTTCTCTTCTTCTTATCCTTCTTCTTGCACACCTCACTTGTACTTTCTTCTTTCTTCATGGGCTCAAAATGACGAATTCGAACAGATAAAATTGACTGATCGTTTCTATTGTAATACATCACCTCGTTACCTAGAAGAAGCTTTTGATAATCCTGTCCAGAAATTCTCAGACGGGAATGTCTTCCCCCCTTTTTAGAAAATTCAAGAGAAGACTTCTTAGGGCCATTTATCCCCAAACCCGGATTCTGATAAGTCTTTCCACTATTTTCAGCTTCAGCCATCTCCACATATCCACTCACATTTTCCTTTGCACTCACCTCTTTATGGGCTTCCGTCGCCTCCATGACCACACTCTCACAAGCATCAATATTTCTTTCAACAACATACACAGTATCCGAATAATGCACCTGTTTCTTACTATTCACACCCCTTCCATCAGACGAAACGCCCTCCAACACTCTTTTACCATTATCCTTAATAAGAAGCCGACCTTTAACCACCTCTAATTCTCTTATCACATCCTTATTTCTAGGTTCTACGCCCAAAGCTTCCACCAGATCCACTTTTGCTTCTAAAATCCTATTCAACTTCATATAAGCCATTGCCCAACGAAACAAACCTTAACATTTCTTTAAAATGATTCCAAAATCATGTTACACAGATCCGTAGTAGCTCTAAATTCCTCAAGTTTAAGGGCACAAGCCGCCAGATTAGAATTAAGGGAGATTGCAAGTTTAGATAATTGTTGAATGTCCTCATTTCCAATACCACACATGCTAAAACCAAATAGTTTACAAGCCTCGTCATAACATGAAGCAGCCTCATCAAAGTGATTTTGTCTAAAAAGAATGTTTCCTTTGTCTTTAAGTGCCTTCACCTCAGATAAGGTCAATGTAAACGACCCCTTTATTCTCTTAAAGTGACCTACCATTTTTTCCCCATCATCATCCATAAACCCATCACTAACATAGGCACAAGCGAATTTATCCAGAAAATCATAATAAACCGAAGGTGATGCCATAACCATAACCGTAAAAGAGACGATCGATCACCACTCAAACAACCAGAACTAAAAAAGAAACCCTTATTATAAACAAACTACTCCCTTACCACTACAAACAGTACATCGAGCACTAAACACCAAAACAAAGTCCGTCTACGACAATCAAACAGCGAAAGATCGGAGGAGCAGACTTCAACTAATCACGAATGGACCACCCATAGAGACAAACAAACATATAAAGAACAAGCCCGAAAAAACGAACCTGAAAAAAGACGACACCGACGAAGAGCTGACGATAACTACGTTGAGAAGTACGAAAGTGAGCCAAAGAAATGATGTAGCCTCGCCGGCGACCCAAAAGAAGCGACCGGAGAAGTCGCCGGCGAGGGGCCGCGAATCTAGGGTTTTAATAAATTGGGGATTTTAATTTGGGGGTTTTTTATTTTTTCACTTTCTCTCTCTAGGAGCTGCGTAGATACGTACAAGAGCTGCAACCCCCTCCGCATGAACATAAAAGTGGTAGCTGAATGCATTAGGGTAAGATTTTTCAAAGTCTTAGACTATGCACATTAACACTCCACTAACTTCTATTATTTTTTTAGGAACGTTTTTTTTTCACATACGAATTTTACTCTTTCACATACAATTTTTACCAAATTACCCTTGTTATTTTTTTATCATTCTCCATTAATTTTAGGGATTTTCTAATAAGGTAACCCCGTGTTTTTTCAAGGTCTACGAAATAACCTTGCCTTTTTATTCAATACACGTGGTAACCTTGTACTTTATAAAAGCTTTTTAGCATGACCTCTACTTTACATTATGTCAAATTGGGCTCTTAAGTATGATGCAACATTGCAACAACAACAACAACAACAACATCAGAGCCTTTGTCCCAAAATGTTTTGGAGTCGGCTGACATGAATCATCCCTTGGAACCGTCATGAGTGAACTCTCATCTCAACAAGAGAAAAAAGAAGGAAAAGAAAAAAACGGAAGTGGAGTGAAACAAAAAATGGAAGGCAAAGGGGTTTTACAAATTTTAAATCGAACTTATCACATGTATAAAACCCAAAAAAAAAAAAATCAAGGATAGAGTTTAAAGTGATTTTGAGAAACGAAGTAAAAATTAAAATAAGAGTTTTGGTGGAAAAAGTGTAACAAATCCAAACATAAATTTTTTTTTTTTTTTTTTTTAGAAAACTTAATAAAAACATCAAAGGCTAGAAGTCCACACGTATAATATCCCTCCATAGTGCCCTCCCCATCACCATCCCCTCCTGAAGCCCGAGAAATCTCATATCGTGCTCAATCACTCTTCTCCAAGTTTGTTTAGGGCTCCCTCTACCCCTAGCAACCGTTTCGGCACCCCAGGTCTCCAACCTCCTAACCGGTGCGTCCATAGGTCTCCTTCTCACATGGCCAAACCATCTTAGTCGGTTTTCCATCATCTTGTCCTCTATTGGGGCCACTTTCACCTTCTCTCTAATCACCTCATTCCTTAACCGGTCTTTCCTTGTATGGTCGCACATCCACCTCAACATACGCATCTCTGCCACACTCATCTTATGAATGTGACACTGCTTCACGGCCCAACACTCCGAGCCGTAAAGTAAGGCCGGTCTAATTGTCGTACGATAAAATTTTCCCTTTAATCTTTGGGGCATACCCTTATCACACAAAAACCCCGTAGCACTTTTCCATTTCATCCATCCCGCTTTAGTTCTGTGGGCCACATCTCCGTCTACATCTCCATCTTTTTGGATAATAGATCCGAGATATCTAAAGGAATCTGACCCCTCAACAACCTTTCCATCGAAAATAATGCTCCCCACCGCCGTCGATCTCGGCCCCGCAAATTGACACCTCAAATACTCGGTCTTACTCCTACTTAGCCTAAACCCACGAGTCTCCAACGTATGCCTCCATAATTCCAACTTTCTCTCAACCCCCTCTTTCGTCTCATCAATCAACACAATATCATCCGCAAACATCATACACCAAGGGATCTCGTCCTGAATATCCCTTATCAACTCATCTATAACTATAACAAAGATAAAGGGACTAAGTGCGGAACCTTGATGCACACCAATGGTAATGGGGAATTCTTCTGTTCTCCCAACATTAGTTCTAACACTTGTACTAGCCCCTTCATACATGTCCTTTATGAGGTCGATATATTTTTTTTACACACCCTTTCTCGCCAAAGCCCACCAAAGTATTTCTCTCGGGACCCTATCATATGCCTTCTCCAAATCAATAAAAACCATATGCAGGTCTTTCTTCCTCTCCTGATGGTGTTCCATCAACTGTCTCATGATAAAAATTGCATCCATAGTCGATCTCCCAGGCATAAAACCAAATTGGTTTTCCGAGATATCTACACATTTCCTAAGCCTCTGCTCGATTATCCTCTCCCATAATTTCATCGTATGACTCATAAGTTTAATTCCCCGATAGTTGGAACACTCTTAAACATCACCTTTATTCTTATACAAAGAGACTAGAGTGCTTCTTCTCCAAGCTGAAGGCATCTTGTTACCCCTTCAAATCTTGTTGAAGAGCAATGTTAACCACTCAATGCCCTTCTCCCCCAAACACCTCCAAACTTCTATGGGTATACCATCCGGCCCCTCTGCCTTCTTTGACCTCATTTTCCTTAATGCCTTCTGAACTTCACTCTTTTGTATTCTACGCACAAATTCCCGATTCACCATGCTTGGCGTCACTTGTACATCTCCACAACCTTGCTCCCTAGGTCCATTGAATAAAGTATCAAAATAAGAACTCCACCTAGCCTTTATGTCGTTATCCTGAACGAGTACCTTGTCGTTCATATCTTTCACACATCTAACTCTCCCAATATCCTTCGTCTTACGGTCTCTTATGCGAGCCAGTTTATAGATATCCTTCTCACCTTCTCTCGAGTCCAACCTCGCATACACCTTTTGGTTTACTTTGGCCCTCGCATCACGCACTGCCTTTTTAGCGGCTCGGTTAGCCTCCTTGTACTTTGCCAAGTTCTCATCACTCCTACATTTCCCCAAACCTTATAACATTCACGTTTTGTCTTTATCGCTTGTCTCACGTCATCGTTCCACCAAGATGTAATGGTCTATTACCCTTAGACTCCCCTAGCACCTCCTTCGCCACATCCTTTACCACAAGCTCCAATTTATCCCACGATGCATCTACATCTTGCTCCTTGCAATCCGACCAAAAGTTGTTACCTCCGACCTTATCCACAAACGCTTGTTGGTTTTCCCCTTGTAGCTTCCACTACTTGATTCGTGCCTCACCGATTACCTTTCTCTTCCTGAAGTCTTTCCTAACCCGAAAATCAAGCACCACCAGCCTATGTTGTGTAGCGGTACTTTCACCGGGTATGACCTTACAATCGGTGTAATCTTTCCTCCATACATTCCTTACCAAAAGGAAGTCAATTTGACTAGCATTTCCACCACTCCTATAAGTCACCAAATGAGAATGCCTTTTCTCAAACCAAGTGTTCATTATACCCAAGTCATATGCTAGAGCAAAATCCAAGATATCACTTCCTGCTTCATTTCTCTCACCGAAACCAAAACCTCCATGAATGCCCTCGAAGCCAACTCGACTAGTACCCACATGCCCATTGAGGTCCCCACCAATGATCAATTTCTCTCCAATAGGAACCCGTTCTACCACCTCTTCTAGGTCTTCCCAGAAGGCTCGTCGACAAAAAGCATCCAATCCAACTTGGGCTCTTAAGTATGATGATTTGGATAATTTTGTATGTTGACATTAAACCCCCATTAATAACTTCCTTATAATTTCCTTTCTTCTTCATCTTTCTTCCCCTCTAATTTAACCTATTTTCTCTCACATCCTCCTTTAAGTCCTTTTTTTCTATTATTTCAGTCTCAATTTCTCATTTTCCACAATTTTTCAAAGTAAAACCGTTTGATTTCCAAACTTTATATTCAAAGTAAATGAATATTATTGTGAACTGAAATGAAAATCAAGCAACAAAAGTATGTGAACTGCCACTTTATATCATTAGAAAAAAAACACAATCAATTTTTTTTCTTGTAAGACAACCGCAAATAACAACAAATAAAAATAATGTTAATTAATTTTCTTCCCACAAGATTTCTATAAGATTCTTAAGAGATAGAGGAGCATGTGAAATTTCATTAGTGTTTTGACCGTAACAAAGGAGAGTGGCTGAGTATTTTTTAAATTTGAGTTTCCATATCATTGCTAATTGTCTAGTAATTGCCTATTAACATGAAAATTTAGTTTATTTAAAGTAGAAGGTTATCTTGTGTGCTGAATAAAAAGGTAAGGTTATCTCGTGGAATTTAAAAAAAAACATGGCGTTACCTTGTAGAAAATCCCTTAATTTTATTTTTCCATCCACCTTCATCCCCTTAACAACTACTCCGTCAACGCCACTCCATCAACGCCATTCCGTGATCAACTCCGTTCACCACTGACATCTCACGGATGGTCCAAGTTGTCGCCCCTCCCCTACGCCGCCGACCAACCGCCGCCTCTCCCCAACCCCCGCCGCGCACTCTCTCCCCTGCCGCGCACTCTCTCCCCGGGCACTCCATCTGCCACCCCCTTCCCCCTGCCGCGCCCATCCCTCTGTCGCGCCCCTTCCCTGCCGCGCCCTTGCCCATGCGCCGCACCTCCGCTGCCGCCCCCCTCCCCCTACCGCGCCCTCCCCCGCGTCGCACCTCCGTCTTCCACCCCTCCCCCTATCGCGCCCTCCCTGCGCCGCACCTCCGTCAAGCCTTCCTCGCATCTCCTCCACAATCTATTATTTCCTTTTTTTAAACTTTATTTCAAGTGGCTTTTTTAATTAATTAACTTTTTCTACTTTTCTAAATTTTCTTTTCTTTAATTAATTATTTTTTTCCTATTCTTTTTTCAATTGATTTACTTTTTCTTAATTAATTAATTTCTTTTTTTCTTAATTAGTTTGTTTTTGGTTTTTTTCTTAATCATTAGTAATTAATTTAATTTGTTGTTTTGTTGGTTTAGGGAAGAGAGTTCATGTTTAGGAAAGGGGTAGAAGATGGAAATTTTATGAAAAAGTGTATGTGAAAGAGTAAAGTCCGTATGTGAAAAAGTAATGACGTTTCTTTAATGTTCAGACTCACCACAAATCCACCTCGGGCTTCATACATTACATTATCCGTGAGATTCACTTTAGTCGTTACTTTTTTAACATTACTTTTTTTTATATAAAAAGAAATAACACACGTCAACCACTCATTGGATAATTTCAATGAAAAATGGAATCAAGACTCGTCAAATTCTTAAGTTGGGTTTTGGTTTTGCAAGACTCAGCTTAAGACTATGGTAAATTATTGTGTGAGTGTTAATCTTAAGACTTGTTAAAATCTTGTATCAAACTAGCAATAATCTTAAACTTAGAAATTGACCAACGCCTATTTTGATTCATGTTAGTAACACTAGAATTGTCAAAAAGAGACAACAATATTCAAATTCTCTTATAACATCATCCTGGACAATTAGAAAGATCATTCCACACGAAACTACCTAAATACGCAAGTTTAAATGCATTAGTCAACCCTTAGATTTGTGCAGAAAACATGGAGGAGGTACGTCTCCTAGCAACATGGCGCAGTGGATATTGTCACAGAGTCATATGGGCCCTTCACTTTAAGGGCATCAAGTATGAATATTTGGAAGAGGACTTGCAAAACAAGAGTGATGACCTTGTGCGGTACAATCCCATTATTCAGAAGGTACCCGTCCTTGTTCATAATGGAAAATCCGTCCCAGAATCCATCAACATTCTTGAGTATATCGATGAGACGTGGCCTCACTGTCCCTTGCTTCCTGTTGATCCTTACCAAAAAGCCATGGCTCGATTCTGGGCCAAATTTATGGAAGATAAGGTATGTGCTCTGTTGCATTGCAATGCCTTTTATTATGTCTGCTATTGTTCTTTCACACTAGTTAACAATCAGGCGAGCCGGTTTGGTTATTATAAGGCCAATCATATTACCTTCATGGTAAAATGGGATTTGAAGCCTCTACCATTAAACCACAACATAATTACTATTATTCATTTAGTGAGATAACCTACTTATCGACAATATTTTAGGTAGCAAAAATATGTATTTTAAGGAGTGGTTTGGTTGATTAGGGAAGTTAATTTTCTTAGAAACTTCGAATTCATGGGAAATAAGTTTCTACATCCAATTCGACTGAATTTGAGAAAAGTGTTTGGTTGTCAATGTAAGAATTAAATTCCACTGAACTTCCAATGACCAAAATGGGGTAGGTAAGCAAGTTCCTACATTATGTAGCCATTAGAAATTCATGGGAGGTTCCAATTCCTGTATTTTCCAGAATGTATGTCAACTAAACACCCAATTTTTTTAAAATTATTTCAGTGGCAATTAAACGACCCCTAAGTCAATTTTTTAAAGTTTGGGTAGCGGCCGCCACCCCTTGTTACTTTGTGGGTTAGCCCCTGTCTTCAGGAGCGATGAGGCCATTATTATGGGTCGTTTGGTACCCACTAAAAAACACAGGAATTTAAATTCACGTGAATTGCTAAATTGACCTCTTGTTTGGTTACCACAATTCACATGAATTTGTACTTCCCGTGAATTTGCAATTCCTCCATAATGGAGGAAGTGGCTTACCTAGGCCCCCTAGGTAGGTGGGAATGCCTACATGAATTGCATTTCCTACATAGCAACCAAACAATATTTTCTAATTCACATTAATTCTAAAATCATGTGTTTTACGACTTCCTAGAAAATACGAATCAACCAAAGGACTCCTTGGTATCACGTGAATTTTTAATTTATTTCATCCTATGATTACTGGATAAAATTTTAAACACTCTGATTGACATTGGTGTAGGGCATAATATTCTACTCTTATTTCCGAGCTGTTGGGGAAGAACAAGAGAATATAGCTAAAGAAGCAAAAGAAGTGCTGAAAACACTAGAAGAGAGAGGGCTGGGAGATAACAAATTCTTTAACGGGAACAAAATCGGATACACCGATCTGTGTTTAGGATGGATCTCCTGCGGGTTGGAATTGATGCAAGAAGCTGCTGGTATCGTTTTAGTCGAACCCGACACCCTCCCAAGGTTAGATGCTTGGAGCAAAAGATTCAAGGAAGTCCCAGTGATCAGAGATAACTTGCCTGACCAGAATATGATGTTGGCTTACTTTAAAGAGCTTCGAGCAAGATTCACTGCATCGCCAACATCCTAATTACCTTGCTTTTAAAATTACTAGAGTTCTTTTATGGGAAACTTTATATTTTAAATAAACGTGAGTACATTTCAAAAAAGTTGATGGCGTTTAATTTTTGTTAATCTTACATTGCTATTTTTGCAATTTTACTGGTTTTTGGATTGTTATCAAAAATATGTGGAGTCGGTGTCTTAGAGCAGGGTATAGGCCGGCGACTACAGGCAGTGGCGGATCTTGAGAAGTTTTATTAGGGGGGCCGGGACGGAGCATAGTCGCATTGTTTTTTATGTTTTTAACTCAAACAACCAGGTAACTTATTAAATTGAGATTTTTTTACATACAATTCAGCCTAAAGTTCTAAATATTGAACTATTTAACCCCATTAAATTCAGTTCAGACGATTTCAGTCTAAAACCAGGGCCGATATCGTCAATAATTGTCTTGAAATTAAAAGATTTTTACTTTGTACCAATACGTATGAAGTAGTAAACTATTTGCACAAATGATTGATCTAATTAAATTTAGATCGAATTTGATATTTTTAATTAATAAAAATATATATAGGACGAGACTTAACAATACCAAAATAAAATTAGAAATTATCTAATAAACTACAAGTATATCAAAATATCAAAACAACAAAAATGATATAAATTAAAATTCACAATGATGAAGAAGTATTTTATTCTAAAAGTATTCTTATAGTCGTTACTCATTATTCCATTGAAATTACAATCAATACAGTTTATCTACTATAAAAATTGTAAAAGAGGTTAGGCTGGGTGTAACGTTTTTATAATTATGACAACTTCAGAAAAATAAAATACTTATAAAAACTACTTTTGTACTCGTATAGCATAGTATTTACTTCATGGCGGCCCAAATATTACAATCCAGGAAAACTAAATTAATTTTTGGGCTAGTCATGTTGGGTTCTAGGCCACTTAAATTAGTTCTATTCACTTTAATAATTGGTGCGGTTTTAATGGATAGGCAGGGGGGCCCAACTCTTCACTTATTGGCCCAACTTTTCATTTATTGAGTAGCTTATGGAAAGATTTGGTATTTCACTTAAAATCGGTCCAAAACTCAGGGGGGGCCTGGCCCCGGCGCAGGACAACAAAGGTCCTCCTCTGACTACAGGGACGGGACAATTGGAATAGGGGACGAAAATGAAGCGGTCGAGATAAACTAATTGGCCGAACCGGAGAAGATCGGAGAGAATAAGATCAGCGTTGCGACCAAGAGAGGGGCAGGTGTTTTAAGGCAGGGAGGAGGAGATTCCAGTTTAGGTAACACGGAAACTTCTCTTAATTAGACGTCCCGTGTTTGATATTGTGTCCGACACTCGGACACCCGACACTCGTTGGACACATGGCTAAACATATTATAGTTTAGACGAGTAATAAATTTTTAAAAAATATCAATTAGAAGATGATTGTGGATAGAAAAATGAGAATTAGTTATATATAGTAAAGGTCAAATTGTACCTTTACTTGTTTAAATTTAGTTTCAAATACATAATAAATATAAAATTATACTTTATTTATAATCATAATATATATATTTTTTATTATTTCTAAATGCTGTGTCTCGTGTCCTAAATTTCATGGGATGTCGTGTCCCGTGTCCGTGTCCGTTTTGGTGCTACCTAGATTCCAGTGAGGTGGAGATATTTCTAAGCAACTAGTGGTGCTTAAGATGGTACTATCTATCTTAAGAGGATTAAGTATCACCCTAAATGATATACGGAGTATAAGACAAGTCTTTTACTTTTTTCCAATGGGTTCTCTTATTTCTTTATTTATTTTACGTAGATAAATTTGCTCAGTTTTATGGTTAACATTGTAGTTAGACTAGTTAAGTACATGCCCGTCTATTGAGGGACGCTCTATGAATATTTGCACTGGACCTTAAATTTTTGGGGACCAACTTGACAAATCAATATATTAGGGCTTGTTTGGTTACCCCTCTAATCCATGGGAAGTCCAACATCCCATGATATAATTTTTCAAAGTTGTTTGGTTACCCCATAAATGGAAAAATGTAGGAACTCAGACTTCCCCCAGGATGAGTTCTAATTCCCGAATGATGTGGGAAGTTAATGACCGACCCCTACCTCGGTGTGTGGTACTTCCCACATCCTATCATAGTCAAAATGACTTTTTTATCCTTATAATATACTAAAAAAATATTCTCTCATCTAATTTTTTACCCTAAACCACTATTTTTATCCTAAAGCTCGATTCATGCCAAAAGAAAGTCTGATTATCTTTCTCTCCCAAAAGAAAGCACTGTACTTTACATGCCAAATTTCACAGCTTGTTAATTCCTAATTAGTCGAACTAGTAATATCTCATAACTTTTACTAGAGTTTTAAATAAACTTTCACTTTGAGCATTTTCTTTTCCTGAACAATGATGGTAATGTAACCCGGAAAGACTTTTTTGAAGAATTATGTTCAATTTCTTTTATGTTGATGGTGTAATTTGGTGGAGTTCATATGGACGGTAAGACAATATCAGCTACTTCGGGAAGTGTGAATTCTCGTATGTCAACCAAACAACTTTTTGTAAAATCATGGTAACTTGATATGGGAATTAAGTTCACTAGAAGTAAAACTTCCTACGGGAAGTTAATTCTTGGATGAACCAAACAAGCCCTTAGTTAAAAAAAGTAAAGTAAAATACTGAAGAGATAACATACACATACTTCATTACTCCACTACATTCAAATTCCCAATCTCATCTCCTTTACCAAATAAAATTATTTTCTTTCCAAACACAATTAAACTTGCTCTTTAATCATCAACCTATCTAATGTTTCTTTTTCTTTTAATCCTTAAATATAATTATCCTAAATCAGCTCATTAGAAATTATTCCAATTTTTCAATTAAAAAAATTAGAATCAAAACTTTGTGATTAGTCAGTTTCAATTGCTATAGAAATTTATACTTGAGTTTCAAAGAAATTAAAATAGGTGATATTTCTTCTTAACATTATATTTTTAACGAATTGCTATTGAATTTAATTATAATTTTAACTAATTCAATAATAATGTATTTGCGGCTATTGTTTTTCAAATAATTTGTAGTTTGCATTTTTGTTGTATAAACGTTTTTTATTTTGTGAATTTAAGGCATCATTTTTTTTTGCAACGGGTCTCCATTTTCCTTGAGACGGCTCTGGTTATGTATAAGACAAGGAGGACTTGAACTTTCAATTATTTTCCAGTTAAGTACCTAAAGTTTTTCAGTTTACAGTTAAGGATTTACGGTTTAAGTCCGTTAATTATTCCGTTAAAACATTGTCTTCAACTTTATTGCTTGTTTGGTTCTTTCAGAGTTAAATATATTCAATGCCATCATCAAATTTCATTTTTTCTATTATTGTATTTATAGATTTTTTTTTTCTATTAGTGCCCTTCTAAAATCTGTTTTACTTCCCTCAATGCCATTTCATATTTGCTTTACCTGCAATAGAAGGTTACCAAGCATTATTAGACTTAATTAAGTTCAACAAGTCTTATTTGCGACGGTATATCCTTCACAAGTTTGCTACTCCCAATGCACTATGCTTTTGTAAGAGGAGATAGGGCTCTTTGATACAATGTCTAGATTTTCCCTCATGCTTGAGATTTCAGAGACAGGGCTCCTTTTATACGGAGTAGCTTGGTTCTTGGGCCTTTGGGCTTGTATCGGTAAGGGGCCGTTTCAATTCGAACAATTCTTCGCAAACTTGCGACGGGATAAGAATTATTTATGTTGGATAGATAAGACAAAAGCATAGTGCATCGGGAGTAGCAAACTTGTGACGGATATACCGCGCGCCGCAAATAAGACTTGCTGAACTTAATTAAGTCTAATAATGCTTGGTAACCTTCTATTACAGGAAAAGCAAATATAAAATGGCATTGAGGGAAGTAAAACAGATTTTAGAGGGGCACTAATAGAAAAAAAAAATTTATAATGACAATAATAGAAAAAATGAAATTTTATGATGACATTGAATATATTTAACCCGGTTCTTTCAGCTCAAGTGATAATCATTCACTTGTTCGATGCAATTCTTATACCATACACAGATATTTGATACTTCCTATTCCACTTTTAAGAAAAAAATTAAAAAAAATAAGAGAAATAAAAATTAAAAGTTAAAAATCTATAATATTAATCAATTAACAGTTACCATAAATCCTTCTTCCTCGGCTTTCAAACCTAGATATCCTTTACTCACAAAAAGAATTATGGGGTTGTTTGGTTGCCCTTGCCCCTTTATTTCATGGAAGTGGAAAATCCCATGAATTACTATTTTGTAAACTTATTTGGTTGCCTAAAATGGAGGTATTAAGTTCTTCCATGAGTTACACTTCCCACATCATATGGGAAGTTGTTTACCCACTCCCCCTTGATAGATTGTACTTCCCATATCCTTATTAGGCAACCAAACACTTTTTGCTATTTTCCATAAATTTCATTTAGGAATTAACTTCATGTGAATTATGTCTTCCCACATGAATTTACTTCCCATAAAATCTAATATTTCCATCCGATCTATTAGTTTTATAAACTTAGATTTGTGTTTTGATTGATTATCTTCTAAAGTATCAAGTAAGTGTATTGAATTGAATTGAATTTTTATAGTTTTCCCATTATTCATTGTTAGATTTGTATGATTTGGGGGAGTAATTTGTCATATGACACTATTATATTCACTTTTGATTTAGTGACTATAGAAATTTAGTTTGATAGACATGTGATATCTAGGGTGATACTCTATCATATATTCATATGTCACTATTATATTTACTTTAAGTTTAGTGAATATGATAATATAATTTGATGAATATGTATTATGTATTATGATATTCATTATATTACATTGTTATATTCTTTTTGAGTTTATTGCATATGATAATATAATTTGAAGAATCAATATACATACATATAATTAAAGGAGACTTTTTTCGAGCGACGTGGTAGTTTCCAACTTTTACAAAACACTATATTTATAAATAATAATTTATAGGTAATTTTTCTATTAAAATTAGAAAATAATAAATTATTTACAATTTTTCTATTATAATTATAAAATTAGAAAATAGATGATTAAAAATAATTTATTTATAATTTTTCTATTAGATTTAGAAAATATGGAAATAATAAATTATTTACAATTTTTCTGCTAGAATTAGAAAAATAAAAAAATCATAAATTATTTGCAATTTTCCTATTAGATTTTGAACATTATTGTTCCTTAAGATTTGTATACTTACTATTTAAGGTTATTAACTTTATTCAACGTTTTTATTAAAAATAAAAATGGGAAATGAATTAGTAAATAATTGATTATTTACAATTTTCCTATTAGATTTAGAATATTATTCTTTAGTATCTATATATATACAACTATTTGAGGTTATTAACTTTATTTAACGTTTCTATTAAAAAAGTAATTGGGAAAACAGAAGAAAGAACTAACTCAGTTTGTCTTTGTCTTAACATTAAAATGGGTCAAATATAGTCCCATATAGGGATATGAGACAAATTAGGACCGTCTTAGCTTACTAGGTTGTAGTCAATTAGGTTGTAGTAGCCAATTTTGATGTTAAGTGGATAAATTGGGTTAGGGTTTATATGAAATTGGGGGTTAGGGTTTATATGTCGATTAAGACGATGTTTTTGCCTTATTAATGTTGTTATGCTTATGGAAGTGAATAGTACCCGAACATACTCTAAGTTACAAGCTTGTGGAAGTGAATAGTACCCGAACATACTCTAAGTATGATCCATTTATACTAGCACATCAGGCTCAACAAGTGTATTTCGCTTTCTATCCAAGCACGACAAATGATAGAAATAGTAAGGCATGGTGGGCAGTCATTAAGACAAAGGCACGATCAAAAGTTGATACCACATTTTTTCAAGAAGAAATAGTATCAAATGGGACAATTTTGCCTCCAACAGACGGAGTCATTGACCAAAATGAGAATGAACAGTTTGAAGACTTGGAAGAGGAGGAGGATGTTGAGATTAATAATTTTGATGAGTTGGTTGAAGGATGGGAGGAATTAGATGAAGT
This sequence comes from Silene conica, assembly GCA_029255685.2. NCBI lineage: Eukaryota > Viridiplantae > Streptophyta > Magnoliopsida > Caryophyllales > Caryophyllaceae > Silene > Silene conica. The sequence continues at coordinate 21,673,513 of CM055318.2, read as the reverse complement.
GAGAGCTGAGGATGAGGAAGACGAAGAGGATGAGGATGAGGAAGAGGATGAGGATGAGGATGAGGATACTGAGGATAATGAGGATGATGTTGATCATGAGGATGATGAAGATGATGATTAATTTGGTATAGTTGGTCATGTTATTATAGATTGTTCATATTTGTATTAATCATTTATTTTATGCATGTTTGATTTGTAAGTATTAATACTTTTATTTATATGATTGTAGATGGCAGGAGGTAGAGGAAGACAGCGAGGCGGGCATAGTCGTCAGCAGAGTCAGCCCGCTGTGCAGCAGCAGGAGGAGGAGTTGGTTCAGAGCGAATCTGAGAAGGACACACGTGTACAGATTCAGTACACACAGGATCGCAGAAAGATACTTGATCCAGCAGGATTTTGGTAAGTTTTATTAAATTGTAATTATTCATTTTATTAGTAATAAATGGCTAGTTATTATAAGTTACAATTTATATATGTTTCAGGTTTAATCATCAGACCGTTGTTCGAGGTGTAACCAACAGCACAAAGTCATCTTTGTTAGGTCATGTGCCCCTTAATTGGACAGAAGCTAGTGAAGCTGTAATACCTCTAAAATCTAGCTCGACAATTAAGTTATTTTTGTTGTCGATAGTTGTTTGGAGGGTTTAATAACTAGTTTGTCTCGGGGTTCGATCCTTAGACCTTTAAGTATAATAGCTATTTTTTTTATGTGGGTTGTATATTGTTATAAGGGATCGATCCCTAGACCTGTAGGTTATCGACTTGGGCCTCGTAATTCGTGCACCACCCAAGCCCACGGCTGACCTAAAAGAACACAAAACCTAATCTAATCCTCTTAAAACAGCCTCCTGCCGTCACCTTATACATCTTCTCAAAACCAAACCCTTACCCTAATCTACACTCCCATATCACACAACTACAGCCGTCACACCAAAGTACTGTAGCAGACTAATCACGGTGGTAGGAGGTGGGTGCACGGTGGTTCGAATTAGCTGAGAACCTGGTATGTTATCACGTTGTTAATTTCTGTTGTTTGTAGTTTTTATCGTGGTAAGTCTGTCGGAAGTTTACTCATTTATAACAACTTCGATCTTCGTTTTGGTTGCGTATATTTGTAGTATAACACGTAATGAGTATACATAGAGTAATCAGCGGTGGTCGTTGGTTGTTATGGCGGTTGCGAAAGGTGGTTGTTACGGGTCTGTTTTGTGCTGGGTCGGTTTTGTTTCACGTTGTATTCACGACTGCTGGGTATTTAACGTTTGTGGGAGTCTGGGTTGTGTCTTTTAAATACGGGTCACGGGTCAGAGAGTCAAGTGGTGGTTAGGAGTGTCAGGAGAGGGTAGTTGTGGTGGTTAGTGGCGGCTGGGTGTAGTGGAATCAGGGTGTTTACAGGGGTTGTCAGAGGTCTCGTTTTCGACTTGTGGTGTCTCTGAATAGCGTGTTACAGGAACTTTGGGAGTGGTAACACCGTCGACTCGGGGGAGGTCAACATGGTGTTACCACCGAGTCTTATGGGTATGGCGTTCAGGGTGGTCGTGGTGTTGAGTGTGGGTGATATAGGCGGCTGGTTGGGTGTCGATGGGCTAGTGTTCAGGTCTGGTTGGTATTTAACGTGAGGGATCAGGTCTGGTTGGAGACCTTGGTTCACCACGACGGTGCTGATCGAGGGGGTTGGTGGTCGTGGTTGGTTGGTGGTGGTGTGAGGTTCGCAGATGGTGGTTGCCGGTGGTCAGAGGTGGCGCGTGGGGGTGAGAAACGGTCTTGAAGTTGGGTTGTGTGTGTGTCGGGTTTTGGCGAGTGGTTTGGTGTTTGCTGTTTACGTTAGTATTATGTTATTATTATAATATTATTACTACAAATGTATTACTACGTAGTATACTATTACTATTATTATTATTATTATTATTATTATTATTATTAGTTTTAAAATAATTATTATTTATGGTGAAATATGTTATTATGGTAAGTTTTGATATGGGTCTTGATTAATATTTTTGAATGATTTGAATTTTCAAAACCCAAGTAGCTATTTTTGGAAGTTACTATTTTTAGAAGTTACTATATTTAGAAAGTTGCTATTTTGGGTAACCTCGGTTGTTGGGAAGCTTTCTAAATATAGGAAGTTTCTATAAATAGAATGTGTATACGTATTACGAGAGTTAGGAAGTTTATTAATTAAATAATATACTTTTAGGTGGAAGTTTTCGTGTGGAGCACTTTTAAGAGCGGTTGTGCATTTTGCCATTTTCTTCTGCAGCTACGAGGTAGGGGAATACTACGTACATGTGATGTGTAATCTGTTTATTGGTTGGTATTAACCATGTTCATCTATATTGTTATATGATTGGTATTTTGTGATATATAATTCTGTGATACGATATGGTGCGAAGATAAAGGGTCTGTGTTTGGTGCGGAGATAAAAGGGTCTGTGATTGGTGCGGAGGTAAAGGGTCTGTGATTGGTGCGGAGGAAAAAGGGTCTGTGATTCGGAGTGGAGAAGTTCGACTTTCTATTTATAGTAATGTGGTTCGTTTACAGTTTTTTCTACTCAGCCTTGTGGTTGACCCTGTGTATTCGTGATCACCTGTGATGAACCAATTATTGGGGAGCAGATTGACAGGTGTTGAGACTATGGGAGCTAGGGGAAGAGAGAAGCTTGGATCCGGACCTGCCTAGAGTCTAGATCACCATAGTAGTGGCTTTTGAGTTGTACTTTTGTTTTATCGAGACAATATGTTTTTATTCAGTTGTATAAACTCGTCTTTTGAGTTAACTTTATCAATTTAAAGTACTGTTTATCTTCCTTTGTATCTACTGCCTCGGGAAACCGAGATGGTAACATCCTTATTTATCTAGGGAATCCTAGTACAAGCCCTTAAATAAATGGGGGTGTTATAGAAGCTCAAAAAGAAGCCTGGTTTAATAACTTCCGGGTAACCAAGATCCTTTTTATTAATTACTTATTTTACTCACTGTTATAGTTTTTCAACTAATACTTAATGTTGTATTTTTGCAGCTACATTTTTACTGGCCGCCTGAATTAGAGTCTACTGTCAATAGGAGGTACCGCGATGTTGGAGCATCTAGATACAAAGACAATATCTATAAGATTGGTAAAAGGGGAATAGCCTCACATCTTAAAGGTATATCTATACAATTACCTTTATTTGTCAATTGTATTGATTAAAGGATGAAAATTTCACTAATAACGACATAATTTATCATTGTTGTAGGTGAGGCGCTTGAGGGTCTTCTGAATCGGCGTGATACCCCAGAGTTTCGAGCCAGATCGGCACAGAAGGCCATGAACAAAAGGGGAGGCAAGAAGGATGGAATGGCTGAGCCTACCCATCATGCTGGTTCACGGTCATTTTTGGACATACTTTTTGGTGTAAGTTTTCATATTAACACTTATTTATTTAGCTCGTTTATTTGAATATTACTAATAATAATGTCCCTAAGCAAACATTGAATTTTGTTGGTATATGTAGCTGAACAAGAAGAAGAAGAATAAAAAGAAGAAGTCAGCTGATCAGTCAGCTGATGATCAGTCAGCTGATCAACCAGATGATATGTTGACTGATGATCCTCAGGCGACGGTCCCGGAACTATTCCTTGCCACACATTCCAGGGTGAACGCTAAGAATGAGAGAATTTGGATTAAGCCAAAAGACAAAGCTTTATATGTAAGATTTTTTACTTATATAAGATAGTTTTGAATTGTTAACTAATGATATTTATGTTAACTAATGATGGTACTTTTTTGTCAACTAATGTAGGAAGCATTCGAGGCTGAAAAAGAAGAACATCCCGAAGTACCAGATAATGAGATTTGGTTTAATTTGGTCAAGGGATATAAGAAGGGAAATGTGTACGGCACCGGAAAGGCCCATGGTGTCTTCTTCAAACAACCGGCCAGAAGATCCTCATATGAGCCTCGACAAACATATGAGCCGGCTCTTGTGAGTCAACTACAGACTCAACTCGCTGAAGAAAGAAGAGTGAATGCAGAACGAGATGAGCAGTTTCGGTTGATGAAGGAGCGCATGGAGGCCATGGAGAACTCTTTCTCAACATGCAACCCCAGTCCACAACCACGGTATGACCCCAACGATCCTCATGGTAAGGGTGGTGCTAGTGGAGCCGACATGGGATTTGTAGCTTAGGTTGTTGGATAAGTTTTAGTTAGTTTAGCTTGAACTTGGATAGTGTAGTTGGTTTATCTTAAGGTTGGATAATGAACTTGGATAATGTAGTTGGTTACTGTTTCGTCAGTTTAGCTTGTAGTTGGATAATGTTCTCATTTTTTAATAAATGAGAATTTCGTGTTTCAAAAGGTGCGGTTCGCGCAAATGGGTTGCAATTTTCTGTTTGCAGGTTTTCATTGCGTATTAGGATGACTAAATACGAGATATTATTTGATATGGTTTTAATGAGTGTATTTATAGTTTGAATTTCAAATCGAAGTTACTATTTATAGAAACTCCCTATATTTAGAAAGCCTCCCACCACCGAGTTACCCAAAATAGTAACTTTCTAAATATAGTAACTTCTAAAAATAGTAACTTCGATTTGAAATTCAAACTATAAATACACTCATTAAAACCATATCAAATAATATCTTTACCATAATTACCAACATACTCATAAATGACAAAATAATAAAAAAAAACAATACTAATAATAATATTAATAAGGATAATAATAATAATAATAATAATACGATAATAATAGTAATACGGTAAAGACTTAGGAAGACCCGAAACCCAACCCCCTTTATGCGACAAGAATCTACGACAAACACCTTAGACCTCCACTTCGAACACCAGTAACCGCCACCACTCAACACCGCCAACCACCATCTACCACCACAACACAACCACAACACTCGTCACCTGCCGACAACCCCAACCAAGGCTGCTGAACACTGGTCAGTGACATAAAAACCCCCAAACCCTTCTGAACAGACTCGACAAAGACGGCTGTACCACCGCTACCATTAACCACGACCACCAACAGACGCCACCTCTGACACCCCCTTTTAACCATGGTGGTGTTACTGTATTGACCTCCCCCGAGTCGCCAGTAACACCACCCCCAAACCACTGCTCGACAGCGACATCAGCAACCCTCCTTTGTGACCCGTGTTTTGAAAGTAACAACCAGACCATTGAAACCCCACCATCGACACCACCATAACCAACCTAGCCTATCGACACTAACCCCCACTACCTGGTCCTGACTACAACCAACCCTACCATGCCAACCACAACCACCGACTACAACCCCAGACCCTTCGAACAAGAAACCAAAACAGGAAGTACAGCATAAATAGAAACAACACAGACCCCTAAAACACGTACCTGACTTCTGACCAAAAACGATTGGTGTTAGGCATGGTGGATTTGGTCGTGAGCAGCCTCTCTCCTTCCCGTGTGATGGTGGCAGTAGTCTAGGGTTTTGTTTTTATGATGATAGGTCAGAAATTAGGAGTGCAAGCTCCTCTTATATGGCGGCAGAGGTGAGTTTGCACGTTAGAAATGTGTAGGGTTTAGGTAGGTGTCGTGGGCTGTACAAGGTTGTGCACGGATTCCAAAGCCCATAACCCCCACCTAAAGGTCTCTAGTTCGAATCTTACCCAGAGCATATCACCTATGTACGTGACTCCCAACTCGAAACCCATAACAAGCATGATACGTACACTCAATGACGAAGTAGTTACTTACCATTCTATTTAACATCGAATCAATAAAGCCTCGTACTAACGTAAACCGTTTAGCTATTTAAACAGTTAAGATAAAATCGTACCCAAAATTCGAGGTATTACAGTCTTCCCCCCTTAAAATGAACTTCGTCCCGAAGTTCAACAACACCCAGACGACAAAACAATCAACTCAAACAAACTGATATCACAAAATAACTCAAAAGCTTACTTAAATCACAGAATGTTACATTCCACCCCCCTTAAAGAAAAGTTACGTCCGCGTAACTTACCTCAATCAAACAAATGTGGGTAACGCTCCCTCATAGCTGCCTCAGGCTCCCACGTAGCCTCCTCCTGATTATGGTTGGTCCAAAGGACCTTCACCAAGGACGTCTCGCCATTGCGAGTCTTTCGTACCTTCCTGTCCAGAATTTCCTTCGGAGTCTCAATGTATGCCAACTGCTCATCGACCTCAATCACCTCATGCTGAAGCACATGTGATGGATCACTCACATATTTCCTCAACTGGGACACATGAAACACATTATGGACCTTGGATAGGGTTGGAGGCAAAGCTAACCGATATGCCACCTCTCCAACTCTGTCCAAGATCTCAAATGGTCCAATAAATTTCTGACTTAGTTTGCCACGCTTGCCAAACCTCATCACACCCTTCATCGGAGAGACCTTCAGTAGAACTTTCTCTCCGACCTCAAATGAAATATCACTCCTTTTCAGATCCGCATAGCTCTTCTGTCGATCCTGAGCGGCCCTCATCCTCTGTCGAATAATCTGAACCTGCTCTACCATCTCCTGAATCATATCTGGCCCCAAAGTCACAACATCAGCTCGATCATCCCAACACACAGGGCTCCGACACTTCCTTCCATATAGAGCCTCGAAAGGGGCCATGCCTATGCTCGCATGATAACTGTTATTATAGGAAAACTCGATCAACCCCAGTCGATCCTCCCAAGATCCTCCGAACTCAAGTACACAAGCTCTCAACATATCCTCAAGAGTCTGAATCGTCCGCTCAGTCTGACCATCAGTAGCCGGATGAAAAGCTGTACTCATCTTCAATTGGGTACCCAAAGCAGCCTGTAACTCCTGCCAAAACCTGGATATAAACCTCGAGTCCCGATCTGAAACGATGTCCTTGGGTACGCCATGCAGTTTGACCACATTCTGAACATATGACTTAGCCAATTCAGCTTTACTCCAGGTATCTTTCATGGGAATAAAGTGAGCTGACTTAGTCAAACGATCCACGATCACCCAAATCATGTTGTTGCCCCTCTGAGTCCGAGGCAACCCCACGATAAAGTCCATCGAAATATTCTCCCACTTCCACTCTGGCACATCCAACGGTTGAACTTTCCCTTGAGGTCTCTTATGTTCCCCTTTCACTCGTTGACACGTCAAACACCTCGAGACAAACTCTGCGACCTCCTTCTTCATATTCGGCCACCAAAACGTCTTCTTAAGGTCCTTATACAGCTTATCACCCCCTGGGTGAACAGAATAAGGGGTAGCGTGAGCTTCAGTCAGGATCTTCTTTTTTAGCTCCTCAACATTCGGTACACACCATCGCCCACTGAACCTCAAACTACCGTCGGTATGAATACTGAACTTGGATGCCCCATCCCCATTCCCATTTTCCACCATCACACGCCACTTCTGGATTCTCTCATCGCTCTTCTGTAACTCCCGAATCTCCCCATACAACTCAGGCTCCACGGTCAGATCACCAAGAGCATCCCCTTTCCGGATCATGAAAATTCCCATCTCCCTTAACTCGCCATGCAACCTCACTCTCGATCTGGCACAACTCAGAGCATGTACTGACTTCCTACTTAGAGCGTCAGCCACCACATTCGCCTTGCCCTCGTGGTAGACTATCTGCATATCATAGTCTCCGATCAACTCTATCCACCTCCTCTGCCTCATGTTCAATTCCTTCTGGGTGTAGATATATTTCAGGCTCTTATGATCAGAAAACACCTTAAAAGTGGCCCCATAAAGGTAATGACGCCACAATTTCAGTGCAAAGACCACAGCGCCCAATTCCAAATCATGAGTCGGATAATTCTCTTCATAGGTCTTCAATTGACGAGAAGCATACGCGATCACTCTCCCATTCTGCATTAGCACACAACCCAACCCATGCTTCGAAGCGTCAGTATAAACTTCGAAGTTATCACTCCCTACTGGCAAAGCAAGGATAGGAGCTGTTGTCAGGCGTTCCTTAAGGGTTAGGAATGCCTTCTCACAACTCTCATCCCAGATATAACGGTTCTCCTTCCTCATCAACGACGTCAACGGCTTTGCTATCTTTGAAAAATCTTTGACAAATCTTCGATAGTAACCAGCTAAACCCAGGAAGCTTCGAATCTCACTCACATTCTTCGGACTTTGCCACTTCGTCACTGCCTCGATCTTACTAGGGTCAACAGCTACTCCCTCCTTTGAAATTACATGCCCCATAAATGCCACTTTCTCCAACCATAACTCACACTTGCTCAACTTAGCATTGAGCTTATGCTCCTCCAAGGTCTGAAGTACTTTCCTCAAATGCTCTTCGTGCTCTTCTGCATTCTTGGAATATACCAGGATATCATCGATAAATACCACCACAAACTTGTCCAGGTACGGGCTGAAGACTCGATTCATCAAGTCCATGAACACAGCTGGAGCATGCATGTGTTTTGCGAGTATTAGGGTGTTTATTAATTAAATAATATTTGTTTAGGTAGCGGGTTTCGTGTGGAACATTTCTACGCAAGCTTTGGTTTGATCTGCGTTCCTGCTATTTCAGGTACGGGAAAGTACTGGTTATAATAATGTGATCTATTCTCAGTTGGCATTAAGCATGTTTGCTACCTAATATCCTATGATCATTGTATTGAGTTGTTATCTTATTCTGTGTTATCATATGATGTGAATATATATATATATATTGGGCCTTGTGATATGGAGTTGGATCGGTGCGGAGTATATATGGTGTTGGATCGGTGCGGAGTATATATATATGGTGTTGGATCGGTGCGGAGTATATATGGCGTTGGATCGGTGCGGAGTATATAATTGGCGTTGGATCGGTGCGGAGTTTATTATATTGTTATATTTATTCTTTTCCCTACTCAACCTCGTGGTTGACCCTGTGTATTCGTGATCACCTGTGATGAACCAATTATTGGGGAGCAGATTGACAGGTGGATGAGACTAAGGGGGAGCTATGGGAGGAAGAGCTTGGATCCGGACCAGTTTAGATGTCTAGATCACCTTAGTCAGTTTTATACGAGTTGCACTTTATTTGTTTTGTAAAGACTTTTGGATACTAATGTAAGAACATGTCTTAAGTTAAATTTTATTTAAAGTGCTGTTTATCTTCCTTTTGGTATCTACTGCCTCGGGAAACCGAGATGGTAACACCGTTATTTATCTGAGGAGTCCTAGTACAGGTCCTTAAATAAATGGGGGTGTTACACAAATTGTTACCACGATAGTCTGCTCAAGTGTCAATTGGAAATTGCTAGTCTATGATCAATTTGATAATCAGTTTGTGGAAATTCTTACCCCGAGACCGTTTAAATCATTTGAATTCATATTTATTATTCTTCGTTCAATTGCTTATTTAATCTCTAGTTTAGTTGTTCTATTCTTTGATTCCCCCCAAATTGGTTACTTATTTTCTATACTAATTCACATAAATTACATCGCCTTTTCTGTGGATCGATCGTTATTACCATATAATATCATTTAGTTAGGGTTTTAAGTGTTATAAATACTATCTCTGGGAGCATACGACTTTGGCTCACCAAATTTTGGCGTCGTTGCCGGGGAGGGCAATAGTTTATGTTTCTTTAGTGTAGACTTTTATTCTATTGTTTTAGTTTATGCCTATACTCGTTCTTCTGACAAACCACTCGAGCCTTACGACTCAGAGATTGAACGCGCATTTTTCAGGTTAAGGCAAGTTTGGAAGGTTTGTTAGTTGCTTTTGACCACTCATATTCCGAGAAGGATGTACACTCTAATTCAGACACTTCGCAAATTCCTTCTACTACTGAGAATATGGCTAGGGAGACTCGAACATTAAGGGATCTTACGGCTCCAAATCTTGATGTTCAACCATTGTGGATTACTTTTCCAGCCTTGGATGATGGAGTTAGTTTTGAACTGAAATCTGGTTTGATACATCAATTACCCAATTTCAGTGGTATGAGTATTGAGGATACGATTAAGCACCTTTCGGATTTTCATATTGTTTGCACCGGTATGAAGCCAGTCAATGTCACAGAAGAACAGTTGAAATTGAGAGCATTTCATTTTGAAGAATCAAGAACGAGTTTAGCACCTAAGAGGGGGAGGGGGTGAATTAGGTGACCTTTTAAAAATTTAGAAATAGCTTAAGTGTTTCACGATTTAAGGCAACAAGATCAGGGACTAAGCAACAGTATAAGGAACTGTTGCATAGAGCTGATCTATTACGAGTATAGCAAGAAACGAGAACAAGTACGAGAGAGAGTAATAAGCAAGCGATATAAAAATTGGTTCAGCTCCTACTCCGGAGCCTACGTCCAACCGTTATTTTATTGAAAGTTTAGAAGCTACTCCGCTTAACTAAAACTATTACAACAAAACAACTCCCCAACCTACTCCGGTTGCATTTGCTAAGAGCTACTCCGCTCGAAGACTTGACTCAAACTTAAAGCTACTCCGCTCTAAGAGTTTGTTGTTCTACCTTTGGTTTACAAGATCAATGTCTCAAGAGTTCTCTTAAAGAACATGGAGACTACTTTTAAGATCTAAACGCAAGGTTCATCGAACAAACATTTATACTCGTTAGAAGTGCGAACTAGTACAAGGAGATCATAGCTTTTCGAAAACACTTTGAAGACTTCTTTTAAAACTGAAACTTTTGCAAAATAAACTTGAAGAGTAAATGCTTGAAAAGGTTTTGCAAAGTTTTACAATAAATGCTTAGAAAGTCTTAGAAAATAATGAGCTAAAGGGTTGGTATTTATAGAGGGTTGGGCGAGTGAGAGGAGCTCTCAAATTGTGTAATATGTTTGCATAACTCTTTTACCCAAGGGTTCAAATAGGAGTGCCTTTTACAAACTGAAAATGCACATGGTTGCAATGCTCAAGGTAGATTACTCAAGGCTCAAAGCAACCCATAAAAGGAAAGAGTGTAAGAAGGAACCTTCCTTTTGTAGGTCTAATTGCCAAAAAAGGAAAAAGTAAACTTTCTACTTTTTCTAACCCTTAGACCTTTTGTGCAAGTTGAGCTTTTGATTTTTTAAGTTAATTTCCTTCAGTTTGTAAAACATTTGAAATATGTAAATGAACCAAAACACCAACACCTTTGATAAAAATATTTTACGAAATATAATCTCCATAAACATACTAGAAACCCCAGTTGCAACAGTCTGTTGGACTGTTGCAAGGATTTTGCACCTCTAACAAATACGAATGAATGTTGACTACCTTGCTTACAACACATTCCTAGACTTGGCCTTCTCTTGTCTTTGCTTGTATCTTGACATATGAACTTGTGATTCTTCAATAGGCTTTATGTCATTTTGCTAATCTCTTGTATAATCAAGCAAACATTAGATTAATCAAGGTAACTTGTCATCATCAACATATTGTGTTCCAACAAATTCCCCCTTTGATGATGGCAAGTTACAATCAAAATTATGAGACAAGTTCCCCCTCAACCCATGGTGAGTCGGTCTGTTTAGGCCAAGATAAATAACACATTACTCATGCAAGATCAAGGTGGTCAAGGGGTCAATCATTCCTAATCCTAAGTAATACGTCTAATTAAAAAGCTAAGCTATTTCTACGGTGAACGTTAGCCTAAGAGTCATTAAATAACACACAACATAATTTAGATGTACTTCCCCCTCTTGACATCATCAATAGGGGAGAGTAGTGTTCAAAAGATACGGATTCAGAGTACACGGCAAAATACGAGAGTCTGAAAAACAAAAGAAACATTAACACACATGCAAGTAGTTTGTTATGGAGTCATAATAAAAGGTTAAGGAGGCAAGGCTTAGGCATCGGAATCATCATCATTTGCGGCACCCACACGCTCGATGAGATCCTCATTGACAGTTCGCAGCTCCGACATCTCCTTCTTCATCCTTTCCATTTCAGCCAAGAGTTTAGAGACCAACCCGGTAAGTTTGTCAAGCTTCCCATTAATAGCACCCAAAGCAACATTTCCCCCGACCGTTGCACCTTTTCCAGGTCCTCCAAATTTCCGAACCAGCTTCCCGTTAACAACATCCAAAGTCATTTGAGAGAGTAAGCCCATGGTCATCTCATCACACAAATGAACAGCCACACTACCCTTTTTCACCATCTTCTTTTTATGCATGATCATCGAAAGCCACATGTCATAGGGGAGAATAGTTTTCTTATCAAAGTCCCCCTTTTTGATATCCGTGGAGACTTCATGGATTCGATGAAAAATTAGGGCGGGTAGGTTAATTTTCTGATTGGTATGGAGATGGTGGATGAGAAGCATTTCGAGGTAGGAGCACCTACCCCGAGTGTTACTGCCGGGACAAACAGTTCGCTGAAGGAAGTTAAAGATGAACCGATGGTTTGATTTGAGTTCGGTTGCATAGACATTTGATCGATTGCGAGTGTTTTGGGGTCGTAAAACGGTTAGGATTTGGTCAACAATGGATGGGTCAAGTGCACCCCAAGTACCCCTTGGAAAAATGGCTAGCCCAGTAGGTTCTACATCAAGAAGTTTGGCTAGTTGGGAGATTGTAAGCATGAAGGGTTTATTGTTGACATAGGCGGATAGAGTTCCAGATGCAACGTCCACAGTAACCGTTGCATAGAACTGTACCACCTCGGAGGCATATGTGGGAAAGCTTTTGTCGAGTAGAAAGGTCCATTTTTGGGCAAGGATATGGGTATGAAAGAAATTAAAGGCAGGGGAGGAATCATACCAATCGAGAGGAAAGCGTCTGCCGGAATGGAAAGAGCACCCGAGGAGTTCACGGCAAAGCTTGAGCACTTGTTCCGGGAGCTCCAAAGTGTTGAGATACGCAAGCACTTCATTTTTGAATGGCTCTTCGAAGGGGGTGGCCATTATGTCACGGCAAGCATTTAAGGCAGGGTCCTCCTTTTCCTCACTCTCACTTGGGTATGGTATTGGAGATTTATCAATCTTGGCTCATTTCCTTGGTTTTTGAGTGGATGTTTTCTTGGTTTGTTTTGATTGGGTCTTTTTCTTGGATTTGACAAAGTGAGAGAGAATCTCTTCACCACCATATTCCTCACCAAACTCTTCGCCAAATAAATCAGCCATGTTCAGTTTTCGTTTGGAGGAGGAGGGATTGTTTTCAAGGTGAAATGGTTCAAGTATTTCATCAGACACGTGGTGTTCATCGGCGTTATCCAGATTCTCCTCAATCATGACAGTTTTTCCCTTGTCAGTTCTACCCTCAATATTACCAGAAGAAACGTTTGTGGAATCCTTTTCACACTCAGCCACTTCTTCTTCCTCTTCTTCGACATTGTTCAGATTTTCGACCTCGGTTTCAGTGCCCCCAACATCTCTTTCGACACTTTGCTCTTTTTCACCACTTTTCTCTTTTCCAACATCTTTCTCAGATTCTCCATTTTGTTCCTCAACATTTTCTTCACTCACTTTTTCATGTTCAACATTTTCCTCACTCACTGTTTCATGTTCAACATTTTCCTCACTCACTTTTTCGGTTTCAACACTTGGCTCAACCTCCTTATTCTTTTGATTTGATTTTCCTTTTCCCTTCCTGGTTTTGCTTCCTCCTTTAGCAACAACTACCTCCACTTCCTTTTCTTTTTCAGGAGCATTTTTTGGTGAACTTGCTTCACCCTCAACGACATCCTCATTTCCCACCTCTTCTTCGGGTTCAACGTTTAAATCAACCCTTTCTTCAGAGTCAGAGTGGTCGACACTCGGATCCAGAGCTAAGGACAAAGCAGGTTGTCGCTTAAGTCCACCGCGCCCTCGTCCTCGGGGTTTACCAAAGCCAGGTCTGGCCGCAGTTTTGGCACGAGACTTTGGTTTGGCCGGAGCTTTTGGTGAGGCAGGAGGTGGTTGAGATGGTGATGTGGTCATTTTTAATTTTGCAACGTAGGATGGATTATAGGTATTAGCAAGGCGTTGTAGTTCTCGGTTTAAGTTTTTGGGAGACATATTGAGGGAAGTTATAGGAGAGAGGGAGGGACGGTTATGGGGAGGTTTGAATTTTGAGTGAGTTGGAAATTGGAAGAGTTTTTTTTACATGTAAGATAATAATGGGTGGTTAAAGGAGGGGTAATAAATGGAGGGTAATAAAAAGTGACGGTTGTGGTGGGTTGGCATTATGACAAAGTATAAAGTGATTTGATGTGATGGATGAGAGAAGTACTTTGAGTGGCTCCATAAGTTACAACTTGCATGCATGTTTACCTTATTTCTTTTGTATTTCAATTTCTTTAATTAGCATGTACATAATAAATCGTAAACATAAACACTACCGTCACTCATTCTAGTCAATCATTGGGGAACGTAAACTTTTAATGTCATGCATCACTTAACAAACCAATTTCCAACCGAAGTTTTACGAATTGTTCTCTTTCTAACGGTTTTGTAAAAATATCCGCAATTTGATTTTCGGTCTTACAAAAGTTAAGATTAATTGTCCCTTTTTCAACTTGATCACGTAAAAAGTGATGCCTTATTTCAATATGTTTGGTCCGGGAATGTTGTATTGGATTTTTCGAGATGTTGATTGCACTAGTATTATCACAAAAAATAGGAGAGGATTCGAATGTAATACCGAAATCGTGCAATTGTTGACGTATCCATAGTAGTTGTGTGCAACATAGGGCGGCACTTATGTACTCACTTTCCGCCGTTGATAGAGACACGGTATTTTGTTTCTTTGAAGCCCACGTGAGCAAACACGGCCCCATGAAGGTGGCAATTCCGGACGTGCTCTTTCTATCCAACATGCATCCCGCATAGTCGGCATCGGAAAATCCTACAAGATCAAGTTCATAGTAAGAAGGATACCAAAGATATAAATGTTGAGTTCCAATCAAGTATTTGAATATCCTTTTTACGGCTTTGAAGTGAGATTCCTTAGGATTTGCTTGAAACCTAGCACACACACACACTATATTGAATATCGGGTCGACTTGCGGTAAAGTAGAGTAAAGAACCGATCATACCTCGATACACCTTTTCACTAACACTCTTACCATTTGGATCAAGGTCGAGTTTGAGGTTAGAAACCATAGGTGTAGCAACGGGTTTCGCATTAGTCAACCCGAACTTACTTAACATCTCCTTCACATACTTTTGTTGATGGATCATTGTGCCTTCCTCTTTTTGCTTGATTTGGAGGCCAAGAAAGAACCCTAGTTCTCCCATCATACTCATTTCAAACTCAGATTTCATTAGATGTGCAAAGTATTCACAAAGAGTTTCACTAGTTGCACCAAAGATGATGTCATCGACATATATTTGAACAAGCAACATTACATCTGAATGTGACTTGATGAATAACGTTTTATCAACTGAACCACGTATGAAGCCATTTTCTAAAAGAAATTTTGAAAGCCTATCATACCATGCTCTAGGAGCCTGTTTTAAACCATATAGTGCTTTATCGAGTTTAAAGACATGGTTCGGTGATTCGTTATCCAAAAAGCCCGGTGGTTGTTCCACAAAAACTTCTTCATTAAGATAACCATTTAGGAATGCCGACTTTACATCCATTTGAAAAAGTTTTACACCATGATGAGCCGCAAAGGCAATGAGTATTCGTATGGCTTCAAGCCTAGCTACCGGTGCAAAGGTTTCATCATAATCAATCCCCTCTTGTTGATTATACCCTTGCACCACTAGCCTTGCTTTATTCCGTACGATCTCTCCATTATCATCAAGTTTGTTTCGAAACACCCACCTAGTGCCAATGACTGTACGATTTGAAGGTCTAGGTACCAGATGCCATACCTCACTCCTTTTGAATTGCTTGCATAGCCATGATCCAACAAGGATCCTCGAGAGCTTTCGAAATGTGGTCGGGTTCAATTTGTGAGAGGTAAGCATTGAAAGCACAAAAGTTTCTGAGGGAGGATCTGGTTTTTACCCCTGAGTCAAGGTCACTGGTTAGGTTTTCGAGAGGATGAGAGCTTTGGTGTTTCCATCTTTTTGGTATGGTGGTGTTGGTGGTGTTGGGAGCGATCATTTGGTCGTTTTGTTCAGATGCAACAGTTTCAGAGACTGTTTCATGGGGTTGATTTTGTGGGGGGGATTGATCATTGGAATTTGGTGGATCAATAGTTGTGCTTTGGTTTTCTTTTTCCACTCCTGACGTGTTGGCTTCTTTTGAGGATGAAGCATCGTCGGTTCCCCCTGAGTTGTGGCCTGTTTCCCCATGCAACGGTTCTTCTGACTGTTGCTCCAGATCTTCAGCTTCCAACACTTGGTCCATGTCATGACGCACCATCCCAAGTTCGAACTCATCATCATCCTCTTCATTTCTTTCCTGTTCCTGAGACACAAAAAGACTAGATTCATCAAATACAACGTGAATGCTCTCTTCCATTTTCATAGTCTTCTTGTTAAAGACTTTGTAAGCCTTACTATGGTTTGAATATCCCACAAAGATTGCTTCATCACTACGGGCATCAAATTTGCCTAAGTTGTTTTTCCCGTTATTATGAACAAAGCATTTACAACCAAAGCATTTCAAATATGAGACATTGGGTTTTCTTCCACGTAGAATTTCATAGGGTGTTTTGCTGGTGATTTTTCTAATCATGACTCGATTGTAGACATAACACGAAGTGTTTACGGCTTCGGCCCAAAAGTTTCTTGGTACTTGAGAACTAATGAGCATGGTCCTAGCCATATTTTCCAAAGTTCGATTCATTCGTTCCACCACTCCATTTTGTTGTGGAGTTCGGGCGGCCGAAAAGTTATGGTTAACACCATTCTCATTACAATAGGCTTCGAAGGCAAAGTTTTCAAATTCAGTTCCATGGTCGGATCTTAAAGCACCAAGTTTTAGAGAAAATTTGTTTTCGACCATTTTGAGCCAAATTAAAAACTCACCAAAAGCCTTGTCCTTAGTTCCAAGAAACAATAACCACACATATCTAGAACAATCATCAACAATAACGCAAATGTAATTACTACCACCTTTGCTTGATATACGCATGGGTCCGCAAAGGTCTATGTGAACAAGTTCTAAGACACAAGATGTACTAATACACTTCTTGGACTTGAATGAGCTCTTAACTTGTTTCCCTTTGACACAATCATCACACAAGGAGTTGAATTTAAAGTTTATGATAGGTAAACCTTCCACTAAATCAAGTCTTCTAAGGTTGTTTAATGTTCTAGCATTCACATGGCCCAAACGTTTGTGCCAAAGCCATGGGTCATTTTTATGGACGCTCATGCACGAAAGTTTTTGACCGGATAAAGAACATAAATCAATCATATACACATCCTTGACTCGTTTACCTTCAAGAACTAACTCCTTTGTCTTTCCATCTAGGATTTTACACACATGAGCATGAAATTCAACAATATTACCTCGATCACACAATTGTGATATGCTAAGTAGATTGTGTTTTAATCCTTTGACAAGCAGCACTTTGTCCACACATAGTGATTTTGACTTACCAACTTTTCCGATACCAACAATTTCACCTTGTTTGTTATCGCCAAAAGTCACCATGCCTCCTTTGTAGGCCTCTAGTGAGAGGAATTGGTCTTCTTCCCCCGTCATGTGACGAGAGCATCCGCTGTCTAAGTACCAATTGCTGCTGCCCCCCACTAATGCCTACGCAAATCAAACAGTTAGTTTAGGAACCCAAACAAGTTTGGGTCCCTTCTTAACACTAGACACCGAGTCCTTTTTGACCCATATTTCTTGTGCAACTTTGGTGTTTCTTTTTAGGTCAAGTTCTCTTTTAGGACAAACATTGAACTCATGACCGGTCATTCCACAGTAATAGCATATAATGTATTCAGGTAGTCCAGCATACTTACGTCGTCTGAAATCTCTTTGACTTGGGTCTTGGTTTCGGTTGCAACAGTGTGTGCTACTGTTGCATCTGAAACCAAGTCCAGAGTTTTTTAAAGCCTTTTCATTTTCTTTGGATTGCTTTAACAAGAATTCTAAGACATTCTGACTTCCTTCCCATTTGAGATAGAATTGTTTTGCATCAGCCAATTCTTTGGTCAAGGTTTCTATTTCCTTAAGTTGATCTAGATTCGTTTTTTCAAGTTTATCAACTTTTCCTTTGATATGACTGGTTTCATCACTTAATAAGATCGCAACTTCCTCTAGTTGTTTGTTATCAAGTTTGCATGAAGTAAATTCAACCAAGATGGAGTCACGTTCCTTTGTAAGGGATGAAACTTTTCCTTTTAGAGACTCGACCTCTTTTACTAGTTCAGATTCAACATTGCATGGGACTGTTGCATGAGTTATTTCAGCTTTATTCACAAGACACTGATTTTGTTTTCGAAGCATTTTGACTTCCTTTTCTAGTTTGGTTATTGTACATGTTTGATCTACCTCAGTTAGACTCTCCTTTAGATTGACATTTTCCTCGGCAATACTTTCGATTTCATCTTGCATGGCAATGAGTTTATTTCCTTGGACACGACACTTATCAATAAAATCATCTAAAAGAAGACAGATTTTGTCTTTAGAAAAGGCGCGGGCCTTCTTCTTTAGACATTTTACCTCGCTTTCGGAGTCTGAAATTGAGTCAACCGAGTGGGCCATGAGACAAATTGCAGCTTCTTTCTTTGATGATTTTGACGTTTCTGTTTTTGATTTTGATGAGATGCTCAACTTTGCATCCAATTCTTCCTCAAGTAACTCATCCTCATCGGAATCAGACATACCCCAAATAGCACTCATGACTTTGTTCTTGTAATCTCTTTTGGCAAAATCACGTCTCTCCTTGGATTTGATATCATCCCACTTTGGGCATTCCTTTATTTGATGACCCTTGTCACCACATTTAAAGCAACCAAAGGTGGAATTTGATCTCCTCTTTGGAAAACGTTTCTTGCCAACATTGTTGTTAAACTTTTGTGAGCCTCGACCGTTTATTATGCCGGCCATGTTTTTGGTAAACATGGCGAACTCGACATCCTCATCCTCCTCATCGCTGGAGAGAGCATTTAGAGCGAGTCCCTTTCCCTTTGAACTCTCCTGAGAACGTTTCGTGAGTGAAAGTTCATGGGCCATGAGGGACCCCATTAGTTCATTTAGGGAAAGGACGGCAAGATCTTTAGCTTCCTCAATAGCCGTCACCTTCGGTTGCCACTTTTCAGTTAAGCTTCGAAGGATCTTTCGGACTAAATCCTCGGATTCAAAGTTACGACCAAGACTCTTAAGTTCGTTAACAATGCAAGAGAAGCGAGAAGAAAGACTATTAATTGATTCGTCCTTTCCCATGTTAAACATCTCATATTGTTGCATGAGAAGGTCAACACGGTACTTCTTCACTTGAGACGTGCCCTCATGAGCAAAGCTTAGGGTGTCCCAAATGTCTTTGGCCGAAGAGCAACCCGACATACGATTAATCTCTTGATCGCCAATGCCATACTGAAAAATGGACATGGCTCTCGAGTTTTTCTCAATCTTTTTATAATCGTTTTCATTATATTTTTCTTCATCTTTTGGTGTCGTTTTTCCATCCTTATCTGTCACCTCTATCTTAAGTGGGCCCTTTTTTATTATCATCCAACATTCATAATCTACCCCTTTAACGTAGTGTTCCATGCGGTGTTTCCACCAAGCATAGTTTTCACCTTTAAAGATTGGGTACTTAGTGTGTTTAGACTCGTCCATGATTACGGATCTTTCTCTTTGGTGGTTAAGCCTAATCAAGAGCACAAGGCTCTGATACCAATTGAAGAATCAAGAACGAGTTTAGCACCTAAGAGGGGGAGGGGGTGAATTAGGTGACCTTTTAAAAATTTAGAAATAGCTTAAGTGTTTCACGATTTAAGGCAACAAGATCAGGGACTAAGCAACAGTATAAGGAACTGTTGCATAGAGCTGATCTATTACGAGTATAGCAAGAAACGAGAACAAGTACGAGAGAGAGTAATAAGCAAGCGATATAAAAATTGGTTCAGCTCCTACTCCGGAGCCTACGTCCAACCGTTATTTTATTGAAAGTTTAGAAGCTACTCCGCTTAACTAAAACTATTACAACAAAACAACTCCCCAACCTACTCCGGTTGCATTTGCTAAGAGCTACTCCGCTCGAAGACTTGACTCAAACTTAAATCTACTCCGCTCTAAGAGTTTGTTGTTCTACCTTTGGTTTACAAGATCAATGTCTCAAGAGTTCTCTTAAAGAACATGGAGACTACTTTTAAGATCTAAACGCAAGGTTCATCGAACAAACATTTATACTCGTTAGAAGTGCGAACTAGTACAAGGAGATCATAGCTTTTCGAAAACACTTTGAAGACTTCTTTTAAAACTGAAACTTTTGCAAAATAAACTTGAAGAGTAAATGCTTGAAAAGGTTTTGCAAAGTTTTACAATAAATGCTTAGAAAGTCTTAGAAAATAATGAGCTAAAGGGTTGGTATTTATAGAGGGTTGGGCGAGTGAGAGGAGCTCTCAAATTGTGTAATATGTTTGCATAACTCTTTTACCCAAGGGTTCAAATAGAAGTGCCTTTTACAAACTGAAAATGCACATGGTTGCAATGCTCAAGGTAGATTACTCAAGGCTCAAAGCAACCCATAAAAGGAAAGAGTGTAAGAAGGAACCTTCCTTTTGTAGGTCTAATTGCCAAAAAAGGAAAAAGTAAACTTTCTACTTTTTCTAACCCTTAGACCTTTTGTGCAAGTTGAGCTTTTGATTTTTTAAGTTAATTTCCTTCAGTTTGTAAAACATTTGAAATATGTAAATGAATCAAAACACCAACACCTTTGATAAAAATATTTTACGAAATATAATCTCCATGAACATACTAGAAACCCCAGTTGCAACAGTCTGTTGGACTGTTGCAAGGATTTTGCACCTCTAACAAATACGAATGAATGTTGACTACCTTGCTTACAACACATTCCTAGACTTGGCCTTCTCTTGTCTTTGCTTGTATCTTGACATATGAACTTGTGATTCTTCAATAGGCTTTATGTCATTTTGCTAATCTCTTGTATAATCAAGCAAACATTAGATTAATTAAGGTAACTTGTCATCATCAACATATTGTGTCCCAACACATTTCTCCTTGAAGGACAATGCGAGAGACTGGTTGAACTATCTACCACCAGGAAGTATCATTACTTGGGTAGGTATGAAGAAGGCATTCATGGACAAATACTTCCCTCCTTCTCGATCATCTCAACTGAAAAGAGCCATCGGTAATGTTGAACAACAATATGGAGAAACTATGTATGAGCACCTTGAGAAATTTAAGAAGCTCTGTGCTAGTTGCCCTTACCATGGTTACTCTGACCAAAATCTCATTATGTATTTTTGTGGAGCACTGAATCAAGATGACTGTCGTATGATTCATTCTGCTTGTAAGCGAAATATAGCCAATAAGAATCTAGATGAGGCGTGAGAGGTTATCACTGAGCTAGCTGAGACCTCTAGACAGTTTGAGAGGAGACCATCACGAAGAGGAGTGAGTGTTATGGGTATTAGTCCTGGCTTGGAGGAAAAAGTTGATAATATTGTTTCACTCTCTGTGATATGCTATCTAGGAGACAAATGGCTACTGTTTGCGGCATATGCGCTATTGAGGGTCATCCTAGCGATTTATGCCCTCAAATGCAAGAGGGTGGTGTTGAAGAGGTGAACGGTGTTTGGGAGAGTACTACCAATAATAGGAAATGGGATCCTTATTCCAATACCTACAATAAAGGATATAAAGTTCACCCTAACTTTCGTTGGGAAAATTCTCAAGTTGATCCGTCATCTAGCCCTCCTAAAGGTCAGTTTCTTCAGTGACCACAAGGACAACAATTTACTCAACAAGTGCCACAACAATCAGCTTAACAAGCATCATCGAGCTCATTAATGTCCACGGAAGATAAGATTCGTGCTCTTACTTTTATTGTTACTCCAAATAGAGCAGATAATAAGCAAAATTTTAAGAATCTTGAAAACCAGGTGAGTCAACTGGCTACTGCTGTCAATGCATTAGAAGCTAAACAATCGGGTGCTCTACCATCACAAATGGTAGAGAATCCGAGGTAGAATGTGAGTGTAGTATCCTTGAGAAATGGAAGGCAATTGGTGGAAGTAGAGAAGCTTAAAGCTAAATTTAAAGAAGCTACACTCCAAGAGGGAGAGGAGATTGTGATAGTAGAGGGGAGTTTGCAAGTGATTGAGGAAGATATTGTGGTGCTGTCTAAGGATCCACCGGTCCAAATTTATAAGCCCACACCACCTTATCCCGAAGCATTAAAGAATACTCGCAAGAAGGAGCATGACAACGATGTTTATGAAACCTTTCGTAAATGTGAGGCAAATATTCTCCTTCTAGAGTTGCTTAAGAGTGTCCCTCAATAAGCAAAGTTTTTAAAAGAACTTTGTACTATAAAGAGGAATAATAGGCTTAAGGGAGTCAAAAAGGTGAAGGTAAGTGAACATGTCTCTGCAATGATTCAACAAAAATTGCCCACTAAATGTGGATACCCGAGAATGTTCATAACACCTTGCATTATTGGAGACATCAAAATTCATAATGTTATGCTAGATTTGGGTGCCTCTATTAATGTACTTCCCTATTCCATATATCAATCATTAAAACTTTGACCTATGAGTAAAACAAAATGTTGTCATTCAATTGGCGGATCGGTCCAGTGTTTATCCAAAGGAAATAGTTGAGGATGTGTTAGTTATGGTAGATAAATTGATTTTCCATGCTGACTTTTATGTGCTAGATATGGAGCATGATAGACAAGTTGCTCCTATATTGTTAGGGAGACCATTTATGAAAACTGCAAAAACTAGGATTGATGTTTTTAGCAGGTCTCTTACTATGGAGTTTGATCGTCAAGTGGTGGAGTATAATATTTTTGATGCTATGAAATTCCCCACTGATGACCATTCTTTATGTCTTATTGATGTGTTTGAGCCATTAGTGCAGGACACCTTTGCTCTTGACAATCAAGATGAGTATCAGGTTGTGACTGAGAACGATATAGTAGAAATGGTTTTGATGATTCGCTGCCAACTAACCTGCAGGGAAGCGCTACTAAGTTGACCGGAGTATCATTCATGCACACAGAACCATCTCATTTATCACTAATTGTGCCTAGTGAAACCTTGTTACCATTTATTTTGGAGGCACCTGTTATAGAGTTGAAACCACTTCTAGATCACTTGAAGTATGTATTCCTTGGTGAGGGAGATACATTGCCTGCAATTATTTCTAGTAAGCTCACCAAGGAACAAGAAAAAAGGTTAGTGGAGGTGTTAAAGGAGCATTGGTGTGTTATATTTATATACGCGTTTTATCCCCATTTTAGCTCGTATTTCATTATCATTTACACTATTTTATAGTGTTTATTGAGCTAATTCCGTGTTCTAGGTGAGTTGCATGTAGTTTATCGATTTTTGTAGAAAATGTATGATTTTCCTATTTTTTGGCGTTCACCAAGTATCGTGGAGCTAAACAAAGACGAGTCAAGTAATTACCGAGCAATAGAAGTGACGGAAGAAAGAAAGAAATGAAAAATTCAAGCAAGTTAACGAAATTCGACACTTGAAAGACAATTGCAAAAACATGACAACACAAATGACGCCATCCTATGACGTCTTCAAAGCCAAAACGTAAACAATTGAAGAAATGCAATTGCCGAGGATATTTGTTCTCACCCCGGTCGGGGTGAGCTACCCCGGGGTACCGGGGTGACTGCGAGCACGATATTAAACAGCAATTTCCAATTGCCGAGAATTGTTATTCTCACCCCGGTCGGGGTAAGCTGCCCCGGGGTACCGGGGTGGCTGCAACAGAGCTGACGCTTGATTTTTCCTCCTCTTTTGTTATATATACCCATGTATTTTATCGTAAAATTATCATCTCACACTTTTTCTGAAGTATATTTTCCAGAAAACTTAGTTCTTAGTTTCTGGTGTTGTATTCCGTTTAAGAATCTATCAAAGTTTATTCAAGTCATTTCCGGGTTTTCTTTGCATATTGTTCTTCAAGTTCTTAATTTCCTATCTCCTTATTGTTGGTATTTTCTATCCTTATCTCTATTACAGTTGTTGTTTAAATTCAAATTTACATATCGTTATTATGTCAATTATGATTCATCTCGTTGCTAGTTTAGTTCCCTTAGCCATGTGTGAGTAGTTCTATAACTAGGGAGGGGAAGCCATGTAGATTAGTTATTAAAATCATGTTAAATTAGTAGTTTTACATTGTCTTATGTTGATTATATACATGCTTGTTCCATTTATAAATTACAATTATTGACTATAACTATTGACTAATCACCACTCTCATTCTAAGATCGAAAGCCGGAATAAGACGTGATTAATCGATAGTCGTAGTTGTGGTTGTGGCTATAATTGTTGATCATAATCATTGGTGAATTACCATTATTATCCTAAGATCGAAAGCCTGGAATTGAACTTGATTGATCGATGATTATTGGTTGCGATTAGCTTGTTATTTTATTCATGAGATCGAAAGCATGGAATTGAATTAGACAAGGCATGCTATTTTATGTTGTTCCAATGTACGCGAGAGCTAGTTGGAAATCAATGTATGATTAGACTTTAGGCCGAGAGGTAATTGTTATCAACCTAATCAACAAATGACGATGTATTGCTTATGAACTTTGACATGACTAAACTTCTTATTATATATATGTGTGTGACCCCATCTCCCTAGTGTTTTTATACCATTGTTTACATCCTTATTTTTATTATTATTTTATCTAGTTTACACAAAACTCAACCAAACCTCAAATTTGTGACCGACCTTGATAGAATTCTCTCCATAGCTAATCACAAGTACATCACCGTCACCCATGGTTCGACCCCTACTTGCCTATCTACATTTATTTGTATGTTAGCCTAGATTAGGGTTAATTATCTTTGTTAGGTGTAAGATAAGCCTAACAAGCACAAACAAGCTTTAGGTTAGACCATTGGAGACATCAAGGGCATAAGTCCATCGACTTGCATGCATCGAACTTTACTGGAAGATTAGGCACGACCGGTAAGGCAACCGCAACGGCGGTTGAACCCTCCTATGATGAATGTCATAAAGAAGGAGGTATTGAAACTTCTCCAAGTAGGTATGATCTACCTTATTTCTGATAGCAAGTGGGTTAGTCCCACTCAAGTTGTCCCTAAGAAGAGTGGAGTCACTGTTGTAGAGAATAAGGATGGGGATTTATTGCCTACTAGAGTCCAGAATGGGTGGAGGGTGTGTATAGATTACCGCATGCTGAACACGGTAACTCGGAAATATCATTTTCCTCTCCCCTTCGTTGACCAGATGTTAGAGAGACTTGCTGCGAAGGCATATTACTGCTTTCTCGATGGATATTCAGGTTACTTTCAGATAGCCATTGCTCCTGAGGATCAGGAGAATACTACTTTTACATGCATGCCCTTTTGGCACATTCGTGTATCGACGCATGCCATTTGGGTTGTGTAATGCACCTGCAACATTTCAACGCTGTATGATTAGTATTCTCTCTAAATATGTGGAGAATTTCATTGAGGTATTTATGGATGATTTTACTGTGCATCATGATTCTTTGATGCATGTTTAAGTCATTTATCACTTGTTTTGAAGTGCTGTATTGAAACTAACCTTGTACTTAATTCTGAGAAATGCCATTTTATGGTTGAGCAGGGTATAGTTTTGGGGCATGTTGTGTCGGGTAGGGGATAGAGGTAGATAAAGTTAAAATTGATACAATTAAGACTTTACCTTATCCTACTAATGTGCGGGAAGTTTGATCCTTTCTTGGACATGCAGGGTTTTTTAGAAGGTTCATTAAGGATTTCTCCAAGATTCCAAAACCATTGTGCAAATTACTACAAAAGGAGGTTGACTTTGTGTTTGATGAAGATTGTAAAACGACATTTGATCAGCTGAAAACCCGTCTTACCAGTGCTGAGATTATTCAGGCCCCTGATTGGTCTCTTCCTTTTGAGATCATGTGTGATGCGAGCGACTATGCCCTCGGAGCAGTCTTGGGTCAAAAGAATGGGAAGGCTTCCCATGTTATTCATTATGCATCTATGACCCTTAATGATGCACAACGACACTGTAACACCCCCATTTATTTAAGAGCCTTTAGTAAGACATTCCCAAATAAATGAAGCTGTTACCATCTCGGGATATCCGAGGTAGTGAATAACAAAGTAAAACAACCAAAGTACTTTATAAAAACATGATAAAATTTGAGCATTTGTTATTACAGAATTTACATGGAAAAGTAAAAGCACCACTGACGACTACTCTATATGTGATGTAGATCTAAGTCGGTCTCAAGTCCGCATCTCACATTCCCTTCCCAGCTCCTGGCTCATTTGTCTCATTCCTGTAGAATCTACTCCCCATTCCGTATCATCGTAGGTGTCACACGAATACACAGGGTCAACCGCGAGGTTGAGTAGGTAAAACAATTAAAACATAAATAACAACACTATCATAAATATATTGGGATCAATCATCCCTTCTCCGCACCGATCCAACACCAAATAAACTCTGCACCGATCACAAGATCCAGTATACTCCACACCAATCACAAGACCCAATATACTCCGCTCCGATCACAAGACCCAATATACTCCGCACCAATCACAAGACCCAATATACTCCGCACCAATCACAAGACCTAATATACTCCGCTCTATATCACAAGACCCATTTCACACCTCCCGATCTCCACAGTGATCAATAATAATAATACAATCCACAGTACAGTAATAATCAATTATATCAACTCACAATAAGCATTACTTGCACATTTCATGTCATAACATGAATCATAATATATTTCCCCTACCTCAAACCGTCGGATGAAATTGTCACTTGCGCAGCTGCTAAAAGTGTTCCACCTCGAACTCGGTTCCTATAAATATTACTTAACATCAATTTCTACTATACAACCAACCCTACTAAACTATTCCGTCATGTCCATGATTATATACTCATAAAACATTATCCTTACATATTCACAAACATGCTCATATACCTGTCAATTATCATTGACCAAATATAACCTTACTATTTTTAGACTTACCATCTATAGCAGAATCAAATAACCGACTATTATAAATCAATAACAAAACAATATAAGTAATTAATAATAATCACAACGCCCATTGACAAACATGTTAACCATAACAATCGCCTATAAGATGACTAGTATTAAAACGATAATAGTTATAATAATAATAATAATAATAATAATAATAATAATAATAATAATAATAATAATAATAATAATAATAATAATAATAATAATAATAATAATAATAATAATAATAATAATAATAATAATAATAATAATAATAATAATAATAATAATAATAATAATAATAATAATAATAATAATAATAATAATAATAATAATAATAATAATAATAATAATAATAATAATAATAATAATAATAATAATAATAATAATAATAATAATAATAATAATAATAATAATAATAATAATAATAATAATAATAATAATAATAATAATAATAATAATAATAATAATAATAATAATAATAATAATAATAATAATAATAATAATAATAATAATAATAATAATAATAATAATAATAATAATAATAATAATAATAATAATAATAATAATAATAATAATAATAATAATAATAATAATAATAATAATAATAATAATAATAATAATAATAATAATAATAATAATAATAATAATAATAATAATAATAATAATAATAATAATAATAATAATAATAATAATAATAATAATAATAATAATAATAATAATAATAATAATAATAATAATAATAATAATAATAATAATAATAATAATAATAATAATAATAATAATAATAATAATAATAATAATAATAATAATAATAATAATAATAATAATAATAATAATAATAATAATAATAATAATAATAATAATAATAATAATAATAATAATAATAATAATAATAATAATAATAATAATAATAATAATAATAATAATAATAATAATAATAATAATAATAATAATAATAATAATAATAATAATAATAATAATAATAATAATAATAATAATAATAATAATAATAATAATAATAATAATAATAATAATAATAATAATAATAATAATAATAATAATAATAATAATAATAATAATAATAATAATAATAATAATAATAATAATAATAATAATAATAATAATAATAATAATAATAATAATAATAATAATAATAATAATAATAATAATAATAATAATAATAATAATAATAATAATAATAATAATAATAATAATAATAATAATAATAATAATAATAATAATAATAATAATAATAATAATAATAATAATAATAATAATAATAATAATAATAATAATAATAATAATAATAATAATAATAATAATAATAATAATAATAATAATAATAATAATAATAATAATAATAATAATAATAATAATAATAATAATAATAATAATAATAATAATAATAATAATAATAATAATAATAATAATAATAATAATAATAATAATAATAATAATAATAATAATAATAATAATAATAATAATAATAATAATAATAATAATAATAATAATAATAATAATAATAATAATAATAATAATAATAATAATAATAATAATAATAATAATAATAATAATAATAATAATAATAATAATAATAATAATAATAATAATAATAATAATAATAATAATAATAATAATAATAATAATAATAATAATAATAATAATAATAATAATAATAATAATAATAATAATAATAATAATAATAATAATAATAATAATAATAATAATAATAATAATAATAATAATAATAATAATAATAATAATAATAATAATAATAATAATAATAATAATAATAATAATAATAATAATAATAATAATAATAATAATAATAATAATAATAATAATAATAATAATAATAATAATAATAATAATAATAATAATAATAATAATAATAATAATAATAATAATAATAATAATAATAATAATAATAATAATAATAATAATAATAATAATAATAATAATAATAATAATAATAATAATAATAATAATAATAATAATAATAATAATAATAATAATAATAATAATAATAATAATAATAATAATAATAATAATAATAATAATAATAATAATAATAATAATAATAATAATAATAATAATAATAATAATAATAATAATAATAATAATAATAATAATAATAATAATAATAATAA
This sequence comes from Silene conica, assembly GCA_029255685.2. NCBI lineage: Eukaryota > Viridiplantae > Streptophyta > Magnoliopsida > Caryophyllales > Caryophyllaceae > Silene > Silene conica. Next base: position 21,644,362 of record CM055318.2, on the reverse strand, counting down.
TAATAATAATAATAATAATAATAATAATAATAATAATAATAATAATAATAATAATAATAATAATAATAATAATAATAATAATAATAATAATAATAATAATAATAATAATAATAATAATAATAATAATAATAATAATAATAATAATAATAATAATAATAATAATAATAATAATAATAATAATAATAATAATAATAATAATAATAATAATAATAATAATAATACCATGACAAGGAACCACCACCCCTACTAGAACCAGTACGCGACAACTTCCCAAACAGCTGCCCAGTGATACGCACAACATACCCACGACCCACACTTCTATGACGCGCAACCGCCAGACAGGCCACCCCTAGCCACCACTATCAACCCCATCCTCTAGTTTGTACCACCAACTATAACCACCACACTTTCGTTGCTACCTAGACCCATCATAACGCCCTAACGTAACACCCAAACTCGACTACACACTCGCGCGGTTACTCTGTTTTTTCGTTACCGACATACGAACACCCCCCCTTTCTCAAGGTCTTTCACCACCCACTGGCCTCGACACCTCCCCTGGACACCACCACCACCACCACTTACCCGCGGTGGTCCCAGATTTGGTCAGCTCCTCCCTTCGTTGCCCCCTGTACCACCACAAAGCCTCTTCACGATACCTACCCAGCACGCCCCTAACCCCTGTTCTGCCGTCTCTATAATACCTTGATTCTGGTGGTGCTCCGGCCACTAATCACCTCCCCCACCACCAACAAACTAAACTACGAACAACTTAACACTACCACCCAGGAACCCGTACCAAAACCCAAGCCAAAGTACCATACGATAAGCAAGCATGATATGAACAACATACGAATGAAACAGAGAAAGACGAAGTGAATGACTACCATACCTCTTTTCATGTGTAAACGACCCATCTTAGACTGCCCTAGACCACCGCATAAACCTCCCTTCCTACCCTCTGAAGTGGCGGCAGAAAAGTGAGGGTAGGGCTGCGTGATTATTAGGCTAGGTTTAGGGTTTTGGGTGGTTGTTGAGTATGGGATTGTAACGTGAAGGTGAGTGTTAGGGCTGATTTGTATTGTTGTAACGAGATGTCATGTTTTGGGTTGGCACGTAAATTGAGGCCCAAGCATATACTTAAAACACGATACATAACTAATGCGCATACTCGACATATCACCAACAACACATAAAATATAAAATACTTATTCGATGAATTAATTATCGAACACACATCAAATAACTATCAACACGTCAAAATAATTATTAATACTAAAATAAAATATGATAAAATACGGAGTATTACAGTCTTCCCTCCTTAAAAAATGAACTTCGTCCCGAAGTTCGCCACCCCATAACGGTAAAGAACTTATAACAAGCATGAAACAATCATCAATAGCACTTATATAGACTTCAAAACACGAAATGTTACATTCTACCCTCGTTAAGAGAACTTTGTCCCCAAAGTTCAACGCATAACTAAGTTAAAAGATACTTCACGAATCACATTATAAAGCATAACAGAAGTAAACCGGATTATCAGTATATTCGAACAATCACGACATATCGATTTTACATGCTATAACAACTAGCCATAACGTAAAATCACCAAGATTTTACAATCCTATCCTCCTTAAAACATGGTTACGTCCTCGTAACCCCATTATAAGAATTCCCAGCACATTACTCCGTCTTACCCAAAAACTCACTCTACGTAACCAAGTATTGTATTATCATTGTCGAATCTAAGACCAAGGACAAGGGTGAGTGAACTGGCGGAATAAACCGCGAATCAGTGCCTCATCTTAATATCGATTTCAAACTCATACCACAACTCAATCATCAAGGTCACACTGGACCATAAACACCATATGGCACTACGGCCAGATAACTTATAACTCGGTACCAAAGACCAATTTTTATCTCGATTTCAATATCAATACTATCAAATATTCCCTTAGAGGAACTGCTCAATAATTAAGGAAATAACTCTAAGTTACTCGCCCACAAGTCAAGGTCAAAGAATGCGACCACTCAATAAGACACTAAACTGCAAACTCAATCTCAGTACAAAATCAACCATGGTCTTTGTTCCAAGATCACGAGCAACTCTATCCCACCAAACTCTAGCCCAAAATTAACATGACAATGTACGTATGTTAACCAATTCATCGACACGTTTGTATGTACACTTACAATTCCACAACTCATGAAACAAGAGCTTGTACACTATGCCAGACGAGTCTAATACAGAATTATTACACATAACACAAAATAATCAATTACCAAAAGCTTAATCCATCTCACAAGCAAAAGAATTATCTTATAATTAGAGATTTTTTTTTTTTTTTTAACTACCCAAAATAAAAGAACAATTACTAAAATACCACTCGAATAAGTACACAAAAGAGGCCCATAGCAAGTATCATGTAATCATATAACCTTGAGCAAAAACAAGAGTGTTAGGGTCTGTAGAAATCGAGTTACGCAGTAAAACAGAATCGGAATAGGTAACACTTGCATACCCTTGAAATTTCTCACAAATTTAATATATTAACAACAATGTAAACAAACAAGAAGCTTAGAGTTCATAATCATATTTTAGAAGCAAAACCATATTTTAGGAAAAGACATAGAACAACATTTTAATGAACGTAATTAAACATGGGGCATTGACATGTTTCACAAAATATGCACAAATCATGGACTAACGAGACCGTTTAGCATATCTAGGTATTAATAAGTTAACCAGATCACTTAGGTATAACTCAACTTACATCATCTATCATTAGACTAATAAAATACATGTCTTGTAATATAAGAGTTCATATAACGCGCAACAAATAAGCATCCGGGCAGGCTTTCATCAACACGTTAGTACAGAATTTGTCATATTGCAAACAATTACTACAATTATTAAAAGATCAAGCGTCATCATGGTTATTCATCATCTTGAATTACAAATTTAAAACTTTTGAACCTTTGGAAAAACTTTTGAAACGCTGAAATGGTAGTTTGTAACAATTATAAACACAAGCAGAGGGATATTTTTTTTTTTTTTTTTCAACTACAGATCGGAGTCGAAACTGCACGGAGACATTCTGGCTCTCCTCTACTAAAACGTTGTTCTCACAAATTGTAGCTCACGGATCATGAAATTTAACGATAAAGTAAACGAATGCACAACACTAGATCACATGCCAAACTAACTAATAACTCAATACATCGTGATCAGATTTCGAACATAGTAATATGCAATTTATTTTATAGCGCAACAGTATACATGACGGAGTCATAGGCTATCACATCAGGGAACTAGACAAAGATGTACCTTTAACATACGAAATAATAGCAACAAGGTTCACGTTGTTCAAAATAACCACCATTAATTATAACAATTAAATTGTCATATAACTTTTACTCATGACATCATGCTAATAATCTTACTAGTTAAATTCCATTCTACCACTTGTCAAGACTCCTCTCTGATAAACATGATTTTAACATCACATAGGAACATCACATAATTATTTTGAGGTCATAAAAATAGAAAGTAGGAACGTCCGTATAATTGAAACTATTTTATATAAAACCCAACGAAATAAGTAAGGTTACATTACCATGTAGTAAGGTCCATATTTTTATCGTATGACTACTGTTCATGTTACTATAGCCATAACAGGGTGTGACGTGGTTACATCACATAACCCACAATTGATTGAACTTTTATATAAACTTATCTAACCCATAATTCACCAATAAGCATGCTGCAGCACTTGTAAACAAATCACAATTAAATCATCGCTCAACTATATTGCAAGTTTTAATAGTTTCTAGAGAAAAAAAATATACTGAATTAACTAATCATAGGAAAAAGAATCAAATGCACATCCTAAGGAAATTATTTATAACAAATTCAAACACTCAGTTGGTCTGACGGAAACTTTACCGCGATTCGACAGAAAATTGGACAACTTGCAGAAATCACTATTAAATAACGACTCGTTAAGATCTACATGGGTTATCATACATAAAATTTTCATACTCATATAGAGAACACATTTTAGATGGCAGCTTTTGCAAGCGAGGTAACATTTTGAAAACTTATCAAAAATTTTAGTTCTTTTACAACTTCACATTCTACTACGAAGCTCAACCATTTTTCTTCCATAACACGTTGACATATTATTGAGGCATAAACACTACCATATTAACTTGTATTCATCACTCAAACTGTAACTGTCATCTAGAACACGTTAAGATTTCTAAGCTGGAAGTAGAACCAACTAATTACTCAAAATTTATACATTGCATGTATATACCATTGTAACACATATTTATATATCATTCATGGCTTGAGGCAACACATTCCGCATATCACTAGACATGGATTACTAATATATATAAGTCTGGTCATTCATATCCAAATACAAACAATATACGACCTAGTTACGGTAATCATTTAATAATTAGATAATCACATGTACGCCTCAAACACCAAAATCATATGATCACATCCCTCTTAGCTATTGCTCAACAATTACACATCCATACTCTTCAAATTTTAATTCAATCATCCTGCTCGGTCCACATTTTAATATCAATCATAACTTTCAACCCACATTATTAACCGTAGATCATGTATCACTTACCTCATTCTTCTCCTGTAAGGACGTTAGTACAGTATAACAAGGTCACTATATAGTCTACCCCACTCTTCAATTACTCTCATAGGGTTCCCGAGACAAAAACGAAAGGGCCCAGGTCTGGTGTGAGGGGCCCCCTAACTCATCCCCTTCCTTTTTGGGGCTCCTATCAGTTTCATCTCGGGGTTCATTTTATTAGACTCTTCTTACGTTCATTATGATTCATTTAGTTTAGGCCTAAGGATTGTTCACTCTGATACCACTTTGTAACACCCCCATTTATTTAAGAGCCTTTAGCAAGACATTCCCAAATAAATGAAGCTGTTACCATCTCGGGATATCCGAGGTAGTGAATAACAAAGTAAAACAACCAAAGTACTTTATAAAAACATGATAAAATTTGAGCATTTGTTATTACAGAATTTACATGGAAAAGTAAAAGCACCACTGACGACTACTCTATATGTGATGTAGATCTAAGTCGGTCTCAAGTCCGCATCTCACATTCCCGTCCCAGCTCCTGGCTCATTTGTCTCATTCCTGTAGAATCTACTCCCCATTCCGGATCATCGTAGGTGTCACACGAATACACAGGGTCAACCGCGAGGTTGAGTAGATAAAACAATTAAAACATAAATAACAACACTATCATAAATATATTGGGATCAATCATCCCTTCTCCGCACCGATCCAACTCCAAATAAACTCCGCACCGATCACAAGACCCAGTATACTCCACACCAATCACAAGACCCAATATACTCCGCACCAATCACAAGACCCAATATACTCCGCACCAATCACAAGACCCAATATACTCCGCACCAATCACAAGACCCAATATACTCCGCTCCATATCACAAGACCCATTTCACACCTCCCGATCTCCACAGTGATCAATAATAATAATACAATCCACAGTACAGTAATAATCAATTATATCAACTCATAATAAGCATTACTTGCACATTTCATGTCATAACATGAATCATAATATATTTCCCCTACCTCAAACCGTCGGATGAAATTGTCACTTGCGCAGCTGCTAAAAGTGTTCCACCTCGAACTCGGTTCCTATAAATATTACTTAACATCAATTTCTACTATACAACCAACCCTACTAAACTATTCCGTCATGTCCATGATTATATACTCATAAAACATTATCCTTACATATTCACAAACATGCTCATATACCTGTCAATTATCATTGACCAAATATAACCTTACTATTTTTAGACTTACCATCTATAGCAGAATCAAATAACCGACTATTATAAATCAATAACAAAACAATATAAGTAATTAATAATAATCACAACGCCTATTGACAAACATGTTAACCATAACAATCGCCTATAAGATGACTAGTATTAAAACGATAATAGTATTAAAACACTCTTATCATGACATTGCAATTCATAACAACACCAATAATAATCTAATCATGTCATCGACATTGCTACTAACAATAACTAATTTTAATGTTAACATTAATTACTATAATAATAATAAAACTAATAACAACTATTAAAGACTTTAATAAACTAATATACTCCAAACACAATATCAATAATAATAGTTATAATAATAATAATAATAATAATAATAATAATACCATGACAAGGAACCACCACCCCTACTAGAACTAGTACGCAACAACTTCCCAAACAGCTGCCCAGTGATACGCACAACATACCCACGACCCACACTTCTATGACGCGCAACCGCCAGACAGGCCACCCGTAGCCACCACTATCAACCCCATCCTCTAGTTTGTACCACCAACTATAACCACCACACTTTCGTTGCTACCTAGACCCACCATAACGCCCTAACGTAACACCCAAACTCGACTACACACTCGCGCGGTTACTCTGTTTTTTCGTTACCGACATACGAACACCCCCCCTTTCTCACGGCCTTTCACCACCCACTAGCCTCGACACCTCCCCTGGACACCACCACCACCACCATTGACCCGCGATGGTCCCAGATTTGGTCAGCTCCTCCCTTCGTTGCCCCCTGTACCACCACAAAGCCTCTTCACGATACCTACCCAGCACGCCCCTAACCCCTGTTCTGCCGTCTCTATACTACCTTGATTCTGGTGGTGCTCCGGCCACCAATAACCTCCCCCACCACCAACAAACTAAACTACGAACAACTTAACACTACCACCCAGGACCCCGTACCAAAACCCAAGCCAAAGTACCATACGATAAGCAAGCATGATATGAACAACATACGAATGAAACAGAGAAAGACGAAGTGAATGACTACCATACCTCTTTTCATGTGTAAACGACCCATCTTAGACTGCCCTAGACCACCGCATAAACCTCCCTTCCTACCCTCTGAAGTGGCGGCGGAAAAGTGAGGGTAGGGCTGCGTGATTATTAGGCTAGGTTTAGGGTTTTGGGTGGTTGTTGAGTATGGGATTGTAACGTGAAGGTGAGTGTTAGGGCTGATTTGTATTGTTGTAACGAGATGTCATGTTTTGGGTTGGCACGTAAATTGAGGCCCAAGCATATACTTAAAACACGATACATAACTAATGCGCATACTCGACATATCACCAACAACACATAAAATATAAAATACTTATTCGATGAATTAATTATCGAACACACATCAAATAACTATCAACACGTCAAAATAATTATTAATATTAAAATAAAATATGATAAAATACGGAGTATTACAGACACTACTCTACTACTGAGAAAGAGATGTTGGCTATTGTGTTTGCTTTAGAAAAATTTTGTTCTTACTTGCTTAGTATTAAAGTTCTTATTTATACAGATCATGCTGCACTTTCTCACTTGATGAAAAAGAAGGAAGCCAAGCCTAGGTTAATCCTTTGGATTCTCCTCCTAAGTGAGTTCGACATTGAGGTGAAAGACAAGAAATGTGCAGAGAACGTGGTTGCAGACCACTTAAGTCGGTTGGTAAGAAATGATGAGCATGACAAAGGTTTAGAGGTGATAAAGGGAGTCTTTCCTGATGAAACTTTATTTGCTTTACGCACTATAGAACCTTGGTATGTTAATATTGTCAACTATTTGGTCTCTAAGAAGTTTCCTACTTGGTTTTCTAAAGCTTAAAAAGACAAGATTTGTAGTGACGCGAAATACTCTGTGTGGGATGACCCATATTTATGGAAGCATTGCTCTGATCAGATTATTAGGCGGTGTGTTTCTAAGAGTGATATGGCTTCTATTCTCACCTTTTGTCATTCTCATGCATGTGGTGGTCACTTTGAGTCCAAGAGAATAGCAATAAGGTGCTCGATTGTGGTTTTATTGGCCACACCTGTTTCGAGATTCCCATGGGTTTTGTAAGTTTCATGACAACTGTTAAAGAGTGGGGAACATATCCCAACACAATGAAATGCCTCAAACTCCCATTATATATTGTAAAATTTTCGATGTATGGGGGATTGATTTCATGGGACCGTTCCCTAATGCTTCTGGATTTATTTACATATTACTTGTTGTTGATTATGTATCGAAGTGGTTGAAAGCAATACCCACTAAGACTGATGATTCTAAATTGGTTCGTTGCAGATTTTATGAAGTCTTTCATATTTGTCAGGTTTGGATTTCCGAGAGCTATAATCAGTGATCGTGGGACGCATTTTTGCAATAGAACAGTTGGTGCTTTACTAAAGAAGTATCATGTTACCTATAAGGTTTTGACAGCCTATCACCCGCAGACTAATGGCCAAGCAGAGGTGTCTAATAGAGAGGTTAAATCTATTTTAGAGAAGACGGTAAATCCCAATCGTAAGGATTGGAGTCAATGCTTGGAAGATGCGTTGTGAGCATACCCTAATTCTTATAAGACACACATAGGTATGTCTCTGTACCGGTTAGTGTTTGTTAAATTGTGTCATTTGCCAGTAGAGTTGGAGCATCGAGCTTATTGGGCAGTGAAGAGTTTCAATACGAGCTTGGTAGGAGCGGGTGAAAGTCGAAAGTTAGAGTTACAAGAGCTTTCGGAAATACGAAATGACTCATATGAGAACGCAACTATTTACAACGAAAACACCAGGTTGTTGCATGACAAAATGATATCTAAAAAGGTGTACACTGTTGGTAAAAAAGTACTCATTTTTCAATCTCGTTTTAAGCTTTTTCCTGGTAAATTAAGGTCACGTTGGGTTGGACCATATGTAGTCACGGATGTGCCATTTCATGGAGCTATTGAGCTACAAAGTTTGGCTACTAATAAAGTTTTGAAAGTGAACGGTCAACGTTTGAAGACATACTAAGAGGGGTTACAAGTTGAGATGGTGGAGAGTTTGACTCTCTACGACCCGATTTATGAAGATTAAATCTCATCCCTAAGTCGAGCGAACTACTATAAACAAAAGCGCTTACGGGAGGCAACCCGAGTTTTTTTTATGTTTATTCGTTTACTTTTAATTTCAAGTTTTTTTTATTGCATTTATTTATGAATTTTTTTTCTTTACTAATTATGTGTTTTTGTCAGGTTGGAAAATGTTATCCTTTCTTTGAGTGACAATAAAAAAGGGAACGATTCAGGGAAAAAAGCTTGTCCAAGCTGCGACCCGCACCCACTACATGGGCCTCATGGTAAATACTTTTTTTCCTTCTTTTTTTTTAAAAAAGGGCAAAGAATCAGTTCAAGCTGCTGCCCGTAGGTCTAGAGGTGACCTGCCCGTCTTCTTTATTAAAAAAAGGAAAAAAATCGAAAAACCCAAAAAAAAGAGGAAACAAACAACTATACACTTCATCGTTCATTCCATTCCCACAATGGTTCCACCTTCAATTCTCTTCTCTTGCTTTCCCAAATTCAAATACATCATCTTCCCACCCTAATTTCACACAAAATCTCTCACAACCATCCCTACCTAGGGATGGCAACGGGCCAGATCTGGACAGGGTCCAGTAGGATCCAGATCCAGATCCGCATTGTATACCGCCCTGGATCCAGATCCAAAGGGTCCAAATATGTGAGATTCAGATCCGGATCCAACTGATCCGGGTCGGATCCGGGTCCGTTTCGGGTCCAAGTTTCTAGCCTCACATTATAAAAAAACTCATGAGTCATAACACTATTGATATCCATTTTCCGAAATACAATAAAATGGAAAAGTAACTAGTAGCGTGACAATTATGTTCAATCAAATATTACAAGTAATAACTATTATGACCAAATAATCGAAACACAAATCAAGAAATAAGATAACTAAGACTTAAAATTTCATGTTTTTACTATGAAAACGGGTCCAGGGTCGGATCTGGATCCTTTAGGGTCTGCGTAGGAGGATCCAGATCCAGATCCGTTTTAAAAGTAGTGGATCCAGATCCGACCCGGATCCAACAGGTCTGAAAAAATAGGATCCAGATCCGGTCCATCAGGGTCGGATCTTACGGATCTGGACCGGATCCAGGATCCATTGCCATCCCTATCCCTACCCGTTCCCCATCCGCAAGTCGTCGTTCAATTTTGCAGTTCCTCACTTCGAAACCCTAGAAATTAGGGTTAATTACAAACAACCAACAAAACATGAGCGTATGGTCGGGTTATTTGGTTTGTTTATGCTTAGTCGGGTTTGGATTAGACACCGTCTCAACAGAGTTCAGTCTCTTGTTTAAGGTTTGTTTGATTTTTACACTTTCTTTTAAGTTAACTTGAATTAATTTAGTTTACTCACCTAAAAGTGTCTATATTGGTGCGTTCCTGTTACTTTCATTGTTGAATGGTTGTGGGTATTGGAGGATTTTGTTGTTTGGTCGATGAGTATAGCTTTGGTAGTTGGTGTTGGAGGTCTTTGGTTAACTGTTGAAATTGCGACGGTCTTTCTGCTGAAAATTGCGTCGGTCAAGCAAAGTTGAGTTCCGTTTTTGCTGACAATTGAGTTTGTTATTTGAAAAAATTGTTGTCGAGTTACTGACTATTGTTGTTATGGGTAATAAGAAGTTGAAGAAATCGTTTGTTGATTTTATGGGGACTGAAAATTTGAGTGCTGAGCATAAGAAAGTGTGGAGAATTTTGAATGATAGGGTTATTATGGCTACTAAGTTTGTCAACCCATTTGCCAGTGAATTGCTCGGGATTGAAGATGTAGTGGATGTGTTGCTTGGTCGGGTTGGTTTGGGAGCTTTCTATTACATCAGAGTGCCCACTTTCCGGATGTTTACCTTAGAATTCCTCTCCACTTTGCAAGTACACGGAGATGATGACCCACCTAGGATCATTTTTCACCTTGATGGGGAGGAGATGGAGTTGAATTATGAGGAGTTGAGGGAGATATTTGGGATTGATGAGAAAGGGGATGGAGAGTGTCACAAGTTGAGCCCACTAAAGCAAGAGGATTTTTGGAAGGCTATTACGGGGGGATCAGGATTCCGTCATGCGTGTGAGAAAAATGCTGATATTCCACATCCGGCCCTTTGTTATATTCATAGTGTCTTGAATTCTACATTCGTATGCAAGGGTGAACAATACATCGTACCCGATCTGATTTGAAGTATTTCTGGGCAATGATACCCGAGAGCCACAGCCACCCGGACTGGCTGGAGATTTTTCTGTCCGGGGTCTGAGGAAACACCAAAGAGATGCTTCTAGAAATATTCCGTTGGGGGCATGGTTACTCTCCTTGCTCATCACTTTGAAATTGAGGATCCTGACGATATGGTTGCAGGAGAGGCCTTCGTTAGTTTAGAGTTGATGAAGAGTTGTGATATGGTTGTGTGGGTGGATGATTTTGCGGGATATGTATGGACCCGTGGCACTGATCATTGTTATTACTTGCGGTTACCTAGAGGTAGGGAGGATCGACCACTGCCGTTAGGACCCACCCCGACCCATTTCTTCATTCCAAAAGATGTAGAGCTCGGTGATTTTGGGCAAGCTATACCACGACTGTCACCGATTGTGTCTTCTCCTCTTGAGGTGATCAGTCCTTCTAGTTCATCAAATTTTGAGAAGTGGGGTGACTGGAGAGAAAATATGGACGATATGAAGGAAGATAGCGTAGACAATTCTCTACTTTGTGCTGAGATGAGCATGTGTGTCAACCAGTTTTACTTGAAGAAATACCCGGGAGAGTACGCGGAGCCTTCTTCGGAATTCTATGCCGAGCAAGCTGCTAGAAAGAAGGCCCGATTAGCTGGGAAAACGGCACGTGAGGCTCACTCACGTGGCGCTACTTCCTCTTCCCATTCTTTAGCTTATGAGGTGCTCCATTTTCTTCCTTTTGTTTTGTCTTATACTCGCACATTTGAGGACAAAGTGTTGTTCAAGCATGGGAAAGGGAATTACACTCAATGTATATTATTCAAAAAAAAAAGAAAAAGAAACAAAAAAAGAAAAATAAAAAAAGGGAATACCCGGCTAGGTGAAAACCCGAATGAGCGCCTAGGCAAAAATGGGAAAAGTGGTCGAGGACGGAGTGAAAACCCAAAGGGGCGCTCCGAGTAAAATGAAAAATTGAGATGCGTGCCACGAGAGTTAGTGTGAGGAAATAGTTAGAGTGAAAACCCGCAAGGGCGGACGCTCTAGGCAAAATGAGATAAATAAAAAAAATCATTTTTTTCCAATATTTTTTTTGATGTGGCGTCATAAGAAGGGTGCTAAAGAAGGTTGTTTGGGTAGGACTGGTGGCTAAGGTGATGAGGACCGTGGTGCGTTGTTGTTGGTTGCACCTTGTTGATGTGGTTGTTGGCAGTAGGCTGGCTATGAAGTAGAGGCGTCTAGAAACATTTCTATGGCATACGGTTAATGTGTTGTTTACACATGTTAGGTTGATTGTTGAGTTGACTAGATCATTTTTGTGGCCATGAGAATTTTTGTTTTTGTCTAGGTTGGTGAAATAAGGGGCGTAGACATTCTTATTTTTGTTGGTGACGGGGTGAGCCGTGTTTTGCGAGGATGCATGAACTTTGTTGAATTTACCTTTGTCATTATTTTGGAGGGATGATATAAGGAGGGCGAGTGAGAGATGTTGTGTGGTTATTTGTGTTCGGACTCCTTCCATGCTTATCTAGTAAGACCTTGGGTGTGTCTATTGTTTATGTTTCCGAGTTTTGCTCGGGGACGAGCAAATGTCTAAGCGTGGGGAAGTTTGATATGTCGTACTTATTACGGGTTTAAGAGTCGTGAGTTATGCAAATAATCATGGTATAAATTGGTTGTTAGAGGAATAATTGCAATAAGACTCATATTGAGTTGTTGTTATTATTTTGGGATAATTATAAGAGATTATGGATCAATGAAGTTTTGGATATTATTTGGATTGGAGTATTCTTTATGGATGGATCAGTTGCATAAGGTTTTGCCCCTTTTGGCCCATCAGGTGAAGAAATAAATCAGTGTTCAAGGCCATTGTCGAGCACGGAAAGACGGAAAAGAAAGAAAAGCAACACGTTTCTCTACCGGATATGGTGCGGGTCGCGGGTCCAGGCGCGGGTCGCAGGTCCGGGCGCGGGTGTACTCGTGTTCTATTTTCTTTGTTTCCAACTTTCAGCTAGGAATTATTATTATTTTTATTTTAGGAATAATTATTATTAGGTTATGTACTGGGTTAGACTCTATCTTTGGAGGTTACGTATTATTTTGAGACAAGAACCCTAAGTAATTTGCTAGCAAGTAAGACATGAGAAACTAATTCTTTCATCTCGTATTAAGATTTGAAGCATCTGATTTATTCAAGTTGTGAGACTATTATTCATCTTCCTTTAATTTCTTGAGTATTGTTAATTCTGTGTTTCAATTTTATGGTTGTTGAATGTTTAGTTTAAAGTAGCTAATTAATCTTCACAATTATCAATCTGTTGTTACTCTAGTGAATGAATCCGTAACTGTTCAACCTCGCTAGATAAAGTAACAATCTTTACCCTTTATATTGGATGCGTTTCATCATATATAGGTTAAAGAGAGAATTAACTTGTGATTCGAACTAATAATCGCGTGTTTTATTGGTCGTCATTTCTATCGTTCCTTATTCATTCATGTTGTTATTGAATTAAACTTAATCGTGTGTATTAGGTTGTTCGATAATTAGGATATTTGATTATCGCATTTTGAGTCAAATAATATTACAAAGGAATTGGGAAATTGTTCCCACGATAGTCTGCTCAAGAGTCAATTGGAAGTTGTTAGTCTATGATCAATTTGATAATCAGTTTGTGGAAATTCTTACCCCGGGACCGTTTATATCATCTGAATTCATATTTTATTATTCTCCGTTCAATTGCTTATTTAATCTCTAGTTTAGTTGTTCTATCTTTTGAATCCCCTCATATTGGTTACTTTTTTTTTATACTAATTCACATAAATTACATCGCCTTCTCTGTGGATCGATCCTTATTACCATATACTATCATTTAGTTAGGGGTTTTAAGTGTTATAAATACTATCTTTGGGAGCATACGACTTCGGCTCAGTGGCAGACGCATGAATTATTTGCATGGGGGCACGATAAAATAAACTATACTAAAAAAATATATACACAACGAGAATATAAAATACGATTAAATTTCTTCTATATTACATATCAAAATATATTTAACAAAAACTTAAAATCTGAAAATTAATCTAAAACCATGCGACGAGATTTCATGTTTTGGTAGCGCTTAATGATATCATCATCACTCACTCGTATAAAATAATTTCGCTCAATAAATGTGACCAAACAATGGTTCAGTAGTTTATCTCGTATTCTATTTCTCAACTTGTTTTTCACAAACTTCATAGAGGAGAAAACTCTTTCCACACTTGTCGTTACAACCAGAAATATCAAGACAAGCTTAATTAACAAATAAACCCAATTATATATATTATGTTTCTTTGTTTCAACAAGTTTGACCGAAAGCTCACCGAGGTTCTTCAAATGACGAAAACTTGAATCTTTCTTCATATCACTAATATAAATATCAAGTTGATGTTTAAGATACATTATATCAACACTTGTGAACTCCGTACGATAAAATCCGGCGAGCTCCTTCTATTTTTGCTTGTTGAAAGAAGCGAAATCATTTACTGGGCTGAAACACGCCATACATTTTAACAACTCCTTGCTTTTTTCATCAAAACGGTTTTTTAGTTTCTCAACTTGCTTATCAATTACGCACATAAATATTTCAACACGGTAATGATGAAGGTTGTCAACATTGTGAAGACAACGCCTAAATCTTCCGGGAGGAGCATAAAAATCACTCATGTTAGGCACTTCAACTTTATGCTTTACATAAAAGTCACATACCGTCTCGTAGAAATTGTTGCACCCATCATTTCTCAAAACTTTCAAAAGATCCATGGTCAAATCCACAAGAATCATCGCATTAACAATATCTTGATATCTTCTTTGTATTGCTTGACACAAATCATTAGTATACCCAAAAATGACTTTCATAAGATGTAACATAAAAATAGACTCAAATGACTCAAGATGATCAATAGCAATTTGTGGTTTTGCACGACTGTCCACACATTTTGAAGACGATCCAATTTCCTCAAGAATTTAACAATAGAAGGACACAAAGCAAAAAGACTCAAGATTGATTTGAAATGAGAACTCCATCGAGTATATCACCCGACCTACTTAACCCAAGTTCATGATTTAACCCCCTGCCTGCTTCAACTTCACCCAAGTCTAATGCATCTAACACTTTTTTAGATTGAATTTTTTTTTAACATCATCATCCTCTTACAAGATGGTGCAATAAAATTAAGCACAATTTCAAGATGCATAAAAAATTTGACACATTCACAATTTTCTTTAACAACTGCTACAAGGGTTAGCTGAAGTTGGTGACCAAAGCAATGAGCATAATAGGCACACGAGTTATTCCTCATTATCAAGCTTCTTAGACCATTCAACGGACCTCTCATATTAATTGCGTCGTCATACCCTTGACCATTAATATTTGACATACTTAATGAATGATTATCAAGTAGTTTTTTTTATTGTGGTCATAAGTGTCATACTAGACGATGTATCATCGACTTTCACAACACCCAGAAATCTTTCACATACATATCATATTGCAAATAAATCATTATCTAGGTCTTCAACAATCAGTCTAGTAGTTTCTTTGGCACAACATATGATAAGGTCTTTTTGAATTGTAGGAGCGATCACTTGGTGATTCCCCGGAGCACTACTAAAAATAATTTTAGCAATATGTTCTGATTTTCCAACAAGTTATTCCAAAAGTTCAAGAAAATTTCCCTTATTATTTGAAGTTGCACTTTCATCATGACCTCGGAATTCTAGACCTTGTTTCAAAAGATATCTCAAACATTGGAGAGAATATGTTAAGCGAGCCTTATAAATAGCCTTGGTGTCGCTACTTACTTTGTCAACTTTTTCCATTATAGATGTGTTGATTTATGAAAAAGTTGTAATTTTCTCTAGCTTGGTTGTGAAAACTACCAACTCCACCAATATGTTTCTTAAAATTTTCTATTGTCTTACTCCACTTCCTATACCCTTCTCTACAAATGGATCATTCCCGGAATTATTTGAAATATCCTTGAACAAATAGCAATGAAAACAAAAGGCCGCATCATTCTCTTCACTATATTCAAGCCAATCATAAGTATCATACCAATAAGCTTTAAAATGGCGTAATTTTTTTTACCTTGAACTGTTTGAGGGAAATCCGTCTTTGGTTTTGATCTACAAGGCTTTTTGTCGATAAGTCTCCTTCTTATAACATCTCATTCGTTAACTGGATAAGGCAAAATTGACTTTCGTTTCTCCGGATCATGTGGTAAAAGATCAATGTCAACTTGATCTTCTTGAGAAGGCATAAAACGAGATAGCTCATGCTCATTTTGGTCGACTTCTTGAGTTGATGTGAGAGATGACTCTATATCATGTTGCTCATTTTGGTCAAATTCTTGAGTTTGAGAAGGGTGTTCAACACTATGCTCATCAATTTGTGACGATGGCGAAGATGTTGAAGTATGTTTATGTGACTTTCTTTCTTTACCCGAAAAATCTAGCATACTTTTATTCTTCATCTTGAAATCTTGAACTAAACATAAACAAAAATAAAAAAGTAAATCATAATTCATTACACAATTCTTAATATAATAATTATAAAATAAATTTAAAAAAATAACTGTGTACTTGTGTATTTGTCAGTGACTACTCCGTATAAAATACAAGTTCTAAATTACTTGTCTACTACCTAAACTACTATAAACAATTATGTGTACAAGTAAACAGTAAAGTAGTAATTCTCGAGTTATTTTCCGAAATGGGTAATTTGAACAATTATTTAACGAAATAGGTTACTTTTCAAATTAATTACCGAAAATGGGTCCACGTAGGACTGGATTTTCCGAAGCTGTGGCCAGAGTCAAGTCGCCTACCCCCATAGCGACTTGACCTTTACCAACCCAAACCCAAATTGAACGAAAAGGAAAAAAGAAAAAGAAAAAAAAAGTCAAATCGCTTCCCCCCCACAGCGTTTTGCTTCCCTATCAAGTTGATGCGGTGTATGCTGCTCTTGCAAGTTCAGGAGCCCCACAGATGGTAATTGTTGTATCAGAAAGTAGATGGCCATCTGCTGGTGGAAATGCAGCATCAGTTGACAATGTGGAAACTTACTATACGAATTTGATTAGCCATGTGAAGCAAGGAACCCCAAGTCCCCAAGGAAACGTGGTCAGGCAATTGAAACATATCTGTTCGCGATGTTTGATGAAAATCTCAAGGCTACCGGTGTTGAGCAGCACTTTGGGTTGTTTACTCCTAATAAACAACCAAAATACAACCTCAATTTTAATTCGGTCTTACAAAACAGTCAAGCAAGAATCTTCGTATATAGATGGATAACAGAAATGACACTCACCTCCATCGAAAGTGTGGAATCGGCTTCTATCTCTGATTACGATTTCTAAGGAATCGAAAGTGTGGAAATCGACTTCCTACGCATTTCAATGAATGTAAAGATCGCATCTTTGGGGGTATCTGACTCGGAAAAACCTCAAATGACGGCATTGTCTATAAATGAATCAGGATATTGGACATACGAGAGAAATTTATACCCATCTTCATACTCTATCAAAAAAACCAGATTTAGCTAAATCTCCCTCCCCCACAGCGTTTTGCTTCTCTGTCAAAACCAGATTTAGCTACCTACTGCCAGGGAAATCGCCTTCCCCCTAGACGACTTGACCCTGTATTGCATTAGGGTCAAGTCGCTCTCCCCCAAAGCGATTTTCCCCTGAATTGATTTTTAGCTTCGGTTTTCAAAAGTATACACTTTTTATTGGTCGTCGTCCGGGTAAGCGATTTAAATACAAACTTAGGTTCGGTGATGACGTGGACCCATTTTCGGTAATTAATTTGAAAAGTAACCTATTTCGTTAAATAATTGCTCAAAATTGCCTATTTCGAAAAATAACTCGATTAATTGAGATTGAGATTAAATTATTGTTTACAATAACTGGAATTATTGTATAGAATAATTAGGATTTGGGGAAATTGGGATTGGGATTGAGATTTGGGGAAATCAATTATTACCCTAATACATTCATTACATATTTACATTATATCAGTTCAATTATATCAATCATTCAATTAGGGTTTGGAAATTGGAATTTGGGGGAAATACCGAAATTTGGACTGATGGTGGCGCCGACAGACAATAACTGAAGTCCAGGTTGACGAATTTACGGTGGCGTCGACGGTGGGCGATAATTGTGATCTGTGAAAGTTGACGGTTGTTGCGCGATACTTGTGCAGATGTTACGCAGTTAGGGTAAATAGTGAATATTGATAGGGTAGTTTTATCAATGTTACTAAGTTCAATATGGTAGTGGTAACGTCTGTTTTTTTAGGATTTTTTTTCAAGGGGGGCACGTGACCCCCTAGATCCGCCACTGCTTAAGTACTTAGTTATAGAGCTTGTTAATAATATTAACTTAAATTTTTCAGAGCTCACTAGTGACTAAATCTTATTGTTAACTGTCATTTATTGATTGTAGCATGGTCTACCTAGATAATATGTGTAGGAGGTTTATCATCCTAACACAACTCAATGATGAGGCCACAATGCCTCGAGAGTTGTGTCATACTAAATTTGTTTCTCTGTTTCAACATTATAGCTGATCTGTTTTTTCTTTACTCTCTTTCAACATGAATTTTGCTCATTTATTTTGCTGGTCTGTTTCAACTTGTATTTTGTTTAATGCATTTTGTAATTTGTTTGAACATGCATTATGCACTAGAACTTTAATTTATTGGTCTATTTTGAACATTACAGCTGATCTATTTTTTATTTACTCTCTTTCAACATGAATTCTGCTCATTTATTTTGTTGGTCTGTTTCAACTTGTATTATGCTCAATGCATTTCTTGATTTGTTTGAACATGAATTATGCACTTGAACTTTGTTGGTCTATTTTGAACATTGTAGCTGATTTGTATTTATTTACTCTCTTTCAACATGAATTCTGCTCATTTATTTTGTTGGTCTGTTTCAACTTGCATTTTGCTCAATGCATTTCTTAATTTGTTTGAACACGAATTATGCACTTGAACTTTGTTGATCTATTTTGAACATTATAGCTGATCTGTTTTTTATTTACTCTCTTCCAACATGAATTCCACTCATTTATTTTGTTGGTCTGTTTCAACTTGTATTCTGCTCAATGCTTTCCTTAATTTGTTTGAACATGAATTATGCACCTGAACGTTGTTGGTCTATTTTGAACATTATAGTTGATCTGTTTTTTTATTTACTCTCTTTCAACACGAATTATGCTCATTTATTTCTGTTTCAACTTGTATACTGCTCATTGCATTTCTTAATTTGTTTGAACATTAAACCTGATCATTAAAATGACTACTCTGCTCGAACATAAAATCTGATCATTACATTGAAACTAAACATTAAATAGTCACTGCAATACAAATGAACTCGTTCTGCATTGTACCCTAGTTCGGACATTAAGTACTCTAGCCCTTGCGTCTTACATATTCCACGTAAATAATCAATGCATTCTCTTACTAATGTCTCACAAACCACCAAATTTCTTGGTAACATACCAAGGAGATGACCCTTCCCCATATGTTGAATTGAAAAGTTGTTGTGACCTTTACACTTCATTATCTCTACCATAACCGACTGTAACGTTAAAAATATGTTGTTTAGTTTACTATGGCTGTAATCCACGAATTTTCGCATTACTTGATTCACTAGTTCGTCACCTGTTTTCGCCGCTTGTGATGATTGTAAAGATTATAATGCCCTGAAATAATCGAGGTCATTACAATTTAAGTCTGTTGAGTTTGGTGGCTGGAAAATTAGTTGAATATGAAACCCATCTGAGTCAATTGGTTTAGTCTCTATTGTCCCCCTTGGCCCATTTCTGCTATTTCTTGCTACTGCTACTTGTTGTGTAAGAGGGAACATCCCCATTTTCCCTTCGAAAATTAGTTCACTGTTTGCCGCATAAACCGGTCTGCTGACGCACACATGAACATCACTTTTGTGATGTACCTTTTGTATTGGCAGTTTCGATAAGGTATCTCCTCCCCATTTACGACGTAAATTTTCAGATTGTCATCGGTAATAAAGAACCACTTCTCGTCCATGTGAATTGTGTTGCTCATCTTGTTGAATATGATTTCTGTTTCTGGCATTGCATTAAGATCTAAGAAATCATGAATAACTTGATTCACGACTAACATCTTTAATGAATGAAGTAGTATTTCCTCTTTGTGTAAGTCGCTCAGTTTAGGATAAAGTGAGCTAGAATGAGGTTTAAGCAAACCTTCTTTCACCCACAGGCAGACCGTGCCAACGGAAACACCACAATTTTCTGAAACCCTTTGGATAGTGTCTCGTTTTGTTACAATAAGGGACTTGATATGCTCCACATTCGGTAGTATCCTTTTTTTATTTGTATTCCCAATTTTCCCACTCTTCACATTCAGTTTTTTCCCCCACTAACTTTGGGTTTTTTTTTTTGGCAAATTGTCATCTATCAGTTAGACACGCTACGTTCTTTTAGATTGAAACGGGTGACGTCTTTTGAATTTCGGCTCGAGGAAGCTTCCCATTTTCAGACTTTTGAAACGAGTGTGCTACGTCTTCACTACACATTGCCTCCGACATACATTCATAAACCATAATTTCGTAATGTATTTTAGTTTCTGGAAATTCATTCGTAATTAGTGTTCTTGAACTGTAATTAATTATGTGGTTTTTAGTCTTTTTTTTTTTTTTTTTTTTTGGCAACCGTAAAAAGAAACCTATGACAAAGCTAGACGAGCCACATTATGGGCTCGGTTATTAATACAACGAGGAAAGTATGTGGTTTTTAGTCTTGTATTAGTGTTCTTGAACTGTAATTAATTATGTGGTTTTTAGTCTTGTAAGTAAATGTATAGGAAAGTTTTTTTTTAGTGTTGTAAGTGAATGAAAAGGCTGGTAGGAAATATTTATCTACAATGACTGAAAATACAGTCTAGCAGCCACTAGTGAACAGGCTGTAAAAGTCGAGTTTTGGGGGAAAATGTAAAAAATGGGTTTTTCCCACAAATTTAAACAGTTGAACAATTTTTTTTTGTGGGAAAATTAGTCCTAAATCCACCTCTAACAACCCACTTTGAGAACACATGTCAAAAGTATTTCTCTTAATCATTGTTTAATACGGAGTAACTTTTTAAAAATTGTGCATAAAGCATAATTGCACTTTGGATATGAATGGAAGTAGATTTTAATCGCTTTCAAATATAATTTTCAGCTACAACTCGGTTTTTGAGCCTGTATAAAATGCAATGCTATTCAATTCAACGCATCTGAATTTTGTTCTACCATAGCCATTAATTAATCAAGTTCATGCAACGTCTCTCTTAGAAGTTCCATACAAAATTGTAAGAACCAGCGTCTGTAAACAGGGCTAACAGGCTTTTCTATTGAGATGGTCATTTAGCTGAAAGTCCTTAAATATACAGGTTTCAGTTGAAAATTATACTTGAACCCAGACAGCACGTAAAACTAAATAATCACCTTGTATCACCCAAAGGGCCAATCCAACTCGATGACCTGGCATGGTTCAGAGCTAACGACCTTCACCTAGGTGGAACGTACGGACCTGGTGTAGTTATCAGTGGTACAATTAGCCATGAGATACGCCTGTCCGACCACCAAGCAATACTTCCACATTAGATGCCTCAATAAACTTGGTGCGGCTATCAAAAGGTACTATAATTATAATAAGCCTTTTCATCAAATCAACCAGATGATAATAGCTTATTGATCTCGGAAATCACACGGATATGAGCATGGGGAAACACTAATCGTAACAATGGGACCAGCAGGGAAGTTTCGGTCTTGTGTTTTATTTTATCAATTGTAGCCTGCAATGCGGATGGAGAAGGTACACAATACCACTGAAGATACCATGAAAGTAGATTAGAACGTGTTATATCTTGCATCTTGTCGTTTGGCCAATTCCCAGATATCAGATAATTGTGCACATCGGGCTCCAATTCGTGAGAATACCCGAAGAGATCCTCAATTCTCTTCCTTAGAGAACCTAGAAAATTTGGTTGAATGATTCCTTCTCTTGACGAGGTTAGCCTTCCTCGTAATAAGGCCTCATTGTACGCCACCACAAGCTAAATTTTAGAGAAAACGACATAAGCTGTCTTAATTGGAGGTATTGCAGTTAAAGAGAAACAAAAATGTAACAAAGAGGCAAAAGCTTTAACATGCAGATGACCACAAGAGAAATCACTATAAAGAAAATACTCCCTTCACCTTCATATTCGCCACTTTCGGAGTTGACTTTAGTGGTGAAACGTCAACTTTGACGGGTACTTTGCGTTATGCAATGGCTACAACCTTTTAAAACAATAATACAGCCTCCAGTCCAATGCACTTATAACATTACTTTTGGGTGGTCTTCAAGCCAGCCATCACTTTTACCATATTTTTCTTCATTTATACACGACTTTTTTACAAAAGATATAATTTGTGACATTTTCATAGCAAATTTAAATATGTTATTTTCATCTTTCAAAGTTTCATTAAATTTTCACTGTATTTACGGTTAAAGTTTCACAAGTTTGACCTCCAAAAGTAAATATTACTAATGGACTGAATTGGAGGGAAAAGGAATATAGATATATAATACCTTCAAATTAGACATAGCGAGGGAATCAAAGTGCGTGAGAAAATCCTGCGTCATCTGATCACTCATTGATTTGATCATTGTATATAGAGATATATAGACCTGCATAATTTTTAGATGATAATTAAAGCTCCAAATCCAATACAAACCTGTCAAGCATAGGGTGAGCAAATTTAGGTCCGGACAGGAAAAATGGACCGGACCGGACCATTTGGTCTAGACCAACCGGGACCGAATTATTTTGGTCCGGTCCTCGGCCATCAGTTTTTCATGTTTTGGTCTTCGGTCAGGTCAGATCCGGTCCGGTTTAAGACCGGTTAATTTAAGTCTTGACTGAATGGACCAAAGTTCATGTTTTTTTAAAACTAATCATCAAAGTTAACATTATATCTACAAAAGACATTATAAATTAGTATTGTCAATGTTTTCATAAAAAGGGTCGTGTAATTATTTAAATGCATTTTATTTAACGGAATTAACATGTAATTATCGTATACGAAATAGTGAAAAAAAATAGTTTAGGTCCATTTCGGTCCAAGACTGGACCGGACCAAATATTTCAGGTTTAGTCTGGTCCAAGACCGAAAGTTTTAGGTCCGGTCCGGTCCGGTTTGGTATTAAGAAGGAAGCATTAATTTGTATTTACTATCTTAGTTTTTATAAAAGAAAACTGGGTATTTGATTTTTACACCAGGGCATCGACCACCCAAAATATCTCTCCTCCCCACCTATCAATATCCCCGACAAGGCGACAACTACCATCTCTCTCCTCCACACCGCCCGCCATATAGTCTCTCCTTTCAGCCGCTTTTCCTCTTTTCCTGTCACGTCAAACTTCCTCCCCCAGTCTAGCCCGAGCTCCTTTTTCCATCTGTCACGTTCTCCAGTCTTTTTGACCCGATTCCAGTTAACCGTTCTCCAACTTGAAGACCTTTCTCATGAGGAACCAGTCGGCATTAGTAGGTGGTTCTTACGGTTGTGACTGGTGAGTTTTGGGGTTGTCATGTAATGGTGAGTTGGTTGTGGTCTTGAGGTTTGTAAACGGGTAAAATATTAGTGGCGGGGAGGGTTAATAATTAGGATTACATCTTCTTTATTAAAGCAACAACCACAGAGCCTATGTGACGCTCTGTGGTCGAAAGTCAACAAGTTAAATTACATTTTTACTTTTCCATATTTTCAGCAACCATTATCTACATAGAATTTAATTGCAGCATTTTACACTTGGTTTTTCAATATGTTCAATTACAAATTGTTCATTTCCAAATTACATCAGGTTCATTAATAATGTATGGTTAATATACACATTTCATTAAATAACTCAACTACTTAATTTTAACAAATTTATTTCAAGTAATATCCGAGTCATATTAAACGGTAGAGAAAATTATACCACATAAAAGTATTATTCTTTCAAAATAATTAATTAATACACCATAGAAAAAATAATAAATAGGATTAGTTGATACCATATTATTATTATTATTATTTGCATGTGTGTTGAATTGGCTTTAATTTAAGTACTTTTTTAAATAAATAAAATAAATGAAGATTTGATAAATAAGAATATATTGAATGTGGTAGATTTGAGAATAGCAGTATACTTGCAAATATTAAATTTGGACTTTTTAATAACCATGACAAAAATACTAAAATATGAGGGTAAATATACGATAGTGAAGTTAGGAAAATGAGATTGGAAAAAGAGTTATTGGAGAGAATGACGGAGTACAGAGAATGATGGGAGTGAGATTGTGGAGGCAAGTGAGGTGAATTAGGGGTCGTTTGGTTAGCCACTAAAAAACGTAAGAATTTAAATTCACGTGAATTTCTAAATTGACCTTTTATTTGGTTACCTTAATTCACGTGAATTTGTACTTCCCATGAATTTGCAATTCCTCCATAATGGAGAAAGTTGCTTACCTAGGCCCCCTAGGTAAGTGGGAATGCCTACATGAATTGCATTTCCTACATAGCAACCAAACAACATTTTCTAATTCACATGAATTTTAAAATCATGTGTTTTACAACTTCCTAGGCAATACGAATTCCTACATGCAACCAAACGACTCCTTAGATTAGTAAAATAAAGTTGAAAATAGTAAGGCGAGTAGAAGCAGGAGAAGGAGTAAATATAGGTAAATGACATTAGGTCTTGACTTGGTCATGACTAATTATATATAAACTGATATTATGTGTTAATGGGTTAACGTTGAGGCATTATAATAGGTAAAGTCTTATTTTTGT
This sequence comes from Silene conica, assembly GCA_029255685.2. Classification (NCBI taxonomy): domain Eukaryota; kingdom Viridiplantae; phylum Streptophyta; class Magnoliopsida; order Caryophyllales; family Caryophyllaceae; genus Silene; species Silene conica. The sequence continues at coordinate 21,619,331 of CM055318.2, read as the reverse complement.
TATCTAAGTATCCAACCCATGATCCCATCTTATGGTAAGAGAATTTTGATCCATTTTACTATTATTGTAGAGTAATTATAATTAGTCAATACTCCCTTATATTCATGTAACATTAATTTTTTAGGTCAAACTTTGAAAACATTGAGCAAGATTATAGTTAAATTTTTTTTTGGTGGGGTACCAGAGAAAATTCCACAGTTCGTAGCATGAGATGCTAAGAAGTGAGCAATTTTATTTAGAGATCTAGGATAGTAACTAATAGCAAGATTACAATTAAAATTATGAAACTTTAAAAGACGGTATAAAATTTCTTACGAGACTCGAACCGTAATAAACTTTTGTTTTTATACAAAAAAGTCAAGTATATATAAACAAAAATTTATTAATCGTCTATTATTATGTGTATTTTATAGGTGTTATTTATGAATATAAAACTATCGTCTCAAATCGAGTTGTACTGTTAGAGTTATAATTACGATTGAATCATACGTGTTATAAGCTGGGTTGGATTTAATACGAGTCAAATCCCTCATTTGGTCATGTCCACGAGTTTTTTGAATAATAAACAACGCGTCTAACGATTTTCACAGATTAGCGACTATTCGAACCCGTGCTATTTCACTAACTTTGTGTTAGTTTTCATTCGAATAATTTGGATTTTTTAAAGCGCCCAAGTAACAAGACAAAGTAAAAACTAGAAACTGAAATTTAGCTAGGAAAAACACATGTAATATTTTATAGTGACAACTTTATAAAGTATGCCCGTGCGATTTGCACGGATTTAAAACTAGTTTAATTAATTTGATTTAGTTTTTAAGTGTTGTCTACTTGTCATTTTTTTTAAAAGTTCACGTAATTTAACTTACTTAACCTTAAATTCACTTAATTTAACTGAACTTAATTTAACAAAGCTTAAATTAATTAAACTTCAATTAACTAAACATATATAAAATCAACTTATTGCAACTGAAATTAAGTCCTAAAGAACACGGCCTAATTCTTTTTTTGGTTAATTATATGATAAGCATGATACTGTTGTGTTCTGATGTTTATGTACTGTGTGTGACTAAGGCAGTTAAGGTGAACTTCAAAATGCTGAACCAAAGCCTTCCTAATCGTAGCCACCAACATTCATGATAGGAGGAGAACCAGATAAGTGTACCTGTAAAAGAGCTGGCCTATCTTTACTAACACATTCGAAAAGAACTTGCAAGCAGAATTCCTGGAAATCAATGTCTGACCTATCACCCAGACAAACAAAAGCACGAATCATCGGTTAAAAAAAACATAAAATTGCGAAAAAGATATGGGGGCTAGACACAAGTAGAAACTAGAAAGCATGTGAATGCCATTTACAAATAATCATCTCCTGAAACAAAGCGAAAGGACTTTATGTCTGGCACATTGTGAGAAAAGAATCATATATGTGGGAGTATTATACACCCACATAAATAGCATCATTACCCTAATGCCTCAAAGGCTCCGGAAAATACCAAGGTAAAGGCTAGTCGAATACACGCAGCCTTACCTCTGTTCGAAATGACCCAAAATGATGCCGAGATTAGTACAAATGACTGCCACTTCATAACGAAAAGAAGCACAGCCAGTTGTTCCAGAAAAATGAACTTTTCATAATTCCAATTCCATAGTTTACCTGTTGTTCCAGGAAGAATCGCAGCAAAGTTGGGCAAATGCTATTAAGCTTGGATCAGATGAAAATGTGCTCACTAACTGAGCAACATTACTGGAACCTGATTTAGTATGCGGATTCATACTTGGAGCACAATACCTCATGCTTTTTAATCTAAATGCCTACACCAGAAAATCAACCTCATCGATTATCTAAACTGCTCCAAAGAAAAAATTTGTAGAGTATAGCAGACTAAGAAACACTGATTAAAGTCACTGCGAACCTTGTTCATTGCTCGTGATAATAGTGACTGGCATCCAACAGGATCATCAACATATGAGCATGCTCCCACCTTTCGTTTGATATAGAGAATACCAGAATTGAAAGGGTGATTCTTGTCACCAAAATTCCACCAAGGTTTATCTGAGGTGAAAAAATGAGCTCCCAAAGCTTGTATCATCTAAACTCATCAGTGGACATCCAAAACTATGAAATCTATATTATTACCTTGAGGAGTAAGCTCTATGACTTGGGCCCAATACCGAGGACCGCAAACACGAACACTCTTTAGCTGTAAGATACATAAAAGTTCAGGTCACAAATGTAACCAAGTTAATGCACGGTGAATTTTTTTTAATTGATCAACCCAGTAGGAACTTCAGCGTTCTATGAGAATATTGAACAAACAGAAAAATGTAATCAATTATCAGATTTATCACAGTAAAGAGGTCCTTCCCTTAATTTCTTTCATATATATTACTACTTGGATAAAGGTTATTTCCATTTTATTTTACAACCGACTTAATTACGACATTTTGACCATTTTTTTAAGGATATAACCCTTTTTTGTCAAAAGTATAAAAAAAATTTAAAACATATTTGATAATAAATGTAGATATTTTAATATCATAGGAATTTTTCCTAAAATATATTTAACGGCTAATATTTTTTCGGCCTGCAGAAGTCAAATGGGAAGAACATATCTTTTGCAGACAAATGTCCATAAGAATAAGTAAAGACAGGTATGCTGGAACTTACAATTGCACGCTCAGGAAGAATGCAAGGAGTAACCTCACAAATACTTGTCTCTGCATGATGTTGCGTTTCTTTTATGGTTACCTCAAGAGGGGCATACACTGGTAAGCCTGTGTCCACATCAACTGTTTGAATCCACCGAGCTTCTGTGGCAAGTACATATAAATGCCTATACGCCTGTACAAAAGACAACGTCAATCATCACAGCAGTAACATTAGTCAGTAGGAGAACTAAGGATAAATCAAGCACATATTATGAGTTGGATCATTTATCTCCAAGACTCCAACCATTCTCGTTTCCACCCTAATCATGCTAAAGTAAACAAAAGAGAGCTGCTTCACAGAGATGCTTCTGTGTTTGGCATGTTATACTTGGTCAAGTTGGTCTTCCTGTTAATTTAGTGGGCGGGACCGTAATTGACTTACTGTTTCTGTGATTTGATTCTCTTGGAGGCTTGCTTTGCTGGTCATGGCATGAGTTCCTACCTTAAGTGTAGGCCGTAGGCTGGGTTCAGATGTGAGTAACTACCCTCCAACCCCCACAACCCAAAAAATGACATCACGGTAACTGAAGACTACAATTTTCATCTTTGTCAACTGAACAACAAATCAATCTCTGATCAATCTAGATACCTGAAGGTGGCAGCGGTTGTCATTTGGTCCAGTAGGAAAACGAGGATAAAGAGTGGCTAGCAACGCAGCGATAGAACTTTTACTAGTTGAAAATGATCGCATTCCTCCTCCAAGAAACAGAAAGCCAATTGCCAGACTTACCTAAAACAGCAAGTGAGAAGTTTGAAATGGGGCTTTCAAGTCAGAAAATAATGAAATGAATGTGTGTTTCTGCATGTGAGTTTTTGACAATCATGAGTCACATAGAGTGAAAGTTTAATCCGAAACTTAAGAATGTTATGGAAAAAGAAGGTATGGACTGCCATGGAGATGCAAACCCAATGAGTAAATTAGCTTGGCCAAAATGTTGTAATTAAAACTTACAGTCATCTGAATGCCAAAATTAGCTTGGCCATCAGAAGAATTTCGATTGCGGAGGAATCTCAGCAATCTCAATGTCTGAAGATTTCCTGAACCAGCCATGACCTGCTTCCCAAACCGAATATTACAAAGCAGAAATATGCGACAAAACTAAAATATAGGTGAAGAAACTAGTCATAAATCATTTTTTATCCAACCATGGCCAGGGAAAGGACAGCAAGGTGAAGGCATATCTCCAACGTGCTCCTATCCACAAACTTTGACAACCCTCTAGGAAACATACAGCTAGCTGAAGTAGAGACAGGTTTGATCTGCACAGCTAGAACATGTCACTAAGAATGAACTGACAGGTATGCAAAAATCAGTCAGGCAGGACACAAACCTCATTCAGAAAGTATACAACATAACTGTGAAGCAGTTCTTGAGCGTTGCCATTTCTTGACCCAGCATATTTTAGACCTTTCAATAAAATATTGAAAATGGCATTAGAAAGAATGAGAACAGTAAATATTAAACACTGGAAATTGTATATATGTACACATGTATAAAAAATAATTATATTTTTATTCCCTGCATTGCTTGGATAAAGCTCAGGTTAGTTTATTGTTTCACAAGAATGTTACCGTATTAGTATAGGGATTAGGGACCAACATAATGTCCCCTATTTAGTGGACTTTCAGCATATAATTATCCTAGACGGGGGGTACTATAGCTAATGGTTGGTCTCAAACATCCAATGCATTATTAATCCAAGAAAATTTCTTCATACTCTTCAGAGCTGAGATAATGTCAAAGCACATGTTTAAATCAAGTTATTTTCATGTCTACTAAGAAATATAGAATTCCAGCTCTCTATCTAGTGTGAAAGGCCCTACTAACTACTAAGTTTGTGGTCAAAGCACCACGAGCAGCAACTGCAGCTTAGTGTATTAAGGAAAGAGAGATACTACGAACAGTTCAATAACACTGCCTGCAAAAACAGTGGCGTCAGAAGAAAATGATAAATGTTGAAGGAACATGCAAGAGAAGGTTTATATTGACAAAGAAGGCCATGGATGTCACAACTTAAACTAAGTACTTCTTTCAACCTTGAACTCCTCCAGTGCTTCACCACATATATAGCACTTACTTGATCTTTGCTTAGCAAATACGAATTTTAGCACTATTCTTGGAGTTCGCAATTGCTTCTAAGTAGCCTATAAGTGACATCTCCTTGGAGTTTGAAGCAGAGCCACATGAGAGATTCCGCTCATAACTCATAAGACATAATGTAGACATTCATTTATAGTTGAAAAAATGCTGGAAGTAGTCCCGAAGAATACTTCTCAAAATTCTGCAACCTTAGTCGAACAATAGAGGACACAAATCCGTTTTTCAACTTACCAAGAGATATACATGCTCCGGTGACAATATTCACATATGCCTGCACAACCGCCTCTTCATCTCCTCCCTCCATATCAATTATATCATCTCCGAGAGCTTCAACACCATTTTTCACGATTTCAGGGATTTGAGATTCAACCCATTCTTTGGTAGGGTTAACCCTGCAAAAGATTAAAGCAGCTACTAAATTTCAAAAAGACGACCAGCACATTTATTGAAAAATTGAATGTTGCGCAACAAACCTGCTCCACATAATCAGGTTCAGTGCTATGACGCGAAGCATAATGAAGTCAGGCCTTAAGTACTGTAACTCAAAATTTGTACGAGGAATGGAAAGTCTGGAAACTATCACTTCTGATTCAGTCTGAAAATCAGGGGTCAACTTTTGAGAAAATTTAGCAAGATGCCATAGTATACAATATATAGCTACTAACTGTAAAGTTTCTTTTCTAATAAGACTATACTTCAACATAACAAGCACGAGGCCCACAAGAAAACGCCGGCTAAAAAAATGGTTCTTGTGTGAAAACACCAGCTTTACACAAAACACGATATTAGGTAACCAACTAACTCACCAAATGCAAAATAAAAAAAAGATTCCAATTTTCTGCAAAATAATTTTATATAATGGATGTAAGAGTGTGGTAGTATGTAAAAGCTCAGCGCCGATGGTCTTATGCAAACTCTTTAACTAGGCTGCCAAAATGTAGAACAAAAGGCTCATATTCTATATTATGTCTGGAAAACTAGTCAATGTACCGCCAACAACCTCTCAAAATCGTGTACATTAATGGAAATTCATCTAAGATTTCAAAAGCACAAGACAATATAAATCAGTTTAAACATGTCAAGTCTTCCAAAACTTTCCTAACGTAATAATAATTCCATATGATCTAGGGGTTAGCTATAACATGAATCTCTGTGTAGAACCGTCATTGTAAAGTGGAAAACGCTGAAAAAGTTAAGAGAAGGGAAAACACGAGTATAGAGCACCATATAAGGAAAGTTTTGAAGTCAAATCCCATCATCGTAATGCATTCTTTTCCTCTGTTTGTCTCTCTCCAATGCCAGGATTTCTTCAATCCCCACGTAAGAATGCCTAATTCGTAATGAATGCATAACAGTTTATTTGCCATACACTCTAAGTAGATTGTTTGATATGTAGATTTTAGTTTAACACCATGGTAAAATACACTAGGATTGATTAAGAATCCGTAGGCTGGAGCAAATCCAATAAACTTATCCCAAAGAAGTCCATGTCATCGGTGGTCATGCGAATCCATGTTCTCTTGGTTTTTCTCTTATCGCTCACAATTTTTGTTTTATGAGAAGTTATTTTATCACCTCGCTTTCAAGCCACCTAAGAGCGAATCACTTGTTATGTGTCTCAAACTCAACCATTCATTACTCAAGAGATCATTACTCGTATGATCACACATAGCATATAGCATACGCATCTGCGCCACATATATCTTATAAATACGACACCATTTCAAAGTTCAACACTTGGTGTCATATCAGGGGAGGATGTAGGATTTTTGCTTTGGGAGGGGACGATTTTTTTCTTACCCTAAACAAGAACCATTTTTTTTAACCTCCAACCTCACCAAACTTCTAACATATAGCCACTTTTAACCACTAAGCCCAACACATTTTTGTAAAATTTATGTTCAGAAATTATTCTTATTTTTATGTTGGGGGTGGCACTTGCCTACCCTATCCACCCCCCAAATCCGCCAGTGTGTCATATGACAGTACAAGCGTAATTATGATGCAGTAATATTTCACTGCAGTGAACCAGCTTTGATTATTTGAGTCATGCCTCCATCAAACTGCAGTCTTTTAGAAGATAGGCATGAATAATTGAGAGGATAATATCATTTGAGGAACTTGTTACCACAAACTCATAGTTTATAACAAAACACACATACACACACACACAAAAAAAAAAAAAAAAAATCCTTTTAAGAACAAAACATGACAAATTCTTGACTTCAGCCTCATCAGTCATCAAACTGATTTTGGTCGAGGAACTATTTTTTAGTTGTGACTTTGAAAACTAAAAAAAGGTGAAAAGGCATGAGGGCTACACAAAATATAAAGTTACTAATTCAGGAAATACCATTCACAGACGACACATAGACATGGGCAAGAGTCAAAGAGTAGAGGCCTTTAGTCTCAACCATTAGACCAACACCTCATCGCATGGTAGCTCTAACATGAATTTGAAGGAACCACTAGTGTTTGGGAATATTTACAAGAACTAACAAGGTAACCGCAAATCGAAACCTCCAAAAAAAAGATTCAAGTGTTCATGACAATTGTTTTGCTGGAGAGCCAGTGTCTAAAAAATCTTACTAATACTAGATCTGGGAGTACCATGTTGCAGTGGACTGATACATGTTAAAATCCTAATTTGGTAACCCAAAGTAGACAGATCAGAGACCAAGTCATTCCCCCTTTCACAGGGAGAGCAAGGAGCATAACTGCAATTTGTTTAACTCATATTTAAAAGTCACACCGCCAGGCGCCCACTAGTACTTGCATTTTGTTAACTCCTACTCCCTCCATTCAAATCCAAATGATAGATACCTTTGCTTTTTCACGTTTGCCAACGCACGTTTTACGTGCTTAGTATCTTTAGCTACGTATTTGCAAAAATTATAAAAGTGATATATTTTCAATATATTCGTAAAGACGAATCAAACAAGACCCCACGTGAATATATTTTCTCTTATGTATTGAGAGAAAATTGAAATTAAAGGTTAACTTGTGAATAGTGTACAAAATAGAAAAGTATCATTTGGATAAAAATGTAGGGAGTATTTGATAGTATATTCGAGGTTAATGCCTTTTCTTCCGCTATAAATTTACTTTTCTGACTGAACAGAAACTATCTGAAATGTACTGTGCTACATAGAACCGTGGCAACTGAAATACTTTTCAGCATAGCTGATGACAATCTATATCTCATTGAATAGTGGCAGAACCATCTTTATTGAGTCAGCGAAGCATTCTCTTGTAGTTCAAGTAATAAAACAGTTTTTCATACTAAACCCCGCATCAACCAGTTGCCATATTAAATATAAGCAAATTTACCACTAAGCCAATGCTTTCCTTATGTCTCTTCTAGGAAAAACAAATAGTTATTCTTTCATAGCTTGCAAGAGGTGCATGTATGTGATTGCCATATATGTGAAACTGCATAATGCTTACCTTGAGAAACATCAAAGCTAAAGCGATTATAGCTCCAGGTGCAGTGACATCAACATTGACAGGAACGCCGTCCAGCATCTATGACATTGATCCCAAAAAAACACAAGTATTAACGACCTCGCATGCTACAGAAAGTTAATTGAACTACAGCAACATTACACCATGGTCCTATAGGCTCTTGCCAATGGCCATGAGGCCAGATGCTTGCCACTTCACCCTTGTGACGGAAACACGAAGATCTGTTTCAAGATGACCCATAATGACCATCTGCTACTTCACAATATGAGAAGTGTAAACAGTTTACTCACTTTACTGGGTCACCATGCTTAATTCCATCATATTTTAGAGCCAACAGACAAGGAGCATGGCTCCAAAGATTAATAGAGCTATGCAACAAAAAATATAATTGTATTCCATTAGATCAAATGGTGCTCATAGAATACCTGACCAGCACCCCGGCAGTTCTCATCAGTCACTGGATTCAAGAGTGAATTTCCCTACAGAAAGTACAAGGACAGTCAATCTAAATATCTATGTCCTCAACAGTTCATCTAAGCAAAATAATTAAAAGAAAGAAGATAGGCCACTAGCATACACTACAGTTTTCACCAGCATACTGGAACAACCGATCCACCAATGTATCCATAAAAGCAAATTTATCTTCACCATGACCTAGAAATTAAAGATGCGCAATCAATTGCACACATATACAATGGGGGAATAATGGACAGGAAAAAGGAAAAAAATCGCCAATTCTATACCCAATGCAATAAGTCCAAGTGAAAAGCCAGCAGAAAGAGCATATCCCTCCCTTTCTAGCACATTATCACCACCACTTCTACGACCTATTTCACCCTGCAACAGAATCAGCATGTCACGGCCAATAAATAATTGCACATACAACTTTAAGTTCCACACTACACCCAAATTATACATAAGATACAGATCTCAGTTTACACCTCCATATCAAAACCAAGGAACCTCCTAAACCCACAAAATACTACCAAAAAAATCCGTTCACTCCACAGAAAACTCAGAATCTGATCGTAATGAACTATGAACATAGGTTGAAACAAGAAGCTCACACAGTAAAAGCAGTCTTCCTCGTCTACATCTCACATTACGAAACAAAAAAAGGGCTGTCATTTTCCAGCAATCGTAAAACCATGGCCCATAACGAATTCTTTGGTCAGATTTTGATGGTTGTTTGAATCATAGTTCATGGAGGAGCACTACCAATATTGTATAAACACACACGCCATTTTCAAATTGAGTATAAATACTAACATATGAGAAAGATAGATATGCAATCAACGGATAGGAAAGCATATTACTGTGAAGAGCATACAGATTGGCAGCTAAAAAAACATAGAAGGAAACACGATTAAAATACCAGCAGCATTTGCATTGTTTGGGGATGTGAAGATCCTTCAAAGATGAGGCCTACAGACATCAACGCTGCAGACTGCAGAACAGCCAAAGGGGAAAAAATAAGAACAAAATAAGCCATGAAGGCCAGTTATAATGATAAGAACACTGATCTTTTAACTGTACCTAATGGTTACTGCAAATTGTAAGCAGAAAAAGGAAAAAATAAAATAAAATTAGCAGGGACATAATTCAATTCTAAAGTTTCACTTTCAATGAGAAAAGAGTAGGTGAATTTGTAATGGACAGGAACATAAACCCCAACCCAAGACGCGTCTTTTATTTTTCATCTTGCATCAGACGGGCCTTTTTCTTCCACATTACAATTATTTCGCTTGCTTTGGAAGAGGAGAGGAGGATAGCACTAACTTCAGTAACAAATAGGAAATCATTATTTACGTCTAATTTTGTAAAATATTTTCTGTGTTCTTATTACACGTCCTTACCGTAAATTGATATGATGTCTACTGCACTACCGCCAATGAAAAAAGCTTATATTACGCAGAAAATATCAGACAGACTCACTTGACCATAATTCCAGGACCATTCCCCCAATTATAGCTAACATAAAATTTAACGGAGCTGTGATGCAAGCAACAACCTGGAGAAGTGTGGGAACTTCAAGCTCTGGAAACGAAGATGGATGACGAGCAGGTAGATGAACATAGAAGGACTGCAAGAAACAGAAACAAACAGAAGCTACACCCATCAAAGTCAATAGATAGGAACTTACATCTCCAAACAGGAAGTGATGTAGACAATAATGTTGTATTATATCTCAAAGCCAAAAAAACAATCAGCCTTCGGCTACATTAGATATTTGCTCTGTAATACAGAAGGACGGCAACAAAGGTATGAAGGATCTGGCTAAAAAAGTCTAATGAATCCTATTCAATGCAAGACGCATGTGTGGATAATATAACAGTAAACCAGATGAAACAAATCAGTAAAATAAAATTTAAATATTTTAACTGAAATAACACTGCAACATATAGTTTTTTGCTGATAGTAGATACCTCACATCTTTCTAGGTCAGGAGAGGCCTTTCTGTTTAGCTTAGTCATAATTGACTGTGACAAATAATATTGTAGCAATATACTTGGTGCCTTAAAGGTGGGTCTATGAGGACTATGACAGGGTAAGGGAGAGGGCAAACGCAACATATCCCCAGTTTTTGAGGATAATCTGTAAAGAAAATCGTGTGATAATGGCCTTAATCAGCTGCTACTCCACTATATAAGGAGTGTACAAAGTTTGGTATTCATTTCTTCCTTTTCTGTCATGCTCCGACCCCAAAAAAAAGTGAATCTCGGTGTCGTGAAAAGGAATAACATATAATTCAAGGGAAGCACTTTCTAGCGTCTTTGAAGTCCCTTCTCTATGCCTTCAACTGTAACCTTCGCCATATCGTCCAATACACACAGTTTTACACCATAGGTCAGTGAAAACATAAATTACTACAACACAATAATCTCCACTCTATAGTCATAAGAATCACCTTGAACACGGTTGGCTCCATGGTGCCCCTGTACGAAGCTGCTAGACCAAGCATTAACCCCACAGTAGTGCTTTCATGACCCTAAATGCAAAAGGAAACTGCTTAATGGAAACAAAATTCACGATTAACGTTGCCAATTGCTTTGACAACACCATGTCTATGTATGATCCAGCAACAAAAAGACGAGCGAAGCATTAAATTGGCTACGGAATGTTGTCTGAAATTTGATTGCATCTTTACTCCCTCAGGTTCAGAGGGCCTCATTACCATATTAGGTTGCTCTATTATAGTAGATCCCTTTCTAACTTTATTAAAGTATCATAGTAATACTCTTAATTGAATATAACCTTCACTCTTAAAATCCTCTTTAACAAATTTGAAGAAGGCCAATTTGGTAATTCAACATAATTCATGAAAATGATCCTCAATTAACTGGACAAAGATAGCATGAGCGCTGTTTGTCTATATACAATATACATGGATCTTACTCCTTTGGTGCCCTTTTAAATGACACGTCTTTATCAAAGATCCCTGTTATGGATAACAAGACTCAGTCGGTTCAGAATTGGTCCCTTAGACAACTCAGGGGATCACGGCAATTTTGAGGATAATATGTGCAAGATTTTAAATTCAGCTTCTAGAAAATATAATCCAGCTGGAGCTAACAGCATTTTAATGTTATCAGGATGTTTCTTTATTTTTTACTTCGAAAATGAATCATGAATGAATATTTATTAACACAAGAGAAGTTTAAAATATACTACATTGCACATTTGCACTTGATACAAATCAAATACCAAAACACCAAATCTTTGGTTATCTTGTTCTTCAGAGTACCGTCTTTTAACTGATACCTACTATACGCAGCATTTTGATCATCAACCACCTAAGTGATCCAGAATGTCCTGAACCATTGAATAACATATATTTTTGGCCGAGCATCATATACAAGGTAATCACCCTTTTGCTCCTACTACGGATCACTCAGAAAACCATGTGTCACTTCCAGACCCTTACACTATGCTACCCGGACTTTGTTAGACCACTTAGAAGTCTCAACACAAGTGTGTCCTTGAGTCGGATCCAGGTATATTATGACATACTCTTTTTGCTTTTGGCTTAAATGATTGTGCGTGCCTATGTCCAGGTGTCTAGATAAAGCATTCGCAAGGTAATATGAAAGGCAAAGTGATGTAGCCCTTATAAACAACTTTCAAAGCAAAAACTGGCCACAAACTCAGGATTGGAGGATGTGCCTTGAACAAAACTTTACTTAGAATAGGCAAACAAGGAGAACAAGTTTGAATAACATTCATCTAAGATTCAGAAAACTGAAGCAAACCTCGCTATAGTAGTGGAATATGTCAGATATTGATAGAACAGTCAAGTGTCCATGTAAACCCAGTGCAAGAAGAAGACCTGCATGTGTAGCATTTGGCTCTTCAGGCCGGTTGTATCTGATCCAGGTCCGTGACATCTTTCCCTGAATTCAGGCAAAAATAAAAGTAACAGTCCAGTAAACCCTAAATTCATAAACAAAAATCAAATATTATTTTCATTACTTTTAAATTGTCATTCTCATGTTTCGAAACACTCATTTAAATCTTTAATATCTCCCAGTATATGTCTGAGTACATATTATGAAATGCATATTCTAATGAATTTATGTTTGGCTACGGTAGTAACGAAATATATTTCACAGTTTCCAGCAAAGTGTTTTTTTTACTGAATTCAAAGTAAAACCAATGTTTCAAAAAAGAGAAAAACTGCATATAAAAAACGAGGGAGTACCAAAAATTACTAATTACTAATTCAAAAATTTTATTGAAGCAAAACAAACAAAAGACAACAACAGCTATTAAATTACTAATTATATGTATCAAAAACAAAATAAACCTGAAATGGAGAAAGTCTTAATCCAGCAGCAACTGCATTGTGAAACTCCGGCCAAGCACGAAGCTCTTGAATATTCCTTATATTCGGATCTAAATTTACCTATAACAAATATTTAAATCTATGAAAAACAAAGACATTGGACATTTATTTAGGAAAATCACACTCTAGGTCGTGTGAAGACTAGACAGCTGAGAAAACCACATACAGGGAGATTTCCAAATTCATAACTGCATAAAAGCATTATAAATTAGTGATTACAACTTACAAGAAAATGTCCACAGTATGGAAAATATTCTCAAATATGCTGACTTCTAAAGATACCCAAAACCATGTAAGCCAAACATCACGGTCTCAAGAATCTGACCACATAAATTAACAGATGCTATGATAAAGACAATTTAGGTCGATAAATTTCTAAGAAAAGGACTGCATAAACTTATAAATCAAGAAATAGCTCAGGTATTGCACTATTGCGCATATACACCATGTTAGCCAAAGCCTTTTATACATTTAGTCCCCATCAACCTGGCAAGTATAAGAACAAACGCATATCCAAAATGAAACGCTCAAATAGAAGCAATAGACATGATGTTGACAAAAAGTAAAACGCTGGTGCCACTATATACAGGATTAACAAAACACTGTCACACTCCCAAATCTCTTTCTGATATCTAACAACCCAACCTAGATAAGTAAGACAAAAACATGACATGGAACCAATATCAAATATATATATTATCACAAACATACAGTAGCATTCTGTTGAGCAGGCAAGCGTCCAGCCAAAACAAGCTTTGGTGCAGTGAGTGCCTGCAAAGAATTAAAATAAGGGAGGGTGAGAAACGTGAGATGCCAAAATGCAGATTACTACGGTAGAATAGTTAAAAAAACCACCATAGTTTGTACAAGCCTCATTGGTCATCAATATCGGTAATTCGGTACCATAAAGGCATAAACACTAAAGATATCACAAACTAAGAGACTGTGAGGAAGCAATTTGAACCTCTGTCAAAAGTGTACATGAAGTAGCCAAAGTGAAGGCTCCGCGACCAAATGGTAGAGCAGTAGTCCTTTGTCCAAACAGCCACAGCTGAGCCTACATCAATTCCAAAAAAAGGTACGTACAGATTCAGTTTCTTCCTTCAACTACCAAACGGAAAACAACATTTCCTCAGTGCCTCAAAAGGCTCCTATCTATCGTAATGTAAGAGTGGGATATACACAGCCTTACCCCTTTATCAAATATTACACGAAGCACTTACTTCCTTTAACTGTTAATAATTAATAAAATTATCAAACTACATAAAGAGGTGGAATGTAGAAGGCCAGAATCATATTCTTGATAATCTCTCAGTCTACGATTCCGAGTTGCATTATTATAGAAGCAAATCAGAAAAAGTGAGAGAGCTCTCTGATTCATGCAAGTTTCAGGCTAAGCCATCTTGACCACCCAGTGCACAAGATCATTCAACGCATCTTTTCATCGAAAAAGATGTTCCAAACAAATAATTAGCGTGGCACCGAAGCTGTTTACTGAACTTATTTCATTCACCTATGTCACTAACATCAATTAATTGCAAATTATGAAGCTTTGCATCTTTGTCATCTTTTGCGAGGGTTCAGATATAATATATACTGTACTTGTTAAAAGTAATTAGTGTGTAGCTTTTAAAAAAGTAACCAAAGAATACGCAAATAACACAACAAATATCCTAGAAGTACATCCTCTTCAAAAACTAATGCACAAAGCGTGAGTGTTGGAGTAAATAATGCTGTTCCACAGTTTCAAAAGGACTCAATGAATGGCAAATACTAGTATCCACAATGTCCACGCACTTTATAGACATTGATAACAAGCTATTCAAACTTCAGTAAGTTACACCACCTTACTGTAAAAACTTAAAAGTTAAAAGTATTTGCCGTGATAAAAAGACAATGCTAGGTCAAGTTAGCCCCCTGACAAAAAGAACTTCCTGCTCCGTATGCTAAGCAGAATTTTAATTTATGTCCACACACTACAGCATTATAGAGATGTAAGGCATGCTATAGCTTCAGATACCCTCACATATGCGGAAAAAATTGATTACTCATGACTCATCTACTAGCATAAGACGTCCAAATTGACAGATTGGTAAAAGAACTAAGGGGTTATGAACAAACTGGTAAAAAGAGGCTGTCTTTGGGACAAATTGGTAAATAAATGAATGGTTGGACAAATACACCAAAAAAGTAACCACCAATATAATTACGGTGTGCTTAAACCTCCAATTTCTTAATCACTTATATCTCCTACTACATATCACTGCACCTCTTTCTCGCCAAAATGCAATATTTTCTGTAAACTATTAAGAACTAACCTAGCACATTAACGTGACCCAGCACAATCCCAATTTTCGAGATCATGAGCCTCTTAATCGAACTTTGTTACCTAAATGACTCAAACCTGAATCGCCCACAAATTTTTGCAAACACTTGCCCAACCCTTGGACTTAAACACATAAATTTACAGGAAACACATTATTTAAAATATATAAAATGGATAAATAGATTAAAAAAGCTACACTAGTTCTCCATGATTCTCACTTACACCTAGACTAAATTATTGCAAAATATCAAAAATGTATGTCACAATATCAATTCCAAACAAACAATCCTAATCTCAATTGTTACTTTTTAAATTTAGGGTTATTTCATGGGAATAATCCATCCTAAGCTCCCTCTTCTCATATTAATCCATCCTAGAGTTTAACTGAGAAATATCTCATCTTTGACTTCATTTAACTTGTAGTAGACTAACCCAATTTTTGACCTGATATTCCCGGTTTCTAAACAAGTGACTTTGTGGGTCTTATTCTTCCTTCTAATTTTTCTTCTTCTTCTTCTTTCCCTTAAACGTTTTCCTAATCACCCAAATTAAAGTTTCTTCTCTGAGCTCCACCCCTGCTACCACATCCAGCGGACCAACACCACACCCACCACGGCATCCACCTTCCCTCGACTACATCCACCCCACCCATTGACCTCGCCCTCACCACGCCATCCACCTTCCCCGGGCTACATCCACCCCACCCATTGACCTCACCCTGCTACCGCAACTTCCACCCTCTCCCTCCTGCTGCCTCTAGCCTCTACCCTTCCCATCACTTCCCCAGATTTGTTCCTCTCTTTCCTCTCCATCCCTACCACCATTATCGTCGTCGACCACTTAAATCAGCCATTAAAATCAATTTCATAGTAATTTGAAGTGAAGACCACACATTTTCCAAAAACAATTGACATCAATAGTCGCACTACTAATCCCATTCCACTATACTCTCATTAATTGAACTACAACACTCATCTGGACATCATTATTTCCACATTTTTCATCAAAATCAACACCTAAAACTTCCGTTAACACAAAGCTTTTAATCATGGTATCATTATTATCAACATTTCTGTTAAAATCACTTGGGTTTTCTTTCAGATCTTGCACATGGGTTTTCATCAATTATTTAACGACGAGGAAACGACACGCTAATGAAGCCAATAATTCAGATGGGTACGCCGGAGATGATGGGTGAGTAATTGGTGGCTGAGTTGACCAGGGAGGTGAGGGGCAAGTTGAGGGAAGAGGAGAAGGGAAGGGGTTATTATTGTTTTAATGGTTGGGTTAAGGTTATTATTGTTTATTCATTTTACTTTTTCTTAAAGTGTGGCCTGACAAACAAGTAGTCGGTGGTTACCTGGTGCATTGTGAGATAGATGACGTCAAAGATAAGATTTTTTCCAGTTAAACACTAAGATGGATTAATATGAGAAGAGCAGGCTTGAGATGGATTATTACCATGAAATAACCCTTAAATTTATGTGGGATGAGATTAGCTTAATTAGTTACCTTTAATTAATGACGAGAAGTTCACCTAACCACTCAAGTGATCAATTTTTCGGTGTATTTGTCCAATTATTCATTTTTCTTTACCAATTTATCCCAAGATAAACTTGTTATACCAATTTGTCCATGTCCCCTTACTTTTTTTACCAATTTGTCAATTTGGCCTAAATGACTATAAGAGTTCACTAAACATAGATCACTTGCAACAAGTACAAAGTTACAAGGAAACAACTTGTCACAGAAATCAGACAAGTTGAGCAAAACAGTAGAAAAAAAGTCATTGGGACGAGGACCATGCCGGTCATTTATTTTCAGATCTTGAGACATTGATTTGAACACCTGCTTCTATTAGAGAGTGGAACGGACAGAAAGAAAAGAAAGAAATATCAAAAAACTAGTAAAGATATAATTAAACTGTTTATACCTGCTGCACATCCTGATCTGATGCATTGTGATTTGTAGAAGTTTGAATTGCCACAGGTCTTGCAGAACACAGAAGACGCCTGACCTAGTACAATCAAGGAAAAACTTCATACGACAGCAAAGCAGCTTCTATAAACTCTCACCAAAAGATAATACGGAGAATGAATTTCTGAGACCTCATGGCATACAACTGAAACAACTCATGATCACATTCCATCTAACATACACGAAAGTAACATGCAAAAAAGGGAGGGGGAGATTAAACGAATTTTCCACCATAGTACTGAAATATGGCTGCTAGTATAATTACCGCTGATTAACAGACTGTAGAACAACATAGTTTATCAAACAAAATACGAAGAACCCCCAAACAAGTGAAACTGAATACTGGAGTTGTTCTTGCACATTGAAGTATTGAAATTTAAGTTTCACTCTCTCACACTCCCTATTCTTCCTCGGACATTCAAGTAAATCCTAACCTTGGAAAATAGTCTTGTTCTCTTCTTCCCTACCATAGGATTCAGGCATGCCTAAATCCCAAAAGTACCCTAAAATCATGCTGTCATGCCTAAACTTAGTTTAACTCATACGCATCAGTCAAACAGGCAAACAAACAGGTAAAAGTCATATTCATCATGTGGCCTTTATAAATATTTTTCACTCTCCGCTCCATTCTAATGACAAATTGAAGAGCTATGTTCTAGCAGGAAAGAAAGCATTCAAAACTAAAACCTAACCTCATTCAGACGTAGGTCTCTACCATAGCGCAACTGAGTACTAGAGTTAAATAAATGCTCCATCCCGTCATTGGTAGAATCATCAGATGAATTCACATCCTCAAATTTTAATGTGTCCATCCCGATTGTGTCTGATATTGTAGAGGGAATTGTCACTGGTTGTAGCTGCAGCATATATGGTGCAGACATTGAAATCACATCCCTGTTGGTTTGAGTTTCAGGCTTTTCATGTTTGTCAAGGTATGCTATGCTAGACAAAGCCATATCTTCTCGTCCAAGAAGAACATATGCAGCAGCAGGCCAGCCTGTAGGAGGGGATTCCCGACACTTATCAATTACCTACAGAAGACAAGTAAGAATAAACACATCAACAAATGGAGAAATTGAGCGATGAAACAAACTGACAATAATACATGTAGATAAAACCCCTAACAACAGTATTAGAGTTATGAAGCTTTTGTCATTTCTCATTTTAGTATCATGGGCCATTAATGAAGTTCTTGAGAAAGTAGCTTAAATGTCTCAAAGGTAACATTAGAATCATGAGCTATTATATAAAAAGTTCTTGGGAAACTAGCTTACATGTCTCAGGGGTAATGAAACACCAATAGGCAATAAATCGAGCTGTTGAAGACCAAAATTTTCCCCAACCATTGCAAGGACCATTTTCTCCTCCGAGGTTGATGAAGAACCTAAAGCAATGTTACAAAATACACCAGAAGAAAGCTTCTTACCGATGCAACTTGCGCCTGAGAATAAGCTATAGAATGATACCACTTTACGTGACCAACTAACAGCAGAGCTTTCACAGCTACGAACAAGAGGCGGAATGTCATTTATGTTTGTAAGAGTGAGTCCATGCATTAAACAGCTCTCAAGCCATCTGTATAAGCTTGGGGGAGATCGTGGTGAAGAAGGCTTACATCTTTTCAATTTTTTGGAGAGAAAAGGAAAATCACGAATATAATAGTCAACATAGCTCTCCTCTCCCAAAAGATTAGCAGTTTTAGATAAAAGAATGACTAGACGCTCCAAATCCCTGCAACAACCAGCAAAGAAACTGAAACAAGCTATACACTTACAGTTTTAAGCTAACGGAGATGGCGTTATAATAAGCAACACCCAAACCTAAATGCCAAATTATTGAGAGAAGTCTAAATAAACTAATTTCAAACAAATAATAAATTACCCCACTGGTCATTCAGCAGGGTTAAGTTCATAATTTTCAGTTAGATATTGTGAAACCAATCCGGAATTTTAACCCACGCAGAGGCAACTATACCCAGGAGAAATCATATTTATGAAGCACATACGAATAATAAGCTTACAGACTAATACATCACGATACACCACTTCAGCATACCTTACTATTAACTTACTTTATTTGCCAATCAGTAACGGCATAAAAATCAGCTGCTATAACTATCTCCCAGCAGCTTGTTTCCTTACAGTTATCAATACCTTTTCATTTACAATCAAAGACAACTGAAAACTAACTTCTCAGATTACATACTTTGTAAGGTAAGTTGGAAGACAGGGATATCACTATTATCTTATGAGACACTACACAAAAGACAGCATCCACATAACAATGGCAAGGAAGGAGAAACTTCTCCACTAACCAAAGAACAAAACATGATAGAGCATTAAAAAATTCTGGAGGGCCTCAATAAGGTGAAAAAGAGCTGGATGACCAAGAACATACTCAAACCAACCATGGTGGTTTGTGAAAGAAATATTCAGCTAGCATCAAAGACTCACTGCTAATGGAAGAATTAGTTAGGGCACAAATGTTCAAGAAAAGAACATAAACAAGAAAGCCTGAATGTTCAACTTGAATATTTACATGGTCTTTTATCGACTCAAAGCTTACGACAACAATAACATTAATTAATGAATACAAACTTACCGCTTTCGAAGATTGATCAGTTTAAGATTTTCGTAAACTGCGTGCAATGAATCCAAGCACTCAGTCAAAAACATGGAAAGCTCTTCCGGTGTG
This sequence comes from Silene conica, assembly GCA_029255685.2. Lineage (NCBI taxonomy): Eukaryota > Viridiplantae > Streptophyta > Magnoliopsida > Caryophyllales > Caryophyllaceae > Silene > Silene conica. The sequence goes on along the minus strand of CM055318.2, from coordinate 21,599,216 downwards.
AAGATATTGTTAAACAGCGAAAAGCAATATGTTTCTGGCTTCTCATCCAACCCAGCAGTTACCACTCCAGTGAAGAAGTTACGAGCGCAATAGTTCTTATGAAACTCGCTATTAATGAGAAACTCCCATGAAGAGTGAGGTGCATGAGCTGACTCCTTCAGTGAAACGGACTGAGACTTTCCACACAGTTGCAGTAAAATAGATGTAAAACAATCCCACTCAGAATCAGGATTCGAGTCAGTGTTTGAGAGATCAGCAGTCTCATACTTTCCCCAAAGAAGCTTCAGAAAATGATTATAGAATGGAGAACTAAGACCCTCAGACATTGCCATTATGCAGTCAGTTGTCAAGGAACATGAAGGACCTCTTCGTAATGCACATCTTATCATCTGACCGATATTAATAGCAAGGCAAGCAAACAATTATGATAGAAAGAATAAATGTTGTTGAGAGCAATCAACAATACCAACACAACATACGACGTGCATAAGTTTGAACAGACACGGAATCCAACACCACAACCCCACCCCACCCCCCAGCACAGCAAAAAACAGAGAGAAATATAACCATACTGAATTTCGACTTTTTGTAAAGGTAAAGGTATCGGCTCTCACAGCCTATTACACTAAATGCCACCTCAAAATCTTGTAAAATTGATCGTGGTGTTCATTAAAAAATTTACAACACGGTCATGTGTCGGTGATATGGCCTCGATTTGATACAATTGGACGCTATGTTCACAAACAATTTTTCAACATTTCTTAAAGAAGGTGAACTGTGAAGTGTTTCACTATTTCCGGAACAGGTGGGCAATGGACTCATTCAATAAGACTTTAGAAGTCCAGGGCCGTCTAAATTCTGAAACTAATCTATTATAACTAAATCAAGAAAGAAAAAAAATCATAATAGAGATCAAGGATGAAAACTATTAAAAGTGGCTAAAAAAAAGAAAATGTCAGAGGTCAGTAACATATTGTTTTCAGCAACTAAGAGCAAGCGCAATGGTTTTGCTAAGGGACTTAGCTAATAATTAACAAAAGTATTAAGCTAACGTGAAAACCATTGTTTCACCTTAAGTGGATTAGCTTAATCCAAGCTAGTAGCGGAGCTACTTGCTTGAGAAGGCCCACAATTTCACTTAACCAATCCTGGTGCAATGTTTTTGTTATACTTTAAAATTGTGGGGTCGTTTAAGCTACAAGAACTATTGCTTCACCATTGGGTGTGATTGTAGCTTAAAAGGGAAGTAGCTTGAAAATATGAGGTGGCAATTTCTAGCTACAACCTTGTTGCTAACCATTGCACTTGCCCTAATATCACATAACAAGCATTTAAGTAGCATAAAATAAAACGATAGACAAAATTCCACCACCAGGGCATAGAAGTTTCTAAAGTAATTTTTCCCAAGAAAGCATGATTATTTTTTACTGAATTCTTGAAAACGATCACATCAACTATAATTGATCCCATTAGTAAGAGATAAGGAGACAAATGAAAAGCATATGGAGGAGTAATCGGTACTAGCTAAATGTAACCAATCATTTAATTAGATATGTGTCACATTTAAAAAACATAATCTTATCAGCAAACGCCTATAGCAAGGTTTACGACAGCAGGAAAGCATCTTTGAACTTGACAACTTCACACTAAATCTAGTGCCACCAAAATATTCAGATATCGCAACAAGAATGAATAGCAAGAATGTTCAAAAAAATTTATGCGGAATCCAGAAATGAAAAGAAGATTGTGCAGGAAACAGACAAAGAAGCAATGAGTTTCTATGTACCTGTCCATTGCTTAAGATTACATTTATCCTGGACCCAACAGGATCAGCCAATCCTATAATCTTTGTATTTTGTGTAGATCTGTTCTCAGGAGATTTGTAAGTTTCTTCAAGCCAATGTTGGTCTAAATGAGAAGAAAGAATATATTTACAAAGGCGCTGCTTCCCCGACTGCAATTGCAATAACAAGAATAATTAGACAAAATTGTGCTTTTTACTCTACAGATGTGTAGTTAACAATATAGAAGGGGAGTACGGAAACAAAAGAGAGCATGAACAGTTTATACAAAAGAAAGGAAAATTAAAGATCGGTAATATCAAGAGAAAATCTCCTCTTACATCATCTGACATGAGGTTAAGGTGAGATTTGAAATAGGAAAATTTAACAGGAATAATCCACACTATAGGTAGTCTTCTCATATTAACCCCGACTTGAGATTAACCCACAATAAACTTATAAACCTAACATTGACCGCCCTCATTTCAGACTGAACTCACTGGAAGGGCTACCTTTCCTACCAACTTAAGATTTTCTTAATGCTGAATTGCAAAGGGATTTAGATGACAAAGATGCGAAGATAATGTGGTATAATCTTAGTTTAAGAAAAGCACGTCTTGGATGAGGCCCTGGCCAAAACGCCTCGGTGCATTTTAGGCGTACCTTTTAGACAAGGCTCACCTAACCAGGCTAGCTAGTACATACGCACTTTCCGTATCTTTTAGACAGGGCTCACCATTTCTTTTGCGCATTATTCCTAACTGTACTCCTTGACATGTTAGCCTACTTGAAAACCCCTAAAAAGACTATTGTTGCACAAAATTTTATTTGGAAATTCCAAATGGCGCATCAAGCCCAAAAGGCGTGCACCCTCGCCTTGCGCTTTGCACCTCGGCCCCTTAGCGCCTTGCACATTTTCAAACTAAGGGCATAGCAGAGCGTGACAGGGAGTTAAATTTTAACTTGTGGTTGATGTTCATGTTCATATGAAGGGGTTATAAGATAAAAGGGTAAATTTATATACCGGAGGGAGTAGTCAAGGGACAATAAGAAGGTGATACCTAATTACAAAAAAAGGGCTATAAACAAAAACTAAAACAGTGTCCCCATGCATTCTTCTATTTCAATCGGCCAAGAAAAGGGAATACAGCTATTAAAAGCTGTTTTTTTACAAGTAATATAGAATATCAACTAAATGACACAACACCTAGGTACAAAACAGCAAGGGGATGATGACATTCATTACAAAAGATAATCTGCTAAATGTTGTTAGTCACTGGACGGTATAGCAATCACATGTTTTCTGCTCATTTGCAACAGAATTTACAAGTATCTAGTAGAGATTAACAAGGGACAAAGATCAATTATAAATATTCGGAACATTCATGAGACTTTATTGAGTAAGGTCCCCCTGCTTTATTATGGTAATACTCTTTGGAGGAACTGGGTCTTTCCTGGGTAAATTTTACTGATCTAAAGCAATTGGTATGGTAGATTGATCCATTAAGATGTTTCTTATCAATTCGTGTCTGCTGATGAATCTTTGTGTTCCAATATACAGGAAAAAAATACATACATAAAGGTAGACCGCGTTCTCTGGATCCAAAACAAGGATGTCGTCAGATGAAAGCGCCCCAACCTTAACCCTGAAACATACTTGCAATCAAAACAATGAACAAAAAAATTGCACTTGAATTTAGGGACTTAGTCACTGCATAACCTTGGGTGAAATACAGAAACAGGTTCAGCTGCAACTGCTTGTATGCTCCAACTTATTTCTGTTTTGATGGCAACAAGTATATCGCCATTCTTTTCAACCTGAAGCCTCATGCACAGTAAACTTCTCTGCTCTTGAAAAAGGAGACAAATAATTGGAGCAGCATTTTCATCGGTCGCCAGAAAAACCTGCAAGACAAAACTATGTCAGCAGAAAACAGAGCACGCTTAAAGTAATTTTTATATGACTCTGCTCTTTCTCCGTGAGAAAGAGCTCTTTCTCCGTGAGAAAGAAATAACCAGCTATGTTAAGAAAACTGCAAATTAATATCCTTATTTCACAAGGGACCAAAAATATACTAGTGAAACCCGAAGGTTCGACAAATTTCCTACTCCCTTTTAACTTTCAGTAGCTAACTCGTATGAGTATATAACAACGCGATTAGAGCATTAGAATGATAAGTTTCTTCTAACGCATACTCCATATCACAGATACTAAGTAATGACCATACCTTTGTTTTTTCTATTTAACTATAGTGAAAAGGAATGAAGGGAGACAGGGAGGGAACAAGCAAGTACAAACAGACGACAAAAGAGAGACTGATAAAAAGCATAAATGGTTCACAAAAAAGGACGGATGTGGGAGATTTTAAGAATTTAAATTATTCAATCTGCGATTAAATTTTACAGATAACTATACCTCTATACCTGCAAATTTGCCAAACCAGCAGTAACACAATGAATCAAAGCAGTACAGATTGCCACATATCAAGTTATGGCTTCTCAAAAAACTAAAGCCTGGGATAGAGAGAAAGAAACAGAAATTACCTTGGTGGCAGCTGTTCGAGAACCTTTTGCTTTCCAGATTATCCGGAATGAAAACTGTTTAGGAAACACTTGAGTGCCATTAAAATTGGAAGTAGAATTTGCTTCTTGTCCAGAGCAAGAGTTAACACATTCTACTAGCCAAAGAGAGTGTTGCATCTTCTCTGAAGGGCACAAAAATAATAATCAATCAGTAGAAAAAAAAACAAATTTATTTCTTAATTACCTCAGAAAACAAAGAAGGCGGGATAGTAGGAACCTCTATTATAGGAAGCAATTACAGGAATGCGTTCACTGCTCCAAATTGTTCTCTCATCAAAGTCTTTCATCAATACTTCGCCTCTTTCACCAACAAATGTTGGCTGCTAAGGTATAGTAGAAGAATATGGATGGCTTAAATTATGGATTGCCAACCCAATTACAGCAATATTACCAGAAAAGGGAGTCAAATAAACAACCACTAAAATATTTTTAAAAAGCCACTAAGCTATGTGTTACACATCTTGTCAATAAAAAACAAGAGAAGTGGGGGTGAGGGTGGGGGAAAAGCTGGCAATAGGGGGGGAGAGAACAGCACCAACAACTTTACCTGGGGTTCTTCAAGCGGATCATTCAAAATGAGATGTGAAGACACGGATGCAAGATTTGCTTTGCCAATATGATTCATGGTAGGAAACCCTAAACATTGTTGGGGGCTAAGGTGAACTTCTTTCCTAGAGAGTGATATATCCCTAGCACTTAAAAATGGGCTAGAGGATAATGGGGGGTTCCCCTCTGCTGCTTGCTGCAAAAGCAGGCCAAAGGGTAATGGCCATATTGAGGTGATCATGCCAGGAAGCGGGATTGATCTCAACTCACCTGTAGCAGAAAGAAACTGTAATACTCAATTTCTATGCATAATGCTAACAGAAAATGCTGATTTCAGCAGAGATGGATCGGTTCAACCAGAAATGTTTGCCTACATACTGTGCGAGCCACCAGTGACCCAAGTTTTGGTCAGAAACAATCATGTGAACTTCTTTCAAGTTCTAATGATCCAATGAATAAACAAAAAACATGTACCAATACTTTTCAGGCAATCACTAAATAATGCAAAAGCAACAGGGGTACAACTGAATCAGCTTATCTGCTTACCGGATGTGCTAAAAATTGTCAAAGCATCTACTTGCAATACACAAAGTACGGCCTCAGGTGAGTGAGCCATATGACACCAACAAGCCTGAGAAGTCAATAAAGTACATAAGTCAAAGTAAAGATTGGTCTTTGTAGGAAAATGAAAAGTAACTGAATAATGTAGCCTTAGTTTGAAAATGTGCACTGAGGCGCCAAAAGGCCAAGGCAACGAGGCGCACAGCGCAAGGCGAAGGCGCGCGCCTTTTGAATGCGAGGCGCCCTATTTTTGATAACAAATTTTGCCTTTTTAGGAGTTTTCAAGTTGGCTAACATGTCAAGGAGTAAAGTTGGGAATAAAGGGGAACAGAAAAGGTGAGTCGTGTCTAAAAGATATGGCAAGTGCGTACTAGTTAGCCTTGTTAGGTGAGCCTTGTCTAAAAGGCGCACCTAAAATGCACTGAGGCGTTTTGGCTAGTGCCTCGCCCAAGGCGCGCAGTTTTTAAATTAAGAATGAGGCAGTGTCGCACATTACATTTTACTGTCCGTCTGCAGGAAGAGAATATGCCGGAAGCATAAAAGCCCTTATAAATAACAATATTTTGAGTCTATAAATATGAATAGTATAGCTGATGGTTCAGACTTTGTTACCAACACATACAACAATAGAGAAGCACAAAGGCATTACATTTAGAAACATGGATAAGACCTAATGTACAGAGGACGTCCTTCACCAACAACAGCAACAAAAACAATATTAACCCAATAACTTCAAGCCTCACACCTATGGCAGGGTAAACGGGTCACCTATGGCAGGGTAAATGGGTCAGATGAATGCAGCCATACCCTTTAAGTTGAAATCACAAAGAGGTTGTCTGTGAATGATCTATAACGAAATTTGCATAGATAGTTGGATTGACCGATTACTACTTTATAACGTAATAAACACAAACAGTTTCATTTTGCTTTTATCCATCACATGTTGATAAAAACAATGCAATGAAACACATCTAAAAAAGGAGACTCATATGGTCTGGAGTAATTGAGTATTTAAATGAAATATGATCCTGTAAAGATAAGCACGTCCGAAATGGTAGCCTCATGGTGTAAAATCTCGGGCAAGACGTATCGTATCGTCCGAGGTGTATCGTATTGAAGGTGATGGAGACAGAGATATCCTGAGATGTATCGGGTTAATTGAAAATAGGAAAATATCCGGCGAACTCGGCTTAATACGTCCTGCCATAAACGACTTATAACTTATTCCGACCAAATTTCGTAATGAAAAGCTCTTAAAAATTGTAGGTCATTGGTCAAATTAATAACTCCCTCCGTCTTGATCATTTGTTATCTATTTAATTTGGCACAAAGACAAGGAAATGAGATGAAGACAAAAAAACAATGAAAAAATAAGTTCTTTCACATGTCCACTTGCCCACATCACATTCCCACTTGTCCACTTTTGTAAATTTTACCAAAAGTAAAATAGGTAACAAATGAGTGATACACCCTGAAACGGAAATAGATAACAATTGACGAGAGGGAGTATTTAAATAGAATTAATCTAAACTTTATATGAAAAAGCCAGTAGATAACAAAATATCTACAAACGCTTGTGAAGTAAATAAAACCACCATAACCACGACTTGAAGCGCGGCGGCTAAGTAGAGGACAATTCCGCGACACCGTTACCACGACCGCGATCGCGATTTTAAACCACGGGTTGCCTTCTTATCAACAAAAGGCAAACATAATAGTATAATGCATCGAGTTGATAGGGAAAGAAGAAAACTACTGCAGCACAGCTGCGACACTTTTAACATTTAAGTAAAACGTACTTAATGTTGGATAGAGAATGAAAGTATACCATAATGACTGTCGAGCTGAGGGTAAATCTCTTGTACACACGTGATCCCGCTATCCACATTATCCTGAAGTAAGTAAAGAGATTCCTCTCAGGTGCTTCAAATAACACACTTCCAAGAAAAAGAAAAGCTCATACTAATGATTATTAGGCCATAATCACCACACACACTACAAATAAAAGGGCAGCCCGGTGCACGATGGCATCCCCGCTAGGCGAGGGTCCGGGGAAGGGCCCCACCACAAGGGTGTAATGGGGGCAAGCCTTCCCTTGCCATTTTGGCAAGAGGCCGCTACCAGGGCTTGAACCCATGACCTCACGGTCACAAAGCAACACCTTAACCGGTGCGCCAAGGCTCCCCTTCACCACACACCCTACAAATGAAGAAAAAAAAAATTGTTTCGACCAATGAATTGTCCATACATATATTAATTTCTATCATATTTCTTGTTTGACTACCCCTTTCTGCTTCCTTAATTCGATACAAAATGTGAGGAACTAGAAGAAACACAAGGATGAAGCATATTCAGAATACCTAATTTCCAATGACTTGCACTGTGCACAGTATATTGCTTGATGTAGAACAGTTCACTTTTAAATCAATTTTATTCTTTATTCAACCAAAGCGCCTCGGTGCGACCTAGGTGTGCCTTATAGACAAGGCACAACCAGCAAGAGCGTGAGACACACTATTATGCAATTTCAACAAAAAAAATTCTTCTAATACTTTTATTATCCTCTTCTCATTGGCACATTATCACAAGCATTTACTCTTTACAAGTTGACGTTCCTTAATACACATAGAAGAAAAATATTGCCTAAAACCTTATCTTGAAACAGAAATTTGTTTGCAATAAATATGTGTCGCGCGTGTGTATATGAAGTATAGCAACTTCACCTCACGCCTTATGCTATGTCACCTCAGGCCGTCCTCGTGCCTTTTAAAACCTAAGATAGCTCGTATAAAATGTATCAAATAGCATGGAAAGAGACGCTAGTAAGGTTTTATGCACAAGACTAAACCTAATCACCAAGCGCCAAATAATTGCAACAAATCGAAAATAAAGCATTTCCTGAACCAACTGCAATAGAATTGAAATGAAGCGATCGACAAGAGACCTAGTAACCTAGTTTCATGAACTTTCACCTAAAACATCAATTAACCTCACACGCCAAATTGAGCACCAAAAAAACACTCAGATTCTCTCACACTCCACAAAATCAAACAAACGTAATCATCAACGGCCAAAAGATAAGCAATAAAAACAAAATAAAACATTTGATAGGGAATTAACTGCAAAAGAAAATAAAATTGAAAAATGAAATGATTGATGAAGTGAGACCTATTTCCACGGATGAAAATCTCGTGATCGGCAGCGGAAAAGGAGAAAGAAGACGGCGGCGAAACGGAGAAGTCGAAGTGGTCTTGCTCTCTAGTAAGCTCTGAATCAAAGAGAAAGTAGTCGTATTTATCGGCGACATTGTTACGGTTGGAATTTTCCAGGGGATTACCGTCGAGAGCTTCTGCAATCAGTCCGAAGGGTTTGAATTCACCGAGTACAATTAATTCTCTTTCTCCCACACTCATTTTTGCTTGGAAAAAACTCTCACTCTACTTCGCCTGTCTACTGCTTGTATGTTGCGTTGTTACATGTGAAAATATTAAGACTCCCGCGCTCTCTCTATTTCAGAAGATGTTTGTGTTCGTAGCCTCCTTCAGTGTCGTCTTGTGGACTTCGGACTAGCCCAACAACACCATGATGGCCGAGGTCATATCCCATAGGTTGTCACGAGTAGGGATGGCAGTGGGTCGGGTACCCAACAGACTTTTAGGGTCGGACCCTAACGGGTCGGGTATGGGTCTGAATTTTTTAGACCCACTAGGGTATGGGTCTTATATAAAAAAAACTTCGGGTCGGGTCCGGGTCTTGGTCTTGGGACCCTACCCGACCCTTAGACCCTTAAATTTATTAAAAAAAAGAAAAACAAAAACAAAAACAAAAAACACACGTACGAATGTCAATAACCCAAATAATACACACAAACAGATGACCCTATTAGTTATCATTAATATACTATACGCATATCCAAATAATCATTAAGAATAACGAGGAAATTGATGAAAATGATGAGTTTGGGTACTGTAAATGATATAATCTAGGGTCGGGTACGGGTAATGATCCAAATAACCAAGACTTTGTAATACTTTAATCAAGAATTTGTAATTTAATTCGAACTTTGGTACATTTTAGTGAATGACTCGATAAGAAAAATTGGACCCTTGGGTAGACCCTACCCGGACTCAGACCCATTAGGGTCGGGATGGGTCCATTAATTTTAGACCCTTTAGGGTATGGGTCGGGTATGGGTCTAAGGTTTTTTACTTCGGGTCGGGTCGGGTCTTGCCGGACCCTACCCAAACGCTACCCATTGCCATCCCTAGTCACGAGTATATTAGGGGGCACTTGGTTTGAGTTAATAAATAAAGAACGTGCTTTTTAAAAAATAATTTTAATTTTTTATACACAAATTCTTATTTGCAACCGCACTATCCGTCGCAAGCTTGTAACGGATATCGTTTTCTCTCATAAAATACGCACTTTTTCTCTCTCTCTCTCCAATATTATTCCTGTGGTCCCCTTTCTCCACTAACTCATTTTGTATCCATTTTATCTCACAAAATATCCGTCACAAATAGACCCGTCGCAAGCAAGACTTACTATTTTTTATATAGGATTTTCTCACATTATCTTTGTCGTTTCTTTTATTATTCTAAGGTCCTGTTCTTTCTGTTTTATTTTCAGATCAGCTCTGTTCAATTCAGTTCAGTTTTGTTCAGTTCAGTTCAGTTCAGCTCAGCTCCATTCAATTCAGTTCAGTTCAGTCCAGTTCAGTTCAGTCCAGTTCAGTTCAGTTCAGTTCAGCTCAGCTCCATTCAATTCAGTTCAGTTCAGTCCAGTTCAGTTCAGTCCAGTTCAGTTCAGTTCAGTTCAATTCAGCTCAACTTTATTAAGTTCAGCCCACATTGACACATTGTTATTGTTATTGTTTTTAATTTATTTATTGTTATTATTACTACTTTTTTTATATATATATATAAAAAACCCGGGAGACTTATATAGATAAGAAAAACAAGATTTACAAGAAATTATTATTATTATTATATATTTATATATTTTTCTATTTTTTATTATAAATTGTTTATTATCATTGTTATTGTTTATTATTACTATTATTATTATTGTATATATATATATATAGAGATTGTATCATGTGAGGTCTATGATCTTAAATGAGGATTGAGGTCTACTATAAGAACCATTAGATCAACAAGAAAAACCATGAGATGATGCCACGTGGATAATGTACAACTTCAGCAAAAAAACCAAACACTACTCCAGTGGGGGTCGAACCCACTTCAGCAAAAAAACCAAACACTACTCCAGTGGGGGTCGAACCCGCGACCCCGCGACCCCGTGACTTTCTGGTTAGATTTAATAAAAAAAAAAGACGCCAGCGGCAGGAGTCGAACCCAATACCTCCAGATCAACAGACTAATACCGTAACCATTGTTCTACAACAACCTCATTGATTATAATCATATTTTATTTTATTAATACAGTTTTATACTTTGTTTTGAATTAACTTAACAGGTATACTCGTTTCGCATAAATTTCTTATTTATTTTTCTAGCTCCTTCTTTGTTTACCTTGTTAATGACTTTTTCTCGAAATATTTTTTTTCGTAATTTTTTTTCTCGAAATGTTTTTGTCGGAATTTTTTTCTTCTCGAAATTTTTTTTCTCGAAATGTATTTTTCTCAAATTTTTTTTTCTTTTTTTTTTTCGAATTTTTTTTTTCTTTTTTTTCGTAATATTGTTCTGAAGAACCCATGATATTGTATTGAGTAACCATTTCTCATCCCGTTTTAGGATACCCGGTCCCCAAAAAGGGGTTCACTCTTTCCCTCTTGGGTGTCTTTTGATTTTTTATCCTATTTAAACGAATATAGGAAGGAAAGGGTTTAGGATTGGATTAGGCCATTTTCATGTCTAAATGCGTAGATATCCACCTTTAAATGCGTAGATACACATGGCTAAATTGATAAATACACATGGTTAAATGCGTAGATACACATCTCTAAATGCGTAGATACTAGAGCTGACCGTTTGCGGGCTTGGGCTGGACATGGGCCGGGCCTAACCTATTAAAAAGTGTCCAACGGGCCTTTTTCTAATGCCCGTGCCCGCTATGGCGGGCCTATTATAACTGCCCGTACCCGCCCTATATACCTTAGCGGGCCAACCCGCGGGCTTGCGGGCTTTTATTGAAATTAATTACTGAAAAATCAAACCAACAAAACGATAAAAAAAACATCACGATTAACAAGTTTGCAAAAATAAAACTAATAACATAAGAGTTAAGATCATGTTCATGACTTTCAAAATTGTAACTAAATATTATATTTGTTTCATATAAAGTCTCAAAACGCTTCGAAATATCAGTGGAGGAAGGCACGTCTTTATTTGTCATCCATGTCTTGTTCTTCATCCTCGATATAAAACCCGTGAGAATCATGAGATATTATACATATATATTTGAAAATATTAATAGCTACCTTATTGATATAACAAAATAGTAAAAAAAAAACATATTTGGGGAGAGAGTTATTAATTTAATGTTAGAATAAAAGTAAGTTAAAAATTACCTAACGATAACCCTTTAGCTCGTAACCAATCTTCATAATACACATACTATTTTCAAAACAAAACTTTTCAGTTTTAATTTATAATTTTTTTGTTAGGTTAAATATAAATTATAGTTTACAATTTTTGTAGCGGGCCTAGCGGGTTGTCCGTGGACAATTTTATTTAGTCCAGGCCCGTCCATTAATTTTAGCGGGCCTAACTTTCTTGTCCATACCCACTTATTTTAAAAAAAAAAATTGACCAAACCCGCTAGCAAAGCGGGCCGAACGGGGCGGGCCGAACGGGTTGGCCCGGATTTGGCCAGCTCTAGTAGATACACATGTCTAAATGCGTAGATACACGCCTTTAAATGCCTAGATACACATGGGTAAATGAGTAGATACATATGTCTAGTAGATACACACCTTTAAATACGCAGATACACATGACTAAATGCATAGATACACATCTCTTAATGCGTAGATACACACCTTTAAATGCGTAGATACACATCTCTAAATGCGTAGATTCACACCTTTAAATGCGTAGATACACATGTCTAAATGCGTAGATACACATCTCTAAATACGTAGATACACATCATTAACTGCGTAGATACACATGTTTAAATACGTAGATACACATGGGTAAATGCATAGATACACATCTTTTAATGCGTTGATACACATGTTTAAATGCGTAGATACACATGTCTAAATGCATAGATACAAATCTCTAAATGCGTAGATACACACCTCTAAGTGCGTAGATACACATGACGAAATGCGTAGATACACATGTCTAAATGCGTAGATACACATGTTTGAATGCATAGATACACATGTCTAAATGCGTAGATATACACCTCTAAATGCATAGATACACATCTCTAAATGCGTAGATACACATCTCTTAATGCGTAGATACACATCTCTTAATGCGTAGATACACATCTCTAAATCATACACACCTTTAAGTGCGTAGATACACATGGCGAAATGCGTAGATACACATGTCTAAATGCGTAGATACACGTGTTTGAATGCGTAGATACACATGTCTAAATGCATAGATACACACCTCTAAATGCGTAGATACACATTTCTAAATGCGTATATACACATGGCTAAATGCGTAGATACACATGTCTAGTAGATACTGTAACACCCCCATTTATTTAAGAACCTTTAACAAGACATTCTCAATAAATAGAGCTGTTACCATCTCGGAATGTTCGAGGTACTGAATAACAAAGTAAAACAAACCAAAGAATTTGATATAAAAACTGATTAAATTTGAACTTTTGATATTACAACTACTACGCAAAGAATAAAAGTACAACTGATAACATCTAAGTATGTGATCTAATTCTAAGTAGGTCCAAGCCATGTCTCTCTCCCTGCCCAGGCTCCTAGTACATCTGCCTCTGACCTGTAGAATCTACTCCCCATTCCGGATCATCGTAGGTGTACACGAATACACTGTCAACCTCGCGGTTGAGTAGGATAACATAATAATAAATAATGCAACGAACATGATATGCAAATGCCATGATATGCTCGAGCCCAATCACAATCTCAATCTCAAACTCATACCCTTGCACCAAGCCATACCGAACCTCCCGGCAGACTATAGTCGGCCGTCGCCGAACACCAGCATAACAGCAGAGGTCACCAGGTCTAGTCCTGCAGAACTAGCCTGGGCCCAAAAATATCTCGTAATCTCAACACCGTATCCAATGCATATGCCATGCTTATGAATGCAATATAAAATGTTCAACCAATATGTATCATTCTCATAATAATCACAATTGCATCCACAACATACAATATACACATCCATTCATAACACGTCATAGATTATGGTACAGTGTATCCTACCTGGATAGCCATATAATCCCATAGCAAGCCAGAAAATACACAAGGTTATGCCACTTCAATACCGTTACCTAACAATATAATATAAACAATTACTACTAATACAACTACGTAAACAAGGTATATTATATCAACCAATCAATTTAATTAGCCAAGTAATGTAATACGCATGACGAGACTATATTAAGCACAACTAGTCAATTAACTTAATCAGGTAATTAATTAAAATTCCCATGAGCATGAACTAATTGATCCTAACTACATAAACATGAACTAAACAATTTAAACTATTAACAGCATCAAACATAAACTAATCAAATAATATAAATAACCATCACATAAATATTATAAATACGAATAATAAACTTATAATAACAATCCTACTAATAACTTATAATAATAATAATAATAGCAATACTAACCATAATAATAATAACAATTAAACATAAAATAATACTACTACTACTAATAATAATAATATATAGACATTAACAACAACAAAAACGTGTAACAATAATGATAATAACATAGACCATGGCAACAACGACAACATATAACGATAATAACAATATTATTAACAATAATAATAATAATAATAATAATAATAATAATACTAATAGTAGTAGTACACGGGTAAGGTGGTAATAATAATAATAATAATAATAATAATAATAATAATAATAATAATAATATTCATATACAAACCAACAATGATTGCTTATTGGTTAATGTATAACAACAATCACATTAATAAACATATTACAACAACCGTAATTCATAATCACGACACCAATACAATTAAAACGCAAGACAACGGTTCCGTGGCAGCCCTTTTCCCGACACAACCACCAATAGCCTGGTCCCCGACAACCGCCACCATTGGACCCAACCTCTACTACGTACTACAACCTACAACTTCCACCCATTAGCCACCCCCATAGGCCACCATAGCCACCACCACGACACCTCTAAACTGCCCGCGTACAAACTCGTAACTCGGTTTTTCGCGCAGCCTTCTTCTCTTCTCACGGCCTCCCTCACCACCATCCAGACCACCCACAACCACCACAGAGGGTTCCTACATCCTCCTTGCACCGTCGACTACCACTAACGCCCCTGAACTACCACCATAATTCCGACAAGCGCCAATAAACTACTGCCCTAACAAGCTATGAACAGTTGGGTGAAAACAGGGTGTACCCGACACAACCACGCTAGTACCACCACGCCAACCACCATGACCACCACTCCTACCACTTACCCAGAACCACCACTTGCCAAAAACCATATCCCCAACTACCAGCAGCCTCCTCGTGGTCCCCACCACGAGGGACACCCTCTAAAACTCACGCCACCACTCCCTCTGTTTTCGTTACACCACTGCAACCCACCGTGGTTGACAACACCACGGTCATGGTTTGTCTAGGGTTGGTCCTAATACAACCTACGGTCTGGTCAAGTCCGCATAAAGTCGAGTCTAGGTGGTAACCACAGGGAACGATATAGTAAAACAAGCAAAACGTTATCAAATCATACCTTCGTGTAATACCCGACTCGTAAGGATTCTGAATTGAGGATGATGACGATGGTGGTGGTAGATTCGTATCAGGGTGGGGGCTGGTAAAGATGTGAGAGATAGGTAGGGTTTGTCGAGAGATTGGAGGCAGGTAACTATATGGGGTTTGTGTTGAATGTGATGTCGAGAGGTAGGGCTGGTAGGTCGACATAGGCTAAGTAAGATTTTAGGGTTTAGGGTTAGCACGCATCACGAGGTTAGTAACTTAAAATAAACAAGCACGTGTAACCTAATTATAAATAGAAACACGGGTATTAAATGTAATTTAATATTAGTAACGATAAATAATCAATTAGTTACAAAATAAGTAAATATTATTGGTATATAAAAAAATAGTGTTTAAATGTAATTACGCCTTAATTATAAAAATAGGAACATATATTAACGATAAATAATAATTAAATAGTAAATATGATTAATTATAAATATATTATAAAAATTATAGAAATACAAATGCAACGTCATTTTATGAAATAAAATGAAATATAAAATAATCATGAAATATGAAATAACCTTAGAAATACGATTTATAAAGCAATAATAGCTTACATAAAATACTTTATAACATACTGTTTGTAATACGTTTATAAAACATAGTTTGACAGTTGCTGACCGCGGCTAAAATACGGGGTATTACAGTCTTCCCTCCTTAAAATGAACTTCGTCCCGAAGTTCACCATCCCATGGTCAACAAACTGGTCACCACATAACATCAAATACTAATAAAAGTACTTCGAAACACGAATTGTCACATTATACCCTCTTTAAGAAAACTTTGTCCCCAAAGTTTAACGTATAACTAAGTTAAATGATCCATCACGAATCACAATGTAATGCATAACCGAAGTAATCGGGATTATCCAGTATATTCAAACAATCACGACGTACCAATCACTAATATCATCAATATTATCAATTAGCCATATCATAAATCATTAATATTTTACAATCTTATCCTCCTTAAAACATGGTTACGTCCCCGTAACCCCATTATAAAATTCCACATCCATGTTCTCGCAAGCCATCGAAACCACAGTCACGAGTCATCTGATAAGTTAATTACTCTATACTGGCAACTAACATTCGACTTTTAAACAAAACATACTCGTCAATTTCATGCTACGCAGTAAAACAAAATCAGATAACAAACACTTATATACACTTGAAATTTTAAGACGAACTTAACATAGTTACACCAATGTAAACAATCAATAACTCACAATTCATAAATGCAATTAAACATTTTGCTCATAAACATATTATAGAAGCAAAATCTTGCTTACGCACCTAAGAGAAATGACATATTAATTAATGTAATTAAACACGGAGCCATGACATATTTCACGAGATAGACACCAATCATAGACTAGCAAGTCAGCTTAGCATTTCTAAATATAAATGAGTTAAAATCACTTAGGTACACTTCCCATCCACTCACATTATCATAAAACTAGTAACAACTATGACTCGCGGAAAGAAGTTTATATCTTGCTATACAATTTCATATTCAAGCATAATTTCATCAACGCGTAGCTACAGATTTTGTCATGTTACAAAACAATTACCACAATTATCAAACATCAGCTTTATTATCGATTATCACCTTGAAAACATTGTGAAACTTTCAAACAATGAAGTTGTAATTAATGGCAATTTATAAACACGAATCAACTGAAGATTTTACACGTTACAGATCGAAAGCAAGACTAGCACTCCCATAATTCACATGTCAACCAAATTACTAATTCAATATATTGTGATCAGATTTAGACATAACGATATGTAGTTCACCTTGTGGCACAACAATAGTGTCGGCAATAAATAAAACCAACTTTATATAAAGCTCACCAAAAAGTAAGGTTATACTATCATATAATAAGGTTCATATCCATATCATATGCCTACAGTTCATGCTACTAATGTCATATCGGAAAATTACATGGTTACATCACATAGTTCGTATTTGATTAAACTTTTATATCGAACTTACATAACTTACAATTTTAACATTCAAACATCATGTTGCAACTTCCAAAAATTATAATTAAATAACCGTCCAGCCATTTTCTGAACCATTATAGTTTTTTTTGAGAAATATAATGAATTCACTAATCTTAGATAAAAGAATCAAATGCACAACTTAAGGGAATTATTTATGACAAATTTTTCAACTTAGTTGGTCTGAACAGAAACTTTACAACAATTAAACAGAAAATTGGGCAACTTGCAAAAATCACCATTAAATAACGACTCGTTAAGATTTTACGTGACTTATCATTTTAGAAACGTGAATGACTATTCTAAACAGTGGAGTTGGAAATATGAATAAGCAATAAATACGTTTAAAATGGTGTCATTTGCAAAAACATGGGTCAAAACAGAAATGTGCAGTAACAATCTGACCACTATTGACTAAAATATTTATTTCTCGCAAAATATAACTCGTATACACATGAAGCAAAAAGCATCGAGAAGCTCAATCAGGAGGTTATCACGCATAAAATTTTCACATATATATAGGAAATAGATTTTAAATGGCAGCCCGTACAAACAAGGTAACATTTTGGAAATTCTATTACAATTTTGGGTCCAAAAGAAAATTGCTTCACATTATCACATTTGTACACAACAACTCCTTCTCTAAAACATGTTGACGTATCATTTGAAGCATTGGAATCACATTGCAACATACTACCATGTAATTGCCATATAGAAAACGGTAAGATTGCGAAACCGAAAATAAGGTCAACTAAATAACTCAATAATCATGTATGTATGGACAATGCATTTGTTTCTATCATCGTGCCAACACAACTTATTAGGGTACGGAAATATATAAACTAGGAGGTACCAAGATGTCTCTTATTGATTACTAACTTTATAACGATTTTAAGTGCGTATATAGGCATAATGTTCTAAGTACTATATATGCAACACATATCTATATAACATTCATGACTTAGGGCAACACATTCCGCATATCACTAGACAGGGTTTGCTATAACATCTAATCATAAGATCAACAGAATTACTCATCCATACCAGGAGTTAAACATCATCATCATATAATACGATAATCACTTAAATACCAGATAATCGTATGAACATTTCAAAACAACGAAATCATATGATCATATCACTCCAACTATTGCTCAATAAATATACATCATCCATACTCATTAAAATTCTAAATCAATCATTTCGATCAATCGACATTTCCATATCAATCATAATCTTCTAATGCACATTAATTCCATAATTCACATTATCACTTACCTCATTCTTCTCCTGTAAGAATGTTAGCACAACATAGGCAAGGTCTGATCCTTTATTATTATTACTACCCACTCTCTGGATCACTCAAGGGTTTCCAGGTTAGACTGATAGGGCCAGTGGCTTGGTTTGAGGGGGCCCCTAACTCATCCCAATCCTGGGGCTCCTAACAGTTACTAACCGGGGGTTCATTTTATTAGACTCTTCCTACGTTCATTATTAATCATTTGGTTTAGGCCTGAGGATCGTTCGCTCTGATACCACTTTGTAACACCCCCATTTATTTAAGAACCTTTAACAAGACATTCTCAATAAATAGAGCTGTTACCATCTCGGAATGTCCGAGGTACTGAATAACAAAGTAAAACAAACCAAAGAATTTGATATAAAAACTGATTAAATTTGAACTTTTGATATTACAACTACTACGCAAAGAATAAAAGTACAACTGATAACATCTAAGTATGTGATCTAATTCTAAGTAGGTCCAAGCCATGTCTCTCTCCCTGCCCAGGCTCCTAGTACATCTGCCTCTGACCTGTAGAATCTACTCCCCATTCCGGATCATCGTAGGTGTACACGAATACACTGTCAACCTCGCGGTTGAGTAGGATAACATAATAATAAATAATGCAACGAACATGATATGCAAATGCCATGATATGCTCGAGCCCAATCACAATCTCAATCTCAAACTCATACCCTTGCACCAAGCCATACCGAACCTCCCGGCAGACTATAGTCGGCCGTCGCCGTACACCAGCATAACAGCTGAGGTCACCAGGTCTAGTCCTGCAGAACTAGCCTGGGCCCAAAAATATCTCGTAATCTCAACACCGTATCCAATGCATATGCCATGCTTATGAATGCAATATAAAATGTTCAACCAATATGTATCATTCTCATAATAATCACAATTGCATCCACAACATACAATATACACATCCATTCATAACACGTCATAGATTATGGTACAGTGTATCCTACCTGGATAGCCATATAATCCCATAGCAAGCCAGAAAATACACAAGGTTATGCCACTTCAATACCGTTACCTAACAATATAATATAAACAATTACTACTAATACAACTACGTAAACAAGGTATATTATATCAACCAATCAATTTAATTAGCCAAGTAATGTAATACGCATGACGAGACTATATTAAGCACAACTAGTCAATTAACTTAATCAGGTAATTAATTAAAATTCCCATGAGCATGAACTAATTGATCCTAACTACATAAACATGAACTAAACAATTTAAACTATTAACAGCATCAAACATAAACTAATCAAATAATATAAATAACCATCACATAAATATTATAAATACGAATAATAAACTTATAATAACAATCCTACTAATAACTTATAATAATAATAATAATAGCAATACTAACCATAATAATAATAACAATTAAACATAAAATAATACTACTACTACTAATAATAATAATATATAGACATTAACAACAACAAAAACGTGTAACAATAATGATAATAACATAGACCATGGCAACAACGACAACATATAACGATAATAACAATATTATTAACAATAATAATAATAATAATAATAATAATAATAATAATAATACTAATAGTAGTAGTACACGGGTAAGGTGGTAATAATAATAATAATAATAATAATAATAATAATAATAATAATAATAATAATATTCATATACAAACCAACAATGATTGCTTATTGGTTAATGTATAACAACAATCACATTAATAAACATATTACAACAACCGTAATTCATAATCACGACACCAATACAATTAAAACGCAAGACAACGGTTCCGTGGCAGCCCTTTTCCCGACACAACCACCAATAGCCTGGTCCCCGACAACCGCCACCATTGGACCCAACCTCTACTACGTACTACAACCTACAACTTCCACCCATTAGCCACCCCCATAGGCCACCATAGCCACCACCACGACACCTCTAAACTGCCCGCGTACAAACTCGTAACTCGGTTTTTCGCGCAGCCTTCTTCTCTTCTCACGGCCTCCCTCACCACCATCCAGACCACCCACAACCACCACAGAGGGTTCCTACATCCTCCTTGCACCGTCGACTACCACTAACGCCCCTGAACTACCACCGTAATTCCGACAAGCGCCAATAAACTACTGCCCTAACAAGCTATGAACAGTTGGGTGAAAACAGGGTGTACCCGACACAACCACGCTAGTACCACCACGCCAACCACCATGACCACCACTCCTACCACTTACCCAGAACCACCACTTGCCAAAAACCATATCCCCAACTACCAGCAGCCTCCTCGTGGTCCCCACCACGAGGGACACCCTCTAAAACTCACGCCACCACTCCCTCTGTTTTCGTTACACCACTGCAACCCACCGTGGTTGACAACACCACGGTCATGGTTTGTCTAGGGTTGGTCCTAATACAACCTACGGTCTGGTCAAGTCCGCATAAAGTCGAGTCTAGGTGGTAACCACAGGGAACGATATAGTAAAACAAGCAAAACGTTATCAAATCATACCTTCGTGTAATACCCGACTCGTAAGGATTCTGAATTGAGGATGATGACGATGGTGGTGGTAGATTCGTATCAGGGTGGGGGCTGGTAAAGATGTGAGAGATAGGTAGGGTTTGTCGAGAGATTGGAGGCAGGTAACTATATGGGGTTTGTGTTGAATGTGATGTCGAGAGGTAGGGCTGGTAGGTCGACATAGGCTAAGTAAGATTTTAGGGTTTAGGGTTAGCACGCATCACGAGGTTAGTAACTTAAAATAAACAAGCACGTGTAACCTAATTATAAATAGAAACACGGGTATTAAATGTAATTTAATATTAGTAACGATAAATAATCAATTAGTTACAAAATAAGTAAATATTATTGGTATATAAAAAAATAGGGTTTAAATGTAATTACGCCTTAATTATAAAAATAGGAACATATATTAACGATAAATAATAATTAAATAGTAAATATGATTAATTATAAATATATTATAAAAATTATAGAAATACAAATGCAACGTCATTTTATGAAATAAAATGAAATATAAAATAATCATGAAATATGAAATAACCTTAGAAATACGATTTATAAAGCAATAATAGCTTACATAAAATACTTTATAACATACTGTTTGTAATACGTTTATAAAACATAGTTTGACAGTTGCTGACCGCGGCTAAAATACGGGGTATTACAGATACACACCTTTAAATACGTAGATACACATGGCTAAATGCGTAGATACACATCTCTTAATGCGTAGATACATATCTCTAAATGCGTAGATACACATCTCTAAATGCGTAGATACACATCTCTTAATGCGTAGATACATATCTCTAAAATGCGTAGATACACATCTCTAAATTCGTAAATACACATGTTTTATTGCGTAGATACACATTTCTGAATGCGTAGATACACATCTCTAAATGCGTTGATACACATCTATGAATGCATAGATACACATGGCTAAATGCGTAGATACACATGACTAATTGCGTAGATACACATCTCTAAATGCGTAGATACACATGTCTAAATCCGTAGATACACACCTTTAAATACGTAGATACACATCTAAATGCGTAGATACACATCTATACACATCTAAATGCGTAGATACACATGTCTAAATGCGTATATACTAACCATTAAATGCGTAGATACACATGGCTAAATGCGCAGATACACATATCTAAATGCTTAGATACACATGGTTAAATGCGTAAATACACATCTTTTAATGCGTAGATACACATGGCTAAATGCGTAGATACATACCTTTAAATACGTAGATACACATGACTAAATGCGTAGATACACATGGCTAAATGTGTAGATACACCTTTTTAAATACGTAGATACGCATCTCTTAATGCGTAGATACACACCTTTAAATGCGTAGATACACATGGCTAAATGCGTAGATATACATGTCTAAATGCGTAGATACACATGTCTAAATGCGTAGATACACATGTTTAAATGCGTAGATACACCTTTAAATGTGTAGATACACATTTCTAAGTGCGTAGATACACATGTTTGAATGCGTAGATACACATCTCTAAATGCGTAGATACACACCTCTAAATGTGTATATATACATCTTTAAATGCGTAGATACACACCTTTAAATGCGTAGATACACATGACTAAATGCGTAGATACACGCCTTTAAATACGTAGATACACGTGTTTGAATGCGTAGATACACATGTCTAAATGCGTAGATACACACTTTTAATTGCGTAGATACACATGTCTAAATGCGTAGATGCATACCTTTAACTGCATAAATACACATCTCTAAATGTGTAGATACACACCTTTAAATGTGTATATACGCATGGTTAAATGCGTAGATACACATGTTACTCAATACAATATCACGGGTTCTCTAAAACAATATTACGAAAAAAAAGAAAAAAAATCTCGAGAAAAAAAAAATTGATAAAAATATTTCAAAAAAAATGTCGAGGAGAAACAATTTCGAGAAAAAAAAATTCGGAACAAAAATCGGAGAAAAAAGGTTTGAAAAAAGAGTTGGAGAAAAAAAATTTTCGTAAAAAAAATCCGGAGAAAAAAAAAGTTTCGAAAAAATTTCGGAGAAAAAAAAGTTTTGAAAAAAATTTCGAGACAAAAAAATTTCGGAAAAAAAAGTTGCGAAAAAAAATTTTTGAGAAAAAAAAATTGATAAAAATATCTCAACAAAAATGTCGAGAAAAAAAATGTCGTAAAAAAATTTCGGAAAAAAAAATTTCGAAAAAAAATTCGGAGAAGAAAGGTTAGAAAAAAAAGTTGGAGAAAAAAAAGTTTCGTAAAAATATTCGGAAAAAAAAAGTTTCGAAAAAAATTCGGAGAAAAAAAATTTCGAGACAAAAAAATTTTGGAAAAAAAAGTTTCGAATAAAGATTTTCGAGAAAAAAATTTGATAAAAAAAATCTCGAGAAAAAAAAATATTATGTTAGGTGTAAGTTTTCTTTACCAAAGTTACAAACCTCAATTAAATCCAATGGTTGAGATGCAATCATCATGTAAGAATAGACCTTAATCCTCATTTAAGAAGTAAACCTCACAGGATCCTCTATATATATTATGTTATTTTTTTATTATTAATTATTTATTATTATTATTATTGCTATTATTATTATTATTATTATTATTATTATTATTATTATTGGTGAAACATGGGAGAGTAGAGAAGAAAGTACTTGAGAAGTAAAATGATAACATTCAAATAGTGATATTTATTTGTTAACACAATCGAAAAATCATAATCTTGAAAATATAGATATCGTTAACACAAAAGACATCATCTAGGTTGCTTCATTATTGACTTCCATATCATCATGATGTGCTTCATTATCGTGGTCATTATGGACACCAATAACACGCCCTATTTTTTCGAACTTTGTCTATGAGTTTCTTCCGTTCGTTAGCATCCATGTTTGAATATGTTCTTCCGTGAGTACTTTAATGTTTTATAACTAGTATACCAAGTTTTTGCATACGAATAAAATTATTAATAACTTATTTTATTGTTAATATTTTTTTTTTTTTTTGAAACCGCAAACTTTTATTAATCAAAGAGAAGTTTTATTATTATTATTATTATTATTAGTTAGTTAGTTAGTTATTAGTTAGTTAGATCAATTTAATTTAATTTTATTCAGTTCTATTAATTTTAGTTTCGTTCAGTTCAGCTCAGCTCATTTAAATTCAGTTCAGTCCAGTTCGATTAAATTCAGTTCAGTTCAGTTCAGCTCAGTTTAGTTCAGTTCACCTCAGCTCGATTCAGTTCCAGCTCAGCTTCATTCAGTTCAGTTCAGCTCTAAAACCCAGAAAGAACAGGCCTAGTTTATTTTCTCTCTCTTTCTCCATATTCTTAAACACCAAGTTAATACCAACCAACTACTCTGTTCACCCCCTCCGTGACTAACTAATTTTTTTAAAAAAATAATGAAACGAAAACTAAAAAGAGAAAAAAAAACTAAAACTAAAAATTAAAAGAAACAATAATTAAAAATAAAAAATAAAAACTAACCAACCACTCCACACGTGATATTTAAAAAAAAAGTGAAATATGCATCAACATTACACAGCACCAGATACAGCGGCAACACGCAACAACATTACACAGCAGAAACAACGGCAACACGCAAAAATACAATAAACTTAATAACTTTAGTAAAACGTTATTAATAATCGTTAATACACAATATTACTTCAATAATTGGTGAATTGTAATCCATTGTTTAAGTTTTAGAGTAATTGATTCAATTTTAGGGTAAAGATGAATATATAAGAATTGTTTTATTTTTTTTTTATTTTTTTTTTGTAAGAAAGTTAGTCTCTTTTTTATTCGTCCATATAGGGAAAAAAGAGATGGGGTCTTACAAAAAACAATAGCCAAAAGATAGCGAAGAAAAGGACCAAAAAGCAAAAAGCTCTAGAATTAGAGCATTACAGCCAACCATCTACGAATATTGGGGTCGCTACTTGCATGGAGTCTAGTTTTGATGGAGAATTTCACATTAGCCGCCACTTGATCAGAAGACATGAGGTGTCCGCCAAAGATACATTTGTTTCTTGCTTCCCAAATGTCGTGGACTAACCCTGCAACACAACAGGACAAGATCACCCTTTTCTAGGTAGTACGCGTTTTGTCCTCCAGAATTTTGTATAGCCAGTTCTTCAAATCAACATCTGACCCAAGACCAGTTACACCGACCCAAGAGAGCATAAACCGTCGCACTTTTTGTGAAAAAGGGCATCGGAAGAAGAGACATGAGGTGTCCGCCAAAGATACATTTGTTTCTTGCTTCCCAAATGTCGTGGACTAACCCTGCAACACAACAGGACAAGATCACCCTTTTCTAGGTAGTACGCGTTTTGTCCTCCAGAATTTTGTATAGCCAGTTCTTCAAATCAACATCTGACCCAAGACCAGTTACACCGACCCAAGAGAGCATAAACCGTCGCACTTTTTGTGAAAAAGGGCATCGGAAGAAGAGATGTCTGTGTGTTTCAAAAGCGCTCTTGCAGAGGCAACATCTATTAGCCATATGGAAACCCCTAGAACAGAGGGAATCCACCGTGGGAAACTTGTTTTGAACAGCCTGAATCACGCAGATGCGGTGTTTGGGAATGATCTTTGTGAGCTGCAAAGGGATAGTCCAGCCAAGGATGCATTCTTTGTGACGAAGCATGTGGTAGGCTTTAATAACAAAGAATTTACCGTTTTGGGCACAGGCGTCCAACATCTTCAATGCACCTATAGGAGTGCCAACAACACGGAGTAAGGCGTTTTTGGTTTTGATTATGCTTTTCCAGCACTCAGCATGATAAGGTTTACAAGTCGCATCCCAAATCTGGGTGTTAGCGAGGTTGTAGGCAAGAGTCCATCTGTCCCAAATCCCCTCACCTTGTTGAGTTAAGTTCCAAATCCATTTGCACAACAATGCTTTGTTCCAACTGAGGAGTTCTTTCACATTAAATCCTCTCTTTTCCCCAAGGGGTGCAGATTGACTTCCAGCTTTTAAACACCATTTTCCTCTTCCCGGTATCAATACCCCGAAAGAAATCTTTACATAGCTTGTTTACCATTTTGGTAATATATTTCGGAAGCATGAGAACGGAGCACCAATAGTTTTCCAAACCGAAAACAACAGAGTTAATGAGTTGCAACTTACCCGCATAAGAGAGCAGATTCTCATTCCAACCTTGTATAGATTGTTGGATTTTGTCGAGCATGAGGTTGTACATGTTTGAGGAGAGCCTACCCGGATTTAGAGTGATGCCCAGGTAACGAAGGGAAAAGAGTCCTCTTTGTATCCGGTCAGTAAGTCGATTTGGGTCTTTATCTGGTGGTGAACACCACCGTAGTAGATGCTAGTCTTAGAGGGGTTGGTGTTGAGCTTAAAGACTCGAGCAAACCCGTTAAGACAGTGAGCAGCAGGGGCCAGAGAGGGAACATCGCCCTGAAGGAAGAGCATGAGATCATCAGCAAAAATGAGGTGATTAAGCTTAAGCTTTGCACATTTGGGGTGGTAGGATACCTGGTTAAGAGAGTGAATTCGTCGAAGGTGTCGAGAGAGGATTTCCAAGCCCAAAACGTAAATATAGGGAGAGATGGGTCACCTTGTCGAATCCCAGCTTTACCAGGAAAGAACCCACTATGTTGCCCATTAATTTTGAGAGAAAAACCAAGTCGAGGTTATACACCCCATAATCCACGAGACAAAAATAGGGGGAAAATGAAGTCCCAAAAGCATGCTCTTGATGAAATCACATTGGAGAGAATCGAAAGCCTTGCGAATGTCAACCTTGATAAGGCATCGGGGAGACCGTTTTCTGATTGAACTTTTTGATGAGGTTTTGCGACATCATGATGTTTTCAAAGATGTTTCGCCCTTTGATGAAAGCCCCTTGTTCAACTCCCACCAGGTTAGGAAGCACCAGCTTGAGTCTTTGAGCAAGGATCTTGCTTATGGTTTTGTACACAACAGAACAACAAGCAATAGGTCGGAAGTCAAGGACAGAAGATGGGACGTCCTTTTTTGGGATAAAAGCAAGCAAGGTGGTGTTTACCTCTTTCATCATCTTACCCTTGGTGAATAACTCTCTGATAGCCGCACATAACGTGTCCTGGATGATATCCCAGACTCCTTTAAATAAAGCTGAGAGAAACCATCTTGACCCGGGCTTTTGTTGGAGCCTATGCTTGGTGAAGAATTGTTTTATTGTTTAGGAAAAAAGTTTATGTTTAGAAAAAAGGGTAGCATATGAAAATTTTATGAAAAATGTATGTGAAAGGGTAAAATCTGTATGTGAGAAAGCAATCAATCAATATATATAATTAAAGGAAACTTTTTTCTAAGCGCGTGGTAGTCTCCAACCTTTACAAAACACTATTATTAATAAATAATAATTTATTTTTCCAACTAAATTTAGGAGATAATTTAATTATTTACAGGTTTTCTATTAGAATTACAAAATTAGAAACTAGATGATTAAATAATAATGTATTTATAATTTTCTTATTAGAAATAGAAATTAAGAAATAATAAATTATTTACAGTTTTCAATTAGAATTAGAAAAATAAAAAATAGTTAATTATTTATAATTTTCCTATTAAATTTAGAACATTATTATTCTTTAAAATTTGTATGCTTGTTATTTAAGGTTATATATTTATTCAAAGTTTTTATTACAATTGAAAATGGGAAATGAATTAGAAAATAATTGATTATTTACAATTTTCATTTTAGACTTAGAATATTATTCTTTAATATTTATATACTTACTATTTAAGGTTATTAACTTTATTCAACATTTATATTAAAAATGTAATGGAAAAGCGAAAGAAAGAACTACTCAGTTTGTCTTCGTCTTAACATTAAAATGGGTAAAAAATAGTCCCACATTGGGATATGGAATAAAATATGTTATTTTTCTTTATGTATTATGTATGTTCTTATCTTTTCCATATTACTTGACCATTCAAACTTAAATGTTTGGAACTAAAATGAAAGTAGTTAAGTATTTAACTATGTACAAGTTTCTACTTAAAAAGAATATTTGCGATCAATCATACATTTAATCAAACTAAGAGCAACACTACTATTTTTTGGTACTAGAGTAGCACTACTATTGAAAGGAATATTATACCTTTTCGTATAACTATGTAAATGAAATGAGATAATATTTTTAATTAACTAAAATGGAAATAAGATAAATGTCAAATATATTATATTTTAGAGAAATCCAAAAAATATCAAATTTCAATTTAAGGACTATAAATATAAATATTAAACACCAGAATGATGTAAATAGGTCAAGTGGAATAATTGTGTGGATGACATGTATTATAAATAAGTATTGAAATGTATTTCATAAACAACAAAATATTTGTTCTGGTATATTTTTACCTTATTCTTCACCAATGGGACATTGTGTTATTGAGTGACATATTTTTTAAGGGGACGGGGTAGATATGCTTTTAGAGAGGAGGTGGGTGTCTTCATAAGTAGGGTTACTCTCCGACGTTTAAGTGTGTGATTTGAGTAGTACAAGCAAATAGCTAGGTCGGGGTTGTTCAAGGATACAATTGTTTCGTTTATCAAATCACGATTTAAGGAGTATAAATATAAATATAAATAATAAAGAACACAATAATGTAGGTGAGTTAATAAGCAGAATAGTTGTGGTGATGAGATAAAATGTAAGTGCGTATTAGAAATTATTCATAAATAACATAGTAATGACAAATAAATGGTGTTTCCGAGGCGGATAAAGTAAGCCGTAAAAAGATCAAAATTATTTTTTAATTAGTACTATTAGATTATAGTTTATTATAGTCCATATTCCTTTTTTTCTTCAATATTTTCAACTTATTCTTACAGTGGGACATTGTCTTATAGGGTATGGATTGATTGATCAGTAAATCTCTCTTGTGACAAATATATCCGTCACAAGCTTGCAACGGGTCAAATATTAACCAAATTGGTAAATAAGACAAAACAGAATGCTACTCCCAATGCACTTAACTTTTGTCTTATCTCCCTATATGAGTATTATTTGACCCGTCGCAAGCTTGCATTGCGACAGATATACCCATCATATATGAGAATTTGTGTTGATTTAAATTGGATGTGAGATTTTTTTAGGGATGGATAAGTCTCGAGGGAGTAGGTAAATATCTTCGGGGAAGAGTTTGATTTAAATTGTACATGAAAATGTCTACAGGTTATGGTTGTTTAGAGATACGATTGATTCTGTTTGTCAAGCTGGATAATTAGTTGAGAAGGGTACGACGAGTACCTAAATGGTGTGGAAAAACGACACGTATGTACCAAGGCAATGATTAGAACAACTGGGAAATTAAAGTAGGTAGATAAATTTTATTTCAAAGGTCTATTTTGTGAAAATAACATAGACATAGATGTTGTAAAAATAGGTTAAAAATCTATGAGGTAACATTTATCTATACTCAATTTTGAATGTTATAGGTCGAGGGTTGACTTTAAATGGATGTGTCTATTTTTTTTTGAGTAAGGGTCAATAGGTCTTGAGGGAGGAGGTAAGTGTCTTGGTGGGATAGGATTACTCTCTGATATTGAAGAGTGTAATTTTAGTAATACAAATAAATATCGGTAGACTGGGGATTTCAGGAATACATTTTGCAATTGATTTTGATGGTTAAGGTGGTTAGGTGGGTGAGAATAATACTCGACGGGTAGGATTACTCCCTAACGTTTACAATGTGATTTAAGAGATAGAAAAATATATTCATATGCGGGAATGAAGTATTTAGGATATGGATATGGTTAAGGTTGATTCTTATGGGTTTGGTTGGTTAGTCGGTGAAAACAATTGAATATGGAAAAAGATGGATAACGTGAGATATTGATTGAAGAAGGTAAAGAAATAAATTTTATTTGAAAAAGTATATAATATGAAAATAAGAATCGACGAATAGTATAAATACTAGTGTAACACCCGTGAAAAATCACGGGGTTGCGTACACTTACTTCTAAAGATGACATATATAAATTTTATTTATTATTTAGATAAATAAGCTATTTATTCGAACATTTGTACTTTTTAAAAATAAAAAAGAAATAATATAATATCATTGTATATACTATTAAAATATATATACAGAATTATAGCATTCAAGTTTGAGAACTTTAAGCTATGTAAGTACACATAATAATATTAATAAGAGTAACAATTGTAAGACATGTTTAAAATGAAACAATTAAGACATAGTTAAAAAAAGGAAATTATAACATATAAATTTAAGTAATTTAAGATATTTAAATTATATGTAAAACCAAAACTAAAATAATTAAGTTTTATATATTACAAAAAATGAAAATAATATAAAAATTGATTCTAACAAATCTTTTCATAATGAATACGTAAATAAAACAAATAAAAGATATAATAATTTTGTGATATACTCGTAGCATAATACCGTACTAACTACCTATAAGAGAATAGAATAGTATACTCCTCATTGATATTGTATATCAAGAAGACTCGACTTCCTCTATCAGCTATGGTCTATAAATATCATTATTGATCGTTGCATGATTGGAGTTGTTTTTAATCAACCCAACTCTTATTTGGTTTTTTAATGATATAATTATTATTGACATTAAGTTTTATGATATACTCCGTATGTATGTAGGATATAATTCTTTTCTTAATCATAATATTAATTTATTGCTTATTATGTAATTAGATAGGTCGTAAAGATTGAAGATTCTAATATCCCTTGAAAAAACCTTCTCTTGTGTCAATTCTCTTGTGTCCACTCTCTGAAGAAAAATTTTCTCACTGATCCCTCATTTGATTTATCTTTTTTATTATTTTTTAAAATGGAATAAGCCACGCACAAACAAAGTAAACGATGTGTATGAGATTGCTTTAATTATACCCTTTATCATACCTAAATTTTGTAGTTACTTTTGGTTAGTTGCACATGTGACCGTCATAGAGTAGAATTTGTATTAGAATAAGTATAACAACTTTTAATGGTGATATTTTTTTGTCTTATACTCCGTATTTATTATCTACTAAATTGCATGATATTCGTACGGATTAGAGATTCAATGCTTGTGACAGTCGAAGAAGTATACATGTGATGATGGAAGAGAGTTCTCCGTAACTCCTCTTAAGTTGATTTTTCAATTGAGAATTTCATAAATTTTAAACTTAATCTTAATTGCATAATTAAAAGGAGGACGAAAAAAGACTTTCATAAAGATTGCCGTATGTAATAACATGAGTCCAATACTCCATTAAATATTAAATAGTATCAAATGTATGTCGATAGGTTTGTGAGTACATGTCTCCAAATTATGAAATTACTCATAGTATGTAACTTTATAATGTTTTATATTTACGGTCTAACTCGTACCATGTTTTGTAGACGATAAAAAAAGGATCAAAAGCAAAGTATAAGTTTAATTACCCTAACAGATTGCTCTATAAATGTATTTAACTTGCGGCCCAACTCGTACTATTCTGACTAAACCGGAGAAAAAAAGACCAAAAGCGACGTAAGACCAATTATATATCTTAACAAATTTCCATCATGGTCGGTACTCCGTAACTCCATTAGTCAACTATTTTTTTTGCTAATGGCATGATAACCACTTTCAAAAGAACATAACATTTACAACATATCTAGTGATTCTTGTATCGTAGAAATCCCAACACACAAAACTTAAGCTTTAATATTGTAATTAAGCAAGATACTCGACAAAATATAAGACGAAGTCAAAAAGTGTCAATAGATTTATTGAATGTAACTTTGGTATAAAACGTCAATTAACGTAAAACTTACAAAAACAATGGAAGACAAATTAAAATTGCATAATAGTTAGTAGAGCAGACTATTAGACCTAATTTGTAGTGCTTTACATCAAATTGTTAATTTAACCGTCTTCTTTTTTGAAAATACCCAAACAAAGAGTATCAAATGTCAAATATATATCAAAGAAAATTTTAAGCAGATTCTACTAAAAACAAAAAAACAGAAAACAGAAGATACATACAAAATTTTAACATCAATTGAATTCGCGGATAAATGAAAAAAATATAAAACAAAAAAACAATATTAGGTAATAATGTGATCTATGCAAGAAATCAATGTATATGATTTAAAAGTCATACAAAAATGTCATACTACATTCCAATCTCGTTATTCTTAATACTCAAATAGTAGAATCATACTACATTCCAATCTTGGTATTCTTAATATTTAAATTGTTATTTTCTGCGGTTGGAATATTGACTTGCCATATGTACACGGTTTTATTATTTATGGAATATGTCTTAAGATAATATGAATCAATTTATAATATTATATCAAATTATTATATTCTTAGACAGTTATCACAATCAAATTAGCATAATTAATATGGAATAAATCATAGATATGAAGTACACGATTTTATCATTTATAGAATATTTTTTTTATTCGATTTAATTATTAAATAAATCATAGAATATATGATGTGGCATAAATCAGACATCCTGATTGGTCTACGAAACATAAATTTCTGAGGGTGAATGTGAGGGCGAGAAATACTAAACGCTGAAACGATATTGCGCCACGTCAGCTAAAATACATTTTGCTTTTATAGTAATAATGATAGGCTAAATATGTTTAAAATATCATGTGTATAAACTCAATTTTATTTCTTTATTGGACATAAAACTAAATTGTCAAATGTTATACTCTCTTCAATCCAATCGAATACTCCCTTTATTAGGGGAATAAATTTTAATGTAGAATGATTTTATAGTGTTTTTTTTATGACGGTGTTCTTGAAAATATTTAGGGGTATGCATGCATAAAAAGATGTTGTAATGTGGAGTTTTAGTTGCAATTGTATCGTTGTTAATCTAAGAAATAGAAGAAGATATTTATGTCAATTATTTTACCAAGTAGTGAAAGGAAAATATTGATTTAAATTGTATAAAAATAGAATATTGGAAGACTGGGTAAGAATGGACGGAGTTTATGTTATATATGTCAATATAATATCATTAACTTTTTTACAACTAAAATAGGTAGGACAAAACATTATAATTACTCCCTCCTACCCGGAATAAGTGTCCCGTTTGGTAGTGAGTCAAGAATTTATGGTTTGTGTATTTTGGGTAGGGTAAGGGTATTTAGATTGGAGAGAGAAGATATTCTATTGGGTTAGGGGGTGGTAAGTGGGTAATAAATGTAAATAGGGAAGGGTAAAAACGTAATAAAACCGTCCAAATAGTACCAAACGGGACACTTTGACGAATAAAGAAAAATGACAAACGGGACACTTATCTTGGGTAAGAGGGAGTATAACTTATTTCAATATCCGTGCAACGCACGGGCAAGAAAACTAGTTCCGATAAACAAAGGGTAAGGGAATTTGAATTATTGATTCCCTTTGTTAATGTTTGTTTGAGATAAAGATGAAAATGCGAACTAATCAATAATTGCATATGTAAAACTGAATAAAAACGTAAGTGAAGATTATAAAGGATAAAAATCATTTTAAAACTACCCTAAACACCTATATTTATAGTATATAAGGGTATAATTCTATTAACATACGAAAACTAGTACTGGAAACTATCCAAAACACGAATTCTATCTAAACCGACATAGCAGACCGCACGTTTCCTCGATCGAGCGTTTTTGATTCCTCGATCTAGGACTTTCCAAGTCATATCATATCACTCGATCGCTAAATTTTTCTTACAATGAGTTTACGGAAATATTGGGCACAAAAATGGGTCACCTACTAATTTTTGTTCTTGAGCTAACAATCACAACAAATGAACTTAAATCTCTAAATCCTCCTAGCATCAACGCACCAAGACTTTTCCCGAAACTCTACTAATTATTATAGTCTAGTAACAATTAATAGAAAAACCTAATTTAGTAATCTAATATGTGATTTACTACACTAGTAAATATTAGGATATCTGATTTTTTTTTAGAGAAAATGACAAACTCTTTTATGTGGATTTTAGAGAGATAAAAAATATCCTCGAAATTGTGAACCATTAGAATAAATTTAGAGGACAAAAAGCCCTCTTATGGACACAAGATGGCAAGCCAAAAAAAGAAGAGGGAAGGGTTGATAGTGATCTTACACTATCACCTTTTTTGTCTTTTCTAAACATAAAAATGTAAAAAGCTATTTACACTTTGAAAATTCTTGTGCCCTCCGGGAAGACGGTACTCCTAACACCTAAAGAAAATCCACCAAAATAAAATATTATAATGGCATGAGTGTAAGTAGTACGGTCCTCCCGGAGGACACAAGAATTTTCTCACACTTTTTATGTGATTTTGACATTACAAAAATAAAATCTCATTTTATTTTTTGTTTCTCCTTTTTTCTTGTATGGCCGGCCCCCATATTGTAAAGGGTGTTGCTCTTTCATGTACATGATTTACTCAATCATGTACATGTTTCCGCAATTACCCTTTTCATTTTCATCCGCCCCAAACTCCTATTACCTCTTCTTTCTCTCTAAAAAAATAATTTACTTCAAACCAAAAAAGAAATCTCAAATTTCAAATTTTTCCCCAATTCATACAACTCATGGTATTTACATTCTACAATTAGATTTTGTTATCAATAAACTGCAATTCAATATCAAACGATGAAATCTATTTGCGTTGATAAGTTATATGGATGTCATCACCAATCACCATTAATTTTTTCATTCCCAAATAATTTGCATTCAAGTGCTTTCTCTGATTAATCATTATTGCCAACTTAATTTTAACATTCTCATCCATATCTTTGAGATAGTTGATTCCAAATTTCTATGAATCCAAGTTTCCTCGTTTTTTTGATGCAAAATTTAATTAGTTATGGTGCCATGGTTTTTGAAGACATTGAAGTTGATTGAAAAAAATAGATTAATTATGTTGGTGAGATTTCTAATGAGTTTCAGTAAAATAATTCATGAAGTTGCCTCTCCCACAAACCCTAATTTGAAAAATCCTCAAATTGAAGAAAATAACGACAGTTAAAGCAAATTTAAGCAAATAAAGTTAGTGTAATTTATCGATAAATTGAAGTAATTTCTTGTTTAATATGAAAATTAAGATTGATTTGAAATTTTTGTTGAGAATAAATGTGATTAATGTATTGGGGAAGAATAGAGAGAAATTTTGACTCTTTTTTTAAGAAAATGGTAGAATATGGAAATATTATGAGAAAAAGTCTATGATAGACTAAAATATGTACATGAAGGAGCAATTACGATTGTAAAATGGGACTCCATTTTACATTTTACATTTTTGTCAATTGTAAAAATGTCACATGTGACATTCAACATGTCACTAGGTATTTTATTGTATATAATCAAGTTAAATACTTTAATGCACAAATAATAACAATTGACGACTTGTATATGTAATTCATAATTACGTATACATAAAAGTCAATTTAATTGTAACATCCCGTATTTTCGTAAATAATATTTTAATGATTTTAAAGTACTTTTCAGAAAATAATATTATTTTATTGATAAATCATAAGTTTTATTTTAAGTCTTTCCGTTAAGTCCCGTCTTAAGATATTTTAGTCTTAAGATGTTATCACTTGGCATTCATTTCTCGACTTGAGTCCGTATTACTTAAACAAATAAACCCGACTCAAGTAAATGTGAAAGGACAACCTAAAAACCCTACTTAAACCCTTCATACGACATCTTCATCCTCCTTATTTCATTTTACTGTAAGAAAACTCAAACACCATTTCTCTTTTCTTCAAGCTTCTAAAGACGATCTCGAACCCTTCCCGAACTCGTATCAAGGTAAATTTTATATTTTCGGAATCCTCTCGAGATTTGCAACCTTTATATCACTTTCAATTTCAGTTTCGTAAACTTTCATTTTCAGGCTGTTTCGCCCCAAATCCGTTTTAGGTTTATAATTTCCGTTTTTATGGTTGTAGGAGTTGGATTAGAGGATCCCGAGTTCGACTCTTACGTGATTGAAGAAGACTTTGGAGCTTAAACCGCAAAAAGGTGACTATTATGAGTACCTCGACCTAATTTGTTAAATTAGCACTTTTATGTGGATTTTGGTTATGTTCATTCTGAAAACTTTGGTTTATGTTGATGTATGAATATAGGAACATGTTAGGGTTTCGTTTTACATGTTCAACATATGATTTAATTGATGTTTATGAAGTTCAATAGGTTTCACATGTGTATTTTCAGTTTTGAGGAAATTGCGACGGATACAAAGTTTAATCTTAATATGTGTTCTCTTGATTCTTAAATGCTTGTTTATGGTTCATATGTATGTTTAATATGCTGGGCAAACTTGTGTTGTTGCAATTGTTAAAATTGGTATCGATTTCTTAGAAATTGGAATCACTGTCGAAATGTCGAAAATTGCTCAGGGGATCTGAGTCGGTCGACCGGCCGGCAGCCGGTCGACCGGCTGGGAGGTCTTATTGCTTGTTGTTTTTCATTGTTTAAGAAAGGTCATGGTGAAGGGGTGCTCAGTCTGGTGGTCGGCCGCCGGTCGACCGGTTGAGATACCTTATTGTTGTGAATTTCGTAGGTTGGGAAGCTAGGAGAAAGGTCTCCCAGCCGGGTGGCCGGCGGCCGGTCGACCGGCTGGGAAGCCCTTCCCATTATTGCATTGTTTAAAATTAAAGGCTGTTGAAGGGGGTTGTCAGCCGGCTGACCGGCAGCCTGTCTGCAACCGGCTGAGCACCCTTTTTCTTATAAAATCGCTTTAACTTTTGATCGGCTTGTCCTATTTGCTTGAGACTTGTTCCGTATGCTTCATATGTGTGTTTGAGGTCCCCGGAGTTCGGGCGGCACTATATTGGGTTCGGGAATGGAGTGAGGATAGAGACCCCCCGGTCGGGCAACCGAAAGGAAAACCGGCTCTCCCTTAACTTAGTTCCTGGGGTCAATTAAGTGTTGTTTAGAGGTTAGTAAAGTTAGGACTAAGGACTTGGTTGTAGTACATATCGGAATATTTCTGAGTTGGGACCGTTAGAGTACGATATGTACTGATGTTTGATGCGTGTCAAGGTATGATCTGAGTTGCGATCCTCTAGTTTGACATGTGAGTGTTTGTGGCATGACGGCCTAGTCTGAGTTGCGACGCATGGACCGTCTCGTGTATGGATGATGCGGTAGGAGATGTCTGAGTTGCGACCTCTGTCCTTCCGTGAGTTTGTATGACCGTAGTGGGTTGGGTCTGAGTTAGGATCTCGATTTCACTACGAAGGGTAATGGTTCTGACTGAGTTGCGTTATGAACCATTATTAGCTGATTGGTATCCATTTGTGCTTGAGTTGCGGCTACGGGTGTATGCTTGCTAATTTGTGTACCAAGTTTACCTGAGTTGGGGTGTGACTTGGACACTGCTGTTTGTGTCTAGTACTTGCCTGAGTTGGGGTAGGTTCTAGGTACTGCTGATTGCATCTGCTTGCCTGAGTTAGGGTACAGTGTCAGATGTTGCTGATTGATTGTGTTTATATAGAGTGTTGTATATCTTAGAACTGTTCGTCCAAGGCATTGGACGACTCTTAGTCTGATTTTGTAAATAGTTTGGATTGAAAGACCCCCCTGCTGGGCAACCGGAAGGGAGACCGGCTCTCATTTCAAATAGTTTCCGAAGTTAGTTGAGAGCCTTTGCATAGTATTGCATGTTGATATGATATTGAGATATTGAAATATATGCTTCACATGTTATAAATGTTGGAGTATGTTGGATGCTTTATGTGTTACGTGTCGTTAACAATGGGTGGCTAAGAGAACTCTAGTCATTCCCCACTGATTGTGGCGTACATATTTTTCATGTATGTAGGTACATGACAGGTTGATGGTGGGTTACAGGAGGCTAGCGAGCGATGATCCTTTCATCCATGACTTACCATTTTTATCGTTAGCTAGACCTAGTTTTGGATTTATACTTGAGTGCCTGTAGGGATGTGTCATCCCAGGCTGTTTTGTATTTATACTTTTCGTACTTAGACATATACTTATCTATGTTTTGCTTATTTCAGTTTGTATAGTTTTGTTTTAATTCACCTCGTTTTATCTTGCGTGTTAAAGTTTAAATTCCGCGTAAATTTTGGCATGTTTGTTTGTTTGTTTTATCTTTCCGCTGCGACGAGGGGTTTTACATTAATTATAGCTTACCACATTTATAATTATAATTAACCGATTATTCTAATTTCGCATGTTTCGTAAACATCGATTAATAATTAGTAAAATAACATTCTATTTACTAATATTAAATATTTATTTAATCATATTAAAATAAGATTCCATTTTATCATCTCGTACTAATTAAGGATTTAATTAATCGTATCGATATATGATTAATTAATTACCTTTTCTGTTTTGGGATCCGTCCTAGAGGTGTGAGCGGTAGGGATCATCTGATCACCACCGTCGTACAAGAATAACAACAAACTCTAGCCAGCCAACCGTTATTGATTTATGTTGATCAGATGACTATATGTGAGAATCATCCCTTGCCCATTCTTTATATGAGATTTTAGATGTGATTGTTATTTCACGTGATTGCACTATTGTTGAGGACACTTACTCCAACACGCTCTCGTGATCATTCTCAATCCCAAATTTTCCATGAAGGCAGTTAACATATTATTAACAGTATCTCTAAATACGCCTTCCTCCCTCGAAAACCCTGGGTTGCCTTTCGAGGCTCAATTGATGTTATGGACCACCCACCTATATGAGGAGGCGCCACCCGGCGAAAAAATACATCCTTGTAGTAAGGTTTATGAGTATCAACAGGTAAATCTTTCATCTCCCTCACACTACGAACTTCCCATAACCGTTGCATTAAAAACGTGAAAATGTTCCTGGGAATTTCATCAACCTTGCCAAAATTGCAATAGTTACGCCATCACCAAAACCACTAAAGCAAAACCAGCTGGCCAAGAGTCCAACCCCGCATTCTTTTTAACTGATAAGTTTGATGTCATCCAAATGCGAAGAGAATTGCCTTCGAAAAAATTACTCAAAATGGATGACGAAAATATATTCCATACCATCCTCACTTCGGTGCAATCACGTAATAAATAGAATGAATATTCTTTATTTGACCCACGATTCTTTTAACTTGGATCATCAATAAAACCCCTCTTTTCTATATTCACATTTGACATAATCCTATCATGTAAAAGCAACCATAAGAAAAGGCAAATTCACTGAGTTGCCGTGGCTTCCATTGAAGATTTCAAAAAGCCTTTAGTTCTTCATTTGACTCATTCCTAATGATAGTAAAGCCGATTTGACTGTGAACCTTCCATACAGCTAGAGTAAGGGCCCAATATAAAGCATAATTGTTTCAATATCACTCACATAACATCACGAGAGGCAATTGGTTGTAATATATCATTTGGGAGATACTTCGCGATAATTCTCTTTTTTCATCCCATGCATGTTTTCCTCCCACATATATTTAAGCCAGGTGAGCCATAGGGGGTATAATAAAATTATCTTATTGGTTATAAAATTACTTACATTTAATGAGAATTCATTTGAAAGTCACAAAATTTTTAAAAAGAAAAAAAATATATTTTTGTATGTTCTCATCCTATTCATTTATTAATTTTTAGTAATCTTTGTGAGGGACTCTGTAGTTAAGGTGAGCAATTAATGGAGACGGTAGGAAGTAAAACAAAACTAAAAGTATTCGCAAACCAAGTCTGATACCGAGCATCCTGTAATTCGTAAAATTGCAGTAACAATAAAAAGGACAAAAATACCGATTTTCGTAGTGACGTGGTAAGGGAGCCAATGCCTTGAAAACTATTTCGGTACGACCGTGGTGGCGATCAACAGATTATCGCTAGTTTCCTAAGGATATAAACTACTATACTCAGGCACTCCCACTCATCAATACTTAGAGCACTGAAACGTTTTAAGAAACTTAACCCATAAACATTTTCAAAAGAAAGAATAAGAGAAGAGCTCCTAAAAGACAACTACTAACCTGCAACAGAAGGAGTGAGAATCTCTCTCTCACTTTGAGTGTCTATTATGTTCAACAACACAACAAGGTCGTTGGCCCGCACTCTATCGGAGCCCGAGTTAGACCGACGAGCGCGCGTGTATGTGCTTGGACCCAATTCAGCCCAACAGTCTCAACAGACTCTCTCTCACTTAAGGTCGTTGGCCCGCACCATCGGGTGCTCTATCGAAACCCGAGTTAGGCCGACAAGAGCGCGTGTGTGTTTGGATCCAAACTCAGAAGCCCAACGGTCCCAACAGAAGGAGTGAGACTCCCTCTCACTTTGAGAGTCTGTTATTTACAACAACACAACAAGGTCGTTGGCCCGCATCGCGTGTGCTCTACCGGAGCCCGAGTCGCTGGCCAAGAATCCAAGATGACGAGTGTGTGCCCCGTTTGTTTGGACCCAAACTAATAAGCTCAACATTTTCAACAAAAGCGTCCTTGGTCCACTCAATTGATTAGTAATATAAACAAGCAATGAAAGGTATTACCCACCGATGTGGGATACCAAATTGATTGTTTTTAGGTTTTTCTCACAACCATCTTTCCAACACATCCTACATCTTATTAGGCTAGGCATCATGTACTCCCTCTATATATCCCGGTCATTTGCGCGTCTATTCTATTTTTGAAGGTATTGGTCATCTGTTTACTTTTTTTTTTGGAAATTTATTTGAATGGCAATTTGATTATATACACTTAATTTTGTCCAGTTATCATGTAATATTTATGTAGCTTCTCTTGTCATAGTTTTTATGCCAAAATTAAAGATAAGCTAGAATTCAAGCTCGGGCGTTGCCCCGGTAATATCAAAACAGTAGCTTTTAATTAGGCTCTTTTCTTTTGAACTTAACTTCAGCTCATTTCAATTCAGTTCAACTTTATTCAGTTCAGTTTAGCTTCATTAAGTTTAGTTCGATGAGTTTAGTTCAACTCTTCACTTCACAAATTAACTCTTATTTCAGATCATTTCAGTTTCATTAAGTTCATTTTAGTTCAATTAAGCTCCAGTAAGTTCAATTCTGATATTTCCAGTCCAAAAGAACAGCACCGTATACATTCTCGTGATTTGTATCCAAAAGTCAAATAAAATAAAACTCTAAATTTTGGATGATGAAATTGCAAGACATGAATTTTTTGTGCTCATCGGACCACTGTTCTCGATTGAATGAGTATAAGTAAGAATCTATGAATTACGATAGTTACGTATTTAACAAATAGACGAAAAAATTTCAAAATGAAAGAGATATACAAAATTTTATTCGTAGTATATATTAGTGTTGTAGTAATACTCCATAATAGATAAAGTTTATCCTTTTATTTAATCTGATTTTAAATTCTTTTTTATAGTTTCTTAAATAATTTTTTTATATTTACTCATAATTTTAAGTCAAAAAGATTAGTTTTTGTGTTTCGAGCTTATTGAAACTCTAATACTTTCGTATTTGATTATTTCGTTTTTATTATAAAACTCTAATACTCAACGAAGGAAACTTATTATAAGCTATTTGTCACTTACGTCCCCTAGCTAATCACTACTACAAAGAAAGCGTTGTTGTTGATTTCGCGTTCTCGAACATCTAGATATTTAAACCATGCATTATTATTATAATATTTAAAAGTCAATAGGGAAAATTTGTAACTTTGTTTTATCCGATTTGAATGATATGAATTAATCCCGCCTTGTGGGACTTCAAAAAAAAGTCAATAGGGAAAAATTTACTTGAGTTAGAGCGCAATCGGGTTCACTAATTAATTCAACACGACAACCAAACTTTAATTTTATGTGCGCAAAATTGCTAGCTAAATTTGTATATTATCCACTTTGACTTGCACTGGGAAGCAATTTTGAGTATTACCTGTGAAGTACATATACTAACCTTCCTTAATTTGCCTTTTTAACGTGTTAATGTGTTCGTCATCCCGCTTCTTGATTCTTTCCCTCGGATTCTTCTTCAAACTAATCCCCTTTTGAATTTCATCCACCTTCTGATCAGTTAAAAGAAAGAAAAACTGTGGTGATAAAACCTCCCCAAAAAAGATAGCATTGTTCCTGTTTTTCCAAATTCCCCATAAGATTATTACAACATACAGACCCTCTAATTTCCTTCCTCCTTCTTTTGGGGATTAGTATACAGCCCTCCAATTTCCTTCCTCTTTCTTTTTCATGGGGATTAGTATACAGGGAATATATTTGACAAATTTTAGGCTAATTTCTCATATCTTCTCCAATTCACTTTAACCTGCAAGTGTTCCTTAATTTTTGCCGAGACATCACCCCCATACCCATGTGGCCATATCCTCTTCCCCCTTGATAGTGTATGTCAGTATGTTGACTTGGATATGTACCTACGTCCAACATCCCTACCAAAGTTTGAGTATCATCTTGGATATAGTTCACATAGGAGATGCGCATTATTAGATACTAATAGAGAGAATACTATTGCAATAGGAAAAAATCTTCAGTCTATTATACAACACCTTTTCTATTCACAATAGGCTCTAAATGAGTGCCTAATATATAGAAATTGGTTTTTAAGCAAGCAATCATATATTATACTAATGCAGAAGCCAATTCGCTGACGTGGCTTCACAGAAAACTACCTTCGTTTGACGTGGCACGATTTCAGACCTATTGCAAAATTTCCAAAAAAGAATTTAAAAATTAATAAAAATGAGTTAAAACCGGTGATTATGGATTTCAATTAATGGATTTAAATTAATTAATTCCTTTGAAAAAGTCAACTAACCGTGTATAATGAGTACACGTATATAATTATGAATTTGAAAAGATTTCATTCCATATATAATTCTACATGTATATGCAATCACGGAATCAATAATTTATAGTGATTTTCGGAATATTGTTTTAAAAATAGATATAAAATAGAAATATTGTGGAATAATTTCTAAAAAGTGGAATAATGCAATAATCAGTACAGTACAGGTATAGAATTTGAGATTGAAAAGATTTCATTTCATAAGAATTAAAAGATTTCGTTCAACAACCCATTCCATAATATTCTGTGCAATTAGAATATCCATAATCACCGAACAAAAAATACCTACAAGTATTTTTTAGACTACATTTTCGATTTACATATGGGTCGGAATAATTACGGGTCGGAATACCTACAAGTATTTTTTAGACTACATTTTTTTATGGTTTAATCTTTATTAAATATGGGTCGGAATAATTACTCTTCATCGGTATATACACTTATGTGAGCGTCGTGATTTATTAGACTACATTTTCGATTTATTGTAAGACATCTGACTATTCACGTGAATGCGAAACATTTTAACAACTACGGAGTATTTATTTAATATAGTAAATCGTAAATGAGTGGTCATTTAATAATTTTGGAAT
This sequence comes from Silene conica, assembly GCA_029255685.2. Taxonomy (NCBI): domain Eukaryota; kingdom Viridiplantae; phylum Streptophyta; class Magnoliopsida; order Caryophyllales; family Caryophyllaceae; genus Silene; species Silene conica. The sequence continues at coordinate 21,555,568 of CM055318.2, read as the reverse complement.
GTCTTCGTGTAAGATGTCGCACGCAATAACTGTTATTTTTTATATGAACATCGTTAATAAATATAAACAAAAATACGTTTTTTTGACCCAACTATACATTTACATTTACTACTCACGTCTCATCAGATTATTTACGTTTTGCTTTTATTGTACGATATGTAATATACAACTTTGTTTTATATATGGGTTACATATTTTAAAAATGGTGCAATGGGTAATTAGAAGTATACTAATTCTATTGTAAGTCTCGATCATCTTAATGAACAATTATATGATAGCTCATGTATACTGTCACACCGACATGTGTCATAAATAATTCGAAATTTATTTATATGTATATAATTAATCAGTTTTCTTTGATATTATTAATTACGGTATTCATCTAAAGTTAAAAATAGGCCATAGTAAATAATTCATTTGCTTATCCCCAATATTATTAACTATATTCATCTAAAGTTTTAAAAACAGACCCGTGAATTTCACGGGTTACAACCTAATATGGAAGAATACAGTAAACTACAGTTCCACAATATGTTGGGGTTCGGTGAGTCTAAAACGTAAGACAGCCAAAAATCAAATTTCTATCAAGCAAAGTGATAGACACAGAGAAAAAAGTAACATGCGAAACTAATGGTTAATCAAAACACCTGTCTCCACGAGATCCAGTTGCAAATTGCAATGCATTGAATCTTCACATAACCAGCCGGTTCCATAGCTTTTCCCTCAGTAGCCTTAGGCTTCACAAATGAAGCGGCTTGCCAAGCAAGTAGTGTAACGATATTCACCCAACTTTCTTCTTTGTTGTCAATGTCTTCCACTCCAACCTTTTTATTAAGCAGTTGGGACACCAAGTTTTTAAACTTACCATTCATTACATCTTTTATGACCATTTATCTATCCTCATTAAAACGGTAACCAATAAGTGCCTCCTCGGAGATATTCAGTGAACTGGGCATGGCCCACTCTGAAGCGTCACCAATAGCACACTCATCATCTTCTTCATCTAAAGCAGCCATGCTATTCTCCTCACTATCATCTTCATTTTCAGCTTCTGATGACAATCATATATCATGTTCGTTTTCATGCACAGATCCGTTATTGCCTTTGTGCTAATTATCCTTTAAATCATTCTCTGAAGTCGACAAACCTGAGTTATTTACATTTTCATTTGGTGTGTGCAAGTGTGGGAAGGGAGGGTTTTCACACATGAGATGATTAGCATTAGATTAGAAATTGGAGTTTCAATTCAATTGTCAGTCTAACATGATAATAGTATATTTATTTTTAATTTAAGAATTTCATAAATTTTGGACCTTTACGTAGCTTAAAAACTTTTTAATACACATTATTTATTAAACAAAACAATGACCAATGATATTGCTTGAAAATTTCATCTTTTTAAGAATATACTAGTATATTGCCCGTGCGTTGCACGGATTCTAAAATATTTGGTTATGTGTAAATGTTTGAGGGTGATATTAGGTAAAAAGGATTGGAAGACAATTGATATTTTGATTAATATTCTTTTGATTTTTATTAGTTACGATAATTGATACTTAAATGACACATTATTTCCCTTTAGACAATAGTTTTGAGACGTTTAATTGTAAACAAAAAAACATGATAACCATTTCTGTATTTTAATCCACTTAACATTGTTTTATATACAATATGCACATGTCTTGTCTATTTTGTTCTTTATATCTAAAGTATGATCAATGACTAATATAGATGGGATACACAATTAGTCCTCTTAGATCTTTCTTTTTTAGATCTTTTCTCCCCACCTCAAACACACGTTTGATGTCTTTTGTAATTGTCAATTGTTCTTGGAACGTTTTTGGCAATGAGGTTAATTTATACTCGTATTTTCATCCTCAACTTAATCTTATTACTCATTTTTGAATGCTCCTTTAAAAAATTTTCCTATGTTAAAATGTGTTCTCATCTTATCATTCTTTTCTTGGCTCAATCTTAAACTATAATTTTCTCCTTAATCATTTGGTGGCTTTTGCCAACTTAGTATTACAACTCTTCCCCTTAGACCCACCATTATTTTTTCTACTCATTTTCATTGCTCATTTTGGTTTCTTACTAACACTATTAAAGCCCGTCCAAAAAACACCTCTTAACCCAATCTATTAGGTCCCTCCTCATTCCCCTTGACACATCATCAATATTGTCACCTTCTTCAGCGCAACTCATCTTCTGATGGGTAGTGGTTGAGTTGTCCGAGATCATTTAGGCCAATGATTAGAATGTTGAACCTTCAAGTGTGTTACATTTACACCTTTGAAACGAATTTCTGTCATTCAGGTGGAATATTTTGCTACTCCTACTTAATATAGTAAAATTATTTAAATATGTAGCTAAAAAAGTTGGAACTTTATTTGATAATCAACTTTACTCTTTAGTATTATCTACTTTAATTGTTTTATACCCTACTTCCATTTTTTATTCCCCTAATTTTTCCATATAAGATATGTTGTAACTCCTAATTAAAATAATAGAAATGATAATAATATTTACTCCCTTCTATTCAAAATAATTTTCCATATTTCCTTTTCCGTTTATTCACAATATCTGCCCTATTTTCTTTTTTGGTAAAATTTTCTTCTTATTTTAATCACCTTACCCACAACAATACCCCAATATTTTATACCTTATTTCTTTTCTCTTTTCCAGTCTAAAGTATTGCTACTACTAATTAAATCTAAAATAATAAATATCAAATTGATAGTTTAGAAAAGTTGGAATTTTGTTTATAATCAACTTTAACGTTTAATGTTATCTATAAAATGTTTTATACCCTATTTTATTTCTCTTTTTTCCTTAATTTTCCAAGTGTATATATATATATATATATACAACTCCTAATTTAAACAGGTGTAGTGTCTAATATTGAGTACTCATAACATTGTTTTACATATGTCCTTTTTTTGCTCCCTTAATTTTTTCATGTGTGATATATTGGTACCCCTACTTAAAATAGTAAAATCATTTAAGGAGGTGTTTTAAAAAAGTTGAACTATATTTTATAATCAACACTATCCTCTAATATTATCTACTTTAAAAATTGTTTTGTATCATATTTCTATTTTTTCTTATCCTAATTTTTCCATATGGGATATATTGTTCCTCCTACTTAAAATAGAAAAGTAATTTAATAGGTATTTTAAAAAAGTTGGACTTTATTTTATAATCAACCCTACCCTCTAATATTATCTACTTTAAAAAATTATTTTATTATTATATTTTATTTCCATTCTTCCCTCTCCTAATTTTTCTATGTGTGATATATTGTGATCCTACTTACAATAGTGAAGTAATTTAAATATGTATTTTAAAAAAAATTGGACTTTATTTTATAATCAACTCTGCCCTCTAATATTATCCACTTTGAAAGCTGTTTTATATCTTATTTAAATTCTTTCTTCCCCTAATTTTTCCTTGTTATTCCTACTTAATATAGTAAAGTAATTTAAATAGGTATTTAAAAAAAGTTGGACTTTATTTTATATTCAACTTTAGCCTCTAATATTATCTACTTTTAAAAAAAAATCATATCCTCTAATATTATCTACTTTTAAAAAAATTTATATCTTATTTTCATTCTTTCTTTCCCTATTTTTTCCATGTGCGTGAGACATATTGTTACTCCCACTTAAAATAGAAAAATAATTTAAATAGATACTTTAAAAATATTGGATTTTATTTTATAATCAACTCCACCCTCTAATTCCACTTAAAATCGTAAGTAACTTAAATAGATACTTTAAAAAAAATTGGATTTTATTTTATAATCAACTCCACCCTCTAATATTATCTAACTAGTATTTTTGCTCGTGCGATGCACGGATACTAAATTATTTGTGATATTCAGAAAACTTGTCACCAAGTAAATAAAAAATAAATCATAATACTTTTTTCTTGATATAAAAATAGTATTAGTTCGTTCTATACATGTGATATTTTGTTAATAAAATTACCTCGTTTATATTAGACATTTCATCCTCTGAAACCAAGACTTTTTATGTTATTTGTCGTACAATAATTTCAATTTCTCGATCATGAATAATCTGCACCCTTGGGATCGATAAACCTTTTGGATCTTATTAACCAAAGAGATACGACTTTGTGCTATAGTTACCTCAGCCCCAACCAAGTTATTTTATAATTTTAATAGCACAAAAAACATTATAAAGTCATCCAATATTAAAATTTATGCTCCGACCCTAGAGAGCATTCGATTAGATGAGTATAATATTTGATTGTGTAGTTTTATTTTTAACAAATAAACAAAATTGAGTTTACGCACATGATATTTTAAAGGCTTTAGGTCAATATTTATATTTTTATATAATACACTTTTCAAATAAAACTTATCTATTTATCTTCTCCAATCAATATCTCATGTTACCTACCATTTTCCATATTCAACTCTTTCCACCCGACTAACCAACCAAACCCATTAGAATAAACCATAACCATATCTTTATGCTTGAATGAACAACCTTAGCCCCACATATGAATATATTTTATTATTTTTCTATTTCTTAAATCACACTCGTAAACGTCGGAGAATAATCCTACCCGTCGAGTACCCTTCTCACCCACCTAACCAGGACAACTTAACTATTAAAGTCAATTGTAAACTGTATCCCTGAAAACCTCAGCCTACCGACATTTACTTGTACTACTCAAATCACATTATTCAACGTCGAAGAGTAACCCTACCCCCAAGACACTTATCTCTACCCTCAAGACCTATCTACCTCCACCTCTAAAAAAGATAGACACATCTAACGTAAAATCAATCCTCGCCGTATGACAATCAAAATGGAGTATATATACATGTTGCTTTATATACTTTTAACATATTTTTACAGCATTTATGCCTATATCATTTTCACAAAATGGAACTTTGAAATAAAATTTATCTACTTACTTACTCAGTTGTTCTAATTATAGCCTTAGTACACGCACGTACCATTTTCCCATACCATTCATGTATTCTTCGTACCCTTCTCACCTAACTAACCAACTTGACCAACAGAATCAACTGTATCCTTGAATAACCGTAACCTATGGACATTTTTTTTGTACAACTCAAATCACACAAAAACGTTGGAGCGTAACCATACCCCCAAGACACTTACTTCATCCCTTGAGACCTATCTACCCCTATTCCTAAAAATAAAAATCGACAGATCTAATGTAAAATAAACCACAACCCTATAAGACAATATCGTAACGTAAAAAATAAGGTGAGAATATGGAGGAACAAAAGGAATACGGACTATAATAAGCTATAATCAAATACTATGATTAAAAATAATTTCGATCTTTTTACTACTTACTCTATCAGTCTCGAAAATACCTTTTATTTGTCATTACTTTGTTGTTTATGAAATACCTTCTAAACACAATTAAATTTCATCTCACCAACACGGTTATTCCGCTTGACTCACGTATGTCGTTGTATTCTTTATTATTTAATTTATAATTATATATTTACTCATTAAATCGAAATTTGACAACCCAATTAACCAACTTGATCATCAAAATTGTCAACTGTATCCCTGAACTACCTTAGCCTATTGAGATTTTATTGCACTACTCAAATTACACTCTTAAACTTCAGAGTGTAACCCTACCCCTTAAGACACTTACCTCCTCCATCAAAGCCTATATACCCCCACCCTCGTAAAAAAAAGTCTCTCCATAAAACAATATCTCATCTATAAAGAATAAAGTGAAAATATGGAAGAAAAAATATTCTGTTGTTTACAAAATACCTTTCAATACTCAGTTAAAATAAATGTCATTCACACAATTATTCCACTTGATCTATCTAAATCATTGTTGTAGTCTTTAATATTTATATTTATACTCCTAAAGTATAGTATATTTGACATTCTTATTTTCATTTTTACTTAATTAAAGAAATTATCTCAAATTATCTCATTTCTTTCGCATTGCTAAGTGCATAAGTGTATAATGTTAAACACTTAAGTACTACTCGTATCATTTATTAGTTCCACGAATTTTTAATTAAGATGGGGTATTCATTTTAAATTTCAGAAGGGTGAGGTAAGATGGAAAAAGATAAAAACATGATGTATGAGGAAAAATAACAAATTTGTCTTATATCTCCTAGTGAGACTATTTTTTACCCATTTTAATGTTAAGACGAAGACCAACTAAGTTAAAGTTTGAATAAAGTTAATAACCTTAAATAATAAGTATACAAATATTAAAGAATAATGTTCTACGTCTAATAGGAAATATGTAAGTAAGCAATTATTTTCTAACTCATTTCCCATTTTCATATTTAGAAAAAATATTGAATAAAGTTAATAACCGTATATAGTAAGTATACAAATCTTAAATAATAATATTGTTCTAAATCTAATAGAAAATTTATAAATAATCAACCATTTTCTAATTCTAATAGAAAAATTGTAATTAATTTATTATTTTCTTATTTTCTGTTCTAATAGGAAAATTATAAACAAATTATTATTAAATCAACTATTTTCTAATTTTCTAATTTTAATAGAAAAATTTCAAATAATTTACTATTTTTTTATTTTCGAATTCTAATAGAAAAGTTATAAATAAATTATTATTTATAAATATAGTGTTTTGTAATAGTTGAAGACTACCACGTCGCTCGAAAAAAGTCTGCTTTAATTATATATATTGATTGATTTTTCCATGTCTACATATTTACTACTCCCACTTAAAATAGTGGACTTTATTTTATAATCAACTTCGCCCTCTAATATTATCTACTTTAAAAATTGTTTTATATCTTATTTTCATTTCTTCTTCCCCTAATTTTTTTATGTGGGATATATTGTTACCCAACATAAAATAGTAAAGTAATTTAAATAAGTATTTTAAAAAAGTTGGACATTATTTTGTAATCAACTCCCCTCTCTAATATTATCTACTTTAAAAATTATTTTACATCTTATTTTCATTCTTTTTCCCCAAATATTTTTATGTGGAATATATTCTTACTCCTAATTAAAATAGTAAAGTGATTTAAATATGTATTTTAAAAAAAGTTGGACTTTATTTATTAGAATCAATTCTACCTTTCATTACTATTTACTTTAAGAATTGTTATATATTTTATTTTCATTCCTTCTTTCCTAATTTTTCCACGTGGGATATATTGTTCCCTACTTAAAATAGTAAAGTAACTTAAATAGGTATTTTACAAAAGTTGGACTTTATTTTATAATCAACTCAATCCCCTAATATTATCTACTTTAAAAATTGTTTTATATCTTGTTTCCATTCTTTTGTCCCCTAATTTGTCCATGTGGAATATATTGTTACTCGTACTTAAAAAGTAAATTAATTTAAATATGTATTTTACAAAAGCTGGACTTTAATTAATAATCAACTCTACCCTCTTATATTATCTACTTTAAGAATTGTTTTATATCTTTTTTCCATTCTTTCTCCTTCTAGTTTTTCCCAGTTCCTGGACTACACCACCAGATGTACAATGCTATTGTACATCCGGGGTTATTTTAGTCGTTTTCTTAATTATTTTTGAAAAAAAAGCTAGTAATCTCATTCTTCTCCACTTTCCTTTTTTTTAATGTAACTTCTTCCTTATTTTTCTAACTGATCTTCGTCCATCATCAGTAATTGATTTTTCTCATTAATTATTATATCTCCATCTTTCAATTTATTTAATTATTATGTCAAGGTAATTTTTTTTATTTTTTTTATTTTATTAGTCCATATTCTTTTTACATTAGCTCGTAATCTTATATTAATAGCTCGTATTCTTATAATAATAGCTCGTATTCTTATATTAATAGCTCGTGTTCTTATCTTAATAACTCATTTTTTTTATATTAATAATTCGTATTCTTATCTTAGTAACTCGTACTTTTTTTATATTAGCTCGTATTCTTATAATATTAGCTCGTATTCTTTTAACTTACATTCTTTTGTGCTCGTATTTTTTTAGTTTGTGATTTTTTTAAACTCGTATTCTTTTTACATTAGCTCATATTCTTATATTAATAACACGTATTCTTATCTTAATAGCTCGTATTTTTATATCAATAACTCGTATTCTTATCTTAATAACTCATATTTTTTTTATATTAGCTCGTATTCTTTTAATATTAGCTCGTATTCTTTTAATATTAGCTCGTATTCTTATTTTAATAACTCGTTATTTTTTATATTAGCTCGTATTCTTCTAATATTAGCTCGTATTCTTCTAATATTAGCTCGTATTCTTTTTACGTTAGATCATATTCTTATCGTAAATATTCATTTGTTAAGTGCTTTGGGGTCATAAAATTTACCCTAAATATTCATTAGGGTTATGATTGATGTAAATATTCATTAGGTTTATGATTGGTCTAAATATTTACCTCAAAATAATATTGTGTGATGCGTTTTTCCTTCTTGATGTCGATGCAAATTGCTTCTCGTTCAATGAAATATTATTCGATACATTTTTCCGCCTTGTTGAACATACCAATCGCTTCCCTTCTGCCATCTTCGAATCAAATTTTGGTGGGAGAGAAATCTGTTGTGACTGTCGTCAAGAGAGAATTAAGAAAATGTTTACGTTGATTGATAATTAGATATTTGTTTTGTATTGGACTCTAATAGAAAATTAGAAAATTATATATCAGGTGGGCCTGATGTACCATGCTTCTATACACCTGGATGTAGGATCCTATTTGTGAGTTTTTCCTTGTGGGATATATTGTTATTCACACTTAAAATAATACAATAATTTAAATAGGTATTTTTTTATAAAAAAATTGGACTTTATTTTAAAATCAACTTTACCCTCTAATATTATCAACTTTAAAAATTATATTTTATTCCAATTCTTTTTTCCCTAATTTTTCCATGTGGGATATATTGGTAATCCTACTTAATATAGTAAAATAATTTAAATAGGTATTTTAAAAAAAGTTGGACTTTACTCTATAATCAACTTTACCCTCTAATATTATGTACTTTAAAAATTGATTTATATCTTATTTCAATTCTTTTTTCTCCTAATTTTTCCACGTGGATATATTGTTACTCCTACTTAATATGGTAAAGTAATTTAAAAAGATATTTAAAATAAGTTGGACTTTATTTTATATTTAATTCTAGCTTCTAATATTATCTACTTTAAGAAAACAATATATCTCATTTCCATTCGTTCTTCCCCTAACTTTTCCATGTGGGATATATTGTTACTTCTACTTAAAATAGTAAAGTATTTTTAAAAAGTTGGACTTTATTTTATAAACAACTCTTCCTTCTAATTTTATCTACTTTAAAAATTGGGATATATTGTCACTCCGACTTAATATAGTAAAGTAATTTAAATATGTATTTTAAAAATGATGGACTTTATTTATAATAATTCAACTCTTTAATATTATCTACTGTAAAAATTGTTTTATATTTTATTTTCATTCTTTCTTCCCTAATTTTTCCATGTGGGATATATTGTTATCCCTACTTAAAATAGTAAAGTAATTTAAATAAATATTTTATAAAAAAAGTTAAGACTTTATTTTATAATCAACCCTACCCGACCCTCTAATATTATCTACTTTAAAAATGGTTTTATATATTATTTTCATTTGTTCTTCCCCTAATTTTTCCATGTGGGATATATCGTTACTCATACTTAAAATAGTAAAGTAATTTAAATATGTATTTTAAAAAATTTGGTCTTTATTTTATAATCAACTGTCTAACCTCTAATATTATCTATACATACTTTAAAAATTGTTTTATATTTTATTTCCACCATTTCTTCCTGTAATTTTTTCTTTTTTTCCCGTAATTTTTCCATGTGTGATATATTGTTATTGTTTTAAAAATTATTTTACTTATTTTCTTTCTTTTTTCCCTTATTTTACCACGTGGGATATATTACTACTCATAATTAAAATATATAAAATATATTAAATCGATAGTTTTAAAAAGTTGCAATTTTATTTTATATTCTCTATCGTTCAATAGTATCAATTCTAAAAAATATTTTATACCTTATTTACCTTTCCTTTCCCCAGTATAAAAAAAAATTAAATCGATAGTTTTAGAAAGTTACAACACTTTATTTTATAATCAACTCAATCCCCTAATATTATCTACTTTAAAAATTGTTTTATATCTTGTTTTCATTCTTTTTTCCCTAATTTGTCCATGTGGAATATATTGTTACTCGTAATTCAAATAGTAAATTAATTTAAATATGTATTTTACAAAAGTTGGACTTTATTTTATAATCAACTCTACCCTCTTATATTATCTACTTTAAGAATTGTTTTATATCTTTTTTCCATTCTTTCTCCTCTTAATTTTCCATGTGAGATATATTGTTATTCACACTTAAAATAGTAAAATAATTTAAATAGTTATTTTTTAAAAAAGAAAAAATTGGAGTTTATTTTATAATCAACTTTACCCTCTAATATTATCTACTTTAAAAATTATATTTTATTCCAATTCTTTTTTCGCTAATTTTTCCATGTGGGATTATTGATACTCCTACTTAATATAGTAAAGTAATTTAAATAGGTATTTTAAAAAAAAGTTGGACTTTACTCTATAATCAACTTTACCCTCTAATATTGTGTACTTTAAAAATTGATTTATGTCTTATTTCAATTCTTTTTTCTCCTAATTTTTCCACGTGGATATATTGTTACTCCTACTTAATATGGTAAAGTAATTTAAAAAGATATTTTAAATGAGATGGACTTTATTTTATATTTAATTCTAGCTTCTAATATTATCTACTTTAAGAAAACAATATATCTCATTTCCATTTTTTCTTCCCCTAATTTTTCCACGTGGGATATATTGTTACTTCTACTTAAAATAGTAAAGTATTTTAAATATGTATTTTGAAAAAGTTGGACTTTATTTTATAAACAACTCTACCTTCTAATTTTATCTACTTTAAATTTTTTTTGTTTTTTTTGCAAGAAAGGTATTACTCATGTATATTCCAAAGAAGAAGCATACATGAGTTTTCTTACAAGAGATATCCCCTACTCAGTAAGAATTACTGATGCTAACTACTAGAACCACAAATGTTAACATTTATCTGACCCATAGTCGTACATTCACAAAAGAAAAGCCTCGACTGTAGTTTTTATTTCCTGAATTATTTGTTAGGATGTCCTCTCATGTCCTTCAAAGATTCTATAATTCCTTTCAGACCAGATTATAGCAGTCAGACAGCCAATACTGCAAGCTATCCAGCTAATCTTCCAATGCCTTCTGTTCTTCCTTCTATTCATCCAGATTAGTATGTCCTTAAGATTAATACCAGATAGTTTGGCCTGCACCCAATCCAATGTCATCTGCAATAACCCCCTGGTAATCTCACATTCAAAGAATAGATGTTGCACACTCTCCGCAGCTTTTTTACAGTAAATGCATCTGTTCACAATATGCATCTGCAGAAGCCTATCTTGATCCATTGTTTTAAGTTTATTCTGAATAGCCAGCATTGCTATTATTCGATGACGAGGCAGGATCCTACCTCTCTTAATGCTCTCATAAGTAGGTTGGACATGATATTTTGCCTTAATCCTTCATAAACGAGCTTTACCGAGAAGGTATTATGCTTGAGACAACTGCACATAAAGTTTTTCACCTGTTGAACATCCCCATCTTCTGAATGCAGTAATTCCTAACCTTCAGAATACTTCTGATATTATCTGAATGGAACTCTTTGAAGGGGAGTTCCCATACAGAGCAATGCATGTGAGTATATGTGCACATCCATCTACACCATATACTAGCTTCATTGTTCTCTAATTTCCACATCATTTTTAGAAGGACAACATAGTTCCAACTTTTGATGTCTCTTAGCTGAAATCCACTTTTTAGAATTTTTTTATTTTCACCCCTTTCATATCCCTAGAACAGTTCCCGACAAATTTTTTCTATATCCTTGTGGATCTTAGTTGGTAGTAGCATGCTATTACTCCAGAAATTGGTGATCCCAAAAATCACTTAGTTTATTAATTGAATTCTTCCAGCATAAGAGATTCATGGTAGAGAAGTTTTGAGATACTTTATGAATTTTGAGAATGAGGCCTGCAAACATGGACACTGTCAATTTTGAGCAGTGTATTGGTATCCCCAGGTATCTGGATGGAAAAGTCCCTTCTGTTATCCCAACAGTTTGCAGAATAAGAGTTCTCACTGCATTCTGTACCCCTCCGAAGTAGATTTCAGTTTTATCAAAGTTTACTTTAAGGCCAAACCATTTAGAAAACTTTTCCATGGTATTGACAGCCGCACTAACAGAAGGAAGATCCCCCTGGTAAAGATCATCAAGTCATCTGCAAAAATTAGATGATTTATCTCAAGAGAAGCACATTTTGGATGAAAAGAGGATTTAGGTTGCTGATGCATCTTCCTTAAGCTTCTTGATAGTATTTCCATACTTAAAACAAATAGAAAGGGAGAGAGAGGGTTCCCTTGTCTTACACCACTCTTCCCTTTGAAGAAATCTACTTTAAAAATTGTTTTATATGTTATTTTCATTCTTTCTTCCCTTAATTTTTCCATGTGGAATATACTGTCACTCCGACTTAATATAGTAAAGTAATTTAAATATGTATTTTAAAAAAGTTGGACTTTATTTATAATAAATTCTACTCTTTAATATTATCTATTGTAAAAATTGTTTTATATTTTATTTTCATTCTTTCTTCCCTAATTTTTCCATGTGGGATATATTGTTATCCCTACTTAAAATAGTAAAGTAATTTAAATAAATATTTTATAAAAAAGTTAAGACTTTATTTTATAATCAACCCTACCCGGCCATCTAATATTATCTACTTTAAAAATTGTTTTATATCTTATTTTCGTTCGTTCTTCCCCTAATTTTTCAACGTGGGATATATTGTTACTCATACTTAAAATAGTAAAGTAATTTAAATATGTATTTTAAAAAATTTGGTCTTTATTTTATAATCAACTCTTTACTCTCTAATATTATCTATACATACTTTAAAAATTGTTTTATATTTTATTTATTTCCATCATTTCTTCCCGTAATTTTTTCTTTTTTCCCGTAATTTTTCCATATGTGTTATATTGTTATTGTTTTAAAAACTATTTTACTTATTTTCTTTCTTTTTCCTCTTATTTTACCACGTAGGATATATTACTACTCATAATTAAAATATATAAAATAAATTAAATCGATAGTTTTAGATAGTTGCAACTTTATTTTATATTTCCTATCGTTTAATAGTATCAATTCTAAACAATATTTTATACCTTATTTTCCTTTCCTTTTGCCCCAGTATAAAAAAAATTAAATCGATAGTTTTAGAAAGTTATAACTTTATTTTAAAATCTTTACCGTTTAATAGTATCAACTCTAAAAAATATTATCTACTTTAAAAATTGTTTTATATCTTATTTTCGTTCTTTCTTCTCCTAATTTTTCCATGTGGGATATAAATATCGTTACTCATACTTAAAATAGTAAAGTAATTTAAATATGTATTTTAAAAAATTTGGTCTTTATTTTATAATCAACTCTCTACCCTTTAATATTATCTATACATACTTTAAAAATTGTTTTATATTTTATTTCCATCATTTCTTCCCGTAATTTTTTCTTTTTTCCCGTAATTTTACGATGTGTGATATATTGTTATTGTTTTAAAAATTATTTTACTTATTTTCTTTCTTTTTTCCCTTATTTTACCACGTGGGATATATATTACTACTCATAATTGTTGAGTCCCCCGCAGCGGGCTTATAGAATTAGGTGCATGAGACCGACCCATAAACAAGTGAGGTTCCATCTTAAAACCAATTGGTGATAGGAGGAGTAGCCCACCCTTTCACATGTGTGTGTAACTCCCCTCACTTGGGGTTACTCCGCACCCGACACAACCCCGTGTCGGGCCGACCAGGCTACTCCGCGCGATGCTACTCCGCATCTCTGGTCAACCAAGGAGAGAGTCCAACTGTGGTGCTACTCCGCAACCACGACGCTATTCCGCGCCATCTCGAGCACCGTCACCACATCGCACCTTGTGGTCCCAAGCCGAACCGTCGGCTCTGATGCCACTTGTTGAGTCCCCCGCAGCGGGCTTATAGAATTAGGTGCATGAGACCGACCCATAAACAAGTGAGGTTCCATCCTAAAACCAATTGGTGATAGGAGGAGTAGCCCACTTACTTATAAGCTAGTCCCTTCACTATTATTCTACCGATGTGGGACAATGGCTCTCACACACATATGGGAAGAGACCTCAACAATAATTAAAATATTTAAAATAAATTAAATCGATAGTTTTAGAAAGTTGCAACTTTATTTTATATTCTCTGTCGTTTAATAGTATCAATTCCAAAAAATATTTTATACCTTATTTTCCTTTCCTTTTTCCTCAGTATAAAAAAAAATTAAATCGATAGTTTTAGAAAGTTACAACTTTATTTTATAATCTTTATCGTTTAATAGTATCAACTCTAAATAATATTTTATACCTTATTTTGCTTTCCTTTTTCCCACTTTAACGTGTATTGCCATTACTAACTAAATCTAAAAAAATATTTAAATCGATAGATTTAGAAAATTGCAACCTTATTTCATAAATTTTATCGTCTAATAGTATCAACTCTAATTTATACATGATTTCTATTCTTTATTCTCCTAATTTTTCAATGTGGGATTTATTGCTACTCCTAATGAGAATCTAATTAAAACTACTCAAATAGGTGTTTTGGAAACGTTGGAGACTACCGCGTCATTCGAAAAAAATCTCAAATAAATTTTTATTTTGATTTTGGACTTGCGTATAGAAAACGACTTGCGCACACTTTCTTATTCTTAATGAAAGGGAGTCAAGTCTTTCCAATGGAAACTTCGACGCAGTATTTTGGGCCGTAAACGTTCATGAGTTATGAGTTATGAGTTATGAGTTATGAGTTATGAGTTATGAGTTATGAGTTATGAGTTATGACGTACAAGATGAAAGAAATTTCCGTACACATGCAAATTATGTAATTGATAACATCACTAGACACCGTACAAAGAAGTTGACTATACTAGAAAACCTAATCTAACACAATTTGTAAAGGAAAATGACATTAATACGGTAGATTTAATCACATGAGAATGGGACCAGAACACTTTGTTAGACCAATCTATGCATGCTTATTGACCAAACTAGTTTACGTCGTAGACAGGTCTCTATATCCGTCACAAGTTTGCGACGGGTCAAATACACCTATTTGTTTAGATAATACAAAGCTAAGAATGCATAGAGAACCACAAATAATCTGTTTTTATTTTTCAAATGAGTTTTATTTAACCCGTCATAAGCTTGCGACGGATATTGCCGTCACAAATGAGAATTTGCGTTTATTAAATATGAGTGTTTCGAAAACTTAAGGGCCAAGGCAGCTTTTGACCGTTGAACAGTTGATACACTACGTAATATGTATACACGAATTGTGGTTACAAAGTTAGTTCATAAAATTTTGATATTAATAAAAACTTAGAAAAGAAAAGAGAAGAAAGAAAAATGAGTTGTTGGGTTGCTGCACCAAATGTTGGTCATACCTCATTCTCTCCATCCGATAGTAGCATTAATAGGAGTAATAATGATAATTTGATGGCTAAGTTTGAGCAGTTAGAATTGCCGATTTCTAATTCAAATCATCGTACATCATCGATGAAGAGGAGACGACCGACGAATATAAGTATACCAGTAGTGTCGAATTTGAGTGATTTGATGAATAGTATTGGTACTAAATCAAGTGATGGAGTCAAAGAGATTGAGGTGGAAGGTGATGGGTATGGTATTTTTTGCAAGAAAGGCAAGTCTAGGGCATACTTAGAGGATCGTTACTCTGCAATCGTTAACAATGTTCCTGGTCAGTTTCAGCAGGTAGCGTATGTACGTAGTAGTTGTGTCTTCTATACATGCACTCATGCATCCATGCAAGTTTTACATTTTTTCTAATCTCTATAATTCTATATAGCTATTTTATTTTTTGTCATTCCGTTACTTTCACAACACTAAAATATTTTGCAAATGTATATAAAAATATCAGGTAGATTTTTTTAGAACAAAAAATCAGGTATACATACATGCTCTAGAATAAGTACGAAACAAAATTATAATCAAACATATACAATTGAGCTAGGAGTACATTTTAACTTATGTATTCCCTTCATTTGCTCCCGAAAAGGATCTTCTTCATTTTGTTTTTGACAATTTCCTCAAAACAAAAATTACTATATGATATATATATATATATATATATATATATATATATATATATATTGCAATTTCCTTCGCATTAGCATTTCATTTTCAAGAAAATTTACAATCACCCGATTAAGTTTAGAATTAGATGTGGACCATTCAAAGATAATGAAGCTCAGTGAATGGGAGAGAATCCTTACTCATTTGCTTTTGTTTCTACCATTTGTTTGTTCAGTAGATCTCCTGAGAGACCGCCTCTCAATAAGCTTATTGAGAGACTATTGTACAAATTAAAAAAAAGTAGTACTAAAAGTAGTAAAATTGGTACAAATCATGAGTTAAGATAAAATAAGTACATTTACTATGTGAATAGGTACAAAACTACTATGGTACGATCCATAACAAAAGGGGCACAAAATACAAATAAAATGGTACAAAAGTACGGTCTCTCAATAATTTATTAAAAGACCGTTCCTCTTAAGTTTTAGTGTTGTTTCTTAAAGACCAAAGTTTCCAAACTTTGATGATAAGTAAGCAGAAAATATAAGTAAACATTTTCCCATAATTTTTAAAGTTACCAATTATACGGAGTACTATGGAACGGGGGATTAGAAGACTTGTTCATTCCAAGGACTATTTCAAAGGTTCTAACACAGATCAATAATAATGGTAAATACTGGCAGGCTTTCTTTGGGATATTTGATGGGCATGGAGGAGCAAAGGCAGCAGAATTTACAGCAAAAACACTAGGAGCCAAAATACTAGACAATGTAGGTAAGGAAAGAATATCTAACGAAGTGGTGGTAGAGAAAATAAGAGGTAGCTTTTTGGAAGTAGATAAGTTGTTTGTTAGTGAAAATTGTTGTGGTGGAGCTTGTTGTGTCTCTGCATTTATACAAGATGGTACCTTGATGGTTTCCAATGTGGGTGATTGTCGCGCTGTTATTAGCCGCGGTGGCATAGCAGAGCCACTCTCCACTGATCATACTCCTGCAAGAGAGGACGAGAAACTCAGGATTCAGTCCACGGTACGGTACATTATTATCGAATCAATAAATAGTACATACATGATACATTTGCAAGGTTCAAACTACCTATAATAACATTACATTATTGAATGCAGGGTGGTTATGTAGATGAATGTAATGGGGTGTGGAGAGTACAAGGTACACTTGCAGTATCAAGAGCTGTTGGAGACAAACTTCTAAAGCAATGGGTAATACCAGAACCTGAAACAAAGATAATAACTATTCAACCTGACTCTGACTTTCTAATTTTAGCTTCAGATGGTCTTTGGAACAAGGTACATCCCTACATACATACGCAATTCTTACATTATCAACTCAAAATGTCACTATTGTTTCATTTATTTATGTACACATACAAAATGTTCATTTTATTCCAACTTCAAAAGGGTATAAAGATCTCTGTTAATTAGAATAATTGAATATATATATAGCTTGAAACTCACAATGTAATTTCCAAATGTCTTGGCAGGTAACAAATCAGGAAGCAGTAGATTTAGTTGTGCCCTTCTTTACTACAAAAGCTAATAAAACTAAGCTAGCTCGTGCTTGTAGAAACCTAGCGGACTTGTCCATTAGCCGGGGATCAAATGATGACACAAGTGTATTGCTTATTCATCTCGGTCGATTTGCTTCATAGATTGTAGATAATTATATTCGCACACAAATGAGATCACTTATCAATAATGGTCTTCAGTAAATATTTGTATTATAATTATATTAGCATTTGATCTGTTTTGGAAAAAAATTAGTCGGGTTATCGTTTTAATTTGTGGGGCAAAGCGATCAAACTACGGCCATTGATTGAACTAACCTATGCGTGGGTGTGAAAGTAAAAACAATGAAATGAACGATTGACACAAGAAGGTTTGTTGACGGGGAAACCCGATGTGGAAAAAACCGCGAGGGGAATCGGAGTCCCACCAAATTGGCACTACAGTGGCCAGTAGGAGTGGAATCACACGAGGGTAAGAGAATACAATGAGAATAATTTCTAATGGAAACTTTTTTCGTTAGTGATGACATAGTAGTCAAATATTCGATGCCTTTCTTCTGCTGGTATTTATAGCTTCTGTTGGGTAGGGTTTTTGGTCTGGAACAGTCTACTGGTCCTGCTCTTAAATCCGTACGCCAGTTCCCATAAATTAGGGGTTAGTTGCTATGACCGTTTCTAAGGTTGTTTAAAGAATTGTTCAGTATAAGTGTGCTTCTGTTGACTCGTGAATTGGGTGGTCCCGATGCTGCCACCTCACCAATCTTTCCTTTACATGATTCTCCAATGGGTGTCCGCCACGTCATCAATGATATAATTTTTTTTATTCTTATCCCTAACAATTGCGCCCAGATTTTTGTTGGATGTACTTTTGGCGGGAATTTGTGCTTCGAGGAACGTAGTGGTTGGTTCTGTAGGGTTTTCTATTGAAATCCGTTCACCTTCCCACTAACTCCTTCTCCCAATCAACGCATTAATTAAAGACTCTCAAACCGTCCCATTACTTCTCTAGTAATTCCCCCCAGGCCCCCACATCTACCCACTTCCCTAGATATCCCCTCCAATAACCTCCCCTCTTTCATTATCCCGAAAACTCATTCTCCCTTAAAGGTATTTTCTCATTCTCTGTCCTCACCATGTCTCAAGGTTCCACCTCCTCCCTTTCGCCTGGTTCACCTGACCCCTTTCCCTCGGAAGAGATTCTCTCGGTCACTCATTCATGTGATTTAACCTTTACTACAAGAAAAAGTTTATATTCCTACGGATAATTTCCTACGGACTATAAATTCTATAGGTATTAATTGTTTCCTACAGATGAGTCCGACGCATTTTTATTTTTGTCAAGCCTTCAGACAGATATATTATATTTGCTACGTATTTCTGTGAAATTTATTGGTGCAAACCCGCTGAAATTTTAGCGCTAAATTTTTATTTCTGTCAAGCTTCTCCTCCACTGACCTTGACTTTATTAGGGAAAGGTTTGAGTTTGTAGAGGGAGTGGTGTTCTATGTCCCACTCCCCAACCAGAGGGTGGACTTTAATAGGCCTGGGTGGACTTGTTTATACGAGTATCCATTTCGATTTGGCCTTCGATTTCCGTTTCCGCCACTTATTGGGGAGTGCCTGACGCTGAATTAGTTGGTCGTGTGCCAAGTAGCGCCTTATGTCTGGCGTACTTTGCTTTTTGTTTGTGCCATGAATGAGTCGGGCAGTGACATTGGTATTTCCAATCTTGCTCACTTGTTTTCTGTTAGATCGCTCAGCCACGGTCAAGTAACTATCTGTAATGGAGATGGCGTGGAAAATTTCATCATCTTTCATGTCAAGTCGGATAACAGCAAGTGGTTTGAGCGATTTATTTTTGTTGAGATGGCTTCTCTTCTTCCCCCCACTGATTACCTCTTCAGCGTGTTGCGCTCAATGATAGGTACTTGCGTGTATCTCGTTACCCGTTCTTTTGTTGCTTACTTTTCTCACTTGCTCACTACTGTAGGTTTGGTCAACGTACCTCCCTCTTCAGACGAGGTAGCCTCACTCACCAAGCTTTTTGGTCCCGCTACCGCCCAAAGAACATTCACCAATATGCTGCAGGATTCCGCTCCGCCCTTGGGGAAAGAGGAATAAATCGCTGAAGTAAAAGAGGAAGAAGAATCTATGTTGTCTGGTATTCCCCCAAATTTGTAGTTCTACCTTTTCCTACTGTGGTGTTGTTGCTCAATCGCTTTCTTTTTTTAGGTCCTGCTATGTTCAAGGCTACTCTAGTGATGATTCTGGCCCATAGAAGGAAAAAGGTTGTCAGCGGTGCTCCCAAGATTGTTGATAACTGATGAGTAGGAAAAACCCTACCTCAGGCAAATCACACAAGGCAAAGATCCAATCAGTTCTACCACCGTTCCTCTATGAAATCTTCTCCTAAGATAACATATGGAATATTACTAACAATCATCATAAACATATATATCTTAAAATATGCTAACAACGAATACGACACTTACTTGATGACAACTAATAACGCTAGGCTATGGAGATCGGCGCGACTAGACTTCGGTATGAACCCTTAAGGGGTTTAGTGTGGGATATTTGAGAGAAAAAGGTGAACGGCGGCAGAAGATTTTAGGGTAAAATGATTTTAACTTCCGAATTTTCTTTTATAAGTAACCGCGACGCTGATGAACACGACTAGGGATGGCAATGGGTAGGGTCTGGGTAGGGTCCGACAAGACCCAACCCGACCCGAAGTAAAAAACCTTAGACCCATACCCGACCCAGACCCTAAAGGGTCTGAAATTAATGGACCCATACCCGACCCTAATGGGTCTGGGTCTGGGTAGGGTCTACCCTAGGGTCCAGTTTTTCTTAACGAGTCATTCAATAAAATGTACCAAAGTTCGAATTAAATTACAAAGTTTTGATTAAAGTATTACAAAGTCTTGGTTATTTGGATCATTACCCGTACCCGACCCTAAATTATATCATTTACCATACCCAAACTCATCATTTTCATCAATTTCCTCGTTATTATATCTGTTTGTGTGTATTATTTGGGTTATTGACGTTCGTACGTGTGTTTTTTGTTTTTTGTTTTTCTTTTTTTTAATAAATATAAGGGTCTAACGGTCGGGTAGGGTCCCAAGACCAAGACCCGGACCCGACCCGAAGTTTTTATATAAGACCCATACCCGACCCATACCCGAGTGGGTCTCAAAAATCCAGACCCATACCCGACCCGTTAGGGTCCAACCGTAAGGGTCTGGGTTGGGTACCCGACCCACTGCCATCCCTAAACACGACGGACTAGCCAACTCGCCCGAATTGGATCAACTCGGTCGAGTTGCACTTACTCGGCCGAGTAGCCTCAACTCGACCGAGTAGGCCTAACTCGGTCGAGTATCACCAACTCAGCTGAATAACCTCAACTCGGCCGAATAGGCTTAACTCGGTCGAGTTACCTCGCAGTTCTCAGCACCGACCAATTTTCGTAAAACAGTTATATCTCCCTCAATACTTGGTCTATATGGGTGCCTGACCTATCGTTATAATCATAAGAGGATAAGCTACCATATCCAATTGGAATCACATCAATATCATATGTACATCTTAAGTTATAACATTTTTAAGACAACCTATCTATAAACGGGCAACATAACTATACCATTTTCTTTCTCAAACAACTTATATAACAACAAAACGACCAAGTACAACCGACTCCACCGAGTAATTCATACGACAAATAAAGGGATCAAAGGCGAAGCTAAGGCAGGGTCGTGGGGGTCACTGTCCGGGTAAAGACTTCAAGGTCAAATATTATATAGTGGTATTATCTAGCTTAATTGTTGAAGTGGCATAGTGGTAAACACTTAAATCTCATTCAAGGAGGTCAGGAGTTCGACTCCCAGAACTCACTCTTTCAGATTTTTCTTTTTTCTTTTTACAATTTTATTTAGTGAAAATTGGTATTTACCACCTCATATTTTGTTTATAAATAACCACCTATTTTACACTCTATATATCCACATTCCCACCGTATTTCATTCTCGATAATCATTTAGCATAATTTTCAATTTATTAAAACTATAAAATGACCATAACACCCTTTTTTTTATTCAATGAAACACTCACAAGTCACTGCCACCTTCCTTTTATTCAATGAAAACACTCACAAGTCACTGCCATCTTAATCAAGAAACAAAAACAAAATTAAAGTCCTCAGACACAAAAATACAATCACAACCTACACGATTAAGTAATTTAAACTCAAGTGCTCATGTTTTTACATCGTACAACTCCGTCATAGGTTCAGGTGGGATTTTTGGGAGGTTTAGTAGAGGTTTTTACCGACTAATGAAGTTGAGTGGGCGACTGGGAAAAGATCGGTAGTTTAGTATTGTGTTCGTGTTGTTTGTGGTCTATAGACGGGAAAGGATTGACACGGCGGTGGGAGAAGAAGTGGTGACTAGTAGGTGGGGGTGACAAACTTTTGGTGTAATAAAATGGTGGGTTTTCATGGCGGCGGCGGCGGCGGTGGGGCATATCAATCTGGCGATTCGATGATGACAACATTGTTCCTAATTGCTAATTTGATTGATGATGATGATTGATTATAACTGAATTTTTGAGGTGTTTAGATGAATGATGTTGTTGCTGCTTCTCTTTTAGGTTTAGGTGTTATTTAATTATGTGTTGAGTGAATTAAAATAAGGGCAGTTTGGTCCTCTTAGAATACAATAACATAACAAGTCGGGAATTGAAAAGGATGATGATCCGAAATGAAATATGGTGTGAGTTCGGATATATACAATGTAATATAGGTGGTTATATGTAATAAACGAAATACAAGGTGGTAAATTGTAAAATACGGTAAATACGAGGTGGTTAATAACAATTTTCACTTTTATTTATTTAGCCGAGATTAGTTACATTATACACTATGTCCTTTAGCCTATTTTATTTTAAAGTCAACGAGAATTTTTGTAATGAGAAAGTAGGAAAGAAAATGGTTCTTATTTAGTGAAAAATATAACCAATATTGATTGTTTTACGTTTTTAATCGCACCGTAGTTTATAATAGAACCGTTTATTATCATTTATGTTTTTAAGTTATTTCATCTTATAATAATGAACACTCTATAAATTATGGACTTATTACATAAATCAATATATATATATATATATATATATATATATATATATATATATATATATATAGACTTGAGATCCGGTGAGAACCACCTTACAATGAGAACTTTGTGAGAACTCTATCTTACGGACTTTTTTAAAAAAAAGTAATGACATAATTGGATTCGGCATGACATTTTATAGCTAGAGAACATATTTTTTGGTCTAGAAAATAAATATTAGTGACGGAAATCAAGGTGAGATACTTTTTATTTATTTGCATGCACCTACTATCTATTTTTTCGTATCTATCATTTTTCCGCCGCTGGTATTTATTTTCTAGACTAAGAAATACGTACTCTGGCTATAAAATTCCGTGCCGAATCCAATTATGTCATTACTTTTTAAAAAAAAAACTCCTAAAGAAGAGTTCTCACCGGTTTTCATTGTAAGGTGGTTCTCACTGGATCCCAACCCTATATATATATATATATATATATATATATATATATATATATATATATATATATATATATATATATAAAATTGTATGTTTCATATATAACCTAATTTAAAAATCTTAGTTAATATCGAAAAATGCTAAAATAATGACACGAGGTGTTTAATAAATGAGTATAAAAGTGAAATAAAAAGCGACCCGGGTTATTATCTTACTCAAGCTTCGTCCATGAGAGGGATGTTACAAAGGGTAATTTGGTGAAATTTACTTATAGAAATAACAAATTGAATACGGACATTGAAGTAGTTTTTTTGGTTGATATTGTCATATTCAATTTTTTTTTTCACCAATTTGTCACAAGTTTTTTTTTTTACTAATTAGCAAATATCAACTTTTTTACCGATTTGGTCATTGGGCCGATAATGGTGTACAGCGATTTTACATCATAAGTATCTGTGTGTGTATTACTCGAAGACCATAATTCATACGTGAAATTATGTACCAAAAAAATAAGAGTTATTTCATAAGAATAATCCATTCATTCTAAGGGTAGTCTGCTTAAATTACTCCATCCTATCAGTTATTCTAATTAAATTCATCATAGATAACCTACATGTCCATAATAGTTTAAGGTAACCGACCACCTTCTCATAAAGTCAGACTTAACAAAATTCTAGAATTAATAATAAGTCATATTTATGCATGATTTTACCTCTTATATTAGCTTTGTTTTGTAGTTCATTTAGCACTTATTTAGTTTTTTAAACTAATATTATGTTTCTAGTGCAACTGTATGTTTAAATATGTTTTGTACGAAAATGAGTTTAAATGAGCTAAAATACTTTAAGAGCACGAATGGACTAAGTGTTGGATGTTGCATGTGATTTTCATTGGGGGCATCTTGCTTCACCAGTAGTGCAATATTTTAAAAAAGGGTGGTTCAGCTTTAGATTTTCTTCTAAAACTGATATGAACAATGTTCTAAAAGGAGGTCCCTGGAAAATGGGTTCGTATTCTCTAATTCTCAAACAGTGGCATCCCGGGTTTTCTTTTGAGATGGAAAAAGTTTCAATATTGCCTATATGGATAATTTTTCCTGACCTGGATCCCTATCTCTGGTCAAATAGTGTGCTCCGTAAGTTGTCTAGTAAAATTGGCAAACCAATGTTTGCTCATGTTTCCACTACTAGCAAATTCAAACTCTCTTTTGCTAGGGTTTTGATTGAAGTTGACATTACCCAAAAATTGCCACTGGAGATGGATCTGGTGACTCCTTTTGGTAGTACTACTCAATGAATTGAATATGAATGGATTCCACACTACTGTTTTGGGTGTGGAAAAATGGGTCATTTGGAACAATCTTGTAGGAACAACAAGAAAAAAGCTGAACATAAAGAAAAGTTAAATGATGCGGCCAATCCTACTGTTGTTGCTATCCCTGCTCCTTGCACGCTAGGTGGTACCTCAGTATCTATGGAGGAAGAAATTGTTCCTGGTGATCAGGGTTTATGCTCAAATGGCACAGATAAACCTGACAGCAGTTTAGTGGATTCTCCCATTGATACTGAAATGCACTCAGAATGCGGCAAGAAGGACCAAATGCAGTCACCTCAAATAGCCATGAAGAGAGGCATTGCATCTGGATCAATGACCAACACTCATTCAACTGTGACTCAATCTACCAGTACTTTTTTACCTTCTATGTAGACCTGTCAAACAGGTCGAACGGGCGGGTTGCGGGTCGGGTAGATACGGGTCGAGTGTATTTCGGGTCGGGTAGAATACGGGTCGTGTCTATACGGGTTCCGGGTCGGGTTCGGGTAAAAATACAGGTCAATCAACATTTTTTCCTCGCATTTTTTAAAACTTCTTTTATATCGTAATTCCTACCCTTTATACGTTTTCTATCCTCTTGCTCGTCTTAGTTAACTTAATTGTCACCATTTTTGCCCTCACCACCAACATCACCATCGTTATCATCATCATCACCCTTACTAACTCGCTAAGTACGACAATGAGAGTCAAAAAAGATAACTATGATGACGTGACATGTGATCTGAGGTGATGAGTGGAAGTGTTGACGCGAAGTGCGGTTCAGTTCGATGTAATACAGTGAAAGTGACGGTATATATAACACAAATTTTGAGGTGATGATGTGGCATGTGGTCCTAAGCAATTATGTGGAATGAGGTGTAAGTGACCGTGTGGCACACATTTCGATGTAATGATGTGACATGTGGTTCGTCGAAATAATGAGGTGACAGTGCTAACGTGGAATGTAACTTGACGTACTATACTAAAAGTGACGACGTGACACACACTTCGATGTGATGACGTGGCATATGGTTCGAGGTGATGAGTTGGCGCTGCTGACGTGGAATGCAATTCGACGTACTACGGTGAAAGTGACGGTGTGACACACACTTTGAGGTGATGACGTGGCATGTTGTTTGAGGTGATGACGTGACATACCGCATATATATACACATTTCTCCTCAAAAATTTATAAGTCATCAATACTTATATGACATTGTATATTTTAAAAATGATATATTTTCTTGACCCAACGGTCAACCCGCTGCGGGTCGGGTTTTGACCCACTATTTGCGGGTCAAAACGGGTTCGGGTATCTTTCGGGTTCGGGTTGAAAAAAAAGGGGTCATTTACGGGTTATTTGCGGGTCGGGTTGCGGTTGGTTTTCGGATCGGGTCAGGTTCTGACAGGTCTACTTGTATGCTAGGTGGTACTTCAACTTCTGCTTGATTAGAGGCTTGCTTTGCTGACCAAGATGTATGCTTCACTAGCACAGATACATTTGGCAGAGGGTCAAGTCCATTCTCTGGAGTAGTTGTAACGCACTCAGTAGGCAACAAACAGGAGCTTCTACAGACACCTCAAATAGCCTTGAAGAGAGGATCTGTATCAAGCTCAACTCCTGTTTTTAATACTTTTGAGGTTCTCAATACTTCAAAAGAACTGGATATGGACTCTTTAACAGGAACTCGCTCACAAACTTTTGCTGAAAGTGGGAATCAGAGGTTATTTGGAATTGGGGATCCTCCTGATACATTTGGAAATGATAATAGCATCCTGGAACATTAGAGGGGGTAATGACCCTCTCAAACTGCAGGAAGTCAAGGATTTCTTGTGGTTTAATAAGGTGGATATTATGGGGATACTAGAAATTCGAATAAAAAAGCATAATGCTAATAAACTACTCACCCAGTTTTTCCCTTCTTATGCTCACTGCTGCAACTATCATTGTCATTCTAATGGTAGAATTTGGCTATTATGGAAGTCTACTCATGTGACAGTAAGACTTATTACTGTGCATTCTCAATTCATTCTTTGTGAGGTATTACATCATGCTACTTGTCAATCCTTTTTCATCACACTGGTATATGTCAGTAATGCTGCAAGGGAAAGAGATCTATTATGGTCCGAGTTAACTTGCATCAGTAGAAATGTATCCCAATGGCTTTTTCTTGGTGACTTTAATGTGGTTAGAGAAGCATCTGAACGGATTAGCAATACTCCTCCTGTATTTGCTGACCTTCATGATTTCAATAGTTGTATTCTACATTGTGGTATTGATGATTTGAGGAGTACTAGGTGCTCCTTCACTTGGACAAATAATCAAGACCCAGCTTCTAGGGTTTGGTCTATGTTAGACAGAGCAATGGAAAATAATACTTGGAATAATACTTTTCCTGCTACATCAGTGAACTTTATGGCTTCGGGTGTCTCTGATCACTCACCTGTCAAAGTCACTGTTTTCAAAGATCTTGTCCCAAAGAAGAGATTCAGTTTTTTGAATAGTTGGGTGAATCATGCCAACTATGACCAACTGATCAAGGATGCTTGGAACACTCATATTGAGGGCTCTTCCACATTTTAGTTGTTCAACAAAATGAAGGCTGTAAAAAGAGTTCTAACTCAACTTCATAAGGATCATTTTACTAGTATTTCATCCAGAGTTCACCAAGGAAAAAATGCTCTGCAGCAGTGTCAGTCTGACCTTCAATGCAACCCTCTACTACCTCATCTTATTGAGCAAGGAAGAACTCTCCTCAAAGATTATTGTTATCTCAAGTCTTTAGAAATGCAAATCCTTAGACAGAAGGCCAAGATCTCTCATCTTATTCACTCTGTTGACTCATCTAAATACTTCTATGCTAAGATAAATGAAAGGAAGGCTCAACAAATCAGTGGTCAGATTAAGGATATGAATGGGGTTCTAAAGGAAGGTTGGAAGAGGTAGCTGCTGGATTTGTGGACTATTACAGTCATCTACTGGGTGGCCACACCACAATTACTTCTTTTGACCATAATTTCATACAACATGGATCATGTGTGCTAGCTGAAGATAGCCCTGGACTTGTTAGGGCAGTTACTGCTGAGGAGATAAAACATGCAGGTATTCTCCATTGGCACTGATAAGAGTCCTGGTCAGATGAGTTTTCTGCGGAATTTTTAAGCATAGTTGGGACACTGTGGGGGAGGATTTTTGTAAGGTTGTTCAGTCTTTTTTCTGCACAGGAAAAATGAGCAAACTAGCTAATTCTACCCTCATCAGTCCGATCCCAAAGAAGAAAACTTGTGAATCAGTGACTGATTTTAGACCTATCTCTTGTTGTACTACCTTTTATAAGACAATTAATAAGATTCTTTCTGATAGACTTCAAGGTGTTCTTTCCCATCTCATTGGCCCTGAGCAAGCTGCCTTTGTAAAGGGTAGCAATATTCATGAGAACATCATGCTCTCTCAATCTTTAGTTAAGGGGTATACTAGAAAGTACATATCTCCAAGGTGTCTTATGAAAGTGGATATTAGGAAGGCCTTTGACTCTCTGCAATGGCCGTTCATAAGAAGTTTACTTGAAGCTCTATGTTTTCCCACTCAGTTCATTCAATGGATAATGGGATGCATCACCAGTACTTGGTTCTCCCTCAAACTCAATGGCTCTGTTCATGGTTTTTTCAAAGGAAATAGTGGAATTCGGCAAAAGAATCCATTATCGCCCTATCTGTTTGTTCTGAGTATGGAAGTCCTCACTCTCCTCATCTCAAGACTCGTCACGAAAGGGATTCTCTATAGGGTCCCTCAAGTCTTCTTCACGTGGCTCGATATCTGTAAAAGTATCATAGAGAGGTCCTAGATCATCCTCAAAGAAGGGATTATCAACTAAGCCTACGGTATCCTTTATGGTTCCGTCAACGTCATTTTCATTCTGTAAAACGGTTTCTACGGTCTCACCCATCCCCTCATCCATGTCTGACCGAAGTGAGAAAGTGGGTTTAATACTCTCAATGGCAAACCAGTCAAAGAAATCCAAAATTTCATTGACAGGTTTCCCACCGAAATCTCCCTTACCTATTGAGCTGAGGTAAGATCGTGTAGGGTCAGTCATACCCCGATTGATAGACAAGCAAATTTGGAGGGCAGTCAAGGTTCCATAATTCAACGTATCCAGCCACTCCTCGAACCTGTCTATGTAAGCACCAAATGATTCGTTTTCACCCCGTGGAAACTGGATGAAAGACATTAGAATGGCCTCAAGGAACTGAAGTTCCTGGAGACAAAAGACAAACTAAACTAAAGCAAATAAAATATCACCGTCTCCCCGGCAACGGCGCAAAAATTTGACACGGTTGTCGCAACCCTATCAAAGATAACCAACTGGCCTAACTAATGTAGCAAGGAAGTCGGGATCGTATCCACAGGGAGACAGATATAAAATCTAAATGCTAAACTAAAGTCTGTCGAGGTAACCGAATTTGGGGGTTTTGATTGTTTGTTTTAACTAAACTAAAAGTAGTGAAAGATAAAGAGAATAAAGAGCGTAAAAGAAAGGGGTCTAAAAATATAAGGGAGAGAAAACTAGGATAGTCGGTTCACCAATGAAAGTGTAACGATTGAGGTCTAGGTCACAGATCAGTCATAATTATCGGTCTAA
Source organism: Silene conica (assembly GCA_029255685.2). Lineage (NCBI taxonomy): Eukaryota > Viridiplantae > Streptophyta > Magnoliopsida > Caryophyllales > Caryophyllaceae > Silene > Silene conica. The sequence goes on along the minus strand of CM055318.2, from coordinate 21,526,256 downwards.
GGGGTAGTGAAAATGTCCTCTCGGATCGCTATTTGCCCTAGAATGCTTCTAATGGGCTCTCGCAACTTATTAGGGCACTCTAATGTTTATGACAGGTCTAACCCTCACCAGGCTTTCGATCTTAGGTCAGGGTATACCATACGAATAATTAGCTACGTCGACTTAACCAATTAAACACAAATAAATGTCATAATTAACAACAGAGACAAATTACCAACAACGAATCTAACATAAACGAACATCGTCACATTATCATTGGATCACCTATATCCTAGTCGAGTGGATTAGCTACGCATAATAGAAGGAACGATTGAGATAGAATAAATAAAGGAAAGGGAGTACATGATCGCAAGATAATAAAAATGCAAGGTAGAACAATAGAAAGCAAGGAAGTAAAAAAATGTGAATAAAAAGAACAAAGGAAATTAAATTACCAATAGTCAGTGGCAAAGTAGAATCCTCGAAAGCTAGAAAATGCTAAGGAAAGATTAACTGATTACAAGTTTTGAGAGTAAAGTCTAAAAATAAAAGATAAAAAGTGAAGATGAAAGTAAAAGTAGTCCCTAAAGAAAACTCCAAAAGCTGCTTAAAAACGAAAATGATCTGATTCCCATCCGACGACCTAATGGGCTTAGGTTAAATTTGGGCTTCGGAAAAGAAACTGGTCGATCGACCTGGGAACTGGTCGATCGACTTTCCTATCGACCAAAAGTGGTCGATCGACTAAGGGAGCGGTCGATCGACTTACTTGTCGACTAGAAACGGTCGATCGACTGGTCTTGGTCTTGACTTGGACGATTGACTTCAAAAACACGCTTCCTTGACTTGATACAAAGGGTGGTTCACTTCTCCTGACCTTCTAAATGCAACCTTGAGGACAATATTCGGCTCCGAGTACATACTTCCGAGTATATTCCTGCAATTAATACAAGAAGGCTCAAAGTAGGCAATTCGGGGCTAAAAGTAGTAAGGTGTTAGCAAGAGAGCATAGAAATGCATGCAAAAGAGGTCTAAAAGGACTATAGAAATGGCATGCATCAATATTTACTAGGGGTGATGTACCTTCTGTCAAAGCTGTTCTGGTTAACTTGCAACAATTTGCAGAATGGTCTGGTCTCCATGCCAATCATGACAAGACTGATATATATTTTGGAGGAGTGTCCCAAGCTCTTAAACAAAAAATTCTGCATGTTATAGGTTTTTCTGAGGGATCCTTCCCTTTCAGATACCTAGGGTTGCCTTTGAATGCTTCCAAGATTACGATTGACATGTATGCTGCCTTCATAAATAAAATGCAGGGATCCATCCGGCATTGGTCTTCAAAATTCCTTTCTTATGCTGGTAAAGCCCAGCTCCTAAATTCCATCATTTTTGGTCTTGAAAACTACTGGTGTGCAGGTGGATTGCTTCCTACTGGTATCATTAAACTGATCAATAGGATGTGCAAGAACTTCTTTTGGGGCATTAATGATAACAATAGGAAGCTGGTTATGAAGAGTTGGTCAAGTCTTTGTTCTCCTAGGATGGAGGGTGGTCTAGGGATCAAAGAGATCTTGTCTTGGAATAAAGCTGTTCTGGCTAAATGAATTTGGTTTTTAGATACAACTCTTAATAGTTTGTGGTGTAGCTGGAATAAAGCCTATATATTCCCTCACTGCACTATTTGGGATGTTTTCCCAAGAGATTCTTTTGCAGATAGTTTAAGAAGCATTGTTGCTTTCAAAGACACTTTAATTCAGAAAACTGGTTCTGCCACTAATGCTCAGCAGCTTCTCTGCACTTGGATGCATCATGGTAAATTTGATGTTGGTGCTGCTTACAACTGGTTTAGAGAAAAATTTCCAGTTGTTCATTATCACAAAGCTATTAATAGTCCTACTGTTTTACCAAAACATAGAATTATAGCTTCTATGGCTGTTCAACACAAGTTAGTTTTAGTTATGAAAACTATGTATTTAGACTATCTAAACAAAATATTAAATTCTCATCATTTAATTTATATATGATCTAGTACATGCATATAGATTTATATGAAAAGAAAAAGCTTACATCGGTTTCAAGACGGAAAAACGATACTACAATACCTTTGTAGTATGGACCGATGACTAAAAGGAGTTCAAACCCAAGTTTCTAAAATAAGAAACCTCCTCTTGAAACAACCAAGAGATCACCACAAACAACCTTAATTTACTAGCTAGATAAAATAAGGATAAACCCTTTTTTATTATACTACAAATATATTATTACTACTAATAATATAAGATGTATAATATATTTATATTGAGTTTTGATGAAGAAGATGATTAAGTAAGATAGTAAGATCTCCTTTTTTTCCCTCTAATTATTTTGGCCAAGTAGGAAAAATATATCTATGAGGAAAATGATCTTATTGCATGCTTATATATATAATAGATAATGATCAATGTGGCAATTAAAATGGGCTCATAAAATTGATGATTCATGTTTATTAAACATGAGTCAAATGATGATTCATGTTTATCAAACATGAGTCATACGGCCCATTTGTTGTTTTTGGCCCAATTCCAAATTTTAATATTTGTCCCACAAATACTTATAAGTCTAATACTTAATTATCTAATATAATTAAGAGTTAATTAAATTATTCAACAATTAAATAATATAATTAAATAAAAATATACACTTAACTTTTAAGTAATATTTTACCACTATATCAATATATAATAGGTGATTGGACACCCATTTAGCTAATTTTATAACTCCTTATAACATTTATTAGCTAATTACCATTACCTCGTAATATATATAACTGTCTCAAGAAATTTAATAATTATCATATAATAATTACATTTCACTTTTATTTAATCATATTAAATAAATTTCCGTCAGTCAGTTATCTTATAATTAACCCAAGTTCCAAACTTGTTCATCTCAAAACTCACTTGACTACCCATTAGTCAAAATATTCAAGGGACTAATTAAAATGTATCTTTATACAATATAATTAGTTTTTCTATTGAGGTTCACTCCTATAGGTGTGACCGAGAGGGATCAGTTGATTACCGCCTCTTACGACAATAACATCTAACTCTAGCTAGCTGATCGTTACCGATATACGTTAATCAACTGACAGTAATTTATTATATATATATATATATATATCCCTTATTTATTCCTCTTATGAGATTTATTATGTAGACGCACTATTGTGGAGGACACTTACTCCAACAATCTCCCACTTGTCCGATACAAGTTGTGCGTTACCAATTCTCGTGTCCATTAAAATCTCCCACTCAATGTAAGGTGTCTTTCAGGTCATACTTCCACTTGAACATATCGTGAGTAGTTTCCTCGATTGAGAGAATAACTGTCTGACCGGATACTAATCCGAGCGTGGCCACGCATTTTCAGTCATATCTCCTCGAGTGGCCCTGAGATTTTGTAAACCCAAAGTGGGTGGACAACTCCTGTTGACCTATTTTCTTTGTTCAATACAGATCACCATGACCCAGTAGATGCCCATCAACCTCCTTTTACGGTGCGACTTAGGACAAAAACCTAAGCCAATCGGAAACTGTATTGACTTAGACAAATAGACTCCAGTCAAAAGAATCGACTCGTAGGAATAATATAGAAGTCTTTACCACGACCAGATAACAAAAATTTTAAGACTCCATATATGGTCACTGCCCGACAGAATATATCTGCCTATGTAATCAACTAGTCATCTCTATGACCCTATGGCTGTCAAACCCGCCATCAATTGACTTACAATCTAGTTACTCCTGGACGTCACCATAATAAGCAACTAGGGACAAAAATACAATGAAATTCCTATTCACTTTAAGTAGGGTTCAACGTTGTCTCAACAACCTACTAGGAATCAAAGTATTTATAAACGATAAATGCAACTATGTAAACAATGATTTAGAACCAAATTACATATTATTTATAGCAAATCAGGTACACGTTTCAATCCCATCGAAAATACATGATTATTATGTTTAGCCTGCGACAAAGGCTTGGTTAAAGGATCAGCAATGTTATCCTCTGTCCCAACCTAACAAATCGCTATTTCCTTCCTATCAATATAGTCTCTAATTACATGATACTTTCTGAGTACATGTCTTGATTTATTACTAGACTTGGGCTCATTTGCTTGGAAAATTGCCCCACTGTTGTCACATAAAATAGTGACTGGATCAACAACCGAAGGAACCACTTTAATTCCTTCCAAAAATTGCCTAATCCAAACAGCTTCTTTCGCAGCTTCTGATGCTGCAAGATACTCAGCTTCCGTTGTAGAATCTGCAGTCACACTCTGTTTGAAACTCTTCCAGTTGACAACACCACCATTCAACATAAACACATATCCAGATTGGGACTTCAAATCATCCCGATCTGTTTGGAAACTATCATCCGTATAACCTTTTACACGTAGCTCAATATCACCTTCAACACTAAAAATGAATCCTTAGTCCTTCTTAAGTACTTAAGAATGTTCTTGACCGCTATCCAATGACTTTCACCTGGATCATCTTGGTAACGACTCGTCATACTCAAAGCATATGAGACGTCAGGACGCGTGCATATCATAGCGTACATGATTGATCCAACTGCTGAAGCATATGGAATCAATTTCATGCGTTCAACCTCTGCGGGCTCACTGGGGCTCTGAGTCTTACTCAAAGTAATTCCATGTCCCATAGGTAGATAACCTCTCTTAGAGTTATTCATTTTGAACCTATCAAGAACCTTATCTATATATGCTTCTTGACTTAACGCTAACATCCTTTTAGATCTATCTCTATAGATCCGGATACCTAATATACGTTGCGCCTCTCCTAAGTCTTTCATCTGAAAATGATTTCCAAGCCACTCTTTCACAGATGTAAGCATTGGAACATCATTTCCACTGAGCAATATGTCATCTACATATAAGACTAAGAAGACTAATTTGCTCCCACTAAACTTTGTGTATAAACATGGTTCCTCAACACTTCGAGTAAAGCCATTCTGTTTAATCACCTGATCAAATCGATGATTCCAACTCCTAGATGCTTGCTTAAGACCATAAATGGATCTCTTAAGCTTGCAAACTTTCTTAGAATTGTTTAGATCGATAAAACCCTCAGGCTGTGTCATGTACACCTCCTCTTCAAGAAATCCATTCAAGAAGGCGGTTTTAACATCCATCTGCCATATTTCATAATTATGAAATGCAGCAATTGCTAAGATTATCCGAACAGACCTAAGCATTGCAACTGGCGCAAAAGTCTCATCATAGTGTAAACCATGAATCTGTGTGAAACCTTTTGCAACCAATCGTGCTTTGTAGACATCTGGTTGTCCATCCAAGCCAAATTTGATTTTAAAAATCCATTTACACTGAAGAGGTCTTACATCTTTAGGTAAATCAACCAAGTCCCATACTTGATTTTCGTGCATGGAGTCCATTTCGGATTTCATGGCTTCAAGCCATAATTTGGAGTTAGAACTTGAGATAGCTGCCTTATAGGTTGACGGCTCGTCACTTTCTAAAAGTAAAACGTCATTCCCACTTTCCTCGATAATACCAAGGTATCTATCAGGTGGGTGACTGATACGAGTTGACTTCCTAGGAACTATAACTGAACCAGATGAAGAAGGAACATCTTCCTGCATTACATCCTCAGTTTGTGGCTCTTGAACTTCACTAAGCTCAAATTTTCTCCCACTCTGTCTTCTAGAAATAAATTCTTTTTCTAGAAAGACAGCATCACGAGCCACAAACACTTTGTTCTCGTGACGGTGGTAGAAGTAATAACCACGAGTTTCCTTAGGATAACCTACAAAGAAACATTTGTTGGATCGGGGAGCTAACTTATCGTCAGACTTGTTCTTGACGTAAGCTTCACAACCCCACATTTTCATATACGACAAATTTGGGACTTTCCCTTTCCACAATTCATGTGGTGTTTTCTGAGCTGCTTTAGTCGGGCTCTTGTTTAAAGAAGTAGTAGCAGAAAGGATTGCAAAACCCCAAAAATGAGTCAGGAAGCTCAGTCTGACTCATCATTGACCGAACCATATCTAATAAAGTTCGGTTTCTCCTCTCAGCTACACCATTTAATTGTGGTGTACCTGGAGGTGTCAATTGCGATACAATACCACAATCTCTCAAATGATCATCAAAGTCATTACTAAGATATTCGCCACCACGATCAGATCGTAATGCTTTGATCTTTCTATCTAATTGATTTTCTACTTCATTTTGAAACTCTTTGAACTTTTCAAAGGCTTCACTTTTATACCTCATTAAGTAGACATATCCATATCTACTTAAATCATCAGTGAAAGTGATGAAGTAATCATAACCACCTCTAGCAGTGATAGTCAGTGGTCCACAAACATCGGTATGAATGAGCCCTAATAACTGACTTGCTCTTTCTCCTGTTCTAGTAAAAGGTGATCGAGTCATCTTGCCTAAAAGACAAGAGTCGCAATTTCCAAAAGATTTGTAATCAAATGGAGATAGAATACCAGTCTTTACTAGTCTTCTAATGCGATTTTCGTTTATGTGACCTAAACGACAATGCCAGAGAAAAGAAAGATCTGGGTCACCTGTTTTGAGTCGTCTTTTATTATCCATATGATGAATTTCATTAGTTAAATCTAGAACATAAACACCATTGATAGAATATGCACATCCATATGTAACATTATCAAAGCAAAAAGTACAACATTTTCCTTTGATTACAAAAGTAAAACCTTCTCCGTCTAGTACAGAAATGGAAATTAAGTTCTTACTAAGAGAAGGTACAAAATAACATTTATTTAGATACAACTCTAAACCAGATTCTAAACTAATTACATAAGTTCCTATAGACACAGCTGCTATCCTGGCTCCATTTCCCAAGCGGAGGTCAACTTCACCCTTGGCTAGTTGACGGACGCTTCTCAGTCCCTGTAAATGATTACAAAGATGAGAACCGCAACCTGTATCAAATACCCATGTGGTGGACCTTGCAAAATTTATGTCAATCATATAAATTTCAGATGAAATTTTACCTAATACCGTCACACGTCCAGATTTTTTATCATCTAAATATTTTGGCAGTTTCGCTTCCAATGCCCATTACCATCACAATAAAAACATTTTTGATCAGGGGTCGCCCCTTTCTTGGATTTAGCTTTGGGTTGGTTATTGATGAGCTCTATTTTGGTCGTTATTTTCATTATATATTCTTCATTTTCGGTCCCGAATCGACCTCGTTTTGCGTGCCTTTGATTGTTTTTACGCCCGTTACCTCGTCTATTCCTATTTGTTTCACATTTTGTAGGTATTACGGCGGGGGCGAAGAAACGGGAGAAAACGGGACGATTTTGGTGCGATTTATGAAGAATTATGAAGGAAGTAGCAAAAAACAATTCCCAGGGCCTCCTAGCCGGTCCCCAGCCGGTGGCCGGTAGGCCGGCTGGAGATCTTGACTTGACTTTTGTGGAAAATGCGAAGAAAGTTTCAGAATCGAAATTAAGGACTCCCAGCCGGTTCCCAGCCGGCAGCCGGTAAGCCGGCTGGGGATCACTTCCCATCCTTAGTTTTTATTTGAAGAATGAAGAATATGCAAAGATTGGGCAGAACCTTGAGAATAGGCTCCCAGCCGGTGGACAACCGGCAGCCGGTCCACCGGCTGAGGGGGCCTGTACAAGTTGAGAATTGAAGAAAAAAAGTCAGAATTGAAGATTAGGCCTCCCAGCCGGTGCCAGACCGGCAGCCGGTCGGTCGGCTGGGAAGGCATGACTATTGAAAAAAGTTTGCAGAAGTCCATATTTGGACTATCAGCCAGTCCCAGACCGGCAGCCGGTCGACCGGCTGAGAGTCACTTTTCGTATTTTCGAGCACTATATAAACCCGCACTTGTATCATTTTGTGAATACGTTACTTTGCACGCAATTCTAGGGTTTTCTACTGTTCTATTAGTTCATACTTAGCCTACAAAAACTCTCTTAAATATTTTAATCATTCTTAGATCTTAGTTTAATCTTTCAACCTAGTTAATCTTTCTTTAGTAATTCTCTCTAGTAATCTTCTTAGGCAATTGTAAGAGGTTTTATTGGGTTGTATTTTGAAGGATTTGAAAGAACTCTTCAACTTGTTATCCAAGTCACTTCCTTTTCCTTTGCTATTGGTATAATCTTTCTAATCTCTCTACTTAGTTATTGCATTTGTTTAAGTTTCTTTTGAATCAATTGTTCACCTTTACTTGTTCATGATGTTTAGCATTTGTTTATCTCCTGTTCACATGTTTTTCCTAGCCATGAGTGAGTAGTCCTTTTACTAGGGTTAGGGGTGAACTTGGGTAGTTGATATTGATGTTTGTTGTTTAGGGTTAGGGTTTAGGTTTCATCTTTGTTAAGTTTACAATGTATGCATGCTAGATGTTTGATGAAATGCCTCAACGACGGTTGGGCATGATTCTTATTGTTGTTTGCCTTAGACGATAGTCTAGGACTTTCATAGGCATGTGTATGTGTTAGATTGACCTTGTTTGTAGCGAAAGCTAGAATAGGACTCGACCTTAGGTTAGTCAAATCGAAAGACGAGACGGACCTAGACTTAACATAGATAAGACCACCTACCCCTGGCATGTTTGACATCGACTACCCTAGTAACCCCGGACACCCTAGTTGCTTTAATCATCAATTTCATCTCCATTTACTTGCTTTAGTTGTTATTTAGTCGTTAATCAACCTCCAACCTATTACCCCGACTCTTGCTTAAATTAGAACTTAACTATACAACTATCCCCACCGTCTTCGCGAACGATAACCCTATTATACTACTAATTTGGGTTTTTATAAATTTGTTTGATCGTGAGAACCGACGACTAAATCTCGCGCATCAAAATGGCGCCGTTGCCGGGGATGATGCTAGAAGTTGTGTAGTTTAGTTTTAGTTTTAGTCTTGAGTTAGTTGAGATTGTTTTGTTTTGATCAAAGATTTGGTAGTTAATTGTAGAGTGGTTGCTATATTGCTCACCCTAGTGTCTAACAAACACTAGGACGACTAATTTGTGTGCTAAGTTTTATGCCTAGGGGCGACTCTAATTCCTTGTTGTCAACTTCCGAACCGGAGAGGCTTTTTCGGGCCTTAAGGAGGAAGACCATTGCAAGAGTAAGGATTGCCTCTCAAGCATCTACTAGCCATAACAACCCCTTTTCACCCGAACCACCAAGCCCCAATCAAAGCAATCCTAGCCCAACATCCGAAAGTTTCGACAATCCGTTTTATCAATCACCACCACCATCACCACACGTTCCAAATCACCACCAAATTCATATAATGGCCGCGCTTCGTGATCATAACCGGCCCAATCACAATGACACTACAAATCCAATCAACTTTAGTACTCTCGTTCCTCAAAATTTTGAAATACACCCTTCACAAATGAGTTCTATCGAGAAGAACGCCTTTAGTGGGGCTTCTCACGAAGATGCTCATGGGCACTTGAGAAAGTTCAAGGGTAAGGTCGCAATGATAAAGAAAACGGGAGTGCCCGAGGAGACATTAAGGCTTATGCTCTTCCCCTATTCCTTAACCGACAAGGCGGATAGGTGGTTAAATGTGCATGCTCCAAACACATTCACCACTTGGGACGACTTGGCAACGGCCTTCCTTGCCAAGTACTACCCGTCCTCTAAGACCGCGATGCTCCGGAATGAGATAACTCAATTTCAGCAAGACGAGGGAGAATCTTTGGGAGAAGCTTGGGATAGATACCAAGATTTGCTTGCTAAGTGCCCCCTCCACGGGATACCCACTTGGTACACGACCCAAACCTTTTTTCAGACTCTTCTCCCACGGGCGAAAGAAATGGTTAATGCATCGGCGGGGGGTAGCTTTGACCACTTGCCGCATGAGGAGGGAACGAAGCTTATCAAAAAGATCGTTGATTCGGAGGAAAATTACGGTACTCGGGGAAATGTCTTGAGAAAGAGTAGCAAGTACCCTAGTGAGCACCTTTCCAACTCAAAGGCGAACGAGGAGACCAATGCCAAGTTGGACATGTTAACCAAGAAATTGGAAGAATTGACTAAGGGCTCCACTAGCAAAGAAACCAAGAGCAATGTCCCGGGGATGTTCCAAGTAAATAGTGTTGCCTCATGTGATTTGTGCGGAGGAAATGGGCACACATTTGAAGTATGTGCAAACAACTCAATTGAGGGAAGTGGAAGTGAGGAAGAATTGTATGCTTTTCAAGCATTCAATAATTCTAGAGGGCAAAATACTTTCAACCCCAATTCAAACTACTATCATCAAGGGATTAGAGGGAGTCCTTACATGAGTTACAAAAGTACCAATGTGTTGAATCCTCATCAAATCCAACAACCTCAAGTGCAACCCCCCCCGGTTTTCAACCAAGGGGTGGAAACTTCAACCCGAGGAACAATTTCAACAACAACAATTTCTACCAAGGCAACCAATCTAATCAAGCCAATCAAGGCTTTCAACAAAGTTTCAATGACCCGAACTTTAATCCCAATTTCCAAAACAACCAAAACCCACAAAATTTCAATCCAAATTTCAACAACAACAATCCAAATTTCAACAACCACCACCAAAACCACAACCAACACCAAAACCAAAACTTCAATCCACTACCATTTCAAAACAACCCCAATCAAAATCAAAACAACTACAACCACAACCCACAAAATCCCAACAACCCAAATTACAACCCAATTTTCAACCAAAACTTTCCACCAAACAACCAAGGCCAAAACTTCAACAATCAAGCTCCGAAAGACAACTCCCAAGGTGGGGGTGCAAGGAATGATTATGGATTCCCCTTGCCCCTCACCAATGCACCTCGCCAAGATACGAGTGATTCCCAAGTGGGAGAGTTATTGAAGCTTGTCAAGAACATGCAAGCAACTCACACCCAAGAGATGGCGAATTTGAATAGTGCCAACCAAAGGGAGATACAGGAAATGGAGGCTCGAGTTGCCTCTCAAGCTCTAGCAAATCCACAAAGGCCACCGGGCGGCTTCCTTGCCCAAGGCCAAAGTTCCAAAGATGCCTCACACAATCACCAAGCACATGCGGTGATCTTGAGAAGTGGAACGGAGCTAGAGGACCCGTACAAAGACTACAATTATGGTGAAGAGGAAACTATTTTGGAGCTTGTGAAAGAGAAAGGAAAGGAAGTTGATGGTGGCACTTCAAAGGATGATGACTTTTATGTGGAGGACCTCCCTTATGAGGAGAAAGAAGAAGAAGTTATCTTGGAGGAGGTGGATGCTAGACAAGAAGAGTTGGTTGCACAACCAACTACTAAGGTAACAAGCAAACCAACACCCACCAAGGTACTATCTAACCCTCAATCTACTAGCTTGCCTTATCCTTCAAGGGCCTTGAAGGGAAAAGAGAACTTCAAGTTCACAAACTTTTGTAAAATGATTGAAAAACTTGAAGTGACTCTTCCCTTTACGGAGGTGATATTGAATATGCCGACTTACTCCAAATTTTTAAAAGAAATCTTGTCGGGCAAGAGGACCTTGGGTGACCAAGAGGTAATGGCTATGAGGGAGGAGTGTAGTGCACTTCTCCTCCAAAAGGAGCCAAAGAAACTTGGTGACCCGGGGAGCTTCTCTATCCCTTGTATAGTCGGTGGCATTCCAATCTCTCGTGCCCTTTTTGATTTAGGAGCTAGTGTAAGTGTGCTCCCTTTGAAAGTTGCAAAAAGAATTGGCTTGAATGATTTAGTTCCCACAAGTATCACCCTCCAATTGGCGGATAGGTCCGTCAAGCGCCCTTTGGGAGTGCTTGAGGACGTACCCGTCAAGGTGGGTAAGCATTTAATCCCCGCCGATTTTGTTGTCCTTGATATCCCGGAGGATAGCCACACTCCCATCATCCTTGGTAGGCCTTTCTTGGCTACCGGAGGCGTCTTGATAGACGTGAAGAATGGGCGGCTCACCTTTAGAGTTGGGGATGACAAAATTGAGTTTAATCTACCTACTATGATGAAAGGTCCAAGGCATGATGAGGCATTTACATTGGACATTGTTGAGCAAGTGGTAAGGGAGATGGTAGAGATGGAAGAAGAGAAGGAAAGTCACATGGAACAATTATGTGGAATCATGATGAGCTCCATTTTGGTCATCATTTTCTCTACATTTGCTTTATTTTCGGTCACGATTCGACCTTGATTTGCATGTCTTTAGGTGTTTTTACGTCCGTTGCCTCGTATATTCCTGTTCTATCCACTTTTTGTAGGTATTACGGCGGGGGCGAAGAAATGGGAGAAATCGAGCCGGATTTAGAGAAAATTGTGAAGAAATTAAGGAGAATTTGCAAGGAGCATTCCCAGGCCCTGCCAGCCGGTCCCCAACCGGCGGCCGGTAGGCCGGCTGGGGTGCATAGACTTGATATTGGGAAAGAAATGAAGAATGTTACAGATTCATGCAAAAGGTGTCCCAGCCGGTGGACCACCGGCAGCCGGTCCACCGGCTGAGGGGACCTATTCTTATCAAAAGTTGAAGAAGAAATCAGAAGTGAGGAAAAGGCCTCCCAGCCGGTGCCAGACCGGCAGCCGGCCGGTCGGCTGGGAAGGCATGCCTATTGAAGAAATTTTTCAGAAGTCCTTATTTGGACTCTCAGCCGGTACCAGACCGGCAGCCGGTCGACCGGCTGGGAGTCGCTTTTCAGATTTTCGCGCACTATATAAACCCGCACTTAGTCTTTTATTTCATACGCTACTTTTGCACGCTTTTCTAGGGTTTTACACTGTTCCATTAGTTCATACTTAGCCTACAAAACTCTCAAAAACTTTTAATCCTCTTTAGATCTTAGTTTAATCTTTCGATTCTTGTTAATCTTTCCTTAGTAATCTACTTAGCCTTGTTCTTGAGCAATTGTAAGGGGATATTTTGGGTTGTAATTTGAAGGGTTTGAAAGAATCTTTCAACTTGTTATCCAAGCTACTTCCTTTTCCATAATTATTGGTATAATCCTTCTAATCTCTACTTAGTTTTTACATTTATTTAAGTTTCTTTTGAATCAATTGTTTACCCTTTACTTGTTCATGATGGTTAGTATGTCTTTATGTCTTATTCACATGTTTTCCCTTGCCATGAGTGATTAGTCCCTTTACTAGGGTTAGGGGTGAACTTGGGTGTTGTTTAGATGATAAATTCATGCTAGTAAGTTGATTAGTTGTTCTTAAAAAAGTAGTTTTCCATTTGTTGCATGCTAGGTGTTTGATGATTTGCCTCAACGAAAATTGGGCTTTGATTTTAGCGTGACTTGCCTTTAGCGACGGTTGGGGGTTTGTCTTAGAATGTTTAATGGTTGGTTGTGGTATTTGTAGCGAAAGCTAGGGTATTCCGACCTAGGTTAGTCGACTCGAGAGAAGAGACTAACCGAGACTACTTGTTTGAGACCTTCTAGTTTTCTTTCTCGTATCTTCGTCTACCCACCTTAGTGACCCCCGACACCCTAGTCTTCTCTTCCATCGATTCAATCTTAACTAGTTTGCTTTAATTGTTTGTTTTAGTTGTTCTTTAGTCATTAATCAATCACAAACCTATTACCCCGACTCTTACTTAAATTAGAACGTAACTATACAACTATCTCCACCGTCTTCGCGAACGATAACCCCTATTATACTACTTAATTTGGGTTTTTTATAAATGTGTTTGATGCGTGAGAACCGACGACTAAATCGCGTGCATCAAAATGGCGTCATTGCCGGGGACGGTGTTAGAAGTTGTGTAGTTTAGTTTTAGTTTTAGTCTTGAGTTAGTTGAGCTTGTTTTGTTTTGATCAAAGATTTGGTAGTTAATTGTAGAGTGGTTGTTTTATTGCTCACCCTAGTGTTTAACAAGCACTAGGACGACTAATTTGTTTGCTAAGTTTTATGCCTAGGGGTGACTCTAACTCTTTGTTGTCAACTTCCGAACCGGAGAGGCTCTTTCAGGCCTTAAGGAGGAAGACCATTGCAAGGGTAAGAATTGCGTCCCAAGCATCTACTAGCCAAAACAACCCCTCTTCATCCGAACCACCAAGCCCCAATCAAAGCAATCCTAGCCCAACATCCGACAATTTTGACAACCCGTTTTATCAATCACCACCACAATCACCACACTTTCCAAATAACCATCAAATTCATATAATGGCCGCTCTTCGTGATCATAACCGGCCCAATCACAATGACACCACCAATCCAATCAACTTTGGTACTCTCGTCCCTCAAAATTTTGAAATACACCCTTCGCAAATGAGTTCTATCGAGAAGAACGCCTTTAGCGGGGCTGTTTGATCTACGAGAACGGTCAGAAAGCGTTCTTAAAGCTGTTTTGGACCGTCCTGTGGCCAGGCGTTCTCGTTGATCAAAGAGAACGGTTAAATTTAAGTCAACCCGGTCTATTTGATATATCAAAGAGAATGACTGTGCTCTAGCACCGTTCTCTTTGATATCAGAACCGTTCTCTTTGACATATCATAAAGGACGGTTATACAGAGACCCAGTCTCTTTGATATATTGATTTTTAGGCGCCTCTACTAAACATTTTCAAAGAGAACACGTAATATTATGACCGCTCTCGTTGTTAATTTCAAAGAGAACGGGTTATACAAGGAACCGTTCTTTTTAATTTCAAAGAGAACGTGCTATGCAAGGAACCGTTCTCGTTGTTCCAACTTTTTTTTTTATTAATTCTGTTTTTTCGTAACCCCTCCACGATTGGATCGTATAGCTCATAAGAATTGAACCTGTATTACAATTCAAAAACTCCATAATGTTTTATGCAACAAAAACCTTTACATTGAATTTGAATTCATAAAGAATAAATTCTTGAAAAACATACAAAGTCTTATCATATTTTTAAGAGTCTAGAGGCAATAAATATCAAAAATACTTCGCAACTTAATTTTCAAGTTTGTAGTTGGCTAGTTACAAATAACAAGTTACGAAAACACGAACACAAGAGCAGATTATATCCATTCCCTCAAAGTCCTAGCATTCGGCACGATTTAGCAATTGTGAAGGTCTTCGATACAACAACTGCAAATAATATACAAGCATGCCAACAATTTAATTATGTATTATTACAAAATGTAAAATATATAAAACGATCTCATTAAAATATTAAAAGAGGAGACTATCATTGAAATTTCTTCCAAATGCAAGATGATAAAGGGACTAACCGTAAGCCAAAATGCACCAATAGTCACCAACAGAACTGCGAATATGGGTGTAATGAGGTAGGGCAATAAGTATGGAAA
Source organism: Silene conica (assembly GCA_029255685.2). Classification (NCBI taxonomy): domain Eukaryota; kingdom Viridiplantae; phylum Streptophyta; class Magnoliopsida; order Caryophyllales; family Caryophyllaceae; genus Silene; species Silene conica. The sequence continues at coordinate 21,511,006 of CM055318.2, read as the reverse complement.
TCTGCAGTCAAATTATATCTTTTAATATTATATAACATGTGGAATAGAGAAGAAGGGCATCGCAGTATTGAGCTACAAAAGATTGAGACATGTGAAAACTAACCTTTTTGAAACAACGAATTTTCGAAGAATATCTCAGGGTACATTTCTGCAGGCTGCAAAATATTAGTTCAGAAAATCAGATAATTTGATTCCACACTTTGTCTCAGGTAATTGCAAAGTTCAAGACTAAGAACCCACAACAGTAAAATGATATTGGATTAAAATAGATCCGTAAAAGCATGAAACTAGGACGAGGAAGGTCACCTGAGCAAGTAAACCCCAAGGCCCAATGATCAGTCCAGTTCCTCAAGCTCCCCAAGCTGTAGTAACCTATACAAGGAGGTAATGAACATAAATTGTTTACTTGATTACTTCAGATATACTAATTACTATCACAATAATGTTGTGCAAATGGTTGGTCACAGAGGCATGTGAAACCGTCTGTTACAAGTTTATTTAGCCTCAAGATTTCTCCTTCGGCTCCTAATAGAAGAGTAATTAATTTGAATTCATAAATAAACATTTCAATACCCAATGAAATAAGTTATCTCCACAAGCCGTCCTTACTTTATAATATTCCTATTTCGAAGGGGATTTCAGCTATAGGGGTTCCATAACTAAAGAAAATGTCAAGCATCAGGTTAAGTAAACTTACAAATCATTGGTTAAGTAAACTTATAGATGATATGATCTTTTTTGCAACGTAAAGCAACATATTTGGCCCATCCTTCATCTTGAATACATTCCCTGCAAAGTGTGAAAGCTCTTTGGTCTTGAGACTGTTGCTTTTCTACCTGTTGACAAGCAATTTTTCAATAAGAAATATGAATAACACACAGAGTATATATATCACAAGCTTTACAAAGAAATGAACAACTCGCTAACGTCCTATTATTACCTTGCAGAAAACCAATGATCAAGAAGACATACAAAAATATACTACCTCCATCCCAAATTCATTGTCCTCATTTGACCTTGGGGTCAAGGTTGAGATGAGGTTAGACTATACTCATTCAAACATATGGAAAGATACATTATTAAAATTGTCTTGATTGATTCATCATATAATTTTTTTTCATGTGGGCATTGTTAAAAATTGAACTTCGTCTCTTCAAGCAATCTCACAGCATTATTCAAATCTCCTCACATATTTTGAGAAATGTAGCAGATGAACTGAATAAAAAGATTAACCATTACAAGTCTTGGTCAACTAGATAAGTGCAATTGCATGAAAAAAGGATACTCCACTGCTTTTCATCCAAAAATAATTGTAAGCTTTTCATATTAATTATGATTAAATATCAGTCATAATCGACATTGTTGATCACCAAAGTCAAAGGGTAACTAAGTAAGTGAGTATTATATCACTTTCACGCTGAGAAAATCAAAGCTTAAAAAATACAAAAAAAAAACTTCTTGTTGGAGTATCCTCTATATTTAATACATTAGCTAGACATTTCTTAATAAGCTATTCTGCTCTTTCATCACAAACGTCTTGCAAAAGAACTACCTACAATTAGGGGAAAAGAGAGAGTAAAAATCAAGGTATGAGAGTCCTCTTCTTTGTAAACAGAAGAACTAATAAGTATGCGAGAAGCATTTTAATAGCCCATTAATGGCGGTTTTCTCCCATGAATCTATTTACTAGTACCTTTCATATACACATCCAACATTGTTGTTGCTGTTATTCAAAGAATGAACGCCAACATTGAAAAAATAATATACATTAAAAGAATATACATGACTTTTTATTTTTCGTATCTAACAAACTACTAAAAAGTGTATATCAACATAAGCTAGTTATCAAATGCAACCAGGATAAATGAATGCACTAAATCACTAATCAAACAACAGTCGTCTGTTAATTTCCGAGAAATAAAGCGTGGTGCAAATCCATCAAACAGAGATACAAAAAGCATATAAATATAATAGTTAATTAGTTATTGATGAAAAACCAACCTGGGGTAAGTCGTATGACATCTCTTCTACTCAAAGCATCGGTAGAAAATGAATTAACCTCAAACTAAATCAAATATAATTGAAAAGCCTAACCTTGACACTTAATTTCACCCTAAAATCCTATAAATATTGAATCATAAAACACAAACACCGTAACAAACCAAAATTTATTGGAAAAAGAAAACAAATCTTACAAAAAATATGAGTTATGATAACTTTAAAAATAATCTAAATAAAGAAACATACCTGAATGAGCATTGTGAACTGAAACGTTGAAGAATGGTGCTGGTTGTGGGTCTCGGTGTCAAGGTGTCTGTGGCCGATAACATGGTGCATGACAAGGCAAACGCCAACTGCTTCTTGAGCTGGTGTTGAAAGACCCAAGTTTATCTGAATCGGGTATAAAATCTCCATATGATATTGAGATCATTTCTTCAAAACGAAAATATGGACTTTAGCTACTCGCCTCTTAAACAGGATCAGACCTTCACAATGAAATTTTTCAAGTTATGTTGATCGAAGAGATAACGACTCTAACGAGGGAATTGATTAATATTGGTTTAGGGAATTACAGTAGGGAATTGAATTAGAGATTAGGGGTATGGATGTGAAGAGGCGTGCGAATGAACAATGTGTTCCTAACTTCCTACTGTGACGGTTTTTGATAGGCAGTAAGTCATTTTCGGCGGAAGTCATCCCATCAATCAAAGATGTTATCTGTGTGCCAACAGCGACTAGACTACCTATGCTGGCTAGAGTAAGTAAGCATGTCAACAAAAGAAAAGAGAGGAGCAAAGTTGCCTTATCCGAAAATGAGCAACATGAAATCCACAATTTGACACTAGCCTATGTGAAAACATAAAATCCAAAAATGAGCAACATTAAATCAGGAGAAAACTAACATAGTTAAAGCTGGTAAAGACGATGATTGGCTGATAAGAAAGATGGAGTTATGCACCTTTATCTTCTTAATCTATCATCATATCAACATAACTACACAATACTTTTACAGTACTACACAAAAACACTAATTTCATACAAAAGCCCCAATTTTCATATCAACCCCTCAATCTATAAGATACAAAAATAACTTTTATGATTTTACTCTGAAAACAGATGAATTTAATATTATTGAAAATTAAACTAATTATTAAGTATTTAATTGTCAATAAAACGATTTAGGCGACAAGAAAAGTACAATGATACAAAATTACCTGATTCTAGGTGGCTACAATTGAATAAAAAATGGTGAGATTGTTTGTGCAAAAGCAAGCTAAGGAGCCAAATATTTGGGCAAGGAAGCTGATGAGGAAAAGGCGAAGTGGGATGATGACGACGGCGACCCAGCGGCGGAATGTGAACGGTGTTATAAGAACGAAGGCGAATGATTAGGGTGTGCTTTATGAGATCTATATAATAACATAAAAAGGCTTTTTGAGCCCCTATTAACGTGACACATCAGCTCATCCTCTAATTGACACATGTGCTCATCTATCCTACATGTCTATTCTACATGTCTATCTACTCTATCCTATTTATTAACAAACAGCAAAACCAAAAAAAAATAAGCCAAACAAACAGACCATTCATCTTCAACCTCTTCTATTACTCACCATTATTTCTTTTAAGCCTCCCATCATCAATTTACCCGTTATTCACATTTATATCTATCCATCATCAATTTCTCTCTTTGTATTCCTATGCAACAACGAAACCGAAAAGTTGAATTAACTATGTCAACTGATTGCTAGCTCCATTACTCCCAATTATTGTCTAACTGTTTCGACCGACACATCTGCTATATGAGGCATCATATTTTTCGTTTCTTTTTGTTTTCTGAACAATTGAAGATTGTGTAGTTTGAAAATTCGTCCTTTTTTGTAAATAGTTTGACATTTTGAGCCATCATGCTCAGAAATTCTGAACTTTAGGTGCTTAATTTTATAGTAGATTTTGATTTTCATTGACTTGGTCTTGATTCTGCCCAGTAGGAATCCAAATTTTTTAATTCAGTATTCTATGCCATGGACAAAACTTAACAATTTTTTTCGCATTCGTTCTTATGCTTGCCTGGCTGAATATTCTCTTTTCTCAATGGTTTTTGCTCTTTAGATCACTTCAGTTCCTACTAAATCATACGATGGTCAGAAGACAGGCACAAGTGGCCTGCGGAAAAAAGGTTTATTTCTTCTTCCTGTGCTATTGAACTCAACTATTTAGGAATTTGAGGTGGATTCTTACACTTACTTTAGGCTTTCTGGTTTTAGGTCAAAGTGTTTATGCAAGAGAATTACCTCGCAAACTGGATACAGGTATGATGTCTGTAATCTTTTATTTTGTGTTAAAAACATTGCTTGGGATTATTACTATTGATTGATTTACGCATTGCCTATGATGGGCAGGCATTGTTCAATTCTCTACCACCAGAGGATTATTTGAATGCACTGTTGACCGCAAAAGGCCGTTTTTTGTATGATTTTTCCTGTGCAGGCCGCCTCGGTCTGATAAGAAGCTTGACCGGACCGGGTCGGGTCCTGGATTGGGGTCTGAGCAGGCGGAGGTGTTGGCGGGTGTTGATGGGTCGGTTGTTGATGAGGTGGTTGACACACTGAAGAGGTGCGTTTATTTGGTTTAGTGTTTTTTTAGGATGTAGATGAGGGGTTTGATGAAATGTCTCTGAGAGTTATTGTTTGCATAAGGATTAACCTTTATAGCGGAAACGATTAAAACACATTTTATGTTGGTATGATGTATGATGAATTTGGTAACTTGGTGTTGCATGCTCATTTTAGGTTGATTTGAATTTAAAAAGATCGGGTTTGGGTTTGTTTCTTATTCTAATATACATGCATTGGTGAATTATGTGGTTTGTGATTGTTCAAACAAAGATTGGATTTTGCAACAACCATTTTACTTATTGCTATCGTTTATTGAGATGCATATGTTATTAGAGGTGACTGTATATGTTATTAGAGGTGACTGTATGTCGTACAAAGGTCTTACATGTATGTCTCTTGGAGGTATCGAGTTAATAATGATTTGTTGCCTTTTCCAATGTTTCCATGTGAGCGCAGTCAGAATTTCTTTTAAGTAACGCTCCTGAAAGCTTTAGGAACCAAATGTGTTTGGCGGGTGAGTTGCTCACCCCATCCCTTAATCATGAGACCATGTTCGATCCCTACACAGAGAATGGAGCAAACTCTTTGGTTAGCCTTTTACCTCTTCGTGAGAGCACGCGCGGTAAGGAGATTATGCACTCTGCTTTACACCAAAAAAAAGATGGTGATTGAGAGCTAATATTGGATGTCAATAAGTCTTGGTGTTTGATTGTACATGCTTTTTTTCCGATACACTATACAAATGAACAAAAAGTAAATATTCAGTAAAGCTCTACTTAGAAATTTCTCATAGTGTGTTATCAGATGATTCAAGAACGCGTTAATATCGGCTTTTGTGGGGTGGAATGATAATAAAATTAATGTACGACTATACGTTGAAGCATGAAGTCATGATACAAATTTGAAATTTGTTAAGCTCGGGAATTTGCTTGACTCAATGTATCGGCGTAGACCTCATTGCTAAAAGAAATCATAAGATCTCTTCATCCTAACATTATAAGATTTTTAAAGGTCAGTTCAGTTGAATTTTTATTTACTGTTTTCGTAAGTTGGGCAAGAAGTTCATGAATTATTTGATGATCCCGAGTGTTTTGAAGTGTTTGTTCGTTTGTGTTAATTTTGGTTGGTATTGTCACCAAATATCTTGCACTTTAATAATCACTACGTATGATGTGAAAGAGCAATTTGCAAGCACCATAGATTGGTTGCCTTTACTGAGTAGAATTAACTACATACAAAGATATGACGAAGATGAACACCGTAATTTAGGAGAAGTCAATTTGTTGGCAAGTATCTATATATAATAATAAAACACAAACCACTACCATACCCCTTTTCCCGCCTATTTATCCACCCTCTAACATTAACTCACTAAAGATATTATCATAATTAATTACAAAATATTATTCTAACTATCTTCCTAGAATATAGTCAATTAATTATAAAATATTATTCTAACTATCTTCCTATAATATAGTCATAACCAACTAAAATATTCATATTATACATAGTAACATTAATAGTACGTATAAGATACTTAAAATTCTTACTTTTATTTATCTAACTATCTTCCTAGAATATAAATTGTTTACCAATTTACCAATAAACTATCTGTCACATAAAATAGCGGATGTGTCAAATATAGTCATATTTGACCAATATTTGGCAATATATGGCTTATAATAGAGGGTGAGCTAAAATATCAATTTATACACCACGTATATTTACAGAAAAATAATTAATAACTTAAAATATGTAAAAAATAAAATACGGTGACAGATGACGGACAATCATGGACAGATAATTGAATTAAGATAGTTATTAATACATAGATATGACGATACATATGCTTAAAGTCAAAAGTTTCACAAATTTTCATTTGTAACGGATATAGGGACTTGCTATATCACGCCCCTATTTTACTTATTACGCCTCCTATTTTTCAATTTATTCCAAATTTGCCCTTATATTAACTTTAGTAAAAAAAAAATTGTTTTATCATAAAGTGTTTTTGAGACAATGTTTATAATAATTGTTTTATTTTTGTGGCGATTTGAATTATACGGTATATCGTTATTGATGCATTTGGTTCGACGATTTGTATTATATGTAATTTACGGTTTATTGTTATTAAAATTTTAAAACGGTCTAAAAAGTAATTAATTTCCCAAACATTCAATCATATTTTGTTCTTATCCCACAAATAACAAAAAAAGAAAAAGAACAAACAGAGAGAAAAAACTCACCAAATGGTGGTGCCATATAAATTACAGGGCACCACCATGATACTGCCGTGTAATTGACGCGGCATCTTTATTTGGTGTGTTTTTTTCTCTTTTTTTTTGTGTTTCTCAGATAAAGACAAATTATGAGTTAATGTTTTGGAAGTTAATTACTTTTCAGTCCGTCTTAATATTTTAATAACAATAAACCGTAAATTACATATAATACAAATCGTCGAACCAAATAAATAAATAATGATATACCGTATAATATAAACCGTTACAAAAATAAAACAATTATAAAAATCGTCTCAAAAACACTTTACGATAATGTTGATTCGCATTGAATTCGTTGTTAAATTACGAACCTATATAAGATTGTCTTAGCATAATAATAATTCAAAATGAACAACCTACCCGTTTTTTAGCTTTTAATTTAAACTAATATTAACTACTAATATTATATTAGCTTATTGATCTTGCGATAAAATAGCTATAAAATATTATAGATTCTATTATTTTGTATTATTTACATACATATAATTATATAAGTACCAAAATTATAGTTTTGGGACATTTTCTTACGGGGGTATATATTGGCTATTCTGAATGACACAATTAGCTAATTACTAATAAGTTGTTTTCAACATAACTATGTTCTACCAAGGGTGTTGGATACAAATATTTATATTAATTTAGTGTAAAACCATGTAGTAAAAATGTATATGCAATACACCAAAAATGGTTAGTAATGGGTTTTACACTCTATTTTGTTTTCCTGAAAAGAGTTGAATTGAACTGGTCGTAGTGAAGCTAAATTACCTCTAAAAAGAGTTAATTTGTCATGAGATGAATTGAACTAAACTGAACTGATCTAAATGAAGCTGAATTTAACTATACATAGCCTATTCCATTTTATGTCATTAATAATTATACGAACGTTTTTGTATCAGTTTAAGAACATATGGAAAACATACGATATTCATTTTTTATGTGTACCTTATAATTTTAATTATTTTGATCATGTGTATTTTTATTATTAAATCAAAATAGGGATGTGTCAATGTCAGTGAGGCGTGTACCCTTTAATTTAATGTTAAAAGTATATAATAAACGTCGAATTTAAATTTAATATACTTTTATTTGTATTTGTAAAATATTGTACATTTATATTTAAATGAAATAATACTACAACTATAAAATTTTAAATGTCTATTTATATATATTTTTTTAATATGCCCGTGCAATTTTGCACGGGTCCTAAACTAGTTTAAAATGAAAAGGAAGACAAAAGAAGGAGCTCGAAGAAATAAGACGCGTGAAACTTGCTACTATTCTTTTTATTTTTAAAAGATGACGCTTGGATTCACCAACCGTTCTCTTTGTTGAACATACGAGGACGGTTATCAATGTGAACCGTTCTCTTCTAGCTATTATCAATATATTAAGACGGTTGGTCAAACATAACCGTTCTCGTTGTTAATCTACGAGAACGGTTCATACAAATAACCGTTCTATTTTGGAGTCATATGTGCGCGCCCAAAGTAAAGTCACCAAACAGACCGGTTCCGAACTTAACCGTTCTTAAAGTGGCGTTCTCATAGCCCTAAATTGTAGTAGTGCCTCTTCATCCGAACCACCAAGCCCCAATCAAAGCAATCCTAGCCCAACATCCGACAATTTTGACAACCCGTTTTATCAATCACCACCACAATCACCACACTTTCCAAATAACAATCAAATTCATATAATGGCCGCTCTTCGTGATCATAACCGGCCCAATCACAATGACACCACCAATCCAATCAACTTTGGTACTCTCGTCCCTCAAAATTTTGAAATACACCCTTCGCAAATGAGTTCTATCGAGAAGAACGCCTTTAGCGGGGCTTCTCACGAAGATGCTCATGGCCACTTGAGAAAATTCAAGGGTAAAGTCGCAATGATAAAGAAAACGGGAGTACCCGAGGAGACATTAAGGCTTATGCTTTTCCCCTATTCCTTAACCGACAAGGCGGATAGGTGGTTAAATGTCCATGCTCCAAACACATTCACCACATGGGACGACTTGGCAACGGCTTTCCTTGCCAAGTACTACCCATCCTCTAAGACCGCGATGCTCCGAAATGAGATAACTCAGTTTCAACAAGACGAGGGAGAATCTTTAGGAGAAGCTTGGGATAGATACCAAGATTTGCTTGCTAAGTGCCCACACCACGGGATACCACCTTGGTACACAACCCAAACCTTTTTTCAGACTCTTCTCCCCCGGACGAAAGAAATGGTTAATGCATCGGCGGGTGGTAGCTTTGACCACTTGCCGCATGAGACGGGAACGGAACTCATCAAAAAGATCGTTGATTCGGAGGAAAATTATGGTACTAGGGGGAATGTCTTGAGAAAGAGTAGCAAGTACCCTAGTGAGCACCTTTCCAATTCAAAGGCGAACGAGGAAACCAATGCCAAGTTGGACATGTTAACCAAGAAATTGGAAGAATTGACTAAGGGATCCACTAGCAAAGAAACCAAGAGAAATGTCCCGGGGATGTACCAAGTAAATAGTTTTGCCACATGTGATTTGTGCGGAGGAAATGGGCACACATTTGAAGTTTGTGCAAACAACTCAATTGAGGGAAGTGGAAGTGAGGAAGAATTGTATGCTTTCCAAACATTCAATAATCCTAGAAGCCAAAATACTTTCAACCCTAATTCAAACTACTATCATCAAGGGATTAGAGGTAGTCCGTACATGAGTTAGAAAAGCACCAATGTGTTGAATCCCCATCAAATCCAACAACCTCAAGTGCAAAACCCCCCCGGTTTTCAACCAAGGGGTGGAAACTTCAACCCGAGGAACAATTTCAACAACAACAATTTCTACCAAGGCAACCAATCTAATCAAGCCAATCAAGGCTTTCAACAAAGTTTCAATGACCTGAACTTTAATCCAAATTTCCAAAACAACCAAAACCCACAAAATTTCAATGCAAATTTAATAACAACGACCCAAACTTCAACAACCAAAACAACAACCAAAACCACAACCAACAAAATTTCCACAACCAACCCCCATTCCAAAACAATTTCAACAACCCAAACCCACAACAAAACTTCCACAACAACAATTTCAACAATCAAAATCTCAATGACCAAAATTTCAACCAACAATTTCCTAACCACCACCAAAACCCAAACTTCAACAATCAAGGACCCAAAACAAATCAACAAAGTGGGGGTGCAAGGAATGACTACGGGTTCCCCTTGCCCCTTACCAACACACCTCATCAAGATCTCTCAAGTGACTCTCAAGTTGGAGAGTTGCTTAAACTTGTGAAAGGCATGCAAGCGACACATAATCAAGAAATGATGAATTTGAAGACGGCAAATCAAAAAGAGATCCGGGAGATGAAGGCTAGAGTTGCTTCACAAGCCTTAGCCAACCCACAAAGGCCACCGGGCGGCTTTCTTGCCCAAGGTCAAAGCTCCCGGGATGCTTCAAAACCACATGGTGTCAATGCTATTATGACAAGCAAACAAGAGCAACCTATGCTTGAAAAGAGAGATGATGAAGGAGGATCAAAGGTAGAGCAAGTTATGACGGTATTTGGAAGTGGAAGTGAGGAATGTGTTGAGGAGGAGGTGATGGTGATGGTGCCCAACACTCTTCCGGATGATTGTAATGAGGCCGACATTGATGACTTAAACTTTGTCATGCAACAAGTCTTGAACATTCCAAAGAAGAATTGTGATGGAGGCCCGAGTGCCAAAGGGAAAGAAGTTCATGAGATAGGAGAAGAGGACCATGGATATGTGGAGAGCCTCATGGAGAGAGAAATGTGTGAATTCTTTCGTAAAATCACCAAGGGGGACCCTCGTTGCAATGAGTTGATCAAACTTGTTGAGGAAGTAGAGGCCACAATCCCTTCCACCCAAGCAAAGAGGGAAGTCAATGCCATTTCATTAGTGGCGAAAAAAATTCCAAGAGATTTGCCAATTAAGTTAGGAGACCCGGGGAGCTTCTCTATTCAATGCTCCGTAGGAGGAAGAAACATTGAGCACGCCTTGTGCGATCTTGGAGCAAGTGTGAGTGTTATCCCACTTGCCATGGCCAAAAGATTGAACATTAAGCACTTGTCCCCTCCTATAACGGACATCACTCTTGCCGACGGGACGGTTAGACCTACTATTGGGGTCCTTGAAGATGCGGTGGTCAAGGTGGGATCGCTTTCCATCCCCACCGACTTTATGGTCGTTGATATTCCGGTCGGTGAAAGCTCTTTTGTTATTCTTGGGAGGCCCTTCTTGGCCACCGGAGGAGCAATCATTGACGTGAAAAGAGGTAGGCTAGCCTTTCAAGTTGAAGATGAGTTGTGTGAATTCGTGCTCCCGGATGCTCCGGACAAGTACCTTGAGGATAGACACAAAACCGTGAACTTGATTGCTACAATGGGGAGAGTTGAGCCTTCGGTGAAATTTGATGAGAAAGGTCCCAAAGAAGATGTTAAGCTCAACCATTGTGAGCCATTTTGTGAGAAAGTGGAAAAGCCCATTGGCAAGGAAGAAGTAGTGAGTTCAAGTAGTTTCTTCAAAGACCCCGAAAGTTGAAGGGGGGTGTTGAAGGAGCTCCTTTTGAAAAAGAATGTGAAGATTCGAGAACCGGGGTTGAGCAATATGGAAACCCGAAGTGCAAGCAAGGTCGAGTGCCCGGCCGAGGCTTTTGACCTTTTCGTAAGGTCCCTAGCTAGCATGGACGAGGTTTCAATCTACATGTAACATCCCGTATTTTTAATAAAAGTAAATTTAATAATTTAAAAGTAGTGTATGGAATTTAATAATATTTTAATTATAATTTGTAAGTTTTATTTTTAAGATTTCCGTTAAGATCGTCTTAAAAACCATTTAAGCTTAAGATGCCTTGGTTATTTAATATCAACCCCGACTTGAACACGTTTCACAAAGCAAATAAACCCGACTCAAGTAAAGGTGAAAGGACAACTTAAAACCCTACCTAAACCTCATCCATCGACACATTCATGTTCTTCATTTCATTTCACTGTAAACCCAACTTTCACCATTTTCACTTTTCTTCAAAGCTTTAAACTACGATCTCGACCCCTTCCCGAACTCCGATTGAGGTAAATTTTATATTTTCGGAATCCCCTCGAGATTTGCAACCTTTCTATCTCTTTCAATTTCCATTTCATCAACTCTCATTTCTGGGCTGTTTTGAGAAGAACTCGAGATTGCCCTCTTACAACCCGTTTTGTTGTTTGTAGGTGTTGACATTGACGACCCGGATAAGGATTCATATATTATTCAAGACTAGGCGTGAAGAAATCGCTCATTAAGGTGACGATAATGAGAAACTCGGCCCTTTGTCTATATTAGCACTTTTGGTGTTTTGATTATGTGTTTCACATGAGATTATGATTATTGATGTCGATAGGAACTTAGTATTATGTTAATTACTGAATTATATGTTCATTATATGAGATACTTGATGAAATTGCTGTATCATATGCTTAAACATGTTTATCTTGTGTTGGGTTGAAATTGTGACGGATATGGATGATTAATCGTATGTTGGGTGTTTGAGAAGTCGTTAGTCATTGTATATGTATGAGAATGGTGTATAATTACTGGGTAATGTATGTTTGGAGTAGAAATCATGTTGTAGGAACGATCCCATGAGATTTGGATGAATTTTGATATGTCGAAATGCGTTTTCTGGGAACAGGGACTCCCAGCCGGTTGGTTGACCGGCGGCCGGTCAACCGGCTGAGAGTCTCGTATGTTGATTTTTGAAGAAAGCTGAGGAAGGACCCTCAGCCGGTCGGCCGGCAGCCGGTCAGCCGGCTGGGAGCCCTTCTTTGTGTTTTGAAGTATGTAATTGAGAGTAATGGACTCTCAGCCGGCCAACCGGCAGCCTGTGGCTGACCGGCTGAGAGCCCCTCTTGGTTTTTGAAGTTATTTTTAAGAGTCTTGCACTCTCAGCCGGCCAACCGGCAGCCTGTGGCTGACCGGCTGAGAGCCCCTGTTGCATATTGAATTGCTTATAACTTTTGATTCATATGTCGGATTTGATTGATTCTTTTTCCGTATGTCTCGTATGATTGTTTGAAGTCCCAAGAAATTGGGCGGCACTTATGTCGGGTTCGGTAACGGATTTGAGGATGAAAGACCCCCCGGCCGGGCAACCGGAAGGGAGACCGGCTCTCGCCTCAAATTAGTTCCCGAAGTTGGCTAAGTGTTACATGGATGTTTAATGATGAGATTTATATACGAAATGATTGTCATTCGAGTTTGAGTTATTGTACATCTTTGAGATGACATATTGGGAATTGTGTAACCTGTTGTGCGCTGCTATAGTACTCGAGTTCTCACCTGATTGCATTGTGTAGCTGGTTGGCCGTAGTGACTTGGTCTCACGGTCAGGTCTTAGATTGTCTGCCCGCCTTCGGGCATATCTCTTTCCTAGCTAGTTCGAGTCTTGGGGGTGCCTTGTGCACTTGTCGAATCGGGGATCGTGATTCGTTTGCGCTCCGAGAGTCTGGCCAGGTTTAGACTAGGACAGTCATTTGATGTCGTCCTACCAGGGGGTTGTATAGTCTGAGATTGGGGATGTCGTGGTATATAGTCGAGTCGATTGTCGGCCTGCTCATAGTAGTCTAGTAGAGTCACTTGGTTGACCTATGGTTGTTAGAGTCGAGTCACTTGGTGACCTATCTCTTGTTTGTAGAGTCACTTGGTTGACCTATGGTTGTTAGAGTCGAGTCACTTGGTGACCTATCTCTTGTTTGTAGAGTCACTTGGATGACCTATTGGTAGTAAGAGTCGAGTCACTTGGATGACCTATCTCTTGTTTGTAGAGTCACTTGGTTGACCTATAGTTGTTAGAGTCGAGTCACTAGGTGACCTACCTCTTGTTGATATAATTGGATGTTGAGTATGCCTTAGTTGTATTTGTGAATGTATGATACTTGGCTATCTTAGTATTCTTCGTCCAAGGCATTGGACGACTCTTAGTCCGGTTTCGTAAATGGTTTGGATTGAAAGACCCCCCGGCCGGGCAACCGGAAGGGAAACCGACTCTCCTTCCAAATAGTTTCCGAAGTTGGTTGAGAGCCCTTGCATAGTATTGCATGATGTTATGAAAGATGAGACATTGAGATTTGTATGCTTCACATGTTTTATATATGCTGGAGTATATTGTATGTTTATGTGTTGTGTGTCACTGACAATAGGTGGCTAGGAGCACTCTAGTCACTCCCCACTGACTGTGGCGCACATGTTGTATGTGTGTAGGTACATGAGGCTGTTTGCAGGGGGTTACGTTGAGGCTAGCGAGCGATGATCCTTCATCGTTGACTTTTACCTTTATCGTGTAGCTAGACCTTAGACTTTACTTTCAGTATTTTGTGCCTGCAGGGATATGTTATCCCGGGCTGCTTTGTATCGTACTTAATACTTATTTATGTTTTACCTTTCGCATGTTTAGATTTCTAAAACACCTCGCATGTTTTATTTATCATGTCAAAAGTTTTAATTCCGCTGCATTTTTGGTACCTTGAATGTTTTATATTTCCGCTTTCGCGAGGGGTTTTACACTACAAGACTTGATGATTGATCATGAAAGGTTTGGTGGAGTCACTTAATAACCACCGGTTGTAAGTATTAGTTTCCTTTAGTTCATCTAGATTGCATGTTAGTTTCGTGGTTAGTTCGGTTTTTAGTTTAATTTTTAGCTTGCATGAGATATTTGGATATGTTTGTTGCTTGTTTGTGGATAATTCATGAGTATAGTCGGAGGATTATGGGCAAAACCGTTGTTGGCAACGTTGATTTTTATGTTCAAATTAAATTATTTCTCGAAATTGTGTACAGGTACTCCCAGCCGGTCCACCGGCCGACAGTACCATACCGGCTGGGAGGACCTGGACACATTTCTGTTTTGGATAGTTTATTTGGGCAGATTTCAGATTTTGCATCCCCAGCCTGTACCAAACCGGCAGCCGGTCAGCCGGCTGAGAAGACGAAGACTTGTTCAAAAATCAAAAAACTCAAGGAAGCTTGATTCCCAGCCGGTAGGCCGGCAGCCGATCCGCCGGCTGAGAATCAAGAGTGTGAACCAAATCTGAAGAAAAGGCAAAGGAGGAAGCACCCCAGCCGGTCGGCCGGCTGGGATTTTTTGTAAGTGAAGAAAAAGAAGACAATGAAGGATCCCCAGCCGGTCGGCCGGCAGCCGGTCCGCCGGCTGGGAGTGTTTTTGTGAGTAAAAAAAGAAGAAGAGAAGACGAAGGATATTTGAAGACTAGTTTTTGAGCCGGTCGGCCGGCAGCCGGTCCGCCGGCTCAGAAGCAAACCCCATAGAAAAATTTCGAAAAATCAAAAAAAATACCAAACCCCCACTCTCAGCCGGTGGGCCGGCGGCCGGTCCCCAACCGGCTGAGAGCCCCCTGTCGCGATTTTATAAGACTCACCTACCTTTTTTCTTCCTCATTTTTTTCCTCATTTCACTTCATTTCTTCATCTTTCTTCCTTATTTCCTCCTCTCCCTTTCATCCCTTACCTTCAAAAACACCCACAAACTCCACCAAACTCTCTCAAATCAACACCCCCTTCATTCCCTCATCACCTCACCTTCAAATAGCCATGTCGGGAAGAACCGAAAGGCGATCCAAATCAAGGCACGACCCTATGGTGGAGCAAGAAGTTCAAAATGTAATGGATAGTAGCAACATTGGCCCGGATCCTTGCTTTCCCGGACTCCACTTTGCTACAATTCAACAAAAAGGTAATTTCACCTATTTTAAGCATCGCCCCCTTCACCCAACTAGGTTTATTGATAGAGCCGGTTTGAGGGAAATAGGGATTGAGAAAATAACCGCGGCTCTTTTTGACGGTATGGGTATGAAAGCTTTGTATGAAACAAAACCGGTTCACACATCTCCCCGGTTAACTTGGGAATTTTTGAGTTCTTTGGTAGTGACTAAGAACCGAACCATGGGAAAAGTTGCCTTCTTAGAGTTCCGATTGATGAATAAGGAACACCGTCTCACATTAGAGGAATTTGCCTTAATTTTTGGGCTCGACGGAAAATTGCCCATTAAGCCTCCGGAGGGCTTTAATACCGAACTCATTTGGACAGCCATCACCGGTCTTGTAAGTGATAAAAACAAAAAGAAACCGGCTAATAGGGTGCATTTGGCACCGATTAGGATATGGCATAGGTTCATGGGGTGGACCGTTTTCTCTAGGGATGAACCGCATAATTTCACTACTACGGAGCTCGAGATACTTGGTTGTTATTTGGTTGGTGGCCCGAAACTAAACATTGCTCACCATATGGCCCTTCACTTGAGTAGGTTGGCATCCCAACCTCAGCTTACTACCCCCATTTGTGTTGGGGGGATGGTCACTTTGATTGCCAGTAACCGTTGTCAGAGGCACTTCACTGTTGACTACATTCAGGGTGAGAACGTGTTATCTCGCCGATACTTACAGGAGGCTTTGGGGTGGATCAAGTATAACCCCAGCGATCGTCATGAGTATTGGCAGATTCGCGTTGATAATAAGTTCAGGAACTCGGTGTCCTTGCCTAACACCGAGAGGATGAAGGTTGTGCCCGGGAACACCTCCTACCTCCTTGATATAGAGGTGGACCCCGAGGAGCTCCCTCCCGACCAGCATGCTCCGAGAGTTTACACCAGAGATAGAGTCGGTGCCACTCCTTCCGACCTCCAGTTTGAGCCTTTTCAGCAGCCCCCCATTACCATGTCCCAGTTCCAGAGTGGTCCCTCATACTTCCAGGGATCTACCTCCTCCTCCGGTTCATCTTCATCTTCATGCCCCCAAGAGCTTATAGATTTCATGGCCCGGATTGACTTGGGAATGAAGAAAGCGGCGGACCTAGCAGATAAGCGCCAAGCGGTGGCCGATGAGCGTCATAGGGATGTGACATATAGGCTTGATTACCTCTACCATGATCAAGCCTATGGGACATTTCCGAGTTATGATCGGTCCGTTCGCGAGGGTTATCATCATCCGGATAGTGGTCGACCGTCATACTACATGCCTCCTGATAGGGGTTATGTGCCCCCCGAGGGGCGTTTTTACGGGGAGATTAATGTTTCCCCGGGGTACTTCTCCAACCCGATCTTTCCCCCGAATTTTCGTGGAGTCCCGGACCCTCCCCCTCGAGGACACCCTTCTCCTCATGGCATGTATGGTGACCCGGGAGCTAGTGGGTCGCATGCCTCTCCCTTCCGTGATTTTGTGACCAACCCGGGCGACTACATGGTGGTAGATGAGGGCAATGGCGAAGGAGATGTAAGCGGTACCGGAGGTGATGGTGATGAAGATGATGGTGATGAGTGACCACCTTTGGAGGTGGTTGGTGATGATTATGCTCCCCATGGAAAAATCCAAAGCAAGTAACTCCCTTAATCCAAATTTCGATTTAGTTTGCATTTCCTTTCTAGCATGCATTTAGAGTAGTTAGTTTAGTTTTGTTTGTTTGTTTTAGTTTTCTTTTCATGTTTTCACATCATTAGTTTAGATGCATATAGTTGCATTCATGTAAATGCATTAGATTTAAATTTTTGTATCATATCGTCACATGTAGTTTGCATACATGTAGATTAAAGCATTTAGTTTAGTTTTTAGTTTTTCATCTTCTTTTGTCTCTTTTTGTTTTTATTGCCTTCATAAAAATCAAAAATCCAAAAAAATTGAAAAACCAAAAACTTTCAAAAATATGTTCTTGATTTTCCGGTTTTCCTCCTCACATTATGCATATAAATAAGTGTGGGGAGGAAGAACCGTTTATTTCTAAAAAATACAAAAACAAGTTTTTATTTTCTCAAAAAATTCAAAAAAGCCAAAAACATGTTGTTTTCGTTCTTTTTCCTTCATTTCCCCCTCGCACTTAATTCCATTGAGGACAATGTAAATCTTAAGTGTGGGGAGGGAAAATATCCACTTTGTGTATACTTATTTGCTTTTGTACACTTTGTGTATATTTGTTTGCTTTTGTAAATATGAAAAAACTTCAAAAATACCAAAAAAATCGAAAAATTTCAAAAATTTCAAAAAAATATGTTCTTCCTTTCTTTTGTTTTTGATCTTTGTTTGTTTTGTATATATATGCTTGGTGGACTAACAAGTTGCAGATATGACGACAACCCGAGGCATTAGGAGAATGAAGATGCTTGGTATACTCTTTCCTACTTCTTTCTCCCCCTCCCGATTTCTTTTTATGTTGATATCATGAAGGAGAACGGGATTTTTGTGCCTTGGATGTTCCTTCGGGGAACTTGTGGTTGTTGTGGTTGATGTGCTGTTAGTTTAGCCTTCTAGTTGTTGCTTGTTCGTTGTGTTTAGTTTTAGTTTGCTTTTGTTTCACATGCTTTTTCATTTTCATAGTTTTGTGAATATGTGTTAGTCGGTTTTTCCGTTTTGTTTTTTGTTTGTAAATATGCATAGGAGGTTGAATAGTGGAGGGTATATGCCGTCAATGATGATTTTTTGTCTTGTCTGTGTCTTTCCCCTCCTAATAGCTTGCACCGTTGATGTCACCTTGTTAGGGTTCTTGCTTGCAAGGACCCGGAAGTCTGGGCTTAATGACCAAGTTTCGACACCCTTGTGAGACCGTGTTAGACCTTAACTCGACCTAGGACCGACATCAGCTACTCAAATGTGAGGATAGAGCCTCCTTTATAGTCGGTCCATCAAACCGACTCAGTTTAGGATTGTGAGTAGTCCTCCTTGCTTGGTGTGTTATGTCTATACGCATAAGAATGGCGCTCATTCCTTATTTCCGTGATTTATGTTCATGTGCATGTGAGACAACTTTTGTTCCAAATAAATCAACTTCACATTTGCCAAATTACCCTTGTTTCGACCCTTGTATCTTATTTCCCTTTTGTTTAACCACTTTGAGCCTTAACCTTTTCATTTGGCCTAAACTACTACATGAACTACATCCCAAAAACATCCTTCCTTGATCAAGAATGGTTGCTTTTATGATGTTTTGTTAGTGTTAGAGTCGGGAATTTAGATGCCGGTTGGTGGCTTCTTCCGTTGTGGTCGTCACTTTGTGTTTGTTTGGTGTTTGGGAGTTTGAAAAAGAAAAGAAAAGAAAAAATGAAAAAAGAAAGAAAATCGAAAATCAAAGAAAAAGTTGAAAAAGTCTTGAAAAATCCAAAAAGAAAAATGTACATACGTGTTTTGAAAAAGAAAAAGGCTAGCAACAAGTCCCTTCCATCAAGGGGAGTTAGAAAAAGCCGTTGCTACAATAACGCGGTCTTTTGATGTTTTTGCACGCGTACCGGGTTTACACATTTTTTGCATGAGATTTGATTTTCAAGTCATGTGTTAGGGTGTAGACGTTGTTCGGTGTTTCTAATATTGACCTCTTTGTCTAAGTTTGTGATGGGTCCGATTTTTCCAAAGTAAGTGGGGTTTATGCAATTTTTGCTTGGTTTTGCAAAAACCAAAGTTAGGGCATAGACGTTTCTTAGTTGTTGTAATAAGGTGTTGTGTTGACTATGGCGATCATTCTTGTTTTTGAACCTCAAATCCCAGAACGGTGCTTGCACCAAACCATTTTCACCCAACCCAAGCCCCGTTACATCCTTATGGTTGTTCTCATCATGTGCATTTGCATTTTTCATTGATTTTTGGATAGAGTACCATTCCAGATTGCGGGCATGCTTCGCAAGTTGAGGTAGGTGAGTGATTTTGGTTACTTTTTGTCACAAAAATCGCCCCCCCTTTCTTTCCTTGTGTGTTGAGTGTCACCCGTGAGAGTCGGTACTTAGGGTTCTTTTATCGGTTATGGGTCTTGCATGGAGTCGAATCATGTGTGTGTCGTGTCATTCTTGGAAGTATAGCCTAGTACTTCCGATTGCCCGCCTTGAATTAGTTTCTTGGTCTTTGGTGATGTCATTCTTGGTTGCTTGAGCTTGATTTAGGGGTTTGACACCTTGGTTAGACTTTGAGTCGGCATCCTCCGCTATAGACCTCCTTTGTTTTGTTTTTCAAAACCCCGCTTGAATGAGGCAAGCGGTTTTGTTTTCCTTTTTCCGATGCATGTTGCTTGTCTATACATGTTATGTTTTTACTTGTTGGCATCAAAAGTTTTGTAGCAAGACCTTACTTGCCTTGCAATAGGGCATTCTCCCTCATGAATGTCAAATTGTGAGTTGAAAGGGCTACGGGTGTAGCTAAACCCGATTCGGCTTATAGTTAGCTTAGTTAGTTTGTTTCTTTGTTTTTAATAAGGGTTATGTAGTCACTTGATCTCTTACTCGAGGACGAGTAAGGTTTAAGTGTGGGGAATTCTGATGAGCTCCATTTTGGTCATCATTTTCTCTACATTTGCTTTATTTTCGGTCACGATTCGGCCTCGATTTGCATGTCTTTAGGTGTTTTTACGTCCGTTGCCTCGTATATTCCTGTTCTATCCACTTTTTGTAGGTATTACGGCGGGGGCGAAGAAATGGGAGAAATCGAGCCGGATTTAGAGAAAATTGTGAAGAAATTAAGGAGAATTTGCAAGGAGCATTCCCAGGCCCTGCCAGCCGGTCCCCAACCGGCGGCCGGTAGGCCGGCTGGGGTGCATAGACTTGATTTTGGGAAAGAAATGAAGAATGTTACAGATTCATGCAAAAGGTGTCCCAGCCGGTGGACCACCGGCAGCCGGTCCACCGGCTGAGGGGACCTGTTCTTATCAAAAGTTGAAGAAGAAATCAGAAGTGAGGAAAAGGCCTCCCATCCGGTGCCAGACCGGCAGCCGGGCGGTCGGCTGGGAAGGCATGCCTATTGAAGAAATCTTTCAGAAGTCCTTATTTGGACTCTCAGCCGGTACCAGATCGGCAGCCGGTCGACCGGCTGGGAGTCGCTTTTCAGATTTTCGCGCACTATATAAACCCGCACTTAGTCTTTTATTTCATACGCTACTTTTGCACGCTTTTCTAGGGTTTTTCACTGTTCCATTAGTTCATACTTAGCCTACAAAACTCTCAAAAACTTTTAATCCTCTTTAGATCTTAGTTTAATCTTTCGATTCTTGTTAATCTTTCCTTAGTAATCTACTTAGCCTTGTTCTTGAGCAATTGTAAGAGGATATTTTGGGTTGTAATTTGAAGGGTTTGAAAGAATTTTTCTACTTGTTATCCAAGCTATTTCCTTTTCCATAATTATTGGTATAATCCTTCTAATCTCTACTTAGTTTTTACATTTATTTAAGTTTCTTTTGAATCAATTGTTTACCCTTTACTTGTTCATGATGGTTAGTATGTCTTTATGTCTTATTCACATGTTTTCCCTTGCCATGAGTGATTAGTCCCTTTACTAGGGTTAGGGGTGAACTTGGGTGTTGTTTAGATGATAAATTCATGCTAGTAAGTTGATTAGTTGTTCTTAAAAAAGTAGTTTTCCATTTGTTGCATCCTAGGTGTTTGATGATTTGCCTCAACGAAAGTTGGGCTTTGATTTTAGCGTGACTTGCCTTTAGCGACGGTTGGGGGTTTGTCTTAGCATGTTTAATGGTTGGTTGTGGTATTTGTAGCGAAAGTTAGGGTATTCCGACCTAGGTTAGTCGACTCGAGAGAAGAGACTACCCGAGACTACTTGTTTGAGACCTTCTAGTTTTCTTTCTCGTATCTTCGTCTACCCACCTTAGTGACCCCCGACACCCTAGTCTTCTCTTCCATCGATTCAATCTTAACTAGTTTGCTTTAATTATTTGTTTTAGTTGTTCTTTAGTCATTAATCAATCACAAACCTATTACCCCGACTCTTACTTAAATTAGAACGTAACTATACAACTATCTCCACCGTCTTCGCGAACGATAACCCCTATTATACTACTTAATTTGGGTTTTTTATAAATGTGTTTGATGCGTGAGAACCGACGACTAAATCGCGCGCATCAAATCACAACTTGTGAAGACAAAGAAATGGATGAGAACATTGAGCTAGAAGATGAGGAAGTTGAGAAGGTGGAGGGAATGCTCCCTCCAAAGGTACAACTCAAAACCCTTCCTCCCTCCCTCAAGTATGCGTTTCTTGGGGAGGGAAAGGCTTACCCGGTGATCATCAATGCCAACCTCAATGAGCAACAAGAATCCAAACTCATTTCAACTTTAAAGGATCATAGGAGCTCATTGGGGTATAGCCTTGATGACATCAAGGGGCTAAGCCCGAGCCTTTGCATGCATAGAATAATTCTTGAGGAAGGGAGTCGACCTAGAGTGGAACGTCAAAGGAGATTGAATCCGAAAATGGCGGATGTAGTGAAGGGTGAAGTTCTTAAGTTGCTTGAGGCTGGCATCATATACGAGATCACGGATAGCCGGTGGGTGAGCCCCGTCCATGTTGTCCCCAAGAAGGGGGGTGTAACATTGGTTACACAAGACGATGGGACTCTCCTACCGACTCGTCCGGTGACGGGTTGGAGGATGTGTATCGATTACCGAAATTTGAATGCGGCCACTCTCAAGGACCATTTCTCAATCCCCTTCATTGATCAAATGTTAGAGAAACTTGCGGGGCATTCGTACTATTGTTTTCTTGACGGTTATTCCGGGTTTTTTCAAATACCCATTCACCCGGAAGACCAAGAGAAAACAACTTTTACATGCCCCCAAGGTGTGTATGCTTATCGGAGGATGCCATTCGGGTTGTGTAATGCACCCGGCACCTTTCAAAGGTGCATGATGGCTATCTTTGCCGATTTTCTAGAGAAGAGTATGGAGGTTTTTATGGATGATTTTAGTGTTCATGGTGATTCTTTTGACCTAGGGCTTTCTAATCTTGTAAATGTGTTGAAAAGATGTGAGGAGCACAACCTTGTCCTCAATTGGGAAAAGTGCCATTTCATGGTAGAGGAGGGGATTGTGCTTGGTCACATAGTGTCCAAGAGGGGGATAGAAGTCGATGGTGCAAAAGTGGCGGTCATTGAGAACTTGTCACCCCCCACCAATGTGAAAGGGGTGAGGAGTTTTCTTGGGCATGCCGGCTTTTACCGGCGTTTTATTAAGGATTTTTCCAAAATTGCCAAACCATTGACTTCTCTTCTTCTCAAGGATGCTCCCTTTTTGTTTACTAATGATTGTCTTGAAGCCTTTTCTAGGATCAAAGAAGCACTTGTGACAGCTCCTATTATTCGTGCTCCGGATTGGGAATTGCCTTTTGAGATCATGTGTGACGCATCCGATTTCGCGGTAGGAGCGGTCCTAGGTCAAGTTGTGGATAGGAAACACCACGTGATATACTATTCAAGCAAGACTCTTGATCAAACTCAAGCAAAATATTCCACGACCGAAAAGGAGATGTTGGCAATCGTGCATGCCATTGAGAAGTTTAGACAATATCTCATGGGATCTAAAGTGGTGGTGTACTCCGATCACACCGCTTTGAGGCAACTAATGTTGAAGAAGGATGCCAAGCCAAGGCTCTTGAGATGGGTCCTTTTACTCCAAGAATTTGATCTAGAGATAAGAGACAAGTCGGGGTCGGAGAATGTAGTTGCGGACCACTTGTCTAGATTGACTTTTGAGGATCATGGTTTGCATGATAGGGATGGCCCGATCAATGAATGGTTGCGTGAGGATAGTTTGATGGCAATAGGCAATAAGTTGCCTTGGTTTGCGGATATTGCCAATTATCTTGTTAATGGCTTTATCCCGGAGGAGTTGGAAGCAAGAGATAGGAGAAAATTGAAAGTGGATGCTAAGAGATATTTTTGGGATGATCCTTACCTTTTCAAAAAGTGTGGGGATGGACTCTTGAGGATATGCGTGTCAAAGGAAGAGGGGCTTGAAATTGTGGATAGGCTTCACAACTCCTCCTATGGAGGGCACTTGGCGGCTTCACGGACTATAGCCAAGGTTCTTCAAGGAGGGTTCTTTTGGCCTTCTATGTTTAAAGACATTCACGATGTAGTTAGATCTTGTGACGCTTGTCAAAGGTCGGGCAACATCGGTAAAAGGAATGAGATGCCCCTAAAAACCATCTTGGAGATTGAGTTGTTTGATTGTTGGGGGATTAACTTCATGGGACCTTTCCCAAATTCATGCGGGAATGAGTACATCTTGGTAGCCGTGGACTATGTCTCGAAATGGATAGAAGCGGTTGCCTCCCCCACCAATGACTCCAAGGTAGTGGTAAAGCTCTTCAAGACCATCATCTTTCCCCGTTTTGGTGTACCCCGAATTGTGATAAGTGATGGAGGTTCTCACTTCCGGAAACATACATTCAAAGCCCTCCTAGCCTCTTACGGAGTGACCCACAAGGTAGCACTTGCCTACCATCCTCAAACTAGTGGGCAAGTGGAGGTTTCAAATCGTCAAATCAAGGTTATCTTGGAGGAGGTGGTGCAAAAGAACCGGAAAGATTGGTCCCAAAAGTTGAATGATGTGTTATGGGCTTTGAGGACGGCTTACAAAACGCCTATAGGAATGACTCCCTACAAGCTTGTGTACGGGAAAGCATGCCACCTACCGGTGGAGCTTGAGCACAAGGCTTGGTGGGCCTTGAAGGAGATGAACTTCGACTTAGACATGGCCGGGGAGAAAAGATTCTTGCAAATGAGTGAGCTTGAGGAGCTTAGATATGAGGCTTATGAGAGTTCAAAACTCTATAAGGAGCAAACGAAGAAGTGGCATGATGCCAAGTTAATGAAGAAGAATGTGAGCATAGGAGACCTTGTTTTCCTTTTCAATTCAAGAGTCAAGAACTTTTCGGGAAAGCTTAGATCACGATGGTCCGGGCCCTTCAAAGTAATGGATATTTCACCTCATGGGGCCTTTGAACTTTGGAGTGAAGGCGGTGGCACCTTCAAAGTCAACGGACATCGGATTAAGCGCTATTACCAAGGAGATTCAAAAGGCACCGTAGAAGTTATTGACCTCGGGGACCCACTCCCCGAGGAGGATTGATTTCAAGGAAGTTTGTTCATGAAAGGTTTGGTGGAGTCACTTAATAACCACCGGTTGTAAGTATTAGTTTTCTCTCTTTCAAGTAGTTTGCATGATCGTTTAATGGTTAGTTCGGTTTTTAGTTTAATTTTTAGCTTGCATGAGAGATTTGGATATGATGGTTGCTTGTTTGTGGGTAATTCATGAGTATAGTCGGAGGATTATAGGCAAAACCGTTGTTGGCAAAGTCGATTTTTATGTTCAATTAAATTATTTTTCGAAATTGTGTACAGGTGCTCCCAGCCGGCCCACCGGCCGACGGTACCATACCGGCTGGGAGGACCTGGACACATTTCTGTTCTTGATAATTTATTTGGGCAGATTTCAGATTTTGCATCCCCAGCCTGTACCAAACCGGCAGCCGGCCAGCCAGCTGAGAAGATGTATTACTTATTCAAAATTCGAAAAATCTAAGGAAGCGTGATTCCCAGCCGGTAGGCCGGCAGCCGGTCCGCCGGCTGAGAATCAAGAGTGTGAGCCAAATTCGAAGAAAAAGGAAGGAGAAGGATCCCCCAGCCGGTAGGCCGGCAGCTGGTCCGCCGGCTGGGAATCATGAGTTGTGAACCATATGCGAAGAAAAAGAAGTGAAGAAGGATCCCCAGCCGGTCGGCCGGCAGCCGGTCCGCCGGCTGGGAGTTTTTGTAAGTGAATTTTGAAGAAGAAGAGAAGGTTGAAGGAAGTTTGAAGACGTATTTTGAGCCGGTCGGCCGGCAGCCGATTCGCCGGCTCAGAATCAAAGTCTTAGAAAAATTTCGAAAAAATTGAAAAAAGCAAACCCTAACTCTCAGCCGGTCGACCGGCGGCCGGTCCCCAACCGGCTGAGAGGCCCCTGTCGCGAAATTAAAAACGCACGACACTCTTTATTTTTTCCTCATTTCACTTCATTTATTCCTCTTTCTTCCTTATTTCCTCCTCTCCCTCTCATCCCTTACCTTCAAAAACCCATCCAAACACTCCAAATCAAAACCCCCCTTTCATTCCCTCATCACCTCACCTCAAAATAGCCATGTCTGGAAGAACGGAAAGGCGATCGAAATCAAGGCACGACCCTAGGGTGGAGCAAGAAGTGCAGAATGTGATGGATAGTAGCAACATTGGTCCGGATCCTTGCTTCCCCGCCCTCCGATTTGCCACCATACAACAGAAAGGTAACTTCACTTACTTTAAACATCGCCCCCTTCATCCGTCTAGGTTCATTGATAGGGCAGGCTTGAGAGAGATTGGGATTGAGAAAATTACTGGAGAGTTGTTTGATGGTTTGGGGATGAAGGCTTTGTATAAAACGAGACCGGTTCACACTTCCCCTAGGTTGGCTTGGGAGTTTTTGAGCTCCCTTGTAGTTACTAAGAATCGGATTGTAGGGAAGGTTGCTTTCTTGGAATTTCGTTTAATGAATAGGGAACACCGTCTCACCTTAGAAAATTTTGCTTTGATTTTTGGGCTCGACGGAAAATTGCCCATTAAGCCTCCGGAGAGCTTTGATACCGAGGCTATTTGGACCGCCATAACCGGGTTAGTAAGTGATAGAACTAAGAAGAAACCGGCTAATAGGGTGCATTTGGCACCGATTAGGATTTGGCATAGGTTCATGGGGTGGACCGTCTTCTCTAGGGATGAGCCTCACAATTTTACCACCACGGAGCTCGAGATTTTGGGGTGTTACTTGGTTAGTGGGCCGAAACTCAACATTGCTCACCACATGGCCCTTCACTTGAGTAGGTTGGCATCCCAACCTCAGCTTACTACCCCCATATGTGTTGGGGGGATGGTCACTTTGATTGCCAACGACCTTTGTCAAAGGCATTTTACAGTGGACTTCATTCAGGGTGAGAACGTGCTATCTCGCCGGTACTTACAGGAGGCTTTGGGGTGGATAAAGTATAACCCCAACGATCGTAATGAGTATTGGCAGATTCGCGTGGATAATAAATTAAAAACGCACGACACTCTTTATTTTTTCCTCATTTCACTTCATTTATTCCTCTTTCTTCCTTATTTCCTCCTCTCCCTCTCATCCCTTACCTTCATAAACCCATCCAAACACTCCAAATCAAAACCCCCCTTTCATTCCCTCATCACCTCACCTCAAAATAGCCATGTCTTGAAGAACGGAAAGGCGATCGAAATCAAGGCACGACCCTAGGGTGGAGCAAGAAGTGCAGAATGTGATGGATAGTAGCAACATTGGTCCGGATCCTTGCTTCCTCGCCCTCCGATTTGCCACCATACAACAGAAAGGTAACTTCACTTACTTTAAACATCGCCCCCTTCATCCGTCTAGGTTCATTGATAGGGCAGGCTTGAGAGAGATTGGGATTGAGAAAATTACTGGAGAGTTGTTTGATGGTTTGGGGATGAAGGCTTTGTATGAAACGAGACCGGTTCACACTTCCCCTAGGTTGACTTGGGAGTTTTTGAGCTCCCTTGTAGTTACTAAGAATCGGATTGTAGGGAAGGTTGCTTTCTTGGAATTTCGTTTAATGAATAGGGAACACCGTCTCACCTTAGAAAATTTTGCTTTGATTTTTGGGCTCGACGGAAAATTGCCCATTAAGCCTCCGGAGAGCTTTGATACCGAGGCTATTTGGACCGCCATAACCGGGTTAGTAAGTGATAGAACTAAGAAGAAACCGGCTAATAGGGTGCATTTGGCACCGATTAGGATTTGGCATATAGGTTCATGGGGTGGACCGTCTTCTTTAGGGATGAGCCTCACAATTTTACCATCACGGAGCTCGAGATTTTGGGGTGTTACTTGGTTAGTGGGCCGAAACTCAACATTGCTCACCACATGGCCCTTCACTTGAGTAGGTTGGCATCCCAACCTCAGCTTACTACCCCCATATGTGTTGGGGGGATGGTCACTTTGATTGCCAACGACCTTTGTCAAAGGCATTTTACAGTGGACTTCATTCAGGGTGAGAACGTGCTATCTCGCCGGTACTTACAGGAGGCTTTGGGGTGGATAAAGTATAACCCCAACGATCGTAATGAGTATTGGCAGATTCGCGTGGATAATAAATTAAAAACGCACGACACTCTTTATTTTTTCCTCATTTCACTTCATTTATTCCTCTTTCTTCCTTATTTCCTCCTCCCCCTCTCATCCCTTACCTTCAAAAACCCATCCAAACACTCCAAATCAAAACCCCCCTTTCATTCCCTTATCACCTCACCTCAAAATAGCCATGTCTGGAAGAACGGAAAGGCGATCGAAATCAAGGCACGACCCTAGGGTGGAGCAAGAAGTGCAGAATGTGATGGATAGTAGCAACATTGGTCCGGATCCTTGCTTCCCCGCCCTCCGATTTGCCACCATACAACAGAAAGGTAACTTCACTTACTTTAAACATCGCCCCCTTCATCCGTCTAGGTTCATTGATAGGGCAGGCTTGAGAGAGATTGGGATTGAGAAAATTACTGGAGAGTTGTTTGATGGTTTGGGGATGAAGGCTTTGTATGAAACGAGACCGGTTCACACTTCCCCTAGGTTGACTTGGGAGTTTTTGAGCTCCCTTGTAGTTACTAAGAATCGGATTGTAGGGAAGGTTGCTTTCTTGGAATTTCGTTTAATGAATAGGGAACACCGTCTCACCTTAGAAAATTTTGCTTTGATTTTTGGGCTCGACGGAAAATTGCCCATTAAGCCTCCGGAGAGCTTTGATACCGAGGCTATTTGGACCGCCATAACCGGGTTAGTAAGTGATAGAACTAAGAAGAAACCGGCTAATAGGGTGCATTTGGCACCGATTAGGATTTGGCATAGGTTCATGGGGTGGACCGTCTTCTCTAGGGATGAGGCTAATAGGGTGCATTTGGCACCGATTAGGATTTGGCATAGGTTCATGGGGTGGACCGTCTTCTCTAGGGATGAGCCTCACAATTTTACCACCACGGAGCTCGAGATTTTGGGGTGTTACTTGGTTAGTGGGCCGAAACTCAACATTGCTCACCACATGGCCCTTCACTTGAGTAGGTTGGCATCCCAACCTCAGCTTACTACCCCCATATGTGTTGGGGGGATGGTCACTTTGATTGCCAACGACCTTTGTCAAAGGCATTTTACAGTGGACTTCATTCAGGGTGAGAACGTGCTATCTCGCCGGTACTTACAGGAGGCTTTCGGGTGGATAAAGTATAACCCCAACGATCGTAATGAGTATTGGCAGATTCGCGTGGATAATAAGTTCAGGAATTCGGTTCCCTTGCCAAACACCGAGCGGATGAGAGTTGTGCCAGGGAAGCCCTCATACATCCTTGATATTGAGGTGGACCTCGATGAGCTCCCTCCCGATCAGCGTGGTCCGAGAGTGTATGCCCGAGATAGGACGGGTACCACCACATCTAACCTTCCATTTCAGCAGTTTCAGCAGCCCTCCGTCACCATGCCCCCTTTCTAGAGCGGTCCTTCATACTTTCAGGGATCTACCTCCGGCTCCGGTCCTTCTACTCACTCTACCATACCCCAGGACCTCATTGACTTTATGGCCCGGGTCGATTTAGGGATGAAGAAGGCGGCCGACCTTGCAGACGAGCGCCAAGCTTTGGCGGATGAGCGATATAGGGACTTGTCCTATAAGCTTGATTACATATACCATGATCAGGCTTATGGGCAATTCCCCAGCTATGACCAGTCTGTCCGCCAGGGACTTCATCATGAGGACGGTGGTCGCCCATCTTACTACATGCCTCCCGAGAAGGGATATGTGCCTCCAGAGGGGCGTTTTTTCGGGGAGATCAATGCTACTCCGAGTTATTTCTGTAACCCGATCTTTCCCCCCAACTTCCGTGGGGACGTGGACTCGGCACCCTGCCCTCAAGGGCACCCTTCTCCCCATGGCGTGTTTGGTGATCCGGGAGCTAGTGGCTCGCATGCCTCTCCCTTCCGTGATTTCGTGACCAACCCGGGCGACTACATGGTAGTAGATGAGGGCAATGGAGAAGGAGATGTAAGCGGTACCGGAGGCGATGGAGATGATGATGATGGTGATGAGTGACCACCTTTGGAGGTGGTTGGTGATGCCTATGCTCCCCGTTGAAATATCCAAAGCAAGTAACTCCCTTAATCCAAATTTCGCTTTAGTTTGCATTTTCCTTTCTAGCATGCATTTAGAGTAGTTAGTTTAGTTTAGTTAGTTTGTTTTTGTTTTTTATTCATCATCTCATATTATTAGTTTAGTTGCATATAGTTGCATTCATGTAGATGCATTAGATTTATATTTTTGTATCATATTGTCACATATAGTTTGCATACAGGTAGATTAGAGCATTTAGTTTGCATTTAGTTTAGTTTTTAGTTTTTCATCTTCTTTTGTTTCTTTTTGTTTTTATTGCTTTCATAAAAATCAAAAATCCAAAAAAATTGAAAAACCAAAAACTTTCAAAAACATGTTCTTTATTTTCCGGTTTTCCTCCTCACATTATGCATATAAATAAGTGTGGGGAGGAAGAACCGTTTATTTCAAAAAAATACAAAAACAAGTTTTTATTTTCTCAAAAATTTCAAAAAAGCCAAAAACATGTTGTTTTCGTTCTTTTTCTTCATTTCCCCCTTGCACTTTGTTCCATTGAGGACAATGTAAATCTTAAGTGTGGGGAGGGAAAATATCCACTTTGTGAATATTTGTTTGCTTTTGTAAATATGAAAAAACCTCAAAAATACCAAAAAAATCGAAAAATTTCAAAAAAATATGTTCTTCCTTTCTTTTGTTTTTGTTCTTTGTTTGTTTTGTATATATATGTTTGTTGGACTAACAAGTGGCAGATGCGACGGCAACACGAGGTATTAGAATAATGAAGATGCTTGGTATACTCTTTCCCACTTCTTTCTCCCCCTCCCGATTTCTTTTTATGTCGATATCATGAAGGAGAACGGGATTTTTGTGCCTTGGATGTTCCTTCGGGGAACTTGTGATTGTTGTGGTTGATGTGCTGTTAGTTTAGCCTTCTAGTTGTTGCTTGTTTGTTGTGTTTAGTTTTAGTTTGCTTTTGTTTTACATGCCTTTTCATTTTCATAGTTTTGTGAATATGTGTTAGTCGGTTTTTCCGTTTTGTTTTTGTTTGTAAATATGCATAGGAGGTTGAATAGTGGAGGATATATGCCGTCAATGATGATTTTTTGTCTTGCTTGTGTCTTTCCCCTCCTAATAGCTTGCACCATTGATGTCACCTTGTTAGGGTTCTTGCCTGCAAGAACCCGGAAGTCTAGGCTTAATGACCAAGTTTCGACACCCTTGTGAGACCGTGTTAGACCTTGACTCGACCTAAGACCGACATTAGCTACTCAAATGTGAGGATAAAGCCTCCTTTATAGTCGGTCCATCAAACCGACTCAGTTTAGGATTGTGAGTAGTCCTCCTTGCTTGGTGTGTTATGTCTATACGCATAAGAATGGCGCTCATTCCTTATTTCCGTGATTTATGTTCATGTGCATGTGAGACAACTTTTGTTCCAAATAAATCAACTTCACATTTGCCAAATTAGCCTTGTTTTGACCCTTGTATCTTATTTCCCTTTTGTTTAACCACTCTGAGCCTTAACCTTTTCATTTGGCCTAAACTACTAAATGAACTACATCCCAAAAACATCCTTCCTTGATCAAGAATGGTTGCTTTTATGATGTTTTGTTAGTGGTAGAGTCGGGAATTTAGATGCCGGTTGGTGGCTTCTTCCGTTGTGGTCATTACTTTGTGTTTGTTTGGTGTTTGGGAGTTTGAAAAAGAAAAGAAAAAAAATGAAAAAAGAAAGAAAATAGAAAATCAAAGAAAAAAGTTGAAAAAGTTTTGAAAAATCCAAAAAGAAAAATGTAAATACGTGTTTTGAAAGAGAAAAAGGCTAGCAACAAGTCCCTTCCATCAAGGGGACATAAGAAAAGCCGTTGTTACAATAATGCGGTCTTTTGATGTTTTTGCACGCGTGCCGGGTTTACACATTTTTTGCATGAGATTTGATTTTCAAGTCGTGTGTTAGGGTGTAGACGTTGTTCGGTGTTTCTAATAATGACCGCTTTGTCTAAGTTTGTGATGGGTCCGATTTTTCCAAAGTAAGTGGGGTTTATGCAATTTTTGCTTGGTTTTGCAAAAGCCAAAGTTAGGGCATAGACGTTGCTTAGTTGTTGTAATAAGGTGTTGTGTTGATTATGACGATCATTCTTGTTTTTGAGCCTCAAATCCTAGAACGGTGCTTGCACCAAACCATTTTCACCCAACCCAAGCCCCGTTACATCCTTTTGGTTGTTCTCATCATGTGCATTTGCATTTTTCATTGATTTTTGGATGGAGTACCATTCTAGATTGCGGGCATGCTTCGCAAGTTGAGGTAGGTGAGTGATTTTGGTTACTTTTTGTCACAAAAATCGCCCCCTTTCTTTCCTTGTGTGTTGAGTGTCACCTGTGAGAGTCGGTACTTAGGGTTCTTTTATCGGTTATGGGTCTTGCATGGAGTCGAATCATGTGTGTGTCGTGTCATTCTTGGAATTATAGCTTAGTACTTCCGTTTGCCCGCCTTGAATTAGTTTCTTGGTCTTTGGTGATGTCATTCTTGGTTGCTTGAGCTTGATTTAGGGGTTTGACACCTTGGTTAGACTTTGAGTCAGCATCCTCCGCTATAGACCTCCTTTGTTTTGTTTTTCAAAACCCCGCTTGAATAAGGCAAGCGGTTTTCTTTTCCTCTTTCCGATGCATGTTGCTTGTCTATACGTGTTATGTTTTTACTTGTTGGCATCAAAAGTTTTGTAGCAAGACCTTACTTACCTTGCAATAGGGCGTTCTCCCTCATGAATGTCAAATTGTGAGTTGAAAGGGCTACGGGTGTAGCTAAACCCGATTCGGCTTATAGTTAGCTTAGTTAGTTGTTTCTTTGTTTTTAATAAGGGTTATATAGTTCTTTGATCTCTTACTCGAGGACGAGTAAGGTTTAAGTGTGGGGAATTCTGATGAGCTCTATTTTGGTCGTTATTTTCATTATATATTCTTCATTTTCGGTCCTGAATCGACCTCGTTTTGCGTGCCTTTGATTGTTTTTACGCCCGTTACCTCGTCTATTCCTATTTGTTTCACATTTTGTAGGTATTACGGCGGGGGCGAAAAAACGGGAGCAAACGGGACGATTTTGGTGCGATTTATGAAGAATTATGAAGGAAGTAGCAAGAAACAATTCCCAGGGCCTCCCAGCCGGTCCCCAGCCGGCGGCCGGTAGGCCGGCTGGGGATCTTGACTTGACTTTTGTGGAAAATGCGAAGAAAGTTTCAGAATCGAAATTAAGGACCCCCAGCCGGTTCCCAGCCGGCAGCCGGTAGGCCGGCTGGGGATCACTTCCCATCCTTAGTTTTTATTTGAAGAACGAAGAATATTTAAAGATTGGGCAGAACCTTGAGAATAGGCTCCCAGCCGGTGGACAACCGGCAGCCGGTCCACCGGCTGAGGGGGCCTGTACAAGTTGAGAATTGAAGAAAAAAAGTCAGAATTGAAGATTAGGCCTCCCAGTCGGTGCCAGACCGGCAGCCGGCCGGTCGGATGGGAATGCATGACTATTGAAGAAAGTTTGCAGAAGTCCATATTTGGACTCTCAGCCGGTCCCAGACCGGCAGCCGGTCGACCGGCTGAGAGTCACTTTTCGTATTTTCGAGCACTATATAAACCCGCACTTGTATCATTTTGTGAATACGTTACTTTGCACGCAATTCTAGGGTTTTCTACTGTTCTATTAGTTCATACTTAGCCTACAAAAACTCTCTTAAATATTTTAATCATTCTTAGATCTTAGTTTAATCTTTCAACCTAGTTAATCTTTCTTTAGTAATTCTCTCTAGTAATCTTCTTGGGCAATTGTTAGAGGTTTTATTGGGTTGTATTTTGAAGGATTTGAAAGAACTCTTCAACTTGTTATCCAAGTCACTTCCTTTTCCTTTGCTATTGGTATAATCTTTCTAATTTCTACTTAGTTATTGCATTTGTTTAAGTTTCTTTTGAATCAATTGTTCACCTTTACTTGTTCATGATGTTTAGCATTTGTTTATCTCTTGTTCACATGTTTTTCCTAGCCATGAGTGAGTAGTCCTTTTACTAGGGTTAGGGGTGAACTTGGGTAGTTGATATTGATGTTTGTTGTTTAGGGTTAGGGTTTAGGTTTCATCTTTGTTAGGTTTACAATGTATGCATGCTAGATGTTTGATGAAATGCCTCAACGACGGTTGGGCATGATTCTTATTGTTGTTTGCCTTAGACGATAGTCTAGGACTTTCATAGGCATGTGTATGTGTTAGGTTGACCTTGTTTGTAGCGAAAGCTAGAATAGGACTCGACCTTAGGTTAGTCAAATCGAAAGACGAGACGGACCTAGACTTAACATAGATAAGACCACCTACCCTTGGCATGTTTGACATCGACTACCCTAGTAACCCCCGACACCCTAGTTGATTTAATCATCAATTTCATCTCCATTTACTTGCTTTAGTTGTTCTTTAGTCGTTAATCAACCTCCAACCTATTACCCCGACTTTTGCTTAAATTAGAACTTAACTATACAACTATCCCCACCGTCTTCGCGAACGATAACCCTATTATACTACTAATTTGGGTTTTTATAAATGTGTTTGATCGTGAGAACCGACGACTAAATCTCGCGCATCAGTTATACATTATAGTCTTTCCTTTACCTTTGACATTGGGATCAACTTTTTTTCCCTTTGTCCCTGCCTTTTTTAATTTTTGCTTTTTCTTATTAATGTTTAAAACATCTTTTTTCAAACTCCCACTAGACATTAAATCTCTCTCAGTCTGTACTAAGATACCATGAAGTTCATGAATACTTTTATCCATATTATTCATGTTATAATTTACTCTGAAATTTGCATAACCATCGTGAAGAGAATGAAGCACACGATCAATCGCAATTTCCTTAGAAATCGGACTTCCTAAAGTCTCGAGAGTTTCCATACACTCGATCATATTGAGCACATGGTTACTTACGGGTTGACCATTAACGAGACGAGACTCGAAAAAGCGCACTGCAGCATTATATCTTTGAACACGTGATGCTTGGGAGAACATGCTCCCAAGTCTAGTATAGATTTCATGAGCGGTCGAGAGTGTTATACAACGTAGTTTCAAAAACGATTCCATAGCAAAAATTAAGACATTCTTAATTGAGTTTGAATTTTGCGTGTATTCATCATATGCAATTCTAACTGCGGCAGTTGCCCTAATTGAGGGCACGGGAGGGGGAGGATCCACAAGATAGCGCAACTTCCCGTCAGCAATAATAGCAGCAGTCTTCAACTGCTCTATCCACTCAATATAGTTGCTACCATCTTTCTTTAAACAACTTTTGTCCATGAAGGACCTGAGCCACGACTCTCTAAGAAGTGGTGCAGATGGCATTTCATTTTGTTGAACTGGTGTACTTGTTGACATTTTGCAGATTTAATACTACAAACGAAAAGAAGGAAATATTAACATTTATCGAAAAACAAATTATAAAAGCGTTTTTATAATGATCTCCCACTAAATTATATAAGCGATCCCAAGATCCGTTTTTAATTAATCTTGGGCACGGTGAGCCGATACATCCCTTAATTAGTTAAATTCGGTGAGTTAACTTTTAACTGATTCTACACCTAGAACTCTTGGTCGACAAATTTCTTAAATTTATCTATAGCCCCAGAACTGAGACTCGTCTCTGCATTCCGTTGAGTCCAACCAAATATAACAAGTAATAACCATTATTACCCTACTTACCCAACGTAAAAAGGGAACACCCCGCTGAGGCGAGCGTGGCCCTAATGAAGAAGGGGTTCATAGGTGCTACTAATTAGTAAGGCTATTTCTCAATTTGAAAATATGTAAGAGATCTTGTCAAAAAATCATCTATTACTTTTAAGTGAACAATAGGTGAATGTTAGATGATTTAATGACAATAAATAAAATATGGAAAACGCACTAGATTGTGGCAATTTGGCATAGTGGAAACTATAAACATATAGCATGCAATTTTAAAACAATAAATGAATATCCTAATATGGCCACTTATCCTAGTTAATCTTATTAACTATTACAAAAGCTTCCAGAATACAAAGTCTTCAACACCTTGAAGTCGTCTTTTGAACACCTTTGTCTTCATCTTTTGGATCACCATCTTCTTAAAATTAATTACAAAATATAATCCTATTATACAATTTTCATCTAATAAAACAAAATAATTAATATTACAGACGGACAATACGAGATTGCTTAATTACAAACCAAACTAGTGTCCCTTACATTACGGGTAATACTAGCTTCAGTATTCTATCAATATTCTCACCGTCTACGTTGTTTTCCTCATCATGGCTATCATCGTTATCATTGTCCACATTAATCGGGATGTTATTAAAATCCAAACCATGCATCTCAAATTCATCGACATTATCAAATTTGTTGTCCTCATTTCCAGCATTTGAGGTACCTTCCATGTCATTGTCTTTCTCTCCATGCCATATCCATACATGATAATCAAGCTTAAACCCCTTCATTAGCAAATGCTCCCGCATAGTTTCAGAGTTTACCTTTACCCGGTTCTTACATACGCTACACGGACAAATGAGTGACTTCTCATCCCCATGTAGTTTTTGATGTGAAATAGTATGCGTGATAAATTCATCAAACCCGTTCTACAAAATGGAAATTTTGCTTTCCATACATCCAACTCCTATCCATAGCCAGCATAATAAACCGCTAAAAAAATAATACTTTTATTAGAATAATGAGAAATCTGTGAACAGGAAGCAGAAACACTCGAGCATTTATTCTTTCAATGTCAATATAGCAGAAGGGTAATGAGGGCTATAAGGCAATGGGCAGGCATACTACACCAATTCACTAATTTTCATCCTTTTTTTTACTTCATTCACCCCTATTTACTCATCCTTGTCGATGATAGACATCCCGATTAATCTCCAAGAAAACATTATAGTTAGAGTTTTAAAAAAAGCATTTTATGTATTTAACCGGTTTTGCATAAAGGTTAGTCCTTATTTTCCGACTGTAAAAAAATGTAATTTTTGAATGGAATCACAGGTAATGAAAGTAGGCAGAGAACAAAACACCAAAACAACACTAAACTGACTCCAATCTAGCCCAATACCCCACGCACTATCACCATTCCAGCAGCATAAGAATGCTACTGTTCCGCTCTCAAACTACTGCACGCGAACAGCGCTTCTGGCCTCCTGCGACTACTGCCTCATTACAGGCTGTACAGAAAATACTCTTGCACGTTCCTGCTACAACTGCTCTGTTGCTTTTAGTATCAGACCCATCAACCCTTGTGTTAACGGTACTGACAACATACACTACCTGAACTGCTGCTGCACTTGCAGTTCAGAAACTCTGCATCTGCCCATCAGTATGGAATACGCACCTGAGCATAGAAACTACTGCAACTAGTGCCCAGTTTAGCCATTCAATCCCTGCATTCTGAACTGAGAACACTCCCCATCTAGCCACAGAATGTTCCTTCAACTGCTCTAATTCATTCACTAAGACAGAAACACCAATAAGATCAAACCAGAAGCATCTTATCAGCATTCCTGCACACTGAATGACCTAGAACCAGCATTTCACGCATTGCAGAGAAACATTGCGTGATCAAAACACTCCATGCCAGCACCTACTCCTGCTACTCTACCTTATTCAAAACATCCAGACCCTCTGCCACTGAATCTGAATGTTCCCAACATCAGATGCCTCACAACCCATATTCACGCCTTATCAGGACCCTTCGTAGGAAACATTGCAGCGCCCACGCTTTCCTGCCCAGATGACGTACCTGTTTTGGTAAAATTTCTACCGGGTCAATTGATTGTGTTATGAGTCAAAGTGCCAACCAATATGAGGGTTTATGTAAAAGATAAATGCAAAACAAGAATGAACAAAGAATAACACGCAAAGTTTTTGGTGACGCGGAAAAACCCGTTTAGGGAAACAACCGCGGGGGGAACGGAATCCCACCAATATTTTTACTATGATCGAAGGTTTTTCACTGTAGGGACGGATTACAAGTATTTTGCTAGAGAAGTAGGGTTTTACAACGTGTGAACTAGATAGATAAAAAATGCCCTAGCCTTTCCTTTTATAGCCGCGGATTTATGCTTAACCAACTTCTGCTCTGGCCCTGGAATGTAGGAGTGGATATCGGGGAATATTCCTTTAGGGTTTTGACCCATCCTCCTATTCCAACAGCTCTTTTTCTGCGCCTGATCTGTGTTTGGTCTGCGTCTGATTTGCCTCTGATCTGCTTCTGGCGTTGGGCTGCGTATTTATTCATCACTGGGCCCAGTAGTGAGATGTAAATTTTGGGCTAAACAATTTCCCCCAAATTTCAGCCTAACCTTGGCTTTTAATTGGGCTGGAATTTCCTTTCGTGCCTTTGAATACGCTTCTGAGTTAATGGAGGTAGTTCACTACAACGAAAACACAATCGGGCGACAAATATTGGCGACTGAAATCTGTCGCAAAACACCTATTGGCGACGGACAACAGTCGCCAAACAGTTGTCGCTGACTTTTGTCGCCAAAAAAACTCGGGCGACTGAAATCCGTCGCCAAATTTGGCGACAGACAGGGTAGTCGCCAAAGACACAATTTGGCGACAGACAGGGCAGTCGCCAAATTGGCGACAGAAATGAAGCAGTCGCCAAATTGGCGACAGACTTCCGTCGCCAATTCCCCCTGTTCAGTCGCCAATGCTCCTGACTTTCCAGGGGCTTTGGTTTCTTGTGCTCTGTTTTGGCGACTGATTTCAGTCGCCATTACTTCATTTCAGTCGCCAAAATTCCTGAGCATTTTTAATGAAAATCATTATTTCGTTTTTGCCAAATCCAATACGAAATAATATCAGTACACCTGCAACCAGAAAGTAACCAGCAATTGGTGACGAACACCTTTTGAATCAACAACCAAATCTCCTTTTATAAAAAAAGAGAACTGTTATCAAATTACATGAACACGTTAACTAAACTAATAAATCTCCACGTTCGACAATTTTTCCTAGGTTACTAAACTAATTAACTGCTTGAAATCCCATGCTAGCTCCACTACCGTCTCCTCCCTTTCCTCTTGGATCATTAGGATCTTCATTAAATGGCTGGGAACCGGGGTTGCAAGAGTAGAAATACGTCTCCATGGCCTTAAGACGTTCTTTCATCAACCGCATTTCCTCATCTCTTTCCGCTCTTTCTCGGTCAAGTTGTGATTGCAATTTACTTACAAGAGACGGCTCGTAGGTTTCGCGCGGCTCATATGAGGACCTTCTAGCCGGTTCCTTGTAAAACACCCCATGAGCTTGTCCGGCCCCATATACCATACCCTTCTTGTAACCATCCACCAATTTGAACCAAATTTCATTATCATCCCGCTCAGGGTGGGCCTCTTTCTCTGCCTCATATTTCTCCTATAACATTAAGAAAACTATTATTAGTTAAGCAAAAACAATCATTGACGAAGGTAACAAAAAAACATCATTAGTTGAGAGAAACTATCTTACATATAACTCTTTGTCCTTCGCCTTAATCCATATTCTTCTTTGCGTCTTTTCGTTGACCTTGGAATGCGTGTCAAGGAAAAGTTCGGGCATCGTCATCATCGGCTTCTTGCCGTCGTCTTTGTTGCCGCCGTCGTCGTTGTTGCTGCTATCCTTCTTCTTCTTCCCTCCCTAAATAGGGAAAATTGTTAATATAAGAAGTATAGTATATTCATTCAAAAAAGAAGTATTCATTCAAGACTTACACTAAAAATACGCGTAAAAAATGATCGTGATCCCCCGTGATGGGTAGGCTCGACCTCCGCATCTTTCTTCCCTCTTCTCTTGTTGATCTTCTTTTGAGCGGACACGGCTTGGAACTCGGGAGTCTCGCGTTGCTTTAGGAGATCTTGATATTTCTCACCTACAATTAAAAAGTATGTTAGTAGTATTAAGATATTTTCATTAATTCTTGTATTTACAAGTGACAAAACTTATATATTACATGTACCTTTTAGATGATTCGGTTCCTTCTTTCTTTTAATAATCTTGTAGATATAGTCTCTATATCTTGCTTTACCAACTTCATGGTATCTATCAAGGACGGATTGTTCATGTTCAGGAGCCCAATAGAAAGATTGCTACAAAAAAAAAAAAAAACAGTTAATTTAATTAGTAGTTAGCTTAATGAGTTAAAAAACAACTAACTATAATTAATGCAATTACCCGATACGCATTGAACCAAGCTTCTTTTTGAGCCTTGCTAGCTTTCCCCCAAGAAGTAGGCACAGGACCTAACAAGCTCTCCTTTGTGCTAGCAACGACCCCTCGACGAGGAGTCTGATGTCTAAACCTGTAACAGAAATTGTTAATTAAAACAAATCATTTTATTACTTTAAAAATTGAATAATACACATATAATAAACAACAACACTTACCATAGTCCCGCCGGATCAAGTATAATCCGGTTATCCTGGGTGTACTGAATCGGTATACCATCGTCCGAGTCCTCATCATCCACTTGAGGCTCAATCTGTACCTCTTCTTCTACTAGTTCCTCTTCTTCTTGCACGGATGAAATATTAGCACGATTACTGCCACCGCCTCGCACTCTACCTCGACCTCCTGCCATCTACAATCACATAAATGAAAATATTAGTAGGAGAAGAAAAAACATCAAATAAACATATCAAGCATGAATTTAAATTGTACAACTATTATATACCAAACTAATCATCATCCTCATCCTCTTCTAGATCTTCATCATCATCATCACCAACATCCTCATCCTCATCCTCATCCTCATTGTCATCATCATCACCAACATCGTCATCATCATGCACTCTCACTACTTCTTCAACTTCCTCCCATCCTTCTTCCAACTCAATATTCATAGTCTCATTATCCTCCTCCTCTGCCAACTCATCATCATCTTCATCTTCATTATCATGAATGACTTCGTCTGTTGGAGACAAAATTGTCCCATTTGTTACTATTTCTTCTTGAAAAAAGGAGGTATCAATTTGAGATCGTGCCTTTGTCTTAATGACTGCCCACCATGCCTTACTATTTCTATCATTTGTCGTGCTTGGATAGGAAGCGAAATACACTTGTTGAGCCTGATGTGCAAGTATAAATGGATCATACTTAGGGTATGTTCGGGTACGATTCACTTCTACAAGCTTGTAACATTCATGTGTTCTCATTCCAGCCGGGGAATTATCCTTCCACTCAATCTTGAATAAGGTAGTCTTGTAAGCTCGATCACGACCATTGTAAGACATCTCAAAAATGTCCTCTATAATACCATAGTATTCGTGGTCATCAACGGAAGAAATAGTAACACCATAATTGCATCTAGCCTTACCCTTACCATGGTCGAATGTGTGGAAATTAAATCCATTAACTGAATATCGGTTCCGCGTCTTAACCAAGCGTGAAGGACCGAAGGCTAAACTCCTTATCAAATCATCTTGGATATTGAACTCAAGCACATGGTTCAGAAACCATTTTGGGAATTTGTCTTCATGTTTATCCCAAACATCATCCCTACTTACATTAGGATGTTCCTTAATGAAATCATCCACAAACTTCGTTTCATATGGCTCTAAGATCTCGCTATTTGATAGAACGTATAAGTGAGCACGATTGTATTCCTTGTCATCCAAATATCTCGTTCCACCTTTAGAGGAACAACCTTCACCATCTTGAGTTTGAAAAAACTCGGGTATACTTGTATCAACTTCATCTGCTTCATCAAGATTCAAGTTTTTTGCTTTGGTTTCTATATGTTTTTCAAAGTAGAGAGAACAAAAATTTGCAATCTCTTCCGTTAAATAGGCATTGCATATAGAACCTTCAACCTTTGCTTTGTTTCCAATCTTTTTCTTCAAATGATTAAGAAACCTATATATAATTTATTACGTTGTTGTTAATTAAAGTTTGTAATATATTAGTTAATCTAAAATTTCAAAAATATGTAATACTCTTAGTATATTACCTTTCAAATGGATACATCCATCTATATTGAACGGGTCCTCCAACTTTGGCTTCGTAGGGCAAATGGACCGGTAGATGCTCCATTGAGTTGAAAAATGAAGGGGGAAAGATCATCTCAAGCTTACATAATATTAGTGGTATTTGATCTTCAAGACGAATCATGTCATCAACACATATTGAGGACGAACATAAATCTCTAAAAAATTGACTAATCTCAACAATTGCATTCCATACCGTGGTTGGGAGGAGATGTTTCAAAGCAACTGGTAGTAGTCGCTCCATGAACACATGACAATCATGACTTTTCATGCCTTGTAACCTGAGCCTCTTAAGATCAACACATCGACGAAAATCTGATGCATATCCATCGGGGAATTTCAGATTTCGTAACCACTCACACAATACCTTCCTTTGTGGTTTGTCAAGAGTGTAAATGGCTTTTGGCTTGGACCCATCATTGCGAATATGTTATTTGGGACGATCACAAAACAACTTCAAGTCTTTTCTTGATCCAATAGTGTCACATGAATCGCCTTCGACATCCATGATCATGTCAATTAATTGCTCAAAAAAATTCTTTTCTATATGCATCACATCCAAGTTGTGTCTGATTAACATTGTTTTCCAATATGGAAGGTCCCAAAATATGCTTCTTTTAAACCAACCATTTTTCTTCTTTTTGAGTTCTTTAAACTCTTCTTCAGTACCATCAATAGAAGATGGGAAATCACATATCAACTCCCATACCTCATCACCCGGAAGATGATCCGGGGCATCATCAAGTACCTCTTTCCCTTTTTTGAAAGCTTTCTTGTTTCTCCTAAGAGAATGATTTAGTGGTAAAAAGCATCTATGACAATCAAACCAACTAATTTTCTTGGAATTCGGAAGCCAAAAAGCTTTACTTTCACCCATGCAACGAGGACATGCTTTTTGTCCCGCAGTAGCCCAGCCAGATAGCATACCATATGCGGGAAAATCGTTTATTGTCCATAAAAGTGAAGCTCTTAGTTGAAAATTCTGCTTTCTGAAAACATCATATGTTTCCACCCCAACTTCCCACAATTGTCTCAATTCTTCCACTAATGGTTGTAAATAAACATCCAAATGGCCTTTCGGATTTTTAGGACCGGGAATAATGAGAGACAAGAAAATGAATTCTCTTTTCATACATAACCAAGGCGGTAAGTTGTATGGTGTGACCATTACGGGCCAACAAGAGTAATTCTTGCCAAATTGGGTAAAAGGACTAAATCCATCCGTACACAAGCCAAGTCGCACATTCCGGGGTTCCTCGGCAAATTCAGGATAGATTTGATCAAATCGTTTCCATTCTTCCCCGTCACTTGGATGACACATCTTCCCAGGAGTACGTGGATTTTCTTTGTGCCATGTCATTTGTTCGGCAAGTTTTTTGGTAGAATAAATTCTTTGAAGTCTAGGGGTAAGAGGAAGGTAAATTAATTGGTTTTCTGCTATTGGTTTCTTACACTTTTGACCCCTATTACCACTCTTGTTGCCTTTTTTTGTTTTGAAAACAACATCTCCATCGCTTGTCTGAAATCTATCTCTTCCACATTTTCTGCACTTGTCAAGTAACGCATCATCTTTCCAAAACAACATACATCCTTCGGGACAAGCATCGATCTTTTGATGTGGTAACTGAAGACCTTTAACTACTTTTTTGGTGTTGTAGAAACTTCGAGTCATGACGTTATCTTCGGGGATAGCATCCTCAAGGAAAGAAGCAATACCATCAACGGCAGGAAATGGCATATTATACTCACACTTCAAGGTTACTATCCTAGAGGCGGCTTGTAATAATGACATTCTGCTCCCTTCGTATAAAGGTTGTTCCGCAGCTTTTAACATGTCAAAAAAAGCCTTTGCTTGGGGATTTGGAGGTTGCTCTTCATTCAAGGCTACACGGTCATCGTCATTATTGACTACATTAAACTCCAACGCATCAACAACCATATCTCTATATGGGTTTTCGTCAACATGTTCGATGTGAGGTTGTTCGTGAATTGGGGAATAGGCTTCTCCATGAGAAATCCAATTATAATAATTTGGACGAAACCCATTTGTATAGAGATGTTCTTGTACCTCAATGACATATAGGTATTTCATATTTCGACATTTGCTACAAGGACACCTAAGTTTATTTTCTAACGAGTCATACTCCTCTTGTTGCTTAGCAAACTCAATAAACTCGGCAACACCCTCTATAAACCTAGCATTAGAACGTCTCTTCTTATTATCTAATAACCCTCCATCATACATCCATGAACGTTCCAATCTCTTCATTTTAATCTAAAAAAAAAACCCAAAAAACAATTTTCAACACTAAAATTACATATATCTAAATTAAAATTACACTCACTTAATTAAAGAACAACCTCAATCACATAATAATAACAATTTATTAACAACAATTTCCAATTATACAATTAACCACAACCTAATAAGCTAATTTAAGACGGTCTTAATAAGCTAGTATAATC
This sequence comes from Silene conica, assembly GCA_029255685.2. Classification (NCBI taxonomy): domain Eukaryota; kingdom Viridiplantae; phylum Streptophyta; class Magnoliopsida; order Caryophyllales; family Caryophyllaceae; genus Silene; species Silene conica. The sequence goes on along the minus strand of CM055318.2, from coordinate 21,466,683 downwards.
TAACTAACATCCTAATAAGCTATTAAACATCCTAATCGACTACTTTAATCTAATTAACCAACATCAATAAGGCTAACAACATCGTCTTATACAAACTTCTTATAAACCCTAACCCACAATTATCTAATTAATATGCTAATTGGCTTCTAATACCTAATTAATCACAACCTAATAAGCTAAGACGGTCTTAATAACCTACTACAATCACTAAATGTACAAAACAAACTAACAATCAATCAAAAAATTGAAATTGAAATTGAATTATGAAGAAGTAAACAAACCTTAAATGAGTTGAATGAAGGGAAGAACAAGTAGGATTGTGGTGGTGGTGGCCGGAATCCGGTGACAGTGGTGTTGAAGGTGGCCGGAACACGTAGGGTAGGGTGGTGATGGTGGTGTTTTTCGCCGGAGGAGGTAAATTGTGTGTTTGTGTGTTTGTTGATTTGCGAATGAGGGATACCGTCTGATTTTCGCTGTTTCTATAAAAAAGATTGGCGACGGACTGAGCATTTGGCGACGGAATACTGTCTGTCGCCAAATTTGGCGACTGATTTCTGTCGCCAAATTTGGATTTCAGTCGCCCGTGTGTGTCGGTGGTGGGAGATTTGGGAAATTGGTTCTGTCGCCAAATTGGCGACTGGCTACAGTCGCCCGAATATTTTATCCGTCGCCAAATTGGCGACTAAACTTTGCAGTCGCCAAAAACGGTCGCCCGATCTATTTATTCTTGTAGTGGTTGGGGTTTCGGCAACTGTTCATAGCCGCTCTTTTGTCCCATCTGCCCCACTTGCCCCATCACTTCATTAACTGCCTTGTCCCCCATTATTTACTCTCTTTAACCCTTCAGTTTTGCCTTTTGAAATTTAACTTTCAAATTTAACCCACGTGATTCTCTTATAAATACCCCCTTTAACCGTGTACTTTATTTTACCTCTTTCAAAAAATTTACCTTCTTTCTTGCTTTCTCTTGCTTTCTTTTTTCATCTGTTGCGAAACTCTTTTACCGCTTTCGTCTTTTTACCATGTCTGCTCCTGAATCCTCTTCTGCTACTCCTGTTGCTACTCCTGCCCCTGCTGGATCTTGTGGGTCTGTTCCTGCTTCTGAGGAGTATTCTGGCCCTTTCCCTTCACAAGGTCTACTTGCTGCGAAGCACTTGTGTGACTCTACCTTCAATGAGTCCCATGCGTCTCTCATCAAGGTTCGGTTCGGGTTTCCGGATGAGGTTGTCTACCACTTCCCCCGTGCCGGCGAGAAAGCCGACTTTGAGAGGGAGGGGTGGACTTGCTTCTACGAGTACCCCTTCCGTTTGGGTCTCAGATTTCCTTTCCCTGGTTTAATTGTTGATTTCCTGAAGTTAACCAAACTGGCCATGTGTCAGGTTGCTCCGCATGCGTGGAGGATCTTGCTCAGCATTTGCGCCCTGAACCGTGAACGAGGGCTGAACATCGGTTTAGCCGACTTGGGGCAGTGGTTCGCCCCTCGTTCTCTGGGCCATTTTCAGTGCACCATTCGTGGTCATGATAATATGCCTTCTGCCATTGTTTTCTCCACCACTCCTGATGATAGTAAGTGGTTCACTCGTTTTATTTTTGTCAAGATCGACACTCTTCCTTCCTCCCCAGACTACATTTTTGCCGACTGGCAGTCCGTGGAAGGTACTACCTCTGCTCTGGTGTTGGTTTTGCCAGATTACTTTGCTGTTGGTTTCATGCTGATGGTTTTTATTGGCTTCTGCAGGGCATAGCTTGGCTAAGTTCCCCGATGCTGCGGATCCCCCTACTTCGAAGGCCAAGCTCCTGGACCTTCCTGCCGAGGAGAGAACTTTCTCTAGGCTGGTCCGGGATTCTGCTGTTCTGGCGGTAAAGAAGGAAGGTACGGTGTTTTGATATGGCTGTTTTTTCTGGGTAGGTTATGTTTGGTTTTATACTGACTTCTGTCTTTCCAGGCAAGCCCAGAGTTGATATAAGTAGGGTGATGCAGCTGCGTAGGAAGAGGTTAGCTCCTGGGGATGCTGGATCCTCGAAGAAAAAGAAAGTGGATGTTGTTGAGGGGAGCTCTGCTGGAGCCGGGTCCCAGGCTGCCCCAATTGAAGTTGATACCGTCGATCTGGTTCAGGAGTCTGTTCCTGAGGTTCCCTTCGTTGATCCGTCTCCTCTGGTGGTCCTTCCCTCCATTCCTACTCCTGGCTTTAAGCCTGTTTTGGAACAGCTACCTCGAACATTTTCTGGAGAATCTTCCTCTCCTCCTCTGCAGCTGGAGTTTCCAGGAGACTTTGGAGGTTCCCAGACCAAGCTCTGGCCTACTCTGAACTCCCTATTGTTCCCTGCTTCTGCTTCTATTCTAAAAAAGCGTCCCTTCCGGGATTTGCCCAAGCGCGTCGCTGAAGTCTCCTTTGAGGTAGATTTCTTTGTTTCTGTTTTTTCTTTTTCTTCTTTTTTCTCTCTTTTTTTTTTTTTTTTTTTTTTTTTTTTGACTTGGCTCGGCATGCTTTTAGGTTCTGGAACTGGCGTTGTGCACTAAGCAGCAGAGCGAGGAGTTGCTGACGGATCTCCAGCGCATGAAGGTGGCTCATGACGCTGCTCTGGAGAGGATGGAGGAGATGAAGGCGAAGCTCAGCTCTGAGGAGGTCTTGAGGGGGAATCTGCGACAGGCGGTTGATCGTTTTCGTCGGGAGGTGATTGCTGGCCAGGAGAAACTTAAGGCCCAGGAAGAGAAGCTCAAGGCTCAGGAGGAGGAGCTCAGGACCCTGGAGGGATCGTCCCAGGACCAGTTAGCCGCAGCTCAGTCTAAACTGGAGCGGGCTTTAGCCTCGGAGGCTGATCTGGTCCTGAAGGTGGAGGCCCTGGAGCATAAAAAGGCTGGCTTGCAGAGAGCATTAATTGAGGCTGTTGCCTACACCGCTGCTGAGACCCGGGTGAAGTGTGTTCGGGAGTTCCAGGAGGGTAGCCATTCTACTTGGGACTTGGCAGCTTTGGAGAAGGCCTTTGCTTCTGACTTTCCTGATGGTTTAAACATGGATCTGATTTCCGATGATGATGAGGAAGAAGGTGAGGTAGGGTTCCAGGATGCTGGAGAGGAAGTGACCTCTGACCCTACCAATGCCGATGCTGCTGCTCCTACTCCTGATGAGTAGGTTTTTTAAAGAATTTGTCTGTTGGGCCCTGATATGGGTGTTAATACTTTCTTTTGAACTTCGGATGCCCCTGCGTGGGCTTAACTTTGTAACTTTTTGCTGCTGGTCCGGGTGGACCATTAAAAACAATCCTGCCACTGGTCCTGGTGGATCAGTGGAAATATTTTCGTTTTGAGCTGCCTTGAGCAGCTTTTAATCGTATGTCCCCGTTGTATGGGGCTTTGTCTAATCTGTTGGTTTTTCTGCCGTTGTTCTGGCGTTTTTCTTTTGTACATGCATGTTTCGTTTGTGTTTTGGCCATCGCTGCTTTGGTGTGCTGGCCTGGTGTTTTGTATACCCGTCCCTATACTGGGGTGCCAGGCTTAACTTAGGTTCTCCTGCGATCAGTGCAGATTTCCTCTTTAGGTCAGTCCACTAGGGTAGGTAAATTCTGGTCCAGAAAATAAATGATGAAAATTTTTCCTTTTAAAAGACTTAAAAGTTGAAAATGTACTAAGGTTTGAAATCACAAGACTTAGACTACTAAACTTAAAAAATATAAAGGCAAGATATCGTTCTAAACTTAGGTTTGTATAAAAAATATAAAGGTAAAACAAAATTTTAAGCTGAACCAGAGTAAACTTTATACAGAGTAGAACCTGAGTCTAAGGGAGCTGCTCTGGTCTAGTGGAGGCACCTTTAGATGATATACTTTTTTAAGTGAAGTATATTCCATGATCTGGGTATCATTTCCCCTTCCATTGTCATTAGCCTGTAGGCCCCATTACCAACTATGCTTTCAACCTGGTATGGGCCCTCCCAATTATAAGCGAACTTTCCGGCTTGTCTGTTTTTGGTGTTCTGGAACACCTTTCTCAGGACCAGATCTCCTACTTGCAGGGTTCTGATCCTGACATTCTTATTGTAGCTCCGAGCCACCATCTGTTTGTATGAAGCCATCCTGACATAGGCACTGGTCCTGAGTTCATCAACAGTGTCCAGGCTGTTTTTCATTTCTACTTGGTTCTGGTCCTCAGTTATACTCCCGTATCTGTGGGTTGGGATTTTGACTTCAGAAGGGATCACAGCTTCTGCTCCGAAAACGAGGCTGAAGGGGGTTTGACCTGTTGCTACTTTTGGGGTAGTTCTGTCAGCCCACAGGACCAGAGGAAGCTCCTCTGCCCATTTTCCTCCCATCTCTTGTAGTTTCTTTTTCATATTTTCGATAATGATCTTATTACTGGACTCAGCTTGTCCGTTGGACTGGGGATTTCTGGGGGTAGACTTTTGGAGTGATACATTCCACCCAGCACAGAATGCCTCGGTTTTCTTCCCAATGAATTGGGAACCATTGTCACATATTATTTCTGAAGGTATGCCAAATCTGGTGAATATATTACGCTTGATAAAAGAAATGACCTGTGCCTCGGTGGTCTGGGTGAATGACTCTGCTTCGATCCATTTAGAGAAGTAGTCAGTCATTGCCAACATGTACAACTTGTTTCCTGGTGCTCTGGGGAGAGGTCCCACAACATCCATTCCCCACTTCATAAAGGGCCATGGGGATATGACCGGGTGCAGGGGTTCTGCTGGTTGGTGGTTGACAGGTGCATGCCTTTGACAGGCGTCACACTTCCTTGCGTATTCCTTTGCATCTTTGCGCATTGTGGGCCAGAAGTACCCCATTCTGAGAGCTCTGTTGGACAGGCTTCTTCCCCCTGCATGATTTCCACAGTCGCCACTGTGGAGGTCATGCAAGACTGTCTGTGCCTCGGTCTGGTCCAGGCATCGCAGATATGGCCCTGCTAACGACTTCCGGAATAGGATTCCATCAATCAGTATGAACCTGGAAGCCTTCATCCTGAAACTGCGTGCCTCTTTCTTACTGCTGGGTTGGATATCATGCTGCAACCAGTCCAGGTATGGCTTTCGCCAGTCTTGTTCTGACTCCTGGTCTAGGTTGCTGCTGCAGATAGGCAGCTCCTCCTGGCCCGAATCTGGTCCAGGAATGGCTGGTTTGAGGACATGGGTGATTGGAATACTGGCTACGTCGGCTGGTTTGAAGGTTGAGCCTAGAGTTGCCAGTGCATCTGCCTCTGCGTTCTGCTCTCTGGGTACTTGCTGGATGCAGAATTCCACGAATCTGCCGATTAGCTCTTTTCCCCCGCACAAGTAGGCCGCCATTGTGGGGTCTCTTGCTTCGTATGTCCCATTGACATGATTCACAATTAGTTGTGAATCACTATATACATTAACATGGTTGATTCCCATGTCCAAGGCTAGTTGCAGTCCCAGGACTAGGGCTTCATACTCAGCCACATTATTTGTGGTCTTGAACTCACATCGGACTGCTTGGGTGATTAGATCCCCTTCTGGTGATCGGAGGATCAACCCAACTCCAGACCCTCTGGCGTTTGAAGCTCCATCTACTCGTAACTCCCAGGTGCCTGGTTTGGCACCCTGGTGTAGGTGCAGGATTTCCTGCTCTGCTTGGCTCTGGAGTGCTGGGCTGAAATCGGAGACGAAGTCTGCGAGGGCTTGTGACTTTATGGCTGTGCGTGGTTCAAACTGGAGGTCATACCCACTGAGGTGCACCGACCACTTAGCCATTCGTCCTGATAATTCTGGCTTTCTCATAATCGTCTTGAGTGGGTGATTGGTAACCACTGAGATGGTATGAGATTCGAAGTATGGACGCAGCTTGTAAGATGCTGTGACCAATGCTAATACTAGTTTCTCCAGTGAGGTATACCTTGCTTCTGCTGATAGTAATGACTTGCTGACGTAGTACACTGGGTGCTGAGCTCCTTCGTGCTGTCGGACCAGAACTGCGCTTACTGCTGCTTCGGTTACTGAGAGGTACAGGAGCAGGACCTCCCCCTGCTCTGGCTTGGATAGCAGGGGTGGGCTGCTCAGGTACTGCTTTAGTTCCTGGAATGCTTTTTCGTGCTCTGGCGTCCAATCAAACTTCTGGCTTTTTCTGAGAATATCATAGAATAATCTGCACCGGTCTGAGGATCTGGAGATAAACCTGCTCAGGGCTGCTACTCTTCCCGTCAGACGCTGTACATCTTTTGGCTTCTGGGGTGATTCCAGCTGCAGAACTGCTTTGATCTGTTCTGTGCTGGCTTCTATCCCCCTCTGTGTTACCATATACCCCAGGAATTTCCCACTAGAAACTCCGAAGGTACACTTAGCTGGATTTAACTTCATTTTGTACTTCCGGAGGGTGTTGAATGTTTCCTCCAGGTGTTGGGTGTGGTCTGTTGACTGCTTGGATTTGACCACCATATCATCTATGTAGACTTCCATATTACGCCCTATCTGGTCTTTGAACATCATATTGACGAGCCGCTGGTAGGTAGAACCAGCGTTCTTCAGGCCGAAGGGCATTACGTTGTAGCAGTAGATGCCTCTTTCGGACCTGAATGCTGTCTTCTCCTGGTCTGCCGGGTCCATTTTGATCTGGTTATACCCGCTCCAGGCATCCAGGAAAGTCAACATTTCGTGGCCTGCAGTGGCGTCTACCATGGCATCTATGTGTGGCAAGGGGAATGGGTCCTTGGGACAGGCCTTATTCAGGTCTGTGAAATCCACGCAGACCCTCCACTTGCCATTCTTTTTTGGTACCACCACTACATTAGATAGCCACTCCGGATACCTGACTTCCCTGATCTTTCCTGCCTCCAGAAGGTTATCCACCTCCTGGTTTATGATCTGATGTCTTTCTGCTGCGAACTTCCTGCGCCTCTGCTGCACTGGTCTGAATCCTGGATCTATGCTGAGCTTGTGCGTTATGATTTCTGGGTCTATGCCAATCATGTCCTTGTGGGACCAGGCAAAGCAGTCCATGTTCTTTCGGAGCAGCTGGAGGAGCTGTCGGCGCAGATCTCCAGAGCACTCTGAGCCTACGAACACGGTCCTTTCTAGGTGCTGCTCGTCCAGGTGGACCTCATCGATTTCCGCCTGCTGGGGCTCGATGTATTCCTCCTGGACGTGCAGTTGCTGTAGTTGTTATGCTCTGGCAGCTGGTGGTTTGGTGGTCCTTTTGAGGGCTACTTTGTAACAATCCCTGGCCTCCTCCTGGTCTCCCCGTATCTCCTGAACTCCCCACGGGGTAGGAAACTTCAGGCACTGGTGATACGTTGACGGGATTGCTCGCATTTCGTGGATCCAGGGCCTGCCAAGAATAACATTGTAAGTAGATGGACCATCAATAACTAAGTACCTTACCTGTTTGTTCAGCCCTCCGGCGTAGGTGGGGATGGTGATCTCCCCCAGGGTATGCGCCGTTTCCCCGCTGAATCCGACCAGGGGAATAGCTTTCTTTGTCAGGTCCTTCTCGTCAAATCCCATGCTCTTTAGTGCTTCCAGCATTAGCAGGTTGACGGAGCTGCCTGTATCTATCATGACCTTCCTGACCTCACAATTTCCAATGTTCAATGTGATAATCAGGGCATCATGATGCTGCTCTGGTACAGCTTCTGCGTCTGTTTCGTCAAAGGTCACTGTTGGGAGGTCCTGCCTTGCTATTCTGCATGATGACTCTGGCTTGTCTCCCTTTGCTGCAGTTACACGTCTTTTGGCTGCTGAGTAGGTGAGCCCACACAGCTCTGATCCTCCAGTAATGACATTGACAATTCTATTGCAGGGAGGAGCTGGTGAAGGCTGCACCTGGCTGGCTGCGTTGACTCTGGTGGACTTCTCTGGGAGCAGATGGTCCAAGTTGCCTCGGTCATACTGGAATCGGACCTCCTTTCTGAGGGTATAACATTCGTCCGTGGTATGGCCTATGTCATCATGGAATTCACATTTTTTACTAGCATCACGGCGGTCGTTGAGCCGCTCCTCTCTCTTCTTTGGCCATCTGACTCCTTTGAGCTCTCTCAAGGCCTTTAGCAAGCCAGCCATTCCGGTGGTAAAACCATACTCACTGACCTTCGGAGGCGGATCTGCATCATTTTTCCCACCGGTGCTCTCGGATACTTTGCTCACTCGCTTGCTGTAGGGCTTTGACCTTTCGTTCCTTTTTTCTACTGGTGCTTTCCTAGACACAGGTTCTGTGTCGTAGGTACTTCTTCTGGAGGCAGCGTCTTCTTCCAGTCTCATGGCTGCGACTGCCTGGGCCTGTACATCAGCAAAGGCAGTGCATGGGTGCATTGTCAATTGCTTGTACAGGTCTGAATCGTGATGTAACCCCCTACGGAAGGCTTCAATGGCAGTGGGTACATCACAATGCGGGATGGCAACCTTTTCCTTGTTGAACCTGGTGAGGTAATCTCGAGTGGTTTCCTCGAATCCTTGGACAATTCTGTATAGATCGCTGGTCTGCTTCTCTGGTTTCATGCTGCTAGCAAACTGCTGATTAAAGGCATTAACCAGATCTGCAAAGGAGGAGATGCTGCGATTGGGCAATCCCACAAACCAGTGCAGGGCTGCTCCGGATAGGGTTGACCCAAATCCTTTGCACATGCAAGCCTCCTTAAGTGCTCCGGTTGCGGTTACCACCATCATTTTCTGCTTATACTGATTTATGTGGTCCAGGGGGTCGGCCGTACCGTCATATAGTGTCATGGTTGGTGGCACAAACCCCTTGGGTACATTGATCAGGGCAATGTTGTCGATGAATGGTGAATCTGCATAGCTGTCCTGGGAAGCTTTCTCCATTGGCCTTGGCATACCAGGTATCTTGGTGATCATGTCTTTCAATTCCTGGTAGCGCTGGTCTGAGAGACTGCCTGCTCCAGGGAATGGATTGACTGGCGGAGGGAAGAAGCCTGGAGGGGCTCCTCCCCAGGGCCCTGAGGTCGGATTGATTGGCGGAGGGAAGAAGCCTGGAGGGGCTCCTCCCCAAGGTCCTGCGGCTGGTTGGTTGGCTGCCACGGATGAACTGAAGCCTGGTCCTGGATGCCAACCAACTGCTGACTGTGCTGGTGCTCCTCCCTGCCATCCTCCGGTGCTGGACTGGTTCACAGGCGCTGCTCCTACGGAGATCTCTGGCGTTCGTCCGATGGTGGGTTGTGGAGGGGTACCTGAAAAAATCAAAGGATCAGTCCCAGGAGGAAAACAAGGTGTAGGATTACCTGCAGGCTGAACCGGTCTGGACTGCGGTGCTCCAAACGCAGATGAGTCCAGTTCTAGTATCTCTGGGCCAATGCTCGGGGTGGTGACACCTAGATCCAGCCTGGTGACGATCTCCTGGGGAATTGGCCGGTTCAACCCTGCTCTCCCGAAGGGGTTGAAGGTCTGCCCAGGTCCTGGCTGCAACATTCTGAACGGCTGCTCTGGACGTGCGACTGCGGCGATCTGCTCTCTCAGGTCCAGATTGTCCTTCTTCAGGCCCTCTATGGCTTCCTGCAGGGCACTCATTCCCTGGACCACCATCTGCATCGGATCGGTACGGGGAACCTGCGGCTGCTGGCCTGCTCCGGGCATCTGGGCTTCTCCGCTCCTGCTGGGACTGCTTTCTCTGCTCTGCCTTGAGGGAGCGGACACAGGGGGTGATCTGGGAACCTGAGGAGGTCTGCTGGATGGAACCACAACTTTGGAGGCTGTGGTCTGACTCACGACCAGAGATGGTCCTGCGAGTCCAGCGGATACAGTAGGGTTGATCCCACTGGACTGGGCTGGCATGCTCTGAGAGCTGGAAGGGTTGGCTTTGGTCCCAGACATGCTTGTTGCGATGAAGTAACAATTTTAAATATTGGAATGCGCACTATGCCCCACGGTGGGCGCCAAATTGTTTTGGTAAAATTTCTACCGGGTCAATTGATTGTGTTATGAGTCAAAGTGCCAACCAATATGAGGGTTTATGTAAAAGATAAATGCAAAACAAGAATGAACAAAGAATAACACGCAAAGTTTTTGGTGACGCGGAAAAACCCGTTTAGGGAAACAACCGCGGGGGGGAACGGAATCCCACCAATATTTTTACTATGATCGAAGGTTTTTCACTGTAGGGACGGATTACAAGTATTTTGCTAGAGAAGTAGGGTTTTACAACGTGTGAACTAGATAGATAAAAAATGCCCTAGCCTTTCCTTTTATAGCCGCGGATTTATGCTTAACCAACTTCTGCTCTGGCCCTGGAATGTAGGAGTGGATATCGGGGAATATTCCTTTAGGGTTTTGACCCATCCTCCTATTCCAACAGCTCTTTTTCTGCGCCTGATCTGTGTTTGGTCTGCGTCTGATTTGCCTCTGATCTGCTTCTGGCGTTGGGCTGCGTATTTATTCATCACTGGGCCCAGTAGTGAGATGTAAATTTTGGGCTAAACAGTACCTATCCTACCTTTCCTAGAGCCCTGTAGCACCTCTTTAAATGCTTACATTTCACTCATACCAAGACTGGCTTCAAAACATTGTAACATTTTATTTTGAACAACAAATGCTTATGGTACACATACATGTGGCATTATATTCATATTTTACAAAGTTTCAGAGACTGCGTAAGGCATGTATGTGCACATAAAAAAACAGGCAGGGGCATTAGCTACGAAGCGACAATCATCCTTAGTCGTTACGTAAGGCATGTATGTGCACATTAAAAAAACAAATTAGACTCATAGGATCCAGGAAAGCTTTTGGAGAGCGGAATGAAGGCTTATACAAGGCCTAGCTAGGCTAGCAAACGAAATTAATATCTCGACCAAAGGAGGTTTAAAAAGAAGTGCTCGACTGACAAGAAGCCTACGGATGCTATAAAGACAGTAAGAACAATGAGTCAATTATATTGTTCATTCCGTACAACACAGGTCGGATTTTGACCCTAATATAATGAGTCATTTCAGGTACGAGTTTATTAGATTGCAGGTCAGAAGTTACAGATTTGACCCTTAAAAAACGGAATGAAACTCAGCGTCTTTATCCCGTAAGGATACTCAATGTGCAGTTCTTGTAAAGAATGGCATCCACATATAAATTATTGGAATGCCTCCTCACACATTCAATGGATCTTTACAATTCCTAATAATTAGAAAAACTTAATTACGAGACTGTATGTTTTTTTATATATTCATACCCTTCTGGCGTATTTTGAATATTTTGATTGTTCTAAATCTCTTCAACAACAATTTAGTCCAATAAAAGAAATAAAGGCCCTCCTGGCACACACAATTCCAAATCCCTTCAAAACTAAAGGGGAACCAGTAACAACAACAATTTAGTAACAACAACAACAATTTAGTCACTAAAACGAGAAATTAAGGCCAAAATTCACAGTAACAACAACAAATTAGTAACAGTTAGTCTAACTAGACAAAGAAGAGCGAATAAAACTTACATTAATCGGCGAAAAAGCAAGGGTTTGAGCGAAAATCTTGCAACTGATGAATTGAAGAAGGTATGTGAAGTTGAAATTGAAGTTGAAGAAGGACGAACTGATGGAGTTGATGAAGATGGACGAACTGACGAACTGATGAATTGAAGCAAGGGTTCATTTCTCATATGTTTTTGATTATGGAAAAGAATAGTGTATTCGAATTCCTTAGTTTATTTGCCCTATTATTAGATACTCGTAGATGTTTTTTTTACTTTATATTAAATATGTCAGTTTTATTGTACAACTGAAGCAAAAGCTTATAGATAAATTCGTCTGTTTTGAAAAACAACTGAAGCAAAAGTAAATTTTTAGTTAAATACATCAGTTTAGCGCGAAACTGACGCAAAATTACTGACTCAAAAACGTCAGTTCCTTCTTAAGAACTGACGCAAATAACTTGTGTATAGTGAAAAATTGGACTCCCGCCCAAATTAAGCCACTTTTGCGTTAGTTCTTTCAGAACCGACGTAAATCACTAGACGCAATAGGGGATTTTTGTACTAGTGGGGTAAACCCTAAGGTATATGTGATAGCCTGCAAACCACATACACCAGGTAAGCCGCCCGAGGGTGACATGCTCGAATTCTATTTAGGCATGGACACGGGCTAAGAATGCTCCACAAGATTTTGCTCTTGGGGAGGCTTGAACCCGGGTCTCCTGGGAATTTCACCCAAGTTTTAACCACTCGACTCCACCCTTGCGGGCTTAATCACACTTATTTGCATGAGCATTGGATTCCACAAGTTAATGCACGAATTTAAGAGAAATAACTCGGGATTTCACGTCCCCAATCGGGGATGGTAACCCCGATCGGGGTTAGCCCGTTTACTCGCATCCGTTACTCCTTCATTTTCCTATAAATAGTAGGCCTAGCTCGAAATTTGGGATGATAGTTCACACACCTTTTTTACACAAAATTCTCTCTAAGTATTAGTAGTTAGCTAGATTAGCTTAGTTAAGTCTAGTTTAGTTTATGCTAGTTTATTTTCATTTCCTTTAGCAATTATAATTCCCAAAACTTATATTTCAAGTTTTTTTCCAAGATTGTTCTAGTTGCATTGTTATTCATATTTCATTTCCATTTCCATTTTAAGGTAATTTCTAGTTCTATTTTGATTAAGTTATTTATCATTTCAATTATCATTGGTTTAGTTTACCATTTCATAATGTTAGAGCACTACAACGATTCTTAAAACGGACGATTTACTTTGGCGACTGAATTCACTCGCTAAAACGACTTTGGCGACTGAAATCAGTCGCCAAAGAGTAGTCGCAGAGATTAGTCGCCAAAAAAACTCGAGTAGTTTAAACTTGTCAAGAGAATGAAGGAAACCATGGATAAAAAGTATTTGTAACATGATAAATTAGGATGTTGTAGTATCACTAATAGTGTCTAAATCATACTTGCACCTTAATGTAAATCTTTGATTATTAGCCATTTTCCTAGATTAAATTTGTTAATTCGTTTTATATATAAGTCGAAAGGAATGAAAATGAATTAAACTAAGTATATTTTAGTAGACGACCTAGCCATATCGGGAGATCGTTAGGAATCGTTCTATGATTGGGATGCTAAAGTTGGAAAACGGGTATCTAATAATCTAAATAATTTAGTTAACACTATCTAATCCGAGTTTAACATATTTCATTTATATAATTTGCATGTGTGACCCGATTTCCCTAGACATATTTTAATTATTATTGTTGTTATATTTAATTTATAAATCATAAATCAACCCACAACCAATCATCTATACCTAGATAAAATTCACCCCATAACAACTTTTTGACAACTACCGAGCTCTCTGTGGAATTCTACCCATATAAACTACACTCCTTTGTTGTACCATTAGGGTATTTTTGCATAGATTGCGACATTCAACCAATCAACCTATGTCCCATCTTCTCATATTGCGACATTCAACCTATGTCCCATCTTCTCATAAATTCAACATAAATTCTCCCTCTTATACACACGCACGCACGCGCAGACAATCACTCAGGGGCGGCTATGGGCCGGTGCAGGCTGAGCCCAAGAACCGGGCCTCCAATTTTTTGGGGCCTCATTTAGCTGTGCTTAAAGAATATATACTATAAATGTTATAGATGTTATTACTTATAGTATATGGTCTAGTGGTTCATTGGTAATTGATAAAAATTTGCTTGTAGCTCAATCCGCCCAGGTTCGAGTTCGTCTACAATGCTATTTTTCATTTTTTGTGTTCTTTTTTTACGTGATATATATATTGTCATGTTATTTTCGCCTTTTCATAATTTTTCTTTATTACCCGATTATAAAATATCTTTCAAAGAGTTTTACTCTCTTTAACCATTTTCTTATAAATATGAGTTGAGAAAATATTATTTGCTCATTTTTCTAAAAAATATTTCTTAAAAGAGATTAGTGTTATTATAAATTGTTAAAATTGGGCTTTACCGAGTATGGTTTTAGATTTACACATATTACGAGATTTAAAACTTTTAGAAAAGAAAATATTATTTACTTACTTTTCTAAAAAAAATTTCTTAAAAGAGATAAGTGTTGTCATAAATCGTTGAAATTGTGCTTTACCGAGTATCGTTTAGATTTACGCATATTATGAGATTCAAAAACTTTAGACATAATGAATAGAGAGCGGTAAAGTCAACATTCATCTATCGTTAAAAATGACTGCAAAAACAATATACTTGTATGTTGATATAATTTTATTTATGAGAATTACGACTCATATCTACTATCTAGCACAGGGCCTCCCAAACGTTTGAGACGCCCCTGCCATCACTCATTTGACCATCACATTTATAACCTTTGGTGAGCATGACTTTTGCCAGGAAAAATGAATTGAAGAAGTAGTTGTTTGAACGGTTTATGAAAAAGTTCGGCATTAACGACATGATTGTTAATTGATTTTGGGAGTTACCTTGTTTTGATGAAATTTGATATAATGCTCTATAGCACTGTATATTAATTCAATGAAATATGTTATGATTGCTTAGCATTTGAGAAGAGGAAATAAGCACACAACACAATCCCACTACTATTGTTATTTGACGACAACAACTACTATAACTTGACGGCGACACACGGCTAAGAAGGGTGCTTATGATGTGGGGGTGATGATGTGGATAGTGGTGGAGATGAGTGTTTTTATAAAAATAAAAAGGAAAGAAGTGACAAATTTAAGAGGTAAATAAAGAGGGAGGAAAATGTGAATTGATACAACCGCTCAAAAAATTAAATGAGTTTGTTACAGAAAGGTAGATTGTATATGATGAATTTAATTAATAATTATTAAGATGAAATAATTTAAACAAACCAGCCATAATAAATTATCGTAATTTATTTTCGTAGTACACATTTTAATTATCGCAGTACTTTTCACCCAATGTTTTCCATTTGCATACCCTTTACTAAAAAATCAACCTAATTCTCTCCCATACCAATTCTCTTCCCTTATTAACTCTTTAAACCCTCAATTTAAACAAATTTCTTCAATGATAGATGATAATATGTATGTACAGGAAATTTGTAATTCGTCAATTTCATAACTATGAAACAAATTCATTAATTTCTTTCACTTTGTTGGATTTCTTTTAATTTAGGTTTATCATGATTAAAATTATTGGACATGTATGGTTGTTCGGTGGGATGGTAGTGTGGGTGGCAGACAGTAGAGGAAAGGTGGTGTAGGCGGAGGGTACCGTCACGCACGGAGACATGTGTTCGAGGCGAGAAGATGTGGGTTGTGGCTGTGGTTTATGGAAAACATGGTGGTGGTGGAGAAGGTGGGAGGGGAAAGGATGACAGTTGTAGTCGCCGTCGGTTGCTGACAATGGGAAGGAAAAGGGGTGGTCGTTGACGCCGAAAAGTGGTTAACAACGGCGGTTGGGATGGTTAACGGTAGGAAATGGTAGTAGTGGTGTGGCTTTTTATTGTTTCTTTTAAGACGTAGTACCCAGTGAATTTGAAAAATGACGTTGAAATGAGAAAGGTAATATTGTCAAATGTGTAATACAATGAGTAAAATGTGTACTATTAAAATCAACACCCTAAATTATGGGTCGTACTTTTTCACATACGAATTTTACTCTTTCACATACGTCTTTTACCATTTTACCCTCCTCATTTTTTCATTTTTTCACCTCATTCATTTTTTTTCTCTGTTTCCTCATCTCCCTTCACCACCATACAACCTGCTCCGATCGGAGAATTTCCGCTCAACCTTTGCTCCGGTCGGACATTACTCCATTCACCACCGTCCACCACCCACCACCTGCTTCTAAAATTTCCGTTCAACCTTTGCTTCGATTTCCGACCGACGTCACTCCCCGAACAATCGCCACCACAAACTAACTACTGCAAATCATGATTCTTCGTTTATAAAACAATTAACAAAAATATTAGTTGTGTCAAATAGGATATTAATTAAGGTATTAGTGAAGATTTTTTTAATTTGATTGATGATTTTAAGTAAATTGAATATGATTTTGGTGTGGTGATTCATGATTGACGAATGTAGGGGATGAGGAACAAGCGCTGTTTTTGCCTTTTTGGTAGGATTGCTTTCTTTATGAACTCAAATCATTGATATCACTATTGAGTATTGTTGATTTGATTCTATAATTTTTCATTTTTTATGAACTCAAATCGTTGTTTTCCTCTTTCCTGGATAACAATTGATAAATTCTTTCATAATTAATTTCACTAATTAACTATTAACTAACCCTAATAATTTCACAAAACATATTAATAATTGTTGATGAATTTTAATAATTGTTAATTATAATTCATTGTTCAAGTTTTTGGAACAATCAATATATATACTTAAAAGAGGAACTTTTAAAGCGATTCATTGGTTATGGTTTTGGAGCGATTTAATTGGCTATTACTTTTGTTAAATAATTTAAATGTATAAATAAATAAATAAAAAAAAGTATGAGTTTGCATATACGAGTATTTATTAATTAAGTCATTGAGATAGAATTTGTGTGTAGTTAGAATTTACGAATAACAATTAACAACCACGTTACTAGAATAGTAGAATTTGAGGGACTTATAAAAAGGTAAAACCTTAATATAAGTACAAGTATATAACGTGTACATAGAGATAGAGTGTTTGCATTGAAGTTCAATTCGATGACGATCAACGACACGATTGTTTATATTAAACTTCAATTTGATGATGATCAACGACGATTGTTAAACTAATAAGATAGAAATAAAAGTTAAAAAGAGTGAACATATTTGATATTAGTAGAAGAGATAAAATCATTATATTAAATAAATTAATCTACAACGTAAGCAATTAGCAAGCAAATTACTGTATTAGGCAATTAGCACATCAAATTAATCTACATTGTGAACAATTGAACCTCACCAAAGTAAGAATAGTTAATTTTCGGATTAGAATTCTAAGTGAACTCTTAAGTTGATTATATGTACTAAACTTGTGTCTGAATCCATATAATTTTTTCTGTTTAGGTTGTAAAATTTAGGATTAGGACGTAGACTACTTTTTGTATTTCCAAAATTTAGAGCTTTATTTTAATTGACTTTTTGATATAATCACGAGAATGTATGTATGTATAAGGTCATGTTGTTTTGGACTGGAACTGTTGGAGCTGAATTAAACTTAATGGAACTGAGCTGAACTGAACTTAATGGAGCTGAACTTAACTGAAATAAGAGTTAATTTGTGAAAAAATTGGCTGAACTAAATTGTTCGAACTGAACTTAATGAGGCTAAATTGAATTGATTAAAGTTGAATTGAAATGAACTAAAATGAAGTTCAAAAGAAAATGGCCTAATTGTCTTCAAATTTGGCACAGAAGGTAAGGGATTAATTCTTTTTTCGAAATAAAGCTTATGACAAGAATATTAATTAAACAAATCGGGGGAACCCTTAACTATTAAAGGGTTCTATAGAACGAATCACAATTTTACCACTAAACTATACCCATTATAGTTCAATTATTGTATCGAAAAATCACTTTTGTTGAACACCGAATTTAAGTAAAAAAGTCATAGACCTCTTCGTTGTCATTTATATACTTCTCAAAATTACTAATATACCCCGCCTTTAATTAGAATATATGTTTGTTTTTCACCTTTTTATTTTCATGTAATGGTACTTTCAAAATCTACTACAAATGCAAACTTCATCCAAACTCCCAAATAACATTATTACAACTCTGGTATATTAATAGGAATTTTATTATGTAAATATTCATTTCATGTCATAATTAAATATCTAACAAATAGACAAAAAATGTCAACCTAAAAAATCTATACAAAATTTTATTCGTAGTATTAGTGTTGTAGTAATACTCCATAATAGATAAACATAGTCTACACTTGAGTTATCTAAATGTTAATTTTCTACAAAAGAGTACATTATATCAATATAATAGTCATCTACTCACCTAACAAGTGATGCTAATTTGGAGTTCTTAAATGAGAAATAAATAAAAGTTTTTGTTAGTGAGATGACAAATAACACAAAACTTTATTAAAGATCATCATTTGAACAAAATAACCATAAAAGTTATTTGATGATGAAGAAATAAACATAAAGTAACAAAATGTCCAATAATAGTAAAGGACAAAATCAATATTTATGATCAAAGCGCATAAGAAATTGGGACAACTGATCAACTTGGCCAATATTCGATTTTTCTGACATTATGAATTCTACCAAATTTTCAATATCTACAAAATTACCTTTATACCATTACATTTTGGTCGTATAAATAAAATTGTATTTTAAAATTTTCCATTTGTTTTGTTTTTACTTTTTAACTATAGTGGTACGAGTTTTTGTACAACCCAATGACTCCATAATACTTTTTTTTAATGAATACAGTATAACTTTGAAACTTTGACTTTGAATTTATTAAGTGGTAAAGATTCGCTAGCCGAAGAAAATTCATACTCCCTCTATCCAGTGGATAGTTTACACTTACCCCTTTATCCAGTGGATAATTTACACTTACCCTTTTATTATGAGAGGGGAATAAAGTAAGTGTAAACTATTGGTTGGGACGGAGTGAGTAGGTTTTAGTAAAATAATTTGGCCTTTTTTCAAGTTTTCTATACAATTAGCCATTTGCCCCTGCTAATTTCAGATATTGGCTACACCATTGATTGCATTACTGCAACCGTAACTCATAAACTTTGATCATAACTCGAAATCCGCAAAAAACAGTAAAAACGTGGAGTAATGAATTATAAGACTTTTCAAATGGTTAGGATTATTAATTAATCAAATGCTTTGTATACGACTTTTCAAGTACTTACACTATGGTCGAAGAACTTAACTGGATACACAATATAAGATACTGCATAAGAATGTAATACGACCTAGAAATCTAAACAAAATTGAAAATTTAATAAGACACTGACAAAGAAAGATTAATTGGAAATATAATAGTAGTAGTTGGCTACATTACTCAGGACAATTTGTATTTTGAAGCACCGATTTCAATTCAAATTTGGAAAGCATTGGATTTCATTAGTCATAACTGCATAAATGTATATGATAAATCAAATTCTTCTATTATATTCGTTATAAAATATCTTCAAAGCAACAATTTCAAAATAAATATTCAGAAACTATTTTTGTTATTACCCGGCCAACGGCCGGGCATGAAATCTAGTTAAATTCAATTTTAGGAAAAAAAAAAGTAACATAAGCTTTAATTTGTCTAGGTTTAGAAAAGGGTATGCTTTGGAAATATTGTGAAAAATTGTATGTGAAAGAGTAAAGATCGTATGTGAAAAAGTAATTCCGTAAATTATTGTTATGAAATAACCAAAGAAAAAAAATTTATACATAAATTGATTATTTTTAAAAAGAGGAAAAATTAATCGATAAAAAAAGAAGAAAAAGTTGTAAAACGAAAGTGCGCACATACACTAAGAGCACAATTAAACACGACATATAAAAGGCCTCCACATGAGAGTATTCCTCTTCATTATTCACTCCCCCATCTTTAATTTCCGTCATTTCGCCTTCATTTTTTTCCCTTTCAAAAATCGGTTAGATTAGATTTGTTTTTAGTTAATTTGATTTGATTTCCTCTCTCATTCATCTTTAAGGTGTTAAGAGAGGTTACGATCAATCGATTAAACACCAAATCAAACACTTCCACTTGACTTTTCTATCCTTTTCAATTTTTCCATTTTTTGATTCGATTTGATCAAACTCGTCGTTTTTGTATTTGCTCGGCGAGTGGTTTGACTGTTCGATCTCGTAACAATGGCGGCCGCAACTGCGCCCATCGTTATGAAAGAACTTCTCACGGTTAGTACTCTTTTTTATGACTTTTGATTATTGATGATTAATTTCGGTATTTCAGCGATTATGACTTTTGATCTTTGTTTTCGTGACTTTATTTTTCACTTTGATTTGATTAGTCTCGGTATTTCAACCATATGAACTTTAATTAGGTCAAATTATGATCTACATTATGAGATTTAGCTAGATCTGGATAAATTGCTGTGTAAAATGTGATTTATAGAATGTAGGCCGTTGGATCAAATTAGCGAATTGCGTCGCGTTACCGTTGCCCGAGCATTGGAGTAAATCGGAAAATCGTAACGTTGAACATTTTTACTTGATTTGATTAATTTCGGTATCTCAGCGATTATGAACATAAAATCGGTCTAATTGTTATGTACATTCTGAGCTTTAGCTAGATCTGGAAAAGTAGTTGTTAGGAATGTGATTTATAGAATGCAGGTTGTTAGATTCAAATTAGAGAATTGATAGCTGAATGTTAATTGTTGTGATTGATGATGTTGTGTGCTACAGTTGCCGAGCATTGGAATAAATCCGCAATTCATAACGTTTAACAATGTGACGATGGAATCAGAGAAGTATATATGTGTGCGGGAAACATCGCCGCAGAATAGTGTTGTCATTGTTGATATGAACATGCCAATGCAGCCTCTGCGACGGCCTATTACTGCTGATTCTGCTCTTATGAACCCAAACACACGAATTCTTGCCTTGAAAGGTACATTTAACAACTGATTGTCCTCATTTCATGAACATTGATCCCTGTTTTTCTCAAGAATATTCAATTTGATTGTCTGGTACATTAGTAGGACGAGACGTAGGAATCAAAATGTTTTCATCATGTTTGTTGTGAAATAGACGGTTAATTTTGTACATCAGTCTTATGAAAGGTGGTGCATGTATAAGGTGATTTTGTAATTCTTATCTTTTATGCATACAATCAAGGCATTAGCCACCTTATAACAAAATGAGAAAGACAACATTGGTTGCGGACTAGTAGTGGATTTTTTTAGTGTGTGCTTGAGTACATATTGCGTTTATGGCCTACTTAGTTCAATTTTCAGCAATGTGTATATTGCGGTGATTTGTGAGGGTGGGGAATTTTTTAAGCATAATTGTTTAGAAGAGGAACCTTATTTTGTTATAATGACTTGCAGCTACGTGCAATGTTTTATTTGATTGTAAAGATCTAAGGGAATTTAGTGATTTGATTATTTGTTATGATATTTAAGTAGTTATTTAGTGAATGAGGTGTAACTGTAATGCCTTAGTTTTAAAAGGTGTGAGGAACACCACAGGAAACAGGCGAGAAGGTGCATGCCTCACGTGCACAAATCACACCATGGTTACTGACACTTTTGTAATGAACAACTGTGCAACCATACCCATTTTTTTAGAACTGTAAGATCATATTGCCTGCCTCATTATGTCCGTTATTACTGCTATCATGATGGATAACTAATGTTATAATGCTCAAATTCTTATGCATTTTTGTTAATTAATACTCCCTTCATTTAGGTGAGGAGGATTTTCAAAAGTGTAGTGAATCTAATGAATGGAGAGAGCATCTAAGACCCCTTTTCATGTTGTAAAGTGTCACGTGTACTTCTAATACGAATCCTTGAATCTGATATAATTGTCATACAAAATGTGTGTAAATGAATCCCCATACGGTAATTGTCTGTATTCTGTATGCTCATATGCTTTTAGAAAATCTTAATTAGGATAACCTGCCATAGTGTTTAATTAGGATAACCTGCCATAGTGTTTAATTTTCTCGTTCAAAATTTGATAATTAAGATATATCAAGGGCTATGTGCACTAGTTCTCATAGTTTTGTATTAATCTTTTGTAAAGCTCAACTAGCGGGTACTACCCAGGATCACTTGCAAATATTCAACATTGAGACAAAAACAAAGGTGAAGTCGCACCAGATGCCTGAGCAGGTACATCGTCTGTTACCATTTAAAAGTATGTTGCAAAATTTCGAGTGTTAATTGTAATATAGAAAGTATCAGCTGCTGCTACAAAATGTAGATACTTGGAGTAACATTGTATAAAATATAGTCCCTCATGACTCAACTGATTCTTTATTTTTCTTTTTCGAAAGTTCCCCTCACAACAAAGAATTTCTTCAGTAGTAAAAGTTTAATCTTTCTCTTACACTTGTCACTTTAAAACTCTCCGATTATCTTCATCTCCATTATCTTTGTAGGATGCATGATTCTCATTTTATCCTGGCATTGCCATCAGGTTTAGAGACTGTAGCAGCTATATACTGGTGCAATGGTTTATCTTAGAATTTATGTTTTTCCTTCTACTCATATTTTGACTGAAGCATCATATGTGTTATTATGTAGGTTGTCTTTTGGAAGTGGATCACTCCAAAGTTGCTTGGGCTAGTCACACAAACATCAGTTTATCATTGGTCAATTGAAGGTATTCTGTGGCTTACATATATGGGGCCCCCTTAGCTTGTTTTTTTGCCAAGTTTAGAGCAATTCTCCTGTTTGTATACCTTGCAAATTTGTGGTAACATGTTCGTGACTACTTCTGATATTTAGGTGAATCAACACCTGCAAAAATGTTTGAAAGGACTGGTAACTTAGCAAACAATCAAATAATCAACTATCGATGTGACCCTGCTGAAAAGTGGTTGGTGTTGATTGGTATTGCACCTGGTTCACCTGAGGTACTAATCCGACAGTTACTACACATTCTTTTGTGTTGCACGTTTGAAACATTTTTGTTTTTTCGTTTTGTTCTAGTTCAGTTTCTTGGTTGTTTATTAGCAAGGGTCTTTCGGGAAAAAGCATGGAAGGGATTAAAACTGTCAGTATGGCTGCCCTTTGCTTCTTGTGCGCAACTAGGAGTATAAGTTGCGTCTGCGATTTGTATTGTAAATCAAGTCTTAGAGAGCCTGCTCAATTTCTGTAATTTCTTAAATTCTAGTGATATTATAGACATAGATATCACTATTCACGACGTGGTATATTAGACGGACTGGCAGAGTCCCTAATTTCTTAAATACTTCATTTCCTTTGTAAGAAAGTGTGTTGAATAAAAATATTGTTTTGACTTTTTAATCTCGCCACTTCATCAGAGAAAAAATCCTGCAAGGGCTTCTCACTTCAATTTGCTTTGTTTACAGTGAATTACTGAATTCTTTTGCTTTCATCGGCAAACATTTATATTTACTTCGTAATATATATTTGTTTTAATATTCTCAGAGGCCTCAACTTGTGAAAGGAAGTATGCAACTGTATTCTGTGGATCAGCAACGTAGTCAAGCTCTTGAAGCTCATGCTGCATCATTTGCCTCTTTTAAGGTTTGATAACCGCACCTCAGAATATATTTCTTTTTGGTAGTGTATTTTGCATTTTGAGTTACACAACATATTTTTTGTGTATTTTGTGGTGCATAGGTCCCTGGAAATGAGAATCCCTCAACTCTTATTGTCTTTGCTACAAAGTCAATGAATGCTGGTCAGGTTACTTCTAAGCTACACATAATCGAGCTTGGTGCTCAGCCAGGTTTGTACACTGCCCTCTTAAAGTCTTAAACTGTCTTCATCTTGTTTATTATGACACTGTCTATGGTCTTTTAGTGTAATGTGTCAAACAATTCGGAGTTTGTACCTTTCTTTTTCTTTGTTTTATTTCTTTATTTATTCTGGAACCAGTAATTTATTAAACTGGACGGCCAGAACCGTATCTACATTCTTCTCTGTAGTGTGGCTTTAAAGCTAACCCTTATTTTCTTGCTTTTAAAACATTTTGACAGGAAAGCCAGGTTTTACGAAGAAACAAGCTGATCTATTTTTTCCTCCAGATTTTAATGATGACTTTCCAGTCTCAATGCAGGTATCAATAAACTATGTTCATATTGTGTGTTATTATTTGCTTCATGTTTAGTTACTGATCTTGTGACTTTCTGGTATTTGATCAAATTGCATTCATCTTCTGTTTGTCAGATCTCTCAAAAGTATGGTTTGATATATGTTATTACCAAACTTGGTCTGCTGTTTGTATATGACCTTGAGACTGCCAGTGCTGTTTACCGGAATAGAATTAGCCCAGATCCAATTTTTTTGACATCCGAGGCTTCGTCAGTTGGGGGTTTCTATGCTGTTAATAGAAGAGGGCAGGTTCTTCTTGCTACTGTCAATGATGCTACAATTGTGCCTTTTGTCAGTGGCCAGGTATGTTCATGAGTGATTTTTGTTTAGTGTTGAATAAAATTACCAAGTTGACCGAGAAGTGTAACATACATCTGATGTTGGTGGCTTTGTCCAGTTGAATAATTTGGAGCTTGCTGTTAATCTAGCTAAAAGGGGAAATCTTCCTGGTGCAGAAAATTTGGTATGTTGGTTGGTCCTAATGATTTCTGAATCAAGATGTCAAATTGTACCTTTTTATTAGGGTGTCTTTTGCTTGCTCAACAATTTTAAAAACTAAGCATGCCAAACACCTGCTGATCTTCCATTTATTTGCATTTTAGGTTGTCCAGCGGTTTCAAGAGTTGTTTGCTCAAACAAAGTATAAGGAAGCTGCGGAGCTTGCTGCTGATTCACCACAAGGCATATTGCGTACTCCTGACACTGTTGCCAAATTTCAGGTATAGATTGCAGGATTTAAAAATGTATAGGTTCCTTGTTATGGTGCTTTTAACGATACTTAAGCATCTTAACGTGACTGCTTAAACGTTATCAGTATGACAGCATATATTGACTGAACTTTTATCAAACTTTTGTTATATTGACATCCCTTTCTGACATGAGTATCGCTCAGCTAGCACTTCACCCTATTTATCTTTGTGCACTTAGATTTTCAATCGCTTCACCCTTTTCCTCTCACCAATGTCTAGCCTTTTGCTCTATAAACTTGGGGTAATATATATACGTAAACCTATAAACTTGTATGTTGTAAATTTTGTTTCATGAATATTTTAGTTTGTAAAACCGATAATTTTTTATTTTTATTTTTATTTTTTATACTGTGATTAATCTTGCCAATGTGTTTTCTTTCTTGGGAATTAAAATTCTTGATTTTATGGTTTCAGAGTGTTCCTGTTCAAGCTGGTCAGACTCCGCCACTACTACAATATTTTGGGACACTATTGACCAAAGGAAAGCTCAATGCATTTGAGTCATTGGAGCTATCTCGCCTTGTTGTGAACCAAAATAAGAAAAATCTACTCGAAAATTGGCTAGCTGAAGACAAATTGGAATGCAGCGAGGAACTTGGAGATCTAGTGAAGGTATTACTCTTTCATAATTCGTTTGCATTTCTGGAATCTCAGATATATGAGCTTGACAATCATCTCTTGATATGGTTCTACCATTTTTGATGATGTAGACTGTTGACAATGACCTTGCCCTGAAGATATATATTAAGGCTAGAGCAACTCCAAAGGTAGTTGCTGCCTTTGCGGAGCGCAGGGAGTTTGACAAAATTCTTGTATACTCGAAGCAGGTGAGGAACATCACATGGAATTCGTTTAGTTATTGTTGCCTGTTATTTGATTTGTCTTTCAAACACATTTCAGTTCTGATGTTTTTGAGTTGACGCATGTAGTATGCATTTTAGAAGTTAAAACCTTATGAACCTTGTTTTTCTCTCGATGTAGGTTGGTTATACCCCAGATTACCTGTTCCTCCTCCAGACTATCCTTCGGACAGATCCACAGGTGTGAATGTCTTTCTTGGCAGTTTATCTGGTTGTGTAATCTCATTGAAGATAGCATCCGAATATTACCGGTATAATGCTTTATTTTTACTTATTATTCCGTTGTACACTGCAGGGTGCTGTCAATTTTGCTCTGATGATGTCCCAGATGGAGGGAGGATGTCCTATGGATTATAACACTATCACTGATCTTTTTCTTCAGGTGTGAATGTTTCCCTTTGTTGTTTCCTGTGTTTCTCGTAACTTTTACTCCATATGTTAATGTGGAGCTAGCGATTAAAATTAGTATAATGTTTACATTCTCTCATATGAGGCGAATATTTTTCTTTGCCGAAGTTGCTGTGTTTTCCTCTAACCTCAGTTGGTGAATATCTGTCCTCTTTTTCTGCTCTCATTTTCTACAGAGGAACTTGATACGTGAAGCAACAGCATTTCTCTTAGATGTTTTGAAGCCAAATTTGCCTGAACATGGCTACTTGCAAACCAAGGTACTTCGACAGCTCTGTCCAATCAGTTGTCACCTTAAATCTATTTGATCATTTTGCTTAGTTGCACCTCAGTCTTATGGAATATATTTGTAGGTATTGGAAATCAATCTTGTTACCTTTCCCAATGTTGCTGATGCCATTTTAGCCAATGGAATGTTCAGTCATTACGATCGTTCTAGGGTTGGTCAGCTTTGTGAAAAGGCTGGTCTGTACTTACAAGCTATCAAGGTAGATAGTGTTTCTCTTTTATCTGGTTCATTTTAGTTGATAGCGTTTCTCTTTTTTCGATCTAAGGCCCATTACTAAAACTATTCTTTTTTGCAACTTTGCAGCATTATACTGATTTGCCTGATATAAAACGTGTTATTGTCAACACTCATGCTATAGAACCACAGGTATTTGTCACTTGAGCAGTTGAGCTCGTTAATTGTAATTTCATCAAAAGTATTTGTTACTTATCTATCATATTTTTTTTGTCATGTAAGGCTCTTGTTGAGTTCTTTGGTACTCTTTCCCGGGAATGGGCATTAGAGTGCATGAAAGATCTTCTACTTGTCAACCTCAGAGGCAACCTTCAGATAATTGTTCAGGTATTCATAGTTCTTCCAGAATTGGCTGTCCTAATTTCATGCAATCAGTACAAGAATAAGAAAATACCTCACAGTTATTAATTCATTTAATGTATGGTGTGTGGATGTGCAGACTGCAAAGGAGTATTGTGAACAATTGGGTGTTGATGCTTGTATTAAGCTTTTCGAGCAATTCAAGTCATATGAAGGATTGTATTTTTTCCTTGGATCATATTTGAGCTCCAGGTATCCTTGTGTTAGAGATTTATTTGGTACTTTATTACGTTATCCTAGTTGTCACAGTTTTTTGCTTTATTTTGCAGTGAGGATCCTGACATCCACTTTAAATACATAGAATCAGCTGCTAAAACTGGACAACTGAAAGAAGTCGAACGTGTGACTAGAGAGTCCAACTTCTATGATGCTGAAAAGACGAAAAATTTCTTGATGGAAGCCAAGCTTCCTGATGCACGTCCTTTGATTAATGTCTGTGACCGTTTCGGATATGTACCTGATCTTACACACTACCTATACACAAACAACATGCTTCGTTATATTGAAGGTTATGTTCAGAAGGTACGACCTCCCTTTTAAATGGATTGCTTAATCTGGAGATCACGATTTCTGCCATAACATTGTCAGTGCAATTTGATATACAGGATATTAATTGATATATTTGAACTTCATTTTTCAAGGTAAACCCTGGGAATGCACCACTAGTTGTGGGGCAGCTTCTGGATGATGAGTGTCCTGAAGATTTTATCAAGGGTTTGATACTGTCTGTGCGTTCTCTGCTTCCAGTTGAGCCACTGGTGGAGGAGTGCGAGAAGAGGTATTGATTTTATTGCTCTGTGAAGAATAGCTAATCTAGGTTTACATTATTTACGTGCTACTTCATGTTCTATGTTTTTTGGTTTCAGAAATCGGCTTCGTTTGCTTACTCAGTTCCTAGAGCATCTTGTGAGTGAAGGGAGTCAAGATGTTCATGTGCACAATGCTCTGGGTAAAATCATAATAGAGAGTAATAACAACCCAGAGCACTTCCTCACAACTAATCCATACTATGATTCACGTGTGGTTGGTAAGTACTGTGAAAAACGTGACCCCACCCTTGCAGTTGTCGCTTATAGACGAGGGCAGTGTGACGAAGAGCTTATCAATGTCACAAACAAAAATTCTTTGTTCAAGCTGCAAGCAAGGTCCGTGACATGTTCTAGTTTGATCATCCTCATTTGTGTTTTTAATTTTATTGGTTGCTTAATATCGAGTGCTATATTCCAGGTATGTCGTTGAGAGAATGGATGAGGATCTTTGGGAGAAAGTTCTTACTCCTGAGAATGAGTACAGAAGGCAGCTCATTGATCAAGTTGTGTCAACTGCTCTGCCTGAGAGCAAGAGTCCAGAACAAGTCTCTGCTGCAGTTAAAGCCTTTATGACGGCTGATCTCCCTCATGAGTTGATTGAGCTTCTTGAAAAGATTGTTCTTCAGAACTCTGCATTTAGTGGAAATTCAAACCTGCAAAATCTCCTTATATTGACTGCCATCAAGGCAGATTCCTCTCGGGTTATGGATTATGTGAACAGGCTGGATAATTTTGATGGACCCGCAGTTGGAGAAGTAGCTGTTGAAGCTCAACTTTTTGAAGAAGCATTTGCGATTTTCAAAAAGTTTAACCTGAATGTGCAGGCTGTAAATGTTCTACTCGACAATATTCAAAGCATTGACAGGGCAGTGGAATTTGCCTTTCGTGTTGAAGAAGATGCTGTGTGGAGCCAAGTTGCTAAGGCTCAATTGAGGGCTGGATTGGTCAGTGATGCTATAGAATCGTTTATACGCGCTGAAGATTCCACTCAATTTTTGGATGTGATTCGTGCTGCTGAGGGTGCAGATGTTTACCATGATTTGGTGAAGTATCTTCTTATGGTGAGGCAGCAAACAAAGGAGCCTAGGGTAGATAGTGAGCTCATTTATGCATATGCTAAGATTGATAGGTTGAGTGACATTGAGGAGTTCATTCTCATGCCAAATGTCGCTAATCTTCAAACTGTTGGTGATCGCTTGTTTGATGAAGAGTTATATGAAGCCGCAAAGATAATATTTGCTTTTATTTCTAACTGGGCGAAACTGGCTGTTACTTTAGTTAGGCTAAAGCAATTCCAAAGTGCTGTTGACGCAGCACGGAAAGCTAACAGTGCAAAGACATGGAAGGAAGTTTGCTTTGCATGTGTTGATGCTGAGGAGTTTAGATTAGCTCAGATTTGTGGGCTAAATGTTATAATTCAGGTATGGTTGGTTGATTAATAATGTGTTCTCCGTGGTTTGTAGCAAAGCCACCAGCATAAGATGAGATTGAAAATATGAAATGTGAGAAGACTTATCAATTATACTCGGTTATGATTATATATCTTGGCAAATTCTTGTATGATAGATAGCATAGGGCTCACCTTTATATGCATACAGTTATAGGAGAAGCATTTTTTTAGGGCTACGACCTGTTTGGTTACACTATCTTACTGTATGGATCGTTTGCTTTTCTTGCTGGAAACTGCCTATGTATCATTATATATTTGGGCCTTGCAAGTCTAGTCGGTGGACATAATTTACTAGTCTGTTGATTTATAATATTTGCTTTATCTTCTAGGTGGATGATATGGAGGAAGTTAGCCAATTTTATCAGAACAGAGGCTGTTTCAGTGAGATAATCTCATTGATGGAAAGCGGCCTGGGATTGGAACGTGCACACATGGGAATTTTCACTGAACTTGGGGTACTTTATGCGAGATATCGCCCTGAAAAGCTTATGGAGCACATTAAGCTGTTTGCAACACGTCTCAACATTCCTAAGCTCATTAGAGCATGTGATGAGCAGCAACACTGGAAAGAACTCACTTACCTGTATATCCAATATGATGAATTTGACAATGCTGCAAGTACTGTAATGAATCACTCTCCTGAGGCATGGGATCACATGCAGTTCAAAGATGTGGTGGTTAAAGTTGCTAATGTGGAGCTGTATTATAAGGCGGTGCACTTTTACCTACAAGAGCATCCCGACCTCATCAATGATATGCTCAATGTGCTCGCTCTTCGTCTTGACCATACACGTGTGGTTGACATAATGCGAAAGGTTTGTTATCCAAATCTCTCGCCATTTATATATGATTTACCTTGAGACCTCTTTTTTTGTGTGAAGAAGCACAGAGCCAGTACAATTACAAAGGGGAAGGAGTTTCAAACCTACGACCTATTGTACATAAGCCTGCTACGATCTTTGTACATAAGCCCGTGCTATCAATCATTTGGCCAAAGACCTAATCAGTCTTAAGGTCTCTGAACTGCTCATCACGTAACTATAGAGAGAGACGTTTTCATTGGTACATGTCTCTTGTTGCAGGCCGGTAATGTGCATCTGGTGAAGCCATATATGATTGCAGTCCAGAGCAACAATGTATCTGCTGTTAATGAGGCATTGAACGAAATATATGCCGAGGAGGAAGACTACGAGAGATTGAGAGAATCAATTGATTTACATGATAACTTTGATCAGATAGGACTTGCACAAAAGGTAGTGTACATAATCTTTTTTCGTTTGTTACTGAGTGGTGAGTTTAGATGTCTGTATTTTAATAACGGAAAATTGAGATTTTACTTAATACATTTATTCTCTACAAGATTGAGAAACACGAGCTTTTGGAGATGAGACGGGTCGCTGCTTACATCTATAAGAAAGCAGGTAGGTGGAAGCAATCCATTGCTTTGTCCAAAAAAGATAAACATTACAAAGATGCAATGGAAACCTGCTCCCAATCTGGTGATCGTGAACTAGCCGAGGAGTTGCTGGTCTATTTCATTCAGGAGGTGTGTTAAAATTTCTTTTCCTTTTCTTATATCTCAGAATATTTTAGTTGGCAAAGTCTGGTATCCCGTCTTAGATGCAGCTTAGCTTCACATCACATAACTATGGTGAGGACAGTGGTTATGGTTAAGCTATTAAGAGAGAAATCCTTCCTGACAGTCCTACCTTTTATGATAATTGGCAGATAGTGATTTGTCTGGCATCTACTAATCTCAACTAGTTTAGAGGTTATACTAACAAAGAAACATTAATATATAGCTTTGATAGTGTGAAGTGAAATTAACCAACAACCAAAACAGTATGACCCTAATGCTGCAGTGACCACCGCTGTGTGGCGGAGCTAGGATGTTGAATCTTTGATGCATGCATTGTTACCTAACTAAAAGCGGTTTCCGCATGACCCATCATGTAATTTGTCGTAAAATGCAATACTAGCCTGCTACTCCACGAAATAAGTACAGAGAATTTTTTGAGCCATCTTGATCTATTAAATTCCAAAGGAGCAGGAGTAACTAACAATAAATGTTCCCCTTCCTTTCAACTTTAAAGTAGTATATGATAGAGGTAGACATGTAGTGGCTGATGTTGTGTCTACCAGTGTTACTGGTTAGAGGCGGTATTATGCTGCTGGACTTTGTGTTCTGTCTTTTATGCAGCTCACTAACTGGGGTTTTACTTATGCAGGGCAAGAAGGAGTGTTTTGCTGCATGCCTTTTTGTTTGCTACGATGTTATCCGACCAGATGTTGCTCTCGAACTTGCCTGGATGAACAACATGATTGACTTCGCCTTCCCATACTTATTGCAGGTAAAACTTGTGTAACGGGGAAATAGCTTTTTTTATGTGTGTATAAAACTAGGAAAATGCAATACACCAATATAAAATTATTATTGTCTCTCCATCTCATCAAAACAATTGACAGTTGGATCGTCCCATAGCAAAATCTAGACCTTTGAGAGGTAGTGCAAGGTAATGGAGAGGATATTTTTCCATCGAATTCGTATGTTGTTCGGTTTTCCGTGTTATCGTCAGCAAAACCCAGAGCTTTCAAAGACCACTTATATGTCCATGATTTTAGGGGGTGTTGGGTCCAGTCCTTGGAGATTATGAAATCAACTGGAAGGGATTTATTCTATTTCAGTGTTTGGTTGACTTGTTCTGGAATGGAGTTAGATACGTGATACATTCTAACTCCAATCCAATCCCGCGGAATCTGATACCTTACTTTTCCCCCAAGTTTCTTACTTCATTCCCTCGAGTATAAGAGATAATCAAACCAAACAAATTTAAATCCATACCTCTATTGTATGACATTCCAATCCATTTGAATCTATTTTCTTGAACCATACGACCTCTTATTTTACTTTTTCTCACATCTGTCATTGCTTGTAGTTTATCCGGGAGTATGCAGGCAAAGTTGATGATCTTATTAAGGACAAAATAGAGGCACAAAAAGAAGTGAAGGTTAAAGAGCAAGAGGAAAAGGATGTAATTGCACAACAGGTTAGCTTTATATGTTGCTTCTGGATGTTCTTCCATCTCATCGTAAGCTTAGATGGTAAAGTCATCAAGTCATACCGGATTCAAAATTTTAAACATCAAAGCTTCCCACGTTATTCCTTTTACAGCCTAAAAAACTGTTCCCTCATTTATTTCCCTATCTTGGTTTCTGCTTAAACATTTTTCTTCGTCATTTCTTCATTTAAATATTACATTAGTTTGGCGTTTGTTACTCTGCCCAAAAACTAACCACCCTTTTTTCTCCAATTACAGAACATGTATGCTCAGTTGCTTCCTCTTGCATTGCCGGCCCCACCCGGAATGGGAGGCCCTCCACCCGGAATGGGAGGTTATGGACCACCTCCAATGGGCGGAATGGGAGGAATGGGGATGCCCCCAATGCCACCTTTCGGTATGCCACCAATGGGGAACTACTAATTTTCTAATTCACGGATTCCATTGTGTTAACCAATGAAGCTTCAAATTGAGGCTTGAGCTGTGGTTGGAAATTTTGCTTGCTAATTATCCGGTGGTAGCTCCTGATACTCTTGTTATGTTATATACTCGGACTGGATAGCGAAAGGTTAACCTGAAGAATAATGTTGCAATTTTGTGTTGTTTAATGTCATCATGTATGTTTGATTTGATGTACATCTTTGTAGTGTCATTCTTTTAATAGCGAGGTAATTCTTTTCTTCTTTTTACTGTTGTAAGCAAGCTAAATACCCTCTTTTTGTGATTGGAAGTGAATTTGGACGGCCATTTGATTATTCCACTGATTTCTCAGTTTATCTCATCCTTGTATTCTTCAGTGCTTAAATGGTTCACTAAATTGAAAATTAACTAAATGTGATATGTTCCCTTGCGCAAGTCTCTTCCTCCTAAAACTGTACCTCCATTGTCCTGGAAAGATATGGAACGCCCGTGACAAAAGAAGGAACGCTGGGCAGCCACTCGGCCGCTTCTCACACAAATGTAGCATGGAAAATCAATTCCATAGCAAATGGAAAACAGGGGCAGTTACTCCTCACACAAATGCCCCTCGTAAAGTTTCAGAAATAAATTACCAAATTTTTAACAATTTGAACCACTTACACTTACACTTGTTATCAATAATTAAGAGTTTTTTTCGCTTTTTACCACCTATTGAGTCTAAAATTTTACAAATTACCACCTATTGAGTCCATTTTTGCCAATAACCACCTAATTCTTTTTCCGTTTTACCACCTAATTTGCAGTATGTTGACGGGTTTTCTTATTTATAGTCTCCGGTACATTTTATCGACTTTCTATTATTGACAATGACCAAACTACCCTTTACCTAGAACTCTAGAAATTGGGAATTTTTTCACATTCAAGCAAGGTAATTTAGTTGTAACCCCTAATTCCTAATATCATATACAATATGATTCATGTTTGTATTTTGATCCAAATATTTGCATATGTAAATAACATGGTAGTTGAAAGTTTGATTTTTATTTGAATGTTTAATTGATTTTTGGGTTATTTTGTAGTTTTTATTATCTGGGCATTGATTTTTTTGGATTTTGTAGTTATCATTTTGAGTGTAGAGGGAATAATATGAGGGATTTTGATCACATAATCAACCAGCAAGATAAATTTAATAGTTGGAGAGTTGTGATAAATTGTCTTCTTCTTCGTCGTCTATATGTTTGAATGTTGGGATGAACGAGGTTGATTTTTCAGAGGAATGGTTGAGGAGGCAGGAGATTGATATTGAAGGTGGTAGTGGAACTATGGTTGAAAATGTGATTGATGGAGCCTTGTTTCAGCAACTCAGTTTTAACATCAACCCATGAAAAATAATGGTGCAAATTATAAGAATTCGAGTAATTTTGCTACATGCGCTTTCTGCTGCTGGTGGGTGTGATCATCACAAAATTACCTTGTTTAAATGTGAAAAAAATGCCCAATTTCTAGGGTTCTAGAATAACGATGAATTTAATTTGAGGGAAAATTGTGTGTCAAGTAGTTTACCGGTAGTCATTGGCGGATTTGGGGGGAGGAAAGTGGGGGCACGTGCCCTCACGTGAGAAAACAAGGGGAAAAGAAAATAAAGAAAAAAAGATGTGCTTTTTCACATACGCATTTTACTTTTTCATATACGTTTTTTTCAATTTTATGCTTGTCATTTTTTTTATCTCCTTCCCCCAAAACCAATTACCCACTCCTTTCCTCCCTCGTTCATCGGTCTAGTGGTCTACTCCCACCTTCCAGCATACCCTTCTTGGGACGACCATCCCTCCTTCCCTACCTATTAATCGGTCTAACTCACCCGCCGTAAGACCTTCGTTGTCCCAACCACCCTCACGAAAATTACTTATTCTGGAAAAGGGGAAAAATAAAGGAAATAGTTACAATATGTTACCGGGAAAGTCGCAAAGCACGAAGCACGGTGGCAATTCCACTGGGTGATAGTGTGTGTGACTAACAAAGTAACAAGTGAAGTATACTCTTGATTGTATTCAATTTACATAAAGTCGTTGGTCTCTTACAATTTTTTTTTCTTACTATGCCACCCCTTCCCTTAAATCCTGGATCCGCCTCTGTCGGTAGTTGAGTGAAATAAAAAGGATGGGTGTGTATAATATTTGGTAAGGGTAGTTTGGTCATTATTAATACTAGAGAGTTGATAAAATGTACCCGAGACGATAAATAAGAAAACCCGTTAACATACTACAAATTAGGTGGCGAAAAATTAGGTCGTTAATGACAAAAATGGACTCAATAGATAATAATATGTAAAATTCAGTACTCAATAGAAAAAATAAAAAAAACTCAATTAAATTAATTAAGTAAAATAAGACCAAACGAACCATGCCTAATTGTGGTACATTTTGATATACTACCCCTTTATAAGTCTGTGATTTAATTGAAACAAGAAAGGTCCCTTAGGTTGGCACTTGGCAGGCACACCGGAGACTAGTACTGTACTCAAAGTATGACGATGATGATGATCGTCTACCTTACAAGCATCCCAGCATTTTTGGGTATAATCCTTAGTATATCATTCCAAATCAGAAATGGCAGAAAAAACAAGAGGAAAGCAGTAGGGTTCTTTCACCCATACACCAACGATGGTGGTGGAGGCGAGAGAGTGTTATGGTGTGCAGTCAAAGCAATTCAAGATGAATTACCAAACGTTGATTGTGTTATTTATACTGGAGATCATGATGCTTCTCCCAATTCTTTATTGAAACGCGCTTCTGATCGTTTTGGTGTCCTCCTGATTTCCCCGCCTAAGGTTCCTATTTTTTTATCAATCTCTTCTTATTTTGTGTTTAATTTGGTGGCTACTTGATTCATTTAGTATTTCAAGTGATTAATTCAGAATCCTTTTACAGTGGATGTATCCATTGATTTTTGTTTCTGGGTTTCTAGAACTTGGCTGTGTCGAATTTGGCTAATTTTCCGGATTATGACCAAACTGATCAAAATATGTTATAACATGGGATCTGGAATTAGGATTGTTACATTTCTGAGCTCTGGAATTGATTGGAGTGTTCAGTGATGTGATGCAAACTCAAACTCAACTCATTGTATTCATTTTTCCTACATTTGGATCATATCTAAGCTATCAATAACCTTGGGTAGGACCTCTTGTTTCTGCTTCTCCACATCGTAGAGCAAGCTTGGTTTAACATTAGCAGGGGCCGAGGTTCGTACCCATGATCTCAAATTTGTATTAACGGGACTCCACTAAACTCTACTACTCCATGATTATTAGATCACTTGCATTTCTTGCTGTATCTCAACTTGAATCGCCCACGTAGTCCTTACCTGTCGATTTTTTGGTCCGTGCATCCACGCCTGAATGCTTCCTTTCCCTAAGTATTTTAGGTAATTGTAGCTGCATAACCTGTATGTTTAAAATAACTGGCAAATGAGTCTTTGGTTCTCGTTGTCCCACTTTGCTCTCTCCGGACAATGAGTTTGAGCTACAGTCCTTCGTCATAATTGTTCAATGTGGTTAGATTAGTTTCTTATCCCTCCCTGAATATACTTGATCTTATCTTTTAAAAGATGGCTGAATCTGTTTTTACTTTATCCATTAGGTTATACATCTTAATAAAAGGAAGTGGATTGAAGAGACAACCTATCCTCGCTTCACTATGATTGGCCAGAGCCTTGGTTCAGTCTACCTCTCTTGGGAAGCTTTATGCAAATTTACACCATTCTACTTTTTTGATACAAGTGGTTATGCTTTCACATACCCACTTGCACGAATTTTCGGATGCAAAGTCATTTGTTATACTCATTATCCGACCATCAGTTCTGACATGGTTTCCCGGGTCCGTTCTCGGAGTGCCATGTACAATAACGACAGCTTGGTTGCGCAAAGGTTATATTTATCTTAGCCAAGTCATAATTCTCCACATTCTTATGACTTTCTTAGCTTCATTTATATTGACTTTTCTTCATCCAAATTGTTTTTTCCTTTCTGTTTTTTTTGTGATTTACTTACTTCTTATTAACGGTCTCCAATGATGATTCATGTTGGCCAACCTCAAATCTTTGGGGCTTTGTTTAGATAGCAAAAGTGGAGGGAAAGTTAGGGGTGGGGGATGGAGGGGAGGGAAAGGGAGGGAGAATGGACGATGAGTGTTTGATTATAATTTCCCTTCAAATCTTTCCTACGATGGAAGGATTGTAGTTTGCCTTGGAGGAGGGAAAATCCCTCCCCTCCAAATCCCTCCTACCCCATTCACTATCCAAACAAGGGATTTTGTATCCCTCCCCTCCCTTTATCTCCAAATCCCCTCATCCAAATAAGGCCTCGGGCTTTTCTATTGTTGTTGTATTTGCTGGGAACGAGAGTGTGGTTATGACTTACGAGGGATCTTTTTCTAGTTTCCAGCTGCGCACTAAACTGGGACAAGAATTTTTTATTTGGGCTAAGTACGTTAGTATGCTGCAAAAAGACTCAATTTTTGAAATAAAATTGTCAATATTGGTAGTACAAATCAGCTCTATGACTTTCTCTATTTCTTTTGCTTCTGTTGAAAAATGTGATAAGGGTGATTTTCTTATCCTATAATCTCTTTGTAATGGTGTGTGGTTCACTTTTATATTTTATTTCGCGCATAATCCCGTTGCTAAATCGAGTTCTCTTCCCAGATATGGTTTTCTGTAAGCGTTTCTGTCTCATGTTTCTATCTCATGTCATGTTTACTAACCTTTTTTTTCCTTCTTTATTTTTTCCTTTTCCCATTTTTTTCCCCTCCGGTTCATCATTTAGTTGTTGATGGTTTGTAATAATGATTCATATTAGTTGACCTCATATCATTTTGGGATTAAGGCTGTTTTAGTGTTGTCATGTTTCTTGTTGTGTTGTCAGGGTGGTTTATGCCTTCTGGTGGCTAGTTTTATCCCACCATCTCTGTAGGTGTCCCACTGATGCCCAGCTCTCACTTTCTAACTAAAATATATACACTTGATGTGAAAATGCGAAGGTCATACCTATCAATCGATCACCAACTTTAGTTGTAGCTGAACCTCTTTATTGCTTGTTATATGGCAGTCTTTGGCTTTCTCGGTGCAAGGTGCTATATTACACGGTGTTTAGCAGGATGTATGGTCTTGTTGGTTCTTGTGCTGATTTAGTCATGGTCAATTCATCATGGACTCAATCTCATATTGTAAAGCTTTGGAAAATTCCTAAGCGCACTAGAAGAGTCTATCCACCTTGTGACACTTCAGGCCTGCAGGTTTGTCCTTCTCTTTTCTCTTTGATTTTATGTATTTCTCTTCTCTGAGTACATGTATAAGAAAATGCCATCTTGAGCGGGTAGCTAATGAACGTAAAACAGGGTTACAGTCTTATTCACCTATATGTCCCTTAAGACCATATTTGTACTAAGATTTTCTCTAAACTGTTCTTTTAACTCCCATTCCATGATTATCCTCTTGTAAACAAGTTTAATTAGGTTGTGAGTTTGGGACAATTTGCCATGGATATAGTTCGAATCTTGGTTTATAAAAGGTGCAAGACTCACAGAAGCAGCAGTTGAAAGGCGCTGGGCGAAGGTGCAAACCATGTGAACACAAAGGCGTGCTACTTTTTGCAAACGAATATATTTTCAAATTTAAAATTCTGTTTTTTTTCAATATTAGGAAGGCCAAGTAAAGGCTAAGGATAACGGAGAAAAGGGAAGGGCTTTATATTAAGTGCTTGAAGAAAACAGATATATGAAAATTGCATAATAATGCCTCTCGCTAACTGCAAGGTGCTTAAGTGGTCTTGCTCATATATTTCTCATGAGTAATTTTGGTGGCAAACAGGTTATGCCTTTGGAAAGGCTCGCTGATAATCCAGCTATAATCTCTGTGGCTCAGTTTCGACCTGAAAAGGTGGGCATTTGTATGTAAAGCTCTCAAAGGTACTTCCAGTGCAGTTGTCATCCTAAGGGCTTTGATAACCATAGTGATTGTTTAACTTTATTCCTTTGCTTATCCCAGGCCCATCCCTTGCAACTCGAGGCATTTGCAAAAGTCATAGATGAATTGGACTGTAATATGCCTAAGCCTAAGCTCCAGTTTGTTGGTAGTTGTCGCAATAAGGCAGATGAAGATAGATTGCAAAAGTTAAAAGATATGGCTGCTGACCTGAAGGTGGAGAATTATGTTGAATTCCACAAAAATATACTCTACAAGTATGTATATCACTTATTGACATGTTTTAAATTAAATTTCTTGTCAAAGCTTTAGCATTCATTATTTATAGCAGTCAGCCAATCACTGACAAGATCTTCTTTCTTGCCATTTACTCTCTTTGCCCCAAAATGATTGTATCTCGTTTCCTGTTTGGTTTGTCCCAAAATTACCGATCACTTTCCATACATAGTAAGCTACTACACCCTCCCACATTCATTGCATAGGTACCATTTGGAAATGACACAATTATTAAGATAGACATATTTTATACATGATCTGATCATATTACTCCTGCAACTTTTGGCAGTATTACTCCTCTGCTCATTACCACCAAGCACAACCCCAACACCAGCTCATATTCAAACCCCTCTACAACCGCGCCCCACCACAACCCATGCGCCAAAGATCTGCCCGTCCCCTTCTTCTGCTTCAACCCCCTTCCCCCCTCCATGAAACACCATTTTCCTCACACCACCATGAACCTCCACCCCACCATCATCAAAACTGCCACCAACCCACCAGAAAATGCCACACCCTACTCTTCCTCTTGATAGTCCTACCAACAGCACCTACCCGAAAAAAAGAGGCAAGGATGGTGAAAATCTAGTCATAAAAGGCGATGGTTGTGAGTGGTTTGGAAGGTGACGTCAATGGACGTGGGTGGTCGTAAGGGCAAACCAGAGGTTGTGGGTGGTCTGGAAAATGAGATCTATGGATATGGTGGTCGAAATGGTCAGGCTTCTGGTGGTCAAAATGGGGGTGGAGTGTCGAGTTGTCAATATGGCGGTGTTGTTCGGTGGTGGCATATCTTGAGGTGATGGAGTGCGGTGGTCAGTGGTAGTGGAGTGTAGTTGTTTGTTGTGGTGGTATTTGTTGGAGGAGAGCAATATGAGCAGTTAAGGGAGTATAAAGGGCGGGTGAGAATCTATTGATGTAAGGGCCTAAGGGGTATATGAGTAATTTTTTTCAAAGGAAATGATAAGAATCCAGTGAATGAGCCGTAGAAGGAAAGTAATAGGAATCCAGTGAATGGGAAGGGTGTCATTTTACCTTAATTCAAAAAACTTGATTTGAAAGTGGTCATTGAGTACAAAATTTAAAGGGAATTTCCATTTGTATTTGTAAAAAGGGATCAATCTTTAAGTGATGACCTTTTACTTCATTAATAAACTGGGTTTGCAGGGATTTGGTGAAACTTTTAGGAGCTGCTACCGCTGGCATCCATTCCATGACGGATGAACATTTTGGTATAAGTGTTGTCGAATTTATGGCTGCTGGTGCAATTCCTATTGGTAAGCCTACATGCCCTTCTGCTTTGCTGATCGTGTAATTATGTAACTACATCTATCTCATGATGCTTAAAAACATTTCTGAATTGAATGAAAAGTTGGCTCTGGTAAATTTAAGTCACCAAAGTGGAAAATGATTCAAAACCACGTCTCGATAGTGGAGTTAGTGAAAGCTCAAGGACAACAAAAACAAAATGAGCTTAGCTTATACTTGAGGACTCCCAAGTGAATTTTTTGCTAACAGAGTAATTGCAAATATTATTGTGGTCAGCCCATAATTCAGCTGGTCCCAAGATGGACATTGTGTTGGAAGAAGATGGAGAAAGAACAGGATTTCTTGCTCAAACTGTGGATGAATATGCAGATGCTATCCTCCAAGTTCTGAGGATGCCCGAGGCCGCTAGACTTAAGATGGCAGCTGCTGCTAGAAAGCGAGCAAGGAAGTTCTCCGAGCAGAAATTCTACGAGGATTTTAAAGCCTCGATCCGACCAATTCTATCTCATGCTATTTAGGTTTTATCAAGAAGCTGTGATTTTGAGGTCTATTGCTTGGCATAGGGATTAAGGTAGAGGAGGTAGCTGTGCAATCGGAGTTCGTTGCTCTAGTTTTGACATTATATAGATTTAATTTTTAAGAGATGTTACAGATATGTCCACATGTTACTTTGACACTTGTCACGATTCCGTTTTGAGCCAAAACAAATATTTTATTACGGACAAAAAAATGTAATCCTCTTATATTAAAAGATTAACACATCTCTAAATTCTCCTGCTTAAATTTCCCATATAACTAATATTTTATTGGATAATATTTATTTTCTATTTTAATTAGTGTTTCCTATCTATATTCACTATTAAAAAATATTTATCTCCTAATTTCTAAAGTCTATTAAAGCAAAAACATTTTCTGAAAGCTGGTGAAAGCAAGTTGCCAAATTCAAATTTAAAGTTTGTGATGTGACGATGACACAATTCTTAAAAACTGCAATTCTTTTCTATCTAACGATTTTGAAAGATTTACCCAAATGGAAATTTTAGAAAATTCACATTTGATAAATTTCGTTTTCCTTGCATGTTTTGAGAGAATAAAATTTACAGAATTAAAAAAAACATTTCGTAATATAAAATTACAACTTACACACAATATTTTCTCCATGGTTTCTTCATCTCGGTGCTTCTGCATGGGGTACTTACGACATACACTACTTTGAGGGTGGTGACTGGTGAGTAGAAAATACATCTTTTTTTGCCATCTCCTAAAATCAACACCTTCAAACTTCTCAAGATGTCATTTCCTTAACATTTGACATTGTCAACAATAAATAATGTTGTAGTTTGTAGAAGGGTGTTTGACAATATGAACTTGGATAACTTGATGATCGCGTATGAAAATCGCTTTTCTTAGAAAGTATTTCTACCCTATTAAGCCTTGGGGTTACAAGAAATCTTCCTTAGGATAATGCACCAAAACATCTGTTGTTTTAAGGCAAAAACAAGAAAGATTTATGATATATTTATGTCGTGTTTGCAAAACCAAAATCTGAAAATATTATAATAGTTATGATTTTTTTTTTATCTTTGTTCTCTCGATGTCATGTGTATATATATAAACACAAATGTATTGTACTCTAAACGAGAGAACGGTTACCATCCAAGGGGATGAAAGAATCAATATAGTACAATGCACCATGAACCAAAAACAGAGAACACGAAATTCCTGTAAGAGACCACAGCCCCGATCGGTTTGCGCCCCCGACCGGGGTCGTAGATTTGTCGATATTTTTCCAAACTTTAATTTGGACAATTTGCTAAATGTTTCCCCAATTATTTTTCCCCGATCAGGGTTAGCCAATATTTCTTATTTGAGCCTCAAAACATGCTCTAGTACTATATTAGGATCGATTAACATCGAATATTTGCATTGTAACTATTTCTCTTAGAACCGTATATTTAAACTCGTTTAGATGAGTGTGTACTCCACACTTTCTAACCCATATTATAACGATCAAACATGCTACGATTTTGGTCAAATTCCGATTGAATTCAAATATATTTGTGATTAACATAAATCAGCAACATTTTGTAGGGAAATATTGATCTTTAATAGATGGTTTTATACTACATATATGAGAAAAGTTGTTTACACAATACCAACTTTATATAAGAAATTTGAAATTAATTTCAGAAATTAACCCCTACTTTAATTCAGTTTAGTTATTTAATCTAATTCTGTCTAATTCAAACAAAGTCTGCCTCTTTTTTTTTCGGGTACAACAAAGCCTACCTCTATAGTATGAAAATCACGGCGAAAAAAAATAGTGGTAATAAAAAGAACGGTTTTTTTAACATGTGTCGTAGGGTACACGTTAATAACTTAAATGTGAAAATATATATAAGATATTTTCAGAAGATATTTAAATATAAACTCATTTTACCCTAATTAGTGAGAATATCTTGAAAATCTTACCACAATTAAGGGGACGTTTGGTTCAACAAGTTGGAATGGAATGGAATGAAGTTTGATGGTATAGTGGTATGGCCCATGGGGTTTTAAATCCATACTTGTCTAATCTTGTTTGGTTTATTATAACTTATAGAAGCTAAATCCATACTTGTCTAATCTTGTTTGGTTTATTATACTTCCTCCATTTCAATCAATTCTATAGATTTACTTTATTCACCTTTGTCAATACCCGATTTCTTTTGTTAATATTTTTAATTACATATCGATAAAAATTATAAAATTTCGATATTGACAATGTACTCGCTAAGACAATTTAAACAAGATCTCACTTGAATATTTTTTTTGTTATATATTAGAAGTTGTGTCGAAAATTCACTCGACTTGTGAATAATGCCTAAAAAGTGAAATGTATAGAATTGATTGGAATGGAGGAAGTAAGTTATAGAAGGGTGGAATGGAGTTAGAATCCAAGGGAGCACGGTGGGTATGAAATTCCACGGAGTTGGGGTGGTGTTAGAATCCATTAGTTATCTAACCCCATTCCAAATCACCTCGGAATGGACTGAATCTATTCCATTCCACTCCAATATTGTCAACCAAACACCCCTCCCCTAAGTAGTTATTAACGTGTGTCGTAAGGGCACACGTTAGAAAAATCGTAAAAAGAAAGAGAAAAAGTGGAATGCACGCGCAATGGAAGTGGGTACAACCGTACAAGGGAAGGGAGGAGATGATAAAGAAAATCTATCGGGAAAAATGGAGTAGTTTGGTACCACAAACTGAAGAAACACAAGAAACTCAACTCCCTTGTTATGCCTTCATATGGTTCAATTCTTGACCCGACAACCCGAATAATGACGGTTTCTATGAATTCCGTCGTCCCTTTTATTCCTGTATGTATTCTCCTTTCTCTTTATTCAATTCTCAATTCTCTTGCTCCTTTTCTGTTTCATTCTTTTATTTCATTGTCTGTAACTTAAATTGGGGTTTAGTTGATTACGCCTTCCTCTAATTTCATGTTACACTCTCAATGATTAGTATTCCTACTGAAATCCTAGGAGTACTGTATGACTGTAATTCCGTTTTGTGATCATGATATTTCCATTTTTAATGAAGCCACCGAATCCTTATTCTTTGGTTTTGTATTTTCACAAATTCTTGTGGTACTATTCCGTCACAAAAAGCAAGTGGGAAAGCAGGTGGATGGGCAAGTGGGAGAAGGACTGTGAGACGTCACAAGCTTGTGACAATCACAAGCAAGACTATCTGATTGGTCTTTTCCTATTATTCCAATCTCTGAAATTCATTCCAAGGCTGTACGTTTCCCTTTGCCTTTGTGGCACCGTGGTAATGGTAATGGTAATGTTGTCGTTGCGTGTAATCGTGATGTATTGCTCAAATGCTGGCTACATAACTTTCAACTGACACTAACATGTTGAGGTAAACATCCAAGAAAGTTGTTTCTCATACCAGATTATCAAATCTTTAATTCTATAATTAAATTAGAAATAAATAAAGCAAAGGGGATTGTAAGGGTAGCCGCCACACTCGACTCTGAATAAATATGACTTGCCACTAAGAGAATCCCACTATATTTAGCTCTGTTACATTAACGTCTATCCTTTTCATCCTTCCCAGACTCAAACCTTCACATATGAGAGCGTCTTACATAAGACAGTCTGGGTTAAAAGAGGATATTATCTTTTAACATCCGGTGAAATTGGTGACTGATTGCTTAGTGGAGGAGCCACACAATCTTCTTTTTGAAAACTAGGAGGGGTGACAGACGAATTTCATGTTCCTGTCAATATTTTTCAGTGAAGATTTAGCAATTTTTGAATTTCTTTTGATTCTCTCCCACTGCCCACTTGATTCCTCTCTTTGATTCTTAATAGTATTGAATATAGCTTGGTGGGTTCTCCGATTAAGCTATCCCCATTCTATAGAATCCACATCATTCTATCTTATTTGCCTGTTATATTATTATCATAGTTAAGATACTTCATCAAACAATGATGGTTGCTGTGTGTATGTATGGCTCTGTCTTCCATTTCAGAATGATATATGATCTCGATAATTAAATTAGGCTAGAAAGTATTTGATTAACACACATGGAGGATCTGTTTCAGTGTTTTTTGAGTTGTGAATTCGTCTTTTCATCTACTATTAGGCATTGCCGCATTGATAAATTTGAGCATAGCTGGCATAGGTAGTAATTTGTTGACATGACACGAAATTACCAAGTGTGACTGGCAAGAGCAATAATATGCTATGGTGAAACTTTAAGAAATTACGAGCTGTGAATTCGTCTTTTCATCTACTATTAGACATTGCCGCATTGATAAATTTTTACGTAGTGTGACTGGCAAAAGCAGTAATATGCTATGG
This sequence comes from Silene conica, assembly GCA_029255685.2. Classification (NCBI taxonomy): domain Eukaryota; kingdom Viridiplantae; phylum Streptophyta; class Magnoliopsida; order Caryophyllales; family Caryophyllaceae; genus Silene; species Silene conica. The sequence goes on along the minus strand of CM055318.2, from coordinate 21,422,030 downwards.
TGAAACTTTAAGAAAATGAATATGCATCTTTTTTCTAGTGTGAAACTGTGAATTGGAGGTTCGCTATATGATGAACTGCTTTCTTGAAATTGTCCAACAGCCTTCGATTATTCAATAATGCAGGTAACTAGATTCTGCGTTGGTTCATCAGTTAGTAAGACGACCGTTGTTTCATTACCTCTACTCCTATTAAACTCGAAGAGGTTCACCAAATCCAATAGAAGAATCTCTCATGTTTTGGCTGCCGAGAGTGATCGTGTTATGGCAGAACGCAGTGAGAGTTCAGGTCTAGAAAATCCGGAGTCAACCCCAGCGGCCTCAGTGGGACCCGCTATCCCCGCTGAACTGGAAAACAAGACATCACCGCCTGATGATGCAAAACCAATACAGAAAAAGGGTCCACTTACAGCTAGAGAGAGATTAAGAGCGGCCCGGGTTCTGAGTCGTTACTCAGAGCCCAAGACAGCTAAATCAGAAATGGGCCGGAGCGTATTGGATGCTTTGAGAGAGAGTGAAAAGGGTAAGAAGGGTCTTCCACAAGCCCCAACTAACATGTTAGATGACCAAAAGCGAGGAATGCCGAAAGCAGGGCTTACATTTGATTTACCTGGAGGCTACGATTTATTCGTTATCGCCTTCTCTTTCGTTTTCATTAGCACAGTTATGTTCGCGACAACTTACTTTGTTTGGAAAGTTGGTGCTATCCATTTCAATGAAAATTGATTGCTGTAAATGGTACTCCAATACATAGAAATGAATCAATTTTTGGTATGAATATTTTTGGTGACTGTTTGTTATTGTATTGGGTTGTACTTGTACATAACTTGAATAGGCCATGTGGTGTTGATAAAATCTCGATGGCCACATTTTGTTCAGAAGATCAACCCATCCTCGTCCGAGCTCTCGAAAGTCTTAAGATGACCACAGTTGTGAGGTATTGATAGTTAGTACTAGTAGGGGATCAAAACACATTATGACTTACATTATGATATGTAGCATCAGTTTTAGAAAATGTGATTGGCGTAAATAGTTTTAGACGGTCGTTGTAAGTTAAAACGGTTTTAAATGAAAGTGGCATGCATATGGGAAAGCACAAGGTTAATATGACTTGTTTACTCTTTACCTAACCATACTTTTTCTGTTTCACCATCGTTAGTAGTTAGTTAGTTAGTTAATTAGTTACACCCACCATGCATTAGGCCTTGCCTACTTCCCATATTGTGCTATATTACCTAACTTCTTGTTAATATCTGCTTGTTTTTCGTTGTTAGTTACTCTATTTTTGACATTCTACCTACCTTTGTTAGGTTTCTTAAATTTAATTACTCTATTCATTCTTTCCATTTTACATTAATGTTCACAGTTTGTGATTCGACCACGCTACTATGAATGTGAAACCACCAATCTCTTCGACTATTGCCTGCTGGACATTATTCATTAACGGTTGATTTTAGGTAACTATCATAATTTAAGATTTAAAACCTCAATAAATTATCTTAATTCTTAAAAGATGCCCAAAAAATTTCAAACTTCTCTTAATTTTGGTATTTGATTTGTTTCAACGTAACCCGTAAATTAGCTCCATGTCTACCTTTTTATAAAAATTATAAAATTCTTAAATATAGAGTTTAATATAAGTATAAAACTTCGTGTCAAAAAAATAATATATAAGTATAAAACAACATTATAAAAATTTGACACCGAAATTTTTTATTCCTAGGTTCGCTCGACTAACTTTAGAGTTTTTTCGCATTACATTTTGTTGATACGAGTAGTATTTTGAATCCCTTTAAACACTAGTCATATAAGTCTATCGATGAACCTCTTCAACGGGTTACGCCACCCGAATATCCTATTCGGTTCAGTGGAGTATTACACACCCCCATTTGAAGAACGCAACGTGCTCGACTCCTCGTTACATCTGACCGTAGCCGAGCCAAACCAGCAATCCTCCCCCGCTAGGTTGGTGACCCGGGTATTCCAGACCACATGCTCACCAAACGGTCTCAGGGTTACTCTGATACCATTTGTAACACACGGCCCAAACTTATGACCGGAAATGTTAGCCACGGTAGCTCGACATGCTGTGTACTGATCCTACGGACCAACGTGTACTTTTTCATGTCAACTCTTTTTTTAAAAAAAAAATTTATAAGGTAATAAAACCCTTTTTTTTTTCAATATCATATTAGTCGCCCCAAAAAATTAATAATATTAAATTTCTTAAATTTTAAGGATAGTTAGACTTGCAATAGTCACATTTTACCTGTTTTCTATTTTATAACCTAACAATCCATAATCACAAGATTCACAACCTAATATTTCAATCTTATCTTAATTTAAAATTAAAACTAACCGAAATAACATCATTAATTATTAAATTAAGTTTAAAAAAACAATAAAGAGAGTTTCTAATCTAACTGCCACAGTTTCGGAGTTTGGTGAGAGAAGCCGTTGAATAACGTATTTTAATGAGGCAAATAAAAAAGCGTAAATAAATGAATTTAATAAGAAAAAAACCAACGAAACAAACAAAAAGCCGTTATGGAATTTTGTAGATCAGTTATATTATTAAACCTAAACCCCCACACCAACAGCGCATTCAGTTATAACTCCTTCCCTTATTTCCACCTCTTTCCCCTCTTTATATAACTTTACCAATTCACAATTTCTCAATCTCAATCCACCTCTATAATCTCATTTCATATAATTTTTACAAATCTCGATTACTGTTGTAATCTTGAACGTTCATGATGGTACCAGAGAAGGCCGGACGAGAGGAGGTGGCAGTTTCGGATCGGGTAAAAGGGTCGTGGACACCCCAAGAGGATGCCACATTGACAAAACTGGTGGAACAACATGGTCCTAGAAATTGGACCGCTATTAGTATGGGCATTCCGGGACGGTCTGGTAAATCTTGTAGGCTCAGATGGTGTAACCAACTTAGCCCAGATGTGCAGCACCGTCCCTTTAGTCCTGGTGAGGATGACAAAATTATTAAAGCTCATGCCATACACGGGAATAAGTGGGCAACTATAGCCCGCTTATTACCTGGGAGAACAGACAACGCGATCAAGAACCATTGGAATTCCACCCTACGCAAGAAGCGGGCGGGGGAAACCTCTGACTCAGGGGAGTCAAAGCGCCCACGGGTTGAGGACCCTCCCGAGTTGGGTCAGGAACAAGAGGAGGAGAGTGGGGTGGGGAAATCAGAAGAGCCTGAGACGTTGTTGACATTGCTGCCGCCAGGAGGGAATGTGGTTATGCCAAGTGGAGGCAGAGGCGGAGGCGGAGGCGAGGATGAAGAGGGGGGCGTTGAGGTGAAGAAGGGTATAGAGGAATTTGACGGAGGTGTGAAGATGTTGAGATATAACAGCATAGGAAGAGAAGAGACATGTTGGATGAATTTGATGCAGAAAATGATAGCAGAAGAGGTTAAGAATTATATTGATAGGCTTTTGAAGAAGACTGAGGAGAAGGATGATAGCCCCATTTCGGAATTACAGTTACTGCATCATCAGAAATAACTGCCCTGCCATATTTTTCCTTGAAAATGAATTTTCTATTAGTAGGCCATCTTCTGAAATGAGGTTGTAGAGATATTCGGGTTCCGGTGAATCACTTATTCATTGGTATAATGTGATAAATAATTTCGATATAAATTAAGATAAGTGGCTTGTTGCAACTTGCCGTCTTAACTGAGAATTTGTGAATATTAAATTAATGCACTGTATAATTTTGAGCCAACGATGGCTACGATGTTATGGATACGCGCGGCACGGCTAATGCAGACCAGTGTACAAAGCACCAAATACACACGGTCATTTGAAAACAAATTACAAATGCCAGTATATATAAAGTGCGGTTCTTAAAAATTGAACCCTCACAACCAATTTGGGAAACCCAAAAATCTTGCCTTTACTAGGTTCTGTTAACCAAATTGTTTTGACATAGAAAGTTATATTTTATATGCAGCGGATTTGGTTTATGTACACAATTTTACAATTTAAGTACAATCTACCAACGGTGAGCTAAAATGAAGAGGTTCACCGTTCACCTCATGCCAATTATTTTTTTTACGAACCATACAAACCTTTCCAACAAGGGCAGGTCTTACTTGTGTTGTGAGACAAGGTGGCCTAGGTGGGGCACCCTTCATGAGCTTGTGACGGACCCAAAATTTGAAGGTTCATAACATGGGCCACAAACAAAGAAAATGCACACTTTATTGTGTTTCTCAATATAAAAATTGTACTTGCTCTTAGAATCCATAATTCCATATACATCCAAGCTCAAACCCAAATAGTTGATGCTACAAAATTTACAGTGAAAATGTGGTGTTTAATTCCATATATGTTTAATTGAAGTATAACATATGAGACAATTAACCATTGAACGAACCAATAATAGTTTTGAACCGTGAAGTAGACCGTCTCTAACAATCTGAAACAATTCCTAGCGGAAGAAAACCACATCCAAGGCAAATAGTACTTGCTACAAATAGACCAGGGCGGAGCCAGGATTCGAAACTATATAGGGCTGAATTAAATTAACATATATTATATATATATAAACAAAATTTTTTTGGTAAAAAATTTCGTGGAACAGGTATTATGAGCTATATTATATTACTAGTCAAAATGATAATGTATTCAATTCCGTCTACAATTAAAATATTTATTTATTCGAAAAGAAGTAGTTTCCGATTGACAAGAATCTCTTGTTACGTTCAACCATCCATTAAAATAACTAAAAAAAAATTAATATAATAGGAGTACTTTTACAAAATAAATAATTAACAAATTTCCCAAATTAAAAGATATTTTAATTACTAAATATTTTGAAATTGCCAAAAAATATTCATCTCTTTCATAAACAAAACAATATGCTTTTTTAATATCGTTAGTTGTAACTTTTGTATTTCTGTAAAATCAAAGTCAAATATATATTTATCTCGAAAAAGAAAGACATCATATATAAAAATATAAAAGTAATATTGATTTAAACTTTTATCAACGTGAAATTTATATCCTAGTCTAAAATTTAAACAATCTTGATTTTAATAATGACTAGTCATAATGAATCTTAAAAGAAAAAAAATTGAAAAAAATTATTCAATGTAAGACTCGAACACATAACCTTAAGATGCGATCTCCACAACCATTTGTGCTACTATAATAATATGTTTAGATTAACGCTAAATTTTATTTATTTCTAAATTCTTATAGGGCTAAAGCCCATACAGCCCAAAGGCTGGCTCCGCCCCTTTAATAGACCAAACAACTTTTGCAAACGTGACAATTCATGTGGAGCTTTGCAATTCAAGGGAAGTACAAATTCCGTGATTTAGGGTAAGCAACCAAGAGGTCAATTAGGTAACCAAAAGAAACCCACATAAAAATTCTACCATCCGTCCATATAATTATAACCCAACTATGTCCCTCATAAATTACCTCAACACCATCTAGTATATCGCGCAAAAGCACTATCGCGCAAAAGCAATAAGCAGTTGTTTAAGATAACTCCCATGAAAGCATAACATCATGGACAAATCAATTGATCCATAAGGAACATGGCCAGCCACAACAAGCCTGATTGCTATGCAGCAGCCATGGATCAGTTCATATTGTCCATGATTCCATCAATGGCAGCACTTCCCTCAATTCCGAAATAACCTACCGCAATTGCACAAAATTTACAGGAAGCACATAAATACAGCACATCGCAAACAAAACAGCCTTGTCGCGGCGGCGTAACTAATCTGTGACTCAAATCCAACTCAATCATCCAGATGAAGTGAAAGAACTGCAAACATCAATATCACAGCAAGCAAACAATTCCTAGCGGAAGAAAACCACATCCAAAGCAATTTGCCATTATAGAATTTAAATGAAACTGATCACCATTTATGAACCGTTCAAGAAGAGTAAGCTAAACTCTGCAACTTCTGTGCAGTCCCAATTTATTTAAAAGTAAAAAAGCATGAGCTTCAAACACAAAATCATCAGAATACTAGTAATATTTTAATTTCAAAAGACCAAATACCTTCAATTAAACAAAACCCTAAACAATTGTTCAAGACATTATACGAAAAAATATAGGGAGAGATTGATAACAGTTCCAAAATAACACGTCATTAGACCGTGTTCAAAACTCTGAAACATTCGTTATCATTTCCAATTATCATATAAATCTCACAATTGTTCTCACTAATTAAATTTCCAACTACCAATTAACATGAACTTAAACCCAATAAAACAGACAATTACAATTAAACAATGTTAACCAGTCAAGAACGGATTAGATTTTCAAACCCTAGAACACCATTAACCTATTTAATCCCAGGCTAGTAACAAAACAGATACTCGATCGATAGTTAAGTGTAATCGGCTCAAATAAAGCAGAAAACAAGATGAAAAGGAAGAAATGAAGCAAAACATTAAGAATGAAAATTAATGAAGAAGATCCAGTGTAGCAAAGCGAAAAGAGTACATTTATGTTTAAAACCTTAATCCCTAACATAAGAAGATAAGATCTAAACAGTAATAATAATAATAAGAAACAAATTAAAAAACGAAACCAAGAAATGATAAGATAGCATCATCTGATTGAAACAAACAATCTTCATCATCTACTTGGATCTCTGTCTCATCTTTCGTCTCTTCCTCTTCAATCTCCTCATACGCTTCTTCTTCCACTACAATTAAACGAAAACACTTCATTAAAGCAATCAATTAATTATAATACAAAACAATTATTCGTAATAAAATGATAACGAAAGATGTCAGTAATTGGGTGAGAAATTACCTTGGCTCTCATGGTGACGGAATTGGAAAAAAATCAAATATCAAAACCCTAGCAAGTGTAGTGATAACTGCGGTGGGAGAGAACTGGAAGAGGGGGAGATATGGGGTAGCGGCGTCTTATGTAGTGATTTATACTGAAACCCTACATTTTTATTAGTTGGACTTCTAGACTTATGGACTTCTAACTCTATTGGGCTTAACCTGTCTTCTATTGTTGTTCTTTTTTTGACCAAAACCCGCGCCGGGTTCGATTTCTTAAAGGTTACTATTAGGAGTTAGGGGGTGTTTGATTGAGGGTATGGAATGGAATGATTTTAAATCCGTGCAAATTGCACGGGTTTGTTATTTTATACTTCGTATTATGTTATTACTAAGTTGTTTTATTGGGATGATCTTTAATTGTGTTTATGTAAGATAATATTTCACATGCTCGTTTATGATGTTGTTAATGACATGTGTCACATATCTTGCATATGGATGGCAATTTGTTCAATACCGAACCGAAACCGAACCGATCCTAGGGAAATTTACCGATCCAAATCCATCGTTTGAAAACCCATATCCATATCCATTAGTTGGAACCCGAATCCAAATCCACCAAAAAATACCGAACCGAATCCACGCCGATCCATTTCATATCCATAACCGAACTGATCCACCCGATCCACTTAAGATCCATAACCGACCCGAAACGATTCATATCCACCTTTAACCCGATCCAAATTTGATCCATATCCATTTTTTCCCAGATTCAGACCCATTTAAAATACAAAATCGACCCAAATTTTTTTCACAAGCGAAATACTAATATTAATTAATATCAGTTTTTTTCTAAAAAAATATTATTATTAGGATTATTTCATGAGAATAATCCATCCTATTTAATTCATCCTTAGACTTTTATGGTAAGAAGGGTGGATATGGATATGGGTTTTCAAACGATGGATTTGGATCGGTAAATTTCCCTCGGATCGGTTCGGTTTCGGTTCGGTATTGAACAAATTGCCATCCATATGCAAGATATGTGACACATGTCATTAACAACATCATAAACGAGCATGTGAAATATTATCTTACATAAACACAATTAAAGATCATCCCAATAAAACAACTTAGTAATAACATGAATTAATTTGGAATTATTGATAGGATGAAGTGATATTTGCAGGGCACCCATAGGATGGATTATTCACATGAAATAATTAATTTTTTTATGAGGGGTTTTGTAAAAGCCCGTATTTTCGTAAAATCTAATTTAAACATTTAAAATTATTAATTTTTTTATGAGGGGTTTGGGCAAGGTTCATAGCGTTTTTCATGTTTCCCAGCTCCGTAAGTATGTTAGTGACCCAAGTCATGTTCTGCCTAGAGAGATCGAGAACTTGGAGCCGAGTCTTGCTTTCGAGGAGCGTCCCGTGAAGATCCTAGACCGTCAGTATAGGAAGCTTAGGAGCAAGGTGGTGCCGCTGGTGAAGATCCTTTGGCGTTGCGGTGATGTTGAGGAGCAGACATGGGAGACTGAGGCATCGATGTGTATCGCGCATCCTTCCCTTTTCGATTGAGGTATAGTTAGTTAGAAGTTATCTTCGTTCGAGTTTCGAGGACGAAACTTTTTGAAGTTGGGGTGATTGTAACAGCCCGTATTTTCATAAAATCTAATTTAAACATTTAAAATTATTTTATGTAATAAAATAATATTTTAATAATTTATATCGAAAGATTTTAATTTAATAAGTAAGATCCGTCTTAAGAACCTCAAGTCCTTAAGACGAATACAAACTTGGCAAGGTTAAGTTCCCGACTTAAATATCCGTTCTAATTTCCTAACCCCATAATACGGAAAGGACGACCCACTGGTACCCTACTTAAATCATATGTCGACATAACTCCTTCCTCAAGAATTCATTTTACAGTAACTTAGTTTTTTCACAAAACCTCCATTTTATTCATCTCTTTTTGAGAAATCCTTCATCATCCGTCCATCGATTTGAGGTAACGATAACATTTTCGGAATCCTCATTCAATTTCCAAGCCATCTATCACTTTAGTTTTCCATTTCTTTCACTTCGAAAAATCTGTCCATTTTGGTAAGGAATCGTTTATGTCCTAAATTCCGTTTTCTTTGTTTGTAGGAGTGGGATTAGACGATCCGGAGGTCGATAGCTACTTGGTTGAGGAAGATCTTTAGCCGGAAAAGCTTGCAAGGTGACGATAATGAGATAACTCGGCCTTTATGTGTATATTAGCACTTTTGTTGTGTTTCACCTTAAAGTTTCTGATTTTGTTCAAAGGATCATGTTTATTGAACTTAGAAGCATGCCTAGGATTGTTCTTATGTGAGAAATCCATGCCTCATGATGTTGTTATATGTTCATATGCCATTTTCAGTTTTCTCAAAGTTAAGACGGATACATTGAAATGATCGTTTGAGGATTGTTATGGGACTTATGTGCTGATAGATTAGTAGTATTTGGTGTTTGATAATGTTGAGTAAACATCACATGAATCGATTTGTAAGTTTTGGTGTTGAATGATTTAGTTTTGAGGAAGGCTGAAATCGCGATTTTTCGTATCAGGCTCTCTGAGCCGGTCGACCGACCGGCTGGGAGTGCTATTTCGTGTTTTATGAGTTTTGAGATTTTTGGCTTAAGACTGCCAGCCGGCCGACCGGCTGCCTGCCGACCGGCTGGTAGTCTCTTGTGTGTTGTATTTTGCGAAAAACCTTAAGTAGAAAGGGATCCCAGCCGGCAGACCGGCCGCCTGCCAGCCGGTTGGGAGTGCGTTTGGGATTTGGGTTACGAAACTTGCGAAGGCTAGGGAATAGGGTTCCCAGCCGGCCGACCGGCTGCCTGCCGACCGGCTGGGAGTCCATGTGTTGTTTTGTGCAAAAGTGAAAGGGAAGGTTGAGAGGTCACCAGCCGGCCGACCGGCTGCCTGCCGACCGGCTGGGGACCCCTGTAGGCTATTTTGAGTTTTGTAATTTAATCGTAACTTTCAAATGATTAATCGGTTTTGGTTGAAACTCGTTTCGTATATCCGTGACATGTATTTGAGGTCCCCGGAGGATAGGCAACATTATATTGGGTTCGGGAATGGAGTAAGGATAGAGACCCCCCGGTCGGGTAACCGAAAGGGAAACCGGCTCTCCCTCATCTTAGTTCCCGGGGTCAATTAAGTGTTGATTAGAAGTTAAAGGTAGAACTTTTAGAAGAGTTCATAGACTTGGATGATATTGTTTTGATGCGTATTAAGTTATGCCTTAAGCTGGCCTCTGAACTTAATACGTAGATTGTTTGTCGTGTATGGGAACATGCGTTGAGTTTTCGCCTCTGAGTTCCATACATGTCTGTTTGTCGTGTCTGGGACATGCGTTGAGTTTTCGCCTCTGAGTCCAGACATGTATGTGTGATCGCGTCAGGACATGCCTTAAGCTGGCCTCTGAGTCTGACGAGTAGAACAACTGCACGACGGGGCAGTCAGGTTGTCATACCTTACCCGGAGTGCAGGTGTTTGGTGCTAGAACATGCGTTGAGTTTTCGCCTCTGAGTTTAGTACCTTGTGATGTAGTAGGGGAACATGCGTTGAGTTTTCGCCTCTGAGTTCCTTACTTGTGATAGTGAATTGAATGCTAGAACATGCGTTGAGTTTTCGCCTCTGAGTCTAGTGTTCTGTAATAGCCGGTCCATGCGTTGAGTTTTCGCCTCTGAGTCCTCGCTTGATATTGTGAACTTGGTATTTAGGTTATGCGTTAAGATGTCGCCTCTGAACCTTTATACTTGCTGAATGTTTGGTAATTAGGTTATGTCTTAAGTTGACCGCTGAACCTCTTTGCTTGATGTTATATCTGCTTGCCTTAGAGATTGGTACAGTGTCAGATATGCATGTTGAAGTTAATGGTTATGTTGCTTGAGTTGTGGTTTGATCATCCAAGGCATTGGATGACTCTTAGTTCGGTTTCATAAATAGTTGGATTGAAAGACCCCCCGACTGGGCAACCAGTAGGGAAACCGGCTCTCCTTCCTAACGGTTTATGAAGTTGGTTGAGAGCCGTGCACTAGAGTCTGTATGATAGTAAGAGATCAGATGATGAGATATTTATGCTTCACATGTTGATATGTGTTGGAGTATCCTGTATTGTTTTATGTGTTTCGTGTTGTCACAAAAGGTGGCTAGGAGAACTCTAGTCACTCCCCACTGATTGTGGCGTACATGTTTTCATGTATGTAGGTACATGCTGGTTGGAGATGGGTTCACGAGAGGGCTAGCGAGTGATGATCCTGCTGTCATCATATGACTTACCTTATATCGCCTAGCTAGACTCTTAGACTTTCATACTTTCGTTTTGGTGCCTGTAGGGATGTTCCATCCCAGGCTGATGTACATATTTGTTTTTGATACGTAGAACTGCTACTTATCTATTTGGGTTTTATTTCAGTTTCAGCTTCTGTTCAGTTTAAGACTTCTCGCATGTTGTTTAGTTTGTTAAAAAGTTTTAATTCCGCTGCATTTTTGGTACTTGGTATGTTTATATTTTCGCTTTCGCGAGGGGTTTTACAGTTGGTATCAGAGCATTATTGCTCCCGACGCACTCATGTGACCCTCAACCTTAACTTGACCAAATAAACAAATAATGAATGAGAGATGGGTAGATCTAAGGACTTATTTTGTAGTCTATTTGTGATTGCTAATTGCTAAGCTAATACTTGTTTTCTCTTTTGAAGGATGGTGAGACCTAGGGCTGCTGATAACATTGTGCTGCAAGCAATTCAGCATTTGCTTGAGACTCAGAGACAGCAAGCAGGGAATGTTCCACCTCCTCCACCGCCAGGCAACGAGGCTAATCGTCCTGATAGTTTCTCATGGATAGCTTCGCAGATGTCCCGTAGCCACGTGAAGACATATGGTGGCGAGGTTGATCCGGTAGCTCTTACCGAGTGGTTCAGAGAGATGGAAAAGAGCTTCAGTATGTATTCGGTGGGTAGAGAGGATAGAGTGCGGCTAGCCACTCACTTTCTTACCCTTGAGGCCGATAGGTGGTGGGCGTTGACAGGACCTACTTTCACTCTTGATCCTTTGTTCGATTGGGATGCTTTTAAGGATAAGCTCGAGACGAGGTTCTATCCTAAAGAGCTCAGATCACAGCGACTCAAAGAATTCATGGATTTAAAGCAAGGCAAGATGTCAGTTCAGGAGTTCACAGACCGTTTCAATCAACTAGCTCACTTCGCATCGAGATTTGTCAGAGATGAGGCTGAGAGAGTCTACTTTTACCGTGGCAAGCTAGGACCGCGCATCGAGAGCATGGTACGTCGAGACTCGACTTCTTTTGTGGAGGTATATGATGATGCTATTTGGGCCGAGGGTTCTATTCGTGCCATAGATGCTGAGACCCGTGCCGCTACTTCTAGTGTGACTCCTCACCAGAGATCAGTGTACCAGGGGAAGAGACCATTTGTTCCTTCTACTTCTTCGCCTTCTTCTCAGAAGAAGCGTTTTGAGAGGTTCTCTGCTCCGGTTGCTAAGACCACATTTCACACCGACACTGCTTCTACTGTTTGCCGTCGTTGTGGTAAACCGCTTCATCCAGGGTTTGATTGTTTCAAGAATGCCTATAAGTGTTATACTTGTAATGGATATGGGCATAGGTCCTTTGATTGTCCTGAGAAGGATACTGTTCTTGGCAAGGCTGCCACTGCTGCTGCAGCGACCAGAGGAGGAAAGCCGAAGGGGAAGATCTTCGTGATGACTAGGGCTGAGGCAGAGGCTCATCCAGATATTGTTGCCGGTATCTTTTCTGTTCTTGGCGCTGAGTGCCTTATTTTGTTCGATACTGGAGCTTCTTTATCATTTATATCGGATCAGTTCGCCGACCGTCTAGCTCTTAAGTCTTCATTGGTTGAGGAGACTTCTATTTCCTTACCTTCTGGAGACGTGTTTTCCTGTTTTTCGTCCCATAGGGATGTTCCTATTATTATTGGTCAAGCCACTTTTCCAGCGGACTTACTGAGATTTCCTCTCGAGGAGTTTGACATTATCCTCGGTATGGATTGGTTATCGCGATACCATGCTCGCTTCGAGTGTCGCGACCAGAAAATCTGCTTGAGGAGTTCTTCAGGAGTTCGTGTTTCCTATAGGGGAACTCGCCCTAAAAAGGGTGTCCGAGTGATTTCTTCGATGAAAGCTTCTCATCTTCTTAGGAAGGGTTGCCAAGCCTTCCTGTGTGTTGTTACAGCTGCTAAGCCATCGCTACCGAAGCTTGAGGATGTAGCCATTGTTCGTGAGTATCCAGATGTTTTCCCAGATGACTTGCCAGGGATACCGCCAGAGAGAGATGTGGAGTTTACCATAGAGCTTGTTCCGGGTACCGGACCGATTTCCAAAGCTCCTTACCGTATGGCTCCGCTAGATTTGAAAGATTTGAAGCAGCAATTGGAAGAGATGATCGAGAAAGGTTTCATTAGACCTAGTGCTTCTCCGTGGGGTGCCCCCGTTTTGTTCGTTAAGAAGAAAGATGGTTCCATGAGACTTTGCATTGACTATAGAGAGCTGAACCGAGTGACCGTGAAGAACAGATATCCTTTGCCTAGGATAGATGACTTGTTTGATCAGTTGAGAGGTGCTTCGAGGTTTTCTAAGATTGATCTTCGATCGGGTTATCATCAGATTCCAGTGAGAGAGGCTGATATTGCGAAGACTGCTTTTCGTACCAGATATGGGCATTTTGAGTTCGTGGTCATGCCTTTTGGGTTGACTAATGCACCTGCTATCTTCATGGATCAGATGAATCGTACCTTCAGTGAGTATCTTGACACTTGTGTTGTGGAGTTTATCGATGACATTCTCATTTATTCGAAGACCGATGAGGAACATGCTGAGCATCTTCGATTGATTCTTGGGATATTGCGTCGACAGAAGTGGTTCGCGAAGTTCTCTAAGTGTGAGTTTTGGCTACCTAAGGTTGCATTTCTTGGACATGTGATATCTAGTGAGGGAGTTATGGTTGATTCCGCGAAGATTGAGGCCGTGGTTGAGTGGGAGAGTCCCAAAGATGTTGGAGAGATCCGTAGTTTCCTTGGATTGGCTGGTTATTATCGTAGATTTGTTCAAGATTTCTCCAGATTAGCTCGCCCGATGACTCAGTTATTGAAGAAGGAAGCTAAGTTTGTTTGGACCGACAAGTGTGAGAGTTCTTTCCAGGAGTTGAAGACCAGATTGACTTCCGCCCCCGTGTTAGCTTTGCCAGAGATTGGAGTTGACTTCGATGTTTATTGTGATGCTTCGATGTTAGGGCTAGGATGTGTACTGATGCAAAGTGGGAAGGTGATAGCCTATTCATCTAGACAGTTGAGAGTTCATGAGGTGAACTATCCGACACATGATTTGGAGTTGGCTGCAGTCGTTCATGCTTTGAAGATGTGGCGACATTACCTGATTGGATCCCATTGCCGTATTTTCACAGATCACAAGAGTCTTAAGTACATCTTTACCCAGAAAGACCTTAACATAAGACAGAGACGTTGGCTAGAGTTGGTGAAAGATTACGACATCGAGTTGTTATATCATGAGGGAAAAGCCAATGTGGTTGCAGATGCGCTTAGCCGCAAGACTTCTCACTCGATGAGTGCCATGAGAGTATTACCCGATGAGTTGTGTTCCGAGTTCCGGAAGCTGAGGTTAGAGATGGTGGGTAGTGGTTTCGATTGGTTAGCTGCTATGACTGCCGAGCCGTCTTTATATTGGGAGATTCGCCAGAGTTTACCTTCAGATGCCGATTTCAAGAAGTTCGAGGCTAAGATTTCGAGTGGTGTTGCACCTGACTTGGTGATTGATACTGATGGTTTCCTTAGGTTCCGTGGTAGGATGTATGTTCCAGATGTGCCAGATCTGAGGAAGAGGGTTCTTGATGAGGCTCATTTGTCACCGTATTCAGTTCATCCGGGTAGAGAAAAGATGCACAAGGACTTAGGACTTATCTTTTGGTGGCCCGGGATGAAGAAGGACATTCTGGATTATGTTAGTAGGTGCTTGACTTGTTAACAAGTTAAGATAGAGCATAGAAGGCCTGGTGGTTTGCTACAGCCGCTTCCCGTTCCTCAGTGGAAGTGGGAGTGTATATCTATGGACTTCGTTACAGCATTGCCTAAGACAGTTGGAGGCAAATATGCGATTTGGGTTATTGTGGATCGTCTAACTAAGTGTGCCAGATTCGTGCCGATCAGAGAGACGTGGGACATGGATCGTTTAGCTAGGGCTTATATTGCTGAGATAGTCCGCTATCATGGCGTCCCGAGGGAGATAGTTTCAGATCGAGATCCGAGATTTTGTTCCAGGTTCTGGAAGGCTTTGCAGGAGGCTATGGGTAGCCGTTTGTTGATGAGCACCGCATTTCATGCCGCGACCGATGGTCAGTCCGAGAGGACTATACAGACACTGGAGGATTTGCTCCGCGCTTGTGCCCTTGATTTTCAGAGTTCTTGGGAGTAGTGTTTGCCGTTGGTAGAGTTTTCTTACAACAACAGTTATCATGCTTCCATCGGTATGGCTCCGTACGAGGCTCTTTATGGTAGGAAGTGCCGTAGTCCGATTTGTTGGGACCAGGCTAGTGACGTTCGTGACCTAGGACCGGACCAGTTAGCTGCTACTATCGATCAGGTCCAGCTTATCAGAGGTAGGATGAAGGCCGCACAGGATCGGCAGAAATCCTATGCTGATGTTCGCCGTAGACCCTTAGAGTTTGAGGTGGGTGACCGAGTCTTCTTGAGAGTTTTTCCGATGAAGGGTGTTAAGAGGTTTGCAGTTAAGGGCAAGTTGAGTCCTAAGTATATTGGACCTTTTGAGATCGTGAAGAGGATTGGTGCTGCTGCTTACCGTTTGGACTTGCCTCCTGGTTTGGGCAAGGTTCATAGCGTTTTTCATGTTTCCCAGCTCCGTAAGTATGTTAGTGACCCAAGTCATGTTCTGCCTAGAGAGATCGAGAACTTGGAGCCGAGTCTTGCTTTCGAGGAGCGTCCCGTGAAGATCCTAGACCGTCAGTATAGGAAGCTTAGGAGCAAGGTGGTGCCGCTGGTGAAGATCCTTTGGCGTTGCGGTGATGTTGAGGAGCAGACATGGGAGACTGAGGCATCGATGTGTATCGCGCATCCTTCCCTTTTCGATTGAGGTATAGTTAGTTAGAAGTTATCTTCGTTCGAGTTTCGAGGACGAAACTTTTTGAAGTTGGGGTGATTGTAACAGCCCGTATTTTCATAAAATCTAATTTAAACATTTAAAATTATTTTATGTAATAAAATAATATTTTAATAATTTATATCGAAAGATTTTAATTTAATAAGTAAGATCCGTCTTAAGAACCTCAAGTCCTTAAGACGAATACAAACTTGGCAAGGTTAAGTTCCCGACTTAAATATCCGTTCTAATTTCCTAACCCCATAATACGGAAAGGACGACCCACTGGTACCCTACTTAAATCATATGTCGACATAACTCCTTCCTCAAGAATTCATTTTACAGTAACTTAGTTTTTTCACAAAACCTCCATTTTATTCATCTCTTTTTGAGAAATCCTTCATCATCCGTCCATCGATTTGAGGTAACGATAACATTTTCGGAATCCTCATTCAATTTCCAAGCCATCTATCACTTTAGTTTTCCATTTCTTTCACTTCGAAAAATCTGTCCATTTTGGTAAGGAATCGTTTATGTCCTAAATTCCGTTTTCTTTGTTTGTAGGAGTGGGATTAGACGATCCGGAGGTCGATAGCTACTTGGTTGAGGAAGATCTTTAGCCGGAAAAGCTTGCAAGGTGACGATAATGAGATAACTCGGCCTTTATGTGTATATTAGCACTTTTGTTGTGTTTCACCTTAAAGTTTCTGATTTTGTTCAAAGGATCATGTTTATTGAACTTAGAAGCATGCCTAGGATTGTTCTTATGTGAGAAATCCATGCCTCATGATGTTGTTATATGTTCATATGCCATTTTCAGTTTTCTCAAAGTTAAGACGGATACATTGAAATGATCGTTTGAGGATTGTTATGGGACTTATGTGCTGATAGATTAGTAGTATTTGGTGTTTGATAATGTTGAGTAAACATCACATGAATCGATTTGTAAGTTTTGGTGTTGAATGATTTAGTTTTGAGGAAGGCTGAAATCGCGATTTTTCGTATCAGGCTCTCTGAGCCGGTCGACCGACCGGCTGGGAGTGCTATTTCGTGTTTTATGAGTTTTGAGATTTTTGGCTTAAGACTGCCAGCCGGCCGACCGGCTGCCTGCCGACCGGCTGGTAGTCTCTTGTGTGTTGTATTTTGCGAAAAACCTTAAGTAGAAAGGGATCCCAGCCGGCAGACCGGCCGCCTGCCAGCCGGTTGGGAGTGCGTTTGGGATTTGGGTTACGAAACTTGCGAAGGCTAGGGAATAGGGTTCCCAGCCGGCCGACCGGCTGCCTGCCGACCGGCTGGGAGTCCATGTGTTGTTTTGTGCAAAAGTGAAAGGGAAGGTTGAGAGGTCACCAGCCGGCCGACCGGCTGCCTGCCGACCGGCTGGGGACCCCTGTAGGCTATTTTGAGTTTTGTAATTTAATCGTAACTTTCAAATGATTAATCGGTTTTGGTTGAAACTCGTTTCGTATATCCGTGACATGTATTTGAGGTCCCCGGAGGATAGGCAACATTATATTGGGTTCGGGAATGGAGTAAGGATAGAGACCCCCCGGTCGGGTAACCGAAAGGGAAACCGGCTCTCCCTCATCTTAGTTCCCGGGGTCAATTAAGTGTTGATTAGAAGTTAAAGGTAGAACTTTTAGAAGAGTTCATAGACTTGGATGATATTGTTTTGATGCGTATTAAGTTATGCCTTAAGCTGGCCTCTGAACTTAATACGTAGATTGTTTGTCGTGTATGGGAACATGCGTTGAGTTTTCGCCTCTGAGTTCCATACATGTCTGTTTGTCGTGTCTGGGACATGCGTTGAGTTTTCGCCTCTGAGTCCAGACATGTATGTGTGATCGCGTCAGGACATGCCTTAAGCTGGCCTCTGAGTCTGACGAGTAGAACAACTGCACGACGGGGCAGTCAGGTTGTCATACCTTACCCGGAGTGCAGGTGTTTGGTGCTAGAACATGCGTTGAGTTTTCGCCTCTGAGTTTAGTACCTTGTGATGTAGTAGGGGAACATGCGTTGAGTTTTCGCCTCTGAGTTCCTTACTTGTGATAGTGAATTGAATGCTAGAACATGCGTTGAGTTTTCGCCTCTGAGTCTAGTGTTCTGTAATAGCCGGTCCATGCGTTGAGTTTTCGCCTCTGAGTCCTCGCTTGATATTGTGAACTTGGTATTTAGGTTATGCGTTAAGATGTCGCCTCTGAACCTTTATACTTGCTGAATGTTTGGTAATTAGGTTATGTCTTAAGTTGACCGCTGAACCTCTTTGCTTGATGTTATATCTGCTTGCCTTAGAGATTGGTACAGTGTCAGATATGCATGTTGAAGTTAATGGTTATGTTGCTTGAGTTGTGGTTTGATCATCCAAGGCATTGGATGACTCTTAGTTCGGTTTCATAAATAGTTGGATTGAAAGACCCCCCGACTGGGCAACCAGTAGGGAAACCGGCTCTCCTTCCTAACGGTTTATGAAGTTGGTTGAGAGCCGTGCACTAGAGTCTGTATGATAGTAAGAGATCAGATGATGAGATATTTATGCTTCACATGTTGATATGTGTTGGAGTATCCTGTATTGTTTTATGTGTTTCGTGTTGTCACAAAAGGTGGCTAGGACAACTCTAGTCACTCCCCACTTATTGTGGCGTACATGTTTTCATGTATGTAGGTACATGCTGGTTGGAGATGGGTTCACGAGAGGGCTAGCGAGTGATGATCCTGCTGTCATCATATGACTTACCTTATATCGCCTAGCTAGACTCTTAGACTTTCATACTTTCGTTTTGGTGCCTGTAGGGATGTTCCATCCCAGGCTGATGTACATATTTGTTTTTGATACTTAGAACTGCTACTTATCTATTTGGGTTTTATTTCAGTTTCAGCTTCTGTTCAGTTTAAGACTTCTCGCATGTTGTTTAGTTTGTTAAAAAGTTTTAATTTCGCTGCATTTTTGGTACTTTGTATGTTTATATTTTCGCTTTCGCGAGGGGTTTTACAGGTTTAATCCCCGGGCCCATACATTCTCGCACCACCACATGGACCATGTAAACCACTCTTCGGCTCTTCGCGGCTGTAGCAGCCAAGTGGTCATCGAACCTTAGACCTCTCAACTCCTTCATCTCTGCAAGCTTTAAGGTTTAAGCTCAGTTACCATTGGACTAACATCACTTGGTTGTTTATTATTATTATTATTATTATTATTATTATTATTATTATTATTATTATTTTATTATTATTATTATTATTATTATTATTATTATTATTATTATTATTATTATTATTATTATTTCTTGCAAGTGTAAATTTGGTTCTCCTTATTTTTTACTTTTAAGTATTTTAATTTAATTTGACTAGAGATTGATTTCGTCCCAACTCCCAACTTCCAAAGGTAGGTCTATACTCTATACTACATATCTGCATTTTAACTACTTTTAAGTTTTACAATAATAAAGCTCATAAACTATTGATAACACTAATGATCCTATCACTACTAAATGCTCAAATTATCTTTTAAGACGAACTAAATTATTATTAGGAAAAACCTTGTTCTTTTGAATTTAAATTTGCTGAACTAAACTTATATCTCCTGAGATGAACTTAGAGGAGCTGACTTGAACCTGAACTTGTAGGAATTGAACTAAACTTATTGGAGTTGAACTGGATTTATAGAAGCTGAAATTGTAAGAAAATAAGCATGAATTGAACTAAACTTTAATTTTCTGAATCAAACTTATATAGGAGTTAAACTTAGCTTATATACGCTCAATTGAGCTAAACTCTAAACTTGAAAGAGTTGAATTATATTGACTTTATTGTATAGAGTTGAAAGATCGAGTTGAATTATATTGACTTCTACTCTATATTATTCCGTATTACTTTTCGCTAAAAATGTGATTTTATGATGGCCATTTTTTTGCCTTAACTATAAAAACAAGTAGATGGGAAAAGTGCAAGAAATATATATCAATTAATGTGTATATGAAAAAGGCGGAATTACAATTATAGTGTGTGCGCTTTGAATAGGTATGAATTGGTTTTTGAAATGGGTATGGATCGGATTTGAAATGGATATGGATCGGGTTGTGGATCGGGTTGTGGATCGGATCATGGATCGGGTATGGATATGGATGATAAAAAAATGGTGGATTGGATATGGATCATTGACTTTTGGATATGGATTGGGTTTGGATATGAATCGGTGATCCACTAAATAAGTGGATTGGATATGGATCTCGCAAAACCCGATCCAACCCGATCCATTGCCATCCCTAAATTCTTCTTGTATGAGACACTCTTAGAAGAGTTATTACTCTGCTTGTATCCTAATATGGTCCAATAATAAAACAGTAAAATGTGTAGGTACATTCATTTCTCATAAGATATGTTCACCAATTTATGAATGTATTACAATTATACATATTTAGAGATGGCCCGTTCTCGTAAATCCAACATAGCTCGACTCGGTTTTCAAATTAAGAACCCGCCAATCTGATATTGACTAACACCCGATTAGTCCAAACTTGTATTGACCCGTTATTTTAAGGTCAAAACCTTATTCGATTTGGGCTCAACTGGTTAGATCAATAATCCGGATTAAAATATTAATATTTACCCTCTCTATTTTTTTATTTTCTCCCTAGATACTTCTTCAGTGTCTCCAAGACGGAACTTTAGCCGCATTTTCCAAAATGGAAATGTTATTGTTTTTTGTAAAAAAAAAAATATTTTATGAATAATGGTTTGAAATAATAAATGAAAATGATTTAATTTTATGTATCAACAATTTTTTTTCTATATATTTCCCAATTAAAGTTTGGTTGGTCTGGCCTGCAAGAAAAGAATTGAAAGAAAATTGGAAAATTGAAGAGTTATACTCCCTCCGAGTTAAAATGTTGGTTCCCATTTCCCTTTTGATGCGAGTAGTGATGGTTCCTCGTTCCTTTTTTTAGTAACTTTTTTGTGGTCCAAAATCAATTCAGTATAGGGTAGGGTGTTTTGTGCGGTTTAGAATCATAGTATATTTGAATTAATAAATAGAAAAATACGAAGTAAATATCTTAATATATTTAATTAAAAAATAATAGAAAAATTAATTTTACATACAATTAGTTGCTTTAATATAATTACATTAATTAATAAATATAATATATTTTTAATATTACATGTGATTTAATTATAGAAAAACGTTTTTTAGCAAAAAAAATATGGTAAAATAAAAGATGTTATAATTTTTAAAATTTATATTCTACTATGATATGACCCGTGTTTTGATCCAACTTATATGTATCCCACTTGTTTAAGCGGCTAATCACAATAGTACTCATTTTTATATCTAAAAAGTTTCATGACCAATAATCTCCCTCATTTAGAAGGCAAATTCTTGTAACAAACGGACAATTTTCGTTTAAAATTAAGACGGACCAAATGTAACCATTTATGTCAAAATGTAAATATTTTCATATAAACTGTTGCCTTTGTTTTTTTTGTTAATTTAGTTATATTAAAAGTCACGACATTTCATGTTATTAATATAAGATTCTATTAAAGGAAAATAACTTGGTTTAAAAATCTCATTGGGCTTTATATAAACACGCATTCTCATTTAAGACGGTCATTATCCGCCTTAAATTTAAAACTGGTCAAATTAGACTCCTCCGAATATGAACCCTACCCACCATTGCTTTTACATGAATTGCAATCAAGTCCTCATTCTCGCTTCCTTCCCTCTTACTAAATACACAAATAATATACAATTTTAAGTTCACAAATTACATCCATTCTAATTTTACCAATTTCTTGTAGTAAAAGAACTCTCACAAATGATATCTCTCAACATTTTAAAAATTTCTTAGTTTAGATCGGTCGTCAAAGCTCTCGTCCATGTTGCAATTGAAGGCGTATATTTTACAATGATTGTTCGTCATTTTACTCTCTTAACATTTTACATTGTATATGTGATACTTTCGTAATTATTAAAATATCCTTAAGGTTTTTTCCCAAAAAATTATTAATATTTGTTAAGAATATTCACTTTTTATTTTATAATATTTTTTTTATGTTTTCTGCCGTTTAAATTAATTTTCAATAATTTTATAAATATAGGTTTACTGATTTCCCAAAAAAATTTGTTTAAATAATTCTTTTTTCACTCTTTAAAATCTATTTTATGTGATAAATGCGACATTATTAATAATAAACATATTTTCATCACATTTTAAGGTCTCGTTCATGGCTGTAATTATTTAAATTGTCATACTTCTTACGTTAATTTTTTAATAATATGAATTACGGTTAAATAATTTAGTCATATTTATATGGATTTAAATATATATATATATATATATATATATATATATATATATATGTTGGGATCCGGTGAGAACCACCTTACAATGAAAACCGGTGAGAACTCTTCCTTACGGAGTTTTTTTTTAAAAATTAATGACATAATTGGATTCGCCATGGAATTTTATGGCCAGAGAATATATTTCTTGGTTTAGAAAATAAATACTAGTGGCGGAAAAATGATAGATACGAAAAAATAGATAGTAGGTGCATGCAAATAAATAAAACGTATCTCACCTTGATTTCCGTCACTAATATTTATTTTCTAGACCTAAAAATATGTTCTCTAGCTATAAAATGCCATGCCGAATCCAATTATGTTATTAATTTTTTTAAAAAAAGTCCGTAAGGTAGAGTTCTCACAAGGTTCTCATTGTAAGGTGGTTCTCACCGGATCCCAAGTCTATATATATATATATATATATATATATATATATATATATATATATATATATATATATATATATATATATATATATATATATATATATATATATATATATAAAACGTTGCTTAATTTAAGTGGATTAGAAATTTAGAATTATTGAGAAAAATAAAGTTTGATGTTTAAACGTAAATTGTGCTCTAAATTAAATTAAACAAAATACTGTAATTAAATGGTGTACAAATTATTGTTGTTTTATAATAATTTGAAATAAATAATTAACAAAGTAGTAGTGGACTCCTAAATTTCCTACTTTTAAGGTAGATGTGACAAATAAGCAACATGGTTGTTGCTTTAATAAATAGATAAATAAATAGATTAGAATTATTGAGAAAAATAAAGTTTGATGTTTAAACGTAAATTGTGCTTTAAATTAAATTAAATGAAATACTGCAATTAAATGGTGTACAAATTATTGTTGTTTTATAATAATTTGAAATAAATAATTAACAAAGTAGTGGTGGACCTATAAACTTCCTACTTTTAAGGTAGATATGACAAATAAGCAACATGATTGTTGCTTTAATAAATAGATGGATAGGGCATGCTATACGTCTCGACAAATTCTTAATTATCGTCAACACTTTTACATGAATTACCAATTTCCCCCCCCCCCCCCCCCTTCAACCTTTTTATTTACCATTTGACAATTAGCAAATTCATAGTAAAATTTTAAAAAAAAAAATTGTCGGTTTTCTCACAAAAAATTAAATACGGTTTAGTGCGATTCGATCGACAGATTTCACATCTATTTGACACTCTTTGGTTGCTACACCAAATGAAAATGGGTACATCGAAAAAAAATGGAAGAAGTAGTTTGTAAAACCCTCGCGAAAGCGGAAATATAAAACACACAAAGTACTAAAAATGCAGCGGAATTTAAACTTTTTAAACATAACATCATGCGAGGTGAATTAAAACTGAAACTGGAAACTGAAACTAATATTAACAAAATAGATAAGTATAACAGTCCTAAGTACGGAAACCAAATATATACAAAGTCTGGGATGGAACATCCCTACAGGCACCAAAACATGAACTGTATAAAAAACTAAGAGTCTAGCTAATCGGTGAAGTGTAAGTCATATGATGAAAGGATCATCACTCGCTAGCTCTCAAGTGAACCCCGTCCAACCTGCATGTACCTACATACATGAAAACATGTACGCCACAATCAGTGGGGAGTGACTAGAGTTCTCCTAGATAGCCACCTTTTGTAACGACACGTAACAAGCAATACAAACAGAACACTCCAACATATATAAACATGTGAAGTATATCAA
Source organism: Silene conica (assembly GCA_029255685.2). NCBI lineage: Eukaryota > Viridiplantae > Streptophyta > Magnoliopsida > Caryophyllales > Caryophyllaceae > Silene > Silene conica. The sequence goes on along the minus strand of CM055318.2, from coordinate 21,397,995 downwards.
TATCTCAATAACTGATCATCAACTATCATGCAATCACTAATGCACGGCTCTCAACCAACTTCGGAAACTATTTGGAAGGAGAGCTGGTTTCCCTACCGTTACCCGGTCGGGGGGTCTTTCAATCCAAACCATTTACGAAACTGCCTAAAGAGTCATCCAATGCTTTGGATGAACAAACTATAACCAAAGTAATATAATCATCAACTTCATCATGCATACCTGACACTGTGCCAATCTCAAGGCAAGCAGATATAAAACATCAAGTAAAAAGGTTCAGCGGTCAACTTAAGACATAACCTGAATACTAACACACTTTCACAATCAAGGACTCAGAGGCCAACTTAAGGCATAGACCAAGATATCAATAAACACTAGCAATGGGTCCAGAGCGAGGTGAACTTAACACATATCCCACTACCAAACAATGTCGGGTCCAGAGGTGAACTTAACACATATCCCAACATACAATTCAAGTAAAGGGTCCAGAGGTGAACTTAACACATATCCCTAAACATCCACAAGCAAAGAGTCCAGAGGTGAACTTAACACATATCCCAATGCTACAAACAAGTGTTGGGTCCAGAGGTGAACTTAACACATATCCCAATACACAGCTATCGCACACCGGGTCCAGAGGTGAACTTAACACATATCCCGTGTACGACAACCGATCACGTGTCAGGTCCAGAGGTGAACTTAACACATATCCTGACACGGCACAAGCAAAACACGTAATGGGTCCAGAGGTGAACTTAACACATATCCCATCACGCGACATAAAACTCACGTGTTAAGCTCAGAGGTCAGCTTAAGGCATACCTTAACACGCATCAACCAATAACATCCAAAAGATAGAAACTAACCTATAGTTCTAACTTCTTAAACCACTAAACAACACTTAATTGATCCCGGGAACTAAGATGAGGGAGAGCCGGTTTCCCTTTCGGTTACCCGACCGGGGGGTCTCTATCCTCTCTCCATTCCCGAACCCAATATAGTGTCGCCCATCCTCCGGGGACCTTAACTCACATAAGCAAGAGATGACCAAGATCAACAACAATTATGACTAACTCAAGACTTTCATTCCGCAAGTCTAAGGGTCATTAAACACTTGACTAGGTACACTAGATCTCTTTACAAGTTTAGGATAAGTTTAACTTAAGAGAAGAACAACATTCCAAACTTGATTACCAACTACCCATTACTACTAAATGATAACTAACATTGGCTAGATAAACTACATCTCTAAATGTTGCTTGCTAACTACCCAATAACCATGACCTTAAACACCTTGAAGAAGATTCTTAAGCACAAGGAACAACTTAGAGGAAAAACCTTACAACAATGATTAAAAAGGATTAAACATGAGGTACTTAGTTAATCACTTGATCACACTTTATTTAACCTAGACATACATTCTAAACCATGTAAATATATGCATAAACATAGCCTAAACATCACTTAAACAATTGGGAAACAACCACCCAAAATAATCACGAAACAATAAAAATAACACGAAGTTACAGGCCGATTGCGCAGCCTGCGCTTTGGGGTTGCGCAGCTACGCCTCACTTGCGCAGCCTGCGCTCAGACCTGCGCAGCCTGCGCACCAGCACGAACAGGCTGATTCACGCGATTTCCTGCACTTTCATAATTCATCCAAACTTTCGTTAAATGCTTCTATACTATGATTTCAAGCTATAAATCATTCCTAACAGTACATATGATCCCATAGCATTCCCAAGTATACAGCAAACTTGATTATTGAACAATCAAAACACAAATTATGAACAATCTTTGTATTCGTCTTAAGAACATGAAATCTGAAAAATGAACAATGTTTGCATATGAACATGTAAATCTTCAACCAAATCATGTGAGCATCATATGAAACATATTTCCTAACATAAACCTAAACTTAAACATCATCTACAACCCAAAATCAGAAACTCAATCAAGAACACAACACAAAACTTGCTATTTTAACAAAAAGGCCGAGTTTCTCATAATCGTCACCTTAAAGCGATTTCCGATCAAAGCTCTTCCTCTACCACGTAGCTATCCACGTCCGGGTTGTCTAAACCTTCACCTACAAGCAAGAAACACGGATTTTAGGACTCAAGAACGAATTCCATGAAAACAGCCCAAATTTCGAGTTGATGGAAATGAAAAACGGAAGTGATAGATGGCTTGAAAATTCGATGAGGATTCCGAAAATGTATTTATTATCTTGATTCGGTGAACGGATGATGAAGAAAAATGGATTAAGAGATGAAGATTATGGAGGTTTTGTGAGAAATATTGTTACAGTGTTCTTATTTTTGGAATGTGAAATGTGTCGACACAATGGAGGGTTTAAAAGGGTTTATAAAGGTCCTTTCCCGTTTCAAGGAAAACGGGTTTGGTAGAAATGAACGGGTTTTAGGATAGAAACTTAAGTTGCCAAGTTTGTATTCGTCTTAAGGACTTAAGGTTCTTAAGACAGATCTTACTATTTATTTAAAATACTTTTCCAATAAATTATTAAATAAAATATTATTTTATTACTTAAAAAGTAATTTAAAACCCTTAAAATATATTTTATGAAAATACGGGATGTTACATAGTTCTATGGTATAAATACCGTAACCCAACAAATAAGAAAGTAGACAATATTTCACTTCCAGACTCTAAGGCGCTGTTTGATTCAAAGTTTGGGAATAGAACTATTAAAAATACATCGTCACATATGAATGTAAGAAAACACAATATCAATAATATAATTCTCTATCAATAATATTCTCTCAATATAATCTAACATGGTATCAGAGCCTCTCTCTTGAGGACTCTAAAAAAAAACGCTTCCGCTTTCTTGCCGGTGGGTGGCCGAAAATTTACATCACCCACCGGTGGGATCTTTTCAAAAAAAGAAGAAAAAAGAATTTTTTTAAAAAAAAGAATACGTTGCAATGTTCAACGTCACTTTGCTTCTAATATTTGTTTTCATGACTTAAAAAAAAAAATCCTCTTCTCTGATTTGCTATTTTTGCAAATATTCGTTTTCATGAATTGGGAAAAAAAAAATTCCATTCTCTGTGAATCTTGATTAATACCTTCTTTTTCGTTTAAGGTGGTGTTTAAATTAAATTTGGAGTCCGAAAAACTTAGCGTTCTCCAGATCTTGAAATTTTAACGGATAATTTTCCGTCTTATTGATATTTGTCAGGTTCGATTAGGGTTCCTGCAAATAGACTTATACTTCTGATAAGTCCGAAAAAATTAACGTTCTTGTACGGAAATTTTCTAGCGAGTCTTAATACTCGTTTATCTTACCAACCTTGCGGAGATGAAGAAATTATTGCAGATGAAGAGAGACGGAGATTTTGATTAATTTTCCTTTTCTTTTATGTTTTTCTTGTATTTCTGCAATTGTAAAGTTCGTCATACGTACTGCCTTATTGCGGGAGGGTATTAGGATATTGGGCCTAGGCCCATATATCATTAGAGTTTTCTAGGGTTTTATTAAGTGACGAACTATTAAAAATACATCGTCACATATGATTGTAAGAAAACACAATATCAATAATATAATTCTCTATCAATAATATTCTCTCAATATAATCTAACAAGATGTAAGTTGTGGGTGAAATTAAGAGGTAACATAGAAGTATTAAGAGGTGAGGTAGGGATTAGATGCAAGACCAGATGCAAGTTGGGGTAGTCTTCTGACTTAACATTCCCACCGAAACCATCATTCCCAATTTTTTAGAAAAAGAGGGGGAAATTGTTAAACCCCAAAACTTTAAATTTCTCACCACATTACATCAAATCCTAAAAAACCCTAAACTAAAGGATTTTTCCTATCACAAAAATTTCAGAGAGACGGTCTTTCAATAACGTTATTGAGAGACCTCTCACATGATGGGGTGATAGACCCACTAAAGTTTTTGGTTTCCTATCATGTCTCTCACTAAATTAGTGGGAGACGGTCTCTCACGAGACCTACTGTTTTCCTATAAATACACTTTTCCCAACTTAACCTGATTTACTTACAACTAGAACTTACAAACCAAAATTACATCACCATTAAAACTCCAAAAAATTAAGTTCCAAAATCAGTCCAGAAATTACAGTTCCCTAACTTAGTACATCAATCCATAAATTACATCAGTCCAGAAATTCCCTAACTTAACTCCATTAAAGCCAAAATTGCATCAGTCCAGAAACTACAATTCCCAAAAGTTTACATCCAAAAATGACAGTTCCAAAATCAGTACAATAACTACACAAAAACAACAAATTACAAAATGAAAAAACCAAATCTGAGTGATGATGAGAGGCATAGGGTTGTGTGCTTGTTGGTTGAGAGCAGCAAAAAAGGCTAGCCTGCATATGGTAGAATGAATGAAGTTGCAAACAAGTTCAATGTAACAAGAAAATGCATATTCATTTTGTGGAAAGCAGCAAAACAACAAAGGCTAAACCTTGTGCATATTAATGTGAGAAGTAAAATGAAAGGAAAAAAGGGAAAAGAGATAATACATGGCCTTGTCCTATAGAAGCTATTATGGCACTAGATGTGTCAAAGAGAACCACATTGAAAAGGTTGGGCAAGTCAATAGGCCATGCCCTATCCACCTGCCATAAATGAGTGAAGGAAGGGTTAATTAAGTCACACACAAACTCAATTCATCCAGGATTGAATCAATATCAAAAAATAATCAGGTAACACTTTGTAATAGACAAGTTAAGCTTTGATAGGTTATTAAGGTGTGTCATGTTCAAGGATATGAGCCATATTATTCACATGGATGAAAAATAGTTCTATATGACAAATCTAAAACGCAAATATTACATAGGGAGTAATGAGGGCACTACCATACAAAAGTTGTAAAAGCATGCGATATATCACGGAGATAATGTTTTTGCCAGGGGTATCAAGGCCAACATACAAAGAAAATGATGAAGTCTTATTTGGAAAGCTTGAGATTTGGCCATTTACTTACCAAGAATCAGCGAAAAAAGAGCAAAAACAGAGTCACTGGTACAATAGTGATAAAACCCACTGAATCCATCACAAAGAAAGTCACAAAAGATGCATTTATCAATTTGGTGATACCAGCCATTAAACAGAAATGTCTAACATCTAGTCGGAAAATATCAGCATTCAACAAGACAATGCCAAGCCTCATATCAACGGGAAGGATAAAGATTTCATGGAGGCAGCAACATCAGATGGTTTTAACATTAAGCTAACACAACAACCAGCTAACTCTTCTGATTTAAACATCTTAGATCTAGGATTCTTTAGGTCAATACAATCAATACGAGATAAAAATCCAGCAATGACAATTGAAGAATTGGTCCATAATGTTACAACAGCTTATGAATAAGAAACAACTCTAACACTTACCATTGTTTGGTTAAGTTTGGAAGCTTTTTTTTGCTAAAATGCAATCTTCCATTAGAAAAACGCAATTACATACTGCTTTGATGGTCATACCAATACATTCACATTAAAAGACATAACTATGCTCCTATAACATGCGCCCACCACCGACCCTGATCTTTGCGAGATATTAGGATAGCATTATGGTTCAGAGTTTGAGCCCTTATACTCTTTTTCACCTATTCTATTACCATAGTAGGTCTCATTACACTACAACAGATACGTCAGATTGCGACTGAAATTAGCGACCACAAGCGGTCGCCCTTCTAATTTTAGCGACCAATTTCAGTCGCACGCCCTTAGTCGCAGGCTGTAGTCGCTTTTAGCGACCGATATTGGTCGCCAATTTTAGCGACCGATGAAAAAAAGGCGGGCGACCGATAGTGGTCGCCAAATTAGCGACCGACTGCGGTAGCTAAATTAGCGACCGATTTCAGTCGCTAATTTGGCGACCGTTTTCAGTCGCTAAATTTGCGACCGATTTCAGTCGCTAATTTAGCTACTGACATCGGTCGCTAAGTGGTCGCCAATGAAAAAAAAGTTACAGGGGTTTAGCGACCGACAGTGGTCGCTAATTTTACATGTTCGATCGCTAATTTTACATGTATTTGCCCATAAAATTCGGTTTTGTCCTAGCCAAATCCGTAGCTACTACTGTAAAACCTGCAAGCAAACCAAAGAAGAGCAGCGCACAACCCAATTGATGCCAAATCTGATCGCTTAAATAAATAAAAGTGATTTGGATTACAAAGTACGAAATTCAAGCACTAAACTTAAAATTATCCAACACTAAACTTAAAATTATCCAACACTAAACATAAGAGTCACTAAAAACAAGAGTCACAAGCTACGACACTGGAAAAGATGCTCCCGCCCCACTGCCACCTCCATAATCGGGATCTCTTGGATCCCGATCCTGTGGACGCCAACCGCTGTTACAATTAGCAAAGTAGGAAGACATCCTTTCCATCTCTTCTTTCATTCTCCTCACCTCTTCATCTCGTTCGGCGTCTCTTCTATCCTTCTCAGCTAGTTGCATCTGAAGGTGACTGACCAAACCAGGAACATAGGGTTGATGCTGGGACGAGGACCCTCTTCTTGCCGGCGGTTCATAAAAGAGCTCTTTAGCTGAACCGGCCCCATAGACTCCTCCTTTATGAAAACCGTCTACCAATTCATACCATAGCTGATTGTCGGAGATGTCAGGGTTCGCCTTCTTTCGTTTAAGAAATGTTTCCTACAAAAAAAATGAAACATTATTAATAATATATACAATAACACTTACATATAAATAAATCATTGATTATAAATCATTTTTTAAATGCTTTATACAATAACACTTACATATAATTCGCGATCTCTTGCATTTATGAAGACGAACCCTTTCCTTCCCTTTTTGGCATGTGTCTCAAGGAAGAGATCTACAACCGATTGTAGCTGGCCCTTATTTTTCCTTGCCTATAAAAAAAATAATAAATTCATGAAGTGTTAGTCAGTTAATTAAAATTTAAAGCTAAATATATACTTCAAGATAAAAGTGATAAATTAAATCACAAGAGTAAATACTTACAGTTATCGTCACGCGATCATGGAATGACTGAGACCCACCATAATGAGTAGCGCCAACCTCCGCTTCGGGATCCTCTCCACCCCTCTTGTTCGCCTTGTTCCGCGCCGACTTTTGCTTGAACTCAGGACTTTCTCTATACTTAGTGAATTCTTCATATGACTGACCTACAATCCAATAAAATAGAAACGATTACTATAAATTTAAAAAATGTTAAAACTTTTTATTTTAATACGATTATTAATAAATTAATACCTTTCATGAACGTTGGCGGAGTCTTTCTCTTCGAGACCTTATACATAATGTCCTTTAGCCTCCTTTGACCAACATCATTGAATCGATCCCAAGCCAGTCGATCAAGCGCACTTGGCCAATAGAAGACACGCTACCAAAAAAAGAAGGGTTATTAGAGAAACAAATCAACCATGAATTTATAAAAAATAAATAATTAAAGTAAAGACTTATATACGTACCCGAAAGGCGTTGTACCACATCTCCTTGTCCTCGTCACTAGCATTCGTCCAACAAGTGACGCCGTGAACCATGTTCTCTTGAATGTTATTGGTGACGCCACGAATCGTTGTTTGATGTTTAAACCTGAAACCAAACATGAATGTTAATTAATAAGACTAGTTTGAATAAAATTAATAAATAAATAAACAACTAGTGAATAAAAAATTACCAAAGACCCGTCGGATCAAGGATGATCCTGCCGTCAGTATGGCGGGGTACACGGACCTCCTCCTCCTCCTCACTGTCAGTCGACACACGGACCTCCTCCTCCCCCTGTGATCGGGCCGAGCTACTGTCCCCGCCACTACCACTAAAACCGCCCCGTTGCCTGCCTCCTCCACGAGCCATGTGAACCTATAATTGCAGGAAAAATGTTAACATACATATATATAACATAATAAATAATGTTGGTAAAAAACAGGACCTAAATAAATATATAGGATGAAAACCTCATACTACTTTTACTCATCATCATCATCATCATCTTCATCCTCTTCTTCTTCTACCTCCTCCTCCTCGTCATCATCCTCTTCCTCCTCTTCTAACTCTTCATCATTATTATCTTGTAACTGTTCTTGCCCCTCCATTTCATCATCTTCTAGCTCCTCTCCCGATTCTATCTCATTTCCATAAATGACTTCTTGATCTATTGGGGACAGAATGGACTCTGATACAACTTCTTCTTGGAAAAAGGATGTGTCGACTTCTGATCGCGCCTTTGTTTTAATTACCGCACACCAATTCTTTTGTTGTCTATCTTTACTTGTGCTAGGTGACGATGCATAATAAATTTGCTGAGCTTGTTGTGCAAGTATAACTGGATCATATTTAGAATAGGTTCGAGTGTGATTCACTTCTACAAGCTTGTAGCGATCATGGACTCTCGTTCCAGCTACAGAATTATCTCTCCATTGAATCTTGAATAAGACAGCTTTGTAACCCCGTTCACGCCCATTATAGCACAACTCAAAGATATCCTCTAATATCCCATAATAGTCACTAGCAAATACATAATTGTGAATTTATTAGTGGGGAAAAAAAATTTGGCAGCAATTCCCTTAAGTTCTTCAAATACACAATGTGAAATAAATTTGTATTTATTTCACATATGTATTCGAAGAACATAAAGAAATTGTTACCAAACTCTTTCCCCACTAATAAATTCACAAGTATGTATTTACTACCTAAGTGACTTGAAATACAAAGACAGTCCCAAAATGGGGACTATTCATGAATTTCTCCTAACGAGTAATTCATGAACGGGTACTAGGTCAATAGTAATTCAATTCTTGCACGGAAAATATTCACAATAACTTACAATAACATACAAACATAATAATTAACATCACAAAATCATCCTAGAAATCTAATTACTAACTATACTCATCATCCAATTTTCCCCAATTTCTAACCATAATCACAATAACACCCAATTTTTTTCCAATTAACTAACTAAAAACATCCTAAAAACATCTTAATAATCTAATTACTAACTAAAATCATCATCCAATTTTCCCCAATTTCTAACCCTAATCACAATAACACCCAATTTTTTTTCAATTCACTAACTAAAAACATCCTAATAATCTAATTACTAACTAAAATCATAATCCAATTTTCCCCAATTTCTAACCCTAATCACAATAACACCCAATTTTCTTTCAATTCACTAACTAAAAACATCCTAAAAACATCCTAATAATCTAATTACTAACTAAAATCATAATCCAATTTTCCCCAATTTCTAACCCTAATCACAATAACACTCCATTTTTTTTCAATTAACTAACTCAAAACATCCTAAAAAGCATCCTAATAATCTAATTACTAACTAAAAGCATCCTAATAATCTAATTATTAACTAAAAGCATCCTAATAATCTAATTACTAACTAAAAGCATCCTAATAATCTAATTACTTGTTTGAATTACAATAATACTATAAAGAGATTTAATACATAATTAAAGTTAGTAAATCGACACAAACCTGAAAAAGGAGTAAAATGTAGGTGAACGGCGGTGGTGGGTGGTCCGGTGGCGTTGCGGTGGTCCGGTATAAGGACTATCCGTCGACGGGTTTGGGGGGTTTTGAGGTTTTTCCTTTTTAAAACGTACGCAATAATGGGAATGACGGGTTGAAGAGGCAAAAAAAAAAATATAACAGGGGGTTAGCGACCGAATTCGGTCGCTAAATTCGGTCGCTAAATTTAGCGACTGAATTCGGTCGCTAAATTCGGTCGCTAAATTTAGCGACTGTAGCTAAACTCGGTCGCTAAATTTAGCGACTGAATTCGGTCGCCAAATTCGGTCGCTAAACTGGCGCAATGGTACTTTTTGGATTCCCGCGGATTTTTTCGGATAAGATTGGGATAGGCTTTTGGTCGCTAAATTTAGCGACCGACGTCGGTCGCCCGCTTTTTTTTATTCGGTCGCTAATTTGCGACTACCATTGCGGTGGCAGGTTTGGTCGCTATCTGGGGTAATTCTTGTAGTGTTAATCTTTGTTCTATTCTAGTTTTGTTCCTATGTATCCATATATTATACCATGTAACAACCACTGCATCATTACACACCTTCTTCTTAAGCTTACTCCATCGTCTGTTAGCTATCTTCCTTAAACAATCCGACTGGTTCAAATCAGTTTTCAACCACTGTCCAGCACATTGCAATATCCTTCTGCTATAAGCGCATTCCTGAAATAAATGCTCACGATCTTCACAATTTAGTTGACAGATACAAATTACAATACATATTGTCTGCTGATACATTAAATCTGAACAACTGCACCTTCAATATCAGCCCCTCTTTCATGATCAACCAAGCAATGAAATTATGCTTAGGAGCAGCAGCAGTGTTCCAAATTGATTTATACCACCTGATTTCATCCTGCTTTTATCTCAACCAATCGTAACAACCCTTAACAAAGTACTCAACAACTCCTACCCACTGCCCATCCACAAAACCATCTCTGATCGTGTCTCTAATTAACATGGCAAATCTTCTTCCAATACCAGCTGGTATCAAGAGAAGGCTCATAATTCTTAAGTTTGGAAGCTTGTATGGTGAAAATTATGCAGAAAAAGGGGTCACAACAACTATCCACTACCACACTTAGCAAAGGCAACACAAAGAAGACAAGGTACACTACCTAGAGATTTATAAGTGAGTGAAGATTTGGCGAAGAAATCCATTCAGTTCTTAATTACTTGTGGATCCACATTTACAGAAATGTCAACTAATGTTAGACCTAGGTATTCAAGTCCCATTTTGAACAACCAATGTTGTTGTTTGTTTAACAAACTATCATTAAGTCTATTTTTGTCAAGGTAGTTTGTGAAAATAAACATCAGTATGTTGTTTTATTTGAAGTACCGAAAAATGTAAGTATTTAATAGTTTAATGAAGAATGCAATGTTTAAAGAAGAAAGCAATAATGTTACTCTTAGCAAGCAATTTTAGCTCATTGAGTAAAATAACCACATATAAGTGCCTCATTAAGATGGACCACAATTTCCTTGAGCAACCCACGGGTCAGCTTCACTTCATGCGACTTACACGTACAACAGCAGATGGACTGTAATTTCCTGCCTGCCAGCTTCTAAAAGACATTTCCCGCGCATTAAAGATTTTAATTCAATAAACTTTAAATAATTAATCATACTAGCATAATTTTAATTACTAGAAAAAGTTTAAAATTTTTTTAATACGCAATTCACCCCCTCTTGAGTATTTCAGATCAATAAACTCTTCACTTGGGAGTATGAGTCGGCTATGAGGGAGCTTTACCCTCAACTTTTTGAAAAGGTATGTAATATTAAGAGGACGTAACCTGTTTCTTTTAGGGGATAAGAGATTATCGCGCATTAGGTTTGAGTCTTTTGGGAATTAATTGTATATTTGTTGCTATAAAACTTGTTGTGTTGTGTCTTGGTATCTTGCACATCCTCAGGATATGGTAAGTGGATGTGGTAGTATTTGTGATTCTTTTTTTTCAGGTTGGTAAGTTGTGAACTTCGAGGACGAAATTCGTTCTAAGGAGGGAAGATTGTAACATCCCCACTAGTAGAATTATACCCTACCGTGTCGGTTCTAATACCCCCATTAGTGTCAATTTTCTAGCGACGTGATTGCTGGGATCACATAATGTTTGTGTCGGTTGTAAAACCGCCACCGTAGCTTACCCTACAGTGTCGGTTGTGCGTTAAAATCGTCGCCATTGGGTACGCTATGGTGTCGGTTGTGAGTTCCAAACCGCCACTATAGGGGTCTAAACCGCCATCATAAGGTAACTTATGATGTCGGTTTTGCGTCTACAACCGTCACCATAGGGTAACCTATGGTGTCGGTTTTGCGTCTAAAACCGTCACCATAGGGTAAGCTATGGTGTCGGTTGTGAGTCCCAAACCGCCACCATAGGGGTATAAACTGCCACAATAGGGTAAGTTATAGTGTCGGTTTTGCGTCTAAAACCGTCACCGTAGGGTAAGCTATGGTGTCGGTTTTGTGTCTAAAACCGTCACCGTAGGGTAAACTATGGTGTCGGTTGTAAGACCCAAACCGTCACCATAATGTAAGTTATGGCGTCGGTTTTGAGTCTAAAACCGTCACTTTCTTGTATGCTACGATGTCGGTTGTGAGTTGAAAAACGTCACCTTATGGTATGCTATGATGTCGGTTCCAATATAAGAACCGTCGCCACATATATATTTTTAAAAAAAATAGCTAGTTAATTTCGACAACACCTCCCTTAAATCGATGCTAGCCGAATATAAATATTGATGGAAGAATACCTACAAAGAATTTTAATCAATTACCAACAAAATAATGCTTCATACATTAGCTTTGGAATAACCATACATCTCATATTCTCATCCAACAATACAATAACATGCCACTATTATGTTTCCCAATGACGCATAATCCGAGAAAACAAGCAACAAGTATCCTCAACAATAACCTCAACCAAGCAACAAGTAAAAATCCAATAATTTAATCTAAACTACATGTTCTCGAAACATTTTGTAGCCCACAACACCTCTTTAACTTCATTCATATCTTCAACTGACATGGTTGAATCTTCAATAATCTACATTTAAGAAAATCAATGATGAGATGGACAAAATTAAATACACAAAACTGCGGTGAACAAAATCAAGCGATTCTATCTTTTTTTGACAGTTTTTTCTTGCAAAGTTTCATGCTGTCATCGTTAATCATCCATTGGTAAAATAAGGACTCTAGCGAAATAATAGTACTTGAATCATATACCTGCGTATAAATAAGTTCAATTGTTCCTCTAGTGGAAACATAGTAAAAGTTTCAAGGCTACGAGCCTACGACATTCACGGAACCAAGATGGACGATCTTTAAGGATTTCTGCAGTCTAGAAATAAAAATAAATACTTAAATTACTCCCTCATTCAACAAGAATTGAGTGGTTCCCCTTGTATGGAATAAGTGGAATGTCCTAAAACAAGGTGTTATTGCTTGGCTATATCATCAGCAGGGCTTCAATACGAAGGACAAACTGTACATGTTAAATATAATTGATGATAACAACTGTTGCATTTGTGATCAGGAAGAAGAAACATATCAGCACATGTTCTTCAGGTGTCATTACAGTAGGATAATTCTGATGTTGCTACAACACTGAACTGACATTCACTTTTCAATTGATAATGAACCACACTGGCAGAAAAATAGCAAATGCAGCAGATTGAAACGTGGTGTACTGAACAACATTCTGAATGCTGCTATTTATTTCATATGGCAGTAAATAACACAACATGAGCAGACATGAACACAAAATTCTAAGCCTTACTTTCTGTGTAAGCAAGATTCAGTATGAAATGAGGGTGCGGATTAATAAGCAAATTCGGGGTCAACTGTCAAGGAAAGACGGAACTTAGATTGAATAGTTAGTTTAAAGGCCGATAGCATGTAATTGAGTTGTTACTGGAATGTTCTTGATTCTGGACCAAGAACTGATTTGGATGTATTTGTTTCTTTCGGATTTTTATATATTCACATTTTACCATAAAAAAGACGAAGTACAGAAACAAATTTACCCAAGATCATTGACCATCATTCAATAAAAAATATTATTAATTTTGGAATCATATCAACAGCAACCAACATCACCAAGACGGAAACGGGAAATCACAGACCACCATAGGATCATAAAAAATCTTAATCTAAATTGCTATAATTAACTAGAAACACAGAAATCTTGTTAATTTACTAATTTAGAACAAAAAATGGCAACAAATTTAGAATGATCGACACTTTTTCACATTGTAAAAAAAGCCAACTTATTTACGCAAATGACCTTAAGATTCTGTACATTTTCGCTAAAAATGACCAAACAAGACAATAACAATTACAGAAAAACATACAGTTTGAAGATGTTATCTCAGAAACCCATTTTCGTTAACCAACTGAGACACCTGTTTTTTCAGCCGATCATTCTCCTCCATCAATAACTTATTCATCGCCGACAACTTCCTATTTCTTGTCTGAAACCTCGACGACTCTTTCCACTGCTTCTCCTTACACCTACACCCAACAAAAAATTTCCAAAGAGAAAAAAATTTAACCACAAAAATCCAAAAACACCCTCATTTTAGACATTCAAAAGAGCAAGTCTTGGATAACACATTCTCACTCAAATGCAATGGCAGATTGGCGGAGTTAGAGGGCTAGCAAGTTGCCCCTAGTTATTGTAAAAGAATGCAACTTTTTTTATCATAATTTGGGTAATTCCAGCATCACTTTCTCAACTGGTAGCATCACTTGAAAGTATATATTCTCAATTCTTGGTGGGAAATTGGCGGCGAGTTTTACCAGTAGTGTGGCAACAATTTTCCCACCCTTATCCCACGTTTATACTGATTGACTACATCATTGTCCATTGACCATGCAAACACTTACAACCATACGTGGGACAATAGTAAGAGAATTATCACAATTAAGAGTTAGATCTACATATGAAGACGGCCAGCCACTGTTTTTGTGACATATAATGACCGTAGTGTCGAGAATCACACCCATTACTGCTAGCTATTTCACAATAAGAGAATCACAATATACAAACAGGTTAGCAGTCGTGCAAATTATATTTCATTGACAAACAAAAGAATTATTGTGACCAGAGAAATTAGAGCTTCAAAACTAAACACAAGATTAAAAAAGCAGAAGTTCATGAAAGATGAGTTGGTTTTGCAGTTCATACATGATTACTTCAATGCTCTCAAAAGTGAGAACCTAGGGCAACATGACAATCCAACAACTCCCAAAATTCATCATTCTTTCTGGTATTAATCTTATATAAAAGGGCATTTATGATCCTTTTCATCTCAGCTGATTTGCAGGCATCTGGCTTGCAATGGCCCTATCTGTTAAAACATGTTTGATTCAACACATAGACTTCCGGACCTGCATTCAAATATACAGAAAATATAATGAAATAAAGATAAAAAGGCAATGTGAAAAACACAAACTAGTAAAACATAGTACTGTTATATTAGAAGGTAAGTAGCACAACTGCACGATACACGATTGAGAACATGTTTTAATTCAAGTCACTTTGAAAATATGTTGACACTGAATGATGAATTGATGCATTCATGGTTGAAAACTCCAGTAGATGAACAAGGTTGTCCCAGACTCCCAGGTAAAGCTATTCCGAGAAACTTAACTTAAAACCATCTCACTAACGTCTTCACTCATAAGAGAGTTAGGACCACATTTACCCTTCCTTGAGCTTCACTAAACTGCTAATATAAAAAGGCAACGCACCTAAAATCCAGCAGAACGACCACAAGGTCTATTGGCTAATATTGTTCTCCATTGCATTGTATTCAACCTTACTACGCCATTCACCTCATCAAGTATTTATCAATCATCCCCACAAAAGTGCCTTCTATATACCAGGCGTGAAGAATATATCTTAAACTTGACAAGTAATAAAATGGCTCATTGTAATTGTGGAGATTTTGACTATAAGAGAGTTCAATCCAAGCAATATTGAATAATTAATTTCCTTAACAGTTAACATCTCACCTTGTACAGTCCTAAGCGACAGTAAAAATGCGTAATGCAATAAGTCATGAACGTGAAGTGAACAAATTGCTATAGCCCCTGGATGTCTTACCTGCCTTAAATGGTAAATCTCGAAGGATGAAAACAGGTACCTTACTGTCCGAAAGGAAACATAATGTCGTGACAATCAGAAAATATAGAAATTCAGGTAAGTAGTCATTATAAGAATTCTCGCGATCTGCTACAACATTACACTTAAACAGAACTGTTCAATCGTCCCATAGGTCATACCGCAATATACTACATATCAATTACCTATCATACTGTTTCTAACGGATATTTTGATCAAAAATAACCAAATGAACGGATCAAAGGAACTACAAGTAACCCTCCGTCTCCATAAAGTGTTCTATTTGCTTATTCAGGCATATAGCCGATAACAAATCATTACTTCGTAACAATCATTTGTTCACCTTTTTTATTCTTAGGACATAATACTTTGATCTAATATAACGAATGAATGAAACAAAGGGAAACTAGAATTAATCCCATTGGAAAACACAGTAATCCGAATCAATTTCGAACAAACCGATCAACATTCATTCATCAGGGTTAATTACATAAAGCTTCATAATCCAACTAAAACCAAACCCTAATCAAAAAATCTAAGGAGAACCCTAAATTAATTAATGAAATAGGAACAAAAATATACCTTGAATAATCGGATAATTAGCATGGTGTTTCACTTTTCGAAGGCGATGCCGTTTGGTGGATGTTGAAGCGAGTAAAGGATAATAACTTATGTCCTTTGAGTGTCAATTTTTGAATTGGTCAACCAGGCGAGTAACAGATGAACAATAGTGGTGGTTGTCGAGGCGAGTAGTGGAGAATGGTGGTGGTTGTCATGTCGCGCATCAGCGGACGATGGTGGTATTATACGAAGAGGTTTGGATCCATAACAATTAAACAAGGAAATGGGATTATCATTAGCAGATTAGTTTTTTTAGTGATTAAAATGTGTCAATTGCATTTAAAACCGTCACAATACTCTTATGGTGGCGGTTTTTGATAAAGAAGTGTTGCTATTTATCATTAACTTTAGTGTCATTTTTTTACGTCAGTTGTACAAATAACCGCCACAAATAACCTACGGTGACGGTTTTAACACCCCTCTCTAAAAAAGCTTTCACCCTAAATCCCTAGATTTACTTACCGGAGTCTAGTCGCGCTGATCATCCTAACCTTGTGTCGTCGTCATCAAGTAAGTCCTTAATTCGTTAGTTAGTATTATTGAGTTAAGGTTATGCATGTAACGATCGTTAGTAATAAGTTGTATGTTATCTAAGGAGGAGATTTCGTAGAAGAGCCGTGCATGGTAGAACTCCTTTGGATCTTACTTTTGTGTGATTTCCCTTGAGGTAGAGTTCTCCCTACTCAATTATTGTTATGTGTGGTTGTGATAGCTTTTCTGCTATTTTGCATAACTGGTATCACCGTTATGTTGAAAATTGAGTATGAAACATATGTTTGGGGATCATTGACGGAAATGGCTCTTAATCCTATGATCGTGCTTCGTGGTTCCCGCCGCCGAGTGGATGTGCACATTAATGGTCTGGGTACCCCTTTCCGCGAGCCAATGAGGGGGTTGGATGTGGGACTAGAGGTCGCCACTTGTGACTTAATTTGATATTATATCAGTATGGCTATTGGGTATCTGTTATTGCTTTTAGTAGTGACCGTATTATTTGACAATAACTGATGCATGTTGTGTATTACTGTGATGATCCATGGTTATGGTAAGTAGATCCTCAGGTAACACGTCGAGATTGTTGATGCTTGTGGCTGGGAGGATTGGGACATCACGTCTTTTTGTAGTCTTAGCTAGTCACATATTTCATTTTCGTTCTTTAGCTTCCACAACTTTCTATTGGTTATTCTTTTGAGACATTTATACGCCATTTATTTAACTTTATAATAAGTTACTGGTAGTCTGACACCTTTACTTCGATATTATACCTCGGGAAATTGAGATGGTGACACTTTCATAGTCTAAGGGTTCTCGCTAAAGGTCTTGGGTTATGAAGGCCGGTGCTACATGGTTCCAACCTCATGTTCTACCCTCGTGGCTTCCGTCACGAGAGGATGTGCACATTAATGATTTGAGTACGCTCGTTGCGATGAGCGGGGCTTAGGTGGTATGGTTACGATCCCCACTGACGGTGAGGATTACCTGTTGCGATGAGTAATCTAGCAGGGCTACATGTTGCGATATGTAGTAGGTTACTGATTATTATTGGAGTTGGGGTTTGTCGCTAATGAATATTTCTGATGCTTGCCTTATGCACGTGATTGTTATGTATACAATTTGTTGATCCCGTGTTTGTTGTTGTGTATTGTGGTGATCTATTTGGGGAGGTGAACAACAAACACGGGTAACCAAGATGGTAGTACTCTTGTATGTTACGGGTCTTGGTAATGACCTTTGGTATATGGGGTGTTGCAACTTTAGTCTTGGGTCCCGGTTTAGAGAACTGAAATGAATGCCCCAGATCAGGGCTTGTAAGAGGTCACAAGCTTGTGACCGTTACAAGCAAAACTTATAATAAAGTATAATTCCGTTACGCATTTTATTTTGTAAGTATGATCAAATTCGATTAAAAAGAAGTGTAGTTTTGCACTAAAATAGGCTGATAATTGTGAGAATTGATTAAATATTATTGATAGTCCGATATAATTGAGCAATATTGATAGCGCTAGAGTCGTTAATCAAGAGATTCTAGCAAGTATTCCAACAAGACCGGGAGCGATAGCTGTGCCCGGTTCACTCATCTTAAAGTATGTTCTACTATCCATATAGTTATCATTTCTATCTGGACCTCCTACGACCGCCCCGACCAAAACATTGGGGTTTGGTTGATTCTTGTTGAACCAATTGGTGAACCCATCTTTGCATCCAACCGGAGTTTTATCCGCCTTCTGGGACACTATCGATGATGCTCTATGATGGACCTTTTGTGGGTAGTTTGACCCAAATCCTACCATGTAGCTCTTCCGTTGTGGGTTAGCACCCAGTATATAATCAACCTAATCATTAACAACACGGATTGCAATTAGCATTCGGTCATAATTACGCACAGAACATGGTGTAAATGGTTAATATACCTGTGATTTAGCGAAAGCAGTCAGCTCAGAAGGTTTAACCGAGGAAGACGGGCATTTGAGCAGTTGTCGAGAAGCGGAAAGGTAGTCAGCATAAACGGTTAAGGCGAAAGAAGCAGAGATTGTGTACTGCAGATTATCCCATTCATCAAACCATAATAATCCTCCATGTGTCTTAACAACATTGTTGTTCCCCTTTTGTACACAATTGCACAAGAATTGCTCTACTTGCTCTTTATGTTGTTCCCAGTTTCCATTCGCTAGCGCCTTTCCCTCCAAAATGTGCTTTAATTTAACAACAGTAACTTATATTTAGTCACTCATAATCAACATAATTTTCCATGCTACTTAAAGTTATACAGTAATGTAATCCTGAAGAGTATATGATCATCACTTTAAGATGGTATCTAGAGTTGAATCACCCAAATAACCTTGTGACGACCAATGCTAGTACAGACACCAATTGTAGGAGCTTAGTATCGCCACAATTATCATTAGTCATGAGTCGTTACTCAAGTCGTGTCTAACAAAAGTCGTTTAATGTAGCGTGGTTGTACATTGCGCAAATAACTTATAAGTATTCTCTTTGTCTCATTCATTTATTGAAAGCTAAGATGATTAGGACGGAGGGAATAGTCGTTAATTTCCTACAAAAAAAGGTGTGATAAAAGCATTAAACATGTACCTTGGCTATAAGAATTTGAGCACCAACATACTTATCGTCCCAAGAAAACATAGTTCTAGTTCCACCTGCTTGGAAACTGCTCAATACATTTTTATAAGAGTCTTCTCCAGTTGCTTTAAGTAGCCAAGCAGCAGCCCACATTAATTCATCCTGAAACCCGCTGCTGGCGTAATATTTTCGGACTGCTGGAATACTATCCGAGTATTTTCCTTGGTGGCTTTTTGCGAAATCAAATAACTGTGGGTAAACACATTTAGGACCTCATGTTACAGTACATCGATCCAAATAAGTCGACACATGATAGAAACAAGTTGTGAAAGATAGCTGTCTGGCATGAGTAAGAAGTAGAGAAGCATATTTACGATCAACAACGTTGAAAACAATAGAAGCAGCGGCGAAAGCAGCAGCAGTTTCAACAGCTAGGTCGGAACCAGGGGTCTGTTCATTAATCTTGAAGACCGACCTAGGTGTGGTCATGTCCTCGGGTCGTTCCCAACACTGATGATCGGAGCTGCCATCGCCCACCCCAGCGTAAAGGAGATTTGGCTGAGGGTGGGCTTTAAGGAGATAATCAGTGCCCCATTTAATAGCTGATAATGCATTTCGGCCCTCATTTTTAGCCTGAAGTTGTGCCCCATACTCAACTACACTCCATGATAACATTGTTATTGTATACGCCATTGGAAATCCGAATTTTACATTGTCTCCTGCATCGTAGTATCCTCCTACTAAATCCACCTGTTTTACACATATTTGTAAGATTTAATCCATTAAAATATTGTATGAGACAGATACACGTGGTTCTCATAGTACTAGGGCCTCTTTGAGCATTTTGATGCCCTAGTCAAAATTATAAAATATGGCCCTAACTCTTTAAGGGGTCGTTTGGTTCAACAAGTCGGAATGATATGGAATGGAGTTTGATACTATGGGGGTATGGGATTCTAAATCCATACTTTCAAAATCTTGTTTGGTTCACCATAAATTATAGAAGAGGGGAATGGAGTTTGTATCCAATGGGGGAGGGTGGGTATGGGATTCCAAGGGGTTGAGGTGGAGTTAGAATCCATTGGGTATCTAACTCCATTCCAAAATCACCCAACCAAACACTTGAATGCCCTCAATCCATTCCATTCCATTCCAAAGTAACCAACCAAACACCCCCTAAAAATATTTGTTGAAGTAATTCATATGTGATTGCCTAATAGTCTAATAGTACAATCCAATTGACAAAACAACTAAAAAGCTATTGAAGAACACTATTTTTTTTTCAATTTTAAAGATGAAGTTGATTCTTGAGGAATCCTAAAAAAATTAAAAGAAAAAATGATTTTGGATTTGGAGAATTGAAGATATAATATCTAATAATTCGACACTTTTATCATAAAAAACTGTAAAAAATTGAAATTCTTTTAAATTTATATATATCTCTACCAGATGAGTCCATTAAATGTATAATGTGCACAAATTATGCTATGAACCTAATTCACACAAAATCCAATATCATTTTTTATATTAATTGGTTAGAAAACCAGATTGATGGGAGAAATAGAGCACAAGACCATCTATTAAAAAGTTACATGTATCATGTATGACCACTAGACTACTTCTCTTACTTTAATATTTACATGTAATAAATGTTACTCCCTCCTATTCGATATTGGCACAAAATTTAAGGGTTTGATTAAAATAAGAATAAAGTATTGTTGTGGGGTGAGGTGATTGGAGAGAGGGTGAGTATTGTGAGATATTGTTGTGAGTAAGGTGATTAAAATAAGTATAAAGTATGAGTATCATGGGGTAATATGGTGGGATGAAGTGATTAAAATATATATAAAATTTTACCAAAAAAGAAAATATGGAAGGTATTGTGAATTGACGAAAAAAGAAATAAGGAAGGTTATTATGAATAGGAGGAAGTATTTCATAAACACTAAAACTTTTATTTCTAGCTTAATGGGCTCCTTCTAAATTTGGGCCCTTATCATCTAATCCGTAAACAGCCCTCTGGGCCGGCCCTGCCTAGCACTTGGTCATCCACGTAAATTTGCAATGTACCTATTTTGTCCCAAAAACTACATCTATAAAATCTTATTAAAAGGGTAACTAAAAAAATGTGACATGGCAAATTTTAATGTGACGTGGCAAAATTTTAATGTGACTTGGCATATTTAAATGTGACATAGCATATTTTAAATGTGACATGACGTATTTATGTGATAAATTATCAATTTATTATTGCATGACATTAATTTATTTCACTTATCTATAAATTAATTTAATTCACTTATCTATAATATTAAAGGATATTATCAATATTCTTAAATTAATTTTGTATGTTAAATATATTGTTTTCCAAAATTTATGTAACCCTTCAAAGTTTAAATCAAGATTTCGTAATTTATAATTAATATTGACATTTAAATTTAAATTTTTCTAATAAAATATGTTAATAAATTTTATAATTATAGTTAAATTTTTTTTAATAAAACATGATAATAATTAATAAAAACTACTCATATTACTTAATACCCACCATTTTTATCAACATTTTTTCCTATTTATTTCATTTTTATATTTAAACATGGTAATAAATTCATTAAAACTCTTCATAATACTTAATCTCCACCAAATTAATTAAAAGTTTTTCTTATTTAATTAATATTTGTAATATAATATGTTAATAAATTGATCAAAACTCTTTATATTAATTAACACCCGTAATTTGCACTAATATTTTTTCCTATTTAATTCATTTCTTGAATTTTTCAGCAATCAATTATCTAATCTAATAATATCACAAAATAAATTAAGATTAAAATTAAAATATGGAAATATATGGTTGTATGATATCTATAAAAAACCATAATAGTTATAATAGTTTCAATTCACTCTATTTATTTAAAATATATTGCCATGAGTTTCTATGTTGTGGATTATATTTCATGGTTTAATTTATTTATTGGACGATAATGAGTATATTGAGAATTATTGTTGAGTGGTATTGTCGTTGTTGTTGTTGCTGCTGAAGTGGTTATGTTCAATAGAATATATTTTAGTTTGCGATATATTTTAAATCACTCTGCAATTTTCTCTTAAGTCTTGTTATTATATACTTGCTCAATTTCGTTTAATTGTTTATAATTTCATTAAATTAAATACATATATAAATCTATAAATATAATATATAAATAAAAGGCAAGGCAAAGAATAAGTAAACAATTCTCATGCAAGCTAGATTTTGTTAAAAAAAATATATAAAAAGGGAAAAAATAATTAAAGCAAACTTTTTACATTTAATTCTCTCTGCTTCATATTTATGTCCATTAAATTTGCTAATAATGAAAAAGGATGATTAAAAGTCATAAAACATTGCTACATATTTATGTATATATTAAATTTGATAATAATAATAATAACAAATATAAGTCGTCCAAAAGTCCTAAAATGCATCATCAATTGGCTATAAATATTTGATGGAAGATAACATTTGTAAGCCAAAATTCAAGCCAAAATTTTGTTTATCTCATCACTGAGAGAATTGTATGTATAAATAATCATTCTTATCATTGTCTTTTGTTTAAGTTCTATTGGTTATGACGTACTATGACATTTTTGAACTTCACATATATGTTGTTTTGTTGTTATTTAGGAGCTATCAAGATTTGTGGAGTTGTGCTCTTTAAAGGTAAATATATACTTATATTTTTATTATTGAATGTCATATGTATATAATTATTTAAGGAAAAATTTAAATTAAATAATTATAATGTAATATTAATTAAATCAAATTTAATCGTTTTGTTTGTTATTAATTGCTTAGTGGATTTTTTTTTGTAGGATGCTTCATTGGAGAAAGAGAACTATATGAAGAAGAGAATACTATAATTGCTTAAACAAATACTCCCATATATTTCCCTCAATTTTATATTAGAAACTAACTACAAGATTGACAACATGAATGTTAATGATTAATTATTTTAAGTTTCATGAAAAAAATTAGTATTTCATAAACTTTAAAATGTATGTTTTATTTTTGTATGTGTTATCTTTTTATTCATCATTCTCCATTTGAAAAATAGCTCTCATAGAATGAAGGATTAATTGATAAGAATACTCTAAACTATGGGTGACCTGCTCAAAATACTCGAAACTTTATTTTAACTACCAATATAACCAACTAATGCACTCATTTGCTTTGAATAGAATTTGTTGTTTTGTTAAGTTGTTGTAGCATGTTTTAATGTTGTGATCAGGTAAATAGATTAACATAGAAGTAAAAAGAGAAAGACGGGCTAAAGAAAGATTAGAAATTTCTTCACTTAATTAGCATATAATAGGTTATATATTATAATAAAAGCGAGTGAGAGCATTAGTTGGTTATATTGATAGTTAAAATAAAGTTTGGAGTATTTTGAGCAGGACACCCATAGTTCAGAGTATTTTTATCAATTAATCCTAGAATGAAATTGGAGTTACAAAGATCTCAATCGTATTAACAAGTTGGACAAAATAATTCTTATTGATATGGATAATGACTAAATGTACATTATTATTACTACCTCTGTTCCAGTGGGATGTTTACACTTCTTTTATTCTGTGAGGGGGAAATAAAGGAAGTGTAAACATATCACTGGGACGGAGGGAGTAATATTTATACTTACGATATAGTTAAAAGGTTACTTAAAGCATTTAATTTAAATTCACATGGCATATTTATATTGGTTAATACATAAATTATCTATATTGATTACTAGATTCTTCATTTATTTATACTATATTGTAAAATATCAACTGAGATATCTATTGATTTATACAATATTATAAAATGACAAGACTAACTATCTTAGTAATGCCACAAATAATCTTGATAGCCCTTAAATTTGAACAAAACAAATGCGTACGATGAAGTTTGATGTGATGAATATTTCATAACCAAACAATGGAACTTACATAAAAAAAATTATATAGTTAATTTAAAACCTTAACCCACTTAACTCATTTGAATAGATATATAGGACATATTAGTGGCATATACAATTCTATTGACGATGTTGATAAGAAAAATTATTGCTTACAATTTTGCCTCTATCAAAAAACTATAAATAATTGAGGATACATTTTATGACTTTTGAGCATTTTTTTTCTATTATTCTTATTATCAAATTTAAGATAGACATAAATATCAATCAAAGTTCATCACTTTTGAGCATTGATGTTAAAAAGACAATACTAAGTATCTTACTATGTCATGTGTTATTAAAAATAAATTCATATCTAAAATCACGTGTCACGTGCTTATAAATAAAAATTAAAAATAAAAAAATGTTAATTGCGAACACAAAAATAAATTAATACAAACTATTTATTTTCCTCTCCTAAATCTAGTTATTAACTAAATATTTATTTAACTTTTATTTCTTTTATTTAATAGGATGACTTTTTGGTTTCCTCCACCATTTGTGGTAGGTTACTATTTAACTTATTTTATCAATTTTTGCAACAATTAAAATTTAGGATTTTTGACAAATTGATATTGATGATATATTAAGACTAGCATTTATTAAACTTCATAACTATGCTATTACTAAAAATTATGATTCATAAGAAATAAAATATTGAGGTAAAAGGCCTCTAATTTAATTACAAATTATGTTTTGAGCTTTTTACACTTAATTTATCATCATAAAAAAAAGAATAATAATCAAACATTATGCCTTAATTAAATAACTTTTAAGTATTTCAAAAATCAAAACTGTATATTTTTAAATGGGTAAACTGATTGCTCGAACAAATCTTAACAATACGATAAAATAACAATACTAAAACATATAAACCGTGAATGTCACGGTTCACAAAACTAGTTAACACTTAAACAACAAACATTTACAATTTATGGGATTTCATGATTTCCATAAATTTTATGTGTTTAGATATGGATCATTTTGAAATCAATATGTTTGGGTAAAATAATAATCAAGGTTCAGGATAAATTGGGTTTAACAACAAGGCTAGATCGAATCACGGCTAACTTTGATTCGAAAAAAAGAAATTTACTTATAAGTTGAATACTTGAATTGGGTCGAAGAACTCGAAGTCATTAAAGGGGAGTTTTAGATTTAATTTTTGTCCCGTTTACTTTTTCATTTTGTTATTCATTAATGGTTTTGTACTACTTATGTGTAGATTTACTTTGAGTCAAACCAATATAAAATCAAATTAGATTTCATTTTGACAATTTAAGTCAAATGGGAAGGATTTTGGTTAACGTTCATAATGTATGTGAAGATAATATAGCTTAGTAAGAAAATGGTAATTAAACTCCATTATTTTGCTTAATTATGAAATTAAACCTTTTATAATTTAAATGAAATGAGTATTTCGCATTAGAGACCAAAAGTGAAAATTAACCCCTCACCTATAGTTGTTCTCACAAAAAATTAATATCTCACCCAACAAAATACAAATATAACCGTTTTAAAAAAGTACAAGTATTAAATTTGGAGAAAAACAAAGTAGCAAAATTAGAATATTTTAGGACAAGAAATCACAATTGGGATAAAAATTATTTACAAAAAAAATGAATTAAGGTTTGAACTAGAGGGAATATAAATTAAGTTAATAGAAGGGGCATTTATTGTATAAGTATAGCAAAATTAGGAGATGTTAATAGAATGTTGCAAGCTTAGAAAATTACTAAATTAGAGGGAGTATAAATTAATTTGTGTTTATTTTAGTTTTTGGTATCACTATCGAGTAAAATACAATTCGACTAACGTTCAATTTGGTTTTGGATTAATTATGATTATCTAGATGAGTTTTCTCTATCAAATAACAATTTGAAAACTTCAAATCGGTTTTTTTTGTTTTTATTATATTATATACTCCCTCCGTTCCAGTCATATGTTTACACTTCTTTTATTTCCCCTTCCATAATAAATGAAATGCAAACATCCTATTGGGACAGAGGTAGTACTTTTAAGATAAGTTGAAAAATGAAAAAATAAAATGTAGGTAAAGTAATGTTTCAATGAAATGATAACTTGAATTTTAAATGATTTTAAGTTTTAACATATACGGACATAAGTAACTTTTTTTGAATGAAAAAGACAGAGTCTTTTAAAATGATTTAAATATTAAAAATCTACTGAAAATGGATTAGTTTGCACAACGTAAGTATCAACAAAGAATTTTACGTACCCCAGCAGCTTGACCGTCTTGTACACCGGAGTTGCCGCGCCATGCAACCCGTTGATTAGTGGGCAAGTTGCCTGAACGTTGTGCTTCGTAGTATAACAATGATTTGGCTAACGCATCCCTATAATCTATTGAAACAACTCCATTAACAAACACAAGATACAACACAATCAACAAGTTTAACATGTTTCTCGTGAATGCCATCTTGTATAATTACTAATTAGGAGATGTTTTTTTTGTATAAAAGCTTACAAAATTGTTCTAATGTAAATACTTTTTTTTTGAGGGTAAAAGTTCCTGTTTATTCATTAAAAATCGCAACAAAATCGTTTGCTACAATATCGCTAATGCAGTCCGGACTTGTATAATTACTAATTAGGAGATGTTTTTTTTGTATAAAAGCTTACAAAATTGTTCTAATGTAAATACTTTGTTCACAACATAACACATATTTATAGTTGAAATCCTATTTATAATGTTGATAATGCTGATACCAAGGCACGACAAATTATGAAAATAAATTAAATTTCGTTTTGTCAAACACTATCTTATCGTTTTTACAAGTTCTTTTATTAGACGGTCTTATAATAAGGTAATTAGACAGTTATGATCTTATGACAATATTTAGGCCAGCCCTAAAGTTGGACAAATGGAACAAACCGGTTGGATTAGGGTAATGACATATTAGTCAAGTCTACATGGTCATTTTGATTCCGCCTAGTCTCAATTTCAATTCAACTTCAACCTTGTTTTTTTTGGCTTCTTAAAAGAGCAAATTGGACTTAATTGAACAAAACTTAGTTAACTTAACCTCATGAAACTAAACTGAACTAGATTAAAGTAAGAGTTAATTTGTGAAGAGACTAAATCAAACTAAATAAAACTAAATAAAACTAAACTGAACTGAAACTAACTCCAAAAGAACTGCTTTAATGGTGTGCTTCTCAAGGCCAAGTTAACTTTGTACGGAGTATTTATTACTTATCAAAATTTTTATTGAAATAATATGAAGATGACCAACTTTTTTTTACTGAATTCGTATTATATAAAATTAACAATGTTTCAGAATAAACCAACTAATCTTGTATATTTCGGACTAATTTAGGGTAAACGGTATGTTGAGAAATTTACTATTTTGTTCTATAATAACTTTTAGGTTGATTATGATATTTTAAATAAGATTATGTAGTGTTCTACCTTATTTTGAGATATTAATGGAATCTATGAGGTTCCCTTTACATAAAGGGTCAAACTATAACTCTTGTTATGCTTGAAACTATTGTTATACGGAGTACCAATTAACATATATTTTAAATAAAGGTTCCAATTTCTATTTCCGTCTTGCTACGATAATGTCCTATTTTCCAATTTTGGTAAATCTTTTATACTTATTTTAATCCCTTTAATTCACATTAATAGTCCACCTTACCCCACAACTAGGGATGACAATGGATCCTGACTCCGGTCCAGATCCGTAAGACCCGATCCTGATGGACCGGATCTGGCTCCTATTTTTTCAAACCCGTTGGATCCGGGTCGGATCTGGATCAACTACTTTTAAAACAGATCTGGTTCTGGATCCTCTGACGCAGACCCTGAAGGATCCAGATCCGACCCTAGACCCGTTTTCTTAGTAAAAACATGAAATTTTACGTCTTAGTTATCTTCTTTTTTTACTTGTGTTTCGATTACTTGGTCAAAATAATTACTACTAGTAATATTTGATTGAACATAATTGTCACATTACTAACGACTTTTCCATTTTATTGTATTTCGGAAAATGGATATCAATAATGTTACGACTCATTAGTTTTTTTATAATGTGAGGCTAGAAATTTGGACCTTGTACGGACCCGGATCCGTTGGATCTGGATCTGGATCTCACACATTTGGACCCGTTGGATCTGGATCGGATCTGGATCCAGGGTATACAATGTGGATCTGGATCTGGATCCTACTGGACCCGGTCCAGATCCGACCCGTTGCCATCCCTACTACCCACAACACTACTTATTTTAAACAATCCACAAATTCTCATTTGTGACGGCGATATCCGTCAAAAACTTGTGACCGATACCGTTTCCTCTCACAAAATACCCATTTTCTCTCTCTCTCTCTCTCTGTCTCTCTCTCTCTCTGACACTATTCATGTGGTTCCCTTTCTCCACTAACTCATTTTGTATCCATTTTATCTCACAAAATATCCGTCACAAATGGTGACCCGTCACAAGCAAGACTAGTTATAATCAATCTACACCATAATAATCAATAATACATTATCTTTCTCCAAATTTCTTACTCCACACAATATTTTACATTATTTAATTCAATTCATTAGGTCTTGTGCCAAAATTCAATTGTGACTCTTATTTAGAAGGATTAATTGATAGAAATACTCCGAATTATGGGTGAACTGCTCAAAATACTCTGAACTTTATTTTAACTACCTATATAACAAACTAATAGCCTTATTTGCTTTGAGTAGAATATGTTGTTTTGTTAACTTATTGTAACATGTTTTAATGGTGTGATTAGGTGAATAGATTAACATAGAAGTAAAAAGAGAAAGACAGGTTAAAAAAGATTAAAAATTTATTCACTTATTTAGCAGGTAACAGGTCATATATTATAATAAAAGCGAATGCGAGCATTAGTTTGTTATATTGGTAGTTAAAATAAAGTTTGGAGTATTTTAAGTAGAACACCCATAGTTCAGAGTATTCTTATCAATTAATCCTATTTAGAATAGGAGGGGGTAGTTTATAACGTTTACCTAAAAAACTTTAACTAAACAGTTCGTTGTACGTAGGTACATATTTTCTTGGTCAAAATAATACTTTTCCCAAGAGTTGACTGAAACCGGTGATAATACAAATTAGTATAAGGCCTTTGTAGATGTACGGTATTTTAGATATGATATAATTATTAGAGAATTTGACAATTAATCAAATCATTCGTTGTACGTAGTTACATATATTCTTGATCAAAATAATACTTTTTCCCAAGAGTTGACTGAAACCGGTGATAATACAAATTAGTATAAGGCCTTTGTAGATGTACGGTATTTTAGATACAATTATTAGAGAATTTGACA
Source organism: Silene conica (assembly GCA_029255685.2). NCBI lineage: Eukaryota > Viridiplantae > Streptophyta > Magnoliopsida > Caryophyllales > Caryophyllaceae > Silene > Silene conica. The sequence goes on along the minus strand of CM055318.2, from coordinate 21,368,313 downwards.
ATTAATCAAACCATTCGTTGTGGGCAATGTTGTTAGGATCGGGATCCTACTTTGGATCGATGAGCTTCCTAGAATCGAATCGTTAGGATCGGATCGTAGAATCGGAAGATCCTACAAATTAACTAAAATACATAATTGTGCTATCAAACTATGTTAAAATCCTGTGCTTAAATATGAAAACACTTTTATCTTAACATGTGCCTACTCTAATTGTTCTCGTTTATAGTAAATGTCTATCTTAAAAGTCATATATAAAATTTTAGTAAATCAAAAAAATTAAATGTTAATAATGTAGGATCGAATTATTTAATCGTAGGATCGTAGGATCGGGTTAAGATTCTACTCTCAAAAAGTTTGACGCAAGTTGAATCGTAAGATCCTACAAAATTAAGATCTTACCTAGGATCGGGATCGGTCACCACTTTCTGAATCGTAGAATCGTAAGATCCTACGATCCGGATCGGGAGTTTAACAACAATGGTTGTAGGTAGTTACATGTTTTCTTGATCAAAATAACACTTTTTTCCTAGACTTGACTGAAACCGGTGATAATACAAATTAGTATAAGGCTTTTGTAGATATACGGTATTTTAGATACAATTATTAGAGAATTTGACAATTAATCAAAACCATTCGTAGCATGTAGTTACGTATTTTCTTGATCAAAATAACACCTTTTTTCCAAGGGTTGACCGAAATCGGTGATAATACAAATTAATATAAGGCCTTTGCTTGTAGATGTACAGTATTTTAGATACAATTATTAGAGAATTTGATAATTAATCAAGCAAGCCAATGCAATTTATCTTCATTTTGAAATAAAATGGTAGAAAATCTGCATATATAGTTCAAAAAGATGTAGTATTAGTCTTATCTATGTAAACATTATATAACGATTGAGGTAAGAATATTAATTAGGCGATAAATATTGTTTGATAATAGTAAATATTGAAAGTCAACATTAATTAATTAGAAAATAAATATTGTCTAATAGAATATCATTTAGGCGAAATTTTTTGAAATATATTAATCTTCAAAAATTCTTGTTTCACACCGCCAATTTTGGTCTGAAGCTTCAGACGGGCCATATATGTGACCATTTTATTGTTAAATGTAACCACAATAGTGTGGCCAATGTTACCGTTTATGATAACTTGTTTGTGAATAATGGTCACATTTGACTGTAAAATGGTTACAAAATTCCGTTTTATTGTTACAGATCAATATTACCGTTTGAGGCAAGACCAACTGATTAGTCTTTTAATATATAGGGAATGAAAATAATTTATAACTTAAAATAGTTCATACCAAACGATTTTTCAGAGCCACATGTTTTATGGGTCAAAGTAACATCTTAGGGGTTGAAATTGTTGATAAACTAATCAGAATAGTGAATGTCATGGACAAAAAAACAAATTAAACAATAATTACATTTTTTTCAGGGTCAAAGTAACACTTAAAGAGTTGAAACTATTAATATACCAATCAGAATAGTCTAGGTGTTGTAACTAAAAAAACCTAACAAAATAATTCTTTAAAACTGCTTGTTTTTCAGTTGAAAATAATCCCTTTAAAATTAATACAGTTGATACATGAATCAGGGAATGTCCCTAGATCGTAACTTACGAGAAGTATAATAATATATAATTAAACAAAACAGTTTTCCAGAGACGGATTTTTGGGGTCAAAGTAAAGATTTTTATTTTTATTTTTTGAATTAGTAATACGTGACCTTGGTTTTTTCGACTGAAATAAGCTGAATTGAATTAATTGAAAAAAACTTAATTGAACTAAATTAAATGGAACTGAACTGGGTGATTTTAGTTGAATTAAAAGTTAATTTTGTGAAGAGATTAATTGAACATAACTGATCGAACGTGAATAAAACTTAACGAAATACAGCTAAACAAAATTAAAAGGAGATAAAATCAAGCCAGAAATAACAGAGCCAAAATGGACAAATTTGCGCAAAAACTAAAACCGTAATAAATTTATTGGTGAAATACATAATTCTCATAACGAGAGTTGGACAGTACGGGGTACATTGGTAAATACCCGCAGCTTTGCCCTAACAACGTGATTAACGTGCATAATAATTAGAGTAATTAAAAAGTTTAGTGCAGAATTAGAGAGACTAATTAAATTTTTAATTAATCAAGAAATTCTAGCAAGCACTCCAACAAGGCCAGGAAGAGCCGATGTACTGGGCTCAGCCATCTGATAGTTGCCCCTATCATCTGAATAATTATCATTTTTATCGGGCCCACCTACGACTGCCCCGACCAAAATATTCGGGTTTGGTTGGTCCCTGTAGAACCAATTGGTGAATCCATCGTTGCACCCGACTGGAGCTGGATTCGTCTTAAGGGATACTATTGATGATGCTCTATGATGGACCTTTTGTGGGTAGTTCGACCCGAATCCTACCATGTAGCTCCTCTTTTGTGGATTGGCCCCCAGTATATACTCAACCTAATAATCAACAACATCCAACTCGGTTAGAATTAGCTGCATATTTGATCTCCCATTTACAGTTTCGTCATTAAAATTTCCTGCAATTCTGTAGTATGACGGTCGTTTTTCAGTGAATTTTTGCAAACCGTGACTACGTCAGTAAATAGTTACCACCCTAGTACCCTACGGTAAATAGTGACCACTCTACAAAATTTGGTCATTTTGTAGTTGTAAAAAGTCTCACTATTTACCAAAAAATGATGACATATTTCTGGCCACACATACGACAGTCTTACAGTAAGATTTACGTAAGTATATAGAGAGGTTAGTAATTGTTATACCTGTGAAATGGCAAAAGCAGTCAATTCAGAAGGGTTGACCAAAGACGAAGGGCATTTGAGAGCTTGAGCAGAGGCAGAGAGGTAGTCACCATAGACAGTTAAGGCGAAAGAAGCAGAGATTGTGTACTGCAGATTAGTCCATTGATCAAACCATAATAATCCTCCATTACTCTTAATCACGTTGTTGTTCCCCTTTTGCAAACAGTTGCACAAATATTGTTCTACTTGCTCTTTGTGTTGTCCCCAATTTCCGCTGTTTGGTACCTTTCCCTCTAGAATTTCCTGTAAATTTACATCAGTAAACTTTATGAACACTGTCGTATGATGTAACGATAACCAACTAAGACGGAGGAATAATAATAGAAGGCGCGCGTAAGTTATTAAATAGATATACCTTGGCTACTAGAATTTGAGCACCAACATACTTGTCATCCCAAGAGAACATAGTTCTGGTTCCACCTGCTTGAGAGTTGCCTAGTATTTGCTTATATGAATCTTCGTTCGTCGCTCTATATAACCATGCTGCTCCCCACATTAATTCATCCTGATTCAATTCATCAAATAAATACTCTCGTTCATCTACGACCAACCTAATTGATGCTAATTAAGTTCAAAAGTTTCACAATAATGTGACGTTTTGCACAACAATATTCGGTTTAAAATAAGTAACCTGAAAACCACTGCTAGAGTAAAATTTAGCAGCAGCTGGAATACTATCAGAGTATTTTCCTTGATGGCTCGTCGCAAAATCAAACAACTGTATACCAACGTGATGCAAAACAATATTAGTAATGCGTATTAAACTTCATATTCCTTCGAAATTTTGTAACATGTTTTAGAGTATAATGAAATATAGTCGCGTCAACGTATACCTGTTTGGCATGAGTAAGAAGCAAGGAAGAGTACTTGGGATCAACATTTTTGAAAGCAATAGAAGCAGCGGCAAGAGCAGCAGCAGTTTCAGCTGCCAAATCAGAACCAGGGCTCTGCTCATCAATCTTAAAAACCGTCCTAGGAGTGGTCATATCCTCAGGCCGTTCCCAGCACTGGTGATCGGAATCACCTTCACCGACTTGAGCATAAAGAAGGTTTGGCTGAGGGTGTGCCTTTATGAAATAGTCAGTGCCCCATTTGATGGCTGATAATGCATTTTGGAGTTCATTTTGAGCTTTCAGTTGCGACCCGTACTCGACTACACTCCATGCTAGCATTGTTACTGTGTAGGCCATTGGAAATCCGAATTTTACGTTGTCCCCTGCGTCGTAGTATCCTCCTACTAAATCCACCTGTTTAATTCATTAAAACATGTTTGAGTTTTCAAACTTTCCAACCAATATTGTCGTTGTAATCTAAGTACCAGTCAGAGACCGAGCTAGGAAACACCTAAGGCTACATTTTAAATGATTTTTTTACAAAAAATTAGGTTCAAAATAGTAACAAAGTCAATATTTGTACATTAGGGGGTAAACTCGATAGCAATGTACTTTTTATTTCAATTTAAGGGGTCGTTTGGTTACCCACTAAATTACACAAGAACTTTAATTCATGAGAATTGCAAAATGGCTAGATTGTTTGGTTACTCAAATTCACGTGAATTGTAACTTCCCATGAATTCCAAATTCCTCCATAATGGAGGAAGTTGCTTATCTAGGTCCCCTAGATAGGTGAAAATGCCTACATGAATTACAATGCTTACATGTAACCAAACAACATTTTCTAATACACGTGAATTGTAAAATCATGTGATATGAAACTTCCTAGGATTTGGGAGTTCCCGTATGTAACCAAACGACCCCTAAATGTACTCTTGGACTACCACTATTACCCCTAATAAGTAATTACTACATACCGCTCCTTCTATCAAAATAACTGCCCTATTTTTCTTAATTGAAGGGGTAGAAATGTAGAATACTAATTTTACTCCTATTTTTAAATCTTCGTAAATCAAGGAAGTATCACCATAATAGTGGAATCAAAAGAGTATTTATAGTATGTACTTTTGATTTGAAAGATTTATACTTTATTTGGCGATCAGGTAATTTATATCCTAAAAAATATTCAGTTTAATACAGTAATAATATACTTTCTCGGTTCGAATCCACACTGCATGTTTACTTTTTCACGTTTATTAACGCACGTTTTACGTGGCAAATATCTTTAGCTACGTATTTGCAAAAATTATAAAAGTTAGAGATTTTTAATGTACTCGTCAAAACGAATCAATTAAGACCCCACTTGAATATATTTTCTTTTACATATTAGGAGAAAATTGAGATTAAATGTTCACTTGTGAATAGTGTACAAAATCGAAATATGCAGTGTGGATTCAAACGGAGGAAGTACCCGTTACAATTAGCCAATCTTGCAAGTTGATTAAATTTTCGAATTTAAATCCACATAAATCCTAAATGTGGTTTACCTTATAAGTATATACTCAATATTTATTATTTAACAAAATTAGCTTAAAATAAATAAATACTAAATGTTGTCTTACCTAAAAAAATATTCAAGATTTTGTTTATATAAAAAATTAGCATAAAATAAATATATGTTGATATCAATTTATTTGATTAAAGTTGATACAAATTTTGCTTTGTGAGAGGGTTGAGAGTTAGGTAGCACCAAAACGGACACGACACGGACACGGAACACGACATCCCATGAAATTTAGGACACGGGACACGACATTTAAATATAATAAAATATATATTTTATGGTTATAAATAACGTATAATTTTATTTTTATTATGTATTTGAAGTTAAATCTAAACAAGTAAAGTTACAATTCTTCCTTTATTATAACTAATTCTCATTTATCCACCCAAATTGATCTTTTAATCGATAATTTTAAAATTTTTATTCCTTGTCTAAACTATAATTGTTTAGACATGTGTCCAACGAATGTCAGGTGTCCGAGTGTCGGACAGGGGACGGCTAATTAGGAGAAGTGTCATGCTAGGGTTGAGGGCTGAACTCGCGTCTTGCTTCTCTAGACCTCATAATTCATAAGCTCATATTGCCTTTTCTTTCAATGCTATCATTCAACCAATTTAGCTACTTCTCAAATGTTTACTTTTATGTACGTAAAATTTATTTAGCAGAAAATTAAATGGTGCTATAATCCTTATATCCGGGAGTCAATATCTTTTCCATTTTCTAAAAAAAAATCAACCATTTACTTTTAAGGGTTCAGATTGGATCTTAATAATATCAAATGCTTCTACATTTATGCATTTAAAATATAGCGAAATGAAAAGAAAGAAATAAAGATTATCTCAACTTATATAGCTGATAGCCCATACATTAGCTCCGCCTCTGGTACTACCGCTTAATATCATATTGTTTGACTACTAAATTCAAACATATATAGACATTTTTTAAAGTCGAATTCGTGTGCGAGTTAATGCAAAATAAAAAAAGGTTTATACATATACAAGATCAGGCAAAAAAAAATAAAATGTACGTACCCCAGCGTCTTGTCCATCTTGTAAAGCAGAATTGCCACGCCAGTTAACACGTTGATCAGCAGGCAAACTGCCCGATCGTTGAGCTTCATAGTATAACAATGATTTTGTTAAGGCCTCCTTATAATTTGTAGAAAACACTCCATTAACAAAAATACATATTAATACGACAAAAAGATTTAAGGTTTTTTTTACGGATGCCATATCAAGCGAACCTTTAAAAATACCGTCTAGTAATATCAAGGGGTTTGTAGTAATTCTTATTATTACTCATATAGTTCACTAACCATATTTATAGTCTTGAAATTGATAAAATACATGTTTCCTCAAAATCTTTTGCATTATTTAGTTACCATATACATCTGGTTCTACTGCCATTTATTTATAATATCATTTGTTTCCCCTTTGGTTTACTTTTGTGTTCTAACTTCTATGCATTATCAAAATCTTACATACTGTTTACCTGATTAGAAGATATGCTGAATAAATAAGGAAGGTATTCATCCAAATTTTGTTGATATGACATTTTTTTATTCGTTTTAAGGATTTGTTTGATTACCTATTAAAATCATGACATGTTAAACTGTCTAGGAAGTGTAAAATTATGATGTTGTTTGGTTGCCAAGATCATGGGAAATAGAACTCCCCTATGTGGGAAGTCATTCACCAAGTCCCCCTTGGTCATTGGAACTTCCCGCATGAATTAACTTCCCATATGCGAACCAGACACTTTTTTAGAATTCTCATGAATTGGAAATTCATGTGATCTTGAAGTTCTCAAGAACTTTAATTCCCTTATGTCAACCAAACAAGCCCTAAATTTGTTTTGATTACTAGTCTTAAACCCGTGCAAATTGCACGGGTATGTAATTTAAATAATTTTATCATAAAATTTTATTAAAAAGAAAGAATGATTTTGTTTTGTATAAAATCGTACTAAAGAAATTAGATTTGAATTATATATTACGTTTGCAATTAGAAATTTTCAAATGGTGAAGTTTAGATATACTCCAATACATTGGGTTTAATTGTTCGATTACTAAGTTGAATTATGATTTGTCCTTTTTTATATATAGCTAAGTTCTAAGTAGGAGTTGCTACTTGACATGATAATTGAGAGGCCGAATCTATAAAACCTTATTAAAAGGCTAAGCTAAAATGCCATGTAAAAGCCACGTCAGCAATAAATAAAAGCCACATAGGATTACCAAAAAGCCACCTTGTACTCGCCAAAATCCACGTCAACAATCATCCATGTCAACAATCAACAATTAGAATACAAATCTATAAAATCTTATTAAAAGGCTAACTAAAGTAATGTGACATGGCAAGTTTAATGTGACATGACAATTTTAAATGTGACATGTATTATTAATTTATTATATGACATTGATATAATTCATTTATCTATAAATATATAAATAAAATAAAGGCAAACCAAAAGTATTTTATTTTACCATTAGAATACTAGCAAATGACATCATTATTTCTTATTTAAAATGTAAAAAAATGAATAAAAATGAAACACTAAATGCAAATTGTATTACAAACATTAAACTTTGACCTTTTAAATTTCTAGATAAAATAAACGACAATTAAAAACAAAATCAAAGTTCATATAAATTTTAAATTTCGACGTTTATTTTTATAATATTCTAAGCAACAAATGAATAGAACATTATTCAAACTTTACACCATTTATAAAATAATATATAATTTGTAAATATTAAGTACATATAATAACATACTTAACATTAAACAATGACTTTTTATTTCTTAAAACTAAAATAGGTTAAACACCAAATAAAAATTTACATCACTCTAATTTTGGCTCACAAAATTTACATCACTCTAACAAACTATGTATTTATCTTTTAGTTTCGTAATATCATTATTATAATTTCCTAAACAACTTTTATGCAAGGTCTATTTTGTTAAAATAGAAAAATTAAAATTAAAACAAACCTTTTATATTTCATTCCTCTTTACTTTATATTAATGTCTATATTAAATTTGTTATGATGAAAGGAATGGTCAAAGGTCACAAAACCATGCTAAATATTTATGTATATATTAAATTTGATAATAATAATAATAATAATAATACAAAGACGTTCAAAAGTCGTAAGTTGCATCCTCAATTAGTTATAAATATTTGTGGAAGGCAACATTTTCGAGCCAAATTCGAGCCAAAATTTTACCTTCATCACAAAGAGAATTTTATGTGCAATAATCTTTCTTGTCATTGTATGAAGGTAAAGTAAGTGTATTAAAGTTTTATTTATTTATTTATTTATTTATTTTTAAGTTTCATTGGCTATGAAGAACTCATTTAATTTCACATATATGTTATTTTTTTCATTTAGGACTATCAAGATTTGTGAAGTTGTGATATTGAAATATAATATTTACATATTTATGATTCAACTCTTTATTTCTTTCATTATTATTTAAAGGAAAACTTGAATTAATAACGATAAGGTTAATTAATATTCCATAAATCAAATTCCACTATTTTGTTTGTTATTAATCACTCAATGAATTTTTTTGTAGGAATGATTCATTGGAGAAAGAGAAATCTAAGAAGAAAAGGAATATTAGAATTGTTTGAACAAATACTCCCTCTATTCCATTCAATACTATAAACTAACTACAATAACAATATTAATAACATGAATGTGAATTACAGATTGGTTTTACATAAAATAGTATTTCGGAAACTTTCAAATGTATGTTTTATTTTAGTATGTTTTGTTTTTTATTTAACATTTTTCTTTTGAAAAATAACTGTCATAAAATGAAATTGGACTTGTGAGATATCAATCTTATTAACAAGTTAAACAAAATAAATTATATTGATATTGATAATGGTTAACTGTTCATTATTGCATAACACTTATGCGTACATGTGATATTATTCAATATATATGTCTTATAGCACGTAATGAGATTACAATTAAATTGTAGTAGACTACTATTTAACTCAATTTATCTTTTTTGCAAAAATTTAAAATCTTAGATTTTTTGACAAATTGATATAAATGATATATTAAGATTAACATTTACTAAACTTCATAACTATGCTTTTTCCAAAAAAAAATATGATATATGAGAACTAAAATATTGATAAGATAAAAAGCTTTACAATTTTATATGATTTAAAGTCCTTATATTAGAGGATTTATCTATCTAAAAAAAAGAGAAAGATAAATAATTCAACATTCTGCATTAATTTGCCCATTCGCTTTCACTTACTAACTTCATTTACCTATATAACAAATGGACGTTCAAACTTTTTCATAGAAAATTTAGTATACAATTTATCTATACAAAATTATAAAATTTTATTAAAAGGCTACCTAAAACAACTAATTAATTTGACTTGGCAATTAAATATGACATGACAAATTAAATGTGACATGTCAAATGTGATTTTTTTTAAACTAAATAAATAAATTATAATAATACAACAAACCTTTAGATTCCATTTTTTCATTGTACTATATTTCTTTATATTTTAAATTTCATAATAATGAAAAAAAGATGCTAAAAGGTCATGAACTTAATCCATATTTATGACTATATTAAACTTGATAATAATGAAAAAATGATTCTCAAAATTCATGAACTTTGATCCATATTTATGCATATATTAAATTTGACAATAATGAAAAAATGATACTTAAAAGTCATAAAATGCACCTTTAATTGTTTATATATCTGAAATGGAATGCAAAATTTACAAGCCAAAATTGTTCTCATCTCTATCGCCAGTAGACATAAAATCTTATTAAAAGGTTACCTAAAACATCTAACTAATGTGAGGTGACAAATTAAATATGACATGGCAAATTAAATGTGACATGTCAAATGTGAAAAAAAAAAATTATAATAATAAAACAAACATTTAGATTTATTTTTTCATTGTTCTATATTATTTATGTCTATTTTAAATTTCATAATAATGAAAAAAAGATGTCCAAAAGTCATGAACTTAATACATATTTATATATATAACTAACTTGCTAATAATGAAAAAATGATGCTCAAAATTCATGAACCTTGATCCATATTTATGCATAAACTACATTTGATAATAATGAAAAAAAAATACTTAAAAGTCATAAAATGCACCTCCAATTGTTTATATATTTGAAATGGAAGGCAAAATTTACAAGCCAATTTTTTCCAATCGCTATGGTCAGTAGACATTAAATCTTATTAAAAGGCTACCTAAAATATCTAATTAATGTGACGTGGCAAATTAAATATGACATGGCAAATTAATTGTGACATGGCAAATGTGAAAAAAATTAAAAAAAAAACTAACTAAATAAATATAATAATAAAACAAACCTTTAGATTCCATTTTTTCATTGTTCTATAGTTATGTCTATTTTAAATTTCATAATAATAAAAAAAAGATGCTCAAAAGTCATGAACTTAATCCATATTTATGCCTATATTAAACTTGATAATAATGAAAAAATAATGCTCAAAATTCATGAACCTTAATTCATATTTATGCATATATTAAATTTGACAATAATGGAAAAAGATACTTAAAAGTCATAAAATGCAACTTCAATTTTTTATATATTTGAAATGGAAGACAAAATCTACAACCCAAAATTTTTCCCATCTCTATCGTCAATAGACATAAAATCTTATTAAATTGTTTCCTAAAACATTTAATTAATGTGACGTGTCAAATTACATATGAAATGGCAAATGTGAAATAACTTAAAAAAACTAAATAAATAAATTATAATAACAAAACAACCCTTTAGATTTCATTTTTTCATTGTTCTATAGTTATGTCTATTTTAAATTTCATAGTAATGAAAAAAAGATGTTAAAAAATCATGAATTTAATCCATATTTATGCCTATATTAAACTTGATAATAATGAAAAAATGATGCTCAAAATTCATGAACCTTGATCCATATTTATGCATATATTAAATTTGACAATAATGAAAAAAATACTTAAAAGTCATAAAATGCACCTTCAATTGTTTATATATTTGAAATGAAAGGCAAAATTTACAAGCCAAATTTTTCTTATCTCTATCGTCAGTAGACAAATGTGTTAGTAATATTTCCTTCCTTCTATGCTCATCAAGCTAAGTGCATTAAGATTTTAAATTAGTAACTAATTTTAATGGAAGTTTTACTGGATTATGAATCGTTCATCACATTTTCACTTTCACGTATGTGTTTGTTTTGTTCTCATTTAGGAGTATCAAGATTATTTGTGGTTTTGAGCTATTCAACGGTAAATTATTTACACCTCTACGATTTGATTCTCATTTCTCTTTCTTTCATTATTTATAGGGGAAAGCTTAAGTTCATAGTCATAATATTGCATAAAACAAATGTCAATATGTTGTTGGTTATTCCACACTAATTACTTTGTTACTATTTTTATAAGTATGATTCAGTGCAAAAAGAAGACTATATGGAAAAATGAAATACTATGATTACTAAAACAACTATATATTTCATACTAACTAAAGATTGACGACAACAACGTGAATGACTGATAGTTTTTGACCAGTTAGTATATATTTTAAAATATATGGCCGAAGGTGAAAACTTTAAGATGATGACATAAAACATTTTTGTTTAATATTGTTTAACCGACGAAGTATTCGGCCTAATGATGATCCAATAGTTGTTCAAGTTGCTCCTTAAAAATTCTTGGTTCCGTAATTTATTATTGTATTCGCTACAATATTATGGTCTTGTGAAATTTCAGTTTTGACATAAGATTCATAATGTGTGTTTTATGTTATTTTCATAATAGATGAAATTTTAATATCTAATTTGCGAGGGTGCTTCATCACTCGAGATCCTTGCTTGACCATAATATTGTTTTGTGTAATGTAATTATATGAATACCTATATAACTAATTTATCTTAGCTTACATTGAGTTATTTTAGTTTTGGTAGGATATCTATAACAGTTTAAATCATGGTAAATTGTGTAAGAAAAATTAATTGACTTTATACAATTCTTTAAACACAAAAACCGTAATTTGATTGATTGTAGTATGTTATAGTATTAAATCACTAAAATATGACACTAGAAACACAATCCTTTAAACACGAAAACCGTAAGTTGATTGATTGTAGTATGTTATACGGAGTAGTATTAAATCACTAAAATATGACACTAGAAACAAAATATCCCGTGAATTCCACGGGTCATAAAACTAGTTAAAAGTTAAAACCCATAAATATATTATGAAATAAAATTTTGATAAGTATTAATATAAAATTAAACGCGCTTACGAGTAATATGTGGAAAAATAAATAGTGATTACGTTAATTAACTTTAAAGTTTATTTATAATTTGTAAGGGAAAACATTAATAATAATAAACCTCTTAAAATTTGACATGAACCGATGTGCCATGCCCAAGATAAAGTTGAGGCTTATCCTGACCTAGAACATAATCGGGTCATAGTAACCTGTTAATTTATGTTGAAACTCAACCCCGATCCGCGAGATCAAAGATAAATTTATGTTAAATATGAATATAAGACATTAAGTCGCTAACCTATTTAAATTTAAAACACAATTAAACATTTCGTTTCATAAATCTTTTATATCTTTGCTATTTAAATAATAATTAAATAAATTTAATTTTTATAATTGTTTCAGTATTACAAAAATAAACGACAAAACTGGCTAAATTGTTAATATTGAATTTAAAATATTTCTTTTTATCAAATTCAATTTAAAAATGATTAGAAAATGACCAGAAAAACTCATTTTAACCGTATGTTGAACCTAAGTCGAAACTTAACTCGTATGATCATACTTGTATTATGATTTCTATACTAATGTCGTTAGACTATTTCATTTTGTGTGGTTTTGGTAGACTCGGTATTTATGACAAAGGCCCTACGGCCAAGGACTTGTTGAGATGCGTCGTATGATATTCCTAGGTGGTTAGTTTTTATAGGTACTAACAGTGGAGCTTGGTCGAGTAGCTCCAGCTCGACCGAATAGGGTGGACTCGATTGAATGGTGATAACTCGGCCGAGTAGGTTTTGCTCGACCGAGTTGCCCCAATTCGGCCGAGCTGTCTATGGACTGTGTTTATCTATTGAATGTGTTTAACTTTGACTTTGTGAGACTGAATACTTAACATGGGTAGGCGAAGTTGCAAGATAAGGTTTTTCAGCCGCTGTTTCGGATAGTTAATTTCGGGGACGAAGTTCTTTTAAGAGGGGTAGATAGATGATCGCGGGTATAAAACATGACGTATTGTAGGTAATAATAAGTAAATAGTACATGATGAAGACGTATTACGTGCAATAAGTGATTAGTATGCGGTAAATACTCCCTTAAGATTAATAATCAAGCTATGACATTGTCCATATAATGTGTCCGATCTTGACCTGCGATTAGATAATAACGTATGTGATTGAATAATGTGTTAAATCATTAATAATGTGTACGTTGTAATTTAGGAGTTATGATTACATTGTCTGGATGTAATATGTATGCGTGTATGGAATTAAGGGTAGTAGTCGTGGTCGCGACCATATGACTTGATATCAGTCATGAGCATGTATGAATTTCGGTGTGTTTATTTCCTGGATACCCTTGGGGTAGTATGTGGAGAGAGTGGACAAATGTTTATGTATGAGAGTCGGACGGTTTAGACGGTCTTAGGAGTTGGGGAGGAAGGATAAATAGTCAAGGTGAACCAATCTAACCCCTGTGAGTCGTGTCTTAGAAGAACCAGTATATGCTTCTGGACCATCTCTTCCTGGGGGAGGCAAAACTTCGAGGACGAAGTTTCTTTTAAGGGGAAGATTGTAACACCCGGGTTTAAAGACCCATTTTATGGCCTTAGACCATGGACCATAATCTGGATTGAGACAAACTTAGGAAGGACATAGTTAGTCCTTCCGTTGAAAGGAGGCTGGGTTGGTGCAGTATAGGCTCGGTCGAGAGAGACCAACTCGGCGAGTTAGTCCAACTCGGTCGAGTAAGACCAGCTCGGCCGAGTGCAATCTATCAGCGATACTATTTGCGCGTTAGGATTTAATAGAAACCTAATTCTTATATCAGTTTGTCATATCTCCAAAACCTAAAACAAAAGGAAAAGAAATATTCCCCTCCCTTCTCCCTCTCATCCAAACTTCCATGGAGGCTAGTCGACCAATTTAAGCAAGACAATCAGATCCGAGACCTAACACTTGTCATCCTAGTAGACATTCCGGTAAGTCACCACCTTCCTTAGTCCGACCTTTCCGTTATCTCTTACAGAAATTTTAATGGGTAGAATCTATAATAGGGAACCATCGATGTCGTTCTAGAGTCGTGTGAGGAGTCCTTGGATGCGTATGTGAGGTAGGTGATCCTACTCAATCAAGTAATAGCTTTCTATCGTATTGTGTAACTGTTGTAGTTGTATAGTAGTATGACATTGTGTGGTGTTGATACTGATGGTTGTCATGGCGAGGTGATGTTGACAGTGTGACTGTATTGAGATTGTGGAACATATGTGTGTGACCGTTGCGGGAAACAGCTCTCACTACTACGATCGCACTTCGTAGGACCCGCTACGGAGAGGATGTACACATTAATGATCTGGGTACCCCTTATCGCGAGCAAGCGAGGAATTACACAGTAAGATGTATTAGTGGTGGTGATGAGACATTGTGACGGTATGGCAGGATGTGGTTGACATGTGCGTATCTGGTTTTTTTTTTTTTTTTTGGTATAATGTGAGTAGATTTATATTAAAAAGACTATTATAAGCTACGATTATGGATCAATACATTGTATGGACTGTAGCCATCTCCTATCTCTAACAGTCAAAAAATTTGATTTGCATTGTTTGATTCTGGCTTTAATAGTCTTCTGTACTTCTGATATTAATCTTTCCGGTCTAATCAGAGCCCCATCTATTCTAGCCTCATTTCTTTGTTGCCAAATCTGATACCAACAAGCACTCAAGGCCACTCTGCATACTCTTTTCCCAAGTGTAGACTGTCCTCTATTTATCCCTTGTAACTTCAGCCCCAACCACTCTTCAATTCCTTCTACTATTGCCTTGCTGTAGATACAATCATGAAACAAGTGAACATGAGATTCAACTGCCTGCTCACACAGCACACATTTATCGTGAATGCAAACCCCTAATTGTCTCAGTTTCTCTCTTGTATTCATTCCTCTCTGCATAATCATCCAACTAGTGATAGCATGCTTAGGAACATTCCAGCTATCCCACACTTTTGTATACCAGTGTACAGAGGGGTGGAGCCCCATTAACCACTGATAACCTGTTCTGACTGTATATCCCTTACCATCCATCACCCACTGACCTGCCTGAAACCCTGCAGCCAGTCTATCTTTAACCTTACACACATTCCTCCAGTTCCAGTTGGAATCAAGAGGAGGTTGATAAGATGTCCAGTCTGCTCCTTTTAAATATATATGGTCAATCCATAGAACCCAAAGCCTATCAGCTTTATCATGTATCCAGCTGACCAATTTGCCAACCACTGCAATGTTCATCATCTCTGCATTCTTCACATTTAAACCACCCTCCTTCTTACTCCTACAAATTTTTTCCCAAGCCACTGTAGGTACCCTATCATACTCTGAATGGCCACTCCAAAAATAGTTTCGACAGATGGCTTCAATCCTCCTAATGACTCCCTTAGGAATAATAAAAATAGAGGCCCAATACTGATGAAGAGTGTTAAGGACTGAATTTATCAGAATCAACCTGCCAGCATAACTCAGTTTCCTTGCTCCCATACCTCTGATCCTTCCACAAAGCTTTGAAATAAGTAGATTGCAGTCCTGCTTAGACAGCCTTCCTGATTGAATAGGTATGCCTAGGTATCTGAAGGGAAGGTTACCTTCTTTAAACCCAGATATAAACAATACATCCTGTTTTACTTCATTTTGCACTTCACAGAAAACAACTTCAGATTTTTGAGCATTGACTTGAAGACCAGATGATGCAGAAAAAGTTGAAAGAGCACGAAGGAGAAGCATCATTGACCTCAAATCTCCTTTACTAAACATTAAGACATCATCAGCAAATAACAGATGACTAATCTTAAGGGACTTACACAAGGGATGATATCTGAAATACCATCTGTTAGTTGCATATTCCATAACTCTTGTTAAGTATTCCATACAGATACAGAAGAGTAAAGGAGAAATAGGATCCCCTTGTCGTAGCCCCCTATTTCCTTTGAAATAACCAAACTGAGCCCCATTCAAGTTCAAAGAAAAGCTTGTAGTAGATATACATTTCATCACCAGTTTTCTGAAACCATCAGGGAACTGTAAAGCAATAAGCATTTGATCAACAAACTGCCACTCAATAGTGTCATAAGCCTTCTGCAAATCCATTTTAAATAGACATCTAGGAGAAACAGCCCCTCTACTATAATGTCTAACCAAGTCTTGACAGATCATTATATTCTCTAGAATACTCCTTCCTTTAATAAAAGCTCCTTGATTATTCTTGCTAATGATATCAGGAAGAACAATTGCTAATCTGTTGCATAACACCTTAGATATAACTTTATATATGACATTACAACAAGAAATAGGTCTGAAATGGGTCACACTGGTTGGTCTGTCAATTTTGGGTATAAGAGTAATAGTGGTGGCATTTATCTGATTCAAAAGATGCCCTGATTGAAACACATCCATCACAGCTTCACACACATCTGTCCCAACTATAGGCCAAGCATCTTTAAGGAACTGGCTAGTATAACCATCAGGTCCAGGAGACTTATCTTTTGGTATACTAAACAAGCATTTTCTCACCTCCTCCATAGTCACAGGTTGATTTAAAATAACTTCATGATCCTCTGTACAACAAGGACCCCTTCTGACCACATGAGTCTGAACTTGAATGGTCTCTTGAGTATTCCCCAAGAGGTGAATATAATAATGTAAGAAGGCATTCTGGATATCACCTCCCTCTACACATAAGTTCCCATCTTTATCTTCAATCTGAAACACTTTATTCTGCATTACTCTTTTCTTAATTGCATTGTGAAAGAAAGAAGTGTTCATATCACCCCCAATAGCCCATTGCAACTTAGCCTTATGTGCCAAAAAACTATCCCTTGCCACAGACAACTCCTTAACCCTTCCAGCTATATCCATTTCCTTTTGTATCAGCTCAATATCAGATGGATTACTACTCAGAAGCTTCTGAACCTCCTCTAGAGCTTTGCTGGCAATTTTAGCATTAACTTCAATATCTGAGAAGCAATCCTGATTGATTTGTTTCAACACTGGTTTTAGATCCTTCAATCTCTTCACCAATTTGAACATCTTAGTCCCCATATAGGTCTTATTCCACACAGTACCAACCTTATCCATGAAATTTGCAGCTTGGCCCCACATATTAAAGTACTTAAAACTTCTTCTGCCTCCAAAATCAACTTTCCTGCTTACTATATATCGTACAAGGGCAGTGATCAAAGAGACCTTCTGGATGAAAGTGAGCAAGGACATCACTATATTTCTCCATCCATTCAATTTTTCCCATGGCCCTATCAAGTCTACTAAAAGTTCTACTCCCAACATCATGCTTATTCGTCCAGGTATAAAGGGCACCAGTGGCCACAAGGTCTTCCATACAACATAAAGAAACACATTCCTGGAAGTGTTCCATCTCTTCTTCAGTAGTACTCCCACCCAATCTCTCTATTGGTGACAATACAGTATTAAACTTACCCAACCAGAGCCAAGGTAAAACACAGGTAGAAGCTACCTCCTTCAAAAACTCCCACAATTCCTTTCGTTCATTAACCCCATTGAAAGCATAGATAAAAGTCAACAGAAACTTGCTATTATCAGAAACTGACTGAACCAGAAGATGAATATATTGAGCACTATAATGTAGAACTTGAATATGAAATGAATTAGGCTTCCAAAACACCCAAATTCTCCCACCTTTATGCCAACTACAATTAGTTGTGACACTCCAACCTTCACAAAGAGTAGTTGGTTTATTAACGAGCTTACTAGGTTTTAATTTAGTTTCCAAAAGACCAAATATACCAACTCCATTATTATGCATAAACCATTTGACTAGTTTTTGCTTATTCAGGTCATTAAGACCCCGAACATTCCAAAATCCCAGACTATCCATTATCACCTCCTCCTGGATTATCCCTCTCCTTCTCTTCTATTCTACCTCCTGGTGTGGCATTAGTTAAGATATCAGCAAAAGTATACTGACTAAATCTTCCTGACAATCTAACACCATCCAATGCAGTTTGCCTACTAACTCTACTGACTTGTTTTGCAGGAGTAGGCCTAGGCCTTGTTGCTGTTTTAGCATGTTCCAGAGATGGGAATGCCTCCGGTGTAACCACCTCTGAAACTGGTTCTGTGTTAACTTGTTGATGTTGTACATGCTTCCATACCCTATGTGGTGCCACTGGGACTGTAATAGGAACAGTCCTTTTCCTGGTATTCACCTTCCTGCACTGATCTCCTCGGTGTCCTATCCCATTACAATTAGAACAAGTAATAGGTTTCCATTCATAAGAGACACCAAGTTTAATTATCTTTCCATTCTCATCCAAAAATTGAACATGATCTACTAGTTTTTGATCCATTTTTAACTCCACTTGAACCCTAGCATAACTCAGCAGTGTTTTATTTGAAGTTTGTTCATCCATTTTCACATAATTCCCCACTAAGTTAGCAATTCTAGGTAAGCAATTACCCCAAAACCTAAGTGGTACCCCTGAAAACCTAATCCAGACTGGAACAACCTCCACTTTTTCCTTAATAAGTTCCATATCCATCTTTAATTCTTTCACAATTACTGGTTTGTTTTCAAATAGGAAATATCCAGCCTCTAACAGAGCATTCCTATCCTCCAAATGAGTAAATCTGACAATAAAACTCCCATTATCCAAGTATGAAACTCTGTCAATACCATAATCCTCCCACATACAGTAAACGAAATCCTTAATAGCCTCTCTAGGAGGATTAGCTCCTAAAATGTAGCAAAAAACAGCATTACTCCAAAAAACTACCTCGAGTTGAACGTCCTCATGGGTAAATTGAATCATCTCTGGAGTCTCTTCTTCTACTATAGTCTCCAATATTGGTACATCACGGCCTCTTTGCCTCACATTCCACCCATCCAGTTCATTAAGATCTTCTTCATCCTCAAGGTTGAGTGTAGGAATACCTCCAATATCACGCAGAGACCTAGTTCTGTTTCCATCCTCCACTAGGCCACCAGGAATAGCAGCTTGATGATGACCATTACTATGATTTTTCAGATTTGATTTTGTAGAATTTTTATGATTTTGTGATGATTTTGATGTTGATCCAAATGCTGCATAACGGTTTGCAGAATACTTTACGGCTGTCATGACTTTTCAAAGATTCTCTTAATTTCAGAGCTTTTTTTAGGTTTTCTCTCTCTACATTCTCTCTTCAATCCTGCTGCCAGATGAATTATCTGGTTGTTAAGGTGTTGGTATTATTGTATATCGTATTTGTCTTGTCTCGTATTGCTTAAGCCTATTACTGTGCTTGTACTGACCGGGTGTCTTTTGTGTGTTTTGTTTACCTATTTGTGCCTGCAGTGATCCATTGATATACTCCCTCCGATTTCTTGTGTTGTTCCCTTTTCATTTTGACCCAAGAAATAAGGGAATCAATTTAGACCACACAATACATATGACCCCTCATGAAATTTATTTTGGACCACACAATCTTGTCAAAAGAGGAAAGAGTGAACATCAATGTTATTAGACCAAAATGGAAAGAGGAACAACACAGAAAATCGGAGGGAGTATATAATATCAAGGATATTCCAACAAAATCCTCACAATCCTCACAATTAAGGAAATGATTGACTAAATTATTATACATATCAATCCCTTTATTCTCTCCATCATATCAGCGTGTATATTTGTATCTTAGGAAATTAATTTTTATGTTCACACCTTTAGCTTATATGTGTTCACACTCACCTTCCTCATTTATATATTGTATGTAACTCTAGCTTGTACATCTTATCAATAATAAAAATCATTTCAGTGTGTACATTGTATCAGCCTAAATACGATCCTCACGATCTACAAACGCGTACCCGCTCTTATACTTTATCATACTTCACTCGTTTGTCGCAACCTCCACCGTTCTCATGGCCAACCAACTCCAACTCGTTAACCCTGCGCAAGCCACCAACCCCCTCACCATTGTCACCTTTGCAAACTGTACCCAACTTAAGGACTACATCACCTTCCGTCAATGGCGGTTCCAAGTCCGAGCTATCATAAACGACCTTGCCATTTTCTCCTATCTTGATGGAACTAACCCCTCTTGATCTCATTTTTTCGGATGTTTGGACATCACCTATTCTCTCCTCCGAATCCTTTAAGTACTATATAATTTTTGTCGATCATTTCACACATTATATTTGGTTGTACCCGTTAAAACGAAAATCTGATACTCAAAACATATTTAACAAATTTCGCGCTATTGTCGAAAAATATTTCAATAAACCCATTCGCCGGTTTTACTCCGACAATGGTGGTGAGTACACAACCCTTACACCAAACCTCAATCTCAATGGTATCACACATCTCACCTCTCCACCCCACACACCCGAACACAACGGATTCGCGGAACGAAGGCATCGATATATAGTCGAAACTGGCCTCGCCTTACTCACTCATGCACAACTACCCTTAACACTATGGCCATATGCCTTCACCACTGCCTCCTACTTAATAAATCGACTACCCACTTCCACTCTCAATAACCACTCGCCCTACTACACTCTATTCAACCAAGAGCCCAATTACTTAAAACTTCACAATTTCGGCTGCCTTTGTTTTCCATTGTTACGTCCTTATAACGCTCACAAACTCCAACTCCGATCTATCGAATGTGTCATTATTGGTTATTCACTTACCCAAAGTGCATACTTATGTCTCGATCCTACAACATCCAGTATCTATAAAACCCGCCATGTGAAATTTGTGGATGACCAATTCCCGTACAACCGTCTGCTCAACATCAACTTTACTCGATTTCACTCACACCTCATCACTGGTGTAATCTCTCTGTCTCAATTATTACACCCAACTCTCTGCCTCATGTTCACAATCAACCTCCCACCACCACGACTCCTGCTCCTCGCCAATCCCCGAATCAGAACACCCAACCTTCCCCCACCAACTCAAACTCCATCTCCTCCAACACGGCCCAAAGCGATTCAACACCTCACACAATCTCACCTCCTCCAACTTTTGTGACCACCACTGTCTCTCCTCCATCACCTCGCTCTCAACCAACTCCACCCCCACCACCTCCTCCTCCTCAAACGTCTAAACATGGTACTAGACTCTCCCATAATATCAGAAAAATGAACCCCCGTTATGCCCAACTCGCCACTACATCCGTTAATTACATCACCCCAACAACCGTCAAACAAGCTCCTGTCGATCCTCTATGGCGTGCAGCTATGCAAGCCGAATACGATACCCTAACTCGCAACCAAACCTGGTCTCTTATTCCGCCCGAATCAATCCCAAACACTATTGGTTGTAATTTGGTCTTTAGGATCAAATATAATCCGGATGATAATCTAAAACAGCACAAGGCCCGCTTAGTCGCGAAAAGTTTTCACCAAAGACCCGGTCTCGATTTCTCCAACACCTTCAACCCCGTTATTAAATCCACCAAAATCCGTCTTATCCTATCCCTAACAACTACAAACGGCTGGTCACTGCGACAAATAGATGTGAACAACGCCTTCCTTCAAGGCACCCTACATGATTCAGTATATATAGTACAACCTCCGAGATTCATTCAACCGGACAAACCAAATTTTGTTTGTCATTTAAAGAAAGCTATTTATGGTCTCAAACAAGCACCAAGGGCTTGGTACACGGAGTTACGAAATTATCTAGTCAATTACGGTTTCCGAAAATCAATCGCGGATTCCTCGCTGTTTATTTATAATAACACTATCACTAAACTGTTTGTTTTGGTTTACGTTGATGACATAATAATTACAGGGCCATCGACGAATGACGTAGACAAGTTCATTGCCGCCAACTCAACTCGGTTCTCGCTTAAGGATCTCGGCCCTCCATCATACTTCCTCGGCATGGAAGTAACACCGACATCACGAGGTCTTCATCTCAACCAAACCAAATATATTTCCGACCTCCTCACTAAATACAACATGCTCGAAAGTCATCCTTCTACCACTCCAATGCTACATCATCCACCCCTAACCCGACTACCCAAACAAACCATTCAAGACGCCACCAATTACCGTGCTATTGTTGGTAGTCTATAATACCTATCATTAACACGGCTCGACATTGCTTTTTCCGTCAACAAATTACCCTAATTTCTCACTCACCCAACATCAACTCACTGGGTCGCACTAAAGAAACTACTTCGCTACCTAAATGGCACATTACATCTCGGCATCACTCTGCTCAAGGACACAACGCTCAATCTACATGCCTACTGTGATGCCGATTGGGCTGGCGACAAAGATGATTACATATCGACCAATGGCTACATTGTATTCCTGGGTAAGAATGCTATATCTTGGTCCTGTAAAAAGCAAAGAGCCTTGTCGCGATCCTCAACCGAAGCTGAATTTCGAGCTATCGCTGACACGACTACCGAGGTACTATGGCTAAAGTCCCTGCTCTCTGAACTTGCAATACCCATATCTCCTGCATCGGTCCTATTCTGTGATATTTTAGGAGCAATAAACTACTCGGCAAATCCCATTTTTCACTCACGTATGAAGCACCTCGCTCTTACTTTTCATTTCGTCAGGGAACAAGTCCAACTCGGCACTATCAGAGTCCAGCATATAAATGGAGATGATCAATTAGCGGATTCGCTGACGAAACCTCTACCCAAACCACGTCATTCTCTACTTACATCCAAGATCGGACTAACTCTACGACCGTCCGTCTTGCGGGACCATATCAAGGATAATCCAACAGAATCCTCACAATCCTCACAATTAAGGAAATGATTGACTAAATCATTATACATATCAATCCCTTTATTCTCTCCATCATATCAGCGTGTATATTTGTATCTTAGGAAATCAGTTTATATGTGCACACATTTAGCTTATATGTGTTCACACTCACCTTCCTCATCTATATATTGTATGTAACTCTAGCTTGTACATCTTATCAATAATCAAAATCATTTCAGTGTTTACATATAAATGGGGAGCAGTGAGATAGTTTCAGGTGTGGATGTGTTGATGGTTTGCTTGGATGCTCGCTTACTTGTTGTGTCGGGACGTATTGACGAGAAGAGTTTCATAGTGGTCATCAATTACCCATATAGGTAAAAGTGTTGTATGGTTGATGTAATTCTCGCTATAAACATTGTAATTATGTAAGTATCATTCTTTCATGTCCTATTTGATATTTACTTCCCTCGGGAAACCGAGATGGTAACATACTTGTCGACTAAGGAAGGTCTCCATAAGACTCCTTGGAAATCGGAGGTGTTATCGGCAACAGCGGAAGGTGATTAAAGGCGACTGCTTGGTGGTGACAATTGAGGAGCGGCAGCAAAAGGAGAGAAGTAATGCTTATTGATTTATGCAAATATTTACTCTATTTGTAATTCGTTCCAAACCATTGTCTTCTTTTTTATTTGTAGGTGTTTTAACAGGGTAGCTCATATGTTAGCTCATGCTACTCCTTTGTCGATAGGTAGGAGAATGTGGGTAGATGATCTACCTCAAAACATTGTTGATGTCGTTGCTCTCGATTTAATCAATAAAGCCTTTGGGGGCTTTTTTTGCAAGGAGTGCAATCCTTGCCCTTTTGTTTTGCTATAACTTTTCTATACTTTACAATGGGAGTACAGTCCTATATATCAACAATTTCCAAGCTAAGGACTCACGAAAATTGGACTTACAACAAATCTATATCCATAAAAATCGATGAAAAAGGTGAGCACGTCATATAAATGCACGAGACATGAACAAGAAACGTCACGTACGAGAAATGATACTTGTGTAGAGAAACTCGTTCCAAGTATCGGGTAGACCCGGAAGACACCAATGGATACAATCAGCAAAGTTATCCGGATCAGATTGTTGTTCTGGCGTAATCATCATTCCTTGTCGTATGGTGTACACCGACGTGTGTGCATCTTTTCGATACTCTGACAGCGTGGTGATGTTAAGGAAGCTCACAGGCACCCGCTTCGTTGCCTGTGACACATTGTGCGCTGCCAAAAAGAGTCGTCTATCAGTTCCTACATCAAACGACATGCTTGTGTTTAGTATTGGTGTCGTTTCTTTTGCGCATTTTACTCCATTTGGGTTGTTCCAGTCCATGCTCCTACATTGATCGGGTTGTTTAAGCTTTATATGTTAGTAATCATAAAAAAACAAAAAAAAAAAGATGAGAGGATCGAATGTACACGAATTTTCTAATATCTGTTTTCAGATAATATACGTCAAAATCATTCTCAAGGTCACATTGATTAAAGGTTATTCAGCGATCTATAAAGCATAGACAGTTTAAAAACAGAGATGTATATGATTGTCATTGTCATTAAGAAAATAAGGCAGAAACCATCTATTAGTTCGTTCATAGGAAGGCAGCTTTTCATTTAAAAACTGAATGATTAATGACTTCAACACTTGCTTTAAAATATAAGGATAACATTGCGTAAGGATTTGATTATCATATTCTAACACTTGATTAGATGTATACCTTGTCGATAATGTGACTAATTTCACAAATAAATAAATCTCCTCGAATTAATCTTCAATTAAAATACCTCTTATAAATAATTTTATAGGTAAACAAATGATTGAGATGAAAGTACTAAACTGAAGAGTCAGACTCTTCGAAATACAGACCTTTGAACTTCGAAGGTTTAGAAGAAAGATATATAAATTGACTGCACGAATAATTCTATAATAATTTAAAGAAAGACGGTTTCTCATAATTTAATGTTGTTATACTCGATGATTGATACGGGACTGGTTACGTAACTTGCGTTCTTCAACCATTCTATTTACATGGCAAACTTTAACAACACATTAGAAATAGAAAATTAATTAAGAATGTGACAATAACATACTTGATATGAAGAGGAGACATGCTGCTAAAATATACTTTGGTACGATTAGGATCAATGTTCTCGTCCACCCACTTCGACCATGTCCTCATCACCCTCCTATACGCTTCTGGCCTCTCTACCTCATCATACTCGGTCTCCCCTTCATCGAAAGATCCTCGGCTTCTGGATTATAACCAACAATAAAGACATTATCTTACATTGTTACACCAACTTAGTAGCCGAATACCAAACACCCTAACTCAAAATAAGATGTCGAAAGTGACATGTTGGACACGTGAAACAGCCAGCAGGTTCAAATAGTTTGGGGTTGATAGAATACTTACAAAACTTTGATTTGGATGGTGTTCATCCACCAAATGTAGGTATTGAAGATAAGATAGTCAACATTCTTCCAATTGGCACCATGCTTGGCAATTGATTCAGGCATAATTATTCTGTTGACGATGCTATGCATTTTGGGATTATCAGAATTTGACTCCACCAAGAATGGTGCCCAGTAGAATTCCACTGTAGCATTATAATCCTTCAGATTCAGCAAAATAATCCGTCACGGCGATTGATATTTATTAGATCAGACTCATTTTAAGTATTAAATTCATTACCTATGATAAATGTAAAAGTAGCTAACTCATTTATGTTGACATCAACAGCAACAACAGATTGATTGAAATGGAAATCAATCTCCGGTCACAGATTGTCATATTTTGAGGGTAGTTTGTGACGGATAGTACCCGTCTTCTTCAATGAGATAAGCTGATATACTATATAGTACTCCTATTAAAGTAAAAGAAAGAAACCTCAATTTTAAAGATGGTGAGTGAACCAGACTTGGTCAAACTCTTTTTAGCAGGAGGAACAACTGACTGCACAAGGCACACCATTGATTCCCATTGATTTCTGTTCAACGAATCTCCCACAAACATCAATCTTTTTCCCCTTAGCTTCTCAACCAACAACTTTGGCTTAAACCTTCCAATAATTATATGCCAATTAACATTTTATTTAATAACATACCAAAATTCATCATAATCAATACATTTCACTTGCTCTCACTCAACCGATTCTTTACATACTTCTGCTTGTTTGGTTGATGTAAGGAAATTAAAGTTACGGGAAACTTCAAGTTCACATGAATATGTGAATTCCCAGTTCTACTTCTCAGACCTTGACAACCAAACAACATCATGGTTTTACACTTCACCCAAAATTTTCAAAGAATCTAAAGAATCGGTTGGGTTAGCTCCAATCATTTATTTTACTTCTTTTACTACTTGATTAAAGGTAAATAAATGATTAAAGCTAGATTAAAGGTAAATAAATGATTGAAACCGAAATATGCAAGTAGTAAAATTCATCATAATCAATACATTTCACTTACTCTCACTCAACCGACTCTTCACATGCATGTGCTGTTTTTTCTATAAAGTTTTCAAAGAATCTAAAGAATCGATTGAGTTAGCTCCAATCATTTATTTACTTCTTTTACTGTTTGTAGAGTTATCTTAGTTAAAGGTAAATAAATGATTGAAAAGGAAATAGGGAGTAGTAAAATTGACTGTATAATCTTACTTAGGCAAATTGCAATCTGTAGGCTGCCATTTCCAACTCTGATACATATAATCCTTCCTTCCATTTCTGATGCAAGTAACTTGAGAAGTAAGAAATTCACATTCATCTTCTTTATATAATGGATGACTCACATTATCAAATACCCATTTTCCTGTGAAAAGATCACAATCTTCTGGTGGTAATTCAATGTCTTCGTCGTCGTCTTCGCTGTTTTCTTTCATATGAAGTGGGTTTTGTTGAGATTTTAGTCTGTTAAATGGAAATTGAGCCATGGACTTTACATGCTCATTGTACATAAAATAGGCAAATAATATTATTGTAAATACAAGAACAAAAACACAAAGATGATTTCTTTTCTTTTGCTTCATTCTTTCAAATATTTTCCTAAGCTGATAATTTTTGTGGCAAACAAATGAAGATGATTACTTGATTAGTGAGAACAAAGAGGAAGAAAACTGAGATAATATACAGAAACAGGGAAAATTAATTAGAGTATAATAAATCAAGAAAATGAGGAAAGTTTAGTTAGATTTTGGAATTGTTTAATGAAAAGATGAAGCTAATTGTTGTGGCTAAAGTTACCTACTATTGGGATGATTATTGTCTCTCTTTCTCAAAAGGGGATAATATTCTATTCTATGTACTTGTCATAATTCATAAGATACAATCATTCAAAGATCATGAGTAATTCTAACCCGGTCATTTTCGTCTGAAATATATAGGGGGTTATTACTTTAGATAATGTAAAATGTAGAGCTGTTTAAATACGGATTTGGGAAAAGTATGTTATATAAGATTATAGCGGGCGGGTTTGACCAAAATAAAGGTCACTTCTCCATGCCTTTACCCGTCAACGGCTAAATTCGGATAACCCGTGGACTGTCGAACTCATATCTTTCTGTTAACTTCTGAGAAATAATTAATTAAGTAATTAATAATGTGATAACCTCGCAAAGTCGATATTGCATTAAGTTATTAGTTCTTAACATGAACACACGAAATAGAAAAACGGCTACTTTCGTCATCTGAATATTAAATTCCAAAATCCAAACAAGAATCATTATATATATAAAAGAATCTTGGAAAACTGTCTATGTGGCACAATGTGGATTCAGAATTAGGCTAATGCAAGTCTCTTATTCAATCTCACAATTTTAGTTTTTTTTAAACCAATCATGTTTAACCAAGTTGGTCATCTTTCCACCTAATAATTATACAACCACCTAATAAATTGTGTTAATTGCTATAAATATATAACCGTGTTAATTAATATTGGTATCAATTCTCAAAACCAAATAAAAATCTGAAATTAATTATACAACCACCTAATAAACCGTGTTAATTAATATGAGTACCAATTCTCAAAAACAAATAAAAAACTGAAATTAATTATACAACCACCTAATTAACAGTGTTGATTAATATAACCGCGTTAATGAATATGGGTACCAATTTACAAAACCAAATAAAAAACTGAAATTAATTATACAACCATCTAATTAACCGTGTTAATTAATATAGGCACCAATTTACAAAACTAAATAAAACTGAAATTAATTATACAACCACCTAATTAACCGTGTTAACTAATATAACCGTGTTAATTAATATGAGTATCAATTCTCAAAACCAAATAAAAAATTAAAATTAATTACACAACCACCTAATTAACGGTGTTAATTAATATGGGTACCAATTCTCAAAACCAAAAAAAAAAATGACATTACTTATACAACCACCAAAATAACCGTGTTATTTAATATGAGTACCAAATTCTCAAAACCTACTAAAAAAAATAATTACAAAATACCAAAACCAACTAATCATCAATTTTGTGGAACCAGCCACCTTATCAAAAAAATCGGCCTAGGTAATTCTTCCAATTCATTTCATTCTTCCATAAATCTTTTTTATTCTCCATAAACTTCTCGAAAATTACAGTTATCTTCCCCCTTTTTTTTCTCTTAAATCTCTTTCACTTCCTCTTCATTCATCGTCCATTTTTCAACCTGTAAAACAATTTTTATAAAAGTGTTCAATATTACAAATTCTTTTTAATTTCACAAATGGTCATGACAAATCATGTAACGTGTAATTATACTCAATAATTGATTAAAGTCGGGTTCTCAACAAATTCTTCAAATTGTTTTAATTTATTATACTCAATAATTTGATTAAAGTCGGGTTCTAATAATTTTGTTTTATTCCAGAATAACGTATTTAGATTGCTTAATTTTAGTAATTTAATTAATTTTTAAATCATAGGTATTTATTAAATCATTTATTTCAATTATTTAATTAAAACCCCCTTTATTAGAAAGTCATGACTTCCCTTTTTTAATTATATTTTTCCCTATTTCACGTTATATGTCAAACGGTTCTTATATATCTTATTATATATAAAAAAAAATTACTTATTTTTATTAAAACTTTTACCTATACACCACTTCATTCGGTTAATATATTTAACAACTTAATTGTTCCTTCTCTATAAAAAATTAAAATCAAACAATTCCGTGAATTTTCACGGGTGTTACACTAGTAAAAACTAAACAAAAATTAATTATATACTAGTTGTTCATATTACTTTAGCGGGTCGGATGGACCAGCCCATTTTGTATTTCTCTTGTCCGTGCCCGGCCCATTTACTAAAATGGGTTGGGCCGGGTTAGCCCCTAGCCTATTTTTTCAGAAAAATGATGCTCGGGTTTTCGAAAGGTACCGCCCATGAACAACTTTAGTAAAATGTAATATTACTACCTAATACTCCCTCATATTCCCAATAACTGTCCCATTTCGGGTTGGGTATGGGAATTAAGAAATTCATTTGTTTAATGTAAAGTAATGTGTGGGGTGGGAAGCTTGGAGAGAGGGAATGTATTATTGATTATTATTGTGAGTAGAAGTGATTAAAATAAATAGTGTTGTGGGGGTAAGGTGGGGTATTATTGTGGATTAAAGTGAATAAAATAAGTATAAACAATGTCCCAAAATGGAATATGTGACATTTACGTGACTAGACGAAAACGACAAATGTGACAGTTATTCAGAATAGGAGGGAGTATGTTAAATTATTCAAATAACAACCTAATAAGTGTAAAAACTTACACGATTACTACCAACATGACGAAAATTGCTAAAAAATGACCGAGATCAGTTTATTTCGCCCCTTTTTAATTTCAAACCTAAATTAATACCTATATTACCCTTCCCCTCTCTTTCCTCCATTAAAACACAATTCTCCCATTCAATAAAACTCATTTCCACATTTTAACTCCTCCATCAATCTCCTTCCGTTTTTCCCAATAAATTCGTTCATTAACTAATTTCCCTCCATTTTCATCTCTATAGGTTGAGAGAATTATACACAAACAGAGATCCAAGGGACTAAACCCAGAAAAATGCAACAATCTGATATATAAACTTCAACAAATTAAACTTAATTAATTAATATTAATATAAACCAGTAAAACAGAAAGAGAAGCGAAGAAAGGAAGTATACATGGCGTAAGTCAATAGTGCGATGATCAATCTGATGAAATTAATTAATGAATTTAATTAATTAAGCGTGTTAGAGAAAGTTGGGAGGGAGCAAAGGAGGGAGGAGTAGGAAAATTTTCACAGGTAGGGAGGAGATATAAAGGGAGTGGTAAAATCGTCACTAAACGTATTTCGAACATTTAAAACTAACTTAAGTTCGATTCCCGTCAAAAAGATAGCAAAGTGATTAATGTTGTGTGATTTTAGGTAGTAAGTTGCAAAATTAATTATATTAGGTAGTAATATACAATTCTGTGAACTTATTAGGTAGTTATTTGTCATATTTTCTAAAAATAATTCTCACTATGCAATTTGAATTAAGATTGGATAATCCAAAGCAAATGGTATTGAAAATTCAAATCCTTAAATAATGTTTCGTAGAAGAAATATTTCCTACATATTGCTTATTTAATTTTTAATTTATTTTATAATTTTAGTAAGTTGTATTTTACATATAATGTTATTGTATATTCAAATGTAAATCATATCTATATGATAAAAGAATTTAAAAAATTTATTTATTGCTTTTTAAATTTATGTTTCTCCATCTATATAATTATCTAACTTTAGAGTAAATTAATAATTACTCCCTTATATGTTTTACTTTTCTAAAATTAGTCCCTTATATATATATATATATATAGACTTGAGATCCGGTGAGAACGATTATTCGGTGCAAACGGTGAGAACGATCTACAACCATTGGATTAAAACACAATCAAAAGCCGAGAAATACCCACAACCCACCTATGTTTTACTATAAAACATTGTCATGCTCCAATCTCTTTCTTTCTCCTCTCCTTATTATTGCCTATTGTACGATTAATTTATCCCCAATATACAATTCTCAATTAATTTTTTCCACAATAAAGAATTCCCAAATTTACTTTCCCAATTCAAACTTTCGTCAAAATTCTAGATACATTTTTTGGCGGAGTAGATACATTTTTCTTACTTTTTTACATAAACCTAGATAAATTTTTTCACGGAGTAAAAAAATTTTTTTTACTTTCTTACATTAACCTAGATACATTTTTTGACGGAGTAGATACATTTTTTTAAACTTTTTTTACATAAACCTAGATACGTTTTTTGACGGAGTAGATACATTTTTTTACTTTTTTATATAAACCTAGATACGTTTTTTGAAGGAGTAGATACATTTTCTTCTACTTTTTTACATAAACTTTACATTTTTTGACGGAGTAGATACATTTTTTTTTACTTTTGTACATAAACCTAAATACATTTTTGACGGAGTAGATACACTTTTTGACGGGTAGATGCATTTTTTGACAGAGTAGATCCATTTTTTTGGTACTTTTTTACAAATACATATTTTGACGGAGTAGATACATTTTCTTTTACCAATTCTAGACAACTACTTCCTCCGCTCGAATCCACACTGCATGTTTGCTTTTTCACGTTTGCCAACGTACATTTTACGTGGTAAATATCTTTAGCTACGTAGTTGCAAAAATTATAAAAGTTAAATATTTTCAATGTACTCGTAAAGGCGAATCAAACAAGACCCCACATGAATATGTTTTCTCTTACGTATTAGGAGAAAATTGAGATTAAATGTTCACTTATGAATAGTGTACAAAATAGAAACATGTAGTGTGGATTCGAACGGAGGAAGTATAAAATATTTTTTACTTTAATTTTATGTACATTTAATAATCATGCAAATACGTCTTTTTTCGTCTAGGTGTTTTTTCATCTAGGTGCAGTTTTTTTACCTTTTTTTATATACGTAAATACATTTTTTTGATGGAGTAAAAACTTAGGATCCGGTAAGAACGATCACTCGGTAAAAACTTTTTTACATAAACCTAGATACATTTTTTGACGGAGTAGATACATTTTTTTACTTAAACCTAAATACATTTTTTGACGGAGTAGATACATTTTTTTTTACTTTTTTACATAAACCTAGATACATTTTTTGACGGAATAGATACATTTTTTTTACTTTTTTACATAAACCTAGATACATTTTTTCACGGAGTAGATACATTATTTTACTTAAACCTAGATACATTTTTTGACGAAATAGATACATTTTTTTACTTAAACCTAGAAACATTTTTTGACGAAGTAGATACATTTTTTTTACTTTTTTTACATAAACCTAGATACATTTTTTGACGGAGTAGATACATTTTTTTTACTTAAACGTAGATACATTTTTTGACGGGTAGATACATTTTTTTTTTTACTTTTTTTACATAAGTCTAGTTACATTTTTTTGACGGAGTAGATACATTTTTTTTACTTAAACCTAGATACATTTTTTGACGGATTAGATACATTTTTACATAAACCTAGATATATTTTTTGACGAGTAGATTCATTTTTTACTTAAACCTAGATGCATTTTTTGACGGAATAGATAATTTTTTTTTACTTTTTTACATAAACCTAGATACGTTTTTTGACCGAATAGATACATTTTATTTTATTTTATTTTTTTGTATAAACCTATATACATCTTTTTTACAGAGTAATTACATTTTTTTTACTAATTCTAGACAACCTATAAAAATTTTCTTTTAATTTAATTTCTAAGTACATTTCTCATGCGTTGAAACGTACTTAGAAAACGGAGTAAGATTAGTGGTGGTGGTTGCTGGACGTGGTAGTTGTCGTTTATTGGTAGCTTGTTGTAATGATCACTGTCAATTGAGGTGAATTAATGTTGCCAATCACTAGGTGACTGGAGTTGTATTTAAACAAAATTAGCTACTTTGTTTGAGTGCGTGCGTGAGATAGTAGTTTAGGAAGGGCTTCCTCTCGGGTAAAGAGCTTGCTCGCTCGATCAACGCCTCCTTGTGTGCAAAACTACAAATTAAAAGACAGAAGAAACTCTCCTCCCTATCTAACTGGAACACTACTTAAGTCTCTTTCCGGACAGCACTCTCTTCGTCGGGTTTCATCTATCTACCCTTCCTTTACAAGTCTTGTTCTTGGTTGATTTTATTAATTAAATTTGTTGATTTAATATCAACCGTTGATTTCATTCTAATCTAAAGGATGAGAGTCGTTCTCACCGTTTGCACCGAGCGTTCGTTCTCACCGGATCTTGACTATATATATATATATATATATATATATATATATATATATATATATATATATATATATATATATATATAGGGTTGGGATCCGGTGAGAACCACCTTACAATGAAAACCGGTGAGAACTCTTCCTTACGGAGTTTTTTTTTAAAAATTAATGACATAATTGGATTCGGCATGAAATTTTATGGCCAGAGAACATATTTCTTGGTCTAGAAACTAAATACTAGTGTCGGAAAAATGATAGATACGAAAATATAGATAGTAGGTGCATGCAAATAAATAAAACGTATCTCACCTTTATTTCCGTCACTAGTATTTATTTTCTAGACCGAGAAATATGTTCTCTAGCTATAAAATGTCATGGCGAATCCAATTATGTCATTAATTTTTTTTTAAAAAGTCCGTAAGATAGAGTTCTCACAAAGTTCTCATTGTAAGGTGGTTCTCACCGGATCTCAAGTCTATATATGTGTATATATATGTATATATATATATATATGTATATATATATATATATATGTATATATATATATATATATGTATATATATATATATATATGTATATATATATATATACATATATATATATATATATATATACATGTATATGTTGGGATCCGGTGAGAACCACCTTACAATGAAAACCGGTGAGAACTCTTCCTTACGGAGTTTTTTTAAAAAAATTAATGACATAATTGGATTCGGCATGAAATTTTATGGCCAGAGAACATATTTCTTGGTCTAGAAAATAAATACTAGTGGCGGAAAAATGATAGGTACGAAAAAATAGATAGTATGTGCATGCAAATAAATAAAACGTATCTCACATTGATTTCCGTCACTAGTATTTATTTTCTAGACCAAGAAATATGTTCTCTAGCTATAAAATGTCATGCCGAATCCAAATATGTCATTAATTTTTTCTAAAAAAATCCGTAAGGTAGAGTTCTCACAAAGTTCTCATTGTAAGGTGGTTCTCACCGGATCTCAAGTCTGTATATGTATATATATATATATGTATATATATGTATATATATATGTCTATATGTATATGTATATATATATATATATATATATATGTATATATATATAGGGTTGGGATCCGGTGAGAACCACCTTACAATGAGAACCGGTGAGAACTCTTTCTTACGGAGTTTTTTTAAAAAAATTAATGACATAATTGGATTCGGCATGGAATTTTATGGCCAGAGAACATATTTCTCGGTCTAGAAAATAAATACTAGTGGCGGAAAAATGATAGATACGAAAAATTAGATAGTAGGTGCATGCAAATAAATAAAACGTATCTCACCTTGATTTCCGTCACTAGTATTTATTTTCTAGACCAAGAAATATGTTTTCTAGCTATAAAATGTCATGCCGAATCCAATTATGTTATTAATTTTTTTTAAAAAGTCTGTGAGGTAGAGTTCTCACAAAGTTCTCATTGTAAGGTGGTTCTCACCGGATCTCAAGTCTATATATATATATATATATATATATATATATATATATATATATATATATATATATATATATATATATATATATATATATATATATATATATATATATATATATATATATATATATATATATATATATATATATGTATATGTATAGGGTTGGGATCCGGTGAGAACCATCTTACGATGAAAACCGGTGAGAACTCTTCCTTACGGAATTTTTTTAAAAAAATTAATGACATAATTGGATTCGGCATGGAATTTTATGGCCAGAGAACATATTTCTTGGTCTATAAAATAAATACTAGTGGCGGAAAAATGATAGATACGAAAAAATAGATAGTAGGTGCATGCAAATAAATAAAACGTATCTCACCTTTATTTCCGTCACTAGTATTTATTTTCTAGACCAAAAAATATGTTCTCTAGCTATAAAATGCCATGCCAAATCCAATTATGTTATTAATTTTTTTAAAAAAAGTCCGTAAGGTAGAGTTCTCACAAGGTTCTCATTGTAAGGTGGTTCTCACCGGATCCTAAGTCTATATGTATATATATATATATATGTATATATATATATATGTATATATATATATATATGTATATATATATATATATATTTTAAATTACTCTCTAAAATTTGATCTCAGGTCAAAAGTTGCTACCATTTTTCAGATGCGGCGAGTATCTCCGTCAAAATTTGAATTTTCTCTCCATTTCCCTAAATTTATGACGAAAATGCCTCTAAGTTCATATTTTATCCATGTTCAATCTTTTCTATTAAAAACTAAAATTGTATTGAAGTGAATTGAATTTCAATTGACTTTAAAAGAGGATTTTAATTGATTTGGTTATGTGAAACCATCTTTCTAATTTGAAATAAAAAAACTGAAATTGTATTTATGTAGGTGTCTTTCTGATTTGTATTATTATTGTCCTGCAGAAGATGCCAAGCCACTCATGTATTTGAAGTGAAACCCCTCTTGAATATGGGTGTTAAAAATGATTTGAACTCTCTTTTCTTAGGAAAGGGACAAGAGGAAAGAAGAGCCCAGAGAACTAGTATGAAGCAACAGCAAAAACCAATCTTCACTCTTCTAAGATTGATGGAATGTGTGCATGCATAGAATAAGAAAACGACTACCACAGTACTAGCTAAAGTTACCTTCTTCCTCCTCATTGATGTCGCTTGCTTCTAGTAATCTTCCAATACGTAAAAATTTTCAAGTGAGAGTTAAGATTATTTGAGAGATTTAATTGAACATTGTAATTAATTTGCAGAATTGAGGGCTTTCTATTACAATTTAGGTTTTTAAAATATTTAGAGTTTTGAATAGAATTTGGGGTTCTCAACTCTCAAGTAATGAGTAAATAAAAGGTTGTTGATTAATTGGGGATAAATAAACTGAAGGGCAATTTTGTCCATTCAATAACTTTTTCTCCTTAAAACTCGATATGTAGTAATTTTTGACCTGAGATCAACTTAAGGGAGTAATTTTTAAAAAAAAAACATATAACAGAGTAATTTTATAAAAGTAAAACATATAAGGTAGTAATTATTAATTTACTCCTAATGATTTTTATTGTGTGTTATCTTCTGGTACCATGTTACGAACAGTAAGATCCATAACTTGTGTTTCTCATTCTTCAAGTAAGCCATCATTATATGTATAAAAGAATCTTGTAACATAGCTGACGTGGCGCAATAATAATTCAGAAAAGTGTTCTACAAGGCCTCTCATTTAACCTCACCATTTCAGTTTTTTTCAGCCAATCAAATGAAACGATAATTGCCATGTCAACTGCCATGTAAGCCGTGTAAAATTGTGTATAATTATTGCTTACAAAACCCTATATTCAATAAAAAAAGTCCGATTCCAATTTTCCATAAAACTCACTCCAATTAACATTAAATAAACTACTTATTACAATTTTCCATAAAGAAAAATGTTGATTAATTGTGTACAATTATTGCTTACAAAATCCTATATTCAATAAAAAAAAAGTCTGATTCCAATTTTCCATAAAACTCATTCCAATTCACATTAAATACCAATTTTCCATAAAGAAAAACGTCTGATTAGTTGTGTACAATTATTGCTTACAAAATCCTATATTCAATAAAAAACGTCGGATTCCAATTTTCCATAATACTTATTCAAATTCACATTAAATAAACTAATTACAATACACATAAAAACCGTGTCAGAACCGTATAAAACTAACAGTCAGAAATTCACAATCTACCAAACCATTAGTATACAATTATTGCCTATAAATTCCAATTCTCCATAAAACTCATTCCAATTCACATTAAATAAACAACTTATCATTATAAGAATTACAAAATATATTGATTCCCCAAGCCAGTGATAATTCACCTGTATAATACCAAGAGTCACTCCTGCAAATACACATTTGAAAAAAAATTGGAAAATACCAACAGTCCCAACTACTTTTATAAGAATTACAAATTTCGAAAATACCAACAGTCTCAACTACTCTTATTATGGTTATTGTAAATGACATTTGATCTCCCGTAAATTTGTACCTGTCATTATAAGAAATTCATTTCTAAGTAGCTGCAATAAAGTTTAACTCCCGCGAAATTAGAACCATTCTTTTTGTCCATTGAAACTAAAACTATCCAATATTTTAGATAAGATAAGATCTTAAAGAAAAGAAAAAAGTAGCAGGCAACAAACGAGGAGTCCGGTAATGAGGATTAAAACGAGGAGTCCGGTAATGAGGATTAAAACGAGGAGTCCAGTAAAGCAGAGTAATCCACTATAAGTACATATTTTACTCTTCATAATTTTAGCACTCCCCAAAGCCACCAAACCCAAGGGATACTTAAAAAATTTATATCCATAAGAAAATCCAAAGCTTTATAACAATCAAGTGTAATACCAAATGTAACAATCGTTCGTAGATGAATCAATTCATTCCTATGAAACAAATAAATTTATAATAAAAACTGTAAGCAGATCTGAAGAATGTCAAAGTTTCAGTCTTATCCGATTTCTTTCCTGATATTATAAATAGCAAACCTACTCCGATTTCGATAAACAAGCTTTTATTTATAATTGATTACTTTCACTTTTTATGAATTTCTGTATCAGAGGACTCTTTGTTTCTGTATCAAGGACTCTGTGTATTTGGGAATTGAATTGATACTTCTCATTCATGATAATCGTGCAATATGTACAACTCTACTCTTATTAGTCAATCCTACCTAATCTTCTACTAATAAGGCAACATTATAACAAACAATTATCTTATACGAATAACAGTATATTTACTCCTAATAATAATATACAGTATATATTATCAAGATTTTGATAATATTCTTTCAGTTTTTAACAGAGAAGTTGATTAATCATCTTTATTCTTACGTTTTATGATAAACTTTACGGTATAATTTATTGAACAATTTGAAGCCAGCGAAAACGATTATGATAAAAAAAAAATTAAAATATTTAGACGACTTAAAATAACAGCCTATTTTCGACAAACAAACTTGGCTTTTATAATTCATTACTTTCACTTTTTAACAGAGAAGTTGAAAAAAAATATCAATGTTACCCGTACATCATAAACGATTAGATCTCAATTTAGAAAATAACAATAATAAATCATCCAAAAATTCTGTTCCTTCAATTTTGAACAAATAAATAAAATCAGATTAAGAGTCTCACTTTATTCAATATTTTTTAGAAAAGAGTGTCTCACATTCAAAGGAAACGATAATTGCCATGTCAACTGTCATGTAAGCCGTGTAAAATTATTGTCTTTTCAACCAAATATTCTAGAAAAAAACCGTGTACAATTATTGCCTACAAAACCTGATATTCAATAAAAAAACATTTGATTACAACATAGTTAAAAACCGTGTACAATTATTGCCTATAAAATCCAAATTTCCATAAAAAATGACCGATTCCAATACGCATTAAATAAACAATTGATTCCAATTTTCCAATTTTCCAATTTTCCATAAAATAAAACACTGATTCAATACACATTAAATAAACAACTGTTTCCATTTTTCCGATTTTCCATAAAATAAAAGACTGATTCAAATTTTCTTTTTTTTTTTTCCAATTTTCCATAAAATAAACGACTAATTGCAATTCACATAAAAATGTGTCAAATGATTTGCTTTTTTTTTTTTTTCTAATTTTCCATAAAATAAAAGACTGATTCAAATCTTTGTATTTTAGATAACTGTGTTTGAATTTGGAATGTTCTAGAACCAGATTATTAGAATTCCACAATTGCTGAGCCCTTCAAGTAGTGTAACACAATTCCATATCACGTATTAGAAATTCTCTCAAAACAAACATCAAATCAAAAACAACTATATCAATGGCAGGATCTAAATCTCAACAACAAACACCAAAGAACAGTAAAAGAAAAAGCAGTGAAGGCAATAAAGGTTAGTTCATATGTTTTATACTAATTTTACTTTTAACGAATCTCTAATGTAAAAGTTTTTCAATAGTGTTAGCATTTGTATTTTCTCCCAGTTATTGTTGATTAAACAGTTTACAAAAAATGATAAGTTGTAAAATAGTTCAACCCCCTTGGTGTCCCTTAATTAATCAAATACTCCACAAACATTGCTCCTGTGAAACGTTGTGCTTGGGTTCATTTTCCAACTTTCCTGATTATTTTTTTATATCTTTTATGGTCCAATTTTAGAGTTGCGTGAAATAACAAATACTCCTGGGCGAAGATATACAACTAACCAATCAACAAAGGGTAAAGCAGCAGTTTATCGACCTACTTCAGATGTTTTTTTTTTAATTATTTAATTTACTTCACGCAAATTCAGTTTAGATACCTTTACGAATTATTCACGTTTTAGCTACATAGTGAGGTTATTTTTTTTACTATTATTGTAGCTGATCTTGAGAATATGAGATCCACACAAAAAAGAACGTCAACGTCGGTGGACTTCTGAGGAATACTGTGTGATCTTGGCCTTTTGCCATCTAAGATGTCGGTGGTGTGAAGTGTTTTTTTTCCTCTTTAAAATTTAATCTTATTTATGGAAACGTTTGGTACAATCGGTTTTTTACGCAGTTTCTATTTTATGCATTTTATAGAAAATAATTCTCTTAATTTTGAGTTTTTATAAATTTACACATCATAATGTTCTCAAATTAGAATGTTTTATCCCGTCTTACAATTATTACGCTTATTAACATTGTCATATGTTACCTAATTCCCTATTATAAAAAAATCAAATGTTATTATATATTTTATAAATATATATACAAATTTTATATAAAAATTATAATATTTGTGCTTTTATAATAACTATAATTTATCGTCTTCTATAATTTAAAAACTAAATACACAATTCCGTGAATTTTCACGGGTGTTACACTAGTTTATAGCTTAATTACAATAGGTTGAAGGGATAGCCAAAGGACACAAAAGCCCAATAAACGTACAAGCTAAATGGAAAGTCATAATAATGCATATGCTAATTATGACTTAATAATTGACTCTATTATTAGTCTTAAAGTAGCTATACAGTGAGAAATAAGTTAGTTCCTAACATTTACTCAAAAAAAAAAAAAAAAAAAGTTAGTTCCTAACATTATCTTAGACCATCCCAAAGCAAGTGTCACCTTAGTAGGTCAATACATATTTTTATTCTTAATTACACTTAATTTATATTGACCCATTTTTACCCTCCCAAGCAAAAGGTCACCACCTAGGTCATCAACTCAATTATTTTTCACTTTCCAACATTTTTAATTATTTCCCACATTTTTTACCCCACTAAAAAATTCATCTCTCTTACTTTATCCATTACTATTACTATATTTTAAACTCTTCACATTTCTAAGCCAATAACAATCAAACAACTACAGATCAATAAGTGGGTCAATACTTAAAAAAGAGGTCACCAATTGACCCTATTTTGTAATGGGTCATGCTAATTAAGTTGCTAATGCTTAATTAACTTGACCCAATTACTTATTGACCTCCCCATCCACCTTGCTTGGGGATGGTCTTAGGAAATCACCCCAATATAAGATAAAATTTTGAGATTACTTTACAGATAAATGTGATTACTTTTAAAAAAAAATCTACCATAAATTATCAAAACAAATCGAGACATTATGTTTACATATTATCATAAAATTATTTTAAAATCTTATCTTATTATTTTAAACAAAAATAATCCTTCTGAAATTACTATTTGCCAAAGATTATTGTGTTAGTGGGTAGCGTCATAGTGTGAGATCAAAGATGTTTTATGTGATGTTGTAGAATTATGTTCACTTACAAGTTTCAATATTGTTTCAAAGTTAGCAAATTTCGGATAACAATTAATGTTTTCGTTTGTTAATTAATTGTTATGATGAAGAGTTGTGAAAAGATTTTTTTAAATTTTTTAACAATTGAGTTTGTGTAGCTGATCTAAGTAGAACCAAAACAGATATAGACAGGACATAAACATGTAGTACGGTTTTTTATGAAATTTACAACACGGTATACAATATTTAAATTTTTTATAATATATAGTTTATGGTTTTAAGTAACATATGATTTTATTTTAGTAATTCATTTGATATTAAATTTAAATTAGTGAAGATTAAATTTAGCATTGATTATAACTAATTGTCATTTCACTCAAACTCATCTTCTAATCAACCTCTTTTATTATTTTATTTCTCGTCTAAACTATAATAGATACAAAGACCGGAAAATTTTACCTTGACAGCCGAATTCTATAATTGTGCCTTCAA
This sequence comes from Silene conica, assembly GCA_029255685.2. Classification (NCBI taxonomy): domain Eukaryota; kingdom Viridiplantae; phylum Streptophyta; class Magnoliopsida; order Caryophyllales; family Caryophyllaceae; genus Silene; species Silene conica. Next base: position 21,326,489 of record CM055318.2, on the reverse strand, counting down.
AATTTGCATTTTATTGGTTGGTTTCTTGTTTAAGTAAAAACCAAATATAATCTAGTCTTGGACTCATGGAGAGTCAGAAATATTGTTTTGGAGAGGGACAAGTGGACAACATGAACATGTTGCAAGGCAATGGGGCTCTTGAACGGTCTGTTAAAGAATCTGAGCCTTAAATCTTCACCCGTACGTACACGAATAGTTAAGTACTCCGTAGTTAACAACTCTTACCGATCTGGCATTCTTGCCAACGACCAGATTCACATGCAACGACCAGATTCACATTTAATACTTGCGCAAATTATTGCACAAATGAAGCGTTTATGAGGGGCGGTACTTTTTTTTGGAGAAATTTGTATACACAATCGGTTATAAATTTATTTTATGAGTTGAGACTTTGAATTCAACTTCTAAAAATATACTTCCTCTATTTTTCTATTTTCTTCCCATTTCCCTTATTTGGCAAATTACCTATTTTTTTCTCATTTCTTTTCTTTCCTATTTTAGACAACCAAAGTACAACTTTATCATTTTTTTATTGCAAAAAATACCCTCTTTTCATTACTAACCCCACTTATTACCTTCCTTTCATTACTTTATCATTTCTTTATTAGTTTGCCTTAATCCAAGTGCAAAATGGAATGGGAAGAACACTTATAAATGGAGGAAGTATATTGGATGAAAATTATAAAAATTATATCATAAATTTCTTTATCAATAGAGCTTTAATATGAGTATACATTTCAAATTTACTTTATTTTGAGAAATATTGAATAGAGAAATGTGTGTCTCGAAAAGGGAGAATGACAATTTAAAAATAACAAATAACAAATGTGGTACTATTTTATAGACATAATTTACCATTTTACCCAAAAAAAAAAGGAAATAAAAAGCTCAAACAAAAAGCACTAATGTAGTATTGGGTTCCATGTAATTTGTCAACCCTTAACAATCCCACCATGCCACCACCAGCAGGCGGCAACACCAGCAACATTGACAGCGGGACATACACGGCCTCAAACTCCAATGTTGGCGATAGCCGCCGTCCCACCACCCAACACCGATGACGGTTTAAACAAGGGATACCCCTCTCTACCCCCTAGCACTCAACCACCAGTGTCACTGACACACCAACCGACGAACATTGTGCATATGCCCAACATTGACGAAGACCGATTATTAGGCCCTAAGATGCTAAGGCCCATTAGGGTTAGATTTAATAGTGAGGTATTATAAATACCCACCACATATGATGTAAACCAAAAATCAATAAACAGTTCATATTATAATTCCTATCTATATTATTTAACATGGTATCAGAGCCTCTTTCTTGAGGTCTCTAAAAATCGCTTCCGCATCCTCACCGGTGGGTGACCGGAAATTTACACCCACCGGTGGGAGTTCATCCAAACAAAAAAAAGAAAAAAAAAGAAATACCTTTACAAAATTTCTCACAAACTCTTTCATCTTTCTTTACGTTTTACTGTCATTTTGCTTAATATGCAGTATGTCAATCGTCGACCATTATTGAATGGTTGGTGTTTTTCGCTTCTTTCTATTTTTTTTTTCTATTTTTTTCGCACAAATAAGATGTCCTTAAAGTTCTAAAGAAAAAATTAGTCTATATTTCGAAAAATGAAAACGTTTTCGTTTAATCAAGGTGACATCTAAAATTTACTGGCGAGTTACGCAAGAAAATTGTCTGGCGAGTCCAATACGCACTGAAAAACTGGCGAGTTACGCACTGAAAATTGTCTGGCGAGTCCAATACGCACGAAAATTGACTGGCGAGTCCAATACGCATGAAATTGTCTGGGGAGTCCTATACGCACCCCTTGAAGATGAAAAGTTTACAGAAGATCGAGATGAAGACTATTTTTTTTTATTAATTATGCTTTCTTGTGATTCTCCAATCGTAAAGTTCGTAAAACTGCCTTTACGATTGCGGGAGGGTATTAGGCCCTAAGATGCTAAGGCCCATTAGGGTTAGATTTAATAGCAAGGTTGCACGAAAACGGACACGGACACGGACACGGACACGACACGGACACGGGACACGGCACTCCGATTTTTTTAGGACACGGGACACGGCAAAAAAAGTCAATATACATATAAAAATGAAGGGAATTTCAAGTCCATTACAACCAACATCTAAACTTTGGTCATTTAAAGGTAACAAAGTCATAAAATGACAACCAATACTAATGTTTTATACGTCAAAATCAAATATGTCTTGCTAAATAGAAAATCCAAATTACAACCGAAATTTAAATAAACATTCAAGTCTTACAAAATAAATAAAAAACATTTACTTCATTCTCCCCAAAAATAATACACTAATTCTCATATGTGGCGGTCTTATACGTCGCAAGTTTACGACGGGTTAAATAATACCATAAAACAATAGCTAAGTGTCTACGGAGTAGCATTTTGTTTTGTCTTATTTACCAATAAGAATAGTATTTAACCCGTTATAAACTCGTAATAGATATATCCATCACAAGGAGACTTGAAAATAATATACTAGTAAGCCTTATGAAGTTATGACAAGTTGACAACAACCCACAAAAATAACACTTGTACTCCCTATACTACTACTACTCATCATATATTTATCTAATGCAGAAGCCAAGCTGCTGACGTGGCATCACTAGAAAAAAGCTTTGTCCTACGTGTCGCGTTGTAAAGCATCCTAGAGCTATTGTCCAATTAGATTCATCCTAGAGCTATTGTCCAATAACATTCAAGATATGGTATAATGGTATAATAACTATTCCAAGATTTCACGGACTAAATCTATGGAATCACAAGATTTCATTCCATATATTGAAACAATAAATAATGACAGTTTTGGCTGAAGATTAATTCCGTAGCGCGGCCTAAATCCTAGAGTTACCAATCCATAATCACCGAACAAAAAAATACCTACAAGTATTTTTTAGACTACATTTTCGATTTACATATGGGTCGGAATAATTACGGGTCGGAATACCTACAAGAATTTTTTAGACTACAATTTTTTATGGTTTAATCGTTATTAAATATGGGTCGGAATAATTACTCTTCATCGGTATATACACTTATGTGAGCGTCGTGATTTATTAGACTACATTTTCGATTTATTGTAAGACATCTGACTATTCACGTGAATGCGAAACATTTTAACAACCACGGAGTATTTATTTAATATAGTAAATAGTAAATGAGTGGTCATTTAATAATTTTGGAATGTCTTCGTGTAAGATGTCGCGCGCAATAACTGTTATTTATTATATGAACATCTTTAATAAATATAATTAAAAATACGTTTTTTAACCCAACTATACATTTACTACTCACGTCTCATCAGATTATTTACGTTTTGCTTTTATTGTACGATATGTAATATAAAACTTTATTTTATATATGGGTTACATATTTTAAAAATGGTGCAATGAGTAATTAAAAGTATACAAATTCTATTGTAAGTCTTGATCATCTTAATGAACAAATATATGATAGCTCATGTATACCGTCATACCGACATGTGTCATAAATAATTCAAAATTTATTTATATGTATATAATTAATCAGCTTTCTTTGATATTATTAATTACGGTATTCATCTAAAGTTAAAAACAGGCCACAGTAAATAATTAATTTGCTTATCTCCAATATTATTAACTATATTCATCTAAAGTTTAAAAAACAGACCCGTGAATTTCACGGGTTACAACCTAGTTTTTTTGGAATTCTCATGACAATAAACCACAAAAATAATGTACTATACTAGTACACGCTTCTCCTTTTCAGAATCTCACAAATACACTCCAGTACTCCACCTTTACTTCTCCCCAAAACTGTAGCCAAATCCATACAGTCATACTTTCAAATCTCAACAAAAATTACTCCACTACTACTTTCAAGTTTCAATTAAGATTATACTACTACTTTTAAGTTTCAACTTTCGATTAAGATTCATTCACATACTTTCAATTAAGAAAAAGAAATTAATTAGCTGAAAGACAGTGACGGTGAGAGAAGGCGGCGGCGGTCGGAGAGGCAGCGTCCGGCGGCCGGCGAGGTTGAAGAGCTGACGAGTGACGACAGTGACGAGTGGACTGTGGAATTGGGGCTTGCAATTAGAATGAATTAGGTTTGCATAGAATGAATCAGGAATTTTTGTGGTTTTGCCTATATTAGGCGTGTCCCAGGGACACGAACCGTGTCCGTGATAAACAGACCGTGTCGGACACGTTTGGTTCAAAAAAAAAACCGGCGACACGGTTTTTGAGGTGTCCGACACGTTTGGAGCCGTGTCCCACGCGTGTCCGTGTCCGACACGTGTCGGACACGCGGAGAAATTTTTTTTGCCGTGTCCGTGCTTCATAGTTTAATAGTGAGGTATTATAAATACCCACCACATATGATGTAAACCAAAAATCAATAAACAGTTCATATTATAATTCCTATCTATATTATTTAACACCGATGTTCCTCACGAAACGCCGGCGACTGTTTAAACAAAACCTAATTTAATTAGTGTAAATCAATTATTTAAGATAGAATTGGGAATACATAGGTCTTGAGGGTAGAAGTGTCTTAGGGGTGGGGTTACTCTCTGACTTTTAATAGTGTGTTTGAGTAATGCAATATAACGTCGATAAGCTATAATTGTTCAGGCATACATTTAGTTGATTTAAGTTGGTTAGTTGGGTCAGAAGATATGACGAATGTCTAAATGGTGTGGAAAAAGGGTAGTAAAGCAATTATTAGAAAATTTGAGAAAATACTTATAAGAATTTCATTCAAGATCGTATAATGTGGAAAAAATAGAGGTACATATGCTCTAAAAATATATCAAAAATCTCTTAAATATCATGTATATATATACTCAATTTTGATTGTCTTATATGATGGGGTTGATTTTACAATGGATATGTCTATTTTTTTAGAGGTGGGGTTATATAGGTCTTGAAGTAAGAGGTAAATGTTTTTAGGATAGGATTACTTTCCGATATTTATGAGTGTGATTTGAGTAGTACAAGTAAATAGGTACGATGAGGTGTTCAATGACGCATACGGTCCATTCTAATGGTCAAGTTGGTTAGTTGGATGAAAAGGGTACGATGAATGTCTGAATGGTGGGGAAAATGAGGGGTATGTAGTAAGAAAACTGAAAAAGTAGAAATTTTTTATTTCAAGGATTTATTATGTGTAAATAACATAGCATATATGCATTGAAAATAGGTTAAAAATCTCTAAAACATCATGTTTTTAAACTAAATTTTGTTTTGTCTTTGTAAAATACAAAAAAACCTAATCAAATGTCAATAAATATATGTCAATAAACTATTATTAACTTTCAACTAGGCTATTTTTGTTTGTCTTGGTGATCGATTAAAAAAAATCAAGATTTAAATTTTACACTAGCTCCAATGCAACATCTCCGGTGTTGCATCCTCCATTCATTCCTTGCCACTTTTCTCCTACCTCAGTTATTAACTAAACAAACAATTGCATGTCTTTGTTTTCTCCGTACAAGCACTTCTCATTCAAACAAGGTCGGTTTTGAAAGTAAAGGTTAAGTTTCTCATAGATGTATGTACTTTTCCAAAGGAGCGCTAACTTTGAGGGGCCTGGGTGTTTCGTGAAGGAGGGGTGACTTGAATATTTTAGGTGTGTATTGGAAACTAGGAGAAGGGTAACGATGATGAATTTGATGGTTGTTTGAGGTAGGAATAAAGATGGCTCCATCGTATTTGGTGTTTAATTTCATGATAGGTTAGTAGGCGCGCGTGACTTTGAATTATGGACCGTTTCATGTGTTGTCCAAGGGTAAGAGTAATGGTTTAAAAGGTTCTTTCTTGTGGTACTGAAGATAATTGCGGCGAGTTGGGTGGTTAGATGTATCTGTGATTACGAGGGACGCATGAAAGATGTATGGATGATGGTAGCATTAATGACAAATGAATATAAACGAGATATTTTATCAACAAAATATCACATTTATAGTACGAACTAATACTATTTTTATATCAAGAGAAAAAGTATTACGATTTATTTTTGATTTACATGGTGACAGGTTTTATGAATACACAAATAATTTAGTATCCGTGCATCACACGGGCAAAAATACTACTTATCTGATATATGGATAAGCTCCACAATCCCAATTTGTTTAAGAAATAGGAAATTTCTACTAAGTACTAACATTTGTAATTTGCCGAGATTATTTATATACCATGTAATTGTGTTTAACAATATTTATTAATATTTCAAATTTTATAATTATGCGCAATTTCAATTTTAAATATTTGAACATTACGTCAAAAAAATTATAATTATGTGCAATTTCAATTTTAAATATTTGAACATTTCGTCAAATAATTAAGCACCTAATTCCGTGAACTTTCGCACGAGTATAAAACTATCAATATAAGAACCCCGCTCCAGTAAAACAATATACCCCTTAGACCATTTCCAAGCAGAAGGTTGTCTTAATCGAGTCACCAACATATTAAACCTTAATCTCACCTACCCAATCAATTTTTCACTTTTCAACCTTCCCAATCATTTTCTACATTCTCTACCCCACAAAAACTCTCTTACTCTTTTAATTATTATTATTACTAAATATTAAAAATAAGTTATATTTGTAAACCAATCGTGTAGTGACACGTAGAAGGTCACCAAATGGTGACCTCTTCTTGTTGAGGGTCACCAATTGACCCCGACTTATTCAAGGTCGAGCTAATTATCGTCTAAGATCTTGTTAATTAGGTAATTAAGGCGACCCAACAAGGTCGCGGCCCGGTTGACGACCTTGCTTGGGGATGGTCTTACGTTGGAACACAACAATCTGGCAGTAATCGGGTCAGGTCAAAGCAAGTCGGGTTATATGAGGTTTGAATTATATCGGGTCAATGACGGGTTCACATCATTTCGATTCATGTCGGGTCATCTTCGAGCCATCAACGGGTGACAATTCAGGTTGGGTCATTAGCAGGTTAGTGTCGGGACAAGTTATTAACATATATTTTATCTTATATATTTAATTTTAGATGGTAATTTTATGATTAAATAATGGGTAAATGTATTAAATGAAGTTTAAGTGAAAATAATTAAGATGAATGTCAATTTGGTGTGATTTAAACCATTATTAAGCCAGTTCATTATCGAGTCATCTACCGGGTTGAGAAAATATCGGATCACGAGTCGGGTCAGGCCAGGTCGGGTGGTGGGTAGATTCAGGCGGGTTCAAGGTGGACGAAATAATTATCGGGTCGGTTCGATTCCGGTTCACCCACTTCTTGGGTAGTATTGGGTCGGGTTTCGGGTAGGTCAAGTCGGATTCATCGGATCGGGTCAGCTTTTGCCAGCTCCACACGCCAGGTTATTTTCTTTCTGCAGTTGATGTAGCAACTCCTTAATTTCAATCCAATTGCAAGTTTCATTATGGGCAGCACAACTTTTTAGATTATTTTCTAAGGAAATCGGCAAAATTGCTAAGCTAAATCTCAAAACTTTAGAGCAGCTTTAGCCATGGCTAGAGCACCATCGTAAGAAACATTCCCACCAATGAACCCACTCATGTGCACAAAAACACCACCCGGAATGCCTGACTTTTCCGAAAAAGCATCATCCCTCAGCCCTCTCCATTGTTCTGGAAGAGGTTTTCTGCTGTCAAAACTATCAGGCGAAACTGCTACTGCCTGCACTCTCCAGTGTTTGCTCCTCTCATCCTGCCAAACAACATGATGTTCAATCAGGGCATACTGAAACTCACAGAACTCAGCTCTCTCATCAACTGAAAGACCGCTGATTGACCAATGGCAGGCTTGGCAAATGGGTTTGTACAGGTCAGTTAATTATGGGACGGGTTTGGACCGAGTTGGGTCATGTTAATTCTGAAGTTCTCGTGGCCAATTGTCAACATACCTGGTAAACGACATATTTGACGAGAGAATCACTCTTCAGCTCCTCCTCAAGCTCAAAAAGATGGAGTTTCCACTGCAAGGAAGAATATTATCTCAATTGAGATTCCTCAAAATAAATAACTGATTCGTGAAAGGGTACGAAAAGAGAAATACAAAAACAAAAGTCTACAAGAAAACTCCACGATTACAATATTCGTAAGCACTTGACATTTTGGACATAATTCCTAGGTTACTCCAAACACTTCACTTTACTACTCTAGCTGCGTGTCCCATGTCCGACATTCCAACACGACACTTCAGTTCAGGCAAAAACATGAAACCGCTTAGCGACTACCCATGTCCGTCTCTCCAACACTTGCTGTCTAGTCGGAGAGACGTGGCTACTTTCAAACTAGTATAGTTAAACTTGAACATCTTATCTCACTTTACTTAATGCAACTTCCCCCTCCCCCAAGCTCAATTCCCAAAAGGCCAACATATATACTTGGGAAAGACGGCCATAGATAATCCCACCAAGCTAACTGGACATGAAAAAAATCAATGATAACACGCTGCTGATATAAATATATAGATCACTATGTCACTACAAAAGCATTGATAACCCACAGCTGCTATTAATTTCAAAAACTTACATGGGGATAACCCATTTAACCCTCAAATGCACTCCATCTCATGAGCTCATAACATTCCTAAGTTTCTAAAAACACATTGATCACGCCACAACTAGGGATGACAGTGTGTCGGGTACCCAACCCAGACCCTTAGGGCCTAACCCTAACGGGTCGGGTATGGGTTTGAATTTTTGAAACCCACTCGGGTATGGGTCGGGTATGGGTCTTATATAAAAACTTCGGGTCCGGGTCTTGGGACCCTACCCGACCCTTAGACCTTATATTTATTAAAAAAAAGAAAAAGAAAAAGAAAAAACACACATACGAACGTCAACAACCCAAATAATACACACAAACAGATGATCTTTAATAGTTATCACTAATATACTATACGCATATCCAAATAACCATTAAGAATAACAAGAAAATTGATGAAATTGATGAAAATGATGAGTTTGGGTACGGTAAATGATATAATTTAGGGTCGGGTAAGGGAAATGATCCAAATAACCAAGACTTTGTAATACTTTAATCACAACTTTGTAATTTAATTCGAACTTTGATACATTTTATTGAATGACTCGTTAAGAAAAATTGGACCCTAGGGTAGACCCTACCCGGACCCAGACTCATTAGGGTCGGATATGGGTACATTAATTTCAGACCCTTTAAGGTCTGGGTCGGGTATGAGTCTAAGGTTTTTTACTTTGGGCCGGGTCGGGTCGGGTCGGGTCTTTCCGAACCCTACCCAGACCCTACCCATTGCCATCCCTAGCCACAACAAGCCCTTTGTATATACAACAATAAGAAATGCAAGCAAGATGACAGGCGAGATCATAAGAGAAGGCTCATTGGTTCTAGAAGAAAGACTTAACAACATAATCTCTCTGATAGGATGCATTGTGAAGGAGTGTGGGTGATTCAAGTGAAGCTTTTGGCAAACTTACAGGGCAAAATCTAAGTAACACCATAATCTCTCCGCTAGGATCAATATCTTTTCTTGCTAAGAGTGATTCCACCACAATTGTTCGGGCTGGCAACCATGATTTTGCAAGACTCCGGACATTCTGCAACCAAGCAACACGGATGTCACACGTTAAAAGTAAATGTTATAAAGTTGACAGATTTTGTTCATTGATGCAAGAAAGAAAATACTACAAGTATAGGGACCAATAAATTAGAAAGGAAGTGGATGACATAGTACGGAACTCACGTCCAAAAATTCACCACCGGCAAGACTCATTGCTTTCTCAAATGCTTCATCCTCCTTCTCAGCTGACTGATCAGGATCTGTCCAGTCCAAATTCAGTCTTCCAACCCTTGAGGACAAAGACGTGTTATTGACATACCTTGGTGGCTTGTCAGTATCATATTGATTGATTCCATTGTCAATAGCATCAATGGCCTGTGAAGAACAAGGTAGCAGTTAAGACTTGTACTTTAGTTTTCCCATTTAGCTACTAAGCTATGCCGGTCATCGACAAGTAAGCTTCCAAACTGTTTGAATAACTACTTCAGCGGCTCCAACTCGTGACGACGTAAGGAGAATTAAATGTTCTGTTGTTCACAGCCTTACCCCTAGAACATTGGCTGTAAAATGCATTAACATTCTAGTATTCCACTACTTCAAAATGCAAGAAGCATAGCTACTTAGTGACTAGGGTGAATCACTTTGCTATACCAAAATAGACAACTGGTCGAAAATGTGACAAATTCTGCAGTAAACAAGCTTCTGCAGCAGATAGACAGAAGTGAATGCAGATAGAGAATCATCTTTGCTGCTCTAGAGAGCAGCTCATGGTGTTAGACTGTTAGTGGCCAATTATCATAGCTAACCGTCTCACATGTCAAAATTCACATTCAAATCATTTAACAAACCAATCTATTCAGTATGAAAAAGAGCGAAAAGCAAAATATCATTGGCTCCAAACCCCAAAACTTCCAGGTTTTTGTCAGCCAAGGTCTAAGATAACTAAAATAGGTCAACTACAGTAAGAATTAGCTAACCATGAAGTACAGGAATAAGCAAATCCAATCACAAATGCAAAAGAAGCAAACCTCCATGAAGTTCCTGTAGACTGAAATAAACAGACGAAACACATCCGGGTGAGTTACTTCCAACTTCAACTCCTTGGCAATAATCTCCATTCCAAAATGCTACACAAAACAATTCCAATAACAATTCATTAAGATCACACAACACAAACAAACAACACATTACACCAGCGCCAAGACAGATGGTTGGATAAGGGGGATCACACGTACACAACTCAACCTTGTCCTAACAAAAAATATCGACTGTTTTCAAATAGCATCACAAACAATTGTAGGAAGTACATAAATAACTCAAACCATGAGCAACCATCACAAAAGCCTCCTACAAAACAAACCCATATTAAGAAAAAATAAAAATAAAAATAAAAATACACATTATTCCAATACTTCTCAGCTATTTCCGTTCGTTGTTCTGTACAAGCATATAAGTATATAATCTACCTACTCCTAACACAGAAATTATAACTAAACATCCCCTCGTTCATTACAAAACTCCCCTAGGAATACAATCAAAATTGCGACACCAGACATCTGAAAGTTCGAAACTTTACACTTTGTCAATTTAAAACATTCTACTGAAACTTTATAAGAAAATCAAAACTCACCTAAATAGGAACTGAAACCCAATTCAAAGCAGACTAAAAATATATTGCGTTCGTCCCAGTCATTTGTTTATATTTGGTTTTGGTTTTGGTTTTGGTTTTGGCACAAAGACCCAAAAAAAGTTTTTGAGTTTGGTTTTGACACAAAGCCACGAGACAAAAACAAAGAGGGTTCATCGACAAGGGGGCCAAATTGAGTACGGAGGAAGGCATTCACAAAATAGAACATCGACTCTAAAATGGAATAGGTAAATAAATGGCGGCCAAAGCCCAAAGGGAGTAAAAAATGAAAAATTGATACCTTATAAACAAGACCTGCACTACTGAGTTTAGTAAGAAAGCCATGTCCGAAAACCTCCCCAAAACCCTTTTGATGATGATCATATCTATCTCTACTTGGATCATACACTCCTCCTACATCTAATACTGCATCCAAACTCTCCAAAACCTGCACAACATAAATCAAAACAACCAATCTTTTAACTTCAATCTTGGTTCCGCCACTGCTAAGACATTAAAAGCGGAAACCGACAAAAAAGAGTAGAAACCTGGGGGTCGCGGGTTCGAATGATTTGGGCATCAGAAAACTTGTCAGTAAGGAGAATCATGAAGCAGCCAAGAGCCTCATCACAGTGAAAGCTGCCATTGTGAGTGCCAACGCGCTTCAGTGGCGCGTGGGTAGGAGAAGTGGTGGAAAAGGGATAAACCCTTTTGAGTGAAGGGGAGGACGCCGCCATGGGAGAGTAAGATGAGTGAGGAGAGAGATGGAAGGTATCGATTTTGAAGAAAGGGGAGAACTTGCGAGAAGTGTTCAAGGCTTTCCTTATTGTCTCCACAAACATGAATTTGTGTTTCTTTTGTTCCTAACTAGTTTTTGAACCCGTGCACTGCATGGGTGGTTACGTAAATTGATACTTTAATATATTTTAAGTACATATTTTTTGGACCGGAGGCGTAATGTTATGAGTATATTTTAGACGTACCGTCCATTTTTTTTCTATTTGATAAAATGCAAGTATATATGAAAAGAAACGATCACCATACAATGATATCGAGCCAAACATTCAAATACGACATTTGTGCCTCAGGGCTCAGACGCAACATGAATAGAAATTCGCTAATAAAAATATATTTTAAATATTTGTATATGAAGTATATTAATGACCTAAAATTATTAGTAGATTCTATGTTTATTCTTATATTGATATAACTCGTAAATAATATAATACCTTGTATATGGGTGAAGTTACATTTTTTTTTGACAATAATATTTCAATTCAAAAAGTTAGATATGAATCTTAAAAGATTAAAGTTATAATATATAGATTCGTATTGAAAAATGTTTTCTAAAATTTATCCAAAGCTTTTTACCCCTTTTAAAATTAGCAATTTAAATTTATTATATACAAAATAATAATGTTTAACGGGTTAAATATGAAATTTCTCTTATCGAACATAATAATAATAGATAACTCAAAATATAACAAAACAAAAGTCTTGATTGTGACGGGTCACAATTTGTGACGGATATTTTGTGAGATAAAATGGATACAAAATGAGTTGGTAGATAAATGGGACCACGTGAATAGTGTCGGAAAGAGAGAAAAAATGGGTATTTTGTGACAGAAAACGGTATCCGTCACAAGTTTGTACGAATACTGCCTTTACAAATGAGAATTTGTGAAAAAAAAAAAATTATTATAGAAATATATGAATGTACACTTAAAACATAAATACAATTAAAAAATTAAAAAAATTAAAACACAGACTCTCAATTTGATTCAACTGACACTTTCCCAATATCATAACCTTTTGCAATCAATAATCAAGAAGATTCAAAGAAAAGCACAGAAAAGCTTCACAGGTTTGTTCCACCGTCTCCCTTCCTCCTCCTCTTTTACTCTCTGTTTGATTTTCATACTCAGACTCAATTCAAGTAAATTACATCAATTTCATGACGTTCTTCTTAACCCAGTGATCTTAATTTTAATTCTGCAGGTTTGAGATATCAAAGCTTCGATTATCGTCAAGATTAAAGTAGCAAGTAATCGGTAACGTAATTTAATCTTATTTGTTAAATATCCGCTCTTTTGTTAATCTAATTCGCCATAATCGAAGATGCTCCTATAATTTGAAAAAAATATAAGAGTTTCGGATTATATTCGTTATAAGATGACAAAATCGTTTAGGTAGTTTATCTGTGCGAGGAAGAGAAAGTGAGTTTTTGAACGGCTGATTAGTACTCTTTAAGAATGTGGAAATGGTAAAATCAATTGGGTTGTTAATAGGGAAATTGATAAATTGTACTTGAGCTATTGCTATTTGTTAATTAGGTTGGTGGTACTATGTATCGCGTACGATCGTGTTACCATAAGAGTTTTCTGTAACAATTGGTTATATCAGGATTTGTGTCTGTGCGACTGTAGGTTTGCAGTGGTAAGAGGATCACTGTACTGCCTGAATGCTCAGTTTGTGCGGAAAATCAAGTGAGTTTATACTTGAGTTCTACATAGCTTGTATTGTCATATGCATGATTGGACTGATACTTATGCGGATACTTATCATATGCTTGTGTGTAGAGCGAAGGATTACGAAATTTTGTATGAGCTTCCTTGGAGATGAAGATTTTTGATGGAGGGCTATGCTGATTACAGTAAGTTACACTTTAGTTGTGTATTTGCCTTTACTTCTGTCTGTTCTATCATAAGAGGATTGATAAATATATGGTAATTTAAGACATTAATTTCTAATTTTGAAAAATCTTTTAAGTACAACCTTCGAATGAGTATTGTTATTATTATTTTTAAGTAAGTGTGAAAAATACAATAGTATATAAAACATAGTAAATGAGCTAAGATGATACATGATATAAACTATTACTCTTCTACAAACTGTCAAAAATTTCCTTATAAACTACATTAGTTATCACATTAGAAATACCAGCATCGTTGTTGCAGGTAAGGACTTTCAATCCTTTCCTGCTTGTCACTCTTGACACAGCAACGTATAACTGTCTGTGGCTAAACACGGGCTTAGGGAGATACAATCCCACATGAGCTAGAGACTGTCCCTGACTTTTATTAATAGTCATTGCAAAACAAACTGTCAAAGGGAACTGTCTTCTCTCAAACTTAACTGGAAACTTAGTAATGTCTGAAGGGGTTAATGTGATCCGAGGGATATAAACGTTGTCACCGATATTGCTACCAGAGAGTACAGTAGCTTTAATCACGTGATCCCCTAGACCAGTAACCACAAGCCTTGTGCCGTTACATAGTCCATTTGCTTGGTCAATGTTTCTAAGCAACATGACTGTAACCCCTACCTTCAGTGTTAGAACGTGATTAGGAAGTCCTGAACATCTTATTGTGTTTAAGAATTCTGTGGAGTATAGATCTTGTCTCCCTAAATTACCTTCATCCTTGCTTATTTGGTCGGAACTCAAATAATTAAATCCGCTCATCTGCCGGAATTTGAGACAATATATAATCATTCACACTCTCAACTATGTCATGAGTTGGAGCAAGGACTGCCCTTTCACAAAAGTATTGTGCGTTCCCCAAATTGCTAACCAGAGATGGATATGTGCTTTTGACTATGGAGGCGATTGGGTCACCATCATCCTTTATGAGTATGTCTTCGGGGAGCTGTAGATCAACATTACCATCGTTTTCTCCTCCAGCAGTCCCATCTCCAACCTTTAGGATCCATTCAGCGAACTCTCTTAACTCGTGTACATCAGTCTCCGAACTTCCATGTTGTAAACGCATGTTTTTGGTAAGGCGTAGTACCTAATCAATATATGCAGTAAGTAAATTTCATCAATAACTAATAGTCCTAAAACGAATTGTTTAGGGAATATAAATATAATTAGCTGAAGTGATATCAGAATTACCTTGCATTCACTCCATAAATAAGATGAACTTAGTGCCGAGCTAACAATATCCTGTCTCGTTCCTTTCGGGACGACGGGTAAGATTTGTCGGAAATCACCTCCGAATACAACCACTTTTCCCCCAAACGGCATATCTGAATATCTTTCATTCGTTATCCGCATCACATCTCTTAGACTTTTATCAACAGCCTCGAAGCAAAATTTGTGCATCATTGGAGCCTCATCCCATATGATAAGCTTTGTCTTAAGAAGTAATGCAGTTAAGTCATTACCGGGTTTGATAGCCGGGCATGTGGAGTTTTCTGCTACATTGATCGGTATACCAAGTCTTGAATAGGCTGTTTTCCCTCGTGGAAGTAAAATCGCAGCTATTCCACTTGAAGCAACGGGCAGTACAATTTCGCCTTTTTTCCGTATAGCAGCGCATAGTGTCCTCCATAGAAATGTCTTGCCGGTGCCTCCATAACCATAAACGAAGAAAATCCCTCCGGATTCTTTCGCTACAGCATCCATGATTTTGTCATATATTGACTTCTGCTCGTTGGTCATCAATGACATAAGCTTTTCATGCTCAATTCCTAGCGCTTCCTTATCGTAAGACAATTCATCCAATATCAACTTGTTCCCGTATTCTGTTGATACTAAGTTATCAGGAAAAGGCATTCCATCAAACTTGCGTAGGCTAGTACCATTACTCTGGAGAATTGCTTCAATTTCAGCTAAAGCATAGTTTTGCAATTCGTGTTCACTTAACTGCAAATCTGTTTTGTGTACAATAAATAACTCACTTTTCTTAGTTAATACATGGTGGCAATAATATGTTGATACAAAGTTAAATCTGGTCTGTATACTGAATTTCAAGAGTTGTTTTATATATATATATAAACATTATATATATATATATATATATATATATATATATATATATATATATATATATAAACATTATATGAACATTCGAAAATAGTTTACCTGGAAGTCGAGAAATTGTTCGTTGTCTGTGGAGAATGTCTTCTGAAAGTTTATCCCACGTCTCTTGCCATACCTTTTCTGGTTGTGAAATACTGCCAGAAAGTAATAGTGTAGCAAATAGTCTTCTAAGATAACATCCTGAACCCCAATCCGCGGCTTCATTTATGGCATCAATGTATTCTTTGTCATCACCTAACAATCCTAACGCATAACATGCTTCTTTGAAAGTTGGATAAACTATCTGGTTAACTGTTCTTATGTCTTCGAACGATGTCGGCCCCTTCACAAAATTCAATAAGGTTCTCAAATAGAACTTTTCACCACAATTTGGAGAAACGTGATAAAGCCTACCAAGAGAAAACCCAATTTTCCTTGGTGTCCAAACTCGATTTTGTTGATTCCAGACAAATTTTGAAGGGATTTGGACATACGTTAATTCCTTAGCCTCCTCATATTCCTCATTACATCTCATCCAGGCTAGGAACATTGTCTTCTCAATCAAAGGCCTTTGTATGACACTGTCTATTGGATCATCGTCGTTAAAGACAACATTTTGCTCATTTGGTAAATGGAAACTTAACCTCTGTACCGGCGGTGTTCGATAATGTGTTTCCAAAGCAAAAATTCTCCAAACAGCTTCACACGCTGAAATATAACGACAATCATAAAATCTCTTGATTTCATCAATCTTCTCGGGGTCATCAGCATTGTTACGAATATGAGATGATTGAAGTGTCACATGATCATAACCTTTATTTATGTACTTGAATAAGTACTTTATCGAACGGGATTGGTTACACCATTCGACATTTATATGAGCTCGATATTTCAGCAATAACTTGGAGTTATATGGGACAACATAGCCATTGTCTAATTCTTCATTTTTCTTCTCAACAGTTCTACCATTTTTCCTTCTTCTATACACCGGGTAGCCTTCTTCATCAATAGTTGTCCTTTCAGTGAATTTTCTTGGAAAGTGCTTGGTGCATTCCCCCCATCCATGCATGGTGATCGTGGAAAACTCTTTCCACATGGTCCATGCATCATATACTCTCTAACCGCATCGTGCAGTTCTGGATTTTCTATGGGATCTGGAATTTCGGCAGAAATGATATTGTCTATGTCATCTGGTTCTGTTAACTTATTGCTGTTGTTTAAAAATAAGATGATGTGAGCATGAGGTAAGCCACGCTTCTGGAACTCTATAGTATACACAACTGCAAAATAAGAAGTGTGTACTTGTGAGTAAATGTATGAGGAACGATCAAGCATATAATAAGTATTAGTTTATTAATTAAGAAAAATAATTGTTAAGTAGTTTTAATATATTTATCCATACCTTCTCTTGGTCGTCCAAATATGTGGCGTTCTTTTAAGTCCTTTATCAGCTCATTGAGTTTTATACTAAATACCCGGCAAAGAATATCCGGTCTGTCCTCTGGTCGTAGTCCTCTTTTCTGCACAAATCTTGTTATTTCTGGCCACTTTGGATTGCATGTAAAGGTTATGAATAAATCAGGATACCCAGTCCACTTGCAAATCACCATAGTATCTTGGTAGTTTTCTCGCAAGTAACTATAGCCTGGAGTGAATGATGGTGGAATGATGATGCGAGACCCAATCGATGATGGATCAACGTCTCCTCTCGCTACGGCATTTGCAAGGTTCTTAAAGTTCTCAGACCTAAGACTTTGTTGGTTATTCCTTATGTAAGATAACCGTTGCGACTCAACCATCATATATACGTCTACCAAAAATTGCTGGTACGCTCTGCAGGCCATTAGAAAAGTTGTCCTCTCACCGGATCGGTCCTGAATACGATAAGCAAGGAATTCCCTCATAGTAAGCTTATTCCTGCAATTTGCCTTGCTTGTTGAAGCATTATTAGCGTATCTGTGATCAATGCCTAATCTGAAACCGTCTTCCCCGTATGGAAATAGTAAGGGATATTGCAAAGCTAGATATGAAGGATGCAAGTCAGATATTCGTTTCAATGTCCCATTTTGTGACTCAAGTATGATGTCTCTTTGGTCAATTGCGTCAGTAATGTCTCCCACTATAAGGGCTGCAATCTCAGAAGCAGTAGGGAGATTATAGGTTCGTCCGTCCTTATCTCTACGACCAATAAGTCGAAGCTTAACCTCCCCACATTCACCAGACTGAAAACGATCTTTAGCCATTCGGAAAGTTTTTGCCAGACGGTTGTGTTGGTCAATCATCCGTTGTAGTAGCGCTATTAATTCATCGCTAAATTGCTCAGGTCGGGAACTGGGATAGTATAGTAAACATAATTAGTATATAGTATAGTAAACAAAATTAGTAGATAGTATATTAAACAGAATTAGTAGATGAGTAAAATGTGACTATTTATTGCTTGCATTGATTTTATATCAGACATCATAAACTAACCATGCATATCAATAAATTTAACAATGTAGGTAATTTAAATTTATAAGGAATACCTTGCAGCATTTTTCCTGTTGTTTATCTCTTCCTCTGTATCAAAAATGTAAAGTTGACAGAACTTAGGCCGTGCTGTTTCGGTCGGCAACAAACTGCCTATCAAGTGTACATTCTGACCGCCCATTTTAAAACAATAAGGACCCTGACCTTGATTTACTGATGTATCAATTCTACCTCCCATTGACGTAAATGAAAACATCATATTGTATGATCGATCGAATATTCTCGATAAAATGTTTGCTTAGAGGATGTTTATTGTTTAGAAGTTCCCAGAGTAATGTTGGTGGGTCTTGTAATTTAGGAAGCTGCACTTTTCCTTTCATACAACACATTGAGAATTCTGGATGACTTGGCCTTCGGTCCTTCCTTGCCCTTTCTTCATACCACATTTGTGCTTCACAATGTTCACATTCATACGTTGGGTCGCCAATATCCCAAAAATGTGGGTGGTGCACTGTAGAGTTGTGTTAATCACAAAATATGTAATCATATCATATTAAAATAATATAGACAGTACGCTATAAAATTTTGGAATCGTGCACTAAGTATATTTAGGCTCTTTTATATTTTTATCATGCACTTATATAATGTGCGAGCACCTTCAGCTCCGTCATTTTCAAAGTCTTGAACATCTTCAATAGCAGCATTGATGTTTCTAGCAAGCGATTGTAACACGGATGTTTTTTGGTGGGAAAATGACTTTCTTTTTGTTGATATGCTTTCTTGTTGAGCTGATATTCCAACTCCAATCTGAGGACTTCGGTTCCTATTTTCTTCTACAGCAAAACATGTAATGTTATTATTTTGAAATGACATGTGTTATGATACAAATATAAAAAAACCAAATAAACTTAATGAGTTATGATAAATTGCAATCTAAAGTTGTTGGTTATAATACCGTTTTGTGTTCGAATGTTTAGTGTCACACTTGAAGTATTGGAATTTTTTGATGTTGTTATTCTGTTTTGTCTTTGCAGGTCGGTGATATGTGAGCATTTTACTGAATTCGTACCCGAAAACTCGCCTACAACAAAAATGTTATTTGATATGTTTCAGTTTGGTAAGACAACTACTTGGAAATTATAACTAAAAAAATTACTTATGGTAATTGATAATTTGAGCAATGCACAACTCAAACTCAAAGTAGGTTTGAGTAGTTTAGAAAATTACAGTAAATTGATAATTTGTAAAATTTACCTATCGTGTATATCATTCGACGTTTGTTCGTATGAATAAAAATTGATAATCTCAAAAGTTGAAATTTATTCTACATACCTATCGTCATGCAGGATATCGGCGTTGGCGTAGGAGTCGTAGTTGCGTTAATGTCAGTGTCATTTGTTCCGCAACTGGTGGACTTGTTAGAAGGTAAGATGATTTTACCCTTCTTCTTGTCTAATCATTTACTCGATAGTAAACAGCGGTTATTGAAATTACATATATCTCGTGATTTACATAAGGACATATTTCATACCTCTTTTGTTGATGCTGGATGCTGGAGTCGTGGTTGCTTCAATATCGCGGGATTTCTTAGCAGATAAGATAGATTTTCTCTTTTCTCTCGACACATTTCCATTTACATGGCTTAACAAAATGGCTTAATGAAAAAAATCATGTGAGATATAAAGATTTTCACATATAATAAAATAGCAACTAAAATTAAAATTACCATTTGTCAGTTCTTTTGAAACGCTTGCGCAATCAATTGTCGTCTTGTACGAAGGATTTCCAACTGGATATTTAATCGAGAGGTTAAGAAAGATGTGAGCTATATTATTTGATCATAGTAAAAAATAGATAATTTCAACATGTTATGTAAACTTTACCATTAGTCATTTCTCGAAGTGGAGAGCGGTTAGTCATTGGCAAGTAATGAGCAGGTTGCGTATACTCTACACGTTGATCAATGTTATATAATGTATTGACATATTCACAGTGTAATTATGTACCAAAGTGAAACATATTTAATAACATTTTTCAAAACTAAAGTAGGTTATTTGAAGTTAATTGTAAGATTAACATATCGTGTATATCATTCGACGTTTGTCCGTATGAATAAAAATTGATAATCTCAAAAGTTGAAATTTATTCTACATACTTATCGTCATGCAGGTTATCGGCGTCGGCGTAGGAGTCGTAGTTGCATTGATGTCAGTGTCATTTGTTCCGCAACTGGTGGACTTGTTAGAAGGTAAGATGATTTTACCCTTCTTCTTGGCTAATCATTTACTCGACAGTAAATAACGGTTATTGAAATTACATATATCTCGCGATTTACATAAGGACATATTTCATACCTCTGTTGTTGATGCTGGATGATGGAGTCGTGGTTGCGTCAATATCGCGGGATTTCTTAGCAGATAAGATAGATTTTCTCTTTTCTCTTGACACATTTCCATTTACATGGCTTAACAAAATAGCTTAATGAAATGAATAATGTTAGATACAAAGATTTACACATATAATAAAATAGCAACTAAAATGAAAATTTATCTTTTGTCAGTTCATTTGAAGCATTTGCCAAATTGATTGTCGTCTTGTACGGAGGATTTCCAATTGGATATTTAATAGAGATGTTAAGGCACGGGGTTTAGGTCTACTCCTCGGGATGTTTTTTTGTACTTTCTACAGAAAACAAAACCGACTCAACACAGTGTTCGGGGACTCCGTGGACTCGGATTAACTCCTGATATGTTGGCTTGTAGGAGTACAATGGTCTTACTCTTTCTCTATTACCTCTATGGTTTTTGTCCGGACTTGCATTATATGCTGATCTAGCACATTTACGATTTACTTATTTTGTGTACAGGCTCTGGATGAAAACGTAAAGGCAAAACTGTCACAATTCTGTTATGTTGCAGTATGTCGGATATCTATTATTATGCAGATTATATTGTTCACTCTCTTGACTTGTCGATTTTTGAACCTTAACCTTGAAGAATGGGTTTTAACAGGAAGAGTGTATCATCACCCTATATGATGTTCCCAACATTTGGCACATCCCCTTGCTTCTAAGGTTATGTATTTTGTTAAGATTCCGACTATTTTATCTGATCGACTTTTTCAGACTCTTTCTGTATTATGACTATTATCGCGCATGCTGAATTGTTGAATTTTCACTCTTTTAATCAGGATCAAAAGGCCCATGAAGCCATACTCAAAAGTGTTGAATCTTGATAGGTTTGTCGTATACCCTTTGGTTCTAGTTTGGTTTTGTTTCCAAAAGTGCTTCAAAAATGTGATATGTTGCATAAGACGGTGGGTACAAAATTGATATGGAGAACTGTGGTGTTGTTTGCCTCTCATTGCTGACTCTTAACAGTTGTAGCTTATTATATCTTGACTTGTCGTTTGAGGCTAAAGGTGACGATAGCCATGGTAGGGAAGTACACGGGCTGTCAGATTCTTATCTCTCTGTACTAAAGGTACACCTGTGCTTTCTATTGATTACACTCATGCTCTCGGTAGTTTTCAGGGTGGAAATAGTTCTACTTTTATGGTGTTAGTCTTTTTGTGTCCGTTAACGTTGTCATGCGTATACTTCAAAGCGGGTCATTCGAGTCGGATAGACGGATACAGGTCAAGTGTTTTGAGATATGCCTGCCTTTGGGTTCGAGCTGGGTCATTCTGGTTTGCATATGTTTCGGGTGTGTAAGATGCAGTAATTTCTGACTGTATGGTAATTGTTGTCAGATACGTGCAGAATGGGTAGTGTTGTCAGCACTTTGCTGATTGTGTAGCGTTTCGTGTAGTGCAGAATAAATAATGTTAGATACAATGAATTTCACATATAATAAGAAAGGAACTAAAATGAAAATTTACCTTTTGTCAGCTCATTTGAAGCGTTTGCCAAATTGATTGTCGTCTTGTAGGAGGGATTTCCAACTGGATATTTAATACAGAGGTTAAGAATGATGTGAGCTATATCAGATGACATAATAAAAAATAGATAATTTCAACCTGTTATGTAAACTTTACCATTAGTAATATCTCGAAGTGGAGAGTCATTGGCAAGTAAGTTGGTTGCGTATGCTCTACACGTTGATCAATGTTATATAATATATTGACATATTGACAGTGTAATTATGTATAAAATTGTAACATATTTAATAACATTCTCAAAACTAAAGTGGCTGATTTGAAATTAATTGTACATACCTAAGGTAATGCATTGAGTCGGAGTCGGAGTCGGAGTCGGAGTCGGAGTCGGAGTCGGAGTCGGAGTTGGAGCTGGAGCTGGAGTCGGAGTCGGAGTCGGAGTCGAAGTCGAAGTTGAAGTTGAAGTGGGAGTCGGAGTCGGATTGGGGGTGCCATCATATAATATCATTTTCCCCTTTTTTCCAGCTTTTGATTTAATCGACATAAACCACAAATATTGAAATTATTTTTCTTCTAATTTAAAATGACATATTTTTGAGTTAATTAGTTATTTTCATTCAATTCATTTCAATAAAAGACGTACCTTTATTATTGAGATTTTGTTTGCCTAATTTTTTCAGTTCAGATGGCGTTGGCGTTGGAAGTGATTGTACAGTATCTTGATTATCTTCAATAACTTTTGAAGATGGACTTTGACGCACTTCGCTGATGGAGATACCTCGACCTACTACCACACAAAAAATCAAGCAGGTATACATTGTTGCAACTTTAATTTACATTTGTACGTTGTTTTATAATCAATGAATATATGAATTAAGTTTGTAGTTAATATCAAACTGAAATTAATACCGACTATATAGCACAAATTTACCGTTTGTGTTGTTGTTTAGCGACCGTGAGATTGCGTTTTTTCCATTTTGAACAAATCTTCTTTTCCGTGCTCGTTTTTCATATAGGATTAATTTCCTCTTTCTTCTTGCAAATTTCCCGAATAGTCGACCGCATAATATAGCTTGAAAAAACATGATAAATTTATATACATATTGAAATGAACAGTCTGTGTAAAAATATAAATTTGATCGATTATTAAAATGGGCATACCATTTCTTAGGTTTGTAAAAGGAGAATTATACTCTATTAATCCTTGTTGATTCATAACAAACTATAATTGCTATCCTGAATAATAGGTGTGTGATCTGAAAATTTGGTAAGAAGGGGATTAGATACAACATCACACGATATTTATTAGCATTTTATGAACGGGTCATACTAAAAAGATATTGAATTGACATACTGACTTCAAAATAATTAAATGATTAAACGATTTACCTTCAAGCGAGAATTATGTTTGTCGGTCAATCGTTGTAGAGTATATCCCTTCGAAAGGGACGTATTAGAACTCCTATGAGATTTATTTTGGTGCAAAATGAATGGTGTAATTTTTCTCAGTTTCATATTGTCTATATATAGCATGTAGATATAATAGAAAAGCTGAGATTTAAAAGATGGCGTCACGTTTAAATATTTCAATGATACAAACTTTCAGTTTTCACCAATTTTTGGCACATATGTTAATGATTCAAATTTTCAGCCTTTATTTTTAAAATAATTTCAAACTTTATTTTTGACTGAAATAAATCTGAGAAGTTGAAATTTGAAGCATGCACGCCATATTTTAAACATCTTAATGGTAAAATTTTGGCGTCTTTGTTAATGGCTCAATTTTTTAAACTTTCTTTTGAGAATGTGATATTTGAAGGATAGCGCTATGTTTCAATCATTTCAATCGTTCATATATGTATTTTGAGTTACGGTTAAAGTTTCACATAAAATAAAAATATTTTGGCATATTTTTTCACGCCTTATCTTTTTTAAAACTATTTCTGAGCATATTTTTTTCGCACATTTTTTCATTACTTATGTAAGCATTTTTACTTTTCAAGAGATTACAATAGTTTGAGTAATATGTGGGATTTAGTATAAAATGTCAATATTCTTTTGTATAAATTGGGGTTTTGCACTTCAACCTACATAATAATGTCAAATTTGTCATGTTTGATTTATCACATTGTGAAAAATCCTTCTTCACATCACACATACTTTATTATCTAGAATAACTCATCAAAGAACTTTGGATAAGGTTTTCAGACTGAATTAATTGTATTGATATTCGTCTGTCACTATGTACTAAGCAATTTTATAATGGTATAAAACTCGAATAAGGTTTTTAGAATGAAATAATGAAAACAGTGTAGAATTACCGATTGAATTGAAATGATAATATCTCTTAAATAACTTTGGATATGGAAGAAACTATTCCAATTCCAACATCATGAGTTCAAATAAACCATAATAATTGTCTCAAAATGAGACACCAAATTAAATAAGTTTCAAAACTCAATACTGCATATTGTATCTAACAAGTACTTAAACTGAAATGCCATGACACATTGTTTCTCCATTCATTTAAACTTTCTCTAATTTGACTTTGACATGCTTTTTGGTGGTTGAGAGCTGGTCTGCAACTGCAATTTCATCATCACTGTCCTCATCATTTATGTCTTCTATGATTTTAGATAGTGGACGCTTCATGGGTGGTGTTTCAAGAATAGCTTGAGCTTGATCATCAAGTGCCTGTGTTTACGGGAAAAAAGATAAGGTATAATATAATACTATAGCAAATTATATAATAAGTTTTATAAGAATTTGCACTTTAATTATTAAAAATTTATGGTGCTACCTTCACTGTCATCTGCAGCCCAGATATGTGTTCAAGCTGGTCTTCATTGATTTTGGCTTGGGCATCCTTCCATCGGGTAATTATATTCTTGTCATCGGTCATGTTTGCTACCGTGTAAGAAGTACTATTGCCATTGACATTCCATTTACGTGACATTTCCAGTTTGAAGACGAACTCTCTACCAATGAAGACTCCGAGTTCTTCAGGTGCGTCTTCTGACTCTTCTCCCTAAGGGATTTAAATAGACAAAATAAAATAAATATTCAGTTAGTTAAAAAATGATCATGCTATATTTTAAACTTGGTGTATGATTCTTGGAGTTGTGGCTACCTGGTCTTGGCCATCAAGTATTTCACTTGCCGTCATTTTAATCTCCTTAGATATGTGTGTCTCAAACATTGTCACTTTAGCACTACAACCACTTGAGTCTTTCACGATAAATTTCGTCTGGAACCTATAATTATGTCGAAAAAATCAGTGTTTTAAAAATTTTAAAAAAATATATTGTGAAGTTACAAATGATATGCATTTCATAAATATACCTTGGTATAATCTTTGTTTGTTTTTCTCCCAAGCATTTATCTTTACATTCTAGCTTACCATCTTCGCCCTTGGTAGCTCCCTTAAAACAGTTCTTGCATGACCAATAATACCAGTGTCCTTCCAAGTCGATGTTCGTTATGGTAGCCAATGTGACCCAATAGCCAGCCTATAAATTTCGAGGTTGGTAAATGTGTCCATAATCATATAAGTATTAAACAATATGAAAACGTATAGATCAAGCCTAAAGTTGAATACCTGGCCAGATTTGACTATTTCACTAATAGTCCTGATAAGTTCAGGTCTTATTAAGTCGTAAGAGTCGTTAGATAGCTCGGATATTCTTGACTCCGATGAAGCCGGTACATCGCGGTTCCTGATAGAATTTAGAAGTTAGAGGTTTAGTAAAAAATAAATTATAGACATTATGGATATAAAGGTGTAATTTAATATTTATAGAAAATAGTATAGAAATTGACCTTTCTTGATATTCTTCAACTTCCTGAATCTCTTTGTTAAAACCAATATGTGTGGCGTACCTGGTAGTGGTTATCCTAACCTCACCTGCATTTTATCAATAGGCTTCACAGTTCAGTCTCAATTTATTTTAAATGCTTCCGAAAACCTTGGGTTTTTTTTCGAAAATTGTACTTTAGCAAAATAGAAGAATTCCAAGATCAGATATTTCGAGGGCTTAGGTATTAGCATAAAGTATGTTAAAAATGAGTCACGTTTAGGTTTAGTTGGTTGTTCAGTTCCTGAACATTAAATAGAAGAATTCCAAGATCAGATATTTCAAGGGCTTAGGTTTAAGTATATAGTTGTCTGATAACTTTGCAGATTGAGAGTTCCGAGTACGGTTGTTCGCGAGGCAAACGGGTTGATGTATTAGCTTCAAAGTATGATATTCAGAGAAAATTGAAGATAGGCTACAGTTGTAGTTGTATAAAAGAAGGGCAGCTTGCTATGCTACTTGATTGGAAGCATTATACTTTCCTGTCAATTCTATCTACATGATAAGGTTAGGCTTGGTCGTCGTCGCTTCTATTGCAGCCTACACTGTTAGGCAGATTAACGTTTGAAGCTCAAAGCCACCACAGCCAGCAGCCAACTGGATGTTTTTATTTCTCCTAATAGAATTCTTTTTCCCAAGATTCGGTTGATAATTTTACTTTAGGAAGGTGTGGGAATTAATGGCTTTTGAGTGTGCTGCTAAAATTTAAGGTTAACTCTGAACTTAAACTTTTAAGGGCTCAACACATTTTACAGAGTCATCTTCCGATGTATTTCCAGAGTCTCAACATTCATATTTCCGGAAGCGTAGAGTTTATAATTGTGAGGTATGATATTGAGTAGCTTGAAATGTATTGCCAACGTCCTATAGAAAATGAGAACATGAACAGAACACGCGAGTATTATTATACCGTGGCATACATAAATTTTGTTTGAGGTGTTTGTAGTTCGGCTCTTAGTAGATAATTGTTAATCTATTGTGTTTGCAGGCATCCGTTGGGTGTAATAGGACGTTGATTTTGAGGATTCATTCATAGATACTATTATTAATTGTGACATACTTTTAGTGTTTATTTGGTTAAATTAATATTGTGGATTGTGGATGTGTAGATTGGTAATTTGCAGTGGTGCATTGGTTTATTGAAGGAGGGTTAGTCGCTGCAGCAGTGGTTTTATTTTGGAAATTTTAGTAGCAATGAAATTTGTTCATGACTTTATACCAAGATTAATACTAATACACTGACGTTCCATACATCAAATTACATGGAATTAGATTATTATTCCTTCTAAATTGTAACTTAATTACGGTAGCGTGTTCTAATATTACGTATTTTTATTGGTTGGACATTAGAAGGTTAAAGAGAAGTGGGATATATGGCCAATATGTTTTTTTTTGTAAGTTACTGACTACAGTTCATGTTTTGATGGACGCCGATATGGAAAGGCCCTTCAGTTTTAGTGAATTTCTTAAACAGTGCAATGTTCAGTGTAAATATATTAGACTTGTCAGTGTTTGATTATCAAAAAAGTAATCGATATTATAAAATATACGAAAAAATAAGATAATATTCGTACCATTATAGGTTGTACGCTGAACATTTTGCATAATGCAAATCATAGGCTCAGAACAGTGCCAGTTGTCAACAAATGAAAACTCATCGGTATAGTCTCCCCATACTGAACATTTCAACACCGTTTTGCTGTAATTAAAAGTTGAATAGTTGATTAGAAAATATTAATATAACGTGTGGAATATTAAATTTGATTCAACAACTGGTGTGTTTTTACTTACTTTAGATCCGTCAGTTCAACAGTTCTTAGTTTTTCACCTTTGTTCTTCGACAAAGTAACTTTTGAACATCCTGTTAACTCTCCAATGACATCTGTTATAAAAACAAAATTATGTAACGAAAAAGAATATACACTATCATCAATAATGAGTTGATATTAGTAATAATGAATTTCTGTATTTCATACCCACATAATGGCGATCAGACACATTCTTTTCCAAGATATCTTGAAAGTTAGTAAACCGAAAGCCGTTATGTAAAATAATTGGCGTTTGCAGGTCAACTCGTGTAGTAAAACTGAAAAATAAACGATGTTTATTGCTTACAAAGACCCGAGTAACATCCGAGCCCATATTCTCGGAAACTTCCATGTTTGTGAAATTGTATTCTTTCCCTTCTTCTATGGTTTTCTGGAACTTTTTAATTAGTCCCTTCCGTACCGTTGCTTGAATTGTGGTGGACTGTAATTAAAGCCGGAAAATAGTAAGTTAAAAGAAAATAATACATATGAATATATACTTAATAAAAAAGTGTGAGGCAAATGTGTATTCAAACACGAATTTAGTAAAGATAAAAAAAACCTCAACGTCCATTAAAATGAAATCGACTGCAAATAATGCAAATTTCTTGCTGTAAAGATCCGGACGTTCCCATTTGCGGATGACTTTCGCGCGTAAATTGACGTACTGATCGTCGATTTTTATTTTGATGAACTTGGTGACGAAAGTGCTTTGAGCCATAGTATACAGTTGAGTTTTGAGAAGAAAAAGTTTTAGATAGAATGGGATGAATTTTCTGAAGGGTTAGAACGGAATGAAATAAACTTGATTATACATATTAAATAGAAGAATCTGATCTTTTAGAATTATTCACCCAAGGTTTTTGTAACGTAAGATTTCAAATTTTAGAATTATTCAGCCAAGGTTTTTGTAGCGTAAGATTTATTAAGCAAATCATTTCCATTTTAGAATTATTCATCCATATCATTAGAAAAGATGGAATCATAATTAAGGTAAGTTTTACTAAATTTGTAACGTAAGGTTTATTAAGCAAATCATTTCCATTTCCGAAAGGAATATCATATGATTCATTTCCATTTCCATTTCGAAACATTAGTAACGAAATCATAATTAACGTAAGGTTTACTAAATTTGAAAATCATTAGAATAATAATTAAGCAAATGAATCAATTTGTAGCGTAAGGTTTACTAAATTTGAAATTTGAAAATCATTATGATCATCTTTCACGGATTTTTCGGAAAACATTAATACGCCATTTTAGAATCATTCATTTCCACATTTATTAATTTCCGTTTTGAAGTCGATGATTTCCATTTTCAAGTCGATGATCAGCAAATTAATGGAATCATAATTAAGGTAAGATTTACTAATTTTGTAACGTTACTAATTATTAAGCAAATCACCGATTTTTCGAAAAACGTAAATATGACAGGTGGCTTATGAAAACTGCGTGACACGTGGCGGATAGGTATAATGTGACACGAGTTGCAGGTCAACTCGTGTAGTAAAACTGAAAAATAAACGATGTTTATTGCTTACAGAGACCCGAGTAACATCCGAGCCCATATTCTCGGAAACTTCCATGTTTGTGAAATTGTATTCTTTCCCTTCTTCTATGGTTTTCTGGAACTTTTTAATTAGTCCCTTCCGTACCGTTGCTTGAATTGTGGTGGACTGTAATTAAAGCCGGAAAATAGTAAGTTAAAAGAAAATAATACATATGAATATATACTTAATAAAAAAGTGTGAGGCAAATGTGTATTCAAACACGAATTTAGTAAAGATAAAAAAAACCTCATCATCCATTAAAATGAAATCGACTGCAAATAATGCAAATTTCTTGCTGTAAAGATCCGGACGTTCCCATTTGCGGATGACTTTCGCGCGTAAATTGACGTACTGATCGTCGATTTTTATTTTGATGAACTTGGTGACGAAAGTGCTTTGAGCCATAGTATACAGTTGAGTTTTGAGAAGAAAAAGTTTTAGATAGAATGGGATGAATTTTCTGAAGGGTTAGAACGGAATGAAATAAACTTGATTATACATATTAAATAGAAGAATCTGATCTTTTAGAATTATTCACCCAAGGTTTTTGTAACGTAAGATTTCAAATTTTAGAATTATTCAGCCAAGGTTTTTGTAGCGTAAGATTTATTAAGCAAATCATTTCCATTTTAGAATTATTCATCCATATCATTAGAAAAGATGGAATCATAATTAAGGTAAGTTTTACTAAATTTGTAACGTAAGGTTTATTAAGCAAATCATTTCCATTTCCGAAAGGAATATCATATGATTCATTTCCATTTCCATTTCGAAACATTACTAACGAAATCATAATTAACGTAAGGTTTACTAAATTTGAAAATCATTAGAATAATAATTAAGCAAATGAATCAATTTGCAGCGTAAGGTTTACTAAATTTGAAATTTGAAAATCATTATGATCATCTTTCACGGATTTTTCGGAAAACATTAATACACCATTTTAGAATCATTCATTTCCACATTTATTAATTTCCGTTTTGAAGTCGATGATTTCCATTTTCAAGTCGATGATCAGCAAATTAATGGAATCATAATTAAGGTAAGATTTACTAATTTTGTAACGTTACTAATTATTAAGCAAATCACCGATTTTTCGAAAAACGTAAATATGACAGGTGGCTTATGAAAACTGCGTGACACGTGGCGGATAAATATAATGTGACACGTGGCGACGTATGGGGTAGTCGGTGTTTGTTTTAATATAATATATGATTGGTTATTGTTATTGGTTATTGGTTATTGTTGTTCTATCGATAGTGGTTTTATATCGGATAAATTGTACGGATATGTCGTTTGTCGGTAAAGTTATTATCAAAAACCCTCTGACTAGGTTTTTATCCCAACGGGTTTTTTCTAGCAAGTTTTTTAACGAGATAGCAATATAAACGCATTATTACGCTATAGTCATAATCGTCATTCTCGTTGAGATGATAATTATTTTCCGAATCGCGAAAGGTCGTCGACGTTTCGCGAAAAATCGTCGACGTAATTCATAATAATTACCAACTTGCCCTTACTTCTCTTCTTCCTTCATTCATTCATTAAAAAAACCATCTCCTTCCTAAACCTCACACCACCGCCGCAGCACACCACCGCCGCTTCACACCGCCGCAACACACCACCACCGCACGACCACACGACACCACCACCGGTGCCGCTGCTCCACCACGACAACCACCGGACCAATTTCAAAAGGTAAGTTTTTTTTTAAAATTAATTTAGTTTTATTTGTATAATGTCATGTTAATTAGGCTAGTAATAGTAGTAGTTGTTGTTGTTGTGTAAATTCGTTATTGATGTTGTTCACTTTGTTGATTTTTCAATTGGTTCTGCAATTTGTACTTCAATTTCTGATTTGTTGTTGTTGTTGTTGTTTTTGTTATTAGTGTTGTTGTTGTTGTTTTTGTTGTTATTAGTATTGTTGTTATTGTTTGTTGTTGTTGTTATTGATGTATGTTGTAGTTGTAGTTGCATTGATTTGGGAAGGAGAGACGGGGTGTAGGGACGGTAAAAATCAACGTCCATAGGGGTACAGGACGTTGCATTTGGACGTCCATAGGAGGGGAGGACGGTGAGAAATCACATCTTGGCATGGCTAGGACGTGAACTGTGCGCGGTATTGCTTGGGTAAGACGTGCAAAACGCACGGCCTTGTGGGGGAGGGACGTGCAATCTGCACGTTGGTCATGGGGATGGACGTGCAATCTGCACGTTGGTGAGGGTGAGAGACGTGTGGGTTTCACGTCCTTCCATGGCTTGGACTTCATGGAAGGACGTGAAATCCACATGTCCCTCAATGGTTCAGGGTTTTTTTTGTTTTTAACCGTATATTTTGTATTTTAATGTATAGTTTAAATTATTTAAGTTGTTAATTTTATTTAATTTTGATTTAATTTTGAATTATTTTAGTTTTTTATGAAAATTTGTTTAATTTTGATAATTTTGTGTATTTTATATTTTATTATTTTAGTTTTTTATGACAATTTGTTTAATTATATTAATTTAACGTTATTGTAATCTCGTAAATGCAGATGTCTTACAATGAGGATGATATCATGCCTGCAATTGGCCGTACCGCAGGCCGAAGAGTGACGGGGTCTAAGCGTCGTGTCCCGATAGCATCACAACCAGCAGCAGCGCCACGGGCTGATAAGGGATTTACGGGTAGGGGTAGGGATAGGGGATCGAAATGGTCTCCTAATAAGGTCTCCCGACCCTACTCCCGAGGACGAGCTTCAGTTACCGAGGGCTTTTTTTAGGGACCGAGTTAGTAGTTCGGAGGACGAGGAGGTGGAGCAGTTTAGGGTCGAGAGACAGGAGGATGATGACGGTGATGATGACGAGGTTGAGGAGGGGGAGGAGCATGACTCCCAGTTTTTGGACGAGGAGGCAGCCGATCGACCAGTTAAGGTGATCGTACGTGATGGTAGCGGCCGATATAGGCCATTTGTGGAGGGTGGTGCCTCTAGTAGCACGGGCGGGAGGAAGAATACTCCGGATTTTTCCTGGCGTCTACAAGGTCTGGTTGAGGGGGGCCCGTCTGTACTTACTGTCCTATGTAGCTTCGGTGGCCACGTAGCTCGCAGTATTTGGACGGATGAGGGGAGCGCGAGACAGTGGATCACGTGTTACGAGAGGCCGGGCGCTATGGAGAAGATGAGTAAGTTGAGGGTCCGCTCTTCGGTTATGGATAGAGTTGGCGAGAGCGGGCTTGATCATCTTAGGACCTCATTGACCACCGGGTTGGATGAGAACCTTATTAGTGCGTTCGTCGAGAGGTGGCAGCCGGACACCAACACTTTCCACATACCGTTTGGTGAGATTACGATACTGTTGCACGACGTTCACAGGATCTTCGGCATACGGGTGGATGGCGCTAGGGTTATGAACGAGGGTAAGAGGGGGGAGATTGGTCTGAAGGGGAAGTTCGCGGCCTTGTTTGGCATTGATGTGGCGGCTGTTTAGCCCAAAAATCCACTACTGGGCCCAGAAGATAAGTAGACAACCTAACGCCAGGAGCAGAGCAGGGGGAAAGCAGATGCAGACCAGGCACAACCCAGAGCAGAAAAAGAACTGTTGAAAGAAAGAGAAGGGGTCAAAACCCTAAGAGGATATTCCCCTATATTCTCTCCCACTTTTCAGCACCAGAAACCGAGTCAGTTGAGCAACAATTCGCAGCTATAAAAAGAGAGACTAGGTCATTATTTAATCATCCAGTTCATGCGTTGTAAAACCCTACGACTCTCGAAAAATATTTGTAATCCGTCTCTACAGTGAAAATCTTCGACCATAGTAAAAATATTGGTGGGATTCCGTTCCCCCCGCGGTTGTTTCCCTCAACGGGTTTTTCCGCGTCACCAAAAATCTCTTGTGTCGTTGTTTATCTCTTTAATTTTCGTATTCCTTTTCTACGTTAATCGTTATATTGGTTGACACTTTGACCCGCATCACATAACATTGACCCGGTAGAAATTTTACCAAAACAATTTGGCGCCCACCGTGGGGCATAGTGCGCATTCCAATATTTAAAATCGTTATCTCGCCACAACAAGCATGTCTGGGACCAAAGCCAACCCTTCCAGTTCTCAGAGCATGCCAGCCCAGTCCAGTGGGACCAGCCCTACTGTGCCCGTTGGTCTTGCAGGACCACCCCTGGTCGCAAGTCAGACCACAGCCTCCAAGGTTGTGGCCCCATCCAGCAAGCCTCCTCAGGTTCCCAGATCACCCCTTGTGTCAGCTTCCCCAAGGCAGAGCAGAGAAAGCAGTCCTAGCAGGAGCGGAGAAGCCCAGATGCCCGGAGCAGGCCAGCAGCCGCAGATTCCCCGTACCGATCCGATGCAGATGGTGGTCCAGGGAATGAGTGCTCTGCAGGAAGCTATAGAGGGCCTGAAGAAGGACAATCTGGACCTGAGAGAACAGATCGCCGCAGTCGCACGTCCAGAGCAGCCGTTCAGAGTGTTGCAGCCAGGGCCTGGCCAGACCTTCAATCCCTTCGGGAGAGCAGGGTTGAACCGACCAATTCCCCAGGAGATCGTCACCAGGCTGGATCTAGGTGTCACCACCCCGAGCAGTGGCCCAGAGATACTGGATCTGGACTCATCCATGTTTGGAGCACCGCAGTCCAGACCAGTTCAGCCTGCAGGTAATCCTACGCCTTGTTTTCCCCCTGGGACTGACCCTTTAATTTTTTCAGGTACCCCTCCGCAGCCTACCATCGGACGAACGCCGGAGACCTCAGTAGGAGCGACACCCGTGAACCAGCCCAGCGCTGGAGGGTGGCAAGGAGGAGCACCAGCACAGTCAGCAGTGGGTTGGCATCCAGGACCAGGCTTCAGTTCATCCGCAGCAGCCGTTCAACCAGCCGCAGGCCCCTGGGGAGGAGCCCCTCCAGGCTTCTTCCCTCCGCCAGTCAACCCGACCTCAGGTCCCTGGGGAGGAGCCCCTCCAGGCTTCCTCCCTCCGCCAGTCAATCCATTCCCTGGAGTAGGCAGTCTCTCAGACCAGCGCTACCAGGAGTTGAAAGACATGATCACCAAGATACCTGGCATGCCAAGGCCCATGGAGAAAGCTTCCCAGGACAGTTACGCAGATTCACCATTCATCGACAATATTGCCTTGATCAATGTGCCCAAGGGGTTTGTGCCACCAACCATGACACTATATGATGGTACGGCCGACCCTCTGGACCACATAAATCAGTATAAGCAGAAAATGATGGTGGTAACCGCAACCGGAGCACTTAAGGAAGCCTGCATGTGCAAAGGATTTGGGTCAACCCTCTCCGGTGCAGCCCTGCACTGGTTTGTGGGATTGCCCAATCGCAGCATCTCCTCCTTTGCAGATCTGGTTAATGCTTTTAATCAGCAGTTCGCTAGCAGCATGAAACCAGAGAAGCAGACCAGCGATCTATACAAAATTGTTCAAGGATTCGAGGAAACCACTCGAGATTACCTCACCAGGTTCAACAAGGAAAAGGTTGCCATCCCGCATTGTGATGTACCCACTGCCATTGAAGCCTTCCGCAGGGGGTTACATCACGATTCAGACCTGTACAAGCAATTGACAATGCACCCATGCACTGCCTTTGCTGATGTACAGGCCCAGGCAGTTGCAGCCATGAGGCTGGAAGAAGACGCTGCCTCCAGAAGAAGTACCTACGACACAGAACCTGTGTCTAGGAAAGCACCAGTAGAAAAAAGGAATGAAAGATCAAAGCCCTACAGCAAGCCAGTAAGCAAAGTATCCGAGAGCACCGGTGGGAAAAACGATGCAGATCCACCTCCGAAGGTCAGTGAGTATGGTTTTACCACCGGAATAGCTGGCTTGCTAAAGGCCTTGAAAGAACTCAAAGGAGTCAGATGGCCAAAGAAGAGAGAGGAGCGGCTCAACGACCGCCGTGATGCTAGTAAAAAATGTGAATTTCATGATGACATAGGTCATACCACGGACGAATGTTACACCCTCAGAAAGGAAGTCCGATTCCAGTATGACCGAGGCAACTTGGACCATCTGCTCCCAGAGAAGTCCACCAGAGTCAACGCAGCCAGCCAGGTGCAGCCTTCACCAGCTCCTCCCTGCAATAGAATTGTCAATGTCATTACTGGAGGAACAGAGCTGTGTGGGCTTACCTACTCAGCAGCTAAGAGACGTGTAACTGCAGCAAAGGGAGACAAGCCAGAATCATCATGCAGAATAGCAAGGCAGGACCTCCCAGCAGTAACCTTTGATGAAACTGACGCAGAAGCTGTACCAGAGCAGCATCATGATGCCCTGATTATCACATTGAACATTGGAAATTGTGAGGTCAGGAAGGTCATGGTAGACACAAGCAGCTCCGTCAACCTACTAATGCTGGAAGCACTAAAGAGTATGGGATTTGACGAGAAGGACCTGACAAAGAAAGCTATTCCTCTGGTCGGATTCAGTGGAGAAACGGCGCATACCCTAGGGGAAATCACCATCCCCACCTACGCCGGAGGGCTGAACAAACAGGTAAGGTACTTAGTTATTGATGGTCCATCTACTTACAATGTTATTCTTGGCAGGCCCTGGATCCACGAAATGCGAGCAATCCCGTCAACGTATCACCAGTGCCTGAAGTTTCCTACACCGTGGGGAGTTCAGGAGATACGGGGAGACCAGGAGGAGGCCAAGGATTGTTACAAAGTAGCTCTCAAAAGGACCACCAAACCACCAGCCGCCAGAGCATAGCAATTACAGCAACTGCACATCCAGGGGGAGTACATCGAGCCCCAGCAGGCAGAAATCGATGAGGTCCACCTGGACGAGCAGCACCCAGAAAGGACCGTGTTCGTAGGCTCAGAGTGCTCTGGAGATCTGCGCCGGCAGCTCCTCCAGCTGCTCCGAAAGAACATAGACTGCTTTGCCTGGTCCCACAAGGACATGATTGGCATAGACCCAGAAATCATAACGCACAAGCTCAGCATAGATCCAGGATTCAGACCAGTGCAGCAGAGGCGCAGGAAGTTTGCAGCAGAAAGACATCAGATCATAAACCAGGAGGTGGATAACCTTCTGGAGGCAGGAAAGATCAGGGAAGTCAGGTACCCGGAGTGGCTATCCAACGTAGTGGTGGTACCAAAAAAGAATGGCAAATGGAGGGTCTGCGTGGATTTCACAGACCTGAATAAGGCCTGCCCCAAGGACCCATTCCCCTTGCCACACATAGACGCTATGGTAGACGCCACTGCAGGCCACGAAATGTTGACTTTCCTAGACGCCTGGAGCGGGTATAACCAGATTAAAATGGACCCGGCAGACCAGGAAAAGACAGCGTTCAGGTCCGAAAGAGGCATCTACTGTTACAACGTAATGCCCTTCGGCCTTAAGAATGCTGGTTCCACGTACCAGCGGCTCGTCAATATGATGTTCAAAGACCAGATAGGACGTAATATGGAAGTCTATATAGATGATATGGTGGTCAAATCCAAGCAATCAACAGACCACACCCAGCACCTGGAGGAAACATTCAACACCCTCCGGAAGTACAAAATGAAGTTAAATCCAGCTAAGTGTACCTTCGGAGTTTCCAGTGGGAAATTCTTGGGGTATATGGTAACACAGAGGGGGATAGAAGCCAGCACAGAACAGATCAAAGCAGTTCTGCAGCTGGAATCACCCCAGAAACCAAAAGATGTGCAGCGTCTGACGGGAAGAGTAGCAGCCCTGAGCAGGTTTATCTCTAGATCCTGAGATCGGTGCAGATTATTCTATGATATCCTTAGAAAAAGCCAGAAGTTTGATTGGACACCAGAGCACGAAAAAGCATTCCAGGAACTAAAGCAGTACCTGAGCAGCCCACCCCTGCTATCCAAGCCAGAACAGGGGGAGGTCCTGCTCCTGTACCTCTCAGTCACCGAAGCAGCAGTAAGCGCAGTTCTGGTCCGACAGCACGAAGGAGCTCAGCACCCGGTCTACTACGTCAGCAAGTCATTACTACCGGCAGAAGCAAGGTATACCTCACTGGAGAAACTAGTATTGGCATTGGTCACAGCATCCTATAAGCTGCGTCCATACTTCGAGTCTCATACCATCTCAGTGGTTACCAATCACCCACTCAAGACGGTTATGAGAAAGCCAGAATTATCAGGACGAATGGCTAAGTGGTCTGTGCACCTCAGTGGATATGACCTCCAGTTTGAACCACGCACAGCCATAAAGTCACAAGCCCTCGCAGACTTCGTCTCCGATTTCAGCCCAGCACTCCAGACCCAAGCAGAGCAGGAAATCCTGCACCTACATCAGGGTGTCAAACCAGGAACCTGGGAGTTACGAGTGGATGGAGCTTCAAACGCCAGAGGGTCCGGAGTTGGGTTGATCCTACGATCGCCAGAAGGGGATCTAATCACCCAGGCAGTCCGATGTGAGTTCAAGACCACAAATAATGTGGCTGAGTATGAAGCCCTCGTCCTGGGACTACATCTAGCCCTGGACATGGGAATTGACCATGTCAATGTATACAGTGATTCACAACTAATTGTGAACCATGTCAACGGAACATACGAAGCAAGAGACCCCACAATGGCGGCCTACTTATGTGTAGCAAAGGAGTTAATCAGCAGATTCGTGGAATTCTGCATCCAGCAAATACCCAGAGAGCAGAACGCAGAAGCAGACGCACTGGCAACTCTAGGATCAACCTTCAAACCAGCCGACGTAGCCAGTATTCCAATCACCCATGTCCTCAGACCAGCCATTCCTGGACCAGACTCGGACCAGGAGGAGCTACCTATCTGCAGCAACAACCCAGACCAGGAGTCAGAGCAAGACTGGCGAAAGCCATACCTGGACTGGTTGCAGCAGGATATCCAGCCCAGCAGTAAGAAAGAAGCACGCAGTTTCAGAATGAAGGCCTCCAGATTCCTACTAATTGATGGAATCCTGTTCCGGAAATCGTTAGCAGGGCCATATCTGCGATGCTTGGATCAGACTGAGGCACAGACAGTCTTGCATGACCTCCACAGCGGGGACTGTGGAAATCATGCAGGGGGAAGAAGCCTGTCCAATAAAGCCCTCAGAATGGGATACTTCTGGCCCACAATGCGCAAGGATGCAAAGGAGTATGCAAGGAAATGCGACGCCTGTCAAAGGCACGCACCTGTCAATCACCAACCAGCAGAGCCTCTGCACCCGATCATATCCCCATGGCCTTTTATGAAGTGGGGGATGGACATTGTGGGACCTCTTCCCAGAGCACCAGGAAACAAGCTATACATGCTGGCCATGACAGATTACTTTTCTAAATGGATCGAAGCAGAATCATTCACCCAGACCACTGAAGCACAGGTCATCTCTTTTATTAAGCGCAATATATTCACTAGATTTGGCATAACCTCAGAAATAATATGTGATAATGGCTCCCAATTCATTGGGAAGAAAACCGAGGCTTTCTGTGCTGGGTGGAATGTATCACTCCAGAAATCTACCCCCAGAAACCCCCAGTCCAACGGACAGGCCGAATCTAGAAATAAGATCATCATTGAGAACATGAAAAAGAAACTACATGAAATGGGAGGGAAATGGGCAGAGGAACTTCCTCTGGTCCTGTGGGCCGACAGAACTACTCCGAAAGTAGCAACAGGTCAGACCCCCTTCAGCCTTGTCTTCGGAGCAGAAGCGGTAATTCCCTCTGAGGTCAAAGTCCCAACCCACAGGTACGGGCGTATAACTGAGGACCAGAACCAAGTGGAATTGGCCAGTAGCCTGGACACTGTTGATGAACTCAGGACCAGTGCCTACGTCAGAATGGCCTCGTACAAGCAGATGGTGGCTCGAAGCTACAACAAGAATGTCAGGATCAGAACCTTGCAAGTAGGAGACCTGGTCCTGAGAAAGGTGTTCCAAAATACCAAAAACCGACAAGCCGGAAAATTCGCCTACAACTGGGAGGGTCCATACCAAATCAAGAGCATAGTTGGTAATGGGGCCTACAGGCTAATGACAATGAAAGGGGAAATGATACCCAGATCATGGAATATACTTCACTTAAAAAAGTATATTGTCTAAAGGTGCCTCCACCAGACCAGAGCAGCTCCCTTAGACTCAGGTTCTATTCTGTATAAAGTTTACTCTGGTTCAGCCTAAAATTTTGTTTTGCCTTGATATTTTTTATATAAACTTGAGTTTAGAATAATATCTTGCCTTATATTTTTTCAGTTTAAGTAATCTAAGTCTTGTAATTTCAAACCTTAGTATATTTTCAAAATTTTTTAAGGAGAAATTTCACTACTTATTTTCTGGACCAGAATTTACTTATCCTAGTGGACTGACCTAAAGAGGAAATCTGCACTGATCGCAGGAGAACCTAAGTTAAGCCTGGCACCCCAGTATAGGGATGGGTATACAAAACACCAGGCCAGCACACCAAAACAGCGATGGCCAAAATACAAACGAAACATGCATGTACAAAAGAGAAAACGCCAGAAAAACGGCAGAAAGCAACAAGATAAGAGCAAAACCCCATACAACGGGCATCATACGATTAAAAGAAAGGCTGCCCAAGGCAGCCCCAGAACAGCATTGTTTTTACTGGTCCACCCGGACCAGCAGCAAAAATTACAACAGCTAAGCCCACACAGGGGCACCCAAAGTTCACAAATACAAAATGTTAACGCCCATAACAGGGCCCAGCAGACAAATTTTAAGAACCTACTCATCAGGAGCAGGTCCAGCAGCAGCAGCATCAGCGTTGGTGGGGCCAGAGGACACCTCCTCTCCGACATCATGGGACCCCACCATACCCTCTTCCTCGTCATCCGAAAGCAGATCCATGTTCAGGCCATCAGGGAAATCTGCAGCAAAGGCCTCCTCCAGAGCAGGCAGATCCCAGGTAGAATGATTACCCTCCTGGAACTCCTTAACACAGTTAATCCGGGTCTCGGCAGCAGTATAGGAAACAGCTTCGATCAAAGCTTTCTGCAGACCAGCCTTTTTGTGCTCCAGGGCCTCCACCTTCAGAACCAGATT
This sequence comes from Silene conica, assembly GCA_029255685.2. NCBI lineage: Eukaryota > Viridiplantae > Streptophyta > Magnoliopsida > Caryophyllales > Caryophyllaceae > Silene > Silene conica. The sequence continues at coordinate 21,285,958 of CM055318.2, read as the reverse complement.
AGCCTCTGAGGCTAAGGCCCGCTCCAGTTTAGATTGAGCTGCGGCCAACTGATTCTGAGAGGTTTCCTCCTGAGCCTTAAGCTTTTCCTGGCTCATACTTATCTCCCGACGGAAGCGCTCAACAGCCTGCCTTAGATTCGCCCTCAAGATCTCCTCCGACTTCAGCTTCACCGCCATCTCCTGCATCTTCTCCACAGCATCATCATGAGCCACCTTCATACGCTGAAAATCCGCCAGCAACGCCTCACTCTGTTGATTGGTGCACAATGCCAGCTCCAGAGCCTGAATACGCCAGACCAGGTCAGGTAAGAGAAAAAAAAAAAAAAAAAAAAAAAAAAAAAAAAGCCTACCTCAAAAGAAACCTCTGCAGCATGTCTAGTCAGGTCCTGAAAAGGACGCTTCTTCAAAATAGAGGCAGAGGCAGGAAATAGCAAAGAATTCAGAGTAGGCCAGAGCTTGGTCTTAAGTCCTCCAAAACCTCCAGGAATCTCTAGCTGCAGAGGAGGAGAGGAGGACTCTCCAGAAAAAGTCCGAGGCAACGGCTCCGGTATAGGCTGAAAGCCAGGAGTAGGAATGGCGGGAGGAGTCTCAAGGGAGGACGGATCAGCAAAAGAAGTCTCAGGAACCGATTCCTGGACTGGATCAAGAGTATCAACCTCAATCGGGGCAGCCTGGGACCCAGCTCCAGCAGGGCTCCCCTCAACAATCTCAACCTTCTTTTTCTTTGAGGACCCTGCGTCCCCAGGAGCAAATCTTTTCCTACGCAACTGCATAACTCTGCTAACATCAACCCTGGCCTTGCCTGGAAAAATAAACAACGCAAAATCAGAGCGGATCAAATGCAACTCTACCCAAAAAGAGAGTCAAGTGGAAATCCTACCCTCCTTCTTCACCGTCGGAACAGCAGAGTCCTGGACCAGCTTAGAGAAAGACCTCTCCTCCGCAGGAAGGTCCAGGAGCTTGGCCTTCGAAGCGACAGGGTCTGGAGAATCAGGAAGCTTAGCCAAGCTGTTCCCTGAAGAAATAAATCAACTATCAGAGTACAAACATGCAAACATCAAGAGAAAAGTCGAAGAAACAAAGGCAGAAAACGTACCCTCAATTGGCTGCCACTCAGAGAATATGTAGTCCGGGGAGGTAGGCAATGTGTCAATCTTAACAAAGATGAAACGGGTGAACCATTTGCTGTCATCCGGAGTAGTGGGGAAGACAATAGCAGAAGGCATGTTGTCGAGACCACGAATCGTACACTGGGAATGACCCAAGGAACGTGGGTTAAACCACTGGCCCAGATCCGACAGCCCAACGTTCAAACCACGCTCCCGGTTCAGAGCACAAATACTTAGAAGAACACGCCATGCATGAGGGGCCACCTGGCACATCGCCAGTTTGGTTAATTTTAGAAAGTCAATAATAAGATCAGGAAATTGGAACCTTCAACCCAAGCGGAAGGGGTACTCATAAAAGCAGGTCCACCCCTCCCTCGCAAAATCCGCCTTTTCACCGGCGAGGGAAAAGTGGTAGACCACCCCATCCGGGAAACCAAACCTGACCTTGATCAGGGCAGCGTGAGACTCATTAAAGGCAGAATCGCAGAGATAGCGAGGAGCCAGCAACTTCTGCGATGGGAAGGGTCCGGAATAAACCCCCAGAGCAGGGGAAGAACCAGATGAGCAACCAGTAGGAGTAGCAACAGAGGAACAGGGAGCAGACATTGTGTAAATTCGGGAAATTGGAGTAAAAACTTTTTACTGCAAAAATAAAGTGAAGAAGGCAAGAAAGGGATGAAAGAAGATGAATTTCAAAGAGGGTAAAAAGTGAAAAAGTTGGATGAAGGCAATTTATAGAAGAAATAAACGGTTAAAAAAAGAGAGTAAAATTTGAATTCGAAAATTGAAAGTAAATGCAAGTGGGAAGTTGGAATAGTTGAAGGGACATGCAATTAATGAGTGGTTGAAAGGGCAAACAAGTGGGAAGACTACGTAAGCAAGCATCGGCAGTCCCCAACAAACCATATGAATTCCGGAAACACACTCGCAAGCAGAAAAATTCCAGCCCAATTGAAAGCCAAGTTAAGCTGAAATTTGGGGGAAATTGTTTAGCCCAAAAATCCACTACTGGGCCCAGAAGATAAGTAGACAACCTAACGCCAGGAGCAGAGCAGGGGGAAAGCAGATGCAGACCAGGCACAGCCCAGAGCAGAAAAAGAACTGTTGAAAGAAAGAGAAGGGGTCAAAACCCTAAGAGGATATTCCCCTATATTCTCTCCCACTTTTCAGCACCAGAAACCGAGTCAGTTGAGCAACAATTCGCAGCTATAAAAAGAGAGACTAGGTCATTATTTAATCATCCAGTTCATGCGTTGTAAAACCCTACGACTCTCGAAAAATATTTGTAATCCGTCTCTACAGTGAAAATCTTCGACCATAGTAAAAATATTGGTGGGATTCCGTTCCCCCCGCGGTTGTTTCCCTCAACGGGTTTTTCCGCGTCACCAAAAATCTCTTGTGTCGTTGTTTATCTCTTTAATTTTCGTATTCCTTTTCTACGTTAATCGTTATATTGGTTGACACTTTGACCCGCATCACATAACATTGACCCGGTAGAAATTTTACCAAAACAGCGGCCGTGACTGCACCCCTTTATAGGGGTGGGGGGATTTTGGTGAGGAAGCGGATGGATGTTGCGGAGAAGGGGAGCCAGCAGGACTCCCTACGGGCGTACATGATGTTGTTGGTTGGACAGACTTTGTTCACCGACAAGTCCAGCGATCGGGTTGTCGCTCGTATGTTGCCGCTGTTTGATGATTTAGATGATATAGGTGGTTATGCTTGGGGGGCCGCGACAATGGCGTACCTGTACCGACAGTTGGGGATGGCTTTGCGTAGGGAGGCAGCTGGGGTTAGCGGTTGTCTGTCGTTGCTCCAGGCTTGGATATACGAGTATTTTCCGGCGTTCAGGCCCCACTCGGGATATTATGTTGAGGGACGACCACTTGTCGAGGCTTGGTCACGAGTTCCTAGGTTTAGGGGAGATGCGGGGCTGTTGGAGCAGTACATGCAGAGGTTGGACGGGCTGAGGGCGGAGCAGGTGACGTGGCTCCCTTACGGTGTTAGCCCATAAAGGGGTTGTCGGAGTACGCTCTACTCGGGGGTGATCAGGTTTATGGATATAATGGAGCCGTACCAACCTGATAGGTGTCTCCGTCAGTTTGGCTATGTTCAGGATCACCCGAACCCTATGCGGGTCCCAGCTGCCGAGAGTCGTCCGGCGAAGCCGGCTCAGGGTTACAAGCTGTCGTACGGTGATGCTGCTGATTTAGATTGGGGTTTGAGAGAGGCTGAGATTCCGTTGAGACAGCGTCATGACCGGGCTTTGATGCCGTTTCAGTGTGATCCACGGTACATGAGTTGGTAAAAGAAGATTTCTCACCCACACTTCTACCCCCTGCACGCCGTGTTCAGATGCGCTCACCCCCTTTCACCGAGGCGCCGGAGGTTGGCCGAGCTCTTAACCGTCATTTCTCGCAGATTTATAGTCAGTCCCCCGACCAGAAATGGTCGTACGTGCGACGCTTGGTCGATGATATGGAGCGGTTCTACATAACGAAGGATGACGTTGAGGACGTTCCTGCTGCTGATGATGATGATGATGATGATGATGATGAGGACGATGATGATGATGAGGACGTAGGTTATTAGTTTTTTTATGTATGGACTTTATTTGTTGTCTTATGTACGGACTGTTTAAGTTTTCTCGTGTACGGACTTCTTTATTAGTTTATTAGTTTTGTTATGCATATTTTAATATTTATTAGGAACTCATAGTTTACATCGGACATGAACAAAAGCACATAAAACATAAATCGTAACTAAAACTTGATGAAAAAATAGCATACATTAGACATTAACGAAAACACATCAAACATCAAACACAAGTTCACAGTACTTAATTATCTTCCGATGACGAAGATAAAGAATCCAAATCTCCTTCGTAATCTCCAGCTTCAATTACTTCAAGTTGACTAGCCACGTAATGATCATAAAACATTAAAACGCACAAACGGACATTACCTAGATTGAACACTCTACCGGCACACAAATCAGATAGTGTTGCGTAGTCTATTAAGTTTAGTATACGCTCAATGTAAACAAGGAAATCGCTTCTTAACTTGCGGAACTCCCACATCTTCTCAGTTACAATCTCATCAGTAACTTCATCGTCTGGAACAACCGGACTGCAGAGGGGGTTACCGTGTAGGATGCCAAAAAGGTTGGGAATTGGAGGATGTTCTACCAGGTCCCACACATTGTCACTTGGAATGACTAGTTCAAGGCGAGAAACTAGCACTGGGAACTGCGTAGTTATAAGATCGATCCTTAGCTCATAGGCTCTGTTTTTTTGAACGTTTGTGAGAGTCATCTTAAAAGTATTGATTTTAGTAGTGAATGAGATTGTGGTTGTTGCGATTACAATCAACATGAAAAGCAGTATTTATAAGAAGCCATAGTATAACGGTAATATTTTGAAATTATAACGGTAACATTTTGAAATTTGAAATCACAACGGTTACATTTCAATATTACAACCTAAACGAATCCTGTTAATACGCAAAATTGGTTAAAATGACGGAAATATAAAGACTTGAAAACTGGCCGTCCATGCACGGTTTGGACGTGAATAGTACACGTCCAAACCATGCATGGACGTGTACTATTCACGTCCATACATGGTGAGGACGTGCACTATTCACGTTCAAACCATGCATGGACGGCCAGGATTAACGTCCATGCATGGTTTGGACGTGAATAGTGCACGCCCTCACCATGTATGGACGTGAATAGTACACGTCCATGCATGGTTTTGACGTGTACTATTCACGTCCATACCATGCTTGGACGGCTAGTTTTGCCGTCCTTTCCACGCGAGGACGGCCAGTTTTCAAGTCTAATGCAAAATTTCGATTGAGTTTAATTTGTCTATTCTATGGCTTCTACGATTAATTCAACCTAATTTCAACTAAAGGGTTTAAACATGTAATTCAACAAAAATTTAAGATTTAAGTTAGTTATCGATGAATCGTTGTCGTCGTTTGACATTAAATCGTTGTCGTTGTTTGATGTTGATGTTCGATGTTGAAACCGTTTTTTTGGATTTTATGTTGTTTTTGTTGTTTTTGTTTCAGAGAATAGAAGCTAGAGAGAGAGAGAGAAAGAGAGAGAGAAAAGGGCAAGAGTTGTCTTTTGTTTAAAAAACGTCGACGATTTTTCGCAAAACGTCGACGACTTTTCGCAACCCCCATTATTTTCGACATATAATGGTATGTCGTTTTTGTGGAGCAGTTAATTCATTATTGCGGAAGTATTAATTGAAATGAAGATCCAAGAGTTAGATGTGGTATCGAAACTGTCATAAATTTCCTATTGACCGAAGATTCAAGTTTATTAACTATAACTAGTTTAACACCCGTGAAAAATCACGGGGTTGTGTTTTTTTTTAAAGAAGACGACAAATTATAGTTATTATATAATCAAAATTGTTTATAAGTAAACCTTGAAATTTTCGTTTTATTAGGATCGTTTAATATTTGGTAAGTGTCTTTAAAGTTGTTAAACTTATTGAAAAAGTAATGCTGAGTTAATGTCAGTGTTGATATTTCAAATTCTGTAAAATAACGGGCATTAAAATACGTTCTTACAACCAACACAGTCCTGGCATAATGAAGATCTCTCATTCATAATGAATGTTGTCTTCAGCATTTTATTTTTTAGTGTAACACCCGTGAAAAATCACGGGGTTGTGTACTTTTATTTTAAAAGAAGACGACATATTATATTTATTATATATATCACCAGAAATTTTATTTATTGAACATGTATACTTAAAATAAAAACGAAAAAAATTAATATATATATATATATATATATATATATATATATATATATATATATATATATATATATATATATATATATATATATATATATATATATATAGGGTCGGGATCCGGTGAGAACCACCCTTATAATGAGAACCATGAGAACCCTCACTAAATCTCCACCATATCTCGCTTCGAATGTTTCGTTGGATCATTTACCATTAGTTTAACTTATTCAAATACACACTTTAGTATCAATAAACAAAAAAATTGATTTAATTAACAAAATATATACTTAGTGTACGAAAATACAATTAGGCGTACTAAAATGGCTATAAATGCACGAAAACAACCACTACGTGCATGAAATTTTTACATGCATGAAAATGATTACTAGGTGCATGAAATAAGAGGTTGTGCGTGCATTAAAACGAGTTCTAGGTGCATGAAAAATGATAGATGCGTAAAAATCGGTAGTAGGTGCATGAAAATTAATAAAACGTATCTCACCTTGATTTCCGTCACTAGTATATATTTTCTAGACCAAGAAATATGTTCTCTAGCCTTAAAATTACATGCCGAATCCAAATATGTCATTAATTTTTTTCAAAAAAGTCTGTAAGGTAGAGTTCTCACGGTTCTCATTATATTGGTGGTTCTCATAGGATCCCAATTCTATATATATATATATATATATATATATATATATATATATATATATATATATATATATATATATATATATATATATATATATATATATATATATATACACACACATAAGGACATTTGAAAAAATTGTTGATAATATATAATAAGATAACGTTAATAGGAGTGATAATTGTGAGGTGGTATAAAAATGGAATTATTAAGACATAGTTAAAAAAGAAAACTATAAAATTCAGATTTGAGAACTTTAAGATATATGTAAATTTCCTGTAAAAAAAGATATATGTAAATTAATTAAAGAAACAAAATTAAGATAAGTATATTCGATATATTGCAGAAAATGGAAACAATGTAAAAATCGGTTAATGGAAGGTGACATGGCTACTATTTGTTCACGTTATTGACTGGAAAAAAAACTAAAATTCTGAGGTTGAATGAGAGAGCTCCATTAGACTAATTCTAAAACCACATTGTGCCACATAGCGGTTTTACAAGATTCTTTAATATATATAATGAATAATGATGATAAATTGATAATGATAATGATAATGATAATGATGGGTACTGTTTAGCCCAAAATTTACATCTCACTATTGGGCCCAGTAATAAATAATTACGCAGCCCAACGTCAGAGGCAGATCAGACGCAGACTAGACGCAGACTAGATGCAGATCAGGCATAGCCCAGAGCAGAAAAAGAGCTGTTGAAAGGAAAGGAATGGGTCAAAACCCTAAGAGAATATTCCCCTACATTCTCTCCCACATTTCAGCACCAGAAACTGAGTCCGTTAAGCATAATTCGCAGCTATAAAAAGAGAGACTAGGTCATAACTTAGTCATCTAGTTCATACGTTGTAAACCCTACTTCTCTAGCAAAATACTTGTAATCCGTCGCTACAGTGAAAAACCTTCGATCATAGTGAAAATATTGGTGGGATTCCGTTCCCCCCGCGGTTGTTTCCCTAAACGGGTTTTTCCGCGTCACCAAAAACTTTGCGTGTTGCTCTTTGTTCATTTTTGCTTTGCATTTATCTTTTACATAAACCTTCATATTGGTTGGCACTTTGACTCATAACACAATCAATTGACTCGGTAGAAATTTTACCAAAACAATTTGGCGCCCACCGTGGGGCATAGTGCGCATTCCAATATTTAAAATTGTTACTTCATCGCAACAAGCATGTCTGGGACCAAAGCCAACCCTTCCAGCTCTCAGAGCATGCCAGCCCAGTCCAGTGGGATCAACCCTACTGTATCCGCTGGACTCGCAGGACCATCTCTGGTCGTGAGTCAGACCACAGCCTCCAAAGTTGTGGTTCCATCCAGCAGACCTCCTCAGGTTCCCAGATCACCCCCTGTGTCCGCTCCCTCAAGGCAGAGCAGAGAAAGCAGTCCCAGCAGGAGCGGAGAAGCCCAGATGCCCGGAGCAGGCCAGCAACCGCAGGTTCCCCGTACCGATCCGATGCAGATGGTGGTCCAGGGAATGAGTGCCCTGCAGTAAGCCATAGAGGGCCTGAAGAAGGACAATCTAGACCTGAGAGAGCAGATCGCCGCAGTCGCACGTCCAGAGCAGCCGTTCAGAATGTTGCAGCCAGGACCTGGGCAGACCTTCAACCCCTTCGGGAGAGCAGGGTTGAACCGGCCAATTCCCCAGGAGATCGTCACCAGGCTGGATCTAGGTGTCACCACCCCGAGCAGTGGCCCAGAGATACTAGAACTGGACTCATCTGCGCTTGGAGCACCGCAGTCCAGACAAGTTCAGCCTGCAGGTAATCCTACGCCTTGTTTTCCTCCTGGGACTGATCCTTTGATTTTTTCAGGTACCCCTCCACAACCCACCATCGGAAGAACGCCAGAGATCTCTGTAGGAGCAGCGCCTGTGAACCAGTCCAGCACCGGAGGATGGCAGGGAGGAGCACCAGCACAGTCAGCAGTTGGTTGGCATCCAGGACCAGGCTTAAGTTCATCCGTGGCAGCCAACCAACCAGCCGCAGGACCTTGGGGAGGAGCCCCTCCAGGCTTCTTCCCTCCGCCAATCAATCCGACCTCAGGGCCCTGGGGAGGAGCCCCTCCAGGCTTCTTCCCTCCGCCAGTCAATCCATTCCCTGGAGCAGGTAGTCTCTCAGACCAGCGCTACCAGGAATTGAAAGACATGATCACCAAGATACCTGGTATGCCAAGGCCAATGGAAAAAGCTTCCCAGGACAGCTATGCAGATTCACCATTCATCGACAACATTGCCCTGATCAATGTGCCCAAGGGGTTTGTGCCACCAACCATGACACTATATGACGGTACGGCCGACCCCCTGGACCACATAAATCAGTATAAGCAGAAAATGATGGTGGTAACCGCAACCGGAGCACTTAAGGAGGCTTGCATGTGCAAAGGATTTGGGTCAACCCTATCCGGAGCAGCCCTGCACTGGTTTGTGGGATTGCCCAACCGCAGCATCTCCTCCTTTGCAGATCTGGTTAATGCCTTTAATCAGCAGTTTGCTAGCAGCATGAAACCAGAGAAGCAGACCAGCGATCTATACAGAATTGTCCAAGGATTCGAGGAAACCACTCGAGATTACCTCACCAGGTTCAACAAGGAAAAGGTTGCCATCCCGCATTGTGATGTACCCACTGCCATTGAGGCCTTCCGTAGGGGGTTACATCACGATTCAGACCTGTACAAGCAATTGACAATGCACCCATGCACTGCCTTTGCTGATGTACAGGCCCAGGCAGTTGCAGCCATGAGACTGGAAGAAGACGCTGCCTCCAGAAGAAGTACCTACGACACAGAACCTGTGTCAAGGAAAGCACCAGTAGAAAAAAGGAACGAAAGGTCAAAGCCCTACAGCAAGCCAGTGAGCAAAGTATCCGAGAGCACCGGTGGGAAAAATGATGCAGATCCGCCTCCGAAGGTCAGTGAGTATGGTTTTACCACCGGAATGGCTGGCTTGCTAAAGGCCTTGAGAGAGCTCAAAGGAGTCAGATGGCCAAAGAAGAGAGAGGAGCGGCTCAACGACCGCCGTGATGCTAGTAAAAAATGTGAATTCCATGATGACATAGGTCATACCACGGACGAATGTTATACCCTCAGAAAGGAGGTCCGATTCCAGTATGACCGAGGCAACTTGGACCATCTGCTCCCAGAGAAGTCCACCAGAGTCAACGCAGCCAGCCAGGTGCAGCCTTCACCAGCTCCCCCCTGCAATAGAATTGTCAATGTCATTACTGGAGGATCAGAGCTGTGTGGGCTCACCTACTCAGCAGCCAAAAGACGTGTAACTGCAGCAAAGGGAGACAAGCCAGAGTCATCATGCAGAATAGCAAGGCAGGACCTCCCAACAGTGACCTTTGACGAAACAGACGCAGAAGCTGTACCAGAGCAGCATCATGATGCCCTGATTATCACATTGAACATTGGAAATTGTGAGGTCAGGAAGGTCATGATAGATACAGGCAGCTCCGTCAACCTGCTAATGCTGGAAGCACTAAAGAGCATGGGATTTGACGAGAAGGACCTGACAAAGAAAGCTATTCCCCTGGTCGGATTCAACGGGGAAACGGCGCATACCCTGGGGGAGATCACCATCCCCACCTACGCCGGAGGGCTGAACAAACAGGTAAGGTACCTAGTTATTGATGGTCCATCTACTTACAATGTTATTCTTGGCAGGCCCTGGATCCACGAAATGCGAGCAATCCCGTCAACGTATCACCAGTGCCTGAAGTTCCCTACCCCGTGGGGAGTTCAGGAGATACGGGGAGACCAGGAGGAGGCCAGGGATTGTTACAAAGTAGCCCTCAAAAGGACCACCAAACCACCAGCTGCCAGAGCATAGCAACTACAGCAACTGCACGTCCAGGAGGAATACATCGAGCCCCAGCAGGCGGAAATCGATGAGGTCCACCTGGACGAGCAGCACCTAGAAAGAACCGTGTTCGTGGGCTCAGAGTGCTCTGGAGATCTGCGCCGACAGCTCCTCCAGTTGCTCCGAAAGAACATGGACTGCTTTGCCTGGTCCCACAAGGACATGATTGGCATAGACCCAGAAATCATAACGCACAAGCTCAGCATAGATCCAGGATTCAGACCAGTGCAGCAGAGGCGCAGGAAGTTCGCAGCAGAAAGACATCAGATCATAAACCAGGAGGTGGATAACCTTCTGGAGGCAGGAAAGATCAGGGAAGTCAGGTATCCGGAGTGGCTATCTAATGTAGTGGTGGTACCAAAAAAGAATGGCAAGTGGAGGGTCTGCGTGGATTTCACAGACCTGAATAAGGCCTGTCCCAAGGACCCATTCCCCTTGCCACACATAGATGCCATGGTAGACGCCACTGCAGGCCACGAAATGTTGACTTTCCTGGATGCCTGGAGCGGGTATAACCAGATCAAAATGGACCCGGCAGACCAGGAGAAGACAGCATTCAGGTCCGAAAGAGGCATCTACTGCTACAACGTAATGCCCTTCGGCCTGAAGAACGCAGGTTCTACCTACCAGCGGCTCGTCAATATGATGTTCAAAGACCAGATAGGGCGTAATATGGAAGTCTACATAGATGATATGGTGGTCAAATCCAAGCAGTCAACAGACCACACCCAACACCTGGAGGAAACATTCAACACCCTCCGGAAGTACAAAATGAAGTTAAATCCAGCTAAGTGTACCTTCGGAGTTTCTAGTGGGAAATTCCTGGGGTATATGGTAACACAGAGGGGGATAGAAGCCAGCACAGAACAGATCAAAGCAGTTCTGCAGCTGGAATCACCCCAGAAGCCAAAAGATGTACAGCGTCTGACGGGAAGAGTAGCAGCCCTGAGCAGGTTTATCTCCAGATCCTCAGATCGGTGCAGATTATTCTATGATATTCTCAGAAAAAACCAGAAGTTTGATTGGACGCCAGAGCACGAAAAAGCATTCCAGGAACTAAATCAGTACCTGAGCAGCCCACCCCTGCTATCCAAGCCAGAGCAGGGGGAGGTCCTGCTCCTGTACCTCTCAGTAACCGAAGCAGCAGTAAGCGCAGTTCTGGTCCGACAGCACGAAGGAGCTCAGCACCCGGTGTACTACGTCAGCAAGTCATTACTACCAGCAGAAGCAAGGTATACCTCACTGGAGAAACTAGTATTAGCATTGGTCACAGCATCTTACAAGCTGCGCCCATACTTCGAATCTCGTACCATCTCAGTGGTTACCAATCACCCACTCAAGACGATTATGAGAAAGCCAGAATTATCAGGACGAATGGCTAAGTGGTCGGTGCACCTCAGTGGGTATGACCTCCAGTTTGAACCACGCACAGCCATAAAGTCACAAGCCCTCGCAGACTTCGTCTCCGATTTCAGCCCAGCACTCCAGAGCCAAGCAGAGCAGGAAATCCTGCACCTACACCAGGGTGCCAAACCAGGCACCTGGGAGTTACGAGTAGATGGAGCTTCAAACGCCAGAGGGTCTGGAGTTGGGTTGATCCTCCGATCACCAGAAGGGGATCTAATTGCCCAAGCAGTCCGATGTGAGTTCAAGACCACAAATAATGTGGCTGAGTATGAAGCCCTAGTCCTGGGACTGCAACTAGCCTTGGACTTGGGAATCAACCATGTTAATGTATATAGTGATTCACAACTAATTGTGAATCATATCAATGGGACATACGAAGCAAGAGACCCCATAATGGCGGCCTACTTGTGCGTGGCAAAGGAGCTAATCGGCAGGTTCGTGGAATTCTGCATCCAGCAAGTACCCAGAGAGCAGAACGCAGAGGCAGATGCACTGGCAACTCTAGGCTCAACCTTCAAACCAGCCGATGTAGCCAGTATTCCAATCACCCATGTCCTCAAACCAGCCATTCCTGGACCAGATTCGGGCCAGGAGGAGCTGCCTATCTGCAGCAGCAACCTAGACCAGGAGTCAGAACAAGACTGGCGAAAGCCATACCTGGACTGGTTGCAGCATGATATCCAACCCAGCAGTAAGAAAGAGGCACGCAGTTTCAGGATGAAGGCTTCCAGGTTCATACTGATTGATGGAATCCTATTCCGGAAGTCGTTAGCAGGGCCATATCTGCGATGCCTGGACCAGACCGAGGCACAGACAGTCTTGCATGACCTCCACAGTGGCGACTGTGGAAATCATGCAGGGGGAAGAAGCCTGTCCAATAGAGCTCTCAGAATGGGGTACTTCTGGCCCACAATGCGCAAAGATGCAAAGGAATACGCAAGGAAGTGTGACGCCTGTCAAAGGCATGCACCTGTCAACCACCAACCAGCAGAACCCCTGCACCCGGTCATATCCCCATGGCCCTTTATGAAGTGGGGAATGGATATTGTGGGACCTCTCCCCAGAGCACCAGGAAACAAGTTGTACATGCTGGCAATGACTGACTACTTCTCTAAATGGATCGAAGCAGAGTCATTCACCCAGACCACCGAGGCACAGGTCATTTCTTTTATCAAGCGTAATATATTCACCAGATTTGGCATACCTTCAGAAATAATATGTGACAATGGTTCCCAATTCATTGGGAAGAAAACCGAGGCATTCTGTGCTGGGTGGAATGTATCACTCCAAAAGTCTACCCCCAGAAATCCCCAGTCCAACGGACAAGCTGAGTCCAGTAATAAGATCATTATCGAAAATATGAAAAAGAAACTACAAGAGATGGGAGGAAAATGGGCAGAGGAGCTTCCTCTGGTCCTGTGGGCTGACAGAACTACCCCAAAAGTAGCAACAGGTCAAACCCCCTTCAGCCTCGTTTTCGGAGCAGAAGCTGTGATCCCTTCTGAAGTCAAAATCCCAACCCACAGATACGGGAGTATAACTGAGGACCAGAACCAAGTAGAAATGAAAAGCAGCCTGGACACTGTTGATGAACTCAGGACCAGTGCCTATGTCAGGATGGCTTCATACAAACAGATGGTGGCTCGGAGCTACAACAAGAATGTCAGGATCAGAACCCTGCAAGTAGGAGATCTGGTCCTGAGAAAGGTGTTCCAGAACACCAAAAACAGACAAGCCGGAAAGTTCGCTTATAACTGGGAGGGCCCATACCAGGTTGAAAGCATAGTTGGTAATGGGGCCTACAGGCTAATGACAATGGAAGGGGAAATGATACCCAGATCATGGAATATACTTCACTTAAAAAAGTATATCATCTAAAGGTGCCTCCACCAGACCAGAACAGCTCCCTTAGACTCAGGTTCTACTCTGTATAAAGTTTACTCTGGTTCAGCTTAAAATTTTGTTTTACCGTTATATTTTTTATATAAACCTAAGTTTAGAATGATATCTTGCCTTTATATTTTTCAAAGTTTAGTAATCTAAGTCTTGTGATTTCAAACCTTAGTACATTCTCAACTTTTAAGTCTTTTAAAAAAGGAACAATTTTCATCATTTATTTTCTGGACCAGAATTTACCTACTCAAGTGGACTGACCTAAAGAGGAAATCTGCACTGATCGCAGGAGAACCTAAGTTAAGCCTGGCGCCCCAGTATAGGGACGGGTATACAAAACACCAGACCAGCATACCAAAGCAGCGATGGCCAAAATACAAACGAAACATGCATGTACAAAAGAAAAACGCCAGAACAACGGCAGAAAAACCAACAGATTAGACAAAGCCCCATACAACGGGGACATACGATTAAAAGCTGCTCAAGACAGCTCAAAACGAAAATATTTCCACTGATCCATCAGAACCAGTGGCAGGATTGTTTTTACTGGTCCACCCGGACCAGCAGCAAAAAGTTACAAAGTTAAGCCCACACAGGGGCATCCAAAGTTCAAAAGAAAATATTAACGCCCATATCAGGGCCCAACAGACAAATTCTTTAAAAACCTACTCATCAGGAGTAGGAGCAGCAGCATCGGCATTGGTAGGGTCAGAGGTCACTTCCTCTCCGGCATCCTGGAACCCTACCTCACCTTCTTCCTCATCATCATCGGAAATCAGGTCCATGTTTAAACCATCAGGAAAGTCAGAAGCAAAGGCCTTCTCCAAAGCTGCCAAGTCCCAAGTAGAATGGCTACCCTCCTGGAACTCCCGAACACACTTCACCCGGGTCTCAGCAGCGGTGTAGGCAACAGCCTCAATTAATGCTCTCTGCAAGCCAGTCTTTTTATGCTCCAGGGCCTCCACCTTCAGGACCAGATCAGCCTCCGAGGCTAAAGCCCGCTCCAGTTTAGACTGAGCTGCGGCTAACTGGTCCTGGGACGATCCCTCCAGGGTCCTAAGCTCCTCCTCCTGAGCCTTGAGCTTCTCTTCCTGGGCCTTAAGTTTCTCCTGGCCAGCAATCACCTCCCGACGAAAACGATCAACCGCCTGCCGCAGATTCGCCCTCAAGACCTCCTCAGAGCTGAGCTTCGCCTTCATCTCCTCCATCCTCTCCAGAGCAGCGTCATGAGCCACCTTCATGCGCTGGAGATCCGTCAGCAACTCCTCGCTCTGCTGCTTAGTGCACAATGCCAGTTCCAGAGCCTAAAAGCACGCCAAGCCAAGTCAAAAAAAAAAAAAAAAAAAAAAAAAGAAGAAAAGAAAAAATAGAAACAAAGAAATCTACCTCAAAGGAGACTTCAGCGACGCGCTTGGGCAAGTCCCGGAAGGGACGCTTTTTTAGAATAGAAGCAGAAGCTGGGAACAATAGGGAGTTCAGAGTAGGCCAGAGCTTGGTCTGGGAACCTCCAAAGTCTCCTGGAAACTCCAACTGCAGAGGAGGAGAGGAAGATTCTCCAGAAAATGTTCGAGGTAGCTGTTCCAAAATAGGCTTAAAGCCAGGAGTAGGAATGGAGGGAAGAACCACCAGAGGAGACGGATCAACAAAGGGAACCTCAGGAACAGACTCCTGAACCAGATCAACGGTATCAACTTCAATTGGGGCAGCCTGGGACCCGGCTCCAGCAGAGCTCCCCTCAACAACATCCACTTTCTTTTTCTTCGAGGATCCAGCATCCCCAGGAGCTAACCTCTTCCTACGCAGCTGCATCACCCTACTTATATCAACTCTGGGCTTGCCTGGAAAGACAGAAGTCAGTATAAAACCAAACATAACCTACCCAGAAAAAACAGCCATATCAAAACACCGTACCTTCCTTCTTTACCGCCAGAACAGCAGAATCCCGGACCAGCCTAGAGAAAGTTCTCTCCTCGGCAGGAAGGTCCAGGAGCTTGGCCTTCGAAGTAGGGGGATCCACAGCATCAGGGAACTTAGCCAAGCTATGCCCTGCAGAAGCCAATAAAAACCATCAGCATGAAACCAACAGCAAAGTAATCTGGCAAAACCAACACCAGAGCAGAGGTAGTACCTTCCACGGACTGCCAGTCGGCAAAAATGTAGTCTGGGGAGGTAGGAAGAGTGTCGATCTTGACAAAAATATAACGAGTGAACCACTTACTATCATCAGGAGTGGTGGAGAAAACAATGGCAGAAGGCATATTATCATGACCACGAATGGTGCACTGAAAATGGCCCAGAGAACGAGGGGCGAACCACTGCCCCAGGTCGGCTAAACCGATGTTCAGCCCTCGTTCACGGTTCAGGGCGCAAATGCTGAGCAAGATCCTCCACGCATGTGGAGCAACCTGACACATTGCCAGTTTGGTCAACTTCAGGAAATCAACAATTAAATCAGGGAAAGGAAATCTGAGACCCAAACGGAAGGGGTACTCGTAGAAGCAAGTCCACCCCTCCCTCTCAAAGTCGGCTTTCTCGCCGGCACGGGGGAAGTGGTAGACAACCTCATCCGGAAACCCGAACCGAACCTTGATGAGAGACGCATGGGACTCGTTGAAGGTAGAGTCACACAAGTGCTTCGCAGCAAGTAGACCTTGTGAAGGGAAAGGGCCAGAATACTCCTCAGAAGCAGGAACAGACCCACAAGATCCAGCAGGGGCAGGAGTAGCAACAGGAGTAGCAGAAGAGGATTCAGGAGCAGACATGGTAAAAAGACGAAAGCGGTAAAAGAGTTTCACAACAGAGAAAGTAAGAAAGCAAGAGAAAGTAAGAAAGCAAGAGGAAGCAAGAAAGAAGGTAAATTTTTTGAAAGAGGTAAAATAAAGTACACGGTTAAAGGGGGTATTTATA
Organism: Silene conica; assembly: GCA_029255685.2. Classification (NCBI taxonomy): domain Eukaryota; kingdom Viridiplantae; phylum Streptophyta; class Magnoliopsida; order Caryophyllales; family Caryophyllaceae; genus Silene; species Silene conica. The sequence continues at coordinate 21,269,337 of CM055318.2, read as the reverse complement.
GGAGAGTCACATGGGTTAAATTTGAAAGTTAAATTTCAAAAGGCAAACTGAAGGGTTAAAGAGAGTAAATAATGGGGGACAAGGTAGTTAATGAAGTGATGGGGCAAGTGGGGCAGATGTGACAAAAGAGCGGCTGTGAACAGTTGCCGAAACCCCAACTACCTCCATTAAACTCAGAAACTTATTCAAAGGCACGAAAGGAAATTCCAGCCCAATTAAAAGCCAAGATTAGGCTGAAATTTGGGGGAAATTGTTTAGCCCAAAATTTACATCTCACTATTGGGCCCAGTAATAAATAATTACGCAGCCCAACGTCAGAGGCAGATCAGACGCAGACTAGATGCAGATCAGGCATAGCCCAGAGCAGAAAAAGAGCTGTTGAAAGGAAAGGAATGGGTCAAAACCCTAAGAGAATATTCCCCTACATTCTCTCCCACATTTCAGCACCAGAAACTGAGTCCGTTAAGCATAATTCGCAGCTATAAAAAGAGAGACTAGGTCATAACTTAGTCATCTAGTTCATACGTTGTAAACCCTACTTCTCTAGCAAAATACTTGTAATCCGTCGCTACAGTGAAAAACCTTCGATCATAGTGAAAATATTGGTGGGATTCCGTTCCCCCCGCGGTTGTTTCCCTAAACGGGTTTTTCCGCGTCACCAAAAACTTTGCGTGTTGCTCTTTGTTCATTTTTGCTTTGCATTTATCTTTTACATAAACCTTCATATTGGTTGGCACTTTGACTCATAACACAATCAATTGACTCGGTAGAAATTTTACCAAAACAGGTACTATTTCAACAATCGAGAAATTATGTTAAAGTATGGATCATTTGAAAATTTATTAAGTTATGTAATGAGGAGTAGCACGCGCTGTACTCTTTTTCCTTAACCATCCCACTGGGTGTTCCATGGAAAGGTTTTAACGAAGCAGTTTTGGTATGCGTGTTTGAATATCAGTGTACTATTTTCCTTCACAAGGGTTTTTTTCCCACGAGGTTTTTCTAGGAAGATTTTTAACGAGGCACCTTCTTGAGCAATGGATATCCAAGGGGTGTTATGAAATATTATAGTTTAGTATTATATGGATGTCCATATCCTAGAGTGTTTTATCTTATGGAAACTCTACCTCATTGTATATGTATATATACCCCTCATAATGGAATAAGAATACAGGTTTGTCTCTCTTTCTTTCTCTTTACAATTATTTCTTGTCTTTATGTGGTATAACGAGCTATAAATTAGTCTTTGAAAGTTGGTGTAACGAAAATTAGATTCTTGCCAATTTGAACAACAAACACACAAGAAGGTAGTGTGAAAATATATCGGTTCACGTATTTTAAGTAAAAGAAAATGACAAGCATGAGCAGTTGGTATTACAAAGTAAAGAAATTTGGATGTCCCGCAACTGACATAGATATCTGAATGATAATAGATGACCTATATAGAAAAAGAAATGGTACCGTATATATTCATATATCACTGATTAATACTGACAAATATCACGAGTTATTGAAATTATAACGATATGGTTAGAAAATATATGCATTTGCGCACGGAGTTTAATGGACTAGATAATGGGAATCTTATAAATAAGTCCAATTTTATTGTCGGCACGTAATTAATGATTATGAATGAGCTCATGGACCAGAAGTCCATTTATTGACCGGAAGTCAATTTAAGTTATGAATTTTGGAAAACAAAACGGTACGGTTTGCATTATCGAGTCATCTTCATGTGCGTAATAATGTATTTTCTTTAATTTGTATGTTACAAAATATATAATGTCATTTTTGTAAGGAATTCTGGTAAATATTTATGTATGTAGAAGGGTTATTTTAATACTTTTATATAACTATTAGGTGGCATCATGATAGTCTAGAAACGCAAAATCCTTATTACACATTTGAAATTTATTTGAGGAGAGGATAGGTAACAATGAAGAAAAATGCATGATGGGAGACGGATTACACAAACTTAGTCGTGAACTAACTTTATCAATAATTTTAGTTTAAACTTGTGAGATTTTAAATTTTTAGCCAGGACGAGCGCCATTGACAGCCTTCCTAAATCTGAATCCATATATAGAAAAAACAAACTAAACATGGTACATGGTATATTTTAAATGTATTTTCGAAAGAATCGTCATAAACTCCCCGTGATTTTTACGGGCAACTAAACTAGTTATAATTCATACCACATTTGCTTTTTTAATGATACATCACATAAATTGTTCTAACGATTTTGCGTTGCCACGTGTCACAATGTTATGCTTAATCTAATCTTTTATATTATTACTAGGTTTAAACCCGTGAAATTCACGGGACTATTTTTAAAATTTAAATAAATTTATATAGTTATAGGATTATAGCTAAGATATAATGATTTACGGAGTAATTAACTTTGAATTATTAGCCATAGATGAGTAAACCTTGATATAAAATTAGTACGCATGCTTAAAATGAGTGTAATCATGTAAGACAAATGGTTATAAGACTCGGTTAATAAAAATAATAATTTAAAAGTTGGATAACTTACATTTAACAAAATGGATCATCTTGCAATTTAAAATCGTCTAACAATATAATTAATATAGTTAAAATATGTAACAAAATACATAACATTAGGAGTCAAACAAATTATACGCTACATAAAACAAACATAAGAAAATAAAAGTGAAATACTCTTCAAACACGAAGAATAAGAATTGGAAGTGAAAAACATGAGTGTAGCAACAAACAACTCTCATCTGCTTACCAAACTCAGACTCACAAAGATGGATATCATAATACCGACAAACAAAGGAGAATATAAATTTCTATTGCCACAAAATGTCATTGTCAATCATAAATCAACATAATAAAAGCAAAGTTAAGCCTGGACTAATCTCTTTTTATTATTTTTTATTATTAGAAACTTTTAGAAATTGGAATTTATTCCTCTTTACTTGATGAGTGATGGAGATGCCTGAACTAATCTCTTTTTATTATTTTTTATTATTAGAAACTTTTAGAAATTCCGCCTGAATTAATCTCTTTTTATTATTTTTTATTATTAGAAACTTTTAGAAATTGGAATTTATTCCTCTTTACTTGATGAGTGATGGAGATGGAGGCTAAAGTTGGAAGTGAAATTTGTACTGATTTTTGTTGGTTTTTTAAGAACTAATTGCGTTATTTGGAGGAGGAGATTTCACATATTAACTTTTGGTCAATTATTTTAGGGAAATAAAGTTTAAGAAGATAATTAGTTACTCGTATTAATTTGTACTTCAGCTTTTATAGTGATGAAATATGGAATATTCCATTCATATTCTACAATTAATTTCATTCCTTATACCATCCCATTGATTTCGCAATCGCAATATTCAGCTAGGTATATGAAATATAATTTATTTACCTTTTCTAAAAAAATGGTTTTATTTTTGATGAGACTCTCATTAAGATGTCACGTTAGCGATGTGGCTATTACATTAGTAAAATACTTTTTTTTTTTTTTTTTTTTTTGGTGACGAGGGAACCCGCATTAATAAAATACTTATGATAGTGATAGATAGGTATCAAATAGAATAGTAGGTTGATCTAAGTCCATTATGATCGATGACGTGATTAACCAACCAATATAACTGCTCCAAGAACAAATGTAGTCACTCCCAAACACAGATTAAAAAATAAGATTTGAAAGTTTTAGCCTTTAGGGCCTGAACATTTCAACAGAATTACCAGACTAATTCAAATTGCTCTTTCTCTTTCAAAACGCTTTTACAATTAGCAACACCAATATCGAATCAAAGGTTGATTCGTATCATCATTTATCACAATCCAACCCTGAATTACTTGACAATTCATTATCAATGTTTGAGTTGCATAACATGCACAAAATTTTCACATTTTTGTAAGATGCTAAGCTGTCTAATTAATTCAGTTCCAAGTAATTGATTATCGATTCGTCATGTTTACCAAATTGTTCAGCAAGAAGTCTTCTGGGTCTCAGGTAATATCTACTTTTTATTGTTTGATTATTGTTAGGGATTTCACATTTTGAACTGTGTATTTAGGAATTGGGGAAATGTGTTATAATTGTTGGAATTTGTAGCTTCTAGGTCGTAAAAATGTTGATACATTCATTTTTATTGATCATTAACATATCCATCCATAGCGTGCGACGGAATTCTGTTTATTTTGTTTATCCGACAAGACACTCACAAGTCACAGGCAGAGTTTTGATTAAGGGGTAATTTGTTTGTATTAGTTGATAAGATTCAATTTTGTGGTTAATGGGAAAAAGTGTACAATTCTCTTATAATTCATTCAAATATGTCTGCCATTAGCATGAACGGAATTCAGAAGAGTTTCCGTAGTATTTTCTTACTTGTGTAACTTTACAAACCCTACAACTTTTCTCTTCCAATGTTAATTAATGAGTTATAATCCAAAGTTACAAGTACCAGTGAGTTAGTACACTTTGGCTGGAAGACGGGTTTTCGTATCAACTTTCTCCAAGGTGGGTAATTGTTCTGGTTTTTTCGTCCTGAGCTGAGAGAGGAATGATTGGGTAGTTTTATCACAACTTATAATATTTTTGATGACCGTTTGCTGTTAGGGGTCTAATTGAGCTGGCTTCTTTAGTTGCTTATTTGCGAGCATCTAAATGGTGAAAAGAGACCAGGTTTGGTCTAGAAGCTCTTAGTTTGCTGTTGCCAGCCAACAAACCCATGTTCTACTAAGTATAAGGGTGTGTTTGGATAGCAAAAATGGATGGAAAGGGAGAGGGAAGGAGGGAAGAGAAAGGGAGGGGAGGGTAAATGAAATATGGATGTTTGGATACAATTTCTTTTCAAATCTCTCCTATTGTCGAGAGATTTTGATATGTCTTGGAGTAGAGAAAATGGTTCCCTCCAAATCTCTCCCCTCCATTCCCCTCTATCCTTATTTGCTATCCAAACAAGGGATTTACTCTCCCTCCCTTTCTTTTCCCTCCAAAACAGTCAATCCAAACACACCCTAAGTGGCCCATTAAACAGCCATAAATTTACTAAGATGCTCAACTTATGGTTTCCCTCTATTTTTTGTTATGCTTTTTGTAGCATGATTTTAGAATTACTAGACTAGTCTTTGTCTCGTTGAACCTTTTAATATAACATATTTGATCCTTAGTATAAAGTCACTAGTTACTTTTGTGTTTTATGTTGATTTGATGCTATTAGTCATTTCCTTCAACTCTCGTCAATAGGATGGCTCACATTCACAGAAGCAGGAGTCACTGATTGACTTAAATCCACGAGTTATTAGTCATTATGGGATCCCTTCTACTGCGTCTCGCCTTGCTTATGATCCCATTCAGCAGCTTTTGGCCATTGGAACACTGTGAGTATCCTAATATCACACATACTGTCCATCATTATGTTATGTATTACTTCTTCCTTCCATATGAAAAAACTTGTTAGTTTGTTTTTGTACAAAAATAAAGGAACATAGTAAGATGTGGATTGATGATATGCATGCTAATGAAAGATGCAGGGCCACAAATCGTCATAACAAGTAACATACATAAAAAAAGGAAAATTCTGAGTGAGAAGATTATTTATGGATGCCCAAAAGTAAAATCCATGAAAGTTTATTCATGGATGCAGCCTATGCAAGAAGTACATGCATTATCTCATATAAAGCATACAAGAACACTGATAAATGTGAATGTTTGCATGAGTAGTTAGGTGTGTATTTGTTTGTATTTATTTCAAACTATCACAAGAATAGGCATGGTTTTGAAAATCATCATTGTTATTTGGTGGGTTTGGACATGGATAGATGCACTTTAAATTTTGGTATACTTGCTCATATTTGTGTATTTTTGTACCAGAGATGGAAGAATTAAAGTCATGGGCGGTAACAATATTGAAGGCCTCTTCACATCTCCCAAGGAAATCCCTTTCAAAAACTTAGAGGTAATAGGATGTGATGTTCTTAGCATTCATCTCTAGAAACAAAACTTTAGCTAAGTGTATGTCACACCCCAAAAGTATGAGAGGAAAGTTGTCCCACATCGGTAGAATCCATCCACCACTTAGTAACAAGGCCTTGTGCTTTTGGGCTCAAGTGAGGACAATTAATGGGCCCAAAAGTGCACACTCATCTTATTAGGTTTGTGTTATGACGGTAGCGGGTCGGGTTGTTACAGTGTATGATGACCAAACAACAGAATGTTGCTGAATTTGTCAATTCTTTTGTATTGTTCATTCCTATATATAGTCTATAGTTTCCTGCTAATGCTTACTACAGAATTGTCAGCTCTATAACTTAATCACTGATGCGGATGGTAACAATGTGGTATTATACATAACTTTAAACATCAATCAGTATGCATTGGTGCTGACTTTCTATTCTCTTCTGTTGGTTTTTTTAGCATGCTTAAATGACTGCAAGTATTTTTGTTAAATAAAAGATGTAGAAGTAGTTAACTAGTAGTCTGACGACAAAACTTCTTTGAGCTCAGCAGGAATTTTAGCTCTCGTCCTCCTGCATTCTTCTTAGCCCAGTGGCATATTTAAAAAAAAAATGTTTCCATGGTCCCACCAATTTTTTTAAAATTATTATACAAGGACTATGGATTTTAATTTTGTATGCATAAATTTGGTAAAATGCTCGAAAATATTAACCTGTCCAGACCCAAGAACCTCAGGTCGTACAATGTAAATCCTCCAATGCTTGTAGGCATATAGCTAACCTTTCTCTTCCGTTCTTCCCTTTCCAGTTTCTCCACAATCAAGGTTTTCTCATCAGCATTTCAAATGAAAATGACATTCAGGTATGTTTCTGCAGCACAAAAAAGGCTTTTGGCATTCCATGCATCTACCTATGTCTCACCTAATATGGCGGAGCCAGGGAGGCTAGCAGGGCCGCAGGGGCACTTGCCCCCACTGGATAATGATAATTAGGAATTTTTAGTTAAAATATCCGAACTTTTTCCAAGTTTACCTTTCTGTATTACTTGTTTACCCCCTTGAATCTTTTTCGCTCCCCTGACTGCAAATCATAGTTCCGCGACTACTGTCAGGTCCTTTATTTAGATATAGCAACTCAACATGTGTTATGATTTGGGCAGGTTTGGGATCTTGAGCACAGACATATTGCAGCCTCCGTACATTGGCAATCAAATATAACTGCATTTGCCATCATCCAAGAAACCGACTATATGTAATTACTCGGTGACAATGTTTCTTATACCTCTTGTATCATGATGTAGCAGTAGCAGAAAATTGATGCTTTTTACGACATCATTTTTCACAACGGGTTACCAGAAACAGTTGTGTTAAAAACACACAGGGGTAAGGCTATGGCCCTCTACGGGCAGGAGCCATTGAGACACTTGGGTAATGTTGTTTTTGTAATGTTGCTTATACTCCTTAGATATTGAAGGATTATTAGTGCTTCTGATCTACATGGTTGCACACTACAATACAGGTATGTCGGAGATGATTGCGGATTAGTCAATGTTCTAAAGTATGATGCCAAAGAAAGAAGCCTCTTGACACAGAAATTTAATATCCCGCCAAGTTCTGTTTCTGGTAAATGAATTATACAACACACTATCTCATTCTCCGCTGGTGCTCTCTTAAAAAATCTTTTCCCCTATATAATCTGCATTTTCAGCATTATTTTTCCTCGCCAAACATTTAGAGGCTGCCTGTTCTCAAAGAAACACATTAACTTGTCATAGTTGTCTTCACTCAGAGACTATGTCAGGAACATATGCACCAAAGTCCAAAGACACACCATCTAGATGTTAGGCATGCTATCTTGCCATTTTGCAACCTTGGTGAATCCCATTCTTACAAAGCGATGCTTACTTTTCACAATGGAGTTTACATACTTTGATTTCATAATTAACTAGATCGTGGGTATTCTCACACCATAAATGGCTTCCAAAATGGCCAAATACTCATTATTCTATTGTCTATGTAGTATGATGGAATAAAGTGAAATTACTCACTGACCTATCTATGCTTCATATATTATGAAGAAGTAGCCACTTGATGGCAACTTCGATGCAACTTTTATTATAAGGTACATCATGCCCCCCTTACTTTGCCATGGCATTAAGCCTTTGCTGCACTGGGGGATAATGTTGTTCTTATGAACTTATGGTAATTTGATAATGAAAAAGGCGATGGAATAGATCTACAGTTCTGAAAAAAATGTGCTGTGTTATGGTTTAGCATATGTTAAGATTCATTGCCTGTTTCACTTAACTGCCACTGGTCTCGGCTGATAGTTTAATCCAATTCCTGCAACGTCAGTTCGTCACCGGTTTCTTAATGTACTAGTGATTCTTGGACATAAAAATCGGTCAGCAATGTGGCACATACTATCTCCATATTCTTCAGTCTATACTACAACATATGAATAGCTTTTTCTTTGTCGATTTGTGTGAGAATATGTAAAGACATTTATCAGTAGTGACATGAGATACTATTTTTATTGGAATAACAGAGGCTGCTGCGACTTCATTGATTGATTACCAGTCTGTTGTTGGAATTCTTCCTCAGCCCTGTTCTGGTAGGAAAAGGTAAGAGGATACTTCAGAGTTCTTGTAATTGAAGACGTTATGAACCTAAGGACATAAGTTCTTGTTGAAGGATATGTCTCTTCATTAATCTTCTCTTGCTCTGTTTTTATTGCTTGTAATGTATTAGCATCCCTAGGGACACATTCCCATATGAGGCAGTCTCGTGATAATTATCAAGAGACTGACCTATATTATTGAAAGTTATTTCTTTAATCCAGTTTCTAGTGGGGTAATTAATGGGTAGGCGTGGATTTTAGTTAGGCTAGTCTCGCATTGTATTATTATGAGACCATCTTAGGTGACAAATTGGGAGTTTGAGGAAACAATTAGTAGTGATGCTGCTTAATATCATTTAAGTTTCTTTCCTTATGAAGTAGTACTGTAAAAGATTTCATTTTTGTCTTTTCTTACTTTATGTCGCCTTCTCTGAATTTAGGTGTTAGCTTGTACTTATGCAACTTACTTGCCTACCTTGAGTATTTTACTGAACTTCTTGAAGATAAAATGAGTCTTCTAACATCGAGAAGTTTCTCTGCAGGATACTTTTTGCGTATGATAGTGGTGCCATTGTTCTATGGGACATCTCCAAAGATCAGCTGGTTCTTATTAGAGGATTGAACGATCAACAGATAAAAGATAGTTCTATACATCCTACAAAAGGCAGGACCAGTAACAAGAAGGATGAGGCAAGGTGTGGTGAACAAGAGCGCAAAGAGGTCATCTCTCTCTGTTGGGCATCATTAGACGGTTCAGTTGTGGCTGTTGGCTATGTTGATGGAGATGTATTGTTATGGAATTTGTCGAGCAGTACAGCTATCAAGGATCAAAAAGCTGGGAAACCTTCTAATAATATGGTCAAACTTCAGTTGTCCTCGGCAGAAAAAAGATTTCCTGTCATTGTTCTACATTGGTCTGCAAGTGGATTAGATAATGATCATGGTGGCCAACTTTTTGTCTATGGTGGGGATGAAATTGGATCTTCTGAAGTTCTTACGGTATATCTCCTACCTAACATCTCCAAATTGCCATGATAGTTACTTCTATTCTGGAAATCTTCAGCAATGACGAAGGGTCATATTATCAATATTCTCTATAATTCTACAAAAAAAATCAATTGTAGCATAAAAATGAGTAATCTTCTTTGCTTCTTTCGTACATGAATAAACAACCTGCTTAGCATGTGGGTCAAAATGAAAGAAAGTAAAGATATGAGGACAAAAACCCTAATGACCACGAATAACGCACAAATGAAAGATTCCAAGTAGGATATTTAGTCATGGAGACCCCAAAAATGAAACTAGGAAGTTTATTCACGGATAGAGGAATTATTATTGGATGGGTCTTCCAAATTGTGTTTGTGTTGTCTCTAGACATTCTATTTGGCATATCATACAATGTGCTATGATTTTACAGATCCTGAGTCTTGAATGGTCTCCTGGAAGAGACGCTTTGAAGAGCATTATCAGAGCAAACATCACCCTTGAAGGTTCCTTTGCTGATATGATTTTGCTTCCTGCCTTCAATGTAGTGGAGAATACAGGCACTACATCGTTATTTTTGTTGAGCAGTCCTGGTCAGCTTCAATTCTTTGATGGACCTTGCTTGTCTGAAGTAATATCTCATCATGATAATTCCCGTACCATTCCCATCAACTACAGAAGTACTGTGCCTACAACAGAACCATACTTGACTGTGGGAAAGCTCGTTTTGGTGCATAAAAGTGCTCAATATTCCCTGGCGTTGTCGAAGGTTGATCATACTTTCGGCATGGTTCACATCATTATTAGTGTTTTTCCCTTTTCTTTTTTCAACTTTTTTAAATACCCTTTTCTTTTTCAACTTTTTTAAATAAAAAGGTTTCTATTTATTTAGTTTCTTAGCTTCATTTATATATTGTGTTCTATTCATTTTTTTTCCCTTTCCTGTTCCCTTTTTCTTTTTCTTTTCCTTGTTCTTTTCATTATTTTCCATTTCATTCAAAGGCCTCAAATTATGAATTATGTTAGCGAGCACAAATAACTTTGGGATTTTATAAGGTTCTCTTCTTGTTGATATTGGTGTCTATGAATCTTTCACTTTGACAGCGAATAATATTTTGTTTTCCCCAGATGGCTTCAGAATTGAAAAGAACATCACATACAAACGACACAAATACAAAGTGGCCTTTAAATGGCGGTCTCCCTTGCCAGCTTCCACCTGCAGGAGAGAGAGTTATTAAAAGACTGTACATAGCTGGATACAAAGATGGTTTTGTTCGACTTTGGGACGCAACATACCCAATGCTGTCACCTCTCTGTATATTATCTCCAGAGGTTCACTCTAATCTCCTAAAGAAAATGTATTTTTGTAAATTCTACATAAAACAGGCTTGGGCCACACCCACAAGGAAGAGAGACAGCCCACTTTAGAAGACCAATAGACATTTCATCCTAAAACCCAATAACAATAGGAAGAGTAACACCCATTGGTTTGTAATGAATTATATGGTGTTTAAGTGATTCTGAACAGGTCCTGCTCCCATATGAGGTCCTCTGAAAAATAAACTGGAACTCCATTCTTCACCAGTTGCAAATAAAGGCAAAGAGTGGACAAAGAAAGGGGAATAATCCTCTCATCCAGTTGGCAAATAAGTGGCTCACTTTGTCAAACCCAGTCATAGACTTATAGTCATGGGGTGTAATACCATATGAAATTCCATATAAAATGGACCGGGTCACACTCACAAGGAGGAAAGAATAAGATAGTTTACTGTATCGGCCTAAAGTATACTCGTTTTTTAAACCAATTGGCTATAGGAATAGTTCTTGTTCTATGAAGTGGTCAGGGTAGAACATTTATGAACCTCATAGTGTTTGCGTGATTCTTGATCAAAGTGTGTTCCTGTAGCAGGTTAAAGGTATTAGTACTCCTGGTGCAATTGCATCAATATCAGCCGTGGAATTTTCTACTGAAACACTAAACGTAGCAGTTGGCAATAGCAATGGCACGGTGAGTAATTGATATATGCGTACATTCGCTGTATTAATTTTGTTTCATAAAGGTATGATTAATGCTTCTCTTATGGTTAATTTACACAGGTTTTCCTTTACCCTCTCGCTAAGAATACGGTTGAAGCCAAGTTGCATGTTGTGTCGGGATCTGAAACTAAAGGTCTGGCATGCTATCTTTTGCAGTCTAAGCCATTCTTTACTCTGTAAAGATGTGCAATACACATTTCAGCTTTCATTGTTTGTGATTGAAAGTTTAATTTAATTTTTTGCGAGAAAAGAAGTTGCACTAGATATGAGTAAGTTATTGAGGGAAGATTATTAACCTTTACTGAATACTGAGAGTGAGCGCAGTAAGGTGGTTTACTCACCTGAGATGGATTTCTTGCCATGGTCGTTTTTGTCTGGTAGTTATTAAGTATATTCTAGAATTTAATAGGGAAGTGAGGCTGTTGTGATCATCTATTTTTGTGGATAAGCTTAGTAATTGAGTTATGACAGTTAGTCCACTTCTCTTGATGATAAATCTCATACAAGAAATTTGGTTAGTCAAGCGTTACTCCCCTGGAACAAAAATCCTATAATTTACTCATTACTGTTGCCAATAATGGCATGATGCAATCACGAAGAAATATTCTGCGGTCAAATGTTTTCATTGTAATGAAATGTTCTATCTTTTATTCTATTTGGAATTTTTTCTAGCAACCATTGACTTAAAATAGATTTAACAGATAAGAACTATGGTGCACATGTCAAATGCCATTCACTTGAACAAATCAAAACTTATTGGGTACTATATTTTTTTTTGGTTTTATTGAAGTCTACGATGTGGATGAAGAAAACAGAATTCAACTTTCGGCCGTGTTTACTGTGAGCAATTCCCCTGTATGCACCTTAAGGTACATTGAGCATGGAGCCAGACTTGCTGTTGGGTATGAAAGTGGCCAGGTCTCTGCACTTTCATTTTGATAACTATTTTGCTATTGGAAAATTGTAATTAGTCTGTTTCTTTGACATCTTCCAAAAAAAAAGTGACACAAGGTTAAGAAAAACAACATAAAAGGTCTTTGGCTAGTATGGCTACAGTAATAGCTGGTTTCATTTTCTCATCCTACTTGGGTAGGGGATGAGTGCTTAGAGCATTTACATTTAAACAACTTTCCAGAAACGGCAATTGGAATAGGAAGATACCAAAGCAACATACCAAAACGAAGCAAAGGGAGTAGTTATTTTATAAGAACTTAAAATTTATGATTTGTTTTCGATTTCAGGCTACAGTGTTGAGTGTCAACACGCCTTCTGTTCTGTTTGTGATTGATGCTCTCTCCAGTTCAAGTTCCCCTATTATTTCATTATCTTCGACCATATTTCGAGATAATTGTGGCCTCACAAAAAGCTTGGATGAGTCTGAATTTGGGCGTAGTGCACCCAGGAAAGAGTTAATGATTGCCTTGAGAAGGGATGCACTTGTTGTAACACTTGATAGCTCTGATGGCTGTATTATCAGTTCCACTCCTAAAGAACATATCATTGCGTCACCTGCAATTTCGATGTACATTCTAGGTAAGTAGTGACTGAAATGCTGTTGTTCTCCCTCCACCCCATTGTGTTGTCCCAGTTTGACGCTGGTAGTTCAACGATGTCGATTTGACTGATGTTTCTCTCCATATACTATATAGATACTAGTTTGAAGTTGTTTAATGCAAAAAAAATGCTTAGATTTATAAAGTATGACAAATTTTAGTGTATTTTACCATATAATTAGGGAACTTAATGGTGAAAATTAATATCAGTTGATCACCAAAGTCAAATATGGACAGTAAGTTTGGGATGGAGGCAGCATGTGTTGCCACATTAATTTGAAGGTTTATGTCAGGGCTTAATAGCTACTTTTTGCAGAGGATACCAAGTGTGTTTCTGAAATATCTGGTGGAACATATCCTCACGCCTTACCTCAGGAAGATAAGGCTAATACTGAGACTGAAGAACCTAGTAGACACACTGATGGAAGTTCCGAAGGAATTGAAAGATCGTTCGATGGTCTTCAATGCTCCGAGAACTTGCGGATTTTAGTTTGTTGCGTGGAAATGTTACTGTTATACTCTTTTGAATCCCTTATCCAGGTATTTAGTATGCCTGCCTTAATAATTCTCTCTTCCTCAAGTTTTTCGAGTCATTTATCTCTCCTTTTTGTTCTCTGTCTGCTAACTACTAAACAAGATGGTACCCAACAGGGGCGCGCTGATTCCATCTTTGAAGTGAAACTCCAGAGACCCATTTGCTGGACCAGTGTCTTCAAGATAGATGAAGAGAGACATGGGCTACTTCTACTTTATCAGAATGGCTCCATTGAGATCAGGTAGTTCCTGCGCAAGAGTAGTTCTTATCAAATTCTTACTTGAAGAGAATGGTATCCTTCTATAATTATTAGATTTTACAATTATTAAAGTTATGCAATCTTAATAGTTTGTTTGTGAATATTAGGTTCACCACTAAAAATCAATGAAATTGAGAAACACTCCCTCTATCATTTCATTTCCTTACATTTGTTTAAAGTTCATAGGTAAATGAAATGAACAGGGAGCACAACTTAAGATCTGTTTTTTTCTATGGTTATGTAACCTTTTGGGTATGTCGAATAACAGTATTAAGTATGATCAATACATACTTTGGAAGATTCAATGGTTTATGTACGCCAGTGGTGGGTGTGTGGGTGTGGGGGTGTGTGTTGGGGGGGGGGGGGGGGGGGGGATATATCCACAGTGGTTGATTCCAGTTGACCCTCGTTGAAAACTGAGTAGTAAAATGCATCACCACTCTCTACTTCGTTAAACAAGAAACCTAGAGAGTCTATTGAGCCGTTTTGCTTTACTCAATCGTACTTTGGAAGACGTATGTTAATGAATGTGAATGATTTAAACGATTCCAACTTTTGACATATTGAAGTCTAAATCAGGTGTCTGATTTTTGCAAATCCCTAAAGAAGTAAAGCAGAAAGTCTTGCTATGTATTTTAATATACTACTTTGGTCATGACGGTGCAATATATCTAGTTACTGTTCTTTTTGAATGGCAAAGATCAGAAATGATACGTTCTGTTGGTTGAAATCCTTCATCATAGGTGTCTGCCAAAACTTGAAGTATTAGGGAAGTTGTCTTTGATGTCAATTCTGCGTTGGAATTTCAAGACCAACATGGATAAAACCATTAGTTCCACAGAAAATGGGCAACTAACATTGGTTTGTGGACTTTTTCTATTTTTCTACTTTTCCGATAAACTTCTGACCTGTTTTAAGACTTTGTCTCTTTACATTATCTTAAATGGTGCATGGAGTCCTCTTAATATCTGTTGTGGTGTATTGTACACTCTCGATTCCATTTATATTGTCCTTATTCCACTTTGTGGTTAAACAATGTCGACTTCATTTATATATTCTCCCAATTTACAATAGTTACAACTTTTTAGAAAAGGTATGGAAATATTTATTTTGTTAAACCAAACATGAAGAATTTGACATTGTATCTTTACGACAACCGCAGTAAACCCTTAATTCCTTTATCTAAAGTTAGGTATCACAACATCTCCTTGGATAATTGATGTTCAAAGTTGACACTGGTTGAACAGAGAAGTCTGATTGGGACAACAAATGGGGTGGTTGTAATAGTTAGTAAGTTTGAATATCAGCCTGAACAACAAGCTATAGCTGTATTTTCAATTTGTCGATATGAGTTGATGATAACTTTTCTCCCTTACTACAGGTAAACGGCTGTGAATTTGCTGTAGTGTCTCTTTTATCTCGTGAAAATGATTTCAGGTAATTGTACTTCCATTTGGCTTCATTAGTCCTAAACAGTCCGTTTTTTAATGTTCGTTACAATGTTCGGCTGTTGAAATTTCACCCAGCATATTTCGTAATGTGTTTTTTTCTCTGGTTCTTCTGTTTACAATGCTAGAATTCCACAATCGCTACCATGCTTGCACGACAAGGCTATGGCAGCTGCTTTGAATATGAATTTCTCTTTGAGTCAAAAGAAAAATAAGGTAACCATAGCTTTAAATTATGAGATGCATGTTTCTATTCTATTGCTTAATTTTTATGTTCTGCCCAAAGACTCTCTGAAACTTCTCTACTTCAGTTCTTCTGTTCTTGCGGTATCTTTTGCCAGAGTTCAGATGAATGCAGGAAATTTATTTTAAGAGCTAATCCTCAGGCTTCTGAAAAGATTGCTTGCTTTTGGGTAGGCTTTACATGTTTGGCTCATGTGCTAATACTTTCTCAAGTTCTCTGCGAGACTGCATTACTTATCATTAATTATCCATTAGTGCATTTAGTCTAAGTCTAACCATCTTAATTATGCTCCGTATGTCTCACAATTTCTATATGTGAGACTTCTCACGAGAGATTATCTCCAATTCTCTTCATCGCTACTTTTTGCCAGGAAACCCCTTCCGGGATTTTGGGCGGGATGATAAAGGGCTTAAGAGCTAGCAAAAAAGATCGGAGTAAAGATCATTCGGAGGACCTAGATTCCCCACGTTCCTCATTGGATAGAATTTTTTCAAGATCTTCAGCTGACCCTATTAAACCAGCAAAAGATGCTGGAGAAGTAATGGAGCTTAAGATTGGTCAGTATCATACTCTTTACTTCTCTTGCTCCTGCTATTTTGTTCTTTATGTGTCTGAATGTCTGATTACCTCAATTGGCCAGACGATATAGAGATTGAGGGACCCCTACGCGTATCGCCTATAGCTGAGAACAGTAAACTAGTAGATAAAGGTATGTTTCAGAGCTCGAACATTTTTGCTCTCCTTAGGTCTCTGTAGTGCATAATCTTTGTTTGTTATTATCCAGATAAAAAAAGTACAGAAAGGAAAAAGTTGTTTGAAGGTGCAACTTCTGAAACGAAACCGAAGCAAAGATCAATCAACGAAATCAAAGCCAAGTACAGAAAGGTTTGGGGTCAAAAGACTCAAGACTTGAATGAACAAGCAAACTTACTTTATTGTGACATAGTTGCTGACATGGTTCTTTCTGCAGAATACCTCATCTGATGTTGCCTCTGCGGCTTCTGCCGCAGCCGAAGCACGAAACAAGCTCATGGAAAGGCAAGAAAAACTCGATGTATGCCACCAATCTTCTTACCATCTCAAGCATCTAAATAAAGATTTAGGAATGTTTCTAAAGTTGAAATTAATTATTTGAGTATACAAAGGAGACCGGGATTATGCGATGTGTTTCTTTTTTACGAAGTGATCTATTAAGTTGATGATGTTGTCTTTACTTACAACGCTAGATCCTTAACAATTTTTTGGCATGATCTTATGGTCTTCATATCCATGACATGAAAAGCAGATTTAAGTAGTTTTTAGACAGCGTCAAGCCTGAAATGCGTCATTTGGTGCAAATTGTACCCACTTTGTATGCATGTTTCCTTCAACATTACAAGATACTTTGTTTTCATTTTGCCTGGTGTTCTTCGCTCTCCCTTGATCTTCTTTTCTTCTCATGTGTTTGAGAACTGCAGAGGATCGGTCAAAACAGTGAAGAGTTGCGAAATGGAGCAGAAGACTTTGCATCAATGGCGAAAGAGCTGGCCAAGAGGATGGAAAATCGCAAATGGTGGCAACTATGAATGTCGCCTCAAGATGCCTCAAAACTTAATTTCTCCTTTTTGGCAGGTCCCCTTATTTATTTTTGAGGTCTAATTTACTACAACTCTGTATTTATTCCAAAAGTCTGCGTAATTCAACCTGATTTGTATACTTTGTAAAAAAAAAAAAGAAGACGGCTGTTACAAAACATTGTTCGTATAAGTTTGGAACCATTGTACATACATACTACAATCATATATGGAGTATAATTCATAATGATATACAAGTGCTACAACTAAATAGAAATTTTCGATGTTATCCTTGACGTTTGACATTTTGTCAAAGGTACCCTCATAACTTTGTTCCCATGGTATACCTAAGACTCCTAAGAGTACCATATTTAACTAACTCTTCTTGCTTCTCTGTTTAAGGAATCACGGTTTCGTAATTATGTTGAGATCAGCTAATGGAGCAAGGTATTGTTTGGAGTGTTCTCTTCTATAAGAATAACAGTTTCGTGCCTCAAGGCTTCCAGCCGCCTGCTGAAGACGGGGTTTAGAATGTTATTAGACCTGATAGTTTTGAGACCTTGCTCTTTCAGGAAGATTGGTCATCACTCATCACTCATCACTCATCACTCATCACTCATCACTCATCACTCATCAGGGGTGGGTATTTCCTTATTTTTCAAATCATCATGTAAGCAGTTAGGACTTAACATTCTGAGCTATTCAGAGTAGCGATGTCTAAATGATAGTTAAAGAGGCATTTTCATCTCAAGACGCAGGTATTACTAGAAACCAAATTGTTGTTTAAGATGACAATCCGTTTTAAAGTTAAAACGGGTTAATAATGGTTGGTGAGACAGAAGGATTATGTGAAGGAGCATGTTTGACCCATTTTTATCTTAAAGCCGCACCTTACTAGTAATAGAAAGGTGGCAACTAAGTTTATAGAGTATAGTTGTTAGTTATTACTCCCTCCATATTTTTCCAAATAACAACTTTGCTTTTTCATGTTTGCCAACGAACGTTTTGCGTGCTTAATATTTTTAGCTATATATTTGTAAAAATTATAAAAGTTACTCCCTCCGATTTCTTGTGTTGTTCCCTTTTCATTTTGATACAAGAAATAAGGAAATTAATTTAGATCACACAATACATATGACCTCACATGAAATTGATTTTGAACCACTCAGACCATCCCCAAGCAAGGTCGATTGGGAGGTCGATATGGGGTCGAGTCAAGTTATCTGTAATTAAGAAATCGATCAGAATTGACTCAAGTCGATTTGAGTCACAAATCGACCCAATTTGAGGTAAATTGACTCACCAATCGACCTCATACGTGGCACATTTTAATTGGTTCCAACCATTTAAGAAAAAGAAAAAAACAGAATGAGTGAATTTGTTTGATTTCTTAATTAAATTGATTGGGTTATTGACCTAGGTCGTGACTTTTTGCTTGGGAGGGTTTAAGTGGGTCAAGGTCAATAAGGGGAGATTAAGGTATAATATGCAATTGACCCGATTAAATTGATTTCTTGCATGAGAATGGTCTGAGGAAAGAGGGAACATCAATATTATTAGACCAAAATAGAAAGAGGAACAAGACATAAAATCGGAGGGAGTATATATTTTCAGTCTTCTCGTAAAGACGAATTAAACAAGACCCATATGAATATATTTTTTCTTATGTATTGAGAGAAAATTGAAATTGAAGGTTCGTTTGTGAATAGTGTACAAAAAGGAAATTTGTTATTTGGATAAAAATGGAGGGAGTACTTCATTAGGCTGATAATTTGTTTACATTTTTATTAAAATAGTTTCCATAAAGAAAAAATATACTGCAGTAAAGAAGTGAATTAGACGGAGGGAATAATTGTTACTAATTGAATTAAGATGGTTCAAAATTGGTCGGAAAAGTCCATACTATTAATTCTATACATTTGATTAAGATATACATCACATGATTACATAACCTATTACACATGTTTATTCGTCTCATTAATTTAATTTTATGAATTTGCATATTCATCCTCTCGCCAGGCGTCAACATGACACATACACAGTAATCTAAACCATAATAAGGCAAACATCATACACATTCATAATTTCAAACCCAAAACTCCAATAATCATACACAAGAAGGAAAACATCATACGCATTCATTATTTCAAACCCAAAACTCCAATAATCATAGATTCATAGTAACCAAGTACACTTTGCGACGTGTCTTTGCGACGTGTAGCTCTTCCAGATTACTCATCGCAACAGGTAATCGTCGCTGCCAGTGGGGATCGCGGCAATACCACCTAAGCCCCGCTCATCGCAACGAGCGTATCCATATCATTAATGTGCACATCCCCTCGTGACGGGAGCCACAAGGGGCGAACATGGGGTTGGAACCAACTCCCGACAGTGGTCTCAAATCACAATATCATAACAGTATAACTCAATCATATTATCATCTCAATCATATCATCTCATACATCAACATCGTCACATCAATCAAATTAACATTACAGAATCGGAGTAGGGAAACCCTAACTTAAGGCAAATTTGACGAATCAACAACGCTAGATTTTCTCCTCTACGAACTGTCCACCTATAACACCATACCATACATATCACAAACTGATCAAAGGCTACTCTTAACCCTAACGTTGAAACTAACTGAAATCAAGAAAGGTTTACTTGAAAATAACGATTGATGCACGAACTACGACGATCGACAAGAATAAATTCCTTGCGAGATATCAACTAAGGTGATTAGGGTTTGATTAATGAGAGAAAAGTGACTTTGAGATGTTCGACGAAAATAAAAAGAGATTAAGAATAATCCCGAAATCTCTAATTAACATATCGCGGAACCACCGGATACTCGACAGAGTACCAAGGGTACTAGACCAGGTCCTCCATATGCTCGACCGAGTACGCCGTACGTGACTGAGTACAACGTGTGCTCGACCGATTACATTTCAGCAGAACCTGACAGACGATATCAAGCTTGAGTACTCCACCAAGTAGCCCCCTATTCGAACGAGTATCCCAACTGAAGAACGGGAGGAGTATTACAATTATACGTAAAAGTTCTAGGGTTATTTGCGGAAACGCAAATCCGTAGTGTTAATTTGTAAAAATACTCAAATATGTGGTGGTTTTTTTTTTTAATTTATCCTAACTAAAACTGACAATTAATAAAATTTAAATAATCGTGTTCATAAGGTAAATGTTAAATTCTCTAAACCTTGCCTAACCTAGGAAATTGTTTAAATGTGTGGCTAGTCTTGCTTAAGACGACATTATCTGTCTTACGTTTAAAATGGATAAATATCATTTTACATAACCTCTTCCTTTTCTTTTGACACAAATATTAAGGTCTAAGGAGACACACTATTCCACTATCACAAATTCTCATATCCGCCACAAGTTTGTGACGGATACCGTTTCCTTTCACAAAATACCCATGAGAGGCGAGTGGGAAAATACATGAAGGGTGCCCCCCGTTGTCCTCTCTCCCTTTTTGTGAGAAGTCACAAACTTGTGACGGGATTAGCCCGTCACAAGCAAGACCTACTGTTCCACCATAGGGGCTTGTTTGGTTCATCCGGGAATTAATTTCATGTAGGAATTAATTATGATAAAACTTGGGAAGTACAACACACCGAGAGAGGGGGGTCGGTCATTAACTTCCCACATCATATGGAAGTAGAACCTATGGGGTGAGTTTGAGTTCCTCCATTTTGTCACTTATGTATCAAACAACTCTTCAAAAATCTAATTCATGAGATGTTGGAGTTCCCATAAATTGAAAGGGTAACCAAACAACCCCTATAATTAGATTTCAGTTACACACAGACACGCTATATTACCACACAATTAAATTTAGAACATACTACTATTTCACAAAAATAGAAATAAAAAAGGCATTTTAAATAAACGGAAAATGAAATATGAAGGGTTATTCAAAATATTAGAAAAATGGGTTTTTTGTCTAACACCACCTTTAAAAAACTTTTTCTTCCAAACACCACCTTTAAAATTTTTTTTTGTCAAACACCACCTTTAATAATTTTTTTTGTCCAACACCACATTTTGGCCAAAGTTTCAGCGTTTGTGATTGGGTGACTTTCAGTCGATGTTTGAGATAGCAAACGAGGTCGGTTTAGAGTGTTCTTGAACTCGTTGGAAAGTTGGGAGTACAGGCTTTCCAACGGTTGTCAACACGGTGGTCAAAGATGTCCTTATGTGGGGTAGATTGATGTGTAAAGTAAGGTTGGTTAGAGAAATAACTAGAAATTTGGATTTACGAGTTGTTAGAGGGGTTTTCAAGGGTTTTAAATGGGGTTATGATGTTCGGTTTGGTTTGAAATTTGGTATGTAGGTTGAGGGGAGGGCAAGGTATGTCACAGTTGTGTTCACTATGGTGGTCGTTGGTGCAAGTGGTGGTTCAACGGGAGTGAATTGACCCACGAAAAATCCAACTTCAACTTACATTAACCCTATGTGATTAGCCTTACTTTACACATCAATCTACCTCACATAAGGACACTTTTGATCACCGTGTTGACAGCCGTTGGAAAGCCTGTAATCCCACCTTTCCAACGAGTTCAAGAACACTCTAAACCGACCTCGTTTGCTATCTCAAACATCGACTGAAAGTCACTCCATCACAAACGCTGAGACTTTGGCCAAAATGTGGTGTTTGACAAAACTTTTTTTTATTAAAGGTGGTATTTGACAAATTATTTTTTTAAAGGTGATATTTGGAAGAATTTTTTTTTAAAGGTGGTGTTAGACAAAAAACCCTAGAAAAATATGCAAATATATAGAACAATTCTATTACCTTTACCAATGCATTTTTCATTATTCTATACATCTAATTTGGAGATATTTAACTTGTCATAACTCCTAAATTTACAAGAATTTGTCATACGTTTTGCGTTGAGATAAGATTATAATGGGAATGGAGTATGGACCCCACGCGCCAACAAACTTGAGCCGTCACTTTCCTTACGATTATTGTCAGGGTATAAAATTAGAAAGCATGGGGATTAACAAGTGGTTATCCAATAATGTTATGGTTTTGGCGTCAACTAGCTCCAATTATTTGGGTGGACGGAAAGTTCTCTGCTGGTACAGCACAAAAGCAGATCGTCCCAAACGTGTAAAATACTTTCATTGTACTTCATTGCTTTAGGTATTTTTCTTTTACAAAAATTTGTACAACCAAATATTTAAACTTTAGTAATGATTCTCTTATTATTGAGTCGCGATATTTGTGTCAGGAAACTAGACCTGTTAAACGGTTTGGTCGGACCGAGTTCAAGCTGGAGACCAGTCATGTTAAATATAGGCCGGGTTATACGAGTCACGGGTTAGATTAAGGTCGAAATATGGCAGGGGCGGATCCAAGGGGGCCGGGGAAAGGTGCCCCTATGAAATTTCCGAAATAAATTTTTATAAATAATATAATACAAGTAATTAGTAAGTTATCATGGCATAGTTGGTAGGAGTGTATAATTTTATCCATGAGGTACAAGATTCGAATCCCGGTAACACATAAATATTTTACGTTTTTTTAATTAAAAAATTGCTTGAAATAAGATTTGAACCCATGACCTTCAGGTAACTTACAAAATTCTAAGTCATTGAACCAGTTTCATTTATTATTAAGAATCCTGATTTTCGCAGTACACATTTTACTCGATGTAGTACACTGTTGACAATTTTACCCCTCTCATTTTCCTTTTCATTTTCTCTCTCTAGTCTCTTTGTAATGTTTTCTCTCCAATATCAAAATGTGTACTACGAAAAGTAGTTTATTATCTCAATACATTTTTACTCAATACAGTAAAATGTGTGCTGCGAAAATCAATAGTATAAGTATTATTAGTTTTATTTTATTTTTATTATTTTATTACTTTTTTGTACCCTATTTCATGACGAGTAATTTTATAAAAACAATATGCGCGAAAATTATCGTAAGGTGACATAATAATTAAGAATATATTGAAAAAAAAGGAAAAAAGAAACAAAAAATAACTCTACTACTTTGAGTAAAACGAAAAAAAACACAAATTAATGAAATACGTTTGTTTAGTACTAATTGACAAAGATTAATTAAGTAATTATCATATCTTGATTTGGTTTCTAAATCAATTGAAGTACTACGTAGTATTAAGCATGTCAATTCGTTTCTAAATAATTAACAATGATTATTCTTTTCATGTTGATGAACAAACCCTAATTAAAAAAGAAAATATATTATTAAAAAAAACAATCAAATTACTAAGTAATATAAGATTAATGAATTAATTACCTGTTCGTCACTTAAATAATCGTTCATAGTTGTAAATTTTGAATGGGGTGGAAGATGGTAAATGTTTCAATATTTGAGAGAAGAAAAAGAGAATTAGGTTAAATGTTTTTTCTAGTAAAGGGTAACAAATGGAAAATTTGGTGTAAAAAGTACTGTATTGAGTAAAAACGTACTACGAAAATAAATTACGATTATTAATTGTAGTACTAAAATGTATTACAGTATATTCTATGAATGAAATATTTTTTTTACATATACTTTTTTTTTGGCAGCTGTAACGAACATTCTTACAAAATCATGGCTCGTTTCGCTAAGCGATGAGCCACTGAGTTCAGGTTTCTAGGAATAAAACTAAAACTAATACAATGAAATAGAGGTAAACTAGCTTCAATGTCGAGAAGTATTTCCTGCGTCAAATGGTGTTCGTTCTCCACTCATGTGATCTGAAATAAGATCTGCAAGCAATCAGAATACACGTCCAAATGTAGAAAACCATTAGCGCTAGCCCATTGTAAAACTTCTCGGATACCCTTTGCCTCCGCCTGTAATGCAGATTCAGACCATGAGCTACTACCTCCTTCATAGATGATTAACCCATCATGATCATATGCAACCCAATCTATAACAGACTTTAAAGACAAATTCCAACTAGCATCCACTTTCACCCTGATAGTATTATACCCTTGGCCCGTGCCAATCAGATAAACAGGAGTACTATTCTTCAGTTTATCCTTAACTTCATTACATTGTAAACTAGAATAAAACTCATTCACCCTTGACATCCCATGCGAAGCCTCATAAGCCCCAATTGCCTTAGCCGTCGTCTTATGATAAAGGTTGAAGAAAGTCTCAGGCGAGAATAAGTCATCTCTAAAAACGAGATTGTTGCGCGTACACCAGATGCACCAGATAGTAGCAAGCAAGTTAATAACCAAAAACTCCCAGTTATCAGCCTTTGACAGATAATTGATCCAACTAATGATTCATTCTCCAACTAACATGTGGGAATCATTGTCAGAACGGATGCCCAAATTACTGGAAGACCAGATCCTAGCAACAATATCGCAATCACGGAAAAAGGTGATTTAGAGTCTCGAGCTTATCCATACCATGGCAGAATCTACACAAGTGGTCTGCACTTATTACTCTTTTTTGGAATTCCGACCCGTTAGAGACAGAATTAGTAAGGATCCTCCATACTAAAATTTTTCATTTCTGAGGTCCGAGTCTCCAAAGCCTTTTTTATAGAAGGCAACACACGACCTGCTTATTCTAGATAAATCCTTCTCAGTGCAAGTTTTGTTGAGGTGAGAGCCAAGAGCAATACCATACCCGCTTTTAACCGAATAAATGCCCGAACTAGAATGCTTCCAAAAGATCATATCATTGCGTTGTGACAAACACAGAAGAAGAGCCAAGATTTTGGATCGCCATTCCTCACTGAAAAGTTCAGTTATTAAATCTTTATCCCATTCCCCCGGGTTCAAAAAAAGATCTTTGACCTTAAGGTTCAAGGCAACCAAGACTTGATTAGAATTAAGATTAGGACTCATACTAGGTATTTCCCCATTAACCCGTTTAGTGCTCCAAATATGAAGATTAGAAGAGCATCCCACTTTCCACGCACAATTTGGAAGAATAAGTTCCAGTCCCCGAAGCATACCTCTACAACCCCATGACAGATTCGATGCCTGTTTACAGATATGTCGCTTGGTCTAAACTAAAAGTTGAGTAATTTATCTCTGAAAACTTTCCTAAAGAGCGTATCCTCTCCCTTGACCAGCTTTCAGGCTTGTTTGGCCAGAAGAGCTTGATTAAGACAAGAAACATTCCTAATACCAAGACCTCCTCTGCTTTTCGGAATACTTAGGAAATTAATACTACACCAGTGCACCGTCTTGGATGATCTCAAGCCCGCCCACCAAAAATGTGACAGAAGAGAGTTAATTCTCTTAGCCGCACTTACCGGTATTTTAAACACTGATAAGAAGTTATTAGAAATGGTGGACAGGACAGATGCGATCACAGTAAGCAGCCCTACTGGTGACAAAAAGATCCCATTCCATGAGGAGATCTGCTTTTTAACATTTTCCACAAGCGCAGTGAAGATACCCGATTTTGAGCTTTCAAAATCCGTGGATATACCTAAATACTTACCAATACCCTTATTATTCTGAATCTTAAGAGTTTTAAGTCCTATGGAAGCACGGCGAATCGGAGTGCTCGAGCTAAAGATCATACCAGATTTATTATAATTAATAGCCTGATCAGAAGCCTCACAAAACTGTCTAAGGATTTTATCAAGCTGACAAAAAGCATCTTTTTTATCTACGAGGAAGAAGATAGAGTCGTCAGCGAAAAGTAAATGTGATAGGGTGGAGAAGACCTGCTCAGCTTAATGTCATGAAGCCGTCCACAACGAATGGCGGCATAGATATTACGGGACATAACTTCCATACAAAGAATGAACAAATATGGAGAAAGAGGATCCCTCTGCCGGATTCCACATTTAGGCTTGAATTGCTTCAATGGAACCCCATTGAGTAGTACTTCTTACAATACGGTAGACACACAGTTTAAAATTAAGTTAACCAAATTGTCAGGGATTCCCATGCACATTAAAGTTTTTCAAATGAAGCTTCAACGGACCCTGTCGTAAGCTTTACTCATATCAGCCTTAAAAGCAAACCTATCATGCTGACCTTGTTTATGACCGTTGATGTTGTGGATTTCTTCGTGGGCCGATAGAACATTGTCACTTATATGTCGTCCCGGAACAAAGGCATTTTGAGAGTCACCCACAAGGTACCTCATAACCCTTACCAACCCATTAGCAATACACTTGGTAATGATTTTCATAATAACGTTGCAAAGGCTGATAGGACGATAGTCTTCTACTGATTCAGCGTTATCACATTTTGAGACGAGGGTAATAAAGGTTCTATTCATTTCTTTGGATATAAAACCTGAATTGAGGGCAGATAGAGCAGCATTGCTAACATCATCCTTAACAACATGCCAACATCTCTGGAAGAACGCAGCCGGTATAACATGAGGACCAGGTGAATTTAATGCCCCTAAGTGAAAAGTGGCACGTCTAACATCCTTAGCCGAGAAAGGCTTCCTTAGAAAATCAAAATCGTCATCCTTAACCCGAACATCCACATTAGTGAAAAGATTAGAAAAAAGTCGCTCCCCTTCAAGATCTGCTCCATCCACATCCCTTTTTCCCCGGTTGAAGATATTAAAAAAGTGATTAAAGAATAGCTCACCCACTACATTCTCATCGAACGTCCAGGTGTTATCTTGCAATTTTAACCCGAGAATGAAATTATGTCCGGATCGACCCTTAACCCAATTAAAGAAGTATTTCGTACAAGTATTCTGTTGAACCATATATTCAAATATATATATATAGTATATATGTTTATGTTTTGATAATGACAAGTCTAGCTATTTATATATTATATACTCGTATGTATAATCGTGTGCTAAGTGTACAGAAATTTAGTAACAAGATCTAATCAATCAAGTGTAAAAGATTCAAGCATATTAGTCAATGAGTTGACTATATCGAAGATTGATAGAAGATCACAAGCGCGCATAAAGAAGTAAAGTTATAATTATCAATTATAACTTTAGTACAAGTTTGATTCAAGTTATAGCTTGTAGCTATACCTCTACATTATGAAGAAATGATCGAAATATATATGTGGATAAGTTGAAACATTGGTTTCCTTATTTGTGTCGTGTGATTTAGTGTTTAAATGGTATTCTATTTAAATATGGAATTGTTAATCTTAATAGGATTATATAAAATATCTTTTGGTTAAATAAGAAATAAATAAATATCTTATGAGATAATTATTTATTACTAAAATAAACTAAAGATTTTTATATGATTTTAATTGTCAAAAATATATAGTCTAAATATAGTTTGTTTCGATTTTGGTAAGTCGTGTGATATGCCACATTACCAAAATCGTGTAGGACTTTCCTAAATAAATATTATGTATTTATTTAATGTCCTAAACAAACTAAGATTATATTATGGTAATATATTTTATTATCTTTGACATGGTTTAGGAAGTTGATTTAATATAGATACTAATTGTTTATTATATAAAGATCTTTCCTAAATATGAATTAGGAAATTGTTCCCTTATATAATACATATAGTATATTATTAAATCTTTCCTAAATATATTAAGATTAGATTTAAGGTAGTATTACTAAAAGACTAGTATTCTAGTTTAAGTAATATTCCTAAATCATCTAGGGTTTAATTTACCTAGATACATATTCTATATAAATAGACTAACCATGACACATTAAACTACACGAAATACACAACACACATACACGCAAATCAAGAGAAAACCGCCGATCGTATTTCTTCAATATTCGAGCTTTAATTGTCAAATCCGATTCAAGATTCAAGTGCTCAAGCATTGATCTTTTTCATTCAAGATTGTGACACCAAGAAACTATTGAAGACTTTATCTTATTCACGTAAGATAGATTGAGTATTTAGCGGTACTCGTTGTAAGACAAATATTTAACGGTATTTGTTGTAGCTAGATATTTAGCGGTATCTAGATTGAGTTGTGACTAACATCAAAGTCGCACGAGTAGGGTTGATAAAATTGTAATCCAGAGTTGGTACTAATTTTATTAATCGAGAATAGTGGACGTAGGTCTCAGAGTGTGAGACTGAACCACTTCAAAAATATCGTGTCTCTCTTTATTACTTGCTCTACTCAACAATCATCGTACAAACTTACACACATCGAAGAAGATTTAAAAAGAAGGCATACTCAATTCAACCCCCCCTTCTTGAGTATATCATATCAATAGACTCTTCAATTGGTATCAGAGCCTCGTGCTCTTGATCGCCTAGCCGCGTGAGTTTTGATCCTTCTATTGATTCTATATTATATACTCTATCATCAATGGATTCCAAGCATCTCAAGTGCCCTATCTTCGATGGCAAAAACTATAGTTTATGGAAAAATATGATGACTCATTATATCAAAGGTTGTGATTGGGAATGTTGGAAGATCATCCAAACTGGACCAAAGAAGATCTTGGTCGCCGCCGCCAATGGAACAACCTACGAAAAAATGGAAAGCGATTATGTGGAAAGTGACTACAAAATTGCAGAGAAAAACTCTAAGGCCATGAGCCTCCTACAGAACGGTATGATAACCTCAGAATTCGATAGATTCTCATCCTGTAGTTCCGCTAAGGAAATATGGGATAGTCTCGAACTTGCTTATGAAGGAACATCCGCAGTCAGGAAACATCGTATAGACTTGCTCGTTCAAAGATATGAACTTTTCAATATGGAAAAGAATGAATCTATTGATAGCATGTCTGCACGATTTTCTTGTATTATTAATGAACTGCGGAACCTTGGCAAAAAGATCGATTCTGAGGATATCATTCGTAAGATTCTTAGGAGTCTCACCAAAAAGTGGCAACCTAAGGTCACGGCCATAGAGGAAGCACGTGATTTATCTAAAATCACTTACCAAGAATTGATTGGATCCTTAATGGCTCACGAGATCATTCTAAATAAAAACGATGATGATCCCAAAGGAAAGGGAGTCGCTTTACAAGCCTCCACAAGCGAAGTAAGCGAAGAAGAACTTGAAGATGAAACAGTTCTATTCGCTAGACGATTTAAGAAAGCAGTTTTCAAGGGTAGATACAAAAACCCTAACAACAAAACGTTCGACAAAAAGAAAACTGACACCAAACAAACATTCTTCAAAAGAGGATGTTTCAAGTGTGGGCAACAAGACCACATGATCAAAGATTGTCCAAGTTGGGACAAAATCAAAGACAAGTCAAAAAGAGAAAAGACCAAGACAGAATTTAAGAAAGTAATGCTTGCGTCATGCTGGGGAGAATTAGAATCTGAAGATGACGAAGACTCTGAAGAAGAAGAGGTAGCAAACCTATGCCTAAGCAACGTCAGCCTAGATCTAATCTCAAGCGACAATGATGAAGATGACGCATCGAATATGTGTCTCCTTGGAGAATCAGACTCAGACGACGACGACGAAGAGTTTGTCGCCAAGGAAAATAACCTATGGTATCTCGACAGTGGATGCTCAAGACATATGACAGGCGACGTAAACCTATTCCAAACCCTAAAACCTTTTGACGGAGGTAAAGTCACATTCGGTGATAACAAAAAGGGAAAGATCATCGGAATTGGTAAGATAGGTATCTCATCCTCTCATGCTATAAATGATGTATACCTTGTAAGTGGTCTCAAACACAATCTTATTAGTATATCTCAATTGTGTGACAAAGGAAACAAAGTAGTTTTCCATTCAGATATATGTCGTATAATCTTAGAAGGCACCAGTAAAGTGATACTTGAAGGTCACAGGATAAAAAATGTCTATATGATTGATTTAAATGTTGTACCTACTGATTCTCTATCATGCATGAAAGTTACGTTAGATGATCCATGTCTATGGCACAAGAGATTTGGTCATATTAGTTCACCTATTCTAAGTAAGCTGAAAAGATGGGACTTGGTCGAAGGTCTTCCAAAGATCAAATTTGATCAAGAAAAGATGTGTGACACATGTGCACGATGTAAACACGTCAGATCATCCTTTAAGCCAAAAAGAGTGGTAAGCACAGAACAAGCTCTTGAACTAGTACACATGGATCTATGTGGCCCTATGAAGGTAAGAAGCAGAGGTGGTTCCAGGTACGTTTTCGTTCTAGTTGATGATTACTCTAGATTTGTTTGGCCAATCTTTCTTCACTCTAAAGACGAAACTTTCGATGAATTTGTTAGTCTCATGAAACTTGTCCAAAACAAATATAAATCAAACCTAGTAACAATTCGTACTGATCATGGAACTGAGTTCGACAATCATGCTTTTATTGAGTTCTGTAAAACCAATGGTGTTGGTCATAACTTCTCGGCCCCTAGAACCCCACAACAAAATGGAGTCGTAGAACGAATGAACAGAACCCTAGAAGACATGGCTAGAACAATGCTTCTTTGTAGTGGCCTACCTAGAAACTTTTGGGCTGAGGCTATTAGTACAGCTTGCTATATTCATAACCGTGCTATGATTAGACCTATCCTTAAAAAGACTCCTTATGAACTTCTTCGTGGTCGCAAACCAAACATATCACATTTAAGATGCTTTGGTAGTAAATGTTTTGTTCACAACAATGGAAAAAACAGATTAAGCAAATTCGACCCTAGAAGTGATGAAGCAATCTTTATAGGATATTCAGATCATAGTAAAGCCTACAAAGTTTTTAACAAACGTACCTTATGCATAGAGGAAAGTATTCATGTTATCTTTGATGAGAATAATGCCTTCGACAAGCCATTACAGGATATAGAGGAAAACCTAGACGAACCTGATTTCAGGTTATCAAGGGAAGATCCTCCTGAAATGGAAATTGAAGAAGGAGAACCTCAAGGAATTCATGATGAACTCAACTTGGGAGAAAATGGTGCGAGAGATGAAACTACAGTTGATGATACTGTAAATAACTCTCAAACCAATGACTTAGAACCCAGAGTTACAGCTAATGAAGCTGTAACTTTGAATCAAAACCAAAGGGAAGAGGCCAGAGTTATACCTGACCCTACTATAAACCCAGGTTTGGATTCAGGGGGAACAAGTCAAGATCCCGAATCAAGTTCAGGGAATGCAAATGATCAATCAAGGAACTGGAGATACAAAGGCTCTCATCCTTTGGACAATGTCATAGGAAGCCTGACAGATGGAGTTCAAACTCGAAGGAGCTTAAATAACTTTTGCTCATTCTACTCCTTTCTCTCCACTATTGAACCTTCAAATATCAAAGAAGCTCTCGCAGAACCAGACTGGATAGTTGCCATGCAAGAAGAACTCCAGCAATTTGAAAGAAACAAAGTTTGGCATCTTGTTCCTCGACCTAAAGACAGAACTGTCATTGGAACTAGATGGGTATTCAGAAACAAATTGGATGACACTGGAGTCATTGTGCGAAACAAGGCCAGATTAGTAGTTCAAGGATACAACCAACAGGAAGGGATCGATTATGACGAAACCTTTGCTCCTGTTGCTCGTCTTGAGGCAATAAGACTACTCATTGCATTTGCAGCACACAAGGGAATGAAGCTTTTTCAGATGGACGTTAAGACTGCATTTCTTAATGGTTATCTCCAAGAGGAAGTATTTGTTGAACAACCTCCTGGATTTCCGGATAGCAAACTCAAGGATCATGTATTCAAATTGGACAAAGCACTATATGGTCTAAAACAAGCACCTAGGGCATGGTACGACAGATTATCAAAGTTCCTATTGGAGAGTGGATTCAAGAGAGGGTCTGTGGATAAAACCCTATTTCTTAAAAGCGAAAACTCAGATCTACTAGTCATTCAGATCTATGTTGACGATATTATTTTTGGCTCAACTAATAAAAAGTTGTGCAAGTACTTCTCTGAGTTGATGACTTCTGAGTTCGAGATGAGTATGATGGGAGAACTAAAGTTCTTCCTTGGACTTCAAATACAACAAACTGAAGAAGGAATCAAAGTTCATCAACAAAAATACGTCAAGGAGTTACTAAAGAAATTTGGAATGGAAACCTCTCATGCAATGCCTACTCCAATGGTCACAGATAAGAAGTTAACCAAAGACGAAGATGGTAAGTCTGTAGATGAAACGACTTACAGAGGTATGATTGGCTCACTTCTTTATCTTACAGCAAGTCGTCCAGATATAATGTTTAGTGTCTGTGTCTGTGCGAGATTCCAATCTGCACCAAAAGAATCACACATGATTGCAGTTAAGAGAATTTTAAGATACCTAATCGGAACCTCAAAACTATATCTATGGTATCCTATGGACTGTAACTTTAACCTAGTAGGATATTCAGATGCGGATTATGCAGGATGTTCTTTAGACAGAAAAAGTACCTCCGGACTTGCCACCTTTGTAGGTCCTTGTATTATATCTTGGGGATCCAAGAAACAAAATTCTGTCGCTCTCTCAACTGCTGAAGCAGAATATATTGCAGCCGCACTGGTATGTTCTCAACTTTTATGGTTAAAGCAACAGTTACATGATTATGGTATTGATGTTGGATGTGTGCCTATATTATGTGATAATACGAGTGCCATAATTATATCTAAAAACCCAGCCCAGCACTCGAGGACCAAACATATTGAAATTAGACACCACTTTCTAAGAGACCATGTTGAAAAGAAAAATATAAAATTGGAATTTTGTAGTACAGAAAAACAGTGGGCAGATATCTTCACTAAACCATTGGCTAGAGAACGCTTTGAGACTTTGCGATTGGAAATTGGTTTAATCGGTGGCACCTAATCAAATCTTAAAAGCAAAAATAACCCAATGATTGACTACGGTTTAGATGAGATTATATGACTGTGTCCGTATACTCCGCTGCATGTGTATGTATATATTCGATGTTAAATTTTGTGATTATAGTTATATTATATGATTTACATATGAATGTGTGCACAATCGATCTCACAATAATATTACGTCACATATTATAACTATCTCACAACATACATATTTCAATATATATACAAAATAATAATACTCAAATATTATAAAAACAAAAATATACTTACCTAAAATTACACACACAAAGTGTGTGATGGTCCCCCACCTGCCACGTGCCCCCTACTACTCCTAGCATTTGACCTTAACCCACTTCACCATTATTACCCCAACTCCCTCAACTTACCTCACCTTCCTCCATTATTACCGACATCTAAATTGTAAAAACCCATTAATACCTCAAAACTCCATAAAACTTAAAACCTCCATTAAAACTCTTCCAAACCTCCGCAAAGAATACACCTGAAACCACCATCATTTATCTCCATCACTATGCCTCCCTCACGCGCCACCCGCTCACAACAAAAGAAACCTTCACCTCCTTCTCCAACCCCGTCACCCCCACCGTCACCAACACCCTTAGCCACCTCTGCACCACCATCTGACAAAGGCAAACGAAGGAAATTAAACCGACAATCTCCGTCCATTCCTGATAACATGCATGAAATGGGCTCTCACTCTCAAAACCCGCGTCCTCTGTTTTCCGAGTATTCAGTTGAAGCAACTAGGGAGGGTCTTGAGAAGGTGCGCATGACTAAGCAAGAAGGTATGTTAATTGAACGTATTTTACCTTATGCTATTCATGGAGGTCGATATTATCCAGAGTCTTGGGTTGAAAATACGAAATCTTTGTCGTTCTTTAAAGATTTCTTGAAGTTTCAGGGTTGGGAATTCGTCAGTAATTTCTCTGGGTTAATTTTTCCAATCGAAATTGTTCAATTTTTTGCGTCAGTCAAAGGTTGTGATGAAGGGTTGCATGCCATAGTGAATGGTAAAGATGTTGTGGTAACTATCTCTGACTTCTGTGAGATCTTTAAGATTAATCATAGAGGTTTGGTTGTTGACCCTAGGAAGGAGTGGAATGGGGTTTCAAAAATACAAAAGATGGATATTAAGAGGTATTTTGATGAATCTGCAACGGAGACTAGTCCCCTGTTAACCGTAACCTTCTCCCCAAAACTGAAATTGTTTGTCAATTATTTGTGGAACACAGTCTTACCACGAAGAGGGGGAAGGGATAAACTTTCGAGTATTGAGGCAGTGGTATTGTACAATTGGTTAGAAGGTGTCAAGATTGACTTGGCTTCGCTTGTTTATAACAAAATCTTGCAAATCTCGAGTGTTCTTGTGAAGGAGAAACCATGCTCTACACTCGACATTCCTTATGGGATGTGGGTGTCTGAGCTTCTGTTTAAAAAGGGAGTTGTTGATGACTTGAGTTTTGGAATCAAGCCTCGTGACAAGATGAATGATCGGGTATTAAAACTAATGGGGATATGTTTTGAAGGGGATGATCTCTCGTTTGGAAAGAATGTTGGTCAGGAGCCTGTTCCGAATTCATCTCCATTGCTTGCTAATCTTGAGGCAAAGATGGATAAGCTCATTGGATTGTGTGAAGGGCAGAAGTGCAATGGCGAGGCAGGAGGTAGTGGGAAGAAGAGAGGACGTGATTTTGAGGCTGATGTTCACGAATGGATGAACAAGGTTGATAAACACTTAGTTAAAATTGGCTCAGAGGTATCAGTAGTGTGCTCGGAATTGCTTAGCATTAGTGATCGACTTTCGTTCATTACAACTCAGGGAGGAGCAATGGTAAGGGATCACGGGTTGTTACGGGAAGACGCATCTCAAGCTCTCGAGGCCGTCAAAGCACTATCTCTCAAAGTGCTCAACTTTGAAATCGCGTTAAATGCTCAGGGACGAAATGTAGCAAGTTGTTTGGATAGGCTGGAGTCGCTTGAGTATCGCACCCGACCCGATTATGTGAACCCATATGCAAAAAATCCGGGTTCAAGCTCTCGTTCTTGATGATCCGTATCCATTCCTGTTCGTCTTGGATTACGTTGGTGGTGGTGTTGTTGTTTTCTTTTTGCTCTAAGTCCGGTGGACTTATAAACAATCTTAGCTTTTGTGGCCCAATACCTAACCTAGCCCAACAAGGAATCCGAGGCCTTATCCCTTGTTTTTTAACATTCCGTATGTGGTTATGTGATATTTTCTATGTTCATATTATTTCGACTCGTTTATATGCTTGCTTATGTTTCGTAGTGTATTATTCTAGTCGTTTCATGTCTTTGTTCTCATCTTTTCGATGATGTCAAGAGGGGGAAAATATGCGACTTAGATTTAGAATTTGCCTAAGCTTGCTCCTTGTCGTAATTCATTGTCTCTTAGGGTCCTTAAAGGATATGGGATAGATAGAAGATAAAAACCCTAAGTGACTCTTTGCTATGAATGACCCTTATTATATTGAGGGGGAACATACACTTAGACACGAAATCTAAGAGAGACTTGCCATCATCAAAAAGGGGGAATTTGTTGAACCATATATTCAAATATATATATATAGTATATATGTTTATGTTTTGATAATGACAAGTCTAGCTATTTATATATTATATACTCGTATGTATAATCGTGTGCTAAGTGTACAGAAATTTAGTAACAAGATCTAATCAATCAAGTGTAAAAGATTCAAGCATATTAGTCAATGAGTTGACTATATCGAAGATTGATAGAAGATCACAAGCGCGCATAAAGAAGTAAAGTTATAATTATCAATTATAACTTTAGTACAAGTTTGATTCAAGTTATAGCTTGTAGCTATACCTCTACATTATGAAGAAATGATCGAAATATATATGTGGATAAGTTGAAACATTGGTTTCCTTATTTGTGTCGTGTGATTTAGTGTTTAAATGGTATTCTATTTAAATATGGAATTGTTAATCTTAATAGGATTATATAAAATATCTTTTGGTTAAATAAGAAATAAATAAATATCTTATGAGATAATTATTTATTACTAAAATAAACTAAAGATTTTTATATGATTTTAATTGTCAAAAATATATAGTCTAAATATAGTTTGTTTCGATTTTGGTAAGTCGTGTGATATGCCACATTACCAAAATCGTGTAGGACTTTCCTAAATAAATATTATGTATTTATTTAATGTCCTAAACAAACTAAGATTATATTATGGTAATATATTTTATTATCTTTGACATGGTTTAGGAAGTTGATTTAATATAGATACTAATTGTTTATTATATAAAGATCTTTCCTAAATATGAATTAGGAAATTGTTCCCTTATATAATACATATAGTATATTATTAAATCTTTCCTAAATATATTAAGATTAGATTTAAGGTAGTATTACTAAAAGACTAGTATTCTAGTTTAAGTAATATTCCTAAATCATCTAGGGTTTAATTTACCTAGATACATATTCTATATAAATAGACTAACCATGACACATTAAACTACACGAAATACACAACACACATACACGCAAATCAAGAGAAAACCGCCGATCGTATTTCTTCAATATTCGAGCTTTAATTGTCAAATCCGATTCAAGATTCAAGTGCTCAAGCATTGATCTTTTTCATTCAAGATTGTGACACCAAGAAACTATTGAAGACTTTATCTTATTCACGTAAGATAGATTGAGTATTTAGCGGTACTCGTTGTAAGACAAATATTTAACGGTATTTGTTGTAGCTAGATATTTAGCGGTATCTAGATTGAGTTGTGACTAACATCAAAGTCGCACGAGTAGGGTTGATAAAATTGTAATCCAGAGTTGGTACTAATTTTATTAATCGAGAATAGTGGACGTAGGTCTCAGAGTGTGAGACTGAACCACTTCAAAAATATCGTGTCTCTCTTTATTACTTGCTCTACTCAACAATCATCGTACAAACTTACACACATCGAAGAAGATTTAAAAAGAAGGCATACTCAATTCAACCCCCCCTTCTTGAGTATATCATATCAATAGACTCTTCATATTCCCATCAATGTTCCATTTAATTTTTGCTCGCTGCCTCCAGAACATCGCAGCTGCCAAAGCGAACTCTTTAAGTTCCTTGTGGATCATATTGTATTGATCTTCGTTACCCACCTCAATTGCTACATCCATAGCAGCCTCCAATTTCTCATCAAAATCTTCTTATTTTCTATTCCATTGCAACCTTCTTTCAATGGACTAGTGTTTCAATTCAGATTTTATTGATGTAAGCTTTCTCATGAGACAAAATGAAGGCGATCCTGTAATACACTTACGCCATGTGTTCTGGATAATACCCAGACATTCCTCATTATCCAAATTCTAACTTTCTAATTTATATGGTCTTTTTGAAGGTCTCTAATAAGATGGAGGTTAAGCTCAACATGAGCATGGTCAGATAGTTGGATTGGGTAATGCTTTTTACTCCAGTGTCAGGAAAGTTGAGTAACCAATCTTTAGATCCAAGGGCTTTATCAATACATTCATACACTCTTTTGCCCCCCTTACGGTTATTACACCAAGTAAACCTTGGCCCCTTAAAAGGGATGTCCACAAGCTCATTATCAATTTTCCAGCAATTGAAACTATTAGCTCCTACGATCGGTCTACTGCTTCCGCTAACTTTATCACATTTGTACTCCACCTGATTGAAATCACCAAAAATAATGAATGGGTACAGGAGAGATTCAATCCAAGTCGAAATGTCCTCAAGAATCGGCATCCGTAACGAACTTTTAGGTTCCCCATAAATCAAAATCAGGTACCAAGGTTGGATACTGCATTCTTCGGCCAGTTGTATCACAAAATTATTACAAACTACAACACTTTTAAATTTTAGACCCTTCCTCTATCCAATCCATAACACACCTGAGGCTCCAACAACATTAACCCCAACAAATTCCACAAAACCAGAAGAATGTAACAACGAACCAACATGATTGACGCTACACTTAGTTTCAGCTAAGAATAAAAAATCATACTTATTACTGCTTACTAACGCTCTTAGCTTAGGAATGGTAGGGGAGAGCGTATCATTTAAACCCCTACGATTCCAACCTAAACCTCTCATGGCGCACGAAGAGGTTAAATAGGGCTAACCTCCGCAACTCCCTTCACAAAAACTTCGACGTCCAAAGCAACTTCTTCATCATTATCAGTTGAGCAGGACCAATCCATACCTTCAAAGTGTGTACAAAAATCGTGTTTCTTCTTGAACAAATCATGATCAAACAACCTTACTGCCTCAACCGACTCAGAAAATATCCCCTTATCCCTCATAACACGCGCCTTCTTAGCTAT
This sequence comes from Silene conica, assembly GCA_029255685.2. Taxonomy (NCBI): domain Eukaryota; kingdom Viridiplantae; phylum Streptophyta; class Magnoliopsida; order Caryophyllales; family Caryophyllaceae; genus Silene; species Silene conica. Next base: position 21,231,147 of record CM055318.2, on the reverse strand, counting down.
ATGAGTCAAATATGTATGTCTTCACGTAACCCACAAAGACAATAAAATCTTTTTTAACAGTAGTAGGATCGTTCTGCGATGAGTTTTTCCTCTTCTTAATCCCAGCAATACAAGTACTATTATCACACTTTAGGGAACAAGGGTTAACAAATAATTCACTCATTCCCCAAAGTTCATCAAGGAAACCTCTACTCTTGACAAAGGCCGGATTCTCCAAAGCTAATTCCCCATTTTCTTCAATAGTTAGACCTTTCCCCTTAGCATTATTATACCCTACTTGCGGAGGGATACATGTCCTTATAATATCATAGACCTTCACCACTTTTGCAATTCCAGCACCCACTCGCTCTTCATCGTTCTTCCTTGAGGTTTGAAGAGGTGCCAATGAAGCAGTAGTACTCTTAACTCTATAAGACACAACTACACTCTCCACCCGATTATCTTCCCCTGATCTTCGTATTGACCACTCAAGAGTAGAAGAGCTTGAGTCAGGGGAGTCATAATTAACGAACACGTTATGCATAACACATGGAAAAAAGACTTCCACAGAACCTTCAGCGGGAATAGTAGTAGGTAGACTAACAGGAGGAGGAGAGTAAGAAATACTATCTTGTAAATCAAAAACGTAAACAACCATCCTATGAAAAACTCTCTTAGTCACGCCATCCATGAATTCCTTTGCACCATTAAAATATGATAGTGAATAGCCAGAGGCATCAGCAAGGGCCGGATCAGTAATAGCCTTCCTCTTAGATCTAGTTTTATAATTAAAATTATTTTAGAAAAAAAGTTGAAAAAAGATGTCTATGACTAATATGTTTTCATTTTTTTTACTAATATCATGACTAATTTAGGAAAAAAAACTCCAAAATACAAAAATATTTTCTTAGATATGCTTAGATAACACGCCAAAAAAAGTGTTGTGCCCCTAAGAACTAAATGTCTGTATCCGCCACTGAAATACGGGTCAAAAAATAGTTTCTAGTGCTTTTTTTTACAATGTTTTTAATGAAACAAAAGTATAAAACTTATTTAAAATTAATATTTTAATCATTCTTCAATGAGTATATTAATTATATCGACAAACGTATAAGGTATTCTAGATAGTACTCATGTAATTTTGCGATTTCTACGTGGTACCCCTTCACTTTTCGAAACATACATGAGACCCCTAAAAGGGTTAATTGATCATTAATCATCTTTGTAACCCTAGTCGTCTTAGTAACAACCGTTAATTTCCCCTAAAGGTTAATTCATCATCAATCATCTTCTTAAATTATTTTACGACTAGGTTAGTTAATTGAATTCATTAATCATCTTTGTAACCATAAACTTTTATTCTGTTAATTGACGACATGACTATTTATCTAACCTTTGTTTGATTTAATCACATGATTTACCTCAAATAATACTCAAAAATTCTTATTTGCAATGGCACTATCCGTCGCAAGCTTGTGACTGTAACAACCCGACCCGCCACCGTTGTAACACAAACCCAATGAGATGGGTGTGCACTTTTGGGCCTGTTATTTGTCCTCACTTAAGCCCAAAAGCACAAGGCCTTGTTACTAAGTGGTGGGTGTGAGCTATTATAAATATATCACAATCCTCACATTCTACCGATGTGAGACAAATCTCCTCTCATACTCTTGGGGTGTTACAAACTACCCCACTTAGAGAACACAACGTCCTCGTTGTGCCAAACTTGACCACAACCAGGGCCAGAATCCTCCCCCGCTAGGTGTGTGACCCGGATACTCCTAACCACAAGCTCACCACACGGTCGCAGGGTCGCTCTGATACCATTTGTAACAACCCGACCCGCCACCGTCGTAACACAAACCCAATGAGCACTTTTGGGCCTGTTATTTGTCCTCACTTAAGCCCAAAAGCACAAGATCTTGTTACTAAGTGGTGGGTGGGAGCTATTATAAATATATCACAATCCTCACATTCTACCGATGTGAGACAAATCTCCTCTCATACTCTTGGGGTGTTACAGTGACGGATACCCTTTTTTCTCACAAAATACCCACTTTTTCTCTCTCTCCAACACTATTAATGTGGTCCCCTTTCTCCACTAACTCATTTTATATCCATTTTATCTCACAAAATATTCATCACAAATGGTGACTCGTAGCAAGCAACACTTACTAAATAATACTCCGTATTAGCTTAAAACTAAACCTAACATTGTACCCCACCATCTCACATCAAGCACTATAACCCCACCTATAAATCACCTCAATCTCACCTTGCCAAACGTTTTTCCCTCCTCCACCGTTTTTTTCGCAGTTATTAGTTATTGGGCATTTCATGCAAATAAGTCAAAACTTCCAAAATAAAAGTAAATAAGAAGTCAACGAGTAAGAGAGAAAACATTTAGGCATTGGAAAATAAGGTGGATCAAGTGAATAATGGAGTGTGATGCTAAGTCAAGCTAGCAACAACTACGTATAAGGATGCTCAAATATCCAACCCAAAAGTCACCCAAATTTAGAAGTTTAAGCAACAATGTAAAAACCTCTTTCATTCAAAACTTAATAACACTTCCGAATATTTTTATTGATAATAGTATGAGCGTCTTTAACTATTTTTCTCTTTTCTTTTTAATAACATGTTTTTATCTTCTTTTTTTTCATTCTCCTTTTTTTTTTCTTTGAAACCAACTTCACAATTGACTTATACAATGCTAATATCCTCAATATGAGCACCCAAACACACATGAATCAGATACTAGCTCAACAAGGTCAACCTTACCAATTTGTGGCTTGCCAAAAGTAGAGATCGAGCCTAATTACACTACAACAGATACGTCAGATTGCGACTGAAATTAGCGACCACTATCGGTCGCCCTTCCAATTTTAGCGACCAATATCAGTCGCACGCCCTTAGTCGCAGCCTGTAGTCGCTTTTAGCGACCGATAGTGGTCGCCAAAATTAGCGACCGAAAAAAAAAAAGGCGGGCGACCGAGGATGGTCGCTAATTTAGCGACTGAGAACGGTAGCTAAATTAGCGACCCAATTCAGTCGCTAATTTAGCGACCGTTTTCAGTCGCTAAATTAGCGACCGTTTTCAGTCGCTAATGTCGGTCGCTAATTTAGCGACTGACAGCGGTCGCTAAATGGTCGCCAATGAAAAAAAAGTTACAGGGGGTTAGCGACCGACAGTGGTCGCTAATTTTACATGTTCGGTCGCTAATTCTACATGTATTTGCCCATAAAATTCGGTTTTGTCCTAGCCAAATCCGTAGCTACTACTGTAAACCTGCAAGCAAAACCAAGAATCACCAGCGCACAACCCAATTGATGCGAAACATCTGATTGCATAAATAAAAAAAAGTCATCTGGATTACAAAGTACGAAATTCGGGTACTAAAGTAACAAGTATCCAACACTAAACAAGTCACTAAAAAAACAGGAGCAACTAGCTACGACACTGGAAAAGATGCTCCCGCCCCACTGCCACCTCCATAATCGGGATCTCTTGGATCCCGATCCTGTGGACGCCAACCGCTGTTACAATTAGCAAAGTAGGAAGACATCCTTTCCATCTCTTCTTTCATTCTCCTCAGCTCTTCATCTCGTTCGGCGTCCCTTCTATCCTTCTCAGCTAGTTGCATCTGAAGGTGATTGACCAAGCCAGGAACATAGGGTTGATGCTGGGACGAGGACCCTCTTCTTGCCGGCGGTTCATAAAAGAGCTCTTTAGCTGAACCGGCCCCATAGACTTCTCCTTTATGAAAACCGTCTACCAATTCATACCATAGCTGATTGTCGGAGATTTCAGGGTTCGCCTTCTTTCGTTTAAGAAATGTATCCTACAAAAAAATGAAACATTATTAATAATATATATAATAACACTTACATATAAATAAATCATTGATTATAAATCATTTTTTAAATACTTTATACAATAACACTTACATATAATTCGCGATCTCTTGCATTTACGAAGATGTACCCTTTCTTTCCCTTTTTGGCATGTGTCTCAAGGAAGAGATCTACAACCGATTGTAGCTGGCCGTTATTTTTCCTTGCCAATAAAAAAAATAATAAATTCATGAAGTGTTAGTCAGTTAATTAAAATTTAAAATTTAAAGCTAAATATATACTTAAAGATAAAAGTGATAAATTAAATCATAAAAGTAAATACTTACAGTTATCGTCACACGATCATGGAATGACTGAGACCCACCATAATGAGTAGCGCCAACCTCCGCTTCGGGATCATCTCCACCCCTCTTGTTCGCCTTGTTCCGCGCCGACTTTTGCTTGAACTCAGGACTTTCTCTGTACTTAGTGAACTCTTCATATGACTGACCTACAATCCAATAAAATAGAAACCTTTCATGAATTAATACGATTAAATTAATAAAATGTTAAGCTTTTTATTTTATTACGATTATTAATAAATTAATACCTTTCATGAACGTTGGCGGAGTCTTTCTCCTCGACACCTTATACATAATGTCCTTTAGCCTCCTTTGACCAACATCATTGAATCGATCCCAAGCCAGTCGTTCAAGCGTACTTGGCCAATAGAAAACACGCTACCAAAAAAAATAAAGGTTAGAGAAACAAATTAACCATGAATTTATAAAAAATAAATAATTAAAGTAAAGACTTATATACGTACCCGAAAGGCGTTGTACCACATCTCTTTGTCCTCGTCACTAGCGTTCCTCCAACAAGTGACGCCGTGAACCATGTTCTCTTGAATGCTATTGGTGACGCCACGAACCGTTGTTTGGTGTCTAAACCTGAAACCAAACATGAATGTTAATTAATAAGACTAGTTTGAATAAAATTAGTAAATAAATAAACAACTAGTGAATAAAAAATTACCAAAGACCCCCCGGATCAAGGATGATCCTGCCGTCAGTATGGCGGGGTACACGGACCTCCTCCTCCTCCTCACTGTCAGTCGACACACGGACCTCCTCCTCCTGTGATCGGGCCGAGCTACTGTCCCCGCCACTACCACTAAAACCGCCCCGTTGCCTGGCTCCTCCACGAGCCATGTGAACCTATAATTGCAGGAAAAATGTTAACATACATATATATAACATAATAAATAATGCAGGACCTAAATAAATATATAGGATGAAAACCGCATACTACTTTTACTCATCATCATCATCATCGTTGTCATCCTCTTCTTCTTCTTCTACCTCCTCCTCCTCGTCATCATCCTCTTCCTCCTCTTCTAACTCTTCATCATTATTATCTTGTAACTGATCTTGCCCCTCCATTTCATCATCTTCTAACTCCTCTCCCGATTCTATCTCATTTCCTTAAATGACTTCTTGATCTATTGGGGACAGAATGGACTCTGATACAACTTCTTCTTGGAAAAAGGATGTGTCGACTTCTGATCGCGCCTTTGTTTTAATTACCGCACACCAATTCTTTTGTTGTCTATCTTTACTTGTGCTAGGCGACGATGCATAATAAATTTGCTGAGCTTGTTGTGCAAGTATAAAGGGATCATATTTAGAATAGGTTCGAGTGTGATTCACTTCTACAAGCTTGTAGCGATCATGGATTCTCGTTCCAGCTACAGAATTATCTCTCCATTGAATCTTGAATAAGACAGCTTTGTAACCCCGTTCACGCCCATTATAGCACAACTCAAAGATATCCTCTAATATCCCATAGTAGTCGTTGCCATCAAGAGAAGATATAGTAACGCCATAGTTGCATTTAGCCTTACTTTTCCCGTAGTCGAATGTGTGAAACTTAAACCCATTAACTAAATAATGCTTCCACGTGACAACCTTTCGAGAAGGACCCAAAGCCAAGGTTCTAACCACATCATCTTGGATATTTAGCTTAACTACATGCTTTCGAAACCAACCTGGAAACTGATCCTCGTGTTTACTCCAAACATCCTCTCTTTTAACATTAGGGTGATCAATCATGAAATCTGTCACAAATTTTGCTTCATATGGCTCCAAAACCTCACAATTAGATAGGACATAAAGATGAGCACGATTATACTCCTTGTCATCCAGAAATCTTGTTCCCCCAGCAGAAGAACACCCTTCATCATCTTGCACATGAAAACACTTAGGTATACTTGTATCTAACTCATCCGCTTCTTCAATGTTCAAGTCTTTTGCTTTGGTGTCAATATGTTTTTCAAAGTAAAAAGAGCAAAAATTGGCAATTTCTTCCGTTAGATATGCATTGCAAATAGAACCTTCCACACGAGCTTTATTACCAATTTTCTTTTTCACATGATTAAGAAACCTTTCGAAAGGATACATCCACCTATACTGAACGGGTCCACCAACTTTAGCTTCATATGGCAAATGAATGGGTAGATGCTCCATCGAATTGAAAAAAGAAGGCGGAAATATCATCTCAAGTTTACACAAAATTTCTGGAATTTGGTCTTCCAAACGAATCATGTCATCAACTGATATCGTGGAGGAACACAAGTCTCTGAAAAATTGACTAATTTCTGTAACTGCATTCCAAACGGCGGTCGGGAGTAAATTTTTCAAAGCCACTGGTAACAAGCGCTCCATGAAAACATGACAATCATGACTTTTCAACCCTCTTAACTTCAATTCCTTTAAATCAACACAACGGCTGAAATCTGAGGCATAGCCATCGGGAAACTTCAAGTCTTTTACCCAATCGCACAATACCTTTCTTTGAGCTTTGTCAAGGGTAAATGGTGCTTTTGGCATTGACCCATCCCTACGAATGTGAAGTTTAGGACGATCACAAAATTTTTTCAATTCTATTCTTGAGCCAATATTGTCACGTGTCTTTCCTTTAACATCCATAATCGTATGAATAAGTAGCTCAAAGAAATTCTTCTCTATGTGCATCACATCCAAATTGTGTCTGATCAACTTTGTTTTCCAATAGGGTAGGTCCCAAAAAATACTTCTTTTAAACCAACCACTCTTTTTCTTTTTTAGCTCTCTAAATTCTTCTTCGGTCCCATCGTTGGTAGATGGCAATTCACGTATAGCCTCCCAAACTGCATCACCTGGGAGTCTATCCGGAGCATCCTCAAGCACCTCCTTTCCTTTTAAGAAGGCTTTTTTGTTCTTTCTATGGACATGTCCATCCGGTAAGAAGCATCTATGGCAATCAAACCAACTAATCTTTTTAGAATTAGGGAGGTAAAATGCTTTGCTATTATCCATGCAATAAGGGCATGTCATTCGCCCCGCTGTTGCCCAGCCTGATAGCATACCGTACGCGGGGAAATCACTTACAGTCCACAGCAATGAAGCTCTTAGTTGGAAGTTTTGCTTCTTGGACACATCAAATGTTTCGACACCGACTTCCCACAGATGCTTCAGTTCTTCCACCAACGGTTGTAAATAGACATCCAAGTTATTTTTTGGGTTGTGAGGACCGGGAATAAGTAGTGAGAGGAAAATAAATTGTCTTTTGGAACATAGCCAAGGAGGTAAGTTGTACGGTGTAAGCATTACAGGCCAACACGAGTACGGTCTACCAAATTGACCAAACGGGTCAAACCCATCCGTACACAAGCCAAGTCTCACATTGCGAGGTTCCTCGGCAAAATCAGGATACAAACTATCAAAACGCTTCCACTCCTCTCCGTCACTCGGGTGACACATCTTTCCTGGTGTACGGGGGTTTTCTTTGTGCCATCTCATTTGGTTGGCAATATTTTTCGTGGCATATAACCTTTGAAGTCTTGGAGCTAGGGGAAGATAAATTAATGGGTGTAATGATATTGGTTTCTTTGTTTTTCCACTCTTCTTACCCTTTTTCCCTTCAAGATAATATTTCCCTCACTTGTCTCATATCTATCCCTTTGACATTTCTTACATTTAGTTAGCAACGCATCATCTTTCCAAAAAAGCATACATCCTCCAGGACATGCATCAATCTTTTCATGTTGAAGCTGAAGACCTTTGACCACTTTTTTGGTATTGTAAAAATTACGGGTCATAATGTTATTATCGGGTATAACATCTTCAATTAAAGTAGCAATACTGTCAACCGCTTTAAACGGCATATTGTACTCACATTTTAACGTTACTATCCTCGATGCAACTTGCAACAATGACATTCTGCTCCCCTCATATAAAGTTTTCTCGGAATCCCTTAGCATATCAAAAAAGGCTTTGGCTTTTGGGTTTGGATCTTCTTCCTCGGTTATGGGTACAGGATCGGTATTAGTGAAAACATTCGACTCAAAGGCATCAAGTACCATTTCTCTATACGGGTTCTCATTTGATTGGATTTGAGGGTGTTCGGGATCAGAAGAGTATTTTTCCCCGTGTGATATCCAGTTGTAATAGTTTGGAAAAAACCCATTAGTAATAAGATGTTCTTCTACTTCTACCTCAAGTAAATATTTTAAGTTTTTACATTTAGTACAAGGACACCTAAGTTTGTGTTTTTCGAAATCATATGATTCTGAATATCTAGCAAATTCAATAAACCCACGAACTCCCTTTACAAATCTAGCATTAGGACGTTTCTTCTTATCTACTCTTTCTTCGTATCCAGCTACGTTCAAATCTCTTCATTTTAATCTAGATAATATATAATAATTAAAACAAACACACAACAATAATTTCAATAATATTTCGACAAATAATAAGTTCAAGCTAAGAATTAAAGTCAATATGTACTTCAAGATTTCAATTGGGTCCTTATCACTCCAACCTAAACCCATCAATGTATATTTCAAGTCAATAGCAAATACATAATTGTGAATTTATTAGTGAGGAAAAAAATTTGGCAGCAATTCCCCTCAATTCTTCAAATACACAATGTGAAATAAATTTGTATTTATTTCACATATGTATTCGAAGAACATAAAGAAATTGTTACCAAACTCTTTCCCCACTAATAAATTCACAAGTATGTACTTACTACCTAAGTGACTTGAAATATACAAAGACAGTCCCAAAATGGGGACTATTCATGAATTTCTCCTAACGAGTAATTCATGAACGGGTACTAGGTCAATAGTCATTCAATTCTTCCACGGAAAATATTCACAATAACTTACAATAACATACAAACATAATTAACATCACAATTTTTTTTTCGAAATCTAATTACTAACTATACTCATCATCCAATTTTCCCCGATTTCTAACCCTAATCACAATAACACCCAATTTTTTTCCAATTAACTAACTAAAAACATCCTAAAAACATAGTAATAATCTAATTACTAACTAAAATCATCATCCAATTTTCCCCAATTTCTAACCCTAATCATAATAACACCCAATTTTTTTTAATTCAATAACTAAAAACATCCTAAAAACATCCTAATAATCTAATTACTAACTAAAATCATAATCCAATTTTCCCCAATTTTCCCCAATTCTTAACCCTAATCACAATAACACCCAATTTTTTTTCAATTAACTAACTAAAAACATCCTAAAAAGCATCCTAATAATCTAATTACTAACTACAAGCATCCTAATACTCTAATTACTAACTAAAAGCATCCTAATAATCTAATTACTAACTAAAACCATCCTAATTATCTAATTACTTGTTTGAATTACAATAATACAATAAAAAGATTCAATACATAAATAAAGTTAGTAAATCAACACAAACCTGAAAAAGGAGTATAATGTAGGTGAATGGCGGTGGTGGGTGGTCCGGTGGCGTTGCGGTGGTCCGGTATAGTCTCTATCGGTCGACGGGTAAGGAGGGGTTTGGGGTTTTTTTTCTTTTGAAACTTATTTAGAAGAGGGGAATGACGGGTTGAAGAGGCGGAAAAAAAATATAACAGGGGGTTAGCGACCGATTTCGGTCGCCAATTCGGTCGCCAAATTTAGCGACTGAAATCGGTCGCTAAATTCGGTCGCCAAATTTAGCGACTGATTTCGGTCGCTAATTTAGCGACTGAAAACGGTCGCTAAACTGGCGCAATGGTACTTTTTGGATTCCCGCGGATTTTTTTGGATAACATTGGGATAGGGTTTTGGTCGCTAAATTTAGCGACCGACAGCGGTCGCCCGTTTTTTTTTTCCGGTCGCTAATTAGCGACTACCGTTGCGGTGGCAGGTGTAGTCGCTATCTGGGGTAATTCTTGTAGTGTTAGTCCAATTTTCATCTTTCACCTACTATGTCAATAAATCCCAAGAATGCACTTATCCTATAAATAATACAGTAATGAATTATTAAAATCTACCTATCATAAGGATATATAAGAAAAAATTTGTAAAAGACCATGACCAAGGGTAGGAAAGCAAACCAATTGAAAGTCAAAATAAGATTAAAATTTGATAATTTTTCAAAATTTATTCAAAAATATAAATAAACTAACTAAAATGCAATATAAAAACAAACTAAAATGTAAAGTATTCCCTCACCCAAGCTAAAAATGACATTGTCCTCAATTTGCCTATGTAAGCTTCCAATCAAATCATAAAAATTGGTCAAATCACATATTCCAACAAAAAATCATTTTAATGAGCAAAGGGAGAAATACAAATGCAAAAATAAGAAAACTTATTAGACTAATAGCTTACCCCAAGCTATTATAAACAAGGGGATAGAGTGTGGTTAGAAAAAGATTTCCTAAATGCTAAAAATTCATATTCTTGTCCATAAAAATAAAAGGAGAAATTTGATGCTTTTACTTCAAAAAACATTTCTAAAACGTTAAGCTTAAAAATCAAAAATCAAAAACTCATTTTTGTGTAGTGAGAGCAAGCATGCTTTTAATAATTTGTATTTTGTCTCCGTCTTTCAAACTGCTTGTAAAAGTTCTAATTAGTTTTCTATTTGGAAATCAATTGGTCTTGTTTTAGACGATTTAAATAACACGGATTAAATGTTGCTATTTATTAAAATAATGTAACTATTTTTACTGACCAAATGTTATAACTAAAATTGTAACTTTTAATCTTGAAAATAATGGTAACATCCCCTATCTATAAAAGGAAGGTCTTTTCTAGGTTTGTGATTGGCTGGAACTTTTACTTTTTAATTTTTTTTTTACACATTAACCAACCCCACTCTCTCCACTTACTCTCTCCCCAATTAATTATCCTCTCTCCTCATTTCTTATTATTTTTCATATACATATTCATATGTTAAAAAGCTTATGATAAAAAAAAATTAATCACATCCAACATTACAATAAAAGAAAATTTTAAAAAAATCGGAAATCTATATAGGGGACAACAAATTTTAATAAAAAAAAAAATTACAATTCTGGAAAATTAACCTCTTGGATACCTTGACAATTAAAATTAAATTAGAATTTTTGTATGAACGGTCTCATACTCTCATACCATAAGACGATCAACATATATAAACGAAAAATCGTTTATTAGCACTGATGGAACAACTTTTTATATGAGACCGTATTACTCTATAATTTGTGACAATTAAAATGTATAAAAGCAAATTTATATACTATATAAACATATACATTAAATTTAACACGAGGCCCAAATTTTAAGATTTTGATTAAAAATAAATCCTAAAAATATCTATATTTCCAAAAATATGAAAAAAAGGTCACTATTTAATCAAAAGTGGTCACTACGTATCAAAATGTGATCATTTTCCTACTGGTCGCATGTGCGACCGTCGTAAAGTAGAATTTTGCGAAATGGTAAATTAAGGCTACATAAAATAATACGAGTAATAATTATTATTAGGTGATATTGTCGACTCATGCATCTATATCGATCCATGTTTTTATGGTTGTCTATTAGCCCAAAATATATATTTTTACAAGCTCGGAAATAGTTAGGGTCAACAAAAATATACATTGCCGTTTTATTATATACGGTTTTAGATTAAATCCCTTATCAATAAAAGGAACAACTTTTCCTGCTTTTTCATTGGTTGCTTAACATTTAGGAAATTAAAAACCTTCTTTCTCGCCATGTCCCACCACTCACACAAGGAGCTTTAATTTTTCTTCATTTTACTTTTCTCCATTTAACGTTCTAAAGTTACAAATAATTTTTATCGCCATAATAAAAAAAAAACAACTTTACTCCAAATTCGAGAATAAAAAAATCACTAAAATTCTACCCAGAAACATAAAATTCAACAATATTAAAAAAAGTTGGACAATTAGAAGTAATTAACAAATATTTAGAGGTATGAAAAACGAAAAAAACGAAAAAAATTATACAAAGGGTTTAAAATTAACAAACATACGTATATCTAAAAAAATGAAAAAAATACACGAGAAGATAAAAATTAACAAAAAAACGTAAATTAAAAAATGAAGAAACGTAGATCAAAGATTTTTGAATAAGATCAAATAAACCCAACCCATAAAATAAAAAAAATGAAAAAAATACACGAGGAGATAAAAATTAACAAAAAAACGTAGATTAAAAAATGAAAGAAACGTAGATCAATTTTTTTGAATAAGATCAAATAAACCCAACCCATTAAATTAACAAAAAAATATAAATTTACGATTTTTAAGAAAATATAACAACCTTCGAGAATTAGTCAATTAAAACTACGTTAACATCGAGTAAAAAGATGGTCTTAATAACAACACATTATTATTTTCTTTATAAAATCATCCACAAATTTTAAGAGACTGTTATTAAAAATATTTCTATCATTTTACTTTCATTTAGAGAGTAAGTTGTTTAAAGGGTAAAATATAGAAATACAATACAATTTCTTTATCTATTTTATATGGTTCAAATTTATTTCATAATGTCATGATTATTTATTTCAATTTATATAATCATTAAAAAAAATTAATTATACCAGTAAATCAATTATTTGGAGTCAAAATCATCCCCGAATTCATAATTTATATATTTCTCATTTAAGTTTATATTAAATTATATTTGTACTACTTTTTTAATATATTTACGAAATTTTTAGAAATAGACCCGTACATTTTTTGTACGAGCATAAAACTAGTTTTATCAAAAAGTAGTAACATTTTACCCATCTTATTTCGGACGGAAAAAGCTTGTCGAAATAAGAATTTGCCTTTGAAAATTAGTTAGTATTGGAATAAATGATTTGTGTATCAGTGTAGCTAGGGGTGTTCATTTATTTGTCAGATTAAAGATCTCACCGGATTGGATCATTTGGTCCGAATCACACTAGATTTTATTTTATTTGGTTTAATTCACGGTTCACTTATTTATTTTACTTTGGTTTTCGATCCGAACTTGGACCAAATCGAATAGATTGAGACCGAATTATTTTTTTTAAAAAAAATATCTTGAAAATTATAATATTATTTTCTACTTTATTTACACGTATTTATAAGATGTGTAATTATATAATTAAATTTAGAAAGAACATAATGATACTTATTTTAATCTTATGAACTTGTTAAGTTATAATTTTACATTAGCCCGAACCAGACCAATATTAATACATTTCAGTTATTAATCCATCTTTTAATTTTTATTTGATCTTCGCTCTAAAAAGTTTTTCTAAATCTAATCTCCAATAAACACCCGTGGTAGTGTAGGTGGAACAACAAACATCAAAATAGTGGGGAGGAGTCGTCAACCCAACCCAACGACACTGTTTAAAAGTTATTTCATTGTTGGTAAGGTATGAGACTTATTAATTAAGCACCAACAAAAAGTTAATTAAGGATTTGCTGTTTTTTTTTATTTGTTTATAAGAAGGTTCCTACTCCCTCGGTCCCTCCATCATTAATACATATAACGTTTTGGCAATTATTAATTAGAACTAAGAAGCTATCATATAATGAGAATGGATGTGAAATGAATTAGTCCATAATTACAGATAAATTATAAGAATTATGGACCTAATACGATAATATATATGGACAAATTATTTATTAGATAATAATTGTATTTATGTGCTATCTATTAAGTTAAGCCCAAATATAAAGTGATTCACTACGGTATACTATAAATATGAGTTTATTTACGTCTTAAAAGGTATGGGTCTGACTATTATCTAAGTGTGGATACCCATTAGGTTTCTAATGCATGATGAACGCATTAGACTAAGGAGACTATATATAGTCACCTAAGGTTATGGTCCCTAGTAGCACATAATAACCTAATCTCCCCGCATCCCATCAGTAGAGAGATCCTGTCGGTATGTGTGTCTACTAGAAGACCTAATCCGTAGACCGTCCCTCAAACAGTTCATCCCACCCTTTTGTCATGTAATCAGGTACGCTTCCGCATCTAGTATTTACCGAATAATTTAGTGCTTCCGCATCTAGTATTTACCGAATAATTTAGTATGAAGTTTATGGCTATTAATCGGATGAACAAATCTAACAAGTGGTATCATCGCCACCTTCATAACTTGTTAGATTTATTCATCCGATTAATAGCCATAAACTTCATACTAAATTATTCGGTAAATACTAGATGCGGAAGCGTACCTGATTACATGACAAAAGGGTGGGATGAACTGTTTGAGGGACGGTCTACGGATTAGGTCTTCTAGTAGACACACATACCGACAGGATCTCTCTACTGATGGGATGCGGGGAGATTAGGTTATTATGTGCTACTAGGGACCATAACCTAGGTGACTTACTATATATAGTCTCCTTTGTCTAATGCGTTTATCATGCATTAGAAACCTAATGGGTATCCACACTTAGATAATAGTCAGGCCCATACCTTTTAAGACGTAAATAAACCCATATTTAATATACGGAATTACTTTTTCACATACGGATTTTACTCTTTCACATACATTTTTCCATTAGGTTTCCAAATTATACCCTTTTAGTGTTTTACCTAAATTGAATCAAACTAACCTTTCTTCCTAAAACCAAACCTAATCGCTTCAAAGAATTTAACAACGGATCTATTCTCCAAATAATGTTGTAATTAACATGTTTTTTTTCAATTATTAATATAATTTATTTGGTTTTATTTATAATCAAAGTTTTTTGGTTTGTTAAAAATTGAAAATTGATTTTGTGAAATTATGGCCAAACGGAAAGTGCGTAAATTAAATTCTTTGATTATTCAATCAAAAGATCCACAAAATTGGAGATTGACCCACGTTCCAGAATGGAAAGAATTGGAAGAAACAGGTATGATTGGATTGATGTTATGTGAAGGTCGATATTGGAGCAAAATCCAATCCATGCAATACCCAACAAAATCAAAATTTGTTAATCTTGAGGCCAGGAACAAGGGATTGAATATAACAGGAAAGGAGGAAATTAACAGGAAATTGCAGGGGGGAGGGGGACGAGAGAGTGTGTCGTGCGAGGGTATCACGTTGGTGTGCCGTTCATGGTAGCGTTGTAGGTGGTGGCTGGGAATCTGGAATGTGGTTGTCCGACGGGTGGTGCGCTGGTGGATTGGATATGGTTCTGCGAGGTTTGAGAGTAAGACTTGTATGATCGGTGGTGGTGAAATGATTGAGGGAACCAGGGTTGATCGACCGACGATTAGGTGATAGTGGGCGGCTGGTGGTGGGCAGATGGGAAGGCGGTGGTGGGCTGGTGGGAAGTTGTTTTTTTTGTTTTGTTTGACGGAGTATATTGATACTGGAGGTTAGGGGAAAAAATCACCCATAATCAATTGAAGGAGAATTTTAAAAAATGACAAGGGCAAAATCGTAAAAGTTGTATGTGAAAGAGTAAAATTCGTATGTGAAAAAGCACGACCCTTAATATATCGTAGTGGATCACTTTATATTTGGGCTTAGCTTAATAGATAGCGCATAAATACAATTATTATCTAATAAATAATTTGTCCACATATATTATCGTATTAGGCCCATAATTCTTACAATCTCTCCCACTTAGGCCAAATACATTCATATATGTGTAACACCTGATAATTGTACTTACAATAACCTTATGAGCTCAAAATGCTATCACCATCTAACAAACCACTGAAGGTCCTAATTCATATAGGTGGATCGATGCCTTAAAGAAATTTAGTTATTTTATGGACGATGATATTTGGACATTGTTCAATTACCTAAAGTTATATATGAAATATATTGGTTTCAAATATTTATTTGTTACCAATAAGGTTCAAAAGGTAATGCGACAATGAATTTCATTTTGACGATCTTGACTATAAGGACATTTTTGGTATATTTATTTTTCGGTTATATTGGATGAATGTTCAGATTTGTTTCTCAATTATGACATTGGTGAAACTATTCAGTGCAAAAAAGCTATAGCTTTGATTCAATAGATTCAAAGTAATGTTTTGCAAATTGAGGTAATTCATCCAATAAAGTTTTAAGTAAGGTTTACCGTCATAAAGACTACAAATCTACATTATTGCTATCATCTTATTTGTTATTAGATGAATGTTGTAGATGATTGTAGATACTCGGGTTTTAGTGGGAGTATAAAAATATTCCGGTTTTATATCCTTTCAGTAAAGGAGACAAATTAGTCTCAAATGTCCTAAAAGAAATATTTATTCGGAAAATACAGTAATGGTTAATTCATATATTTCAGAAAATATTTTGTGTGTTTAAGCATTACGATATATATTTAGTTTGTATGTGTTCAGATATTGCGTACATTCTAAAGTTTATTTGACAGATATTAAGGTGATATAGATTAGGATCTTGGATCCACTAAGGGCGGCCAGATATATTGTTTGTCATTTATATTTGGAACAAAACATTATTCATAAGAGATCGATTCATTCTGAGATCATTCGCTATTTTGACTCCTAGTTGATTATGAACATTAGTTTTAAGGCTGCAAATTCGATATGGTATTAAAAGACCACTTAAGTTATCTCGTGACAAATGTGATAGTTATTATAATTTCAAATTAACAATACAAGTGATGTATTGTTTAAAAAACAATTCAGAGTGAAAAGGTGTCAATTATACATGTTGATACAAACTCCATTTTGCGGATCCGCTTATTAAGTCATTACCACCCACGATGTTTCTTGAGCTCATTGCTCAAATGGGTGTTTCGATTTTAAAAAAAATTCAGTTTAAGTGGGAGTTTTTCATGTCAAACACATTAAAGTTTACGGTTATTAAGTTCTGCAGAAATAAAGCTTTTGGTTTACGGTTTCAGTCTGTTTTATTTGGTTGATCTCACTAAGGTGGACCAGTTGAAAATATGCATATTTGGATCACATTCGGATGCTATTTTCATGCTGCACTCCCATGCTCGATTCATGTTGTTGGTTATATTGTCATATGTGACCATTGTGGGTCTTGCTACGACAAATTGTAGCAAAGGACGCTTTGATCCTATGTTGGTATGATTGATGGACCGAATTGCTTAAAACGATTAGATTGTGATAGCATTTTTGAGCTCATAAGGTTATTGTAAGTACAATTATCAGGTGAGAGTACATTTATGAATGTATTTGGCCCAAGTGGGAGATTGTAAGAATTATGAGCCTAATACGATAATATATGTGGACAAATTCTTTATTAGATAATAATTGTATTTATGCGCTATCTATTAAGTTAAGCTCAAATATAAAGTGATCCACTACGATATATTAAATATTGGTTTATTTACGGTTTAAAAGGTATGGGCCTGACTATTATCTATGTGTGAATACTCATTAGGTTTCTAATGTATGATGGAGCATTAGACCATGGAGACTATAAAATAGTCACCTAGGGTTATGGTCCCTAGTAGCACATAATAACCTAATCTCCCCGCATCCCATCAGTAGAGAGGTCATGTCGGTATGTGTATCTACTAGAAGACCTAATCCGTAGACCGTCCCTCAGACAGTTCATCCCACCCTTTGGTCATGTAATTAGGTACGCTTCCGCATCTAGTATTTACCGAATAATTTAGTATGAAATTTATGACTATTAATCGGATGAATAAATCTAACACAAATCATTATTTTAGCCTATACAAATGATAGGGTTTATATAAAGAAAACACAAATACTCCATTTTAAATAATCATTTCTTATCATGAAATGGTCGCATAGAGCTACTTTTTTGGTGACGAGGGGTTTAATGCTCCGAGCCCATACATTCTCGCACCAACACATGTACCATGTAAACCACCCTTTCGGGGGCTGCAGTGGCCAAATGGTCACATATAACTATCTTGTTTAAAGATTATAGATGAAAATTGTGGTGTTAAGCAAGAGGCAGTTTAAAGGAAAAAAACGTCAAGTACAAACCTGCGCATTTGATTCTGTTTTCCATGGATTAGATATTCTTTAGTGTAAGATTGTTTTGTCTTTTATAATAATATCAATAATAATAACAATAACAATCCAGTTGTGGTGGCCATTGCTTTGTTTGGTTGTATCTCTAGATATTTTTCAAAATCACTCTTCTCTATTCTCATCTCATTTACGAAAAAGAGGAATGATTGTGTGTTTATAAGGCAAATAAATGATTACATAAGCGGATGGCTTATAAATGATCTGTTTTTCCACTTATACAAATTTAACAAATGAAGCATTTGACTTTGGTTTAAAATTGAGTAAAATTAGGTCAATGTCATTTGGGTTAATTAACCTTTAGATGAAGGCTATGCTCCTAAATCTTACACGGAGGTCTTAGAGGCCGATCCGAGCCATGCACGATTCGTTCAATGTGTTCAAAGTTAAAGCCTGACAATGCAAAGGCGTGCAAACATATGTAGTTTGTTGTCCCACATCGGTGGGCAACAACTACAATATGTTGTTTGTTTATCTTCTCTTTATTGTATGGTTAAGAAAATGGACTAAAGAGCTTTTGTTGTGAGCCTTGGGCCTGTGGGTTTGGTTCCGTGCACGCGCCAGCTTGGCCCGGGCTCGGGTGTGCACATTCAGTGAGTGTATATGTTTTGAGGTGAATTGTAGTAACACTCAGTCAAAGGCAACAATTAAGGGGCCTGTTTATGCTCCCGTTTTTTCTTCTTTGACTGCCTTTTTTTTGGAGCAGTTTTGGCTCCCATGTTGCTCTAGTTTCGCTATAAATAGAGCAGCTCAACTCAATCAGAAACAAAACAACATCACAACTCTCTTCCTCTCTTTCTCTCATTTCTTCTCTCTCTCTGTAATTTTTGGGTAAAGATATATAAGAAAAATATGTTCCAATGCTCTCAGTCTCGAGTGAACGCGTCTGAGTGCAATAGTGTCAAATCTTGGGGAATTACGATGGTCATCTGCTGATCGCCACCACAGTTGTACCAGAAATAATTTTCAACGCAGTGGCTCCGTTACAACATCATTACGAATCTAGTTATCTCTTTTTTGATATTTTTACATTGTTACTTCCGCTTTCTCGAACAACAATTAATAGCCCACTTATTTATAAGCCAGTCCCTTACTAGTATTCTACCAATGTGGGACAATACCCATAGCACACATATAGGAAGGGACCTTAACACAATGCATGAAGAATTTGTGAAGGAACATTTTTGCTTTGGTTGTGCTAATATGTTGCATTTTGAGCTTGTTCGAATTCAAGCTATTCCAAATGATCTGAAATGGATTCCAGCTTATCCGGGACCTGAAGAAAATGGATCCTAGCAAAGGATTTGAGGGAATGCATACCCTTGGGTTTGTCAGGAAGCCACTTGGAGAGTTGAAGAGTTAAAAAACCTTCTTAAGGGGGATGGTGTCACCAAGAGTCAGAAAAATAAACACGCTACGACGTTGGCGGCAAATGGCGGGGCCAAAGTCGAAATGTAGTTAATGCAACAAGAAATTACAGTTGATGTTAGGGTCCAGAACAGGAAGTCGTTAAGAAAAATGAGGTTGATATCAACGTTGAAACCTGCTTAAATGCAATTGATAAGCAAAACGATCAAGTGATGAGTTATGATAAGGAAAATGGGGATTTGGAGGAATTCACAGATTTTGAATTAGATATATTGGTGATTGATGACGATCTACATCCTATTAAGTTTGGTTCACAATATCTGGGTATAATGGAACGCATGCTGGTAACCATGCTGCCCAAATAGTTTAGTGTAAAAGGTTCATCGTTCGTGAGTCTAGAGTTGTCGGGATCAGTTATTCCTAGTTGTTTGATTACAAGGAATTTCATTTGTAATGATGCTCTAGACAGAGATTTTGATAACCTAGAGGTAAATCGGATTATTAAAGCCTTATTGGTTAGCAAAGGCGGTGTGCATAATGACCATTGTAAGCCTTTATACATCAAAGTCAAATCAAAAAGTTGGGTAGGTAGAAAAGTTTTCATTGACAATAGGGCTACCACCAATATTGTTCCAATCGTTGTTCCCAACTGGTTGGAAAAACTGAAAAGGATATAATCGATAAGTGTTGTCGTCACGCTTATCAAACAATGTTGTACTCAACAAACTAGCAAGTAGTAAGTAGAGGTCAGATCCCAAGGGATAGTTTATCAAAAGGTTATCAAATGCAAGAAACTATTTTTTTTGTTAAGATTTGGGTTTGAGATGTAAACTAAATTACTACAACGAAAATCAAATAACAAAGCAAGTATAAAGAGGGGTAAGAAAATAATTAGTTGTAACACCCCTCTAATTGTCGTATGGGTAACTCGGTCGAATTGGTTGAACTCGGTCGAGTTGACCCAAAGTCTTATAGTTGCTGAGTTGTGACCCAACTCGGTCGAGATCCTCGTAGTCGGTTGAGTTAGTCAAACTCGGTCGAGTTGATGTAACTCGGTTGAGTTGGTTAGTGACTCGGCTAAGTCAGCTTTCCCGTAATCAGCGTCGCGGTAACTTATATAAGAAACGTCGAGAGTTAAAATTTGTAACACCCTCATAATCCAGGGCCTTTAGAAAGGACAATCAAACCATGAAAGTGCTACCATCTCAGTTTCATGAGGCATAATATCAAGATAAACAAACTGCAAGCAACCTTTATTAATTATGATAAGGAATAAGGTTTAAATATGAAAGTGTCTGAATACAACAACCAAAAAGAAACGTCTGGGAAAGCTAAACAAAATATGACACTGCTACAAAACTTAGTAGATTCACATCCTTCCCCAAGCAATCAGACTTCAATATCGTCGCACCTGGGACTCTGCTCATCATTATATGGATCATCACAGTAAAACAACCACAAGCGTCAGAAACTGCTGCAATAGACGGTAACAATACAATAACTTAAACCACAATCTGATAATCACAATCAACTGATATCACTGTCACAACAATACAGGTGGCGGCCTCAAGCCCCACATCAATCCCCCACTTGCTCGCGGCAAGGGGTACCTAGATCCTTAATGTGCACATCCTCTCCGTGGTGGGTCCCACGAAGAGCAATCGTAAGAGTGAGAGTCGTTTCCCGCAACGGTCCCACACATATGTTCCCAATACAATCTCAATCAACAACATAGTGATATCAGAATACAACAGCCATAATACCGTCACAATCAAATTACACATATCTGAGTAGGGAAACCCTACCTCAAAGCAATAACAAGAAAGATGCAAATCCAAGATTGTCCTACCAACGCTCCTCTACGAATCCTCCTCCTACGAAATATATATACATATATTTTACTCATTAACCATAGCCAAACTACGATAACTATACAATAAGATGACACTTACTTGATAACCACGGACTAGGCTAGATGATCGGCGCTTTTAGACTCTTGCTAAAGACCTTTGAAGGAGTTTGAAAGGGGTGAAAGAGGATTAGGGTTTCTGATTTCTTGTAACAGCCCATATTTTCGTAAAATCTAATTTAATCGTTTTTAAGTATTTTACGTAATAAAATAATATTTTAATAATTTAATTCGGAAATCTTTATGAAATAAATAAGATCCGTCTTAAGAACCTCCAGTTCTTAAAACGAATACAACTTGGCATAGTTTAAATATCCGACTCAAGTATTCATTTCCATATCCGTTCCAAATATCCGAACCCGTTTCATTTATTCGGAAAGGACAACTCTCATGTCCTCTTATAAACCCTTATGTCGACATAATAACCCCCTTCATCCTCAACATCTCATTTTCCACTGTAAAACAAACTTATCACAAAACCTCCATTTTTATCTCCTTCTTTTGCAAAGATCTTCATCATCCGTTCATCGAATCGCAAAAGTAAGAGCATTTTCGGAATCCTTGTTCGATTTCCTAATCATCCATCACTTTCGTTTTTCATTTTATCGACTTCAATAAAACGGCCTGTTTTCCCTAATTTCGTTTTAGGAGCTTAAAACCCGTTTTCTATGTTGTAGGCGTGGGCTTGGACGATCCCGACGTGGACTCTTACGTGGTTGAGGAGGATCATCTGCCGGAATAAGCTTAAAGGTGACGATAATGAGAAACTCGGCCTTTTATGTGTATATTAGCATATTTGATGTGAATCTTGTTTGGTTTCTGATTTTGTTGTTATATATTGATTCAAGGATTTAGTAACATGTTTAGGATGAGATTGTTGTGAAGGATTCATGCTTAAACTTGTTGTTAAGTATTCTTAAGCATCTTTTCAGTTTTTATCATTTTGCGACGGATACATGTATAAATCGTTTGAGGATTGTTATGGGACTTGTTTTCTGGTAGATTGATAGTATTGAATGATTTATGTTAGTGGGTAAACACAATTTGTAGTGCTATCGAAGTTTAGAAGTCGAATTGTGAAGTTTGTGTAAGATTGGAAAAATCACGAATTGGTTACAGGCTCTCTGAGCCGGTCGACCGACCGGCCGCCGGTCGACCGGCTGGGAGAGCATTTAGGTGTTTTCTCGCGTTTTTGGAAAAATTGGCTTAGGACTGCCAGCCGGCCGACCGGCCGCCTGCCGACCGGCTGGTAGTCATTTTGCCTTGTGTTGTTTGCGAAGAACTTATATAGGATGGGAGCCCAGCCGGCAGACCGGCCGCCTGCCAGCCGGCTGGGAGTGCATTTGGGGATTTTGGATACGTTATTTGTGTAGGCTTTGGGAAAGGTCTTCCCAGCCGGCCGACCGGCTGCCTGCCGACCGGCTGGGAACCCTTTTTCTTGTGTTCTCGGTTTTAAAGAAAAGTGAAGGCTGAGAGGTCACCAGCCGGCCGACCGGCTGCCTGCCGACCGGCTGGGGACCCCTGTAGGCTATTTTGAGGATTTTGTAAATTGAGTGTAACTTTCAAACGGTTAATCGGTTTTACTTGAAACTCGTTTTGTGTACCTTTGACATGCATTTGAGGTCCCCGGAGGATGGGCAACATTATATTGGGTTCGGGAATATAGTGAGGATAGAGACCCCCCGGTCGGGCAACCGAAAGGGAAACCGGCTCTCCCTCATCTTAGTTCTCGAGGTCAATTAAGTGTTGATTAGAAGTTAAAGGTAGAACTATAGAGTAGTTCATAGACTTGAATGATATTGTTTTGATGCGTATTAAGTTATGCCTTAAGCTGGCCTCTGAACTTAATACGTGAACTGTTTGTCGTGTATGGGAACATGCGTTGAGTTTTCGCCTCTGAGTTCCATACATGTCTGTTTGTCGTGTCTGGGACATGCGTTGAGTTTTCGCCTCTGAGTCCAGACATGTATGTGTGATCGCGTCAGGACATGCCTTAAGCTGGCCTCTGAGTCTGACGAGTAGAGCAACTGCACGACGGGGCGGTCAGGTTGTCATACCTTACCCGGAGTGCAGGTGTTTGGTGCTAGAACATGCGTTGAGTTTTCGCCTCTGAGTCTAGTATGTTGTGATGTGGTAGGGGTCCATGCGTTGAGTTTTCGCCTCTGAGTTCCTTACTTGTGATAGTGAATTGAATGTTAGTCCATGCGTTGAGTTTTCGCCTCTGAGTCTAATGTTCAGTGATAGCCGGTCCATGCGTTGAGTTTTCGCCTCTGAGTCCTTGCTTGATAATGTGAACTTGGTATTTGGGTTATGCGTTAAGATGTCGCCTCTGAACCTTTATACTTGCTGAATTATTTAGTGCTAGGTTATGCGTTAAGATGTCGCCTCTGAACCTTTGTACTTGCTGTTTTGTATCTGCTTGCCTTGATGATGGTACAGTGTCAGATATGCATAGTATGTCATTGTTGTTATATGAGTCGTGGTTAAATCATCCAAGGCATTGGATGACTCTTAGTTCGATTTCATAAATGATTAGATTGAAAGACCCCCCGACTGGGTAACCAGTAGGGAAACCGGCTCTCCTTCTTATCTGTTTATGAAGTTAGTTGAGAGCCGTGCATGGTAATCGCATGTTAGTAAGAGATCAGATGATGAGTTGTTATGCTTTACATGTTGATATATGTTGGAGTATTCTGTATTGTTTTATATGTTACGTGTTGTCACAAAAGGTGGCTAGGAGAACTATAGTCACTCCCCACTGATTGTGGCGTACATGTTTTCATGTATGTAGGTACATGCTGGTTGGAGATGGGTTCACGAGAGCTAGCGAGTGATGATCCTGCTGTCATCATATGACTTACCTTATATCGTTTAGCTGGACTCGTAGTTGTTACTTTTGTTTTGGTGCCGGTAGGGATGTTCCATCCCCGGCTGATGTATTTATGTTATGTTTCAGTTTGATACTTAGAATTGCTACTTATCTATCGATGTTTATATCAGTTCTGTTTCTAGTTTCAGTTTAAAGCTTCTCGCATATTAGTTTAGTTTGCTAAAAAGTTTTATTTCCGCTGCAATTTTGGTACTTTTATGTGTTTATATTTCCGCTTTCGCGAGGGGTTTTACATTTCTTATTAAGGGTTTGTTTGGATTGAGAGAATTGGAGGGAAAGGGGAGGGGGGGGAAGGGAGAAGTTTATTTTCCTTTGTTTGGATATAATTTATGGAGAGAAAGAAATTGGAGGGGAGGAAATAAAAGGATTTAATTTCTCTTCTTTAGAACAACCTACAATCTTTCCATGGGAGACAAGATTTGAAAGAAAAACTCTATTTGAACCCTTATCTAACCATCAAAAAACATATTTCTTGGATAATCTCCATCCATTAGTCCATCTCCCTCCTTCCTCCCATTCCATTTCCATCTCATCAATTTTGTTATCAAAACAATCACAATTCATTTTCCCTCCCCTTCCCTCACTCCCCTTCCCCTCCTAAAATTGTATTCAAACACACTCTAAAGATAAATGAGGTTTTAACCTCGAATTAATATATATAATTAACTGCGGCTCAAGACACGGAATGACTAAAAAACAATACATATTGCTTCAATTATATTGTAACTTTCACAAATTCTCATTTGTGACGGCTACCGACGGATATCGTTTCCTCTCACAAAAAACCCATTTTTTCTCTCTCTCCGACACGATTTATGTGGTCCCCTTTCTCCACTAACTCATTTTGTATCCATTTTATCTCATAAAATATCCGTCACAAATGGTGACCCGTCACAAGCAAGACTTACTATTTAATTTTACAGTGGGTCTTGCTTCAGACCACAATTTTGGTCTGAAATAATAAGACGAGATTTTGTAACCATTTTACAGCCAAATGTAACCATTATTTACAAACAAAAGTTATCATAAGCTGTAACATTAACCATATTATCGTGGTTACATTTGACTGTAAAATAGTTACAAAATCCCGTCTTATTATTTCTGACCAAAAATAACGGTCTAAAACAAGAATTTGTGTTAATTTTAATGTAACTAGTTGTATGATCTTTTTTGGACTAGTGACTACTGACCAACCTCGGATCATTAGGCCCGTGTCAATACGCTTTGTGACACCAAAACCATATTAATTGCGATAAGATCTGTTTTTGCTCGGAAACGGTTATGATGAATTTATCGACATTTGATAATTATAAGACTAACGTCATTATTCGTCACAAGCTGAAAACGGATGGTATTTCTCACAATATCAAAGTGGAAAGGCAAGTGGGGTGCTCCATTTAAGTTCTACTTGATTACCACTTGCATATTGTTGGAGGGACATTATCCGTCTTCAACTTGTGACGGATAGCGTCCGTCTTCAATGAGAATTTGTGATTGGTTATCTATCACACATCCATTTTTGTGGCTTATTGACTGTCCGCCTAAATAAAACATCTGGTTATGGCAACATACAAAAATGGAGGATTGTAAAGAATAAGAGGGAGTAACAAACAGAAAACGCAATATTATCCATTTTGGAAACTTCTTTAGTAGACAAATAAGAAGATACATGATAAGCTGTGATCTCTTATCCTAATCAAATGGAATGCAACAATTGATCTATTAAACCAAGAGAAATAATGTGTTTGAAACTTATGTATAATTATTTCCTCTATTCAAGTGATCTCTATTAGCTTCGTCAAACGTTGAAGACTTGAAGTACTACCACTTACGTACTATGTATCATATAAACAAACAACATATGAAAAAATCAACTTAATTTATCCCGTTAGCATAGGCCGCCTTCTGTCTCCCATTAAACAGCAAGCTCTTGTTCTATGTATAATTGTTCCCATGGTGCCCGCATATCCTGAGCTCGAATTCCGTTTCCCTGCTTAATACCAACACCAACACCAACACCAACACCACCACCACCACGGCCATAATTTGGTGACCTCGTGTCTAAGAATCCTGCATTGGCCTCATCCTTCACCAAGGAATTAACCCAAGACACATCTGGCTCACCGAAACCAGGTGGGGATGCCGTTAGTGGATTGTTATTGTTATTGTTGCCTCTGTACCCAAAAGAATTGGATTTCCTAAGCTTATGCAACTCTTCTCCTTGCATCCCCCAATCCAATTTGCCATTAGGTGAGCTCCAATTCGACATTGGACTGGACGGATTTTGGTTCATTGTCCCTGACCGGTCAATGAAGCTTTGACTCCTATGGGTAAACGCGGCTGCTCTAGAATTGAGCATTGCCACCGCCTTAGGCGAACCCATAACATTTGGAGGGGACATTTTTCTTGGTATATTGATAGGTGAATCCAAAACACTGGGAGGAGACATGGACATTGACATGGGCATAGACATGGGGATCTTTCTCGATAGATTCATGGAATTGAAATTGGATTCGAGGTTGGAAGGGCTCATATCACCCATTCTACCATTGTTGCTCCATCGAGGAGACATCATTTGTTGATGGTGTTGGTGTTGTTGCTGGTGCTGGAGTTGGTGCTCGATTTTGAGTATCTCTCTTTCAATTTCCATATCTCTAGCACTCAAGCTAGACCTTAGCCTGCTACCAGGGAGTAGCAGGTTGGGAGGCGTACCTCCAAGATTCAATGACTTCCCCTGCCACATGACTCCTCCGCCATTGGATGCTCCATTCTTGGGGGAAGATGGAGCAAATGAAGGTGACAATGGAGGAGTGGATGTGCCGCTATACCCAGAAGCAGCACGAGGTGACGACACATTCATATTATTATCAGGAATTGCAGAGCCAGTGGATGCATAAACAGGGCGAAGCTCCTCCTTCCTATGTGCAAAAAAGCAAACCTTCCTTGCACAACCAGTCTCATCCTTACACAACCGCGTCTTATACTGAGCCGGGTGTAGCCACGACTCGAACACCCCGTGAGCAAACTCACAATCCTCTCCTCTCTTGCAACTCCCCTTCTTGAACTCGGGGCAGGGGACGCAGGTGTAATTATACTTAGCTGGGTCCCGCCTCCTCGCGTTCTCCCCCGGGTGAGCGAAGGGACACTCAGTCCAATCATGTGTGTATGCTCTTGAGCACGGCTTGATTTTGAAGCAGTACATCCTGAAGTCATCGCTACCATACACTCCATTGTTTATGTCCGGTAAATCCGCCACGGAGTATTCTTTCTTCGAACTCGAATCCGAGTCTGAATCAGAAATGGATACGGAATCGGATTCCTGACCCTTTAGAATGGTATCCAATTGCTTGTTCTTCGTAGGCACCTTTGGTAAATTGGGAATTAAATCACATGCCCGATTACCTGAATAACAATAAATAATCAACATAAGAATATTTACAAACAATATTAATAATTATAAACAAAATGAATTGAGATATCATGTAAATACAGAAAATGAGCAAGAATTGTTACCAGTAGAATCAAGCAAATTGACATTAGCAGAAGCCGAAACAAGGCGCAAAACGACGGAAGAAGAAGAATCGGAACCGCCAGCAACAGCACAATGAAGGGCAGTAACTCGATCGGAACCAGAAACCCGATTAACATCAAAATTCCCAGATTTAATAATATAATCCAAGACCCCAAGGCTTCCATATTGAGCAGCAATCATGAGAGGTGTTCTCTGCTGATACGACATGGATATGGATCCAATAGGACGGGTATACCAATTAGCCAAGCCATCAATTTGAGCACCGTCATTCTCAACAGCTTCTTTGAAGCTGTGAACATCGTCCAAAGCCGCTAATTCAAGTAGCAACGAAGGGGAATCATGATGAGGTATGATTTGGACACCCATTTAGTAATGAATAAGGAATTAGGAATTAGGAATTAGGAAATATGAATTAGTTAGAAAAGTTGGGGAGGATGAATGTTTGACTGAAGGAAGTGAGGAAGAATTGTAGGGTGATAAGTAAATGGGCGGCTCTTATAAAGGGACTTAAAAAGGAACAAGGCAGGAAAGTGTGACTTTTCTGCATTCTTCTTCTACTATTTGCCTGGGTCTTATACTTGCCTGCTTCGTTGCTTCCTTTTCTTTTTCTTTGATTTTTCAAACACAAGTCAAAAAGTCAAAGGGTCAAACGGGTGTACTCCGCGTGTGTCTCTCTAATGTGTAATCTGTATGTGGGCGTGACTTGGGCTTTTTTGGTCTACCCAATCAAATTCGCGTGAAATCAGAAATTAGGAACCAAGTCTTCTTCTTTCGTCTCATCTTAATTAATCGGAATTACTCTTTCACATACGAATTTTACTCTTTCACATACACTTTTTCATTATTTTTCAATAGCATACCCTTATGACCTTATATGCACTTTTTCTCTCTAACGAATCTAATAATTCAACTTGAATAATAGATTATAGTTCTCCAATTAGTAAAGTAATTTATTTTTAGCTATTAATCCCATTAATTTGCATTGTTAAAATTATTAGGATCAATTATTGAAACGAATTGTTTACTGGTTTATCGATTAGTATAAATTAGGGTTTTTCAATCCCCTAACCATAAACCATAAACCCCAATTGCTTTGTATTACAGGCATAATGAAAGCTTGATTTTAGCCATAATAATTGATAATTTCTCAAATCACAATCACCTTCTAACTATTTATTGCACGCACAATGAAAGTTTGATGTTAGCCATTGACCATTGTATTGGAAGCACATTATGTAATATGCGGTTCCTACTACAACATCGGCCGGATTACGGTGTTGTTGGAGTAAGGTTGGACGGGCGAAGTTGTTGGAGGGAGTAGAAGAGGAGAGGGAGGCAGTTGAAAAATAAATTAATTGGGGGGAGAGATTGAAAATATGATAAGGGTATAATTGTAAAAAAACGTATGTGAAAGAGTATAATTCGTATGTGAAAAAGTACATCCCTAATTAATTCACTCCTCATGCTCATTCTATTATACTTTAGTGTTTTCTTTTTTATCAATATGTTTTTTTAACATAGGTAAACTTCCATGAAATGAAAGAAAGAGTACAAAGATTAGCATGTCGCTAGGTTTACAGATTAGCTTTGGTATATGTTATGCCCCAAAATATACTATTTTATGCCTTAACACGTGGCATCATGTAATTGGCTCAAGGTTGTATACTTGGCACCAAAGTCAACGGAGCATGAAAAGAAGAGTGCAAAGGAAGGAAGAAGGCAGCAAAAACGAGGAAGAGGAAAAGGTCGAAAGGGTCAAGGCTCGAGGTTTTCCCAAAATGGCCATACAGCCAGGTTCTGCCAAGGAAAGCAAGAAGAAGAAAGAAGCTATAAGGGGATAAAGAAGGAGGAAAAGATCCGTTGGATGGAAGCCCAATCCAACGGTCCAGAAGGACAATAACTTTATAAATAGGGGAAATATTGTACATTGTACATTCATTCACAGACCAAGCATACTAGAGCATCAAGCGAAACCCTAAAAAATACTTGTAACACGAGGCATACTCTGAAGGAGAATTCTAGTAGAAACTTGGAGGAAACCATCCTCCCGCAGTTTTTCCCTAAGGGGTTTTCTGCGTCATCATCTCTTTGCGTTCTTGTCCATCTTTCTCTTACTCTCCAAATAATTAACCAACCTAAACATACTATCATCTAGGCTTGAAATCACTATAACCTCCATAAACAACATTAGGTGAATTTTGACCTAAACATTTTGGCGCCCACCGTGGGGCTATAGTGATTATTCAGCCCAAGAAGTGTGAAAAAACTAAAACTCGTCACAAATCTCTCAAAATGACAAACACAAACCCTCAAACAACCTCACAACCCATTTCCTCGGTGGCAGGAGCTACCTCTACCTCAATGGTAGCCCTGGAAACTCCATCAGCAGCGACGATGGCGCCCCTCAGCGGCAGCACCCCCAGGTGCAGTCCGGCACCACCAGTGGCGGCACGGTGGCCAGCTCAGGCGACAACAGTGGAAACACTCCAACTCCAGCCATGTGGAAAACCATGATGGAGGGAATCTTCGCCCTCCACCAAGCGGTAGATGGCCTGAAGAAGGACAACCAGGAGCTGAGAAAGTTAGCCACGGCGCAAAACCAGCCTCCGCGTGCCAATGGAGGACCAGGCGCAGAAACCGGAATCCAAAGCCCTCCAGGAAGCAGGAGTGAGGCGAGGGCTATCCCCAACGAGTTGGTCACCAGGCTAGACCTTGCGGGAGTAACTCCACCAGAAAGAATCACGCCTGCGGGACTAGGCTACCTTTCCGTCGACCTAGACTCGCCTCTGCCACAAACAGGGGCCCCAGGTAACGGACTTGTAAGATTACCCGTTAGTACTAACCGTCATGGTAATGCAGGACCTTTCTCCACCCCAACCTCGAGCTGGACGCAAGGGGAAGGATCGTCGGTGAGGCAGCCACTCCTGCTGGGAGCTGGACCATCAGGATGCACTGCCCAGCAGACGCCATCAATAATTCACACCACACCGATGGGTCA
This sequence comes from Silene conica, assembly GCA_029255685.2. NCBI lineage: Eukaryota > Viridiplantae > Streptophyta > Magnoliopsida > Caryophyllales > Caryophyllaceae > Silene > Silene conica. Next base: position 21,200,319 of record CM055318.2, on the reverse strand, counting down.
GCCCACTTTCAGTCAACCCACGGTCGGCCAGACCCCTAGTGCACCAGGGTATGCACCTTTCACTCACAGTACCCCTTGGAATTTCGCTAACCCTTTTGCAGGACCAAACCCTTGGGAGCACCAATACAAAGAGCTGTGGGACTTAGTCAGCCGCATACCAGGAGTACCGAGACCCCTGGAAAAGGCAGCCCCGGACAGCTACGCAGATTCCCCGTTCACCCTCAACATACTCTCGGTGGACGTGCCTAAGGGTTTCACCCCCCCCCCCAAACATGACAAGCTATGATGGAACGGCCGACCCGATAGATCACATCAACCAGTACAAGCAAAAAATGATGGTGATAACGGTCTCTGGACCCCTGAAAGAGGCGTGCATGTGCAAGGGATTCAGATCCACTCTCTCAGGAGCCGCCCTTCAATGGTTCGTCAGCCTGCCAAACTCCAGCATCTCCAGCTTTGCAGGTCTGGTGAACGCGTTCAATCAACAGTTCGCCAGCAGCAGGAGGCCAGAAAAGCAGACCAGCGACCTCTACCAGTTCCATCAAGGTGATGAAGAATCCACCAGAGACTACCTGGCCAGATTCAACAAGGAGATGGTATCCATACCCCACTGCGAGGAGAAGACTGCCATCCACGCCTTCCGCTGGGGGCTACCACAGGCCTCCGACCTATACAAAGAGCTAACCAAATGGCCATGCACGGCATTCGCTCAGGTTCAGCAGAAGGCGTTGGATGCCATTCGACTGGAAGAGGATGCAGGGCCTAGAAGAATCAGCTGCAGCTCCGCCTCCACCAGCAGGAAGGTACCAGCAGCAGACAGGCAGGAAAGATCGAAGCCCTACAGCAGGCCAATGCACAAGGTCTCTGGAGGAAAAAGTTGGAAGAACGACCCAAACCTGCCACCAAAGGTACAAGAGTATGGTTTTACTATCAACCTTGCAGGACTGATCAAAACCCTGAAAGAGCTAGGGGAGAAAGTCAAGTGGCCCAAGAAAAGGGCAGAATAAAGAAGCAAAGATGGAAGGGACACCAACCTGAGGTGCGACTTCCATAACGAGGACATCGGGCATACAACCAAGGACTGCATCACCCTCAGAAAGGAGGTCCGATATCAGTACGAGCAGGGCAACCTGAACCACATCCTACCAAAACGGACCAAGGTGAACGCAACTCGTCAGGTAGCACCTTCTAGTCCTCCTGTTTGCACTAGAACTATTAACGTGATAACATGGGGCTCGGAGCTGTGTGGGCTCACATACTCTTCCGCCAAGAGGCACGCAACCAGAGTCAAAGGAGACAAGCCAGAATTCTCATGCAGGATCAGCACCCAGGATCTACCAGTCGTCAGCTTCGACGAGACAGATGTTGAAGAAGGCGCTGAGTACCATGATGACGCCCTGATCATCACCCTATCCATAGGGAACTGTAGGGTAAAGAAGATCCTGGTGGACACGGGGAGCTCGGTCAACATCATCATGTTGGAGACTCTGAAGAGCATGGGATTTGGAGAAGCAGACCTGACTAAGAAGGCGGTACCGCTGGTGGGATTTAGCGGGGAAACCAAGCACTCTCTTGGGGAAATTCTGATCCCAACCTATGCTGGAGGAATCAACAAACAGGTGAGGTACCTGGTAATTGACGGCCCCTCTACCTACAACGTTATCCTTGGCAGGCCATGGATCCACGACATGAAGGCCATCCCATCTTCATACCACCAGTGCCTCAAGTTCCCTACACCGTGGGGAGTTCAGACAATAAGAGGAAATCAGGAGGAAGCGAGGAGTTGCTACAAGGTGGCACTCAAACCCACAGCCACTCCTCCCCCAGCATAGCAATCACAGGAAAGGCAGGTCAGGGGAACCTATGAAGAGCCCCCTCAGGTAGAGGTGGAAGAAATCCCCCTGGACCCGTTGCATCAAGAAAGGAAGGTGCTGGTGGGAGCAGAATGCTCAGGTACTGTTCGATCAGAATTGTTAAAATTATTAAAAGCTAACATGGATTGTTTTGCGTGGTCCCACGAAGACATGGTGGGAATAGACCCAAACATAATCTCGCACAGGTTAAGTGTAAACCCCGGCTACAAGCCGGTCCAACAGAAAAGAAGGAAATTTGCTGCAGAAAGAAACCAGGTGATAAACCAGGAAGTGGACGACCTCCTGGCTGCAGGAAAAATCAGAGAGGTAAAATATCCAGAGTGGCTATCAAACGTAGTGGTGGTCCCCAAGAAGAATGGGAAGTGGAGAGTATGCGTGGACTTCACCGACCTGAACAAGGCGTGCCCCAAGGACCTGTTCCCCCTACCACACATAGACGCAATGGTGGATGCAACGGCAGGTCACGAGACGCTCACATTCCTGGACGCCTGGAGTGGATACAACCAGATAAAGATGCATCCGGAGGACCAGGAAAAGACGGCCTTCAGGTTTGAAAGAGGTATCTACTGCTATAACGTTATGCCATTTGGGTTAAAAAATGCAGGGTCCACCTACCAAAGGCTGGTGAACATGATGTTTAAAGATCAAATAGGCAAAACCATGGAAGTCTACATAGACGACATGGTAGTCAAGTCCAAAGTATCCAACCAGCACGCTCAACACCTGGAAGAAACCTTCAGCATACTAAGGCAGTATCAAATGAAGCTGAGCCCCTCCATGTGCACGTTTGGAGTCTCCAGCGGGAAATTCCTGGGGTATATGGTAACACAGAGAGGGATTGAAGCAAGTAGCGAGCAGATCAAAGTACTCCTTCAACTGGAATCCCCCCAGAAACCGAAAGACGTGCAGAAGCTGACTGGCAGGGTGGCAGCCCTCAACAGGTTCATTTCCAGGTCCTCCGACAGATGCCGGTTGTTCTATGATATATTACGAAAGAGCCAAAGATTCGAGTGGACGGAGGAGCACGAAAAGGCGTTCGCAGAACTGAAGAAATACCTCAGCACTCCTCCACTCCTATCCAAACCAGAACAAGGGGAGCCATTGTACCTGTACCTATCGGTAACGGAGGTAACAGTCAGTGCAGTCGTGGTACGGGAGCATGAGGGGATCCAGCATCCAGTTTATTACATCAGTAAGTCTCTGCTTCCTGCAGAGACCAGGTACACAGCTCCTGAAAAACTAGTTCTTGCTTTAGTTACAGCTTCATACAAACTGAGACTTTACTTTGAATCTCACTCCATATCAGTCTTAACTAGCTACCCCCTGAGACCCATATTGAGTAAACCAGAACTTTCTGGGAGAATGTCCAAATGGTCAGTCCACTTAAGTGGCTACGACCTAAAATTTGAAACCAGAACTGCGATAAAATCACAAGCCCTTGCAGATTTTGTCTCTGATTTTAGCCCAGGAATGGAAAAAGAGGCAGCCAGAGAAATCCTACCTCCAGAAATGGACTCTGAAGAAAATTATTGGACGCTGTACGTGGACGGAGCCTCCAACAGTCGGGGAGCAGGAGTAGGAATGGTACTCAGGTCCCCCCAAGGAGACATGATCGTCCAGGCAGTGCGGTGCGAATTCCAAGCAACCAACAACGTGGCGGAGTACGAGGCCCTGATCCAGGGACTCCAACTAGCCCTGGACCTCAAAGTCAGATACCTCCGAGCATACATCGACTCGCAGCTCATAGTGAACCACGTCAACGGCGAATACGAGGCCAAATACGCCAGAATGATAGCTTACCTGGAGGTGGTCAGAGACAAGAAGACAAAGTTCATTACCTTCAAGATAGAACAGATACCCAGGGAGGAGAACGCAGAGGCAGATGCGTTGGCCAACCTGGGAGCAACATTCAAACCAGGGGATATCTCTTCTATCCCAATCACCCACGTGCTGGAACCGTCAACTTCTCAAGAAGACCGGGAAGTTGAAAACTCCAGCACATAGTGGGAGGCAGGACTGGGCGTCCTCAGCAACACCGCAGAACAACAAGAGCCGCTCGACTGGAGGACACCCTACCAAAACTGGCTGAAAGATGGAACTCTTCCAGCAGACAAAAAAGAGGTAAGGGGATTCAAAATGAAAGCCTCAAGATTCATATTAATAGATGGTGTGTTATTCAGGAAATCGCTCTCAGGACCCTACCTGAGATGTCTGGGCGACTAGGAAGGACAGACGGTCTTGCATGACCTCCACAGCGGAGACTGTGGAAATCATGCAGGGGGCAGGAGCCTGTCCAATAAAGAAATCAGGATGGGATACTTCTGGCCGACAATACGAAGAGACGCAGTGGAGCTCACCAAGAAATGCGAAGCCTGCCAGAAACACGCACCTGTCACGCACCAACCCGCTGAACCCCTGCACCCAATCATATCACCCTGGCCCTTCATGAAATGGGGAATGGACATCGTAGGACCACTGCCCAGAGCACCTGGAAACAGAACCTACATGCTCGCATTAACGGACTACTTCTCCAAGTGGATAGAAGCAGAAGCTTTCCCCCATATTACGGAAAATCAGGTGATATCTTTCCTTAAGCGTAACATAATTTGCAGGTTCGGTATACCTTCTGAAATAGTGTGTGACAATGGCTCACAATTCATATCTAACAAAACGGAAGCATTGTGTGCTAGTTGGAATATCACTCTACTAAAAGCTGCTCCCAGGTACCCACAAACAAACGGCCAAGCAGAATCCAGCAATAGAATCGTCATGTACAACATGAAGAGGAGACTGGAGGAAGCCGGAGGCAAGTGGGCAGACGAGTTACCTCTGGTCCTGTGGTCTGACAGAACCACACCAAAGACGGCAACAGGCCAGACCCCCTTCAGCCTGGTATTTGGGGCAGAAGCCGTCATTCCAGCAGAAGTAAAGGTGCCAACCCAGAGATACGGCTGCCTGACAGAAGAACGCAATCAAACAGAAATGGCCAGCAGCCTGGACACAGTTGACGAGCTCAGAACCAGCGCCGCCATCAGAATGGCTGCCTACAAGCAAATGGTGGCCCGAAGTTACAACAAAAACGTGAAGATCAGAATTATCCAAGTAGAAGACCTAGTCCTCAGAAAAGTGTTCCAGAACACGAAGAATCAGAACGCCGGGAAATTCGCCTACAACTGGGAAGGACCCTATCAGGTGGAAAGCACAACAGGAAGTGGATTCTACAGATTGATGGACATGAAGGGGAACATGGTACCCAGGCCTTGGAATATCCTCCACCTAAAAAAGTATCACATGTGAAAAAGAGCATCCCAGAATACTCTCAGAGCCTGCGCCCATAACCCGCATCCAGACTCTAGGGTATTCACTCATTTTTTTGTTTTATTTCATATTTTAGCTACCTAAAAATGTACCACCCCCAGGATCCAGCTATCCTGAGGGAGTTATTTGGAAAACCAGTTTACCTATTACTAATGAAAATCTACTTGAAGTATTTCCTACTACGAATACTTGCAATGTGTCATCTCTATTGAAAACGAACACGAGTTAAATCACACTCAGTTCCCTACACTGCGTGGGCATAGCAAAGTACGAGCAACTGGGACACTGTCGCCCACGATACCTAGCACCCACGAAAGCCTGGCAGCCTCTGACTGAGTTGGGTATACCCTGAAGCCAACACTCACACATGGCCAAACACACACAAGCATGCATAAACGAAACAAAGCAAAAGAAAGCAGGATGTAAAAATTCGTCCGCAAACGCATAATTAAAGCAGCACAAAAAGCTGCTAGAAGAAACTGGGCAGTACCCAGTGCAGTTCAAACAAAAACAAGAAAAAAACGAAAGCAAGCCCGCCGCGCAGGGCCCAGGGCACATGAAAATGTTACGGGCACTAGCCCAGCCAATAACAAAATAAAAACAGCAAAGTCTAATTGCCACTCAGGGCGCAGAAACTAGTTATCAGCAGCTTCCTCCACCACCGGCTCACCACCAAAATGCTTGGTAGAGGAAGAACCTTCTTCAGCAGGAGTGTCAACAACCTGGTCCTGGAAGACGCCAGCAGGAGCTTGAGAAATTGGGGCAGCACTCTGGACCTCAGGGGAGCCAGGAATTGGTGACCGGAGGGACCCGCCCGGATTAACGTCTGAAAGCTGGGGGACCACAGGAGTAACGGGGAACAGGTCCGCCATGAGGCGCTCCTCAGCCTCCAGGTCCCACTTCGTGTGCTCCCCCTCCTTGTAATCCCGCAGACAAGCTATCCTCCCTTCCAAAGAGGAGTAGGGAGCAATATCATACAGAACCTTCTCCAGGGTCTTCTTCTTAGCCAGCACAACTTTCAGCCGCGCACCCTGCTCAGCCAGCTAGGCATCTTGTTCCTCCTTCTCCCTGCGCAACCTGGTAAGGGCCTCCTCTAGCTCATCCACTTTGGCCTGGGAGCGCGTCAATTCTTCTGACTTCCTTGCATGAAGCCCCCCTCTCAGCATCTAGACTGGTCTTCAAGGAATGCACCTCCTGACCCAAGGTCTCGGTTTTGCGGCACCCCATCAGTGCCTTCTGAAAACCCTGAGGGAAGGGTCGAGCCATCAACAGTAAGTTAAGGCAAGAAAAACGCAAACACTGCAAGAGAAGAAAAAGGGCTGAGGCGGAGCTCACCGAGAAAAGATCCTCTACAGCCTGACGCCACAACGGCATAACAGGCTGATCTTTCAGTAGCACCTCGGAACCAGGAGTCAACAGGCGGTCTAGAACAGGCCATGGATCCTCCTCCAGAGCACAGCTGAAACCTTCTGGCAGGTAGATGATGTCCTGGCTAAGGTCTTCCACCACGGGGGAGGAAGACCTCTTAGCAAGGGTAGTTGAGGTGGAAGCCTTGTTGGGAGTTCTGGAGGAAACAGCAGGAGCGGGAGGACGGAAATGGCCAGCGGAAGGAGTCGAGTCTGAAGGAGCAGGCAGGGCGATTTTCTTGGAGGTAGGCAGTGGCTCACCAGGTTCCAACTTTCTTTTCGCGAGAGGCTTCACCGCAGAAACCATAGCCCTTTTCATACGGTCAGCAAGCATCTCCATAGGGGTCATGTTCGTCTTGGCAGAGTTAGTTGACATCTCCTCTTGATCGTCCTAAGTGAATAAATTGTTGAAGCGACGGGCGTCAGCGTCCAAACCAAACAACTTGCCGTAAGCCTTTGTGGCGTCGGGAGAGAGAACCAAGTTAGATACACCTGCCCCAAAATATACTATTTTATGCCTTAACACGGGGCATCATGTAATTGGCTCAAGGTTGTATACTTGGCACCAAAGTCAACGGAGCATGAAAAGAAGAGTGCAAAGGAAGGAAGAAGGCAGCAAAAACGAGGAAGAGGAAAAGGCCGAAAGGGTCGAGGCTCGAGTTTTTCCCAAAATGGCCATACAGTCAGGTTCTGCCAGGGAAAGCAAGAAGAAGAAAGAAGCTATAAGGGGATAAAGAAGGAGGAAAAGATCCGTTGGATGGAAGCCCAATCCAACGGTCCAGAAGGACAATAACTTTATAAATAGGGGAAATATTGTACATTGTACATTCATTCACAGACCAAGCATACTAGAGCATCAAGCGAAACCCTAAAAAATACTTGTAACACGAGGCATACTCTGAAGGAGAATTCTAGTAGAAACTTGGAGGAAACCATCCTCCCGCAGTTTTTCCCTAAGGGGTTTTCTGCGTCATCATCTCTTTGCGTTCTTGTCCATCTTTCTCTTACTCTCCAAATAATTAACCAAACTAAACATACTATCATCTAGGCTTGAAATCACTATAACCTCCATAAACAACATTAGGTGAATTTTGACCTAAACAGTATAGACGTAAAAAAAGGTGGATGCTTCACAAAGGATGTTACACATCTATTGATATTGGTAAATCATTTACCAAAACTGAAAATAGTTTCCATGATGTCAGCGTAAAGCTGACATAAGAAAAATCATGTGAGGTACTCGACCACATTTCCTGTAAAAGAGCTTGTGAGCAGCCATAAATGGAGATAATGCACGGGTTGTTAAAGTCCAACTGCGACTACTTCGTGATCAGAGCACGAAAAATCGTAGCAATCTAGGTTGCGGTCCTGCACACATAAGTATTTTTGCGGGGTTCCGAGTTTGACGTTAAAAAATAATAGAGTTCTGTGTTAGCCAGATAGCCCTTAAAAGACAAAGCAAGTGTAATAGGCTATCAAAACTACACGAGGAATTTCTCTAGAGGAAGATGATGTGATCAGCAAGCCAGCAATTGAAGGAAATGTATGGGTTAACTAGCGAAGAGATACCGAGAACAGAAGAACACCAAACATGTTGAGTAACAATAGAAGATATGGTATATCGTCTCGGGACAGGCCTTACAAAAACATATGTTGTGTCCAGCGCGAGACCTCGATTTGACAAGTTTCTAGAGGTTGGCAGGATGTTATGTGCTTTACGCCAAATAAATAACATGAAATTCTTTGAAAAAGGCAAATTTCAAACCGTTTCCCATGGGAAGGTAATTAACATAGCTGCATGCAGTAGTGGGCATTGGTAACTGTGAAATAAGGTAAGCCTATCCTTGCTTAACACTGTAGTTGTCATCTTCGGTATACTTCCAGTAGTAGATATATAATCATCTAAGTCAAGCAGATGAGGTTCCATGGAGATAATAACTTTGACAGTAGAGCATTGACAATGGCACTTGGCTTCTAGTTCCCATCTAGATAGGTAAGGTTCGAAATAGACAGAGAGTGGGAGAGGTCTAAGTCGCGGAATTGAGGCGCTTTTCCATGGACCTATGGACTATTAATAATGTTAATAGAGGTGTCGTTACTAATTTTCCAAGCGAGAGCAGAGGAGCAAGAATGAACTGCACGACACAAACCCTGCTAGAAAAAGGTTGGTTGAGGACCCTTTGAGGTGGCGCCAGGAACTGGCAGATCCTTATAGTATTTCGAGATAAAACTTTTGACAAGGAGTCTTGTAGATTGTCGATCCAAACGCCATAAATTCTTTAGTAGAGTTGCTTGACTAAGAAGAGAAATATATTTGATACCCAACCCTCCTTGTTCAGTAGGTATGTAAAGCAAATCTTGGGAAGGCTATTGGATACGACTACGAGAAATTTCTATTCACCACCAGAAAGAAGCAATTGAGGAGTCCAGCTTACAGAAAATGGACAAATGTAAGGGAGTCACATTAAGAATATGATTGATTGAACCAATAAGAATGGAGTTTATAATCACCATCTTACATGTCGAACTTAGATGAAGAGAAGTCCAGGAGACTATCTTTGTAGTAAACTTATCAACCAGCGGATGAAAGGTAACTACTTTTTTGTTTTTGCAAATCCATCAGCACACCCAGATAATGCCTATGGAGGAAGAGACAATCATTTGAAGAATGTTAGTCATCAGGAGAATTCAGGCTGAACTTGATGAAGAAAAATTTATCATCTGGCTAGATGCAAGCTCGAAGGACTTGAAGATATCTCTTAAAGTTTCAAAAGATGTTGGGGTGGCCATACAACAAACAAAGCGTTATCCGCATAAAAAAGATGTGAAATGGGAGGAGCGTGGCATGAAAGATTTAGGCCATAAATCATACCCTTCTTCTCAGCATTACGTAATTGAGTAGACAAAACTTCCATACACATAATGAACAAATATGGAGATAAAGGGTCACCTTGACGCATACCACAAGTTGGATGAAAAGGGGAAGACAGTTTACCATTAATCATGATTTGTAACTTACCGTGGAAATACATCCCCAAATTAGATTATGTCAAGAAATTGGAAAGCCAAAGCGGTCCATGACAGCCATAAGGAAATGTCGTGAAACACAGTCAAAAGCCTTATGCATATCGGGTTTGTGTGCTGATAACAAGTAGCACATTTCTTTGTCTTGTTTAGGCAGTGCATGATTTCGTGGCAAATCAGTATAAAAAAAAAGGTTCTTTAGCGATGACATTGCTACGGAAGAACCACAAGTTGGATAATAGTAGGAAGAACCAACTGGAGGCGATTGATACAGGCATATAGAAGCTATACAGTAGATAGCGCTATAAAGACTAATAGGTCGATATTGTGAGACCATTTCCGTGTTATTAATTTTAGGGATAAGGACAACCAGAGTGTTATTCCATTCGTTCTTTTATGCATGACATGTCTTTTTGTCGCTCTAACATCAATACTGCATAGCCATGCACAGGAATTCGAAATCAACAAAAAAAAAATTTCTACACGCATTGTCTTAGAATAATAATCCTATGATTTCAAGAGAAAAAAATTGTCGACTAACATTTTCTAGGATATTTAAAAAAACGATAAGTTAAAATCCGAATGACCATTTTTTTTTATCCAAATTTAGATCTCTGACATGTAATCAACTTCTAAAAAATTGCCCATTCCGATTTCTGGTCGATGATTTATACTTTTGATCCCGTGCACGCACAGGCGGTCTTCAAAATTGTAATACAAATCATATTTACATTATAATTGTTGTCATAATTTATATAAAAAAATTCGTTTATGTGTATTAATGGAGTATAAACAAATAACTATTTATATATCCATGATCATATGATAAATAACATTATATTATTTCACTACAAAACACGCTTACTACATCGGACTTTTCGCATAATAGACATTGGATGTTGTTGCGATTTAGAGTCCAGTCATGTCTATGTGTTTGTAATAGACATCGGATTTACAACCGATGTCCATTACTATATGGACTTCGGATTTCAGAAAATCTCATGTCTAAAGCAACTAATGTGTACATCGGACTTTCAGGAAATCCCATGTCGATTACGTAAAAAATCTCATGTCCATTGTTGTTTTTTATATCAGACTTTATTAAATATAATCCCATGTCTATTGTTGTTTTTTACATCAGACTTTCCTAAAAAATTCATGTCTATTGCAGTTATGTACATCTAATTTTTACGAAATCCCATGTCCTTTATTGTGGCTTTTTTGAAAAACAAAATTGGAATTGCTAATGCTCATGCTAATACAAAAGTGGGATTGTACCAAAACGGAAGTCATTCATTACAAATTACAACAACAAAGGTTGTTTGTCATACATTGTTTGAATTCAAGAACGAACCCAACAAAGGTCATTCGACATACATACAATTCATACAACATACCGTTAAAGTTCACGAGACGCACAAAGTTTTCAAAATCAAACTATGCATTACTATGACAACAAAGGTCGTTCTTCATATCATGTTTATTTGCTGCTAGTGTTGTTGGTTGATGCTACTGGTTGCTGCTACTGCTGCTTGATGTTAGTTGCTGCTACTAGGCTGAGCAAAACCGGATATCCGAATTTAAAGATTTCAATTTTCATGATCCACATCCGATCGGAATTTACTGGATATCCGAAAATCCGGAATCCGAAAATTCGGATATCTAGTTTTCGGAATTTGGATTTTATCCGGTTTTGACTATTTGCATTTTGCAGCGATATTGGGCCTATTGGGCATTTACCATTGGGCTTTTGCAAACAAAAACTAAAGGTCCATACGCCATTTTGAGGGGCCTTCGTCTCTTCGATGCCATAGAAGTATAAAACCATAATTTACAAGTCTTGATCAAATTACAATTCCCGATCTGATAAATTACAAGTCCCATAAATTATAAAATTACAAGTCTTTATTACAAATTTTATAAAAAGTTTTCAACCATCGTCAACAACGATCTCAGGTTGCCCAAACGTCAAGTCTCCCATATCTGTCATTTCAAATTTAAAAACACAATTAGTATGAATGAATGAATGAATGAATAAACTGGCAGTGGGCAGCAAACATGCAGCAACCACAAATAAACTAACAATAGGCAGAAACTTGCAGCAAAAAATGGACTCACCCTTTTCGATTTTGTCCATATCAAATACTGTATCCTCAACACAAAACGGGGGTCCCAGCAGTACGGAGTCAATCTTGTGCACATATAAGAGCCTCCGCCATTCTTGGAGACAAACATGTACGGAATGAATCTAGAACCCGACCCACGGTGCTAAAAGTGGACTCGGAAGCAACCGAAGAGACCGGAATAACAAGTACATCCCAGGCAATCAAAGAAAGTACGGAATATCTTTTTTGATTATCCTTCCACCATTGTAGAATGTTAAAATTTGATTCTCTACTTTCTTGAGGTTCATCTAAGAACTTTTCCCATTCTATTTTTTCCCAACATCTCTATCAACCACATCAAGGTCAAACCTATTACTCAAAAGCGCACCAAAGTTAAAAGTATCATCTTGTTTATTATCCTTAGGATGAGGATTAGTTCTACTGGTGTTGGTGGAATTAGAAGATGAGGCACCTCCCTTTGATTGAGGAGTAGAAGTATAATACTCCTCAAATAAGGTTTGGAAGAAATATTTGATATTCAACCTTAAAAGTTTACCCCTCTCTTCACCATATGCTTTCCTCACCATCCAGTGAACACCAACAAACTTCCACCTTGGGTCAAGTATTAATGATATAAATAAAAACAAATTCAAGTTATCAATTTTGCCCCAATACTTGTCATACTTGACCTTCATTTTATATGCCATTTTTTTAATGCCTTCATCTTCATGAATGAGATGCTTAGAGATAATCTCACCAACACCAAATATAACCTCAACATAAGCATTACTAGTGACATAAAGAGAACCCGACATTTTCAAAGTGGCATCATAGAAAACTTTCAAAAAGGGTAATAAACTAGCCACTTGCTTCCACTCCTCACTTTTAACATCATCACTATGAAGAGTGGAGTCTTTCACATATAAAAGACCAAATGCCTTCTTAAATGTTAAAGAAGACTCAAACATCAAATAAGTGGAGTTCTACCTTATGTCGACATCTAAACATACACCACTTTTACTTTCTATTTTCTCCTCTAACACACATGCCTCAAATTTGTTCTTTCTAGCGGGTGAGGATGATGCGGGAGCATGGGCTAAAAGGAAGGGTCGTGATCCACGATCTAAAAGAGAATTAAAAATGTTCGAATTGGGTTCGATACGGTTATTCAAGTTAGCTTGGGAAGACGTATTGAAGGAAAAAGGGAAGCTTCCAAGAAACTCCCTTGGGAGGCGTGCCAAGCCCTAGACGTGTGAGGCCACACGTTTTCCTACTATTACTATTATTAGTTTGTTTTTAGTCTTAATTATTTAATTGGTTTGTTTAACTAAGTTTGTTACAAGGTTCTTAGGTTTAATAAGTTTGTTACAAAGTTAGTTAGGAGTTAGTTATACGTTTGTTAGGAGGTTGTTATTAAGTTGTTAGGAATTAGTTACAACTTAATCTTTTTTTTTTATTATTTTATATTTTATTTTAAATAAGGATTATTTTAATCCATTAGGATAGAAATAGGTTTCCAAATTTGGAAAGGTTTACACGTTTGAAACGTGAGGCTTGCACGAGTATTTTACTCGTTTGTTTCCTAGTTTGTGTCGGATTGTGACGAATGTCCTTACTATAAATAGACATCCTTAGTTATTGTTTTATGGTATATTATATTGAATTATTATTTTGAGTGCAAACTTAAACCCCCAAAGTATTTGTATGAGCTTTACAAATTATTGACGAAGTATCTTAGTGAGCGGAGTCTTTAGGTTTAATCGTGGATTCGATTAAATTGCAGAATAATCAAACTTTCTTGGATTGGAGAGCAAGGTTATTATCTATCCTTCTACATTCACAAATCATTCATAATATCGTCCCATAAATCTTTCAACTTGATCTTCTTGGTAACTGTGCACCATCATCGTCGATCAACCACCATCACCACCGTGAACCACCGTCCATCACCGTGTGCGTCGTTCATCACCATCGTGCAACATCATCATCACTTCGTGTATCATTCATCATCATTCATCGTTCTTTATTCGTTGTTTTACTTTATTATTTATTCCTAATTCGTTATATTTCACAAGTATTGTTATTCCGCTGCAACATCCGTGTTTTTGTTGATCGTCTTATTTGATTATCACCAACGATACGCATCAAATTGGTATCAGAGCTTCGGCTCTTGGTCTAATTTTTATTACATCAGGTTCTTGGGAATATTATTACAATGGTGAATACTAGCGAAGGAGATTCGGGAGAGAAACCATGGGAAGCAAATCATCTCGAACTCAAGGCCGAGATGCAAGAACTTAAGTACCTCATTAAATCTATGATGACCAAAGGAGGTAATATGAAGACAGGGGAGTCCTCATCTAGGGCGAGTGAGTCCGAAGAAGAAGACAAAATGAAGGGAATAACTTGGGACAAAAACGAAGATGATAGAGGTCTCAAACTTGATATACCCAAGTTCAAAGGCGACATGGATCCGGAAGATTTCTTGGATTGGCTTAGACAAACGGAACGAGTCTTTGAATACAAGGAATATGACGATCGGAAACAATTCGAAGTTGTTATCTTAAAACTTACCAAGTATGCTTCACTTTGGTATGAAAATCTGAAGAAACAAAGGAAGAAGCAACTGATGGCCGGCTTTTGCCGTCACTACCGGCATCAAACACATTTATAAACCCGAAAGCAAGTAGCATGAAATTCGGGGTCGAACACGAAGATGGTGGGGAAAATTGTTTAGTTAGGTTCTAATTCAAGCTTAAGTCGGGTAATAGGTTTGAGAGTGATAAGACTAACAACTAAAGACAAATTAAGGCAAACAAACTAAGATTAAATCGATGATAAAAACAACTAGGGTGTCCGGGGTTACTAGGGTAGGTCGATGTCAAACATGCAAAGGGTAGGAGATCTCTTCTAAGCTAGGTCTAGGTTTGTCGCGTCCTTCGATTAGACTCGCCTAAAGTCGAACCCTATCCTAGCTCTCGCTACAAACAAGGCCAACAAATCATACATACATGCTCATGAGAACTCTAGACTATCGTCAAAGGCAAACAACAACAAGAATCATGCCCAACCGTCGTTGAGGCATTTAATCAAACATATAGTAAGCATATAATGAAAACCTAACAAAGATGGAGACCAAACCCTAACCCTAAGCAATAATCATCAACACCAACCACCCAAGCACACCCCTAACCCTAGAAATGGACTACTCACACATAACTAAAGAGGACATGTAAACAAATGAGGAATTAATGCTAAACATGGTGGAATAAGTAAGAGTAAGCAATTGAATAAGCAAAACTTAAAGGAAATGCAAAGACAAAGTAAAGATGAAGAAGATTATACCATTAACTATGAAAAAGGAATGAACTTGGATAACAAGATGAAGAATTCTTTCAAATGTCTTCAAATTACAACCCAAATACCCAAAGTAAACTAAAGATTACACTAAGATCAAACTAGATTAACAAAGGGATTAACTAAGAGATTCTAAAAACAAAAGAAAGATTAAGAATTTGAGTTGAGTTTTTGAATGTGTAAAGATGAGCAATGGAACAGTAGAAACCCTAGGAATGCGTGAAAGTTGCGTAAAAAGTGCGTAAAAATAGACTAAGTGCGGGTATATATAGTGTGCGAATTTCTGAGAAATGACTCTCAGCCGATCCACCGGTTGCCGGTCTGGAACCGGCCATGAGTCAGAATATGAACTTCTGCACTTTTTCTTCTTTTTCTTCACATGGCTTGATCCTCAGCCGAGCGGCCGGCTGCCGGTCGGTCACCGGCTTAGAGTCCGTTTCTACACTTCTGGATTTTCTTTCTTTTTCTTCAATATACAGCTACAACCAGCCGGCTGGCCGGCTGCCGGTTGGCCACCGGCTGGGAGCCCTTTCTTGAACTTCTGTTTTTTTAATACATTTTGAAAATGAGAAAGGTTCTTCAGCCGACCGGCCGGCTGCCGGTCGGGCACCGGCTGGTAGTCAAATGTTGAATACCTGTAACATTCTTCAATTTTCTTCCAAAAGTCAAGTCAAGACTCTTGGCCGGCCCACCGACTGCGGGCCTGGGACCGGCTGGGAGGGCCTGGAGTCATTTCCTGCAATTTCTTCTTATTTTGCTCCAAAAATCATCTTGTTTGCTCCCGTTTCTTCACTCCCGCCACAATTCCTACAACATGGGAACCACATAGGGATAGTCGAGGAAATGGACGTAAAATCAAGCAAGGGCACGCAAAACAAGGTCGAATCGGGACCAAACATGATGAAAAAGCGATGAAAAACATGACTAAAATGAAGCTCATCAGCAACATAAAGAAAAGATCAAGTCTTGGGCTAAATTAAAGAAATACATGATGAAAAGATTTTGGCCAACGGATTATGATCAAGAAAACTACTTGAAGCTTCATTCTTTATCTCAAGATAATATGACCGTCTCAGAATACATTATGGAGTTTGAAAGAATGACTATTGTATGTGATTTAGAAGAGAGGGAGGAGTTAAAAGTAGCTAGGTTTATTCGTGGTTTATCACCAACCCTAACTTCAAGGGTTGAGGTACAAAACTATAATGACTATAATGATGTGTGCAGGATAGCTTTAAAGTTTAAAAGACACGACAAGGCAAGAAAGACAAATATCTATAGAAGCACAAGAGTCGGAGAAGGCTCAACATCATCTAATGCCAACGCCTCATCTAAGGCTAAGGAGGCATCGAAGGAGGAAGTCGGCGGCGTTAAGGGCTAACGACACGGCCAAAGCAAGTATTCCTGACCCTAGAGGGAGTACTATAAGGAGGTGTTATAATAGATGCCAAGGCTATGGGCATATTTCTACCGATTATCCACAAAAGAAAACCTTATCCATTCAAGAACTTCAATGTATGGTCCCTAATTTTGTTATGCCTGAGATTGAAGAGGAAAAGTTAAAGGAGGAAAGTTTGGAGGTAGAGGCGGAAAGTGAAAGCGATGTGCAGTGCTTAGTTGTTAGGACTCTACATATGGAGGCTACCACCAAAGAGGAAGAACAAAGAGAGAATGTATTTCATACTCGATGTAAGGTTGAGGGGAAAAAGTGCGACTTAATAATTGATAGTGGTTCATGCACGAATGTTGTATCCAAAACCTTAGTGTCGGAGTTAGAATTCAGCATTAGGGCTAGGGACAAACCCTATACACTTCAATGGTTAGATGGAGACCAAGGGGTGAGGGTTGAGAAGCAAGCCTTGATAGCATTTAATATTGGGCCTTATGAGGATAAGTTATGGTGTGACGTTGTGCCCATGAGTGCGTGTCACATACTACTTGGGAGGCCATGGCAATTCGATAGAAACGTTGTTCATGATGGGCGAACCAACGTGTATAGCATTACTAAGGGAAAATCCACTTACCATCTCCAACCGTTATCAAATAGAAAATCTAAACCACCTGACACGACTGTCGCAACCCTATCAAAAAAAAACTTAACTGGTCTCAACTAAATGTAGTAGAGGTAGTCGGGTATCGTATCCACAGAGAGATGGGCATTTTATAGTCTAATAAGTCTGTTTGAAGTAACCGGTTCAGGGGGTTGTTTGATTTTGAATTCTAAAAACTAATTAAAAAAGGGGAAGAAAATAGGAAGAGAAGTCACTAGGATTGTCGGTTCACCATGGCTACTAAAGTCTGAATTAACAGTCACAAGGTACCCTAAATTCGGTCTATGGGTAATGAAAAGGTCTTTCCGGTCCGCTATTCGCCCTAAGACTATACTAACTTAGCTTCCGCCCTAATTAGCACAATCCCAATATTCGTCGCAAAACTACCCCTATCCCAATCTTCCGATCCAGGTCAAGAGGGTTTCTATACAGTCAATTGGATGCGTTGACTCAAACAATTAACAGCTATTATATGCGACGAATACATACAAACCAAATTACGGGTAACTTAAACTAATAATTCATCCTACGCCATGGCTACCCTAAATCCTAGCAATAGAAATTAGCTATGCATGATTGATAAGAGAACGATAATAAAAATAGGACGAACAATTAATGACATTGCAGGAAATGAGAAAGAATTGAAATAAGAATAAGGGGACAGAAATACCGAAATATATAGCAAGAGCAACGAAAGGAAGAACAAAAATACGATCCGAGTAATATAAGAAAGTTGTAAAATCTAATCTAAAAAATATAGAATGAGAAGTAGCAGTTGTGAATGATAAAGATGTCCCTGCCTTCTGTCTCGATCTGTTCTATTTATAAGACAACTCAGACATAAACTGACGCCTTAGTGCAACTGAACAGTCAGAAAACTTCTCGATCGAGAACAAAAAAGCTCTCGATCGAGAAGAATGAGCACCAAAACCTCTCGAACGAGAAGAAAACCTCTCGATCGAGAAGATTAAGAACCAAAAGATCTCGATCGAGAAGAAAAGCTCTCAATCGAGCAACTAAAGTTCTCGATCGAGAAGAAAAGCTCTCGATCGAGCAACTAAAGTTCTCGATCGAGCACTTCTCAGCGCATATTTCCTGCACTGCGCACTGAACTTCAAATGGCTGCCATTTCTTCGTTACTTGCTCAAATAAAGCGTTCTTGGTGGCGTTGGAAAGCTAAGAGGATAAGCTTTTACCTCCAATTATAATCACCTCATTATCTGTTGTAGAACTCGATATATTGCTCCTCAAAGTAGGCATTAGCAAATTGAAGCTCTTCCTTTGCTTGATAGACTTTCTTTGCTCCTATGCGCATCTCAAAATGGTAGTAGTAAGCTCCAACTTAACTCTTTTCCTAAATACATGCATAAGGACATGTTTTAGGCTTGATTATGATCTTCTCCGGCTCATATCTGCAATTAGCACAAGACAAACCAAAGTAGACTATTCGGGGGATATTTGTAGCAAAATACTACGGAATAAGCATAGAAAAGTGTGTTACAAAGGCCTAAAAGGTCTATATGAAATGCACACATCACCACCCAATTCCAAAAAGGAGAGCTTGGTTTCAATCTTTGGAGGAGATGAGGAAGGAGTCATAGGGATGGAGGCGCGTCCGGGCGTTTTGTGCGAGAACCATAGGGGGCATGGTGGAAGTGAATGGTTACCAAACGTGGTGGAGTTGTCAAAGGGGAGTTGCGTGGGTTTGGTGAACCGAAAGGTGTCGAAGGCCGTGGGCATGGGTGAGTTAAGAGGTCACAGGGTTGCTAACACCGTGGGGGAGGTTGAGTTCGAAGATCATGGAGACCCTAGGAGCATGATTTTGGTTGGGGAAGGGGGCCATGGTCTAATGAAGTCAAAAGCAAGCTTGTCAAAGGCTAGTCGTGGAGTACTTGATTTTAATTTGAGGCCAAATTCTCAAAAACAAAGAGAGTATGATGCGGGAGCATGGGCTAAAAGGAAGGGTCATGATCCACGATCTAAAAGAGAATTAAAAATGTTCGAATTGGGTTCGATACGGATATTCAAGTTAGTTTGGGAAGACGTATTGAAGGAACAAGGGAAGCTTCCAAGAAACTCCCTTGGGAGGCGTGTCAAGCCCTAGACGTGTGAGGCCACACGTTTTCCTACTATTACTATTATTAGTTTGTTTTTAGTCTTAATTATTTAATTGGTTTGTTTAACTAAGTTTGTTACAAGGTTGTTAGGTTTAATAAGTTTGTTACAAAGTTAGTTAGGAGTTAGTTATAAGTTTGTTAGGAGGTTGTTATTAAGTTGTTAGGAATTAGTTACAACTTAATCTTTTCTTTTTATTATTTTATCTTTTATTTTAAATAAGGATTATTTTAATCCATAGGATAGAAATAGGTTTCCAAATTTGGAAAGGTTTACACGTTTGAAACGTGAGGCATGGACGAGTATTCTACTCGTTTGTTTCCTAGTTTGTGTCGGATTGTGACGGATGTCCTTACTATAAATAGGCATCCTTAGTTATTGTTTTATGGTATCTTATATTGAATTATTATTTTGAGTGCAAACTTAAACCCCCAAAGTATCTGTGTGAGCTTTACAAATTATTGACGAACTATCTTAGTGAGCGGAGTCTTTAGGTTTAATCGTGGATTCGATTAAATTGCAGAATAATCAAACTTTCTTGGATTGGAGAGCAAGGTTATTATCTATCCTTCTACATTCACAAATCATTCATAATATCGTTCCATAAATCTGTCAACTTGATCTTCTTGGTAGCTATGCACTATCATCGTCAATCAACCACCATCATCAACGTTCACCACCGTGAACCACCGTCCATCACCGTGTGCGTCGTTCATCATCGTCGTGCAACATCATCATCACTTCGTGCATCATTCATCATCATTCATCGTTCTTTAGTCGTTGTTTTACTTTATTATTTATTCCTAATTCGTGATATTTCACAAGTATTGTTATTCTGCTGCAACATCTGTATTTTTGTTGATCGTCTTATTTGATTATCGCCAACGATACGCATCAAATTGGTATCAGAGCTTCGGCTCTTGGTCTAATTTTTATTACATCAGGTTCTTGGGAATATTATTACAATGATGAATACTAGCGAAGGAGATTCGGGAGAGAAACCATGGGAAGCAAATCATCTCGAACTCAAGGCCGAGATGCAAGAACTTAAGTACCTCATTAAATCTATGATGACCAAAGGAGGTAATAAGAAGACAGGGGAGTCCTCATCTAGGCCGAGTGAGTCCGAAGAAGAAGACGAAATCAAGGGAAGAATTTGGGACAAAAACGAAGATGATAGAGGTCTCAAACTTGATATACCTGAGTTCAAAGGCGACATGGATCCGGAAGATTTCTTGGATTGGCTTAGACAAACGGAACGAGTCTTAGAATACAAGGAATATGACGACCGGAAACAATTCAAAGTTGCTATCTTAAAACTTACCAAGTATGCTTCACTTTGGTCTGAAAATCTGAAGAAACAAAGGAAGAAGCAACATAAAGAAAAGATCAAGTCTTGGGCTAAATTAAAGAAACACATGATGAAAAGATTCTTGCCAAGGGATCATGATCAAGAAAACTACTTGAAGCTTCATTCTTTATCTCAAGATAATATGACCGTCTCGGAATACATTATGGAGTTTGAAAGAATGACTATTGTATGTAATTTAGATAAGAGGGAGTAGTTAATAGTAGCTAGGTTTATTCGTGGTTTATCACCAACCCTAACTTCAAGGGTTGAGGTACAAAACTATGATGACTATAATGATGTGTGCAGGATAGCCTTAAAGTTTGAAAAACACAACAAGGCAAGAAAGACAAATATCTATAGAAGCACAAGAGTCGGAGAAGGCTCAACATCATCTAATGTCAACGCCTCATCTAAGGCTAACGAGGCATCGAAGGAGGAAGTTTAAAATATGGGCACGAATTTACAAAAAGCACAAATTTTAGCAACTGCTTTTATAAGATCTTGTAAACCATCCTAAACCACTAAGTTTAAAATATGGGCAGGACATCTCATATGTAAATCTTTCTAAATTATTAAACTTTCTCCTTAAATAATCAACGACAACATCATTAAAGCTAGCATTGTCTACCGTCACAGTCAATATTTTTGTCAAATTCCATTCAGACAAACACTTATCAATCTTTTCACCAATTATCTTTCCCGTATGACCAGAAAATTGACAAAAATCAATGACTCTTTTATGCAAATTTCAATCAGCATCAATGAAATGAGCAGTTAGACACAAATAGCTTAAGTTTTGACCAGAAGTCCACAAATCAATAGTAAGACACACCCTAGAAGACATAGTTCCAAAGAAATCATGCAACTTTTTCCTTTCCTTAATGAATAAACTATAACAATCTTTAGCAATTGTAAATCGAGAAGGAACGGTAAATTGAGGATTCATCTCTTTGCAAAATGCTAAAAACCCAACTTTTTCACAAGTGAGAAATGGTAACTCATCCACAATTATCATCTTAGCAAGCGATTTTCTAATTTTATCATAGTCATAAGGGTAACATTATTGGTCAGACTGGCCAAAGTCTTAATACTCTACCACATCAGCTTTCCACTTACTTTTTATTATTTTTTTATTGTTCAGACTCACCCCAGACCCACCCAAAATTTTATACATTATCCGTCAGACTCACCTCAGACTCTGCTTTTTTTTACATTACTTTTTTTTTACAAAAAGAAGTGACACATGTCAACCACTCATTGGATAATTTTAATGAAAGTGGGGTCAAGACTCACCCAAAGTCTTAAGTTGAGTCTTGGATCGATTTCCAAGACTCAATTTAAAACTTTGTTAAGACTTTACTAGATTATTGGTAGTTTTGGGTGAGTCTTGTCTTAAGACTTTCTAAAATCTTGTCTCAAGATTACCAATAATCTTACCCTAAGCCCACAATATTGGAATACTAACATTTTCAGTGGTTCCGTCTTCATTGACAATGATGGTGGTCTCAAAACTAAGTAATTTTTGTTTGATATCAACATTGGCAGGCACATTTGGACACTTTTTAAGATGTCCAGACAAAGTACTAGTCCTATTAGATGATTTGCAATTTACAAATTCATCACAATATAGACAAACTGCAGTCACTCCACTTTTAGACCTTTCAAAATGATCCCAATAACGAGATCGGTTTTTTCTGAATTTAGTCATTTGATGTATTAATGTGTTATCGGTAGAAATTTTTGGTGGTTTACCTCTCTTTTTGGTCGTTGATGGTTCAAAACTCATTCTCGCCTTCTTAGTGGAGTGCTCTTCACCAACATCATCTTCTAAATCAATGTATCTCGCATCACTATTGTCATCGTAGCTTGATGTCATATGCAAACAGAAGAGCAAGCAACTAATGATTAAACGCAGACAGAATGAAGCAGCTAATGTAAATGAACAGACCAACATTGTAAATAAGTTTTGGAAATAGATTATAACAGACAGCATAGCAAAGCAGCAAACAAACGCTAATGAGCAGCACACAAATGGTAAATTTTAAATAAGCAGCAAACAAATGGTAATGAGCAGCACACATTCACACAAATGGTAAATAAGCAGCAAACAAATGGTAATGAGCAGACAGTCTTGTATTTCTAGTGATTCTTCTTTGTTTCTGCCTAATCATGATAGTCTTCACAAAGTAAGTCCAAATCACAATTTTTATAATTCCATATTTGTCTGTATGTCAATTTTATGTTCAAATCCAAAAGAATCCCTAATCTTGTGACTACAAAACAAACAGGTATAGAAAAATTACTCCCTAACCTATAAACCATAATGCAAATTCAACCAAACAAAATCATAATCCAAATTCAACAAAAAAAATAAGCAATAGCTCCCTAGAATCCCTAAGTTTCTCGTCTTGTTCACATTATAATTGATGTACTTTCTGTCAGTGGTTTTTTCGATTCGAGTCAAGATACTTAAATGGGTAATGTTGGTTTGTGATTCACAAAGTAATGGGAATTTGGGGTATTAAATAGGTTAATTGAGAAATTTAAGAAGCTTATTTATGTATATAAAGAAATAGCCTGCTGCACGATTTAAGCGGAGATAGTAAGGAAGGAGATTAAGTGACTAAGTACATACTGACACGGTTGTCGCAACCCTATCAAAGATAACCAACTGGCCTAACTAATGTAGCAGGGAAGTCGGGATCGTATCCACAGGGAGACAAATATGAATTCTAAATGCTAAACTAAAGTCTGTCGAAGTAACCGAATCTGGGGGTTTTGATTGTTGTTTGAACTAAACTAAGAGTAGTGAAGGAAAGAGAGAAAAGAAAAGCGTAAAGAAAAGAGAATAAAAATATGAGGGAGAGAAAACTAGGATAGTCGGTTCACCAATGAAAGTGTAACGATCATGGTCTAGGTCACAGATCAGTCATAATTATCGGTCTACGGGGTAGTGAAAAGGTCCTCTCGGATCGCTATTCGCCCTAGAATGCTTCTAGCGGGCTCTCGCAACTTACTAGGGCACTCAAATGTTTGTAGCAGGTCTAACCCTCACCAGGCTTTCGATCTTAGGTCGGGGTTTTACCAAATCAACTAATCAATCATGCGCATTAATTGACTAATCGCTATCAAATGCTACAATTAACAACAGAGACTTATAAATGTGAACTAGTCTAAACCTAATCAACATTCGTCACAATTTCATAGGATCCCCTATATCCTAGTCAAGGAAATTAGCTATGCATAAAGGGATTAACAATTGAAATGAAAGAAATAACTAAAGGGGAAATCATGATCGCGATATAAATAATGACAAGAGAAAATAAGAGCAAAGAAATAAGATTACCAATCATCCAAAAGGCATTGAGTACAAAATTCCGGAAGATTAGATCTTACAAGTTTTAATGAGAAATAAAATGAAAATTACTGACTTAAAAGTTTATCTGAGGAAAAGTAAAGTGACAGAGTAAAAGTGAAAGAAAAGGTGAAAGATCCAAGATGAACTGATACAAGCTGCTCTTCACTCTTTTTAAACGTGATTAACTAACTAAACATCTAATAACCTAATGGGCTTAGGTTAAAATGGGTCTCGGGAATTGAAAACAGGTCGATCGACCAGATTCTGGTCGATCGACTAACCAATTGACCATATATGGTCGATAGACCAAATAGCCAGTCGATCGAATTAGTAATCGACCATATATGGTCGATCGACTATATCTGTCGAACAGATTTCCTGCAATGTGCACTAAAATTCAAACGGCTGCCATTTCTTCGTTACTCGGTCAAATCAAGCGTTTTTGGTGGC
This sequence comes from Silene conica, assembly GCA_029255685.2. Taxonomy (NCBI): domain Eukaryota; kingdom Viridiplantae; phylum Streptophyta; class Magnoliopsida; order Caryophyllales; family Caryophyllaceae; genus Silene; species Silene conica. The sequence goes on along the minus strand of CM055318.2, from coordinate 21,175,910 downwards.
GTTGGAAAGCTAAGAGAATAAGCTTTCATCTCCAATTTGAATCACTCGATTATCATTTCTATAACTCGAGTTATGGCTCTTCAAAGTAGGCACTAGCGGTGTGAAGCTCTTCTTTCGCTCGATAGACTTCCATTACTTCTACGCGCATCTTAAGATGGTAGTAACAAGTTCCGAATCAACTCTTATCCTAAATGCATGCATGGAGACATGTTTTAGGCTTGATTATGATCTTCTCCGGCTCATATCTGCAAATAACACAAGACAAACCAAAGTAGACTATTCGGGGGACATTTGTAGTAAAACACTACGAAATAAGCATGGAAATGCGTGCTAATATGGCCTAAAAGGTCTATGTAAAATGCACGCATCACATACCACAAAACTAAGCTAAATCAGCATTTCCCAATTATCACTACCTTAACATTTCCCAATTGTAAACCCTAAAAGTTCTCAAATTTGCAAACAACCAACAAAAATGCCAATCGCATGAAACAACACCCACAAAACTAAGCTAAATCCGCAAAAAAAAGCAAATACCCAGATGATAATTTCAAGTTCTAAACCCATTATAGATTCAATTCATTTCCATAACACAAAAAATGACAAACCCTAGAAACCTCAAATTTGGGGAAAAATGAATATTAAAAAGATGAGTACCTTCAATTTTAAAGAGCACGAAATGGGTAATCTGCAAATCATGAAGCAATTTAAATCATGAAACGGAGAATAATAGAATTAAACATACGATAAAGTAATTAACAAATTAAAAAGACAAGAAATATTTACGTTTTAAAAAGTGAGCAGTGACTTCTCTAGGAATATGCCGGTATTGATGAATTGATGAGAGATTTGATGATTGAAGATGAGATCTGAGGATTGATGATGAGAGATTAGACGATTGAAGATGCGATTTGATCATAGATGATGAGCGATTGAAAAAAAAAAGAGAAAGTATTGAGGGAGGCGATTGAAATTAGGTTTTGAGTTTGGTGAGGGTTTATCGAGGAAAGGGGGAGGAGTTTTAGGGTTTCTCACTGTTTATTGTTTTAATGGTTCCCATTAGTAATGAATAATGGCCCGGTAGTAATGGGTACGGTTTATTTTTATTTTTAGTTTTTTTTTATAATTTTTTAAAATCCGGATCGGATTCGGATATCCAGTTTTAAGAAAATCTCGATCCACATCCGGTCCACTTTATTCGGAAAAAATTGGATCGGATATGCAATTAAGTGGAATCCATATATTCGGATTTTTTTTGGAATCCGAATCAGATTCGGATAAAATTTCGCATCGGATTTTTTTTGCTCAGCCCTAGCTGCTACTACGCTGGTTGCTATTGCTGCTTCTGTTTGTTGCCGATGCTAGTTGTTGATGTTGCAGGCTACTGGCTGCTGCTGCTACTGGTTGTTGTTGTTACTGCTACTTTTGGTGTTGGCTGTTGTTGTTGTTGATGCTACTAGCTGCTGCTGCTTTTGGCTGTTGTAGGCTGCTGGCTGCTGCTGCTACCGGTTGATGTTGTTGTTGCTGTTGGTTGCTGTTGTTGTTGGTTGTTGTGGCAAGTCCTTCAGTTACTATGTGAAGGCAAATTAGAGGAAGAGGAGAGGAATGCATACTTGTTCATCAGTTTTGGGGCTCATGAGCAGAATTGGAATGCAACAAATATCAATTTTTGGACCAGATGCATCATAATATACAGTTCTTATATCAAAAAGAAATTGGAGTTAAAAGGAGGATGTACTTACAAGAATAGCAATTTTTGGGGATCATGGTCAAGCAAGCTTTGCAGCAGTTCTTGAGGTTGTCAAGCTTGGATTGAAGAACAATCGAGATAATGTTTTTTTTTTACAGTTGTTTAGTGGAATGAGTATGTAGAAAGTGCTCTAAGTATTATGGTTTACTGTGAGCTTGAGTAGTGTATTGGTAGTGTTGACAACTTGTTGTACATTTGATTTTCTTTCTATATTTACTTACCTTATTAAAATAAAAAATCACCGCCATAGCTGGAGCATAACCCAGGAAAGTGTAATAAGCTCCTAGCAGGATTACAGATATCACTTGTCAAATCAACTAAAACTCACTTCAGGCGTAAAAACACGAATTCAAGTTGATATGATCCTAGTAAAAGCACGAATTCAAGTTGTTCCCGATTGAACTAGTGAGAACGATTTCTAGCACTATTATCTTATAACGATATAAAGAATTAAAACACAGTTTTAGCACACGATTTTTCAAAGAGACCTGATTAGCCTGAAGTAAATTTTTTACATAAACAATCAGGTAGCTTATTATTTTGTAGTGTTTGACAATATAACACAAGAATAATAGTAAAAGCGTAAAAGATATCAATAATGAACCATGTCCTTTTACGTCATTTTATCAAATATCAGCTACCTTTTCAGCTAGTTTCCAAACAGTTTTAACAAAAATCATCTAACTTTATCCTTATCAAGTCTTAATTTTCAGCTACTTTTTCAGTTTTCAGGTATCTTTTCAGTTTTCAGTTACTTTTTCAGCTAGTTTTGCCAAACAAAGTCTTAAATGGCTCAAATCTCTTAAGTTAATGCTACGACACAAAATGTGCATTTTTCAGAAAATATTTTAATGTGCATTTTTCTGTGCTGCCTAAAATTATAGCAGAGAGCTATAACCTTCGGCTCCTTAACAAGCAAAGTTATCCACTTGGATCTATTATTGTGAATTTTGTTTTTGATGGGCCGTCAGTTCTTCTTTCAATCGTGGGCCGTGGGAAATTGGTTTTTAGAAACCAGTTGTCATCGACTTATGTTTTGGACGGGCCTACTGTCAACACTTCACATTTTCAAGCTTTGGCAGTTAGTGCAGATTACTTATTACTCGAGCCTAGACTTATCAAACTGGGTCATGGACTCGTTATGTGTTCAGTTATTTCGAATTTTGGACAAAACATGGTCTATTAACAGTTTGTAAAATAGGAGATTAACAGGTTAAGTCTATACTAATTTCTATTCGAGATAGAGTAGGAAACGAGTTAGATTAACTCCTTTTACAAACTAATCCTAAACCTATTTAAAATTACACGAGTATGTTATTTAAAATATTATTCCGTCCGTTTCGGTTATTCGTTTGCCTAATTTATTTTCGGGTGTCAAAGGCTCTGTTCTTTCAGGCTTTTTAGAGCTGAACTGAACTGAGCTGAACTGAATGAGGCTGAGCTGAACTGAACTGAACTGAACTGAGCTGAGCTGAGCTGAACTGAATCGAGATGAGCTGAACTGAACTGAACTGAGCTGAGCTGAACTGAACTGAACTGAACTGAATTTAATCGAGCTGAACTGAACAGAGCTGAATGAAGCTGATATTAATAAATAACTTAAGTTTAATTAAAGTATACTAAATAATAATAATAATATAAAAAATGTTTGATTAATACAAATTTGCGATTTATTAAAAAACAATTATATTAAAAAAATATTAATTTTTAAGTATTTTTTTAGTAGTAAACTCTAATGGACTTTGATTTTTTCTTTTCTTGTGTATTAAAATTAACAAAAGCAACATTTAAATATTTTACGTCTAATTAACATAATTTTTTTTTTATTATCTAAACATTTTACGTCAAAATTTTGGCAAATGTGGCATGTATTTCATTTTTTTTATTATCTAAACATTAATTATTTTTATATATAAACATTTATAGGTAAAATTATTATTTGGTGGATTCGGGATACCCCAATACACTTGGGTATTTGTCTCCTATTAGCCATCCAAACGTAAGAAACCATGTGCCTGAATATAAGCATGCACCTCCTAGCGGAATATTTGAACATTTTAATTATTGACATTTATCTTTGAGGATGACGGTTGAAATGGCGTTTGGTCAGCTGAAGAAGGTGAAAGGTGTTAAAAAACATGCCACAAATGACAATGAAATATCAAATGTCAATTATCGTATCCGCTTTTACACTTCATAATTTCATTCGGATGCATAAACCTGGTATTCCAGTTATACAACATCAAAGTATTCAAGGAAGAGCATATTCAAACATGGATGATAACGAACGGAAGAAATTCATGGACAAAGTTCGAAAAGAAATTGAAAAAAAATGGTGCGATATTGGTGTCCATAATGACCTCAAAGATGAAGCACGTCAGGATGATAACAATAATAATTAATAATCATAATAAGAATAATTAATTAATAATACTCCCTCGTATTCTATGTATTGTTCCCCTTTGAGTGGGGCACAAGAATTGGGTGGGTTTGATTGATAGGAGAGAGGAATGAATAATTAGGAATTAAATAAGAAATTGTGGGTCACAAAGATTAAAAAAAGAATAAAATATGAGTAAAAGAATTGGGTGGGGTTTGATAATAGGAGAGAAAAATGAATAAAATAAGAGTAAAAGTTTCCAAAATAAGAAAGGGGAAGAAAAGCTGAATAATCCGTTTTAGAAAATAGGGAATAATAGATAGAATAAGAGGAAGTAATAAATAGAATAATAAATAATAATAATAATAATAATAATAATAATAATAATATAATAATAATAATAATAATAATAATAATAATAATAATAAAACAAAAACAACAACAACAACAATAACAATAATAATAATAATAATAATGTGGGATGTACGTAATAAAGTCGAATTGAACTGAACTGAAATGAATTACATGAAGCTGAACTGAACTGAACTGAATGAAGCTGAGCTGAACTGAATTTAGCTGAACTGACCTGAATAGAGCTGAGCTGAACTGAACTGAACTGAACTGAACTGAATAGAGCTGCGCTGAACTGAAACGAGCTGAATTGAACTGAACTGAACTGAATAGAGCTGAGCTGAACTGAAACGAGCTGAAAATAAGCCAGAAAAAACATGGCCTAAGTCAGTTATTTGGGATGCACAACCCCGTTTGGCCGCGGAAGATGACGAAAAGCTTCGTTACTTCACCGAGTCGCTAATGTTTCATTGTTTATGTCTTAGTTTTATTCCGCAACGTTTAAATAAGGCGGCTTACCATCTTGTCAAAAATGCATTTGATTATTAGGAAGTTTGTAGTTTACTGCTGGAGTTAAGGGTTTCAATTTTGACTTAATCAAAATTTAAGGACCTCAATTGTGTTTACGCAGTTTTAAGTACCTTGTCTTATTTCTTAGACCAAACTACCCTTGTTTGTTATTTAACAAATTAATTATATATTTATACAAGATACTAAGAATTTGAAAAGCCAAAATTAGTATTTCTAACTAAAAGAATGCTGAACTTTTATGCTCTATGAAATTATATGTATCTAACTAATTAAAATAAATAAGTGCAAAAATTAGCCTTCTCACTTTACCTTCATCGTTATGACGTTACTTGTTTATTCTCTTTTTTTTTGGCAACTATTTTCGGTTTTTACATTTTTTTAACGAAATACTCATTTTCAAATCTCCATCTATTTGCACTTCCTTTCATAATATTTGACTCCTATAAATAGTTAGTCTTGCTTGTGACGGGTCGGGTGGAGAGACAGATAATGACACTCACAAAATGAATAGGGGACAGGGTGGAGCACCCCTATGTGCTTTCCTCTCTCCTCTAAATGGACATTTTGTGAGACAAAATGGTATCCGTCTTCTCCTTGTGACGGATACCCTCCGTCTACAATGAGAATTTGTGTCCTATAAATTTCATTTTTTTTCATTTTTATTTGTAAGATAGTCCGTAATACTTCACTTCATTGACTATATCGCAAATTCTCATTTAAGACGAATATATCGTGCCTTAATCTTAAGACTGGTCAAGTATCACATATAAGACAAAAATATAATACGTTGATGTTAGCAAGTTTGCCTCGTCTATCACAAATTCTACTCTACGACGGTCGCACGTGTGACCAATAGAAAAGTGATCAATTTTTGATAAATAATTACCATTTTTGATTAAATAATGACCACTTTTTATGTTTAACAATATACTTATTTGACGAGAAATCGTGTTTTTATATAACACTTACTTTAATTTGTTTTCTCAAAACCAAACTCATTATTAATATTTATTTGTCGACATTGTAATTAAATTTAGTAGTTGTTGGTTACATTATACAATTATTAGATAATTAAGAAATTTTTTATCATTTATATTATCTCACATTCATTAATTTTTTCCTATCCATTTCACACAATTTTAAAGACGGGACTTTCTCCGTAAAATTCAACTTGTACATATATTAGACGAGAATATTGACAGAATATTCTCTCGTGATTAGTTGCTATAAGTCAACATATTGTTCCTTATTTTCAAGAAGTAGTTTTGGTAACATACTTAAATTGTTATCACCTATTGTATTATAAATATAGCTTATTGCTAATCAATAAAACACAGATTATATTTCCAATCTTTATCTTCTGTGTTTCACGCTTTCTAACATGGTATCAGGCCAATTTTTTCTTTAAACTCACAAAAAATTCCAAACATCAACATTAATTCTTCCTTCTTGCCATGACTGGCGGAGGAATTTCTACCGAAAATTCCGCAATTTCTACGGAAAATTCTGTTCCTAAAATCGATTCCGTTTCACCACTCTATCTTGGTTCGGGTGATCTTCCGAGCCTTAAATTGTCACCAGTTCTGTTGACTCATCGCGATTATGATAATTGGAGTCGTTCTATGCGAATGTCCTTAAAATCGCGTCGAAAATTGGCTTATGTGACGGTTCAATTACAAAGCCCACTGATGCATCTCTTTTGGGACAATGGGAAGTAGTTCACTGTACCATTGTCTCTTGGCTACGGAATACAATTGATCCGTCTGTTCACGTGAGTATCCCTTACGTGGAGGACGCCGCGGCTATGTGGAACGATTTGGAGGAACGTTTTGCTGTTATTGACGGTACGTCAGTTCACTCTTTAAAAACAGAACTTGGTGAATTTCGGCAAAAGAAAGGTATGTCCGTCACCGAATATTATGGTAAATTAAAATTACTTTGGGATGCCCTTTTTATTCATGAACCTCCGTTCGCCTGTGAATGTGGTAAATGTACTTGTGATATCGCTGGTAAAGCAGTTAAGCGTCTCGATAATGAAAGACTTCACCATTTTTTTATGGGCCTCGACCGTAGTTTGTATGGTACCCTTCGTAACCAGCAATTTCAACTTGTACCTTTGCCTTCTCTTAATCGTGGCTATCACGCCACCCTACAAGCTGAACGATTGCTTCTTGACGACACACCCCCTGATGTTAGTCACGTAGTTGCCTATGCAACGCCCGAACCCTCCTCCCGTACTCCTGATGAGTAGAAAAAAATTGCGCGAAAAAGAGAAAACTGAACGTCGTAAGCTATACTGTTCTCATTGTGATGTTCATGGTCACGATATACATTCCTGGTTTATTAAGAGCCAACGGTTCCCGGATTGGTGGGGAAGTCGGCCTCGTACTTTAGCAGACTTACGTCGCAGCAGGAAGTCAGGCCATACCGGCACGGGGTCTGGTTTGGACTCCGGTACTGGTGGCGGCTCAGATGGTACAGTTCATGCTAATGCTCTCCACACTATCCCTTCGGATCGGTTATCGGGTACGTGTGTTTCTTGGATAATAGATATTAGTGCTTCTAATCATGTCACATGTGACCTCTCCCTTTTTACGGATAGTATGTTGATACCGCCTCGGGCTGTGGGTTTACCAAACGGGAAGCGGATCATGGCCTCTCAAATGGGAACTGTGAAAATTAATGAATTTATTACCTTGCGACGGGTTTTATTTGTTCCTCATTTGACTTGTCATTTAATTTTACGATTATACATTGCAATTTTCTAAGGACCGTTGTCTTATACATGACCGTTCCTTGAAGAAGATGATTGGAGTTGGTGAGCATCGGGATGGACTGTTTATCTTGTCTTCGGCGGATAAGGATACAATGGTGCATACATTGGACGCTTCGGGGTCATATGAACTTTGGCATCGGCGACTTGGTCATCCGGGAGGCAATGTGATTCAATTTTTACCTTTAATTAGCTCATTCTTTTTCAGCTAATAAAGACTTGGTGTGTGATGTTTGTCACCGAGCAAAACAAACTCGTGCAAGTTTTAATTTAAGTGAGAATATTGCGTCGGATATTTTTAATTTGTCCATTGTGACCTTTGGGGGCCATATCGTACTCCTTCTACTAGTGGTGCTAAATATTTTCTTACTCTTGTGGACGATCGTTCTCGTTCAGCTTGGGTTTATCTCTTACTTGCTAAGACAGAAGTTACTAATGTCTTCTTGCAATTTTTATCTATGGTACACACCCAATTTTCAAAACAGGTCAAGGTGGTGCGAAGTGACAATGGCACCGAATTTAACCATATGGCGGATTATTTTTTACAGCAAGGTATTCAGATTCAAACCTCATGCGTGGGCACACCCCAAAAAAATTGGCGTGTTGAACGTAAGCATCGTCATATTCTTAATGTAGCACGCGCTCTACTCTTTCAGGGTCAACTACCGAAGAAATTTTGGGGTGAGTGCGTTCTTACTGCTACTTATCTTATTAATTGTACTCCATTCAAACTGCTTGGTCATAAAACGCATATGAAATTTTATTCGGTGTGTCTCCATCTTATCAAAATATGAGAATTTTTGGGTGTGTGTGTTATACTCATAATCAACAAGCTCGGGGTGATAAATTTGAATCACGAAGTCGAAAATGTATTTTTCTCGGGTATCCTCACAATAAAAAAGGATGGAAAGTACTAGATATTGAAACCGGGTCGATCTTTGTCTCTCGTGATATTATTTTTCATGAGGAATTGTTTCATCATTTCAATGAACATGTTGACTCTGTCATGGTCCCAAATCATGACCCAATTCCTCCCCATGATGATCCACCCGAGGCAGCCCAGGCCGAGCCATATACTGGTCTAGAAAATGCACCTGCTACTCCCTCTGTACAATCCCCTGCCCCAGAAACCGAGGCCCATATACAGTCCCCTGCCACGGAAACCGAGGCAGAAACCGCCTCTGATGATACTAACTCTGTTCCTGCACCCGACGCTGTTGAGAATGTCGGACACGGTCATCGTTTGAAATTCCCCAACTCTCGCTTAAAAGGCTATGCTCTTGACTCCATTAACAGTCCATCGCCACCCGACTCACCCACCTCTCCATCATCTCCCTCAGGTACGCCTTATTCCTTAGTTAATTTTGTTAATTGCAATAAATTTTCCACTCGACATAAAACCTTCCTAGCTGCTATTACTACGGGGGTCGAACCTCCTTCCTTCAAAATTGTTATACAGGATGATGGGTGGTGTAAAGCTATGAAGGACGAAATAGACGCCCTTGAGTCCAATGGTACTTGGGAACTTACTACTTTTGCCTCCTAATAAGAAAGCTCTTGGGTGTCGATGGGTCTATAAGATTAAATACAAGTCTGATGGTTCGATTGAACGATTAAAGGCAAGACTTGTTGTATTCGGTTTTCATTAAGTCGAGGGGCTCGATTATGGCGAAACACTTGCTCCGGTCGTGAAAATGGTCAATATCCGTACTTTCTTAGTTGTTGCGGCCGTCAAAAAGTGGGAATTACATCAAATGGATGTCCACAACGCGTTTTTACACGGAGATTTAGACGAAGAAGTGTACATGAAACTGCCCACGGGTTTTTCTCACGGCTATGACGGCAAAGTGTGTCGGTTGAAGAAATCTCTTTATAGTCTTCGTCAAGCTCCTCGTTGTTGGTTCTCTAAGCTAGCCTCTGCCCTCCGTGGCTACGGGTTTGGACAATCTTGTTCCGATTATTCTCTCTTTACTTACTCCAAGGATACAATTCGTTTACATGTTTTGATTTTTGTGGATGATTTGGTCATTGCGGGAAATAATTCTACCGCTATATCAGCCTTAAAAAATACTTGAACCAGTGTTTCAAAATGAAGGACTTAGGTCCTCTTATATACTTCCATGCAATATAGGTTGCTCGGAATTTGGATGGCATATTTCTTAACCAAAGGAAGTACACACTAGACATCATTACCGAGGTTGGTTTATTAGGGCCAAACCCGCTCCTACTCCTATGGAAACGGATCACAAACTCGGTCTTGATTCTTCCCCGCTGTATGGCAACCCAGAACGTTATAGGCGTCTCGTTGGTAGACTTGTCTACTTGGCGGTTACACGGCCAGACTTATGTTTTTCCGTTCATGTCCTTTCACAGTTCCTAACAAAACCTACCGAAACTCACATGAATGCGGCATTATGGGTCGTCCGCTACCTCAAGGGCAGCCCGGGTCAAGGAGTTTTCCTTCCCTCTACTAGTTCTTTATCGGTTTTAGGATGGTGCGAATCAGATTGGGGTACATGTCCTTTATCCCGTCGCTCTGTTACAGGGTGGTATGTCTTCCTCGGTGATTCTCCCATCTCGTGGAAGACAAAAAAAGCAACAAACGGTGTCCTTATCCTCGGCTGAAGCCGAGTATCGTTCCATGGCTGCTATTGTGTGCGAGCTCAAGTGGCTTAAAGGCTTGCTCGCTAGTCTTGATGTTGATGTCTCGGCCCCTATTCATTTATTTTGTGATAGTCAATCCGCGATACACTTGGCTCAAAATCCCGTTTTCCACGAGCGTACCAAGCATATCGAAATTGATTGTCATTTCGTACGCGACGCAGTTACCAGCGGCCTAGTCAAACCATTCCACGTTTCAACAACTGAGCAACTCGCAGATTTGTTCACCAAACCTTTAGGCGTACGACAATTTCAATACTTACTTCACAAACTCGGCATTCTCGATCTTTATGCTCCAGTTTGATAGGGGGTATTAGACAAGAATATTGGCACATATTCTCTCGTGATTAGTTGTTATAAGTCAACATATTGTTCCTTATTTTCAGGAAGTAGTTTCGGTATTTGACGCCCGTCGTTGAGGGGTGCCAAAGATAAGATTTATAAAAACCTCAGCTTAAACTAGATAGGATAAGTCAAGGGTCGAACCACAGAGAGGTGGGGAATGTTTATTGTTTGATGTCAATGTTTAAAGGTAACAAAAGTGGGGGTTTGATTGATTGTTACTAAATCTATAAACAAACATAAAAATAAAACAAGTAAATAAAGATGAGAATAAAACTATAGTAAAAAGAGATGCTAGGATGTTGGGGTAATAAATAGCCATGATAGTATGAATCCTAAGTCAACATGTATTACAGTCGCGTAAGGGGTGTAACATATCCTTTAGGTCTATGCTGTAAGATTAACTTTATGATTTCTATAATGAAATCAGTCCCAAGAATCAATATAGACTTGAATTAATTCAACCCTTGAATACAATTAAGACGGATAAAGAACTAACCTTGGTCCATGTCTTACAGACGCAATCAATAAACAAGAAGTATAAAGAATTGATTCTCCTCCTTGACCATTCCTTTATGTTTCTTAATGATGGAGAAAGAAACTGTCTTTCACTTCTTCTGTTTCAATGTACGTTTATTGTTTTTTTTTGTGTTGTGTCAGGATAATGATTAATTATGATTATCTTGTTTTCATAGTATATATATAATAATATACTACGTACCTTTTCGTATAATCGAAACCCGATCGTACCTTTTCGTAAAAGACGGGATATATATTAGGGTAAGGTAAGAGGGAATAATAATTCCCGGACTTTAGTTACTTTAATCGGGACCGATCCATCACGATACCGTCTTTTATATTAAAGTCTCGTAATATTTAATATGAGTTTAACTTATGTTTAAACCCGACACAAATAGGCCATTCGAATATTATTAAATATTCTAACATTCTCCCACTTGGCCTTTGTGTTAACTTGATGGTTCAATAACTATAATAATGTGCACTTTAATGTTAAACTCATTAACTTTTATATCCTTAATCGAATTAGAACTAATTGGATCATGGCGGTCACACATCATTTATATCGACATGATTCCTTCCATGTATCACAAATCAATTCCAAATCTAAGTTATCTTTAATTTTGAGAAGAACATTAATTCTCACGATTAGTTACATGTAATCAAGTAACTGTGATGTATACTTATACTATAATGATTAACATGTCTATTATATAACAGAAACAATATTATAAGTGAATTCTAGATGTCACATATATAACAAGCATACTTCTTTATAATAACAAGGCCTTTGATACAACACCCATGCGTTCTACATGGCCAATGAACGCCTTGGGTGGTAATCCCTTAGTTAATGGATCAGCTACCATCTTATCCGTCCTTATATGCTCAAAAGACACTCTTTGCTTTTGTACCTCCTCCTTGACTGATAAGAACTTTAATTTCATGTGCTTAGCACCCTTGGAGTATTTATCGTTCTTAGAGAAGAAGACGGCTGCAGAATTATCACAATAAATTCTCAGCGGCTTGGCTATACTATCGACGATCCCAAGTCCCGAGATAAAGTTTCGCAACCACAATTCATGAATAGTGGCCTCAAAGCATGCAGCAAATTCGGCTTCCATAGTAGAAGTAGCAATGACAGACTGCTTCCCACTTTTCCATGATACTGCTCCTCCAGCTAAAAGGAACAAGTAGCCAAATGTTGATTTTCTACTATCAACACACCCGACATAATCTGAATCTGAATAACCAATCACCTCAAGATGATCGGTTCTCCTATAAGTAAGCATGAGCTCCTTAGTGCCTTGTAAGTACCTAAGGACCTTCTTTGCAGCCTTCCAGTGGTCCATCCCGGGATTACTTTGATACCGACCCAGCATTCCGACAGCAAAGCTGAGATCGGGTCGAGTACATGTCTGAACATAGTTCAAACTCCCAACCACCGATGCATAAGGAATTTTCTCCATTTCTTTTCGTTCCAATTCATTACTGGGACATTGAATTCTTTACATCATGCAACATGCCTAGATCATTCGCAGCAAGTAAAATAGCGTCAACATATAAGACTAAAATAATAAATCTACTCCCACTGATCTTAATGTAGATACACCGATCAACAGTAATCTCTACAAACCCATATGACGTGATGGTATCATTGAACTTTAAATACCATTGTCTGGAAGCTTGTTTTAGTCCATATATTGACTTTCTCAGCCTACACACTTTATCTTCATTACCCGGGGATAAAAATCCCTCAGGTTGGTCCATATATACTTCTTCCTCAAGCTCACCGTTTAGAAAGGCGGTCTTTACATCCATTTGATGAAGCTCTAGATCATAATGAGCTACCAAAGCCAAAACAATTCTTAAAGAATCTTTCTTTGACACCGGAGAGAAAGTTTCCTTATAGTCAATACCATCCTTCTGATTGAAACCTTTGGCAACAAGTCGAGCCTTATATCTTTCAATGTTACCTTTAGAGTCCCTTTTGGTCTTATAGACCCATTTCGACCCAACGGCCTTAGAACCCTCAGGTAACACTACTAAGTCCCATACTTTGTTGTCATCCATAGATTTCATCTCTTCCTTCATGGCAATTAACCAATTTTCAGAATTATCACTTTTCATGGCCTTATGGAATGAGACGGGATCCTCACTAATGCTCAAGTCACATTCAATGTTATATGTCTCGTAGTCATCTGGGATGGCAGATCTTCTTTCTCTTATAGATCGCCTTAATTGTTTCTCTGGAACATTGACTACCCTTCTTCTCCTTACAGGTTGCCTTGACTGTTCACATGATGTTGAGTAATATATCCTATATTTATAATATATTGTTTTATGTTTTAATAATGACAAGTCTAAATAGTTATGTTTTATATGCATATGCGTGTAATCGTGCGTTTAAGTGTACAGTTAATTATAGAGCGACGATCATAGTTTAAAAAAAAAGTATAAATCAATCGAAGAATTGAAGAATGATCAAGCTCATATCAAGTATTTACAAGACAAAAGCTTCATAACAATATCAAGAGTTCTTAAGTTATAAGTCTTTCTTATAACTATTGAAGAAATGAGTTTTGCGTGAAATAAGTCAAGGCGTGAAGATTTATGCGGATAATTAATATACTATTATATATTAATTTAGTAATCTTATAAACGGTTTTAAAATAGAAATATTCTTTAGTTGACAAGAATTAAGATATTTATCTTATGAGATAAATATTAATTCTAAAAATGCTAAAGATTTTATTTTAACCGTTATTGTCAAAGTTCAAATTCCTAGGGAAACGTGCCTCGAGAAATATGTCTCGAAGAACGTGTCCTATGAGACGTGCGTTGGAAGTCGTGCGTGGAGAAGTGTGTCTCACGGTTCTCCATACGAATCCTGATACGTTTCGTATTATCTTTATGGTTAATTAAATAAATAAACTTGTTTATTTAATTTACTTTAAGATTGACTAGGATTTGATTAAATATAATTTATTATATTATTGACAAGAATTAGGAATTGATTCAAAATAGAATTCTATATTTTAATGATATAAGATATTTCCTAAATCTAAAAGGATTGTAGAAATATTATCTTATATCTTAATATAATATTATCTTATTAGAATCCTTTCCTAAGCCAAATAATATTAAGTTTAAATATTACCTAGAATTAGTATTCTAGATAAAGTAATATTTCTAAACTATCTAGGATTTAACCTAGATCTAAAATTAGTATATAAGCATTCAAGCATCACACGCCTAAGTCACCAAAACGAAACACAAGAAGCCTCACGCAAATCAAGAAAAACAAACGGACGTAGTCTCTCACGCGTCTCGATATTCGTGCAATCATTGTCAAATTTCGTATACAAGACTACAAGCATAGAAGAAGACTTTCAAGCATTCGAACATCATCTATACAAGAAGTTGTTAAGAAGTTTATCTTACTTACTTAAGATAGATTCGAGTATTTAGCGGTACTCATTGTAAACAAGTATTTCACGGTACTTGTCGTAGCTAGATATTTAACGGTATCTAGATTGAGTTGTGACTAACATCAAAGTCGCACGAGTGGGTTGATAAAATTGTAATCCGGAGAAGGTACTAATTTTATTAATCGAGAATAGTGGACGTAGGTTTCGATTTGTGAAACTGAACCACTTCAAAAGATCGTGTCTCCTTTATTTTTATTGCTCTTACTCATTACTTGCTATTACTTCATCTCAACAATCATCATCGAAGAAGAAACGAAAAAGTTGGCATACTCAATTCAACCCCCCCCCCCCCTTCTTGAGTATATCTAGGTCAATAGACTCTTCAATTGGTATCAGAGCCTCGTGCTCTTGAAAGCCTTACAGCTTGAGATTGATCCTTCTATTGATTTTCAATGGATTCAAAACACCTTAAGTGTCCTATCTTCGATGGAAAGAACTATAGCTTGTGGAAGAACATGATGACCCACTACGTCAAAGGATGTGACTGGGAATGCTGGAAAATAATTCAAACTGGACCAAAGAAGATATTGGTTGCCTCTGCAAATGGAACCACATATGAGAAACCAGAAAGTGACTATGTGGAAGCTGACTACAAGATTGCTGAGAAAAATTCAAAAGCCATGAGTTTACTCCAAAACGGTATGATTACTTCTGAATTTGATCGCTTCTCTTCTTGTAACTCAGCCAAAGAAATATGGGATGGCCTAGAACTTGCCTACGAAGGTACTTCTGTAGTCAAGAAACATCGCATAGACTTGCTCATTCAACGATATGAACTTTTCACTATGGAAAAGAATGAATCGATTGATAGCATGTCTGCGCGATTCTCTTGCATACTTAATGAACTACGGAACCTTGGTAGAAAGTATGATTCTGAGGACATAGTCAGAAAAGTCCTTAGAAGCCTAACCAAAAAGTGGCAACCAAAAGTCACTGCAATTGAAGAAGCTCGTGATCTCACGACCTTGACTTATCAAGAACTCATTGGATCTCTAATGGCTCATGAGATCATGCTAAATAGAGATGACAATGATCATTCTTCAAATAAAAACGTTGCACTACAAGCTTCTACAAGTGGAGAATGTGAACCTGAACTAGAAGATGAAACAGTTCTCTTCGCAAGACGCTTTAAAAAGGCAGGCTTCAAAGGGAGATTTACCAAATCCAACAATAAAGCAAACGACAAGAAAAAGAGTGACTCTAAGCAAACCTTCTTCAAACGAGGGTGCTTTAAATGTGGTGATCAAGGGCATATGATCAAGGACTGTCCAAGCTGGGACAAGATTAAAGACAAATCCAAACGAGATAAGACCAAGACTGAATTTAAAAAGGTTATGCTCGCATCTTGCTGGGGAGAATTAGATTCCGAAGATGACGAAGATTCGGAAGAAGAGGAAATTGCTAACCTGTGTCTAAGCAACGTAAGCTTGGATCTAATCTCCGACAATCATGACTCATCACAATTTTGCCTCTACGGAGAATCTGATTCAGAGGATGAAGACCAAGAGGTAAACTTTTTACAGCTTAAGAGTCAAGTCAAAAATCTATCTAAATCTGCTTTAATTAATTATTTCGAACAAACCCTAGATCAATGTCACGAACAAAGTCTTGAAATAGACGAGCTGAAAGAACAGATTCTTGACATTGCTGAGGAAAATCAACTTCTAAAGGCCAAAGCTAAGAAACTGAAATCCAAGGTTAACACTGATACAAATGTTAAATTGGAAACAGTAATGTCTGAGAAGAAAATTCTTGAGTCTAAAGTTACAGCCAATGAAGCTGTAATCTCAAAATTGAAACTCAACATTAAAGAGCTTGAATCTAAGATTATAGCCAATGAAGCTATAACCTCAGATCTAAAAAGGTCTAATGAACTTCTAAAGAGTAAATCTGCACCAGCTGTTGTAGATGAAACTCATCTAGAAGAAGTTGAAATCCTCGAGCAAAAAATCATGGATCTAGAATTCAACTTATCCAAAGTTAAAAAGGAACATGCGCAAATCGTGTTCAATTTTAATAAAGACATTCAAGACTTGAAAGATCATAACAATGTTGACCATTCCTCCTGCATAAAAGAAATAGATTCTTTAAAAGACCTTCTTCTTCATGCTCGTAAAGTTCACGAAAAATGGGAAGGAAGTACTAACGTACTAAACTTCCTAACTGAACAATCTGATAACAACATGAAGATGGGTCTAGGACATGAGTGCTATGGTAGGAGAGACCATTCTAAATGTCAACAAAAACCTGATGAACGTGACTTCAGAAAAAGAAAGTATGTAGACTTACCTGAATACTTAATTTGCACTTATTGCGGTCATAATGGACATATACGAGAAAACTGTGTAAAACACGCACTCGACTTCAAAACTGGAGTCAAATTTGTTAAATCTCTAGGCATACCAAATGATTCCATATCTATCATTGATAGTGAGGAAAGTAATGAAAAGATTGAGGAAAGAAATAATGACCATAGATGGTTCTATGACATGTCCTTTAATTACGCAGAAAAGAAAAGTAGAACCACTCAAACTCATAAACCTACAACCTACAAGAAACAAAACCCAAAGACTCACACTAGAAAGCCTAACTACCCCAGTTACAAGAGACCTATAGTGAGACAAGTCTGGGTTAAAAAGGAAGATGTTTTCATTATCACTAACTCAAAAGGACCCAAGTTTGCTTGGGTACCTAAGTCCTGTCTTTAAAACTATTTTGTGCAGATAATCGCTAAAGAGAATAATCTATGGTACCTCGACAGTGGATGCTCCCGACACATGACAGGTGACGCCAACCTATTCACTACCTTAGAACCATTCGACGGAGGAAAAGTTACCTTCGGTGACAACAAAAAGGGAAAGGTAATAGGTGTCGGTAAGATAGGCGTCTCAGTTTCTCACTCTATTAGCGATGTATATCTGGTAAGTGGTCTTAAACATAACTTAATTAGTATATCCCAATTATGCGACAAAGGAAACAAAGTTGTTTTTCATGCAGATATTTGTCGTATAATTATGGAAGGTACAAGTAAAGTTATTCTTGAAGGACATAAAAAGAAAAATGTTTATATGATTGATTTAAACGTCGTGCCTACTGACTCTCTCTCATGTATGAAAGTTACGTTAGATGATCCATGTCTCTGGCATAAGAGATTTGGGCATATTAGTTCTCCTATTCTTAGCAAATTGAAGAGATGGAACTTGGTCGAAGGTCTCCCCAAGATCAGATTTGATCAAGAAAAGATGTGCGACACATGTGCACGATGTAAACACGTCAGATCATCCTTCAAACCAAAAAGAATAGTAAGCACTAACCAAGCTCTTGATCTAGTACATATGGATCTCTGTGGCCCTATGAAGGTAAGAAGCAGAGGCGGTTCCAGGACGAAGAGGAAAACCTAGACGAACCTGACTTTAGGTTGTCAAGGGAAGATCCTCCTGAAATAGAAAATAACGATGAAGGCGGAATTCAAGGAAACAATGATGAACTTAACTTGGAAGAAAATGGTGCGAGAGATGAAACTACAGTTGATGATACTGTAGATAACACTCAAACCAATGACTTAGAACCCAGAGTTATAGCTATTGAAGCTACAACTTTGAATCAAAACCAAAGGGAAGAGAGCATAGTTATACCTGACTCTCCTACAAACCCTGGTTTGGATTCAGGGGGAACAAGTCAAAATCCCGAGTCAAGCAGTAGCAATGAAAACAATCAATCAAGAAACTGGAGATATAAAGGCTCTCATCCTCTGGATAATATCATAGGAAGCCTTACAGAAGGAGTTCAAACTCGAAGAAGCTTAAACAACTTATGTTCCTTCTACTCCTTTCTCTCCACAATTGAACCTACAAATATAAAAGAAGCTCTTGCAGAACCTGACTGGATAGTCGCCATGCAAGAAGAACTACAACAATTCGAAAGGAATAAAGTATGGCATCTTGTTCCCCGTCAAAAAGATAGATCAGTAATTGGAACAAGATGGGTATTCAGAAATAAATTAGATGACTCTGGAGTCATCGTTCGTAATAAAGCAAGATTGGTCGTTCAAGGATACAACCAACAGGAAGGGATCGATTATGACGAAACTTTTGCTCCTGTTGCTCGCCTTGAAGCGATTCGCTTGCTCATAGCATTTGCTGCACATAAAGGAATGAAATTATTTCAAATGGATGTTAAAACTGCATTCCTTAATGGATATCTTCAGGAGGAAGTCTATGTCGAACAACCTCCTGGATTTCCCGACAGCAAACTCAAGGATCATGTGTACAGATTGGACAAAGCTCTCTACGGGCTGAAACAGGCCCCTCGAGCATGGTACGACAGACTATCAAAATTTCTATTGGAAAGCGGATTCAAGAGAGGATCAGTAGATAAGACACTATTTCTAAAAAGTGAAAACTCTGATCTACTAGTTGTCCAGATCTACGTTGACGATATTATATTTGGCTCAACCAACAAAAAGTTGTGCCAATATTTCTCAGAGTTGATGACATCCGAATTTGAGATGAGCATGATGGGAGAATTAAAATTCTTCCTTGGTCTACAAATTCAACAATCGAACGAGGGTATTAAAGTTCATCAACAAAAATATGTCAAAGAGTTAATAAAGAAGTTCGGAATGAAATCCTCTCATCCTATGCCTACTCCAATGGTAACAGATAAGAAACTCACCAAAGACGAGGACGGTAAGTCAGTAGATGAAACTACTTATAGAGGTATGATCGGCTCACTTCTTTATCTTACTGCAAGTCGTCCAGATATAATGTTTAGTGTCTGCGTCTGTGCTCGATTCCAATCTGCACCAAAAGAATCACATATGATTGCAGTTAAGAGAATTTTAAGATACCTAATTTGAACATCAAAATTATATCTATGGTATCCTATGGACTGTAGTTTTAACTTATTAGGATACTCAGATGCGGATTATGCAGGCTGTTCTTTAGACAGGAAAAGTACTTCTGGACTTGCGACTTTCGTTGGACCATGCATTATATCTTGGGCATCCAAGAAACAAAATTCAGTCGCCTTGTCAACCGCAGAAGCAGAATATATTGCAGCCGCACTGGTATGTTCCCAACTCCTAAGGTTAAAACAACAGTTACTTGATTATGGTATTGACATGGGATGTGTACCTATACTATGTGACAATACGAGTGCTATTATAATATCTAAAAACCCGGCTCAGCACTCGAAAACAAAACACATAGAGATTAGACATCATTTTTTACGTGACCATGTAGAAAAGAAAAACATTAAGTTGGAATTTTGTAGTACGGAAAAACAGTGGGCGGATATTTTTACTAAACCTTTGGCTAGGGAACGTTTTGAGACTTTACGATTGGAAATTGGTTTAATCGGTGGCACCTAATCGATCTTAAGAGCTGAAAATAACCCAATGATTGACTATGAAAAGACTGAATTATATGACTGTGTCCGTATATTCCGCTGCATGCCTATGTGTGTTATTTTCTATTGGATGCTTAAATTTCGATTATTTTACGCTACATGTTATACGAACGTACACAACCAATTTCTCAGGTCAATATAATAATATTCAAATATTAACAATTTAACCTAACATATTAATATATATACAAATCAATAAATATAGTTATGTATCTCAAATACGTAACTTAAAATGAAGTCGTACTTACCAAACTCTCGTAACAAGAAAATTGTAACAAATCAAATTTACGTACCAACAAATCGTAACAAATTAACCCCACCTATTCTTACCTACCCCACGTGTACCTCCCTCTAACACTCATAATTCACTTTTTCCACTTACACACTCTACCTATAACCCTATAACCATTCTTTATCCTCTTACACTAACCATAAAATCACCTCACCATTATTACCCTCTCTAATAACCGTCTCCCTCATAGATAAATCCTCCTTTCACCATTAAAACTTAAAAACTCAAAATACCTTGAACTAAAATCCATTTATTTCTTAACCAAAATCATGCCACCCATATCCGCTAGAAGATCAACCCGTAACAAACCTCATTCCCCAAAAATACCAACACCTACGCCGTCACCGCCACCATCTCCTGAACCCATTTCCGTCACTCTACCAAAAACAGAGGGTAGTAAAAGAAGAAAAGTCGACAGAGGAAAGTCGGTTATGGAGGACGAATTATCTGGGTGTGATCAAATTCCTCGTCCTATTTTTCGTGACATCTCTGGGGAAGCTACTAAGGAGGGATTGGAGAAAGTTCGCATGACGAAAAGTGAAGGTATGATGATCGAAAAACTACTTCCTTATTCTATACATGTAGGCCGGTTCTATCCGACTTCTTGGGTAGACGGGTCAAAATCTTTGAGCTTCTTTAAAGATTTTTTACTTTTCCAAGATTGGGTTTATATAAGTAATTTCTCTGGTTTAGTTTTCCCAATTGAAGTTGTGCAATTTTTCGCGTCTGTTAAGAGTATCGAAAATGGGATGAAGGCTGTGGTCAATGGGCGTGATGTGGTTATCACTGTTACGGATATTTGTCGAGTCTTCAAACTAAAAAATGAAGGTCTTAAACTTGATCCTAGCAAGGAATGGTCTGTAGTGTCGCGTGAAGAGAAGATGGAAATAAAGAAATACTTTGATAAAGAGGCGTCGGAGACGAGTCCTTTACTCACAAATTCTTTTAGTCCAAAATTAAAATTTCTAGTCAATTTCTTGTGGAACTCGGTTTTACCTCGACGTGGGGGTCGGGATAAACTGAGTTGTTGTGAGGCTGTGGTTCTCTTTAATTGGTTGACGGGTTCAAAGATAGATCTTGCTTCCTTGATTTGTGCTAAAACCGTGCATGTCTCAAATATGTTGATTAAGGAACGGTTTTGTACAACTATAGATATTCCATATGGTATGTGGATTTCTGAGTTGTTGTATAAGGCTGGAGTCGTGGATGTAAGTAGCTATGGGGTCGAACCCCGTGATCGAATGGGTGATAAGATGATGATTTTGATGGGTATCTTGGGTAATGGTCATGAGTTACAGTTTGGACGAATTAATGGAGATGAAAAACAGAGTGGGTTGGATGGTTTGGAATTTAAGGTTGATAAACTAGTATCTATTGTTTCTGGGCTGCAAGAACCGAAATCTGAGGGAGCTACCGGGTCGGGGACAACCAATGACATTCGGGAATGGATGGAGAAGATTAATGGTACTCTTACTAATCTTACCCGAGAGCTCAAGTTCGTAAAAGAAGAGATAATTGCAGTGAGTGACCGTCATCAGTTTCTGACCACTCAAGGAGGAGCTCTTGTTCATGATACACGGTTGCTTCGGGAGGATGGTACTCAGTGTTTGTCCGCGGTTAAGGCATTATCCCTCAAAGTCTTGAACTTTGAGCGCGCCATCGATGGTCAAGGGCGTAATGTTGCTAGTTGCCTTGATCGTTTGGATACCTTGGAATTTCGCTCTCGTCCTGGATATGTTAATCCTAACATTGTTCGTCATCCTCATTAAGTATTAGTCGTACTTGGCTTTGTTTCGTTTTGCAGATCAAGGAAGATTGGCTTTGGGCTCTGTTAGTGGTCGGTGGCTTTCCTAGCCCAATTCTATTTCCTAAACCAACCTCTTTAGCCTTGTTATCTTTTGTGTTTCTGGCCCATTTTCCTTAAAACCTAATTCGGCCCAGATGGCTTTGTATTAGACTACTTGCTTTCCTTTACTTTTCGGCCCATTACAACACTTATCACTACTTTTGGCCCAAGTGGCATATGTTCTTTACATTCGGCCCATAGGCTATCTAGTATTTGGTTGTGTGTCATATTTCCGTTCGTCTTTCGTGTTTGCATAATTTTACTTGCGGTTGTGCATTTAATTTAGAATTGCAAGCTTAGGTTTGTTTCGTAATATATCATTCTAGTCGTTTTATGTCTTTGTTTCCGTCTTTTCAATGATGTCAAGAGGGGGAAAAGAAAGCGACCTAGATTACGAATTTGCCTAAGATTGCTCCTTGTCGTAACGTTTTGTCTCTCAAAGCTCTTTTTAGTAATTGATTTAGTCTAAAAATAGAAATCCTAGTTGATCTATATTATAAAAGACCATTATTATATTGAGGGGGAACGTTACTACGATACACTTAGACACGATTCTAGTTAAAACTTGCCATCATTAAAAAGGGGGAATTTGTTGAGTAATATATCCTATATTTATAATATATTGTTTTATGTTTTAATAATGACAAGTCTAAATAGTTATGTTTTATATGCATATGCGTGTAATCGTGCGTTTAAGTGTACAGTTAATTATAGAGCGACGATCATAGTTTAAAAAAAAAGTATAAATCAATCGAAGAATTGAAGAATGATCAAGCTCATATCAAGTATTTACAAGACAAAAGCTTCATAACAATATCAAGAGTTCTTAAGTTATAAGTCTTTCTTATAACTATTGAAGAAATGAGTTTTGCGTGAAATAAGTCAAGGCGTGAAGATTTATGCGGATAATTAATATACTATTATATATTAATTTAGTAATCTTATAAACGGTTTTAAAATAGAAATATTCTTTAGTTGACAAGAATTAAGATATTTATCTTATGAGATAAATATTAATTCTAAAAATGCTAAAGATTTTATTTTAACCGTTATTGTCAAAGTTCAAATTCCTAGGGAAACGTGCCTCGAGAAATATGTCTCGAAGAACGTGTCCTATGAGACGTGCGTTGGAAGTCGTGCGTGGAGAAGTGTGTCTCACGGTTCTCCATACGAATCCTGATACGTTTCGTATTATCTTTATGGTTAATTAAATAAATAAACTTGTTTATTTAATTTACTTTAAGATTGACTAGGATTTGATTAAATATAATTTATTATATTATTGACAAGAATTAGGAATTGATTCAAAATAGAATTCTATATTTTAATGATATAAGATATTTCCTAAATCTAAAAGGATTGTAGAAATATTATCTTATATCTTAATATAATATTATCTTATTAGAATCCTTTCCTAAGCCAAATAAGATTAAGTTTAAATATTACCTAGAATTAGTATTCTAGATAAAGTAATATTTCTAAACTATCTAGGATTTAACCTAGATCTAAAATTAGTATATAAGCATTCAAGCATCACACGCCTAAGTCACCAAAACGAAACACAAGAAGCCTCACGCAAATCGAGAAAAACAAACGGACGTAGTCTCTCACGCGTCTCGATATTCGTGCAATCATTGTCAAATTTCGTATACAAGACTACAAGCATAGAAGAAGACTTTCAAGCATTCGAACATCATCTATACAAGAAGTTGTTAAGAAGTTTATCTTACTTACTTAAGATAGATTCGAGTATTTAGCGGTACTCATTGTAAACAAGTATTTCACGGTACTTGTCGTAGCTAGATATTTAACGGTATCTAGATTGAGTTGTGACTAACATCAAAGTCGCACGAGTGGGTTGATAAAATTGTAATCCGGAGAAGGTACTAATTTTATTAATCGAGAATAGTGGACGTAGGTTTCGATTTGTGAAACTGAACCACTTCAAAAGATCGTGTCTCCTTAATTTTTATTGCTCTTACTCATTACTTGCTATTACTTCATCTCAACAATCATCATCGAAGAAGAAACGAAAAAGTTGGCATACTCAATTCAACCCCCCCCCCCCCCTTCTTGAGTATATCTAGGTCAATAGACTCTTCACATGACATATTATTATTATTCTCCCCTTGAATTGTGACTTGATCATCATTGTTATTGTCATTTTGTGGGTCTTGCACCTCATTTTCTTGTTGTTCCATTATGTCATTTGACTGTAACGGCATAATTGGTACAACAATTTCACGTGCAATTTCAGGAGAAGAAACTTCAACCCGAATTTCTTTAATGTCCACCTTTCGTGAGTCAATGCTCCTACTAGTTTGACCATTCTCAATGAATCTAGCATTTCCAGTCTCTACTATTCTCGTACTGTGATTAGGACAGTAAAATCTATACCCCTTTGACTTTTCAGGATAGCCAATGAAATAACCACTAACTGTCCTAGGATCTAGCTTCTTTTCATTTGGGTTATACAACCTTACTTCAGCTGGGCAACCCCAGACACGAAGATGTCTTAAACTCGGTTTCCTTCCCGTCCATAGTTCATAAGGAGTCTTAGGAACTGCTTTACTAGGAACACGGTTTAAAACATAGGTTGTTGTCTTTAATGCATAAATCCATAGTGAAGGTGGTAAAGAACAATTACTTAACATGCTCCTAACCATTTCCATTAAAGTACGGTTCCGCCTTTCAGCAACACCGTTCTGCTGAGGTGTACCGGGCATTGTATATTGTGCACAAATACCCCTACTTTCAAGTAGCTTTGCAAATGGACCAGGACATTGTCCCTTTTCAGTAAACCTTCCATAAAATTCACCACCTCTATCAGACCTCACAATTTTTACTTTCTTTTCTAGTTGCCTTTCCACCTCATTTATGAATATCTCAAGGACATCCACAGAATAAGCCTTTTCATGCAACAAATAAGTAAAACCATACCGCGAGAAATCATCTATAAAAGTGATAAAGTACTTTTCACCACTCCAAGATGGAGCGTCAAAAGGTCCACAAATATCGGTGTGTATAATTTCTAAAAGCTGAGAGCTCCTTGTAGCTGATTACTTAATTGTATGTTTAGTCTGCTTCCCTTTAATGCAGTCTACGCACACATCTAAGTCACTAAAATCCAATTGAGGTAGAATTTCATCTTTTACCAACCTCGTTAACCTTCCTTTGGATATGTGACCTAGCGCGCCTTTGATGCCACAAGTAAGCTGATTGTTCATTCGATGCACTACGTTTAATACCTTGAATCTCAACAATAAATAGGGAATCAGAAAATTTAACATCAAGATTGGACCTATAAAGTGAATCAATCAAAGTACCACTACCATAGAAGTATTCATTACGGTACATAGAAAATACACCATGTCCAAACTTGCAATTAAAACCTAAATTATCCAATTTACTTAATGATACAAGATTTCTAGCACAATCGGGTACATAGAGACAATCTGTAAGATCTATATGACAACCAGTGTCTAAGATTAATCTGTAAGTCTCAATACGTGCCTTCATCCTGTTTCCCATGGATACAAACTGTTCAGCTCCTCTTATGGGCTGGATAATACGATATCCCTTTTTAATGTGAGAAATATGAGTAGTTGCACCAGAATCTAACCACCAAGTATTATTAGGTACTTCTATAAGATTTGATTCAAAGCAAACAAAACTATAATGTTTACCTTTCTTTTCGAACCATGCCTTCCTTTTAGGACAATCCTTCTTAAAGTGTCCAGGTTTCTTGCAAAAGTGACACTTCTTTTCTTTCTGGATCGCACTTTCAGGTCCCTTAAAGAAAGACTTTCCCTTCTTACCATTCTTACCCTTCTTACTCGGTTTAGCCTTACTGCTGCTGGCACCATCATGACTCAGGAAATGAACTGCTTGATCTTTCATCTTCTTTAATCTCCCCTCCTCCCGTATAAGCATGACTTTTAACTCTTGATAGTTCTATTTATCTTTAATGGTGTTATAATTCACCTGAAACTGGCCAAACTCATAAGGTAGAGAGTTAATGATGAATTGTACCAAGAAAGTATCACTTACATCCATCCCTAAAGCCTTCAACTAGAGGTGATCGTTTGCGGGCTTGGGCCGGACACGGGCCGGGCCACCTTGAGAAAAAGTGTCCGGCGGGCCAATTTTTTATGTCCGTGCCCGCTAAAACGAGTTTGTTGAAGTTGTCCGTACCCGTCCGTTATAAGTTGGCGGGCCTGTACATGGGCCGTCGAGCTTTAAAACATAAGAGTCACGAACTTTAAAATGATGTTTACATATCTCAAAAATCCCAATATAAAAAATATTTATGCGACAAGAAAATGTGTTATGCTGATATTGGTTTCATAAGCATAACAAATAGGCAAAAAAAAGTAAAAAACGAGTAAGTTTATGGGTGGATTTCTCATTTCATTATTATTTTTCGTTATTAATTTATTTGGGTATAGGATTACTACATGGACTTAATAGTTAATTAGTTTAGTAGATAATATACATAAAGTAAAAATTACATGATGAGCTTTAGCGGGCCTAGCGGGTTGTCCACGAATATTTTTACTTAGTCCATACCCGCCCATTAATTTAGCGGGCCGAGTTTTTCGTGTCCATTAACCATTTATTTTAATATTTTCCGTCACCAAGCCCGCTCAAATAGCGTGCCGAACGGGCCGGACTGGACGGGCTAGCCCGGACATGATCAGCTCTACCTTCAACTTTGCTGCCAGATTAGACATGTGGGTCACATGATCATGAATCGGTTGAGACCAGTCAAACCTTTTAGTAGTCAGCTCACTCATTAAACTACCAACAATTGACTTGTCAGCTAAATCCGACTGTGAACACTCCTTTACTTTGAGCATGATTTCCCTTGCTTTCTCTGTTTTAGGCATGGAGGGCTTAATGTTGTCAGTCATTGTCATCCTCATAAGGTTTAAACCCAACCAATTAGATTTCTCCCAAGCTTGGTAACGACACTTTTCGGCTTCGGAGCTATTATCTGTTATGGTCATCGGTTCCTCATCTGTTAGGATGACAATGTCCAATGACATTATACCCAGAGTGTACTGGATCTTTAATGCCCACTCATCATAATTAAGCCCATTGAACTTTACAAAAGAGTTAGCAGATGCAAACATATTTGGAGATGCTGCAAACATTTATACATGTTTATCTATTAGTGCTTTGAAAATAAACTATCATACATATTCAAATAATATCATATAAACTTTCATACATGTATTCAAATGACCTTTGGGCAACATTTAAACACAAGTAACCATCATTGATGTTAATATATACTTTAACAATTAATTATAACATACATGAAATCTAATAAGAATGTTATCTTTGGATATACATGCTACTAGACCCAATTTATGAATAATTAATCCTTTTATATCATCAACTATATTTAATGACCCACCTTTGGGTGATCTCCCAAAATATAGACGACAAAATAATTGATCACTGAAACTATTATATCAAACATCTCTTTAATCATGATCAATTAATAACTTTTTTTTTTTTTAAATGTCTATATGTAATATAACAAGGCCACTTTGGTGACTAACATGTGATATACAAAATAAACATTTATACTTAATGGTAAATATATCACTAAACTTTTACCGATGAACCAGAAATTCATTGCTCATGCATTATAGAATTCATTCATTAAATGTAATGCATGAATACTTTGTCAATAAACGCTGTAAAAAGAAACAATTAATTTGCTCTTAAGTGAATAAATTTACCATGAAGGCAATCTGCCAACACACAGCAACAAAAAATTAAAAAAGGATGTGAATCTGTTTTTTTTTTTTTTTGCAAGTTTCTACTGCCCCTTTTACGAACGTGAGTCATGACAACAAACAAATAATAATTAATGCTTAACCATGATAAGTACGCCCATAATCAAAGTAATGACAAACTCTTCTTTGTAGAATTATAGAGCAGAAGCACTATAAGAATACTTACAGGAAAACATATCCTTGCAACTTTAAACCAAGTAAGTACATGATCATATTACTAAGCAAATGAAAACAAATTTTGTAGAATAAATACAAAACATAAATTTGTACTACGTATTAATTAACACAGTAAAGTGTTGGAAATCACGAAGTCTATCCATGCAACTTTCTTTGTCGTTTACAGAGAGCAAAGCGTGGAAATCATATTGTCAACGACAAAGCAAAAACGAAAAACGGAAGCAAAATACAATTCGAATCGCATAAAACTGTTATGGTAAATTAATCAAATCTATAATTGTTCTGATACCAAATATAAGATTAACTTTATGATTTCTATAATGAAATCAGTCCCAAGAATCAATATAGACTTGAATTAATTCAACCCTTGAATACAATTAAGACGGATAAAGAACTAACCTTGGTCCATGTCTTACAGACGCAATCAATAAACAAGAAGTATAAAGAATTGATTCTCCTCCTTGACCCTTCCTTTATGTTTCTAAATGATGGAGAAAGAAACTGTCTTTCACTTCTTCTGTTTCAATGTACGTTTATTGTTTTTTTTTTGTTGTGTCAGGATAATGATTGATCATGATTATCTTGTTTTCATAGTATATATATAATAATATACTACGTACCTTTTCGTATAATCGAAACCCGATCGTACCTTTTCGTAAAAGACGGGATACATATTAGGGTAAGGTAAGAGGGAATAATAATTCCCGGACTTTAGTTACTTTAATCGGGACCGATCCATCACGATACCGTCTTTTATATTAAAGTCTCGTAATATTTAATATGAGTTTAACTTATGTTTAAACCCGACACAAATAGGCCATTCGAATATTATTAAATATTCTAACATATGCTACCTAATGGCCCCTTTCGGCCTATGCTATTAGTTCCTAGGTCTCGCAATTATTGGGTGTCAACAATAAGGGTGATTCCTAAATTCTAGGTCACATACCTTTCAGTCTTGAGTAACCTAGCCGTCTTAAAGCGTAAACCAATGCCCTTCCCGTATCTTTCAATCTTGGGTAGGTCATTACTAACATCCTACAAGTCTCCCTTTGGTCTCATTGTAGGTTAATATAGATTACGAATTAGAGCGAAACAGAATTCAAACGCGAGTCGGTCGACCGACCAGCTACCCCGGTCGGCCGACCTCCTGTCTGCAACATGTTGATTCGAGAATTATACTACCTATGCATATTTACTCCCTACATCCTAACATATGAAATTAGCTACTCATAACTATTGAAACAATAATAAAAACAGGAGTAAACATGGAAATCATAACGAACATCAATCTAAACATGCAATAACAATAAAGACTTTGGGATTCTAACTTAACCGGAAGTAATAATTCTAAACTGACAATAATAAAACTGAAATTAAGAGAGGAATTACCGGAAATAAGGATCAAGGCAGAAAAGGACGAACTTTATTGATTATTGTGGAAAGATTGATGAACCATGAACAACTTAAAGAAAACTTAAAGAAAAGTATTGTGTTTCTGAAACTAATATTAAAACCTTAATGAAAGATAAACTAAAATTGTATTCTAAACCTGGATCTGACTGAATAAAACTGAATGAATAACCCTAAACACGAGATTAGCTTATATAGGCGAAATTAAAGAGTTTCCTAATGACCTAATCACTTGAATGGGCTTTGCGGAAAGATCTGGGTCTGTGCTGAGGTCGGTCGACCTCAATAGTAGGTCGGTCGACCTCTTGACGGGCTTCAGGGATTTCTGGACTTTCCATAACAGTCGTCTGGTCGGCCGACCCATGTAGTAGGTCGGTCGACCTAAATTCCTGTAGGATTGCCGTGATTTGTTCTCGGTTTGACTTCTTGGCACTTGGTTAACGTTTCGAGTTGACTTTTCTTCGTTCCTTGGTTAAGAAAGATCCCGAGGGCATAAACTTGGTATAAAATCGTCCCTTTTCCGCATAAATCTACAAAAGAGCATAAAAACACGAAAGTAGACAATTGTTGGGAAATAAAGGTCAAAACATAGTAAATGAGCGACAAAATGCGTGTAAAAATAGATGTAAAACATCATAAAATAGACACGCATCAGTAACATACTCAAATTCTTATCACCTATTATATTATAAATATAGCTTATTGCTAATCAATAAAACGTAGATCATATTTTCAATCTCTTATCTTCTCTGTTTCACGCTTTCTAACAACATATAAATCAACTTAAAGTGAAATAGTTTTCATAAAAAATGTAATTATTTTGTTTTTTTTATTAATATTTTTAGTTTTAGTTTATTTATAGTTAAAGTTGTTAATTTCACTCCTTAAAACTAAATAGAGAAGAAAAAATGGAAGAGAGTAATAAACATAAGGGTATTTTAGTCAATTTTATGTGGCGAGGTCCTTAAAACCATCTAACAATAATTGAGGTCCTTAAATCAACATTTGTTAATAATTGGGGTCCTTATTGTGGACTCTACTCTTTAGGGCTTGCTTGGGATGGAAGTAATTATTAGGGGAGTAATGCGAGCTAAAATAAGAAGAAATGGGAGGAGATTGGTGGTTTGTGGTGGTTGTGGAGGGTGGAAAGAGGGGGTGGGGGAGTAATTATTACCTCCGTATGGAGGTAATACATTACTTGAGGGGGGAGGTGGGTAACAATTACTCCCTTAATCGAGGGACTTTTACACTATCTTTCCCCATTTCTATCCATTTCTATCTCCAATCCCCATCCCTTCCCTTCATTTTTTAGTTCATTTAAATTCTATTACTCCCTTAATAATTACTCCCATCCCAAGCAAGCTTAGTCTTTACTGTAACAAAAAGGTCTCAAATAGAATAAATGTTGCGGTAAGTCTCTTTTGCGACGGATATATCATTTGAGTATATAAGACAAAGCATAGGAAACACAAATGATTTGTCTTTTCCTACTAAAATGGATAATACTTAACCTTTCGCAAGTTTGCGACGGATATGTCCGTCACAAATGAGATATTGTGTAATATATACTCCCTCATATTAGTTGTTTTCTTAGCTTTTAGTATAGCTACCGTACTTAAGTAGAGCCATAAAATAGGAATAAAAGAGTTGAGTGGATTTGAAATAAGAGAGAGGGATGAATAATTAGGAGTTAAATAATGAATTATGACCACAAACATTAATGAGATGAATAGAATAAGAGTAAAAAATTTGGGCGGAGTTTCGTGTTAGGAGAGAAGGATGAATAAAATATAATTAAAAGTTTTCAAAATAAGAGACGGGAAACAATCTTAATAATCCGTTTAAGAAAATAGGGAAGAAACCGTAATAGAAGAGAATATTATTTATTGGTTTTTAATTATTTATTTTATTTCAATTCAAGCACAAGTTACGTAGCTTGATAAAATTACATTTACTTGAAAACAAATACGTAATTATAGGAGTTGCTCTTAACAATAATTGCAAGCAGGTCTCCGATATAACTATTGACATTGTTCTTAAGCCCTGTTCTTTTGGATTGAAACTGAATTGAACTGAACTGAACTTATAGGATCTGAACTGAACTTATAGGAACTGAACTGAACTGAACTTACAGGAACTGAACTGAACTGAACTTATAGGAACTGAACTGAACTTATAGAAACTGAACTGAACTTATAGGATATGAACTGAACTTATAATTAATATATGAACCGAACTGAATTTATAAGATTCGAACTTAATTAACTTAATTTAA
This sequence comes from Silene conica, assembly GCA_029255685.2. Lineage (NCBI taxonomy): Eukaryota > Viridiplantae > Streptophyta > Magnoliopsida > Caryophyllales > Caryophyllaceae > Silene > Silene conica. Next base: position 21,143,890 of record CM055318.2, on the reverse strand, counting down.
TTTAAGTTAATTATTATTATTATCCAAGAGAAGACATTGATAAAAAATACTCCCTCCGACTTTCTGTGTTAGGCCCTGTTCTTTTGGACTGAAACTGAACTGAACTGAACTGAACTTATAGGATCTGAACTGAATTGAACTGAACTTATAGGATCTGAACTGAACTTATAGGAACTGAACTGAACTGAACTGAACTTATAGGAACTGAACTGAACTTAACTTATAGGAACTGAACTGAACTTATAGGAACTGAACTGAACTTATAGAAACTGAAGTGAACTTATAGGATCTGAACTGAACTGAAGTGAACTTATAAGATCTGAACTGAACTGAACTTATAAGATATGAACTGAACTGAATTTATAAGATCCGAACTTAATTAACTTAATTTACGTTAAGTTAACTATTATTATTATTATTACTATTGGTATTATTATTATCTTTATCCAAGAGAAGACATTGATAACAAATAGTTAAAAGACAAGGTAATATAAAATATTTTCAACTTTATATACAATGGTTTGTTCATAGTTCATACGGAGTATATTATACTACGATTACATTACGATAACAAATAATCCCATATTACAATTTTTCGAACCATTTATTTTCATATTATCATAATCTTCATCTACTTCATCTTTTATCAATATCACTGTCGACAAAGAATGCATAGTCTCGCCAAATATTTTGACTATGTTGTTTCATACCTTATACACGACCGTCTTCCGCTTTTATCAAACATGTCCGAATCTATTGTTCCTTAAATGTTCACATCATGTTGTATAATTTCAAGAGTGTGCATTCTTATAAAATTATGGAAGGTGAATGTAGAAACAATGATCAATATTTGATACTTAATTATATGATATTTGGGACATGATTTTTAACACCTTCCACCTTTTCTTTAATTGACCAAACGTCATTTCAACTTTCATTCTCGATGATCAATGTCGATAGTTGAAGTATTCTATCATTCTTTCAGGCAGTCTAAGCTTGTATTCGGGCATATGGCATTAGGTGAGTGTGTGTAAGATCGTTTGGTATTAATGAGATAGTAAAAACGGGTACAATTATTAATAATTTGTTTTTTTTTTAATAACGTGTATTGAATAATTAAAGCGAAATGTTTTTTTATCAATTGTTAAAATAATACTTCGTATATGGCATTTTTGAATCGAGTTTATATGAGCTGAACTGAACTGAACTGAACTGAACTTATAGGAACTGAACTGAACTTATAGGAACTGAACTGAACTGAACTGAACTTATAGGAACTGAACTGAACTGAACTTATAGGAACTGAACTGAACTTATAGGATCTGAACTGAACTGAACTTATAGGAACTGAACTGAACTGAACTGAACTTATAGGATCTGAAGTGAACTTAAATTAAGTGACTTGAAGTCCAAAAGAACAGGGCCTTATTTCTCTTTCCATTTTGGTCTAATAACAATAATGTTCCCTCTTTCCTCTTTTGGACAACATTGTGTGTTCCAAAATCAATTTTATGTGGGGTCATATACTCATATGTATTGTGTGGTCCAAATTGATACCCTTATTTTTTGGGTCAAAATGAAAAGGGAACAACACAAGAAATCGGAGCGAGTAGTCTAAAACACAAGAAAATATAAAATATTTTCCATTTTATATACAATAGTTTGTTCATAGTTCATACATTATGCTACGATTATATTACGATAAAAAATAATCCACATATTACCATTTTTTCTAACCATTTATTTCCAATTTTTCTTTAGTTGCCCAAACGCCATTTCAACTTTCATTCTCGATGATGAATGTCGATAGTTGAAGTATTCTACCATTCCTTCAGGCGGTCTTTGCTTGTATTCGGGCATATGGCATTAGGGTGAACGTGTGTAAGATCGTTTGATATTAATGAGATAGTAAAAACGGGTATAATTATTAGTATGTAATTTGTTGTTGTTTTTTTTAAAAAAAATAGCGTGTATCGAATAATTAAAGCGAAATGCTTTTTATGGGTTGTTAAAATAATACTTCTTATATAACTTTTTTAATTGAGTTTATATGAGGTGAACTAAATTGAACTGAACTGAATTTATAGAAACTAAACTGAACTTATAGGAACTGAACTTAAATGAACTGAACTTAAATGAACTGAACTTATAGGAATTGAACTGAACTTATAGGAACTGAACTGAACTGAATTTATAGAATCTGAACTTATAGAATCTAAATTAAACTTAAATTAAGTGACATAAAGTTTAAAAGAACAGGCCTTACTCTCCCCGTCGTACACTTGATTAGCCAACCCAAAATGCGAAAGAAAAATAATGCGATTGCGGAAATATGCAGTGTAATATGATAACGGAGCAAAAGAGATGACTACAGTAGACACAATTGGTGGGAAAGTACACTAGTAACACTACTTCATAAAGCTAGCCATAAAGAAACTCCTTTTGATCTATGTGCACGCATCCCCCCATGTTGTGTGCTGCGCACTATTGCATTATCTGTCAGCATGATTGTTTAATAAACATGTGATTTTTATTTTAGTCGGTTTGGTGACATCGCACCTAGCCTCCCTCCATCGCCTGATATTTGCTCAATTTGATTTGGAAATCACCATTCTACTCCCACAACCACTTAAAAAAAAAGGTACTATTGGATATATGTGCACTATGTGACCTACTATTGTACGGTTGTCAAAATTATCCTTATAACTAGCACTCAATCAAACCCAATAATCAACCCGAATTTGAACCAACTCTACCCGACATGAACACGACTTGATATTCGAAAGATTGATGACTCGACAATTATTAAATTTAATCTTCATCCAAAGGAAATGATTTAGTGTTTAGTTTGATAGCTTTCACAAAATAACAACTTTTAACCAAACCAAATTATGGTCAAAAGACAAAAATTAAGATTATTTTAAACAATTGAAGTAACGCAATTAAAAAAACCTAACGTAAGAGATCTGACTCGGCCAAAACTCGACTCGATTCAGTACATACATTGACCCAAAATGGTCTCGACCCAACTCAACTTGACTGGTCTGATGACTTGTGCTTCGAAACTCATATCATATATAGATACTGAAATATTAGCAGTTACTAAATGGCTAATTGGTTCAGGTAAGTTGTGGGATAGCAAGACCAAGGGCTAGTCAAAAAGGTGGGTCGGGCTTGGCTTGAGGACTGGGGATCGGTCCAAGTTAGGACGCGGGTCAAGAAAATAATGGCCTTAAGGGCGACTTTAGGAAGGGGTTAGGGCTAGGCTGGGAGGATCTGAATCCGGCCAAAGGAAAGGGACGAATCGGGTTTGGTTGCGTATGGGTCGGGCCAAAAATGACTCGATGGGAGGGTCGAGCGGGCCAAGCAAGTCGGACCATATGTTTGACTAGCTCCAGTTCTTACGAACACCTACCTTATTTTTTAGCAACTAATCTAGAATAATGTGGGTGAAGTTTGCATAAATTTTATTGAAGAAACTAATCTTCCCCCAGGATTCCTAATTCCCTATATTAAGACCGCAACTACTGTCAAATATTTTAATTTTGCATTTTTTTTTCTCTAATTCTGAATATTGCTGAGATTTAGTAGAATAGTGATTACCGATTTGTGTCCTTAGGGCCTTAAATGCTGACACCTAATCTAGATTTGCGCAATTCAAGCGTGGTACATAATTATCAAATATTTTAAAAAATATATAATTGTAGTATTTTATAATTTTATTTTATACAAGTAATTAAGTATAAGTGAAATCATTAATCTCATATCAAGCAAGAGAATATGTGTTATGAGTAACAATTTTTCCCCACAAAAAAAAAACATTTTCTTAATGAAAGAAAATCATTACAATTAAGTACATTAATTAAATAAGGAAAGTAATAATTTATTTTATTTCATAAACTTATTATCTTTTCATTAAAACTAATATGTTTATCAACTTATATTATTTTCACTAAATTCTAAAATATTATCTCTTAATTAAATTTATACATATAATTTATATTGTATAAATCTATGAATCGCTAATCTTTTATTGATTCAATTATTTGAGAGTGACTCGATCCATACTACAAATATACAAATTTATAAATCGCTATTTACTTTTGTGTAAAAAAAAAGAATTTAAAAATTGAAATCATTAACTTTGTGATATAAAAAGATATTTTGTTTAAAATACATTTCAGCACATTACTCAATTTTTCGATAAATTGTCAGTTACGACTTTTTTCTTGGGTAAAATACACTAACAATATGAATAATCAATGATATATGATTATAATATATTAATTCATTAAAAATAAAAAATAAATACTCTAGGATTATTTGTAAATAACCCTTATATGTTCATTTTTCCACAAATAATCCCCTTATATGTCCATTTTTGATAATAATCATCTTAATTCTCTCTTAATTCAAACATTTATAAAACTCGATCTAATTATTACATTTCGAGTGACTAAACTACCCTTAACAATTCACCCTCAGCAAACCCACCCTCCTATTTTACTCATTCAATCATTCATCCCCAATTCAATTGCTCCCTCAATCATCTATCTCCTATTTACCTCAAATTTTCGACGACTTTTTAATCACAATCTAGTCCGCATGTTTTAATCCACTAACATAGAATCTTACCTCGGCTACAATTCCTAATTATGAGACCGTCTCATTCAATAACCGCAAACAATTCACAAACATCGAATCTAAAAATAAACAAAGAGAAACAATTACAGAGTTTGAACATCTGTAGCAAGACCGACAAGACAGATGAAGAGACGATTATTAAACAGGAAAATTCGCTGAAAATCAGTTGAACGCCGAGACGACGATCGCTAGCAATGGCGAAACAATTTTTTCCTACCATTGCTACTACTGCACTTCAATGGTACTCGAATATCTGATCATTAATTCAATACATACCTTAATTGATTAATCAATTGTGAAATTGAAATTTCTAATAAAGAATTAAGAATCTAGGGTTTTGATTGATGAAAGAGGGATGACGCGAGTACTTACCGACATTGTTGAAGAGAAGTTTTTTCGAGGAGTAGTGAATGATTACTGAGATTAAGCTAGTGGAAGAAGAAAAGAACTGGTGGGGTTACACTTAAACTCATTTTTATTTCAATTAATCAGTCATCCACCATTGCAAATTCTTCCACATATATTGTTGTTGTTAATCGACAAAGGAACAATCAATGTTGAGTATAGATGATGAACAATTGAATTGGAGATGAATGAGTAAATAGGATTATCTGGGTTAGGTGACTGTAAATTGTTAAGGGTAGTTTAGGTAACTAGTTTATTTAAAAGTCGGAATGTGATAATTAGATCGGGTTTTATAAAAAAACGTCATCGTAATTCAGTTTGGATGTTAATTTTTGAATTACGAAGAAATTAAGGCGGTTATTACAAAAAAGAACATATAAAGGGGTTATTTGTAAAAATAGAAATATATAAGGGGTTATTTATAAAAAAACACAATACTCTATATATCGTGCATTAATTGCACCGGGTTTATAATAGTAATATCATCAAGTAAAATATCTACCAATTTGTAATTTATGATTTAGAGCAATTTTATTTCATTTTCATTAATGGTTATAATTTAAAGTTTTTTAAATATATTTTCTTTTTTCAACTAAACATATTTTTTTTTTTTTTTGAAGGGACTCAACTAAACATATTATTCCTTAATCAAAGGCTATTTTTGTCGAAAAAGTGAGGTGAGGTACTTAAACCTTCCATGAAAGCTCGAATCCTTAACACAAAATTCTACCAAAGTCTGGGTCTGTGTGTTATGGTGTTAACTCCAAATTATACTCCCTCCTACCCAATTTAAATGTCCTATTGTACATTTTCGTCTATTCAGGATATTGTCGCATTGTCTATTTTTGGTAAGTTTTTTACCAAGTTTTTACTATTCTACCTTATTAATTTTCATTTATTACTCACCCATTCACCCATTACCCCACTTTCTTTATACAAATCATAACACTCTCTCTCCAATTTACATACCCTTACTCAACCAAAATATTAAACAACTAATATCTCATAAATTTTGTCCTTTCGTCAGAATTGGACATTATAAACGGGTAGGAGGGAGTATATGTTATTTTTGAACCCTTCATTACACTTTATTAGATACTAGTTTTATTCCCGTGTAAAAATTGCACGAGTTAATTTAAATATGTTTTTACACGGTTATTTTAAATTTATTACTTGTCAAATAAGCTAACTTATATGACTAAATTTTTAATATTTTTTTTTGCAATTTATACTAATATAACTGCCAAATAACATTTTCATAAAAGCATGCTATATAAAAGTCAAAATACCTAACTAAATGACTGATAGTCAAACTGATAAAAAATTTGAAACTAACAATCCTATAATATACTAAAAAATTAATTTCAGTCAAAGGCAGTGGCCATTTTGTAAGCTTATTTTTCACGTCATTTTTTTATGAAATCAGGCTTTATTATCCTCATTTTTTATTTAAGTAATAATTTTTAATCGTATTTAATTTCTTATCGTTCAATAATGAGTTCCTCAATAATTTTTCAAGGAATTGTTTTTAGTTTGCTATTTTTAATACTTTAAATTATTTTTGTCATTAGTAATCTGCTAGTCAGGGAATAAAGTTATGTTTAGTTATTATAATATTTATTTATTATAGCAAGTATTATATTTTTGTATTATTTGTAAACTTTTCATAATGACGATGAAAATAAACATAGTAATACATATTATTGATATATATATAAATTTGGGTAGGTAAAATAAAATAAAACAAATGGAAGGATCCATTCATAAGTTAATGATGGTAGGGACACTTCTATTTGCATTTCTTAAAATTTAGTAACCTATAAGAAAACTCTAAATGTTATTCCTTGTATAATATAGGGATATTTTTCCTGTGAAAAGCTTTCTAACACCTTTTTAAAACCAACAAGTCTTCTTTGTGACGAACATATTCGTTACTACTTAGCGATGAGTATATTATTAGCCATTTGGGTAGATAAGACAAAACAAATCTAATTTAAGGAGAACTACCAATGGCCTCAATTTTCGGTTTTCTGTCATCATTATAATTCTTGACAATATAGTGAACTAATGGAGTTGGAATTTTGGTCACTCTTAGTTCGGTGAAATGTCTGAAAGGTGTAGGCAATAAACTTTCGTTCTAAATTAGCTAGACATAATGTATTTATAAGTTTCACTACTTTTGATGAGGACATCCTTGTCCTCAAACAAGGGAAATCATAAATAATTTTCAAATCGTCATCATCTTCTTCTTCTTTGTCTTTTTTTTTTGCTTTTTCGAAGGTCCAGAAAAGGGAATAAAGAAGATCAAACCTCAAGAAACAATCAAACAAACTATTAAACAAGTTCAACATGGTGATAGAAGTCGAGCTATACACGAAACTAGTTGAGTTAAGGATATAAAAAAAATGAGCTAAAATACAAAGAAGCTGAAATTCTTCAAAAAATAAAACAATTAGACTTATTCACACAATATAAGCTATTAGAAAAATATGCGAAAATGATCAAGTACTGCCATTGTCTTGTAAATAATCTTATTGAGATACATTCGAAACTAGGATGCTTTTGTGTGACAGTCTTTGTCTAAGACAATTGAAGGGTTAAATGATAACGAATTTTTGTGTTCTTTAGTTTTTTGGAATCGTGAAACTCCCATTTTTGTGATTATAGTCATAGAAGTGGTCAATGGTGGTCGAAAATGGTGCTAAAGTGGTCAAGAACAAGTGCTGCTCGTGATATATTGTTTTCATGAAACATGGATTTTTTGGCTTATTTTGCGATGGTCTTTGCTAAGACAGTTAAATGATCAAATTATAACAGATTTTTGTGTTGTTCAGTGTTTTGGAATCGTGAAACTCCAAATTTTGTGAATATAGTCAGATAGGTGGCAAGAATGGTTGGAGGTGGTACGACAATAGTTAAAAAGAAGTGCTGCTCATGATGCTCCGTATTCACGAACCAGAGGCTTTTTGGCTCGTTTTGTGACGGTCTTTGCTGAGATAATTGAAGGATCAAATGGTATATAACGGATTTTTGTGTTCTTTAGTGTTTTGGAATCATGGGACTCCCAATTTTTTGAATATAGTCTAAGAGGTGGTCAAGGGTGGTCGGAGGTGTTGTGAAAATTGTCAAGATCAGGAGCTGCTCGTATTCCTTTGTTTTCACGAAACAACGTTTTTGGCTGGTTTTTGTGAAATTTCTAGGTCAAGGGTTGTTTGTTGTTCATGTAATAACAAATAATAATATGTAGATGAACAAATCGTTGGATCCAATAATGAAATCCGGTTTCAAACAATATCAAATCATAAAAGCGCCACATATTGGAACTAAATAGTAAGCAAATTCTCGAAATCGCTATTCTCGCGACAATTATATAGTGAATTTAGAAAACAGACCAAAATCATAAAATTAGGGTTATGATTGGTGTAAAAATTTACCTCAAATTAATATTGTTCGATGCGTTTTTCCTTTCTTGATGTCAATGCAAATTGCTTATCGTTCACCAAAATATTTTCCGATGCATTTTTCCGACTCGACCGACTCGATGAATATACCAATCGCTTCCCTTCAAGCATCTTCGAATCAAATTTTGGTGGGAGAGAGATTGGTTGTAAATGTCGTCAAGACGGAATTAGGAAGGGTTTACGTTGATGATAATTAGATATTTGTGTTTTTTGGGCTATAATAGAAAATTATTAGATTATTTATTTTGTGGGTTTGATTTACCATGCTTCTGTACACCCGATTGTAAGATCCAATTTGTGGTTTTATGATGAAACCTGGCCTCCGTTGTGTTATTAAATGTTTTGCGTCTCTTCCATTTGAATGTGACTCGACCAATTTACATATTTTGACATGTGTAAAACAAAGATTGTGTTTATTAAATTGGGGAAAAAATATAATTTGACAAATTGGTAAAAACAAGAAAATGTGACAATTCAGTATCTTTACTTTACCAAAACTTGGAGGACCACCTAAGCAAGAGTTGTCTATTTAACGTCAGCGAGATTGTCACTAAAATTGTTAGCGCCGTTGTGTGGACGCTGATTATATACATGTCGGTAATGTACGTCATCCGACACCCTCGTGCCTATTCTATAACTCTTACGAATTCTATAACCACAAATTCTCGTTTGTAACAACGGTATCCGCCACAAACTCGAGACGGATATTATTTCCTCTCACAAAATACTCATAAGAGGTGGGTGAAAAAACACATAAAGAGTGCCCCACCTTTTTTCCTCTTTTTTTTTTTATGAGAGGTCACAAACTTGTGACGAGATTAACCCATCACAAACAAGACTTGCCATTCTATAACTCTTACGAGTAATATTCTGTCAAACTCTTCCGTATACTATCCCTATCCCAATTCTTATTATAACTACAAAATGAGAATAAACGTGTGCGATATAGGATTGTCGACGAGTATAAATAAAGATTGAGATAACTTAACGTCCAAGTTTTAAATTTGAATCAACCTATAATTTCAAATTTAATACACCTTATTATTTATTAATAAGGCTAACGGAAAACACCCGCAAAGAAAAGTCCATAATTTCATACAATTATACAAATAAGAAATTAAACTCGAATATATTATATATAGAAGTATTTTACATCCAATACAAATATATTTGAGCTTATATGTAATATTTTTGAGCTTTTAAATGATTTTAACCTACGGAGTACATTTTAATTTTTTAGGTGTTAAAATTAAAATTTTATATATGTATTAATTTTGAATTTTAAAATAATGTTTCGGAGTTAAAATTGTTTTACAAAACTATATATAAACTCAAATTTTTCGATATAAAGTTCAAAATTTATACTATCCGATATATACAACTGACTGTATATATAGTCCACTAATTAATATTTTTATGTTATTAGATTTATCATCGAAGCACTTCATTTTCACATTAAATTCGTTAAATTTAACTCATACTATATCTTGAGAAAAAAAATTTGAAAGTATTGATGAAAAAATAACTATCTAGAAATTTAAGAACGACATATATCACAAAACTAGAAGAGTGTTACTCCGTAGGTAAATAAAGAAAATATGATAGGTTGATAACTGAATGCAACACTAAGGGGGTGTTTGGTTGGGGCATTTGGAATGGATTGGAATGGATTCCACCCATTCAAGTGTTTGGTTGGATCCTTTTGGAATGGAGTTTGATACCTAAGGGGTTCTAAATCCATTCCAAACCCTTGGAATCCCATACCCATGTCTCAACCCAAGGTTCTAACTCCATTCCACCCCATCCCAATATATATATTTTTTATCAAACATTTTATGTGAATTTTTTTCATAAAAAAAAGTTACGTATTTTTCATAAAATATTTTATGTGGATTTTTTTTCCTAAAATATTTTATGTGGATTTTTTTCATAAAAAAAAGTTGCGTATTTTTCATAAAACATGTTATGTGGATTTTTTTAATAAAACATGTTATGTGGATTTTTTTCATAAAACATGTTATGTGGTTTTTTTTTCATAAAACATTTTATGTGTATTTTTTCGTAAAACATTTTATGTGAATTTTTTTTATAAAACATTTATGCGGATTTTTGTCATAAAAAAAAGTTGCGTATTTTTCATAAAACATTTTATGTGAATTTTTTTCATAAAACATTTTATGTTGATTTTTTTCGTAAAACATTTTATGTGGATTTTTTTTGGTCTTAGAATAATTTTGCTATTGTCGTATTAAATGAACCCGAGTCATTTGATTTTTATGGATTAATTTGAATTTTGGCTTTGTTGTAGTTAATTTTAATTCAATATAATATAAATTCAGTTATCTATGATAAAGAAAATGAAATAATTTGAAATCCATTCTAAATGTAAATCAAACAATAAGAAAGACATTTACAATCCATTACGAGATCAAACCAACCAAACAAGCATTAATAAGTATGGGATTCTTACTCCATACCTCCTTGGTATTAGAATCCATTCCATTCCATTCCAATTGTTTGAACCAAACGGCCCCTAAAAGACTAATGGATATATGAATTTTTGTTACAAGTATAGGACGAACGCAAACCTTCTTAATTGTAATTTGTCACTATTTGTCACCGATTTTATATACGGAGAACAAGAGTTAGTTCAAGTGGTAAAAGCTCTTTTATCCCGACCTTGAAATTGAGATTTAATTTTCACCCGCTATATAGTGCGTTCGTCAAAAGCAAGAAAAACATATTTTATATACGGAAATTAACAAATTACTACCTAGTGGAATATCACGGTAGTTTTCTTTTGTTAAAAGTATAAGATGAACGCAAACGTTCACAATTGTAATTTGTCTCTTATCACCTATTTTACATACAAAAATTGACAAATTATTACCTAATTGAATATTATGGAACTTTTCAGAAATTACTCTGTATCATTAGTCTGATACTTTAGTTTGCACTAATTTTATATATGCAATCTTATTTCTATTTCTAGTTTACGTATGTTTTATTTCATTTGATGTTTAAATTTGGTTATTTTAAACAGAGTCGGTACAAATTGAAGTCTATATTGATCCGTTTTGTTAAATATACTTAAAGTAAATGTTTGTTAAATAGGATCAACGGTACCCGGCCATATGATTGCGATCAACTTAACGATGATGAACATGCAAAGTCGAAAGTGAAGTGGCACCCTACGACCAATTTCTTTACTATAGTGTCATTGCATGCGCATTGCACTTGTCTATCATTTAGATAGATAAAGATTATATTTTCTCTCAAAAAATTTCTTTGTTTTTTTCCCCAGGAATTGTATAAGAACCGGAACCGGAACCGGAACCGGAACCGGAACCATATAAGATAGATGAGCAATGGGATTGAGCCTCTAATAACCACACAAACTGCTAGGCCGACTACGCCTTCCATGTTTCGTTCATTTTTTATTTACCGATTCATCATATTCCGTCGATAATATCTACCAATTTATTGTATTAGCAGATCAATTGTATTTGCCTGAATAGATTGTTTGTATCAACCTTTTTTCTCGATATTATAAGCCATAAAATTTAAAACCTGTAATAATAAATAAAGAGGAATAAAAATAATACGGAAAACAATAATTTATTTGATCATCAAAAGATTGTGCGTTACAATTATCGGGATTCTCTTGATTCCATCTCTAGAGGATGTGGAGTTTGGATAGTACTACGAGGGTCTTATCGACTTAATCTCGTAGGGGAATAATCGGGTATCTTGTGCGACTTATTCCATCTTCCCTATAATTTGTTACTAGGAAGACGGGGTCATTTTTTAGACTTGATCCATGCTCCTCTAACTCTAAACACAACATTTGTTTATACTCTTTATAGTGAAGTGGCTTGGAGGAGGAGTTAGAATATTCTGAAATATTCTAAGTATCAAAATATTATTTTTGATAATTATCTTTAAATGCTAAAGATACCAAATCATTAAAAGATACCGAAATATTAAATTTTCGGTGTCTACAGATATATAAATAAGTTGATGAATGCTATTAATACAACAAAACTGATTAGTCTAGTTTAGTAGATGTTAATAAAGGTTATTTTGATGATTAATTGATGGATTGGGAAATATTTTATTGTATTTTAGTGCACATGTCTTTGATATTGGGTTGATAATGAATTTGCATGTTTTTATGGGATAATTGGATTGATTTGTTAATATGAATGAAGTAGGCTTCTTTAGAGGTCGTTGTTGGGCTAAAGATGTCATGCAATATGGTTTTTGAAGCAAGTCAAGGTCCAATTATTATGGTCCAAGCAAGTGCACACCAAGATGAACATTGGATTCCATGGATTTCATGCATTCAACTCATATTTTATGACACAACTTTGGATTCCAATACTATTTTATGACACAACATGGGACTTAATGCAATTTCAACAACTCCTTAATTCTCATTTAATTTGGTAATAATACCTATAATTTAAGAGACATTAAGGAGTTGTCATTTGAAGACCTATATAAGAAGATATTGTTGACATTTTTAGGGTGTGCTTCCATATGCTTTACATACTTCTTCATCATTTTAATCATTAGAATACAATTTCTATAGTTATTTTAGTTAGTTTTATTTGTATGGAAGAGTAATTTATTCGTCTTGGATCAAGCAATTGAAGCAAATGAATTAGTGTTTTGTAAGACTCTTTACTCTATATTTTTATCTCTTGAATATTGATTTTTATTCTCAATTAATTATTATAATTATTCATAGTTTTTACTAGTTTGATCACTTAGTTTATATTATCTCTAATCTATTGCTAGTTTAGGAATTTGAATCTTTTGTTCAATTACCTAGACATTAGTAGCAACTATTGTTCATCAGTTGTATGCTTTTCATCGTTGTTGAATTGTAGGAGAATAATAATCATATGAATTAAAGTGTAGAATCGCTTGTGTATGCATTTGTTCTTCTTTGTTGGCTTCTCTAGTTATAATCTATGGCATGATTGAATTTAGATACGCTTGGACTAGATTGTCATCACCATAAGGGTTGTTTATGTGCGCTTTTCGCAGTGAACAACTAAAAATAAGGAGAAGTAGAAAATCATGTTTTTCACAACAAAGTATTCAAGAGTAAATAGAGTCTAAAAGTGTCAATGATCAAACCTATATCATTTGTGGAAATTGTAAGACCCAAAACTTCTTTTTATAATTTCATTTATTCGAATCTTTTAATATTTTGCTTTGTTAGATTTAGATTTAAAACCACAAACACCCCCCAATTGGTTACATTAGAATTATTTACACAAACACACATTAAACATAGACCTTCCTTGTGGGATCGACCCCTACTTACCCTCGCTATTGTTAGAGTTTGTAGTGGATAAAATTTTTAATTTGTAGACTCGCGACAAGTCGAGCCAAATTTTGGCGCCGTTGTCGGGGAAGGCAATTGTTTTATTTGTGTGCTTGTAAATATTTCTTGTCAATTTTTTTTTTTTTTTTTTTTTTTTACGGGTCTTGTGTCTTTTAATTAGAAAATGTGTTTTCATTTCCCCCAACAAGAGCATGAATTACTTCATCACTACTTTGAAAGACTAGAGATATACTTGGTAGAACACCGATCTTTATGTAAGGGTCAAGGTTTTTGGGTTGGTCTCTTTCATAGTTTTAATCAAAGTACTCAAATAGATGTTCAAGTAGAAAGCGAGGGTGAATTTTTCAGGTTGAAACATGAAAAGAAATGGGATGTGCTTGATCTTTTGGTTGAAAATTCCCGAAAACTAGAAGTGACTAAATCAACTTTAAATCTTACTCCTTGTTTTGATAGCCCAACGAATATTGATTTGAGTCAAAATGATGATATGAACAACCTTGATGATTCTAATTATCTTACTTTTGATGTGAGTACTCCAATTTATGATGAAGAATATATTCATGACTTTGATTTGTTCACCTTGTCCTATATTGAACCCGACACAGATTTTACCATGCCCCCGCAATTTGATGACGACTTTTTGGGTGGAGATTCGGGTGACATATTATGAGATTTATATGAGAATTTTGTTAGGAGTAGGGAAAACATGTTGGCTAAGATGACCCGTTTGCATAAAGAACCATACCACGAGTATGTGGTTATTTTTGACATGCCAATAAAATCGGAAAAAAATGTTTTTCATGATTATATCTTTATGAGCTATGTATGGTTTCTTATCGTTATAAGCTTCTATAATGTGTTAACTCACTCTTTTGATAGCTTATATGATCTTCTCCTACGGGCATTGACATATTCCGATCTTAATTTGATTGTTATTTTGATTAAAGGGGTAGTACTGCGTGACCCCATAATTGGTTTTTGAGCTTCAATGTGCGTCGAGCGGGACTTTAAACCAGCGCTTACGGGAGGCAACCCGGTTTTTGTTATTTAACGTTTTTGCTTTAGTTTTGAATAAGGTAGTTTGCATATTCCCTACGGAGTTTCGTGGGTGGTGATGGAGGCGGATTTACAATTTTGGATGCGTTCTTGTGGTGTAATTTGAAGACAAGACTAACAAAACAACCACAAAAGCTTAAAAAAAACAAAAAAAAAAAAAAAGAAAAAAGAAAAACAAAAGCTGAAACGTGACACAGGAAATAGAAAACAAAAGAGAACGAATAGCTTGTGCAGCCATGGCAGCGTGATGCGGCCGAAACAGACCGTTCCATTGCTTTTGTGCGGCCACCACAGCACCATGTGGCTACAGCCGTATCTCGCGGCCCAATTAAACTGGGAAACGAAGAAAACAACCGACATCAACACAACAGCCTCCACGCTGCCAGCCGCGCCCAGCGGCGACCTCCTCCCCTCACGGCCACCTCCTCTCGGCCAGACCAACACCCTCGCGACCCCAATTCTATTTTCCCAACCGCACTGCTCGGCAAACACCATCCCACGGCCTCCCTCTCTGACCACGATGCCGCTGTTCTCGGCCACCTTCAGCCCCGACGGCCACCTCCACCGCCACAGGTATTCTCCTCTTCTCTTGCTCCTTCCTTCACCACAAAAAAACCAGAAAAAAAACAAAACAGAAACGCAACACAAAACCCGACTCAGCTCCATTGTTCCTCATCCGAGATTGCCCATACATTCTAAATCATACAAATTTGGTCCTAATATTTGATTTGTCCTTCACATTACCCATTTTCAATATTACATATTTCAATTTGTGGGAATTTTCGAGTTGGAAACCATAGCAATCGGGGATTCGAAAATTTCGAGATAGGCCATCGAAAGCTTCGAAAATGGGTTTGTTTGTATTCCACAATAATGAGTATGCCCTACTAATTTCATAATTTGTCTTTCTTATTTTTTATTATTTGCTAGAATTTCTTCTAGCTTTAATATCAAAGCATTTTAATTGATTATTGGGAATTTAATGGTGAATTATTGGAATTTGGGATTGAGAATTATTCAAATTGGTCATTGTTAAAGGAGAGTTGGAGTTTTACGGAAGAGTTGTGGGTGTTTTGTCGTGTCTTTGTTGAGAGTTGTGTTGTCGGGCCACTAATCGTCACACTACACCCGCTCCTACCTCAAACTAACCGACAGAAAAAAAAAATGAAAAAAATCCAAAAAAAAAGCCCCGGAAAAATAATACTTTCACCACATATTTCTTTTCCTTTTCCTTACCTTACTTTTATTGTACCTCACATTGGGGACAATGTGAAATTCTAAGCGTGGGGTAGTTGGGAAATGCCATTTGTATATATACTTTCTTTTATGGTTCAAAAAAAAAAAAATGAAAAATGGAAAAATGAAAAAAATAAAAATAAAAATAACCCGGCTAGGTGAAAACCCGCAAGGGCGGGCGCCTAGGCAAGATTGGGTAAAATGGCCGAGGACGGAGTGAAAACCCGAAAGGGCGCTCCGGGTAAATTGAAGAATTGAGTTGCGTGCCATGAGAGTAGTGTAAGGAATAAAAGCTAGATTGAAAACCCGCAAGGGCGGGCGATCTAGGCAAAATGAGAGATTTAGGTTAAAAAAAAAGAAGTTAATTTGTTGCTTGTTCTATCTTGGAGATGGCGACATAAGGAGGTTTGAAGGGTGGTTCGGGTTAGGTTTATTTTTGCTAAGGAGAGATAAGGAGGGTATGATGGTGATTGTAATGTATTTTGACATCTACTACATTGAACCTTTTAATTTTCATATTTCACATGTAGTTTGTTGTTGGAGGTTCGTTGATGAGGAGGATATTTGTGTGTGGTCATTATTTTGTAGTTAGATGTTTTATTCTTGTGATCATATGCTTATTTGAGGAGAAAATATACGGAGAAGTGAGGTTATGTGATGTGTTTCGAAGTTGAAGCAAGCTACTCACGTTTCGCTATTTAGGCCTTGGTGTGGGTTCTCTTTGACTTATCTTCGAGTTTTACTCGAGGACGAGTAAAGGTCTAAGCGTGGGGTAGTTTGATTAGTCTAGTTTAGTAGATGTTAATAAAGGTTATTTTGATGATTAATTGATGGATTGGGAAATATTTTATTGTATTTCAGTGCACATGTCTTTGATATTGGGTTGACAATGAATTTGCATGTTTTTATGGGATAATTGGATTGATTTGTTAATATGAATGAAGTAGGCTTCTTTAGAGGTCGTTGTTGGGCTAAAGATGTCATGCAATATGGTTTTTGAAGCAAGTCAAGGTCCAATTACTATGGTTCAAGCAAGTGCACACCAAGATGAACATTGGATTCCATGGATTTCATGCATGCAACTCATATTTTATGACACAACTTTGGATTCCAATACTATTTTATGACACAACATGGGACTTAATGTAATTTCAACAACTCCTTAATTCTCATTTAATTTGGTAATAATACCTATAATTTAAGAGACATTAAGGAGTTGTCATTTGAAGACCTATATAAGAAGATATTGTTGAATACAATTTCTATAGTTTATTTTAGTTAGTTTTATTTGTATGGAAGAGTAATTTATTCGTCTTGGATCAAGCAATTGAAGCAAATGAATTAGTGTTTTGTAAGACTCTTTACTCTATATTTTTATCTCTTGAATATTGATTTTTATTCTCAATTAATTATTATAATTATTCATAGTTTTTACTAGTTTGATCACCTAGTTTATATTATCTCTAATCTATTGCTAGTTTAGGAATTTGAATCTTTTGTTCAATTACCTAGACATTAGTAGCAACTATTGTTCATCAATTGTATGCTTTTCATCGTTGTTGAATTGTAGGAGAATAATAATCATATGAATTAAAGTGTAGAACTGCTTGTGTATGCATTTGTTCTTCTTTGTTGGCTTCTCTAGTTATAATCTATGGCATGATTAAATTTAGATACGCTTGGACTAGATTGTCATCACCATAAGGGTTGTTTATGTGCGCTTTTCGCAGTGAACAACTAAAAATAAGGAGAAGTAGAAAATCATGTTTTTCACAACAAAGTATTCAAGAGTAAATAGAGTCTAAAAGTGTCAATGATCAAACCTATATCATTTGTGGAAATTGTAAGACCCAAGACTTCTTTTTATAATTTCATTTATTCGATTCTTTTAATATTTTGCTTTGTTAGATTTAGATTTAAAACCACAAACACCCCCCAATTGGTTACATTAGAATTATTTACACAAACACACATTAAACATAGACCTTCCTTGTGGGATCGACCCCTACTTACCCTCGCTATTGTTAGAGTTTGTAGTGGATAAAATTGTTAATTTGGAGACTCGCGACAAGTCGAGCCAAAAACATTTACATATTTTTCTAAATTCAGTTTATCATTGTATCATTGTTTTTTTTCTTTTCTCGTATCATAAAATCGTTTATTCATCTCCTTAATCAAAGATAACGAATAACAAACTTATCAATTCCGCTGGCACCTCTGAAAACAATCGAACCTTCGTCTCCTTCTCCCTTGCTAATCAAGAAGGACCCGAACAAACAACAACCCACATACAACTCCAGCATGACTGTAATACCCGTCTTTTAAAGTAACGTTGACCGACCCTTGACCATAGAGAGACCGTAGGGAGAACCCTTGGTGAAAGGCGGAAGGGGATAGTTTAGTATCTCTTATATAGTGAGATACTCGACTTAGTACGAGGTACTCGGTCGAGTATGGCGTACTCAGTCGAGTACCCACGTATTCGACCGATTACGGTCTGATTTCGTGGATAATTTGTGTTAACATAGGTTTAATCAAATCTTTTCTAATTCATTTTCGTCGACGCTAATAACCCTAAATTAGTTTCCTCTCCTCGTTCCTTCCACCTTTCACCCTCCTTCATACCAGGTTGACTCTCTCGCAAAAGCTATGGCGCGAACGAGGAGTTCACATGTAGATCTTGGCGTCTTCGACGCTTTAGTTTTGCTGGTAAGTTGCTTTTTTAGAGTTGACCTTATGATAAGTGATATTTATGCAAGATTGTATCCCTTATATTAGCTTTGTTTTATAATTCATTTAGCACTTAATTATTTAAGTGTTTTTAAGCTAATTTTATGTTCTAGTGTAATTTTGTGTTTAATTGTGTTTTGTAGGAAAATGAGCTAAAATGAGCTAAAATGAGCTAAAATACTACAAAGTAATGCAAGACTAGAAATATGACTAAGTATGAGCAAGAGATGGACTTTAAGCTTCAAGATGTATGGATTTTGACTAATGGACGATTTATTGGATTAATTTGTGAAATGTAAATAATATCAATAATCAAAGTCAAGTCCAAATTCAAGTCTAAATTAAGGTGGAAAACATAGGATTCCAACATACATGAGATGTTAAGATTGTAGGTATTTACAAGATGATTAATCGCCCTATTAATCACCAACATTGGATACTCCTCACAATTAAGTGAGAAATTAAGAAAATTAATCCGGAAACCTGCATCCCCAATCGGGGATGGCAACCCCGATCGAGGTTGGAGCCCTCACTTCTATTATAAATAGAACTTATAGAAGTGCCGTCCAAACTTCAAAGATCACTTCATATCTCCGAATATCCAATTTTACACCTACATTCTCTTGTAATTTTAGTTCACAAATAATTTTCTTTAATTTCTTAGTTTAGATTAGTTGTTGTTTACATTTCATTTCAATTATAATAGAAGTTATATTCAAGTTCTAATGCAAGTTCTCTCGGTTCTCTACATTTGATATTTATCTTAAGTTTGTTATTCATCTTCATTTGTCTATTGTTCATCCTTATTCGGTAATCTCTATTCTAGCATTTCAATATTATTTAGTTTTATATTTAGCTTACATACATATGGTATTTTATTTACACATTTATAGTGTAGTTATAATCCACGTAATTAGTTTACATTTCATACTTAGTTATCATGTTTCATATTTGATCTAGCATTTTTATCTCACATTTATTCATGAGTAACTAATCTTCAAGTCTAGGGACTAGGGGAAACATGCATGTAATAAAATTAATAATAAAAGTGACTTAATTAAAAGATGATAAAATATTGATCATATTGTTTCTATCACAAAGTTTGGATCCATATATGATCATTTGTACCGCGCAATACTTTTGGTTAATTATTCATCTCTCTAAGTCGGAAGGCACGGAAATGAGTTAGGCAAAACATGTGTAGTAGACCGACCTAGCCATATCGGAAGATCGTTAGACTCGTTCTTTGGTTGGGATGCTAAAGTTGGAAAACGAGTATCTAATAACCTAAAACAATCGAACAATAATTTATCATCACTAGTTAATTATTTATACTTCTATAATAATTTCCATATTGACCCTAGCTCCCTAGATTGCCTTTTATTATATAACTTACATCATTTCATACATTGCAATTTTATTATAATTTTTATATTTATAGTTTTTATTTATTGCTTTTGCAACTCAACCCCAATTAAAAATACAACCTTGTGACTACCTAAAATATTAAAGTCTACCCATAGCATTTCCACAGAAAACTACCTAGTGTCTATATGGAATTCGACCCCTAGATACTACTGTGGGAAAATATCTGTATATATTCCCAATTCTTTATATGCAGGATTATAACGAATTTATAAGGTATGATATATAGTCATAAACGAAGAACAAGATACAAAGATTGGGATTAAGAATTAACCTTCTGTCATTGCAAAGGCCTAAGATCAGATATCAAAACAGGATATCCTCCTAATCGTTGCACCCAAGATGTCTTGAGAAATACCCTTTCCTGAGCTAGAAACTACAAAATTACCTTTAATTTTGTGTAAGATGAAAGCGAGAGAGAGAGAGAGAGAGAGAGAGAGGAGGGAAATAGTCGTGTAACTCGTACTCCTTAAGTGCAGAGTGAATGTCTTATTTATAGCTGCAAACAACCTTGCTGTTAGACATCAATTAGGATTCCCCAAATCAGTATTTGGTTCTACCTACAGCACTTCACAACAACTGAACAACTTAATAATTGCTCAGACTGAAATTCTATCTTTATAGAATCGGTTATATCTCTCTTGTGTAATGTTTTATCTTATAAATATCTTATATTTATAATCCACTAATTAAATATAACTTTTATATTTAATTAAATCATTTAATCTTTATTAAATAATTTCATTACACATAATTAAATATAACATTTTATATTTAATTACGAATTAAGATTTTAATTCGTCTTAGCTAATATTATTTAATCAGTATTAAATAATTATGTCATCATTACATTGGCTAACCGTTTAGTCATATAGGGTATCAATATGATTACATTTTCATCTAATCATATCTCTCAGATTCCATCCTTTAGGTGTGACTCTTAGGGACCAGTTGATTACCGCCATCTGTATGACAATAACGTCAAACTTTCTAGCAAGCCAACCGTTATTGATAAACGTGAATCAACTGGCTAAAATACAAAGTATACCCTGTGTTCCTTTAAGAGATTTATCCCCGTTGTCGCACTAACTGTTTAGGATACTAGCTCCAACAATCTCCCACTTGTCCGTACAAGTGTATGTGCGATAACCGATTCTCATATCCAATTAAATTTCTCCCACTCAATGTAAAACAATTTGCAAATCTATATTCACAAAGGTCGTATATTACAAGCGATCTGTATCAAGAGTGGTTTAATTTCCCCGACTAGAGAGTATCTCAACTGATAACGAATCAGTATTCGAGCTTGGCCAACATTTCAGTTACTACTCCTCGAGTGGCCCTGAGAAATATTAAAACCTGATAAGGGGTGGATATTTCCTTCAACTCGAATCTTGCAGATGTAAGCACCGTATGAAATGACCCAAAAAAAATCTGCTTAGCCCCAGTTACGGTCAGCTAGTGAGAAAGAAATCAAGGTCACCCAAAACTGCCCTTTATCTCAAGAAACAGTCGACAGTCAAAAGAATCGACTCAAGGAACACGATGGACGTCCTATCCACGACTCGGTACCGAATGTTCTATAACATTTAGGACTCCATTGCATCGTCACGAAAATTTCCTACGAGTTATCGTTATAATCTCGTATCTGTGATCGATCAGTCAACAGTTTGACTTATGGTTTATTGAACCCACCAGCAATCGACGTCACAAAATAATTGCAGAGTTATCAGCTCGTGTAGGCAATTACGGACAAAATAAATATAATGTAATTCAGTTCACTTTGTGGTGTTCAATGTTGTCAGTACAATCCACATGAAAAACAATGTATAAAACAAAATCGATGGTGTTATAAATAGTATATGAAATAGATACCATATCCAATTCACAAAAAGTACTAATACAACTCAAAAACACGTTTAATTCACATTGAAATAATGTGCCCTTCATGTTTATCATGTCTTAATGGTTTAGTGAGAGGATCTGCGATGTTGTCATCTGTCGCAATCTTGTCTATCACTATCTCCTTTTACTCAGTAATAGAATATGCAACAACACTCTGCTTGGAGCTTTTCCAACTGACAGCGAGTAAAAACGAATCCAGACTGAGATTTCGAGTCATCTCGATCTGTTTGGAAGCTAGCATCTGCGTAACCGTTTGCGCAAAGCTCAGTGCCTCCACCATAAGTCAATACCCAATCTTTAGTCCTCCGTAGGTACTTAAGAATGTTTTTCACAGCCATCCAGTGTGGTTCACCTGGATTGCCTTGGTACCGACGCGTCATACTCAAAGCATATGCCACGTCTGGACGTGTGCATATCATGGCATACATGATCGATCCTATAGCTGACGCATAAGGAATGCGACTCATGCGCTTGACCTCTTCCGGTTTCTTAGGTGCCTGAGTCTTACTCAAATGCACCCCCGAGATCATCGAAAGTAACCCCTTTTTTGAGTTGGTCATGCTGAATCTGTCAGGAATCTTATCTATATAAGACTCCTGACTCAGTGATAACATCCGTCGTGATCTATCTCTATAGATACGGATCCCCAATATACATTGTGCCTCACCCAGATCTTTCATCTGAAAATGGTTCTTTAACCATACTTTAATCGAAGATAAGAGAGGGATGTCATTTCCGATCAAGAGTATATCGTCGACATACAACACTAGAAAGACGATCTTGCTCCCACTCGACTTGATATATAAGCATGGTTCTTCGACTGATCGAATAAAACCATTCTTTTTTATCACTTGGTCGAAGCGATGATTCCAACTCCTAGATGCTTGTTTAAGTCAATAAATGGAACGCTTAAGCTTGCATACTTTCTTAGGATTTTTAGGATCAGTGAAACCTTCGGGTTGTACCATGTACAAGTCCTCCTCCAAATAACCGTTTAAGAAGGCGGTTTTTACATCCATTTGCCATATTTCATAGTCATGAAATGCAGCAATCGCTAAGATAATCCGAATGGAATGCAGCATGACTACCGGTGCAAAGATCTCATCATTGTGCAACCCTTGCACTTGAGTGAAATCTTTTGCCACTAGTCGTGCCTTATAGGTGTCTAGTTGTCCCTCGATGGAGCGCTTTATCTTATAAAGCCATTTGCACTGAAGAGGTCGTACCTTATCAGGCAAATCAACCAACTCCCATACGTCATTCTCATACATGGAGTCCATTTCGGATTGCATGGCATTAAGCCTTAGCTTTGAGTAAGAACAGGTCATGGCACCTTTATAGGTCACGAGTTCGTTACTCTCTAAGAGAAAAACGTCAACTCTGTCAAGTTCCTCGATCATACCGATGTATCTATCTGGAGGAATGGAGTGTCTACCCGACCTTCTGGGTTCCTCAGGAATACTGACTACAACAGAAGATGAAGGAACGGTTTCCTCCATTGATTCCTCAGTAGTTGGTCCTTAAACCTCCGACAGATCGAATGTTCTATTACTTGTCTTATTCTCGAGAAACTCTTTCTCTAAGAACTTCGCACTAGCCGCAACAAAAACGCGGTGTTCGGTAAGCGAATAGAAGTAATGACCAAACATTCCTTTTGGATAACCAATAAAATATGTCTTGACCGATCGCGGGCCGAGCTTATCCTCGTGTCTCCACTTGACATAAGCCTCGCAGCCCCATACCCGAATAAGGGACAAGTTAGGGACGGTTCCCTTCTATATCTCATATGGAGTCTTTTCAACAGCTTTAGACGGACTTCGATTAAGTATAAGAGCAGCTGACAATAGAGCAAATCCCCATAATGAATCCGGCACAATTGTGTGACTCATCATGGATCGAACCATAACTAATAGTGTTCGATTTCTCCGTTCGGACACATCATTTAATTGTGGTGTTCCAGGTGGAGTTAACTGTATTACTATACCACAGTCTTTAAGGTGTTGATCAAACTCATGCGAAAGATACTCACCACCACGATCCGATCGTAGTGCTTTAATCTTTCTATCCGCTTGGTTTTCAACCTTCGCCTGGAATTCCTTGAACTTTTCAAAGGATTCACTTTTATTTATGTAGACATATCCGTATCTACTTAAATCGTCCGTGAAAGTGATGAAATATCTATAGCCGTCTCGTGCGGTGATTGACATAGGTCCACATACATCTGTATGTACGAGGCCTAATAGGTCAGCAGCGCGCATTCCAACACCTTTGAAGGAAATACGAGTCATTTTGCCTATGAGACATGATTCACATGTGCCAAATGATTCATAATCAAATGGAGATATAGAGCCATTCTGTATTAGCTGATTTACACGTTTCTCATTTATGTGTCCCATACGACAATGCCATAGATATGTTTGATCATTGTCACCAACCTTTAGTTTCTTATTATTCATGTGTAATATTTCAGTCGATTGATCTAAGACATATATACCATTCATGGAAACCGCTTTACCATAAACCATTCCATTTAAAGAGAAAATACAACTATTATCCTTTATTAAGAATGAAAATCCGTCTTTATCGAGTATGGAAACTGAAATAATGTTCTTAGATAAACTGGGTACATAATAACAGTTATACAGATATAACTCGAATCCGCTCGGTAGCTGGATCACATATGTTCCCATGGAAGCAGTAGCAACTTTTGCTCCATTCCCGACTCGCAGGTCCACATCACCCTTTGCGAGAGGTGTGATGTTTTTTAGGCCCTGCAAATGATTACACAGATGAGAACCACAACCTGTAACACCCCAAGAGTATGAGAGAAAAGTTGTCCCACATCGGTAGAATGTGAGGCTTGTGATATGTTTATAATAACTTCCACCCACCACTTACTAACAAGGCCTTGTGCTTTTGGGCTTAAGTGAGGACAATTAATGGGCCCAAAAGTGCGCACCCATCTTATTGGGGTTGTGTTATGACCGTGGTGGGTCGGGTTGTTACACAACCGGTATCAAGTACCCAAGTTCCGAAACTTGTATGGTTAATCTCAATCATATGAATATAAGATGAAATACCAACAGGAGTGACGCGACCTGTTTTTATGTCCTCACGGTACACTGGACAGTTCCGCCTCCAATGCCCAGTCTTCTGGCAATGGTGGCACTCAATGTCACCGTCTTTGCTCTTTGTCTTGCCTTGTGAGCTACTTGTCTCACCAGGCCCACTCTTAAATCCGACCCTTTTGAATTTAGGAGGCTTAGCTACTGTTAGATCTGCTTGAGCTTTTCCCTTACCTTTTCCCTTCTTTGCAATCATGAGAACGTCTTGCTTCATGCTCCTACTCAATTTAAGATCCTTCTCGGTCTGTACGAGAAGGGAGTGTAGCTCATGAGGACTTTTCTTCATGTCATTCATGTAATAGTTTGCCCTGAATAAGGAAAAACCATCATGAAGTGAATGAAGCATTCGATCAATGATTACGTTCTCACTGATCTTGCAGTTCAGGGACTCCAATTTCTCGACATTCTCAATCATATTGAGAATGTGTGGGCTAACTGGTTAGCCCTTTTGGAGTTTCGCATCGAAGAAGCGACAGCTGTGCTCATATGAAACGATTCTCGGTGCTTTTGAGAATTCGTTTGTGAGCGTGGTGAAAATCTTATTTGCACCATGGGAAATGAAGCGTCTTTGCAAATTGGGTTCCATTGCAAAAATGAGTACGTTCTTTATCGCACCCGCTTCCATAACGAAATCACTATAAGCTTGTGATACGTTAGCTCTAGCAGTGGGGCCTGGGTTAGGTGGTAACGGCTCAGTTAAATACTTGAGCTTACCATCAGCTACAGTTCCATTCCGTAATGCAGCCTCTCAGTCCGCAAAGTTGGACCCACATTTTTCTGTCGCGTGGACTGATTCATGTGGTCCATAAAAGCCTTAAGCCAGGATTCTTTTCTTAGTGTGGCACTAGGCATAGGGGCATCATTATGACCAGCCATAGTATTTGCAGTATTATTGTTTTGTTTAGGTGAATTCTACACTGTAAAGAAGAAATTAAAACATAACAAGCATACCATCGTTTTGTAAATAGTCTAGCAAAAAACAGTTTAATGCGATGACTTTAGCATTTATATAATTGATCTTCCTCAAGGACTATATAAACGATCCCAAGACTCAATTTCAGTAAATTGATAAGCCAACCTCTTGGCTAATTCTACATTTAGAATTCTTGGTCGATAAATTTATGTAAATTCTATCTTTAGTCCACCATAACCACAGGATCATACGAGGGTCATGATGTTGAGGTAAAATAAGTCAACAGCTACTACTTATCCAACGTAGAAGGGGTCATATGGAGAGTAAGGTCCTATATGCCTGGCGACGAAGAAGGGATTCATAGTAATTTGACTTATAAAAGACTAATCTCAATTTTAGGTTATAGAGGAAGATCCCATCATCTTTAATTTTAATTCATTTAAGTGAACAAATATCTAGCATGCGAGAATGAATAAACTAAGGTGATGGCTTTAAAAACGTGTGGCATCTGTATGTCGACACAGACTAGCATACATACTATATGAGTCATATTTCATGCAATTCAGGTGGTTTGGTTTAGGCGGAAAAAATGATGCAAAACAAACATGTGAATGAACAAAATGGAAATAGAGCAAGTCCTAGTGTGGCCTATCCTACCAAAAAGAACATAAATACAACTTGGAATCCATTCAGCAATGGACCCTAGAAGCTTGTCTTGTCTTGATGTTCCTACTTGGCGATGTAGTGGGAGTAAGCAATCCGATCTCCGTCTTGGTCTTCTTTATTACATTTGATGAATTACATAATAAAATCCTATTATTACATTCTAATTCCCAAAAACGTAAAAAAAAATATTACACAAGGGAGATTCGAGATCTCATAAATACATCACAAATTATGTTTCCTTCATTACGAAAACATAATTTACTAAGGCCACACTAAGTATTACAAAATACAACTGATTGCGAAATTGTAAATAAAATCATTCATTCATTCAACAATATAATATATATAATGCATCATACTAATTAAATTAATCTTTCAAGACATAATTCCGTAATTATGTAGAGTAATTTACCCAAACCACCATTTATTGATTTAAATTATGTGATAATTCTGTAATTAATCACATAATATTAATCAAACAAAACATATTCATATTATCGTATAATATGAATTAATCCAACATTATTTTAAACCTTTTTAAAATAATTGCGTATTAAAACTTGTGAACTTTTTCACAACAACATGTATACATTATCCTTATAATGCATAACAAGAAAACAAAAGACGAAAACAACCCGTAATAATCTGCCGGAAAAAAAAAAAGTTTTTTTTTTCGTGAACAGTACAATTTTTTTTTTCTTTTTTTTTTTGTTTTTGAACTTGAAAAATAATGTCGGGTTGCTAAAATACGAGATCGATAGCATTCAAAATCTAATGCTTATTAGACATTGATATAACTAATTCAAATTAACCTTTTAAGACGAATATCAAGATTATCCTGGGATCCATTATTTAGCAAATTATTTCATTCAAGAACATACAAGATGATTCCCTTTTACGTTTTAACTCAATCTTTATTAAGTTAAAACATCTACAAATTTATTATTTTGTCATCTTACTGATTAATACAACAACAATAATAAATCAAAAAGGAAAACGAGAAACACAAAAATATGTCTCGGCTAAGAAAATTGCGACGGCTGTTTATTTTTCAAAACGTTTATGAAAATCATACAAAAATAAATTTCGGAAGCCTTAGGCTCTGATACCACTTGTGGGAAAATATCTGTATATATTCTCAATTCTTTATATGCAGGATTATAACGAATTTATAAGGTATGATATATAGTCATAAACGAAGAACAAGATACAAAGATTGAGATTAAGAATTAACCTTCTATCCCTGCAAAGGCCTAAGATCAGATATCAAAACAGATATTCTCCTAATCGTTGCACCCAAGATGTCCTGAGAAATACCCTTTCCTGAGATAGAAACTACAAAATTACCTTTAATTTTGTGTAAGATGAAAGCTAGAGAGAGAGAGAGGAGGGAAATAGTCGTGTAACTCGTACTCCTTAAGTGTAGAGTGAATGTCCTATTTATAGCTGCAAACAACCTTGCTATTAGACATCAATTAGAATTCCCCAAATCAGTATTTGGTTCTACCTACAACACTTCACAACAACTGAACAACTTAATAATTGCTCAGACCGAAATTCTATCTTTATAGAATCGGTTATATCTCTCTTGTGTAATGTTTTATCTTATAAATATCTTATATTTATAATCAACTAATTAAATATAACTTTTATATTTAATTAAATCATTTAATCTTTATTAAATAATTTCATTACACATAATTAAATATAACATTTTATATTTAATTACGAATTAAGATTTTAATTCGTCTTAGCTAATATTATTTAATCGGTATTAAATAATTATGTCATCATTACATTGACTAACCGTTTAGTCATATAGGGTATCAATATGATTACATTTTCATCTAATCATATCTCTCAGATTCCATCCTTTAGGAGTGACTCTTAAGGACCAGTTGATTACCGCTATCTGTATGACAATAACGTCAAACTTTCTAGCAAGCCAACCGTTATTGATAAACGTGAATCAACTGGCTAAAATACAAAGTATACCCTGTGTTCCTTTAAGAGATTTATCCGTGTTGTCGCACTAACTGTTGAGGACACTAGCTCCAACAACTATATTTATTTGTTGTACATTTAGGGTATTTTTGCATAGGTTGCGACATCCTATCAAATATTGGCGCTGTTATCGGGTATGCACAATTAGTTTTCCTTGTTTTTGTTGATTTTTCTATCTCTTCTTGTCTTAGGGAACTTCTTATTTGAGACTATTCAAAACCAACTGCGACTATGTTACCAAAAGGTATTTCAATTACCCAACTTGAAGGAGTTGATTTCGAGATTAAACCCGCCTTTATCAATTTGGTGGAATGGAAGCAATTCGGGGGAGACCTTATGGAGGATCCTAATTTGCAAATTCAAAATTTTTGTGAATATTGTTCCTTGATAAAGCAAACATGGATGACCTAAGATCAAATAAGAGAGATCCTATTTCCATTTTTATTACAAGATAAAGCCAACCTTTGGATTATAAGCCTTAATATGGAGGCTATGGGAAATACAAATTGGGAGCCATTGACTCTTGTCTTCTACCAAAAGTATTTTCCGCCGGAAAAGACCCAACAAACTTAGAAGTCAAATCATCGGCTTCCGTCAACAAAGTTGGGAGAGTCTCTATAATGCTTGGGAAAGGTACAAAGAGCTTCAAAGGCAATGCTCCCACCATCGGTTAGATGGTTGGTTCTTAGCTATTACATTCTACAATAGATGTAATGCCGAATCCCGACGAGTGCTTGATTCTGCTCACAATGGAAGAGGTTTGATCAAATTGACTCAATTTTACCTCATTCAACAATTGAAGCAATATGGTAGCCTATGACGCCCAATATGCAAATTTCTGGAGTACTTGTTCAGAGGAGGGTTCCGAAACCATTGTTATAAGAGCCAACATTGCCATGCTTCAATAGCAATTGGAGGCCAAGATTGCTAGTGGCCATATTCATCAAGTTAATGCCATATCCACTAGCGAAGTTCAAGTTTTTGATCATTGTGGAAGCACGGCTCATGGTTCTAAAATTTGTCCTTCCTCTAGTAGTAAACAACCCTTGCGCTTATTCGTTATTATCTCCACTATTATTAGACATACCACTAGTAGTAACATTACGAAGATCATCCGCTAAAAGTGATGTTCTAGTTTCATCCATGGTAAGAGTATCACCCACAAGCTTCAATGTCTGAACTAGATTTTCATATCTTTTGGTCAATGAAAGTAGCAACATAAGTGCATGGTATTCATCATCAATCTTCACTCCTACATCCTTCAAGTCTGATATAATCCTATCAAACTTGTTCACATAATCTCGAATTGAGGTGTCTTCGTCCATCTTGCATGTATACAATCTGGATTTTAAATAGATCCGATTTATTAGAGTTTTCGCCATGAAATTTTTCTCTAACTTTTCTCGGACTCCAGCAGCCATTGTTTCTTTATTTAACAAGAATGCAACATCCCTGTCAAGACATAAGATTATGGCTGCTCATGCTTCGAGATTTAATTCTTCCCAAACCTCCTTCTTCATATCCACATGTTTTTGTTCTTTCCACGCTAACACTTTGTGCAACTTTTGTGAAATAAGCAGATTTTTCATCTGCATCCTCCAATAGGAAAATCATTTTTGTCATTAAACTTTTCAATTTCATATTTAGCAACTTTAATTTGACGGTCCCACTAGAAGAAGTCATTCTATTTGGCTCTAATGCCAATTGTTGGAGTAAGCAGCGAATTATTTATATAGGCTTCTAATGGAATAATATAAATATATCCTCACTAAAGTTGAACAATAAATAATGTAGCGGGTCGAACAATAAACTTGTATAAAGAAATATATATATATCGTAGTAAAGATTGAATTGTATTTAATCTAACATTGTTACACTGGATTTTGTTGATATATGTTGTGACTAATTTTACGCCCGTGCAAAAAATACACGGGTTTAATTTTATTAAATTGGAAAAATAAAAATGAAAAGGTGAATATATTTAATAAAAAAATATAGTTTTAGTATTGTAGTTATATCGATGTAAAAATAAAAAGAATTTATACGCTTAACTTAGACGTAAGTAAAAATAACGCATCCGCTTGACATTATAAAGTTATACAAATTCTTATATAAGACGACGTTATCGGTTTAAGTTTAAGACAAATCAAATATACATATGTAGGATGAATCAGAAAAAAAAAAGCATTACGCATGACGAAAATAAAATAGTTGTCGTATAACCCATGAAAGAGTGATATTCACCCGTTTTAAATTTAAGACGGATAATATAGCCAGTAAAAACATATAAAGATTTTAAAATTATACTTAAGGTTTAAATTCTAAGTTCATAACCATCGTAATGAACCCAAATTATTATTAGTCTGATTCTCTAACTACCCAAAAAACTTCGACCATATAATATAAACCTTATCTATTTTATGTACATTTAAGACGGAGTTACATAATTTCGTTGATTTCCAATTCTCAACAATTTTAATTTGTTGATTTCCAGAATTTGAATGCATTAATTTTTGCCAATTTATATATTATTATATTTGATATTCACTTTTTGTTTCTGTTTTATACTCATTGTTACTCACTTTAATCATTTTATTAGCTGCATGTCAAATGGAGTATTAACAACTTTTTTTTTCTTGGAATATACTATATCTGTAAAGTCGAGGCGTCTCAATCATATTATTATATTTAATCTATACCTTTAATTTATGTAAAATTAGTTAATTTATTATCGATGAACATCAAAAATTTGATTTTTACTGTTGAAATTGAAATAGTTAGAATTTTGGAAGATTTCATATTCAATATGTGATTATAGCGTAACTTATTTAATTATGAAAGTTGTGAGAAGATTAAATTGAGGTAATTAATTATCTAAATGAACATGGCGGACCCCACATCAATTAATTTTTTTCTTTTCCTAATTTTCATCGACCGAATTCTCTAAAATCTATTACTTTTATAGTAAAGAGGATGATTACACTATAAAACTTGTACCATTTTATAGTAACTTATATCTTAATAATTGATTGAACAACATTCACACGATTACAAACCTCACATATATTATTCTACTTCCTATTATTACCCTCGATTCGTGAATCGTGAGTAAACAAACACAACCTTGCATTATCTATATTTAGATTTACTAAATATTTCACATTTTCTCAGAGAAGGAATTACGTATATTGATCTGTGTTGCTGAAGCAAATATAGAAAAACACTCCACACAACACATACTAAGGCGAATCACTTTCACAAGTTGTCATTAAAATGCACGTCATTTTCGTCCTATTGAGTTAGCACGTTTTATATTGATATTATCCACGTTTCTCCTTTTTTAATCTTTTCCACCCACCATTACTTCATCTCCTCCCTCAACTTCAATTTTATCTTTTCACTCCATTGACTCTATCTCTTCCTCCATCCCAAAAGCCCAATTTTCGGCCCACATAACATGCCTATAAATTCCAAACTAAAACATCTTACCTTTACTTATCTACCTCCAACACAAGCTTAACAAAATAAAAACAGATAAAACAGTAGTAATTGAAAAGAATAATGAGTTGTACACAAGAGTGGCCTGAGCCTATAGTCCGAGTCCAATCCATAGCGGATAGTGGACTAGACCATATTCCAGACCGATATGTCAAACCCATGTCCGAGCGTCCAATAGTCGAACCCATTGTGACAAGTGACATGGATATACCCCTAGTAGACCTAGCAGGCTTGTTCTCTAGTGACCTGGACGTGGTCCAAGTTACTAGGAACAAAGTTGCTCAGGCGTGTCAGGAGTGGGGATTTTTCCAAGCAATTAACCATGGGGTCGAGCCTGGTCTCATGGACCAGGCTCGACAAGTTTGGCGCGAGTTTTTCCACTCGCCAATGGAGAATAAACAAAAACATGCAAATTCTCCATGTACCTATGAAGGGTACGGGAGTAGGTTGGGAGTTGTCAAGGGTGCTGTCCTTGATTGGAGTGATTATTACTTCCTTCATTATCTTCCTCCTCTTATAAAAGATTATAAGAAATGGCCTCAAGAACCACCATATCATAGGTATACTACTAATTACTCTTTTTTCACTTATTGTATACGTATATTGCATTTTTTTTTCAGTTATTTGTTTATCTTTATTTCCGGCAGTAATCATACACCAAGCACACTAAGGGCCAAATGGGTCATGGTTCGGGTTGAAATTTTACTAAATAAGTATTAATAATGGTTATAGTTAAACCAACAGTCTACATTAGCAAATTGGTAAAGAAGATGAGGAGTACTTCTAATCGATCATAGGATCGACCCTTGAAAGTGCTAGTTTTAAGAATTTGTATTTTCTGTTTCTTATAATTTTCTTATTTAGCATGAATTATATACTCTATTAACTTTACTTATTACTTCCTCCATTCCAATCAATTCTATACATTTCACTTTTTCAGCACTATTCATAAGTCGAGTGAATTTTCGACACAACTTCTAATATATAACATAAAAGATAGTTATGTGAGATTTTGTTTAAATTGTCTTACCGAGCACATTGTGAATATCAAATTTTTATACTCCCTCCGTTCGATTCCACTTCGCAGGTTTGCTTTTTCACGTTTGCCAACGCAAGTTTTAGATGTTAAATATCTCTAGCTACGTAGTTGCAAAAATTATAAAAGTTAGATATTTTTAATGTACTCGTAAAGACGAATCAAACAAGATCCCACATGAATATGTTTTCTCTTACGTATTAGGAGAAAATTGAGATTAAATGTCCACTTGTGAATAGTGTACAAAAAGCAAACATGCGAAGTGGAATCGAACGGAGGGAGTAATTTTTATCGATATGGAACTAAAGATATTAACAAAAGAAAACGAGTATTGGCAAACGTGAATAAAGCAAATGTATAGAATTGATTGAAATTGAGGAAATATATTTTAAGGTCCACAAGGATTTTTATGACTAATAAGTAGGCAAGGGAATAGTCCTACATACACTCCTATATAAGTTAACAATATTACCATTATTATTCCACTAGCAATTATTTTACGACTTTTTTCTTATCATTTATATTCTTTTTATTTATTGTATAAATAAAAACCAATATATATATAAAATATGGAATATGTGTTGAAAAAATTAATGCATATCTTATTAGATACATAAAATTAAATATATTAATTTGTATGTTTCTTAACTTGTCTAATCTAAATATATATTAAAAACATTAAAATAATAATATAAAATACATAAACCATAAATGAGGGTAAATGATAGACGTTGGACGAAGAAAAAATCGGCTCTAGTCAAAATTTTACCCGAGCTTCATCTCTGGCAGTGATGTATATTGAATTGGGAAGTAAGCACATGGACACGTTTACTATATATCGGTAGGTTTTCCTCTTTGCTGAAGTAAGGTAAGGTACAACCGTCGAGCAGCACATGCATGAGAAGAGAACCCTATTTGTTAAGTTTTCATGCAAATCAATTTAATTGAGTTTGCAGCCAATTATATATTTAAACCAACTTACTACTGCCAGTAAATTTATTTGTAACAGGTCGAGTATAGTTAATTGATTTTAACACTGAATTCGGGCCAATAGTGATTATACTACAGAGGAGTACTTTATAATTTATGTTGAGAACGATAAAATATGTACGTTTGTAGATTATTACGGTCTATATTTATTAATAACTCGTTTGTATAAATTGTAGGGATGTGGTGGAGAAGTATTTAGAAGAATTGGTGAAATTAAGTGGGAGATTAATGACTGTTTTATCAGCAAATCTAGGATTACAAGAGGATTATCTTCAAAATGCTTTTGGAGGGGAAGAGGTTGGAGCTTGTTTAAGGGCAAACTTTTATCCCAAATGTCCACAACCCGATTTAACCCTTGGTTTATCCCCACATTCGGATCCGGGTGGTATGACCATTTTGCTTCCCGACCATAATGTTGCGGGCCTTCAAGTTCGCAAGGATGACAAATGGATCACGGTTAAACCCGTTCCACATGCTTTTATTATCAACATGGGAGATCAAATGCAGGTACGAATCTAATACGAATTTGTTCAATTCAATTTTTTTATCAATTGTGTTTTTAACTATTTATAAGCTTTTAGGGCAGTTAAAATATAGAAATGGTCCTACCACCCGGCACCCGGATCCGAATAACATTAAAGATTAAGTTACAATTTAACCATTGGAAGTTACGTGGCTTTCAAAGTTGTACTTATTTGACTAAACCTCTTTTATACTATATATTTGGACTAAAGTAAACATGTATTTGATGAGTTTGTAGTTTATTATAAACACCTAGTCCTGTATTAAAAAAAACAACGTACGTGTTGAAATAAATTGTTTAGTATTCTAATGCCATTAATCCATTATGTATTTGTGAAAAGAGAGAAAACAATTATTTTTATCAAGAGTCTTCGTAAGGATGGAATTTAATGGTTGTAGTTTAAAAAAAAAATTCAATCGATTTAGGTTTAAGTTTATGAGGAGCATTTTTGTGGGGTTTATTTGTGACCTGACTTTATGAGTTTTAAATTTCGAGTCTATCATCCTTGGATGACTAACATGATATACATGTATACCGTTAGGTATGGGTGATTGATTTGGAATAATATATATAGTCTAATGGTTATCTTGTGTGTCGTGCATATTTGCTCATCATAAGAGTAAGATAATTGTAGAATAGTGCAGTGATTCGTACCGACTGTACTATATGATTGTATATGAGTTAACAATCAATATACATTATAGAATTCTCTTATTTTATTGGGTCATATGTTTAATTTGTACTATATTTGAAGACCAATCAAAGGGAAATAACTTTTTAACAATTTGTTTTATTTGTACATTTGTTTTTAAAATTTGTTATTTTGAACTTAAGTTTTATTTATTATAATATTTTTTAATGTTCGTATGGGTTAAATTTGACATTTTTTCCATTACACAACAAAAAAAAGTAGCCTGTACTTAAAATTCATAATACTACGTACAAGGTTAGAAAATAAAGGTACAAATGTAGAATGACTAGGTACAATAAACGCGCAGTACCGCTAACTGTAAAAGAATATTGGCAGATATTTAAAGTGCATGGCCGGCCATGTTGCACACCAAAGAGGCAGCGGTCCATCCCACGTGAATGTTTATGCACATTAAATAGTGTTAAGACTTAAGAATTGCACAAATTCTTACTTGTGGGTAGGCATGCGTGTAGCTTACGATTGTCAAATATTATTCACTTAGGTAGAAAAAGATAAGTGATTTGTAATTTTTTATGTTTTATTTTATATACTCAAATATGAAAACTTGATCCGTTAAATGTTTACTTGACGGATATATCTATCGCAAGAAAGACTTATCGTCATATTTGTCCAGTTTCTACCAATCTTGCCAAACTAGCATGATATGTTCAAATCCAAAACTAAACGTGATCAACTTAAATCTTGCAACTTCCATTTTTACCTTTTTATTTCTACTTTGGCCAACACAGTACACGCTTTGCTGGTCTTTCTCTTTTAGTGACGTTTAAATCTTATTTATTTATTCTTCATACTTTTTCTTCCCCTTATTTATTTACTGGTACAAATACTAAGAAAATAAAGAATGATTAATTATTTTATAACTAGTGAATTAAAACTAATGTGGGTATTATATCGTAAACAATTAACGTATACACTCTAAAATGGAATAGGTAAACAAATAATCGAGACAAAACGAGTACCATTTATTCATTCAATAATAAATTTGGTTAGCTGATCTCTAACAAAAGCTGGTTCATTTTGAAAGGTTCTAAGCAATGCAATATACAAAAGCGTGGAGCACAGAGTAATAGTGAACCCTAATTTGGAGCGGCTTTCATTGGCTTTCTTCTACAATCCAAAGGGTGATTTGGTAATTGAACCAGCCAAGAAGCTCATAACCGAAGAAAATCCAGCATTGTATCCTGCTATGACTTTCAATGAATATCGACTTTATATAAGGTTAAAAGGTCCTCGTGGAAAAGCTCAAGTTGATTCATTAAAATCTCCTAAATGATGTGATTCTTCGATGATTACTCTGGCTAATGTTTTTATATATAAATATATAAATGTAATGTAATAAAGGCCCTCGTTTTCTCATATGATGTATACATCAATATGTTTGTTATAGCTTCAAATAATATGCCTCAGTTTAGTTCCTTTTTTCTAGTATAGATTACAATGTTGGTGTATAAATTTGATATTTTCTATGTATTTCATTTTGGTTGTATTTTGTTTGTTAATCGCCTAACATAGCGCGAGAAACGAAGCTAGGATATAATATTAATAAGGTCTAATTTTAATTTTATATAAAAGATCTTTTATTTCAAGTAAACCTCAAATTACTATTTTAACTTTTTTTCACATAGAGTATTCTTAAATTGGTATAGGAAGATTGTTAGGAATATATGTATTTTGTTCTTGGCCCATTAGCAGTAAACCTATATGTAACTATATAAACACTTGAGTACTTGACGGAATCAATAATAATACAACATTCCCCTCTTATTGTCTTAACATGCTATCAGGGATCCACCAAAACTCTCTTAACCCTACTCTTCTATCCTAACCTAAAACCAGACACTACGAAAATCATCAACACAGCCGCCATGGCTGATGATGATGTCACCCTCACCGAAACCCCGAAACTTGATTTCTCAAACCCCTATTACCTCGGATCGCATGATATTCCGAGCGCAAAAATTTCAAACGTCATTCTTCGCCATGATAATTACGAAGATTGGAAGAACTCTATGAAAATGTCCCTAAAATCCCGCCGGAAATTCGGTTTCATTGACAGTACAATTAAAAAATCGTCTGATGCTTTTTTCCTTGAAAATTGGGAAGTCGTTCACTGCACTCTCATTCAATGGATTCGAAATACCATTGACCCATCCCTATTGGATACCGTTTCCTACGTGGAGGATGCCTCCGTTGTCTGGGCAGATTTAGCCGCTCAATTTGCGGTTGTCGATGGCTCCAAAAATTCACGGTCTCAAGACTCGGCTTCACAAGTGCTGACAAATTAAAGGTATGGATGTTACCACCTATTATGGCAAACTAAAGGCTCTGTGGGATTCAATTGTTGTTCACGAAACACCGTTCGCTTGTAAATGCGGAAAGTGTGAATGCGAAATTGGTCCCGCTGCAGTAAAACGTCTTGATAACGAAAGATTGCACCAGTTTTTCATGGGTCTTGATGCTACGTTATATGCGAATATCCGGTCACAACAATTTCAACTTGATCCTCTGTCTTTCTTAAATCGTGCTTATCATGCCATGTTGCAAGAGGAAAGGCTGTGTATTGTTTCTGCTCCCGAGGTTTTTGACATTGTTACGTTTGCCACGCCGTCATCTCGTTGCCCTGTTGACTGGCGTGTATTGCGTGACAAAGAACGGAGTGAGCAGCGTCAAGTTATTTGTACCTACTGTGACACGCACGATCATGAGATACACGCCTGTTACATAAAGAGCCAAAAGTTTCCTGAGTGGTGGGGTGACAAGCCATGCACCCTCGCTGACCTTCGACGCACCCGTACCTCTCGGAATTCATGCTTCTTCTTCCGCTGGTTCGAGTGCGCGAGTCTCTGCTCAAATTGATTCTGGTGTACATGTTAATGCTGTGATGACGGGTGCTTCTGTCCATAATCTCCTTGCTTCCGAACGTTTGAGTGGTATGTGTAATTGGATACTCGACACAGGGGCTTCTAATCATGTAACCGGTGATTTGTCTTGTTGGTTGATCAGTGTGTGATCCCGGCTCGTCCTGTTGGTCTTCCGAATGAACAATAGGTTGATGCGTGTCTATTTTATGATGTTTTACATCTATTTTAACACGCATTTTAGCGCTCATTTACGATGTTTTAGCCTTTATTTCCCAACAATTGTCTACTTTCGTATTTTTATGCGCTTTTGCAGAATTATGCGGAAAAGAGGCGATTTTACACCGAATTTCTACCCTCGGGATTTTTGCACAACCAAGGAACGAGGAAAAGTCAACTCAAAGCACGAACCAAGGACCAAAGGTGAATTTTAGACGAAATCAAGGCTAATACACAGGAAAACCGCTCGACCGACCGACTACCCTGGTCGGTCGACAAGAAGACCTGTTATCTCAAGATCATAAATCCACCAAGCCCGATAACCGGTCGACCGACCGCATTACCTGGTGACCAAAGGTGAATTTTAGACGAAATCAAGGCTAATACACAGGAAAACCGGTCGACCGACCGACTACCCTGGTCGGTCGACAAGAAGACCTGTTATCTCAAGATCATAAATCCACCAAGCCCGATAACCGGTCGACCGACCGCATTACCTGGTCGGTCGACCAAGACGCAGTTTCAGAATTCTCCGCAAAGCCCATTCGCGTGATTAGGTCAAGAAGAAGCTATTGTTTTCGCCTACTTAAGCCTAATTTCGGGATTAGGGTTAAGACATCTACATCTTATCATTGTCTAGTTCTACATTCAGTTCTTAATCTAGCTTTTCATCAGAAACAAAGTTCTTAGTTTTACAATAATTCTCTATTTAGTTCTTCTAGTCTTAGCATTGTTCTTAGTAGACATTCAATCTTTCCACGAGATTCAATAAAGCTTGTCTTTTCTGCCCTAATTCCTTCTGTGGTAATTTCCTTTGATTTCAGTTCTTATTTTGTTATCATTGTAATTGCTTGCATCCGGTTTAGTGTAGAATCCCAAAGCCTTTGTTGTTATCGCATATCTAGATTAATGTTCACCATGAATTCCATGTTTATTACGGTTATTGTTGTTATTACTTATTTTTGTATCCATGAGTAGCTAATTGCATATGTTAGGATGTAGGGAGTAATTTGCGTAGATGGTATAGCACCCGAATCTGCCTGTAGCAGACTTTGGTCGGCCGACCAGCTTAACTGGTCGGTCGACTGAAGTAGTTGGTCGGTCGACCGGAATAGCTAGTCGGTCGACCAACCTCGCGTACGTCTTCAGACTGTTTTGCTTCGTCGACTATAACAACCTATAATGAGATTGAAAGGAGACTTGTAGGATGTTAGTAATGACTTACCCAAGGTTGAAAGATACGGGAAGGGCATTGGTTAACGCTTTAAGACGGCTAGGTTACTTAAGATTGAAAGGTATGTGACCTAGAATTTAGGAATCACCCTTATTGTTGACACCCAATAATTGTGAGACCTAGGAACTAATAGCATAGGCCGAAAGGAGCTATTAGGTACCATAGACCGAAAGGATATGTTACACCCCTTACGCGACTGCAATACATGTTGACTTAGGATTTATACCATCATAGCTTTTTACTACCCGAACATCCTAGCATTCGTCTTACCATAAGTTTTATCTTATTCTATTTCTTGTTTTATTACTGTCTTTATTTTAGACTTAGTGACAACCAACAATCAAACCCCCAAATTGTTACCTTAAAACATTGACCTTAAACAATAAACACTCCCCACCTCCTTGTGGTTCGACCCTTGACTTTCGCTATCTAGTCTAAGCCGAGGTTTTATAAATCTTATCTTTGGCACCCCTCAACGACGGGTGTCATAGGTCGTGTCAACGATCATGGGCTCGGTTCTTATCAATGAATACTTAACCTTACGTTGTGTTTTATATGTCCCTTCACTTACGTACAACTTGATATCTATTTCCCAACTTACCACTGCCCATGATTACTCCTTTAACTTTATTAATTCTTTTTGTCAAATTCAGAACCGTTCCTTGAGGAAGACGATTGGAGTCGGTGAGCTACGAGATGGACTTTATTGGATTAGTGCTCGGGCTATGGTGGTGAATAAAGTGGATGCAATGTCTTCTCTGGATTTATGGCATAAACGTCTAGGACATCCGTCACATAAAGTGGTCAAGACTATCTCTTTTGCTCGTAATTTACCGTTGAATAAAACTCTTGTTTGTGATATACTCCCTCCTACCCAAGATAAGTGTCCCGTTCATCATTTTTCTTTATTCGTCAAAGTGTCCCGTTCTGTACTATTTGGACCGTTTTATTACCTTTTTACCCTTCACTATTTTTATTTATTACCCACCCACCCCTAACCCAATAACATACCTTCTCTCTCCAATCTAAATACCCCTACCCTACCCAAAATACACAATCCATAAAACTTCAACTCATTAGCAAACGGGACACTTATCTCGGGTAGGAGGGAGTATGTCCTTTAGCCAAACAACAACGTAGTCACTTTCTTTCGAATGAAAAACGTGCTTCTGACATGTTTGAATTAATCCACTGTGATCTTTGGGGACCATATCGTATTGTTTCTTCGTGTGGCGCGAAATATTTTTTAACAATTGTGGATGATTATTCTCGGGCTACTTGGGTCTATTTGATGCTCGATAAGATGGAAGTAACTGACATGTTTATGAGTTTTATTTCTATGGTTGCTACCCAATTTTCCAAGACCATTAAATTTGGTCGTAGTGACAATGGTACAAAGTTTAATTGCATGGCGGGTTATTTTTTCACCAATGGTATCCATTTTCAAACCTCATGTGTCGGCACGCCCCAACAAAATGGGCGCGTTGAACGCAAACATCGTCATTTATTAGAAGTTGCTCGGGCTCTCCTTTTGGGGAGAGGGCGTCTTCACTACGGCTTATTTAATTAACCGAAGTCCCACTCCTCTCCTCAATCACAAATCCCCTTAAGAGTGCTTATTTGGAGTTGCTCCGTCTTACACAAACTTACGAGTCTTTGGTTGTTTAGCTTTTGCTCATAATCAACAAACTCATGGTGACAAATTCGCAAAACGTGGTTGAAAATGTGTATTTGTTGGATATCATCATAACAAAAAAGGTTGGAAGTTGTTTGACATTGAGACAGAGTCTTACTTCGTATCTCGTGATGTTGTTTTCCACGAATCCCATTTTCCCTTTACCCCTGCTCCTTCTCATGAACCTGCTCCTTCATAATCTATTTCCGACGAGCCCTTTAATGACCATGCTGCTCCTTTTTCTGCCCAACCCATACCCACTTTCGGTGATGTTGTGCGCATGACAAGTCCTGGCAGCACATCCGGGGTCTCGGGGGCTGTTAACACTGGCGCTCCTAGTGTTGAGGTGGGGTTCTCGGGGGCTGCTAACATTGGCGCTGCTAGTGTTGAAGGGGGGTTCACGGGTACAGGGGAGCCCGTGGGTAGTACTAGTATTGTGGAGGAATCTGGTAATGGTGATGACCTTAGCTTGGTCGAGTTCGACGGTTAAAATTTCCTAAT
This sequence comes from Silene conica, assembly GCA_029255685.2. Taxonomy (NCBI): domain Eukaryota; kingdom Viridiplantae; phylum Streptophyta; class Magnoliopsida; order Caryophyllales; family Caryophyllaceae; genus Silene; species Silene conica. The sequence continues at coordinate 21,101,715 of CM055318.2, read as the reverse complement.
TCTCGTATGCGTGGGTACGTTCTTGACACAACCCAACGTCCATATCCGCCCTCTAGCTCACCGTCTTCTCCTACGTCCTCCTCAGGTACGCCGTACTCTTTAGCCAATTATGTTGACAGTCATTCATTTTTTGCACAACATCGAAATTTTCTTGCAGCCGTCACTACGGGTATTAAGCCACCTTCTTTTAAGGAGGTCATTCGTAACAAAGAGTGGTGTGTCGCTATGCAAGATAAGATAGCTGCTCTTGAATGTAATGACAAATGAGAACTCTCTGATCTTCCATCTGATAAAAAAGCTCTCGGTTGTCGCTGGGTATATCACATTAAATATAAATCTAATGACACTATTGAACGTTACAAAGCGAGGCTTGTTGTCTTTAGTAATCATCAAGTTGAAGGAATAGATTATGGGGAAACATTTGCTCCCGTTGTCAAGATGGTTACTATTCGTGCTTTTTTGGCTGTTGCGGCTATTAAGAAGTGGGAATTGTATCAGATGGACGTTCATAATGCTTTCTTACATGGGAATTTGAATGAGGAAGTTTACATAAGGCTTCCACCTGGTTTTAGCCGTGGTAAGGAAGGGAAGGTTTCTCGGTTAAAAAAGTCATTGTATGGGCTCCGTCAGGCACCTCGCTGCTGGTTTGCAAAGCTCGCTACCGCCCTTCGGGACTATGGTTTTCGTCAGTCTTATTCTGACTATTCCTTATTCTCTTATTCGCAAGGTGAGGTATGTCTATTCATTCTTATTTACGTTGACAACCTTGTCATTGTGGGTAGCGATGCTTCCGCTATTACTACATTCAAGACTTATTTGGGGAATTGATTTCACATGAAATATTTAGGCTCTCTTAAGTACTTTCTCGGTCTAGAACTGGCACGCAGCAAACACGGTCTTTATCTTAGTCAGCGTAAATATGCTCTTGATATTATTTATGAGGCAGGTCGACTTGGTGCCAAACCTGTAACAACCCGACCCGCCACCGTCGTAACACAAACCCATTAAGATGGGTGTGCACTTTTGGGCCAATTATTTGTCCTCACTTAAGCCCAAAAGCACAAGGCCTTGTTACTAAGAGGTGGGTGGGAGCTATTATAAACATATCACAAGCCTCACATTCTACCGATGTGGGACAAATCTCCACACAAACACTTCATACTCTTGGGGTGTTACAAACTCCCCCACTTTAAGAACACAACGTCCTCGTTGTGCCTTAAACTTGACTGCAACCAGGGCCAGAATCCTCCCCCGCTAAGTGTGTGACTCGGGTACTCCCGACCACAGGGTCACCACACGGGCGCAGGGTCGCTCTGATACCATTTGTAACAACCCGACCTGCCACCGTCGTAACACAAACCCATTAAGATGGGTGTGCACTTTTGGGCCAATTATTTGTCCTCACTTAAGCCCAAAAGCACAAGGCCTTGTTACTAAGAGGTGGCTGGGAGCTATTATAAACATATCACAAGCCTCACATTCTACCGATGTGGGACAAATCTCCACACAAACACTTCATACTCTTGGGGTGTTACAAAACCTGCCGTTACTCCTCTCGAGCAAAATCATAATCTTGGCCTTGCTAATGGAGCAGTGTAGGATGACGTTGAGTCATATTGCCGTCTTGTTGGGCGTCTCGTGTATCTCGCAGTGACTCGGCCAGATTTGTCTTACGCGGTTCATATTGATGGCCGATTTTTGCCGTCACTACCGGCCTTCAAACAAATTTATAAACCCGAATAAAAGTAGTACTTAGTTCGGGGTCGAACACGAAGATGGTGGGAAAGTTGTATAGTTACGTTCTAATTGAAGCTAGAGTCGGGGTAATAGGTTTGTGATTGAGATAACTAACAACTTGGGATAAAAGAAAGCAAATAAATCGAGATGAAATTGATGATAAAGAAGACTAGGGTGTCGGGGGTCACGTAGGTAAGTCGGTAGCCAAACGTAGGGCAACGGACTTGTGTCACTTCTATGGTAAGTCTATAGGGTCGTCTCTTCTTTCGAGTCGACTACCCTTAGGTCAAGACTAGTCCTAACTTTCGCTACAAACCAAGCTAACCTAACACACAAACATGCTCATGAAACCCATGACTATCGTCTAAAGCAAACAAAGCGAAGACTAACACCCAACCGTCGTTGAGGCATTTCGTCAAACACGTAACATGCAAGATGTGAAAACTCCACCAAAGAAGCAAACAAGACTTACCCTAAGCATTTTTCATGGCTACTAACTACCCAAACAAACCCCTAACCCTAGCAAAAGAACTACTCACTCATGACTAAAGAAAACATGTAAACAATTGATGGGTAAATGATAAACATGTTGGATTATGGTGAAAGCAAGCAAATGAACAAAAGAAACTTAAAGAAATGAAATAACTAAGTAAGGATTAGGAAGATTATACCATTAACTAAGGAAAAGGAAAGGACTTGGATAACAAGATCAAGAATTCTTTCAAACCCTTCAAATTACAACCCAAAAATATCTTCTAACAATGCCCAAGAACAAAACTAAGGAGATTACTAAAGAAGGATTAACTAGATTAAAAGATTAAACTAAAATCTAAGAAGGATTAAGTATTTTTAGAGAGTTTTTGTGACTAAGTATGAGTGAATGAAACAGTAGAAAACCCTAAGAATTGCGTAAAAAGTAACGTGTAAATAAATGATACAAGTGCGGGTTTATATAGCGCGTGAACTTCTGAAAAGCGACTCTCAGCCGGTCGACCGGCTGCCGGTCTGGGACCGGCTAAGAGTCCAAATGCAAACTTCTGATTTTTTCTTCAATTTTCTTCAATGCTCAGGTACTGCCGGCCGGTCGGCCGGCTGCCGGCTGGCCATCGGCTGGGGATGCAATATCAAGGATCTGACTTGAAAACAAGCGTGGCCAAGGGTGAGGGGGTCCCAGCCGGTCAGCCGGCTGCTGGTTGGCCACCGGCTGGGGACCCAAAATCCAAGGTCTGCACCAATTCTACAAAAGATAGGCTAAGGGGCTCCCAGCCGGCCGACCGGCTGAGGACCCCATTTTGCCATTTCAGCTCCTTTTTCCACTCTTTATGCTTTGATTTCACCTCGTTTGCTCCCGTTTCTTCACTCCCGCCACAACACCTACAAAATGTACACCAAATAGGAAGTGTCGAGGGAATGGGCGTAAAAACGAGCAAAGGCACGCAAAACGAGGTCGAATCAGGACCGAAAATGAAGAAAAAGCAATGAAAATTGTGACCAAAATAGAGCTCATCAGAATTCCCCACACTTAAACCTTACTCGTCCTCGAGTAAGAGATAAAGTAACTACATAACCCTTATTAAAAACAAAGAAACAAACTAACTAAGCTAACTAGAAGCCGAATCGGGTTTAGCTACACCCGTAGCCCTTTCAACTCACAATTTGACATTCATGAGGAAGAATGCCCTATTGCAAGGCAAGTATGGTCTTGCTACAAAATTTTTGATGCAAACAGGTCAAAACAAAACACATATAAACAAACAACATGCATCGGAAAAAGGAAAAGAAAACCGCTTGCCTCATTCAAGCGGGGTTTTGAAAAACAAAACAAAGGAGGGCTATAGCGGAGGATGCCGACTCAAAGTCTAACCACGTTGTCAAACCCCTAAATCAAGCTCAAGCAACCAAGGATGACATCACCAAAGACCAAGAAACTAATTCAAGGCGGGCAAACGGAAGTACTAAGCTACACTTCCAAGAATGACACGACACACACATGATTCGACTCCATGCAAGACCCATAACCGATAAAAGAACCCTAAGTACCGACTCACACGGGTGACACTCAACACACGAGGAAAGAAAGGGGGTGATTTTTTTGACAAAAAGTAACCAAAATCACTCACCTACCTCAACTTGCGAAGCATGCCCGCAATCTAGAATGGTACTTCATCCAAAAATCCATGAAAAATGCAAATGCACATGATGAGAACAACAACAAGGAAGCAACGGGGCTTGGGTTAGGTGAAAATGGTTTGGTGCAAGCACCGTTCTAGTATTTGAGGCTCAAAAACAAGAATGATTGCCATAATCAACACAACTCCTTATTACAACAACTAAGCAACGTCTATGCCCTAACTTTGGCGTTTACAAAACCAAGCAAAAATTGCATAAACCCCAACTTACTTTGGAAAAATCGGACCCATCACAACCTTAGACAAAGTGGTCATTATTAGAAACACCGAACAAAGTCTACACCCTAACATACGACTTGAAAATCAAATCAAATGCAAAAATTGTGTAAACCCGGCACGCGTGCAAAAACATCAAAAGACCATATTATTGTAGCAACAGCTTTTTCTATGTCCCCTTGATGGAAGGGTTTGCTAGCCTTTTTCTCTTTCAAAACACATATGTACATTTTCTTTTTGGATTTTTCAAAACTTTTTCAACTTTTTCTTTGATTTTCTATTTTTTTTTTTTCCAAACTTCCAAACACCAAAAAAACAACAAGTAGTGACCACAACGGAAGAGTGCACCAACCAACATCTAAATTCCCGACTCTACCACTAAAAAAGTACCACAAAAGCAACCATTCTTGATCAAGGAAGGATGTTTTTGGGATGTAGTTCATTTAGTAGTTTAGGCCAAATGAAAAGGTTAAGGCTCAAAGTGGTTAAACAAAAGGGAAAATAAGATGTAAGGGTCAAAACAAAGCTAATTTGGCAAATGTGAAGTTGATTTATTTGGAACAAAAGTTGTCTCACATGCACATGAACATTAACACGGAAATAAGGAACGAGCGCCACTCTTATGCGTATAGACATAACACACCACGTAAGGAGGACTACTCACAATCCTAAACTGAGTCGGTTTGATGGACCGACTATAAAGGAGGCTCTATCGTCACATTTGAGTAGCTAATGTCGGTCCTAGGTCGAGTCAAGGTCTAACACGGTCTCACAAGGTGGTCGAAACTTGGTCATTAAGCCTAGACTTCCGGGTCCTTGCAAGCAAGAACCCTAACAAGGTGACATCAAACGGTGCAAGCTATTAGAAGGGGTAAGACACAAGCAAGACACATATCATCATTGACGGCATATATCCTCCACTATTCAACCTCATATGCATATTTACAAACAAAAGCAAAACGGAAAAACCGACTAACACATATTCACAAAACTATGAAAAAGAAAAGGCATGTGAAACAAAAGCAAACTAACAACAAACACAACAAACATGCGACAACAAGAAGGCTAAACTAACAGCACATCAACCACAACAACCAAAAGTTCCTCAAAGGAACATCCAAGGCACAAAAATCCCGTTCTCCTTCATGATATCAACATAAAAAGAAATCGGGAGGGGGAGAAAGAAGTAGGAAAGAGTATACCAAGCATCCGCATTCTCCTAATACCTTGGGTTGCCGTCGCATCTGCCACTTGTTAGTCCAACAAACATATATATACACTACAACAAAATGACCCTTGGGCCACGTTTAAATATGTGGCGCAAGTGGTAAATTCTCGTGACTATACAGTTTTGCCACGGGAAATCAGTCGTGACCCAAGTGGTCGTGGCAAAATAGCATGGCTAAACATGTTTTCCGTGGCTAAAGTTAGTTTAGTCACATGGTAATATTGTGGCCAAATTTTAAAAAATCGTGGCTAAATACTACTGGTGACAAAATAATAATGTGATAAAAGAAAAACTCTCGTGGCTAAATATTGACTGCCACAAAATTTATCGTGGCTGAAAAATGAAATGCTCGTAGGTAAAGGATACTAGTCACGAAACAGTAACGTGACAAAAATTAGTCCCGTTACTAAACATTATTAGCCACAAATATTATCATGTCTGAATAATAAATTTTCGTGGCTAAGCATTACTAGTAACAAAACAATAACGTGGCGAAATACTTATGTGGCTGAAAAATTAATAGCCACAAATATGATAATGACAAATTTTATAGTTTCGTGGCTAACATATTAGTATATTTTTGGCAAATGTGAATTTTTTATTAAGTTAATAACTAATTACAAAATCAATGTTTTAACGTACAGTTGCCATTACAAATTAACGTTAATACTCAAGGCTAAACATAATAATCATATTTTACTCGGACGCATCCATGATCCAAGACGCTTCAATAGTTTTTGGTTTGATACACCTCTGCTGCTAAGAATAAAAAAACAAATTATGGTACATATTCTGAGACACTAGGCTTAAAACGGGAAATTTTGTTTTAATAATGTTTAACTTCACAGTAGTTATATAATAAACCGGAAGATGGGGTTAATAACAAGACGTACTAGCCGACGAAGCGAGTAGAATAATTGACATGGGCTGGCAACGAGGGACTTTCCTTCTGTGAGAGATGGAATACTTTGCTAATAAGGTTGAAGACTCAACAAACTTGCTTCAACCAATGACACCAAATTACCGATGTCGTTTCAGTTTAGTCTAATAACAAGTTTTTACTCGCTACAAACATTCGTCCAACATCCACACCAATAAATTTTACTTTTTAGGGGGCTAATAAAATAGGTAAATAAATAAGTGGGACATAGGTACACCTAGTACATACCTGCGACAGCCACCTAAGGGATGAGCAACGATAGTCAGCTACAAGATTAGTGTCAGCTAGCATCTCTTCTCAAGAGCCTACAAGCATGATCTTTCTTCTCAGGCACTTCACCATACTGTCCATACTGTCCATACTCATTACCACCAATATCAGATAACATATACACATTCAAGTCTTAATAACGAGATTGAATTTCAACAACAAGGTTTTTCTTCAAAAACTAAAATGAAAATTGTGTAGGCAAACCTTTTAACAAGACAACAGTTGGAACTTACATCTTAGCAACATAACAAGGGAGAGGATACTACATGGCTGAGAAAACATGGTTGTTGTGTAGATGATACTTGTTGTCTCTGTGGGATGGAAGTTGAGACTATACATTATTTGACTGATGAATGTGAGTATAATACTATGCCGCGCAGGAACATTGAGCACTGGCTTGGGTATCAGTTTTCTGTTTTTAATTCTCAGAATACTGGTGTTACAGAGCAGGCCAGCACCCATTGCATGGTTATAACAGCTTACAGCTACACCATCTGGAGAGTTCGTAATAGGGCTTATTTTGATGGTTCCTTGAGATACCATGGTACAAAATTTGAAGAATTGAAGCAAGTGCTTATCTGTCACATTAAGGAGCTGATGAACAGAGGAAAAACTGAGTTAGGCAGAGACTTATGTGCTTGAGCAATTGCTGAGCAGGTAGCTGGCATGGAATGTTATTTTGTTTGCTTTTAATTGAGTTCAGAGAGTAGCTGAAGTGCAGATCTTTTGATCTTGCGACTCTGAGTATGCTGAATGGAGATAAGAAATGGTTGGGCGCAGTAAACTGTTGATGAACAGAGAGTAATTATGCCAGGCAGAGATGAGAAACTGACTGGGTAGTAGCATCATGTTTGTAATTTTTTATTTTGCTGGTTTAGTGTTGATCTGAGGATCATGCAAAAGTTGTACATGGCATTTTCTATCCCTTATTTTGGTAATACATTCTCACATTTCACTAAAAAAACAAGGTAGAGGAGGTAACACTCTATAGCTAGTTAACTGCAGTATAACATAGCGTACTTAATACTACCCCATTCGACTTTTTATGAGCTCTAAACATAGTTGTTCCACTATGAACATTAGTTTTTCAAAGTATATTGATCAAAAACAACTAGGGCCAATGTAATTATGTAACTGAATGGAGAGGCGAAATTTACAGTGCAAAGCAATGTCTCCCGTCATAGTAACTTTAAAGTCATTTCTTGTTTCTAATGCGAGGGCAACCAAGTACTGTCATCGGCTGTTATCACATGATATTTTCAAGACTAAATAGATCACAATCTAGTTGAATACAAAGGGTAAATGAAAGGAAAACTAACTTAGGATAAGTAATTCATTTCGCTGATAACAATCAGCGAAAACCTTCCAAAGTAGTATCTAACTTCTGGTCGTACATTGCAAAACAGAGAAATCTAATCTATCATCTAATATGGACAGCCTTGTTTCAACTCATTTTGATAGTCATCACAAAATAAGAAACCGCAACAACGGACTTAGGCTCTATGAACAACAGCTGCTGCTGCTCGAATTCCACGTTAAAATTATAAAAAATTCACAAAATAAAGAGAAAGGAAGAGAACGAGATCAAGAAGGGTGGAAATGCGGAAGCTTTCGTCCTTGAGAGGAGCTTAGTAAGAGCAGGTATTAAACCAATGCATATCTGAGAATAGAGTGGAAGAACAAGGGGATTTTGAAGATTCAGGGATCCTGTGTAAACAGAAGCTATTCTAAGATATTAATCTAGGGCAATAACCATATACCACATTACTTTGTTTGAACTACTGCAAGACTGCAATCCGTACTCGATGCATAAAATTGGTTTCGTAATCTCACCTTCATGTCTTCCACAAAGGAAGGAAATTCTCCAAATGCCATAAAAGTCAAGAAAGCTGCCACAAACATAAGCATTCCTCCTCTAGCCTATCAATTTCACATGCATAAACCTTGTGAGCTCATTACTGGCAGCAAAATAATCAAAACACTAACCTAACTTGTGAGTTGTTGGCATTTTCACCTGAATGAGCCATAAGAGTGACCAAGATCAAGAAACATAGTACCCACAGATAAGCAAAAGAGCTATATATACTCCGTATATGTTATTCACATTGAACCTTTACCTGCTGCTGATGTGGCCTGGACCTGGCGTACGATCTGCAACACTAAAGAAAAAATGAAAAATGGATTTGTAAATAGTGCGTGGACTTCAGACCAAAAATATACAATTAAACGTGGTTATGCTTGGCTTAGCCCATCCCCGAATGTGGTTACCTGTTATACTATTGTGTGGAATCAGTGGAATTTTCCCAAACACTCTTTGATTCAATGGCTCGTGATGCATGAAGGAATGTACACAAATGAAAAATTGAGGAGATTAGGCTACTCTAATGATACAGAATGCTGCTTGTGTGGGATTAATTCAGAAAAATGTCACTCATCTGATTGAAAATTGCAGATACAGCAGCCTCATCTGTAAGAATATTGAGCAGTGGTTTGGAATACAGTTACCAGCTCTGAATGCTCAATTCATAGTCATAAATTTGTAGACCAACATACGAAGTATGACACTAGCAGCTTACACCTATGCTTTTTGGAGAATTAGAAATAGAGCTTGGTTTGAAGGTTACCTTAGGATGCTTGAAACAGAAGCTAAAGACCTAAAAGAGGACATTAGTAGGCGCCTTGTAACAATGAAGAAAATTGAGAAGCTTCAGCAGGTGGAAATTGACCAAATTGATGCACTGATAGTGAAGCACTAGAAATGACAGTGATAATTGGTTTTGTTTTCTTAAATCAGCTTTGGTAGCAAGTTGATGTAGGTAGATGAGCTGAATATGCCACGTCTTTTTTTATGGCTGGGTGATTCATTTCTTTTGTATGCTCTGTAAATGCTTTTTGGATTTGAGTAATATCAATTCACATTCCAACAAAAAAAAACTTTACCTGCTCGCATATTAGTCATGTTTGCTTAGTAAGATTATAGGGATATGAAATTATTAAGCAAAGATAGCAATTCTCAGACTCTTTCCGAACTGAACGAGAAGAAAGGAGAGGACAACCCATACCTGGCTAGTTTAATAGCGCACAAAATTCTATTCCTTGGGCAGATCTGAGAAAATTATAGAATGAAGAAGACGCGGCTTGCAGATCCTGGATTACACGACACTTAGCAAGAATTACCTGACAGGGCAAAGGTTATGCCACCATCGAGTTAAAACCTAGAGAACTTGAAACGCGATATACTAGTATGATAATAATACGAACTATGGTGATAATTTGTTGTAAAACCCTAACAAAATATGAAAGAAATTGGGGGAAATCAGAGAAAGAAAGTAGAGGGACTTAACAGTTGGTAAATGCAAATTTGGCTACTGTTCTATGAATAAACAGTAGGGAAGAGATTTATGTGAGATTGATGAATTGATAGTGGAGATACAGGTTTGATTTTGGGTGAGATTGATGACAGTGATAAGCAATAATGAGATGGTTGATGGGATACACAAATTTCTATTTAGACCATCCCAAAGCAAAAGGTCGATTTAATCGACTCAATAACATATTAACCCTTAATCTCACCTTATTGACATTGACCCTCTTTTTCCCTCCCAAGCAAAAGGTCCATTTAATCGAGTCAATAACATAGTTTTTCTTTTCTTTTTTATCTTTTTCTAATTTGTAACCAATGAGGATGTGACACATTAATGGTCAATAGGTTTGTCAATTTACTCCACCTTTGGTCACAAATTGACCCTCAACACCCTTGGGTCAATCCTAATTTGCTATTAATTGTAATTAACTTGACCCAAGCAAGCAATTGACCTAGCAATTGACCTTGCTTGAGGATGGTCTTAGGGAATTGATTAACTTCGCTTCGATTTGGGATTGTGGGAAACTTAGGGTTTCTGTGAAATTATGCGAATGAGGTAGTTGAAGGGTCATTTTAGGTATTAGTTGATTGTCGGTAACAATAGATTTGTCACGTCAGTTGTAAAACGATGCAAGGGAAATATCATCTCAATAAATTGACATCGATTTCACTAAAACTGATGCAACGTAAATATATTATCGTTTTTCAGATAATCGATGCTATAACTGATGTAAATAATAAAAATAAAATAATTAACATCGTTTTATATGAAAAACCGATGTTAATAACTCTATTGTTATTAATTACATCGTTTCTACAAAGAAGTGATGTTAACGAAGCGATGTCAATAGCCATTTTTCTACTGGTGAATTAGCCACGAAAAGAATTCAGTGTGTGGCTAAGAGCAATATAGTCACGAATAATTTACCTGTGACAATAAATCATAATTGGCCACGTTAAGAATTCAGTGTGGCTAAGAACAATAATTAGTCACAGGTTACTTACATGTGACAATAAATCCTAATTAGCCACGATATTGTGGCTAAAAATAATTATTAGTCACAGGCGTGACTTAATGCGTGACTAAACACATTTGTTAGCCACGGTCATAGCTTAATTCGTGACTAAAAACAATTATTTGCCACGGATATATTTTGCCGTGACATAAATTTTTTTACCAATTAATTTTGAAGCAAGGGGACTTTTTTTCACGTGGCTAAGCAAATTTAGGCCACGAATTAAGAATTCCCGTGACATAAATCGTGGTGCAAGTGTCATTTTGTTGTAGTGATACAAGGCAAACAAATAACAAAAACCTAGGGGAAGTGTGAACCGGTCTAGTTTCATACAATGTCTTCATCCCCAAACCATCAAATAAATCCGCAGTGATTTTCTCAATCCCAATTTCCCTCAAACCTGCCCTATCAATGAACCTAGTCGGGTGAAGGAGGCGATGCTTAAAGTAAGTGAAATTTCAAAAAATATGTTCTTCCTTTCTTTTGTTTTTGTTATTTGTTTGCCTTGTATCACTACAACAAAATGACACTTGCGCCACGATTTATGTCACGGGAATTCTTAATTCGTGGCCTAAATTTGCTTAGCCACGGGAAAAAAAGTCCCCTTGCTTCAAAATTAATTGGTAAAAAAAATTTATGCCACGGGAAAATATATCCGTGGCAAATAATTGTTTTTAGTCACGAATTAAGCTATGACCGTGGCTAACAAATGTGTTTAGTCACGCATTAAGTCACGCCTGTGACTAATAATTATTTTTAGCCACAATATCGTGGCTAATTAGGATTTATTGTCACATGTAAGTAACCTGTGACTAATTATTGTTCTTAGCCACACTGAATTCTTAACGTGGCCAATTATGATTTATTGTCACAGGTAAATTATTCGTGACTATATTGCTCTTAGCCACACACTGAATTCTTTTCGTGGCTAATTCACCAGTAGAAAAATGGCTATTGACATCGCTTCGTTAACATCACTTCTTTGTAGAAACGATGTAATTAATAACAATAGAGTTATTAACATCGGTTTTTCATATAAAACGATGTTACTTATTTTATTTTTATTATTTACATCAGTTATAGCATCGATTACCTGAAAAACGATAATATATTTACGTTGCATCAGTTTTACTGAAATCGATGTCAATTTATTGAGATGATATTTCCCTTGCATCGTTTTACAACTGACGTGACAAATCTATTGTTACCGACAATCAACTAATACCTAAACTGACCCTTCAACTACCTCATTCGCATAATTTCACAGAAACCCTAAGTTTCCCACAATCCCAAATCGAAGCGAAGTTAATCAATTCCCTAAGACCATCCTCAAGCAAGGTCAATTGCTAGGTCAATTGCTTGCTTGGGTCAAGTTAATTACAATTAATAGCAAATTAGGATTGACCCAAGGGTGTTGAGGGTCAATTTGTGACCCAAGGTGGAGTAAATTGACAAACCTATTGACCATTAATGTGTCACATCCTCATTGGTTACAAATTAGAAAAAGATAAAAAAGAAAAGAAAAACTATGTTATTGACTCGATTAAATGGACCTTTTGCTTGGGAGGGAAAAAGAGGGTCAATGTCAATAAGGTGAGATTAAGGGTTAATATGTTATTGAGTCGATTAAATCGACCTTTTGCTTTGGGATGGTCTAAATAGAAATTTGCGTATCCCATCAACCATCTCATTATTGCTTATCACTGTCATCAATCTCACCCAAAATCAAACCTGTATCTCCACTATCAATTCATCAATCTCACATAAATCTCTTCCCTACTATTTATTCATAGAACAGTAGCCAAATTTGCATTTACCAACTGTTAAGTCCCTCTACTTTCTTTCTCTGATTTCCCCCAATTTCTTTCATATTTTGTTAGGGTTTTACAACAAATTATCACCATAGTTCGTATTATTATCATACTAGTATATCGCGTTTCAAGTTCTCTAGGTTTTAACTCGATGGTGGCATAACCTTTGGCCTGTCAGGTACTTCTTGCTAAGTGTCGTGTAATCCAGGATCTGCAAGCCGCGTCTTCTTCAATCTATAATTTTCTCAGATCTGCCCAAGGAATAGAATTTTGTGCGCTATTAAACTAGCCAGGTATGGGTTGTCCTCTCCTTTCTTCTCGTTCAGTTCGGAAAGAGTCTGAGAATTGCTATCTTTTCTTAATAATTTCATATCCCTATAATCTTACTAAGCAAACATGACTAATATGCGAGCAGGTAAAGTTTTTTTTTGTTGGAATGTGAATTGATATTACTCAAATCCAAAAAGCATTTACAGAGCATACAAAAGAAATGAATCACCCAGCCATAAAAAAAGACGTGGCATATTCAGCTCATCTACCTACATCAACTTGCTACCAAAGCTGATTTAAGAAAACAAAACCAATTATCACTGTCATTTCTAGTGCTTCACTATCAGTGCATCAATTTGGTCAATTTCCACCTGCTGAAGCTTCTCAATTTTCTTCATTGTTACAAGGAGCCTACTAATGTCCTCTTTTAGGTCTTTAGCTTCTGCTTCAAGCATCCTAAGGTAACCTTCAAACCAAGCTCTATTTCTAATTCTCCAAAAAGCATAGGTGTAAGCTGCTAGTGTCATACTTCGTATGTTTGTCTGCAAATTTATGACTATGAATTGAGCATTCAGAGCTGGTAACTGTATTCCAAACCACTGCTCAATATTCCTACAGATGAGGCTGCTGTATCTGCAATTTTCAATCAGATGAGTGACATTTTTCTGAATTAATCCCACACAAGCAGCATTCTGTATCATTAGAGTAGCCTAATCTCCTCAATTTTTCCTTTGTGTACATTCCTTCATGCATCACGAGCCATTGAATCAAAGAGTGTTTGGGAAAATTCCACTGATTCCACACAATAGTATAACAGGTAACCACATTCGGGGATGGGCTAAGCCAAGCATAACCACGTTTAATTGTATATTTTTGGTCTGAAGTCCACGCACTATTTACAAATCCATTTTTCATTTTTTCTTTAGTGTTGTAGATCGTACGCCAGGTCCAGGCCACATCAGCAGCAGGTAAAGGTTCAATGTGAATAACATATACGGAGTATATTTAGCTCTTTTGCTTATCTGTGGGTACTATGTTTCTTGATCTTGGTCACTCTTATGGCTCATTCAGGTGAAAATGCCAACAACTCACAAGTTAGGTTAGTGTTTTGATTATTTTGCTGCCAGTAATGAGCTCACAAGGTTTATGCATATGAAATTGATAGGCTAGAGGAGGAATGCTTATGTTTGTGGCAGCTTTCTTGACTTTTATGGCATTTGGAGAATTTCCTTCCTTTGTGGAAGACATGAAGGTGAGATTACGAAACCAATTTTATGCATCGAGTACGGATTGCAGTCTTGCAGTAGTTCAAACAAAGTAATGTGGTATATGGTTATTGCCCTAGATTAATATCTTAGAATAGCTTCTGTTTACACAGGATCCCTGAATCTTCAAAATCCCCTTGTTCTTCCACTCTATTCTCAGATATACATTGGTTTAATACCTGCTCTTACTAAGCTCCTCTCAAGGACAAAAGCTTCCGCATTTCCACCCTTCTTGATCTCGTTCTCTTCCTTTCTCTTTATTTTGTGAATTTTTTATAATTTTAACGTGGAATTCGAGCAGCAGCAGCTGTTGTTCATAGAGCCTAAGTCAGTTGTTGCGGTTTCTTATTTTGTGATGACTATCAAAATGAGTTGAAACAAGGCTGTCCATATTAGATGATAGATTAGATTTCTCTGTTTTGCAATGTACGACCAGAAGTTAGATACTACTTTGGAAGGTTTTCGCTGATTGTTATCAGCGAAATGAATTACTTATCCTAAGTTAGTTTTCCTTTCATTTACCCTTTGTATTCAACTAGATTGTGATCTATTTAGTCTTGAAAATATCATGTGATAACAGCCGATGACAGTACTTGGTTGCCCTCGCATTAGAAACAAGAAATGGCTTTAAAGTTACTATGACGGGAGACATTGCTTTGCACTGTAAATTTCGCCTCTCCATTCAGTTACATAATTACATTGGCCCTAGTTGTTTTTGATCAATATACTTTGAAAAACTAATGTTCATAGTGGAACAACTATGTTTAGAGCTCATAAAAAGTCGAATGGGGTAGTATTAAGTACGCTATGTTATACTGCAGTTAACTAGCTATAGAGTGTTACCTCCTCTACCTTGTTTTTTTAGTTAAATGTGAGAATGTATTACCAAAATAAGGGATAGAAAATGCCATGTACAACTTTTGCATGATCCTCAGATCAACACTAAACCAGCAAAATAAAAAATTACAAACATGATGCTACTACCCAGTCAGTTTCTCATCTCTGCCTGGCATAATTACTCTCTGTTCATCAACAGTTTACTGCGCCCAACCATTTCTTATCTCCATTCAGCATACTCAGAGTCGCAAGATCAAAAGATCTGCACTTCAGCTACTCTCTGAACTCAATTAAAAGCAAACAAAATAACATTCCATGCCAGCTACCTGCTCAGCAATTGCTCAAGCACATAAGTCTCTGCCTAACTCAGTTTTTCCTCTGTTCATCAGCTCCTTAATGTGACAGATAAGCACTTGCTTCAATTCTTCAAATTCTGTACCATGGTATCTCAAGGAATAACCATCAAAATAAGCCCTATTACGAACTCTCCAGATGGTGTAGCTGTAAGCTGTTATAAACATGCAATGGGTGCTGGCCTGCTCTGTAACACCAGTATTCTGAGAATTAAAAACAGAAAACTGATACCCAAGCCAGTGCTCAATGTTCCTGCGCGGCATAGTACTATACTCACATTCATCAGTCAAATAATGTATAGTCTCAACTTCCATCCCACAGAGACAACAAGTATCATCTACACAACAACCATGTTTTCTCAGCCATGTAGTATCCTCTCCCTTGTTATGTTGCTAAAATGTAAGTTCCAACTGTTGTCTTGTTAAAAGGTTTGCCTACACAATTTTCATTTTAGTTTTTGAAGGAAAACCTTGTTGTTGAAATTCAATCTCGTTATTGGGACTTGAATGTGTATATGTTATCTGATATTGGTGGTAATGAGTATGGACAGTATGGACAGTATGGTAAAGTGCCTGAGAAGAAAGATCATGCTTGTAGGCTCTTGAGAAGAGATGCTAGCTGACACTAATCTTGTAGGCTCATCCCTTAGGTGGCTGTCGCAGGTATGTACTAGGTGTACCTATGTCCCACTTATTTATTTACCTATTTTATTAGCCCCCTAAAAAGTAAAATTTATTGGTGTGGATGTTGGACGAATGTTTGTAGCGAGTAAAAACTTGTTATTAGACTAAACTGAAACGACATCGGTAATTTGGTGTCATTGGTTGAAGCAAGTTTGTTGAGTCTTCAACCTTATTAGCAAAGTATTCCATCTCTCACAGAAGGAAAGTCCCTCGTTGCCAGCCCATGTCAATTATTCTACTCGCTTCGTCGGCTAGTACGTCTTGTTATTAACCCCATCTTCCGGTTTATTATATAACTACTGTGAAGTTAAACATTATTAAAACAAAATTTCCCGTTTTAAGCCTGGTGTCTCAGAATATGTACCATAATTTGTTTTTTTATTCTTAGCAGCAGAGGTGTATCAAACCAAAAACTATTGAAGCGTCTTGGATCATTGATGCGTCCGAGTAAAATATGCTTATTATGTTTAGCCTTGAGTATTAACGTTAATTTGTAATGGCAACTGTACGTTAAAACATTGATTTTGTAATTAGTTATTAACTTAATAAAAAAATTCACATTTGCCAAAAATATACTAATATGTTAGCCACGAAACTATAAAATTTGTCATTATCATATTTGTGGCTATTAATTTTCAGCCACATAAGTATTTCGCCACGTTATTGTTTTGTTACTAGTAATGCTTAGCCACGAAAATTTATTATTCGGACATGATAATATTTGTGGCTAATAATGTTTAGTAACGGGACTAATTTTTGTCACGTTACTGTTTCGTGACTAGTATCCTTTAGCTACGAGCATTTCATTTTTCAGCCACGATAAATTTTGTGGCAGTCAATATTTAGCCACGAGAGTTTTTCTTTTATCACGTTATTATTTTGTCACCAGTAGTATTTAGCCACGATTTTTTAATATTTGGCCACAATATTACCATGTGACTAAACTAACTTTAGCCACGGAAAACATGTTTAGCCACGGGGAATACTGTGACAAAAATTTTAATTTAAGCCATGTCACAGTTTTTCCATGGCAAAACTGTATAGTCACGAGAATTTACCACTTGCGCCATGTATTTAAACGTGGCCCAAGGGTCATTTTGTTGTAGTGTTTGATTCTGAGCCGGCGGACCGGCTGCCGGCCGACCGGCTCAAAATCCGTCTTCAAACTTCCCCCAATCTTCTCTTCTTCTTCAATATTCACTTACAAAAACTCCCAGCCGGCGGACCGGCTGCCGGCCGACCGGCTGGGGATCCTTCTTCCCCTCTTTGACTTCAAGCTTGGTTCACATCTCATGATTCTCAGCCGGTGGACCGGCTGCCGGCCAGCCGGCTGGGAATCAATTTCCTTTGATTTTTTCGCCTTTTTGAACAAGTAACACGTCTTCTCAGCCGGTTGACCGGCTGCCGGTATGGTGCAGGCTGGGAGTGCAAAATCTGAAATGTGCCCAAATAAACTATCAAAGACAGAAATGTGTCCAGGTACTCTCAGCCGGTATGAGACCGTCAGCCGGTGGACCGGCTAAGAGTACCTGTACACAATTTCGAGAAATAATTTACTTGAACATAAAAATCGACTTTGCCAACAACGGTTTTGCCTACTATCCTCCGACTATACTCAAGAATTACCCACAAACAAGCAAACAACATTTCCAAATCTCTCATGCAAGCTAAAAAAAAAATGAAACTAAGAATCGAACTAACAATTAAACTAATATGCAAACTACATGAAAGAGAGAAAACTAATACTTAAAACCGGTGGTTATTAAGTGACTCCACCAAACCTTACACGACCAATCTTGAATTTTTGTAGACGGGAACCTCGTCCATGCTAGCCAGAGACCTTAGAAAACGGTCAAAGGCTTCGGTCGTAGCTTCCACCTTGCTTTTATGAACGAGTCCCGCTCCACACATCTTCAACTTTTGACTCTCGACATCTTTTCCGGCATTGAGCTCCTCTAGGTCCCCTTTTTCAACCAAAGGGTCCTTAAAAGAACTAGCACAACTTGGATTTTGTTGTTCTTCATCACGGCCTCTCTTTTCCGGAACAAATACCCTTCCGCTAGCAAAACTAGCATCCTCATTCTTCAAAGTCATACTTTTCATGATTCCCTTTTCATCAAACATCTTAGGGACATCATTCACCATCAAACTTGCAACCATGCCAACATTTTTTCCCTTGTAACTTTTACCGGGAGCTTCCGGAAGTTCGAACTCCGCCACTTCCTCTCCCACTTGGAACGATAGTCTTCCTCTCTTAACATCAATAGTGGCTCCTCCGGTGGCCAATAATGGCCTACCAAGTATCACAAAAGAGTTGCTACCGACGGGGACATCCAATATCAAGAAATCGGTGGGGATGGATAGATTTCCCACCTTGACAATAGCATCTTCAAGTACCCCTAGAGGAAGTTTCTCGGTACCATCCGCAAGAGTGATAGAAGTTGTAGCGGGAGACAAATTCTTAATGTCCAATTTCTTGGCCATAGCTAGAGGCATGACACTCACGCTTGCTCCCAAGTCACATAAGGCATTCTCAATCTTCTTCCCTCCAACATATCAATTTATCGAAAAGCTACCCGGATCTCCGAGTTTGATGGGGATGGTGCTTGGGACTTTCTTGGCGGACATGAGTGCATTCACTTCTCTTTTCTTTTCTCGAGAGGGGATTTTTGCTTCCACCTCCTCTACAAGTTTCATCAATTCCTCACAACGAGGATCTCCTTTTGTGATTTTTCGGAAGAACTCACAAACTCTCCTCTCAATGAGCCCTTCTTCATGTTCGGACTCTTCTTCAACCACACTTTTTCCTTTCTCAATATTCACTTTCCCTTCATCTTTCTTCTTCTTTGGAAACTCTTTGACTTGTTCTATCACAAATAAATCTTCATTCATCCCATCTTGGTCACTAGTCTCCGGAGAAACAACGGGCACCATCACCATTGCTTCCTCCTCAATATCCCCTCCAAAAACCGTCATGAGTTGCTCAAGTGAAGGTTTTTCTCCGCTACTAGTGGTTTAAAGCATTGGTTGCTCATCGGCATTTGTCATGATTGCATTAACCCCATGATGTTTTGAAGCATCTCTCGAGCTTTGACCTTGAGCTAGAAAACCGCCCGGAGGCCTTTGAGGATTGGCTAAGGCTTGGGAAGCGACTCTAGCCTCCATCTCTCTTATCTCCTTTTGGTTGGCATTCCGCAAGTTCATCCACTTGATTCTCACTCGATGGTTCTTGATGAGGGGTGTTGGTAAGAGGCAAAGCAAACCCATAGTCATTCCTAGGGACTCCAACTTGAGAGTTCCCCTTTGGCATTTGGCTATTGAAGTTGGGATTTTGTTGAATGAAATTTGGATCATTGAAATTTTGGTTGTGAAAGTTTTGGTTTGGATTTTGGTTGTTGTTGTGAAAGTTATTTTGAAATGGTGGTGGGTTGAAGTTTTGGATTTGATTTTGGTTTTGGTTTGGGTTTAAGTTGTTGTTGTTGAAGTTCGGGTTGTTGTTGTTGAAATTCGGGTTATTGTAACCTTGGTCATTGAAGTTTGGTGCAAAGCCTTGATTGGCTTGGTTTGATTGATTTCCTTGATAGAAATTGTTGTTGTTGTAATGGTTTCTCGGATTGAAATTTCCACCCCTTGGTTGAAAACCGGGTGGATTTTGCACTTGAGCTTGTTGAATTTAGTGTGGGTTCAACACATTAGTACTCTTGTAACTCATGTAAGGGCTCCCTCGAATCCCTTGATGGTAGTAGTTTGAATTGGGGTTGAAAGTGTTTTGCCCTCTAGAGTTATTGAATGCTTGGAAAGCATACAATTCCTCCTCACATCCACTTCCCTCAATAGAGTTATTTGCACATACTTCGAATGTGTGCCCATTTCCTCCACACAAATCACATGAGGCTACACTATTCACTTGGTACATTCCCGGGACGTTGCTCTTGGTCTCTTTTCTTGTGGAGCCCTTAGTCAATTCCTCCAACTTCTTGGTTAACATGTCTAACTTGGCATTGGTTTCCTCATTTGCCTTTGAGTTGGAAAGGTGCTCACTAGGGTACTTGCTACTCTTTCTCAAGACATTTCCCCGAGTACCATAATTCTCCTCGGAATCAACGGTTTTTTTGATAAGCTCCGTTCCCTCCTCATGCGGTAAGTGGTCAAAACTACCCCCCGCCGATGCATTAACCATCTCTTTCGTGCGTGGGAGAAGAGTCTGAAAAAAGGTTTGGGTCGTGTACCAAGTGGGTATCCCGTGGTGAGGACACTTAGCAAGCAAATCTTGGTATCTATCCCAAGTTTCTCCCAAGAATTCTCCCTCGTCTTGCTGAAATTGAGTTATCTCATTCCGGAGCATGGCGGTTTTAGAGGACGGGTAGTACTTAGCAAGGAAGGCCGTTGCCAAGTCGTCCCAAGTGGTGAAAGTGTTTGGAGCATGAACATTCAACCACCTATCCGCCTTGTCGGTCAAGGAATAGGGGAAGAGCATTAGCCTTAAGGTTTCCTCAGGCACTCCCGTTTTCTTAATCATTGCTACTTTACCCTTGAACTTTCTCAAGTGTCCATGAACATCTTCATGAGAAGCTCTACTAAAGGCGTTCTTCTCGATAGAGCTCATTTGTGAAGGGTGTATTTCGAAATTTTGAGGAACAAGAGTGCCAAAGTTGATTGGATTTGTGGTGTCATTGTGGTTGGGCCAGTTATGATCACGAAGGGCGGCCATTATATGAATTTGGTGGTGATTTGGAATGTGAGGTGAGGGTGGTGGTGATTGGTAAAACGGGTTGTCGAAGTTTTCAGATGTTGGGCTAGGAATGCTTTGATTCGGGCTTTGTGGTTCGGGTGAAGAGGGGTTGTTATGGCTAGTAGATGCTTGGGAAGCAATTCTTACTCTCGCTATAGTTCTTCTCCTCAAGGCTCGAAAAAGCCTCTCCGGTTCGGAAGTTGACAACAAAGAATTAGAGTCACCCCTAGGCATAAAACTTAGCACCAAATTAGTCGTCCTAGTGTTTTTTAGGCACCAGGGTGAGCAATATAGCAACCACTCTACAATTAAATAACAAAGCTTTGATCAAAACAAAACAAGCTCAACTAACTAAAGCTAAAACTAAAACTAAACTAAACAACTTCTAGCACCATCCCCGGCAACGGCGCCATTTTGATGGCCGATTTTTGCCGTCACTACCGGCCTTCAAACAAATTTATAAACCCGAATAAAAGTAGTACTTATTAGTTCGGGGTCGAACACGAAGATTGTGGGAAAGTTGTATAGTTACGTTCTAATTGAAGCTAGAGTCAGGGTAATAGGTTTGTGATTGAGATAACTAACAACTAGGGATAAAAGAAAGCAAATAAATCGAGATGAAATTGATGATAAAGAGGACTAGGGTGTCGGGGATCACCTAGGTAAGTCGGTAGCCAAACGTAGGGCAACGGACTTGTGTCACTTCTATGGTAAGTCTAGGGTCGTCTCTTCTCTCGAGTCGACTACCCTTAGGTCAAGACTAGTCCTAGCTTTCGCTACAAACCAAGCTAACCTAACACACAAACATGCTC
The DNA here is from genome assembly GCA_029255685.2 of Silene conica. NCBI lineage: Eukaryota > Viridiplantae > Streptophyta > Magnoliopsida > Caryophyllales > Caryophyllaceae > Silene > Silene conica. The sequence goes on along the minus strand of CM055318.2, from coordinate 21,079,991 downwards.
ATGAAACCCAAGACTATCGTCTAAAGCAAACAAAGCGAAGACTTACACCCAACCGTCGTTGAGGCATTTCGTCAAACACGTAACATGCAAGATGTGAAAACTCCACCAAAGAAGCAAACAAGACTTACCCTAAGCATTTTTCATGGCTACTAACTACTCAAGCAAACCCCTAACCCTAGCAAAAGAACTACTCACTCATGACTAAAGAAAACATGTAAACAATTGATGGGTAAATGATAAACATGTTGGATTATGGTGAAAGCAAGCAAATGAACAAAAGAAACTTAAAGAAATGAAATAACTAAGTAAGGATTAGGAAGATTATACCATTAACTAAGGAAAAGGAAAGAACTTGGATAACAAGATGAAGAATTCTTTCAAACCCTTCAAATTACAACCCAAAAATATCTTCTAACAATGCCCAAGAACAAAACTAAGGAGATTACTAAAGAAGGATTAACTAGTTTAAAAGATTAAACTAAAATCTAAGAAGGATTAAGTATTTTTAGAGAGTTTTTGTGACTAAGTATGAGTGAATGAAACAGTAGAAAACCCTAAGAATTGCGTAAAAAGTAACGTGTAAATAAATGATACAAGTGCGGGTTTATATAGCGCGTGAAATTCTGAAAAGCGACTCTCAGCCGGTCGACCGGCTGCCGGTCTGGGACCGGCTGCCGGTCTGTGACCGGCTAAGAGTCCAAATGCAAACTTCTGATTTTTTCTTCAATTTTCTTCAATGCTCCGGTACTGCCAGCCGGTCGGCCGGCTGCCGGCTGGCCACCGGTTGGGGATGCAATATCAAGGATCTGACTTGAAAACAAGCGTGGCCAAGGGTGAGGGGGTCCCAGCCGGTCAGCCGGCTGCCGGTTGGCCACCGGCTGGGGACCCAAAATCCAAGGTCTGCACCAATTCTACAAAAGATAGGCTAAGGGGCTCCCAGCCGGCCGACCGGCTGCCGGCCGACCGGCTGAGTACCCCATTTTGCCATTTCAGCTCCTTTTTCCACTATTTATGCTTTGATTTCACCTCGTTTGCTCCCGTTTCTTCACTCCCGCCACAACACCTACAAAATGTACACCAAATAGGAAGTGTCGAGGGAATGGGCGTAAAAACGAGCAAAGGCACGCAAAACGAGGTCGAATCAGGACCGAAAATGAAGAAAAAGCAATGAAAATTGTGACCAAAATAGAGCTCATCACATATTCTTTCTCATTTCCTTCATCAGCCACGACAGGAACATATGGCCGTCGCTCTTCGAGTAGTCCGTTATTTAAAGGGTAGTCCGGGTAAAGGTTTGCTCATGCGATCTGATAGTGATTTCTCTATTTCTAGTTGGTGTGACTCTGATTATGCAGGGTGCCCTCTTTCTCGCCGTTCTACCACCGGGTGGTTTGTATTTCTTGGTGGGTCACCCATCCATGGAAGACCAAGAAACAAACCACTGTATCTCTTTCTTCCGCTGAAGCTGAGTATTATCGGTCTATGGCTGCTATTGTTTGTGAATTGAAATGGTTTCGAGGATTTTTCGTCAGTTTGGACGTCAATGTGCCCTTGCCTATGAATTTATTCTGTGACAGCCAGTCCGCTTTACATCTTGTACAAAATCCGCACATCGAAATTGATTGTCATTTTTTTCGTGATGCCATCACGGAGGGTTTGATTTCCACATCTCATGTCTCTACCAACGAGCAATTGGCCGATATAGTACTTGAGACGGTATTACAATAAATTAGAAGACATCATTTTACAAACGAAATTAAAAGGTTTGTAAATTATTAAATGACTCACTATAAATACAAAGATGAACCCCCTTACTACTAAGGTCCTGTTCTTTTGGACTTATTTTTGCTTAACTTAACTTATTTTTTCTGAATTTTTCTGAACTTAACTTATATTTGCTGAACTTAACTTATTTTTGCTGAACTTATTTTTGCTGAACTTAACTTATTTTTGCTGAACTTTTCTGAACTTACACTACTACAAAACCTCTAAACGACATCAGCTAATGCACATCGGATTTTTGAAAAAGCCGATGTAATAATTATGCACATCAGATTTTTTCAAAAATCTGATGTGCTTATAAACTTATGTACATCGGTTTTTTTTTTACAACCCTTGTCCATGAGTTATGACATTAATGGACGTGTTATGTTTTGTAAAACTCATGTCCATTCCGTGCTTATTTACATCGGTTATTGACTATACCCATGTTAATACAATGCCAATATTTAAAAGAAGAAAAAAGAAAAGGAAAAGGAAATGTTGCTTCTTCTAATATATTAGTTGTTTCAATTCATCAGCACCATCCACTCCTTCATCCATTCATTTTTTTCATACGTACATTTATCTCTTCCAATTTTTTCTTCAAATTTCACCATTTTCCTCTACAAACTACCTCATAGATGTACCTACTTTATTTAATTTTGCAAATTAAACAAAATCCCTTTACTTTCGTCCTCAAATTTCAAACTCTGAGTGAATTATGATCTAGGGTTTATTTGCGAAAAAATCGAGTTTTTGTCAAAAATTTGTTATTCTCCTTTGTTTTAATTGTATTATTATGGATTCTTCCATCACCAAGTAAGTTGTAAAACCCCTCGCGAATGCGGAATAATAAACAAACAACATGCGAAAAAATGCGCGGAATTAAAACTTTTTGACATGATTATAAACATGCGAGGTGAATTACGAAATCAAAATGCGGAAGAAAAACAAACTAGATAAGTATATAAAATTATATACAACTGTAAACAACCAGGGATAGCATATCCCACGGGTACCAAAACCTGAAATGTATACGAGTCTAGCTAACGTAGGGTAATGTCATGTCAATGTCATAGCATCGCTCGCTAGCTTTCGAGTGAATTCCATGTACACAATCACCAACCTACATACATGAAAACATGTACGCCACAGTCAGTGGGGAGCAACTAGAGGTTCTCCCAGCCGCTTATGATCAACAAACATATAATAATATAAGTAATCATATAAACATCCATACATGCTCCTTCATAAACAACATCATGTGAACAATGTTACTCAGCATTAACCATCATAAGTACACTTAACATCTTACTTCATTCATCATAATCTCATCTCCTATATTTTGCTCAAGATAGTCATACTTACAAGCATGCAAATCTACTCATACTCAATGACTGGTTTAGAGGTCAAATCTCAAGACATCACCATATCATAAAAACTCAAGTATAAGGCTCAGAGGTGAAATCTCAACACAAGTCCTAATACTACACATTCAACAGGTAAAGGCTCAGAGGTGAAAACTCAACACATAACCTAAACCAAACAATCAACAAGTAGAAGGCTCGGAGGTGAAATCTCAAGAGATGTCCAAATACTACACATTCAATAGGCAAAGGATTCATAGACGACATCTCAATGCATACTCCTTTACCAAACAATCAGCAAGTAAAAGGCTCAGAGGTGAAAACTCAACATATGTCCTAATACCAAAAACTCAACAAGTAAAGGACTTAGAGGTGAAATCTTAACGCATACTAATTTACTTCACAGCAAGACACTAGACTCAGAGGCGACATCTCAACGCATGTTCTAGCATCCAAACAATCATACATCAGGCACGACGTCAACGACCGTAGCTACCCTAATGTATAACTGCTCTTAGTATCAGACTTATAGGTCAACTTAAGGCATGTCCTGATACGGACACATCAAACGCATCTGGATTCAAAGGCTACATCTCAACGCATGTCTGAGACATGACATCCATACACATATTGGACTCAGATGCGACATCTGAACGCATGTCCCAATATGCGACACTTTACTCACGTATTAAACTCAGAGGCAAAAACTCAACACATGTTTCAATACGCATCATCACAAGACATATACATCCTCTAACTTAGCTCACTAGTTGCAATACAACACTTTGTAAGCATACAAGTCATATGGAAAAAAGAATCACTCAAATCCGATCAACCGATCACAAACTTCCTAGGATTCATATTTGACAAGTTCTCAACTCATGTCGTATCTAATTAACCCGTAATTCAACGATAAGCTTTTTATTAACAAACATATGAATTAATTAACTTAAGATAAATGAAGATTTTATTTATGAATCTCACATATTATAATCATACACTTTAGACGAAGTATATTTGTCATATAACATCACTCGAACAATGTTAAAACAAACGAACAACAACTATCCAAAGCTGCCCGCACACGAACCAAACAACAAACATACAACGCCTAATTGCGCAGCCTGCGCAAGGCCCACTACAACGATTTCTGAAACGGGCGACAGAAGTTGGCGACTTAAATCAGTCGCCAAAGTGTAGTCGCAGACTTTAGTCGCCAAAAAAAATCGGGCGACTAATGTCAGTCGCCAAATTTGGCGACGGAATGGGTAGTCGCCATAAGAAGGATTTGGCGACGTAATGGGTAGTCGCCAATTTGGCGACTGAACAGCAGGTAGTCGCCAAATTGGCGACTGAGTTCAGTCGCCAATTCCTCATTTCCGTCGCCAAAACCCCTGACTTTCCAGGGGTTTTTGGTTTGAGTTGCTCTATTTTGGCGACTGAAATCAGTCGCCATTTAGATCGTTTCAGTCGCTAAATTACCTGGGCGTTTTTCATGAAAATTCATTTTGTTCCAGCCAAATCCAATGCGCCTTCAATTCAATACACAATTCCTTGCAAACAGAAAGTAACCAACAATTTGGTGACGAACACCCTTTGAAACAACGACCAACTCTCATTTATAGAAAAAGAGAACCATTATCAAATTACAAGAACTCGTTAACTAAACTAATAAGTCTCCATGTTCGACAATTTTTCGTAAGTTACTAAACTAATTAACTACTTGAAATCCCATGCTAGCTCCACTACCGCCGCCGTCCTTTCCACTTGGATCGTTAGGGTATTCATAAAATGGCCGTGAACCGGGGTTGCAAGAGTAGAAATATGTTTCCATGCCTTTAACACGTTCTCTCATCAACCGCATCTCCTCATCTCTTTCCGCATTTGCCGCTCTTTCTTCGTCAAGTTGCGATTGCTTTCTGAAAACATCATATGTTTCCACCCCAACTTCTCATAATTGTCTCAATTCTTCCACTAATGGTTTTAAATAAACATCCAAATGGCCTTTCGGATTTTTAGGCCCGGGAATAATGAGAGATAAGAAAATAATTTCTCTTTTCATACATAACCAAGGCGGTAAGTTGTATGGTGTGACCATTGCGGGCCAACAAGAGTAATTCTTACCAAATTGGGTAAAAGGACTAAATCCATCCGTACACAAGCCAAGTCGCACATTCCGGGGTTCCTCGGCAAATTCAGGATAGATTTGATCAAATCGTTTCCATTCTTCCCCGTCACTTGGATGACACATCTTCCCCGAAGTACGCGGATTTTCTTTGTGCCATGTCATTTGTTCGGCAATTTTTTTGGTAGAATAAATACTTTGAAGTCTTGGGGAAAGAGGAAGGTAAATTAATTGGTTTTCTGCTATTGGTTTCTTATACTTTTGACCCCTTCTACTACTCTTGTTGCCTTTTTTCTCTTTGAAAACAACATCTCCATCACTTGTCTGAAATCTATCCCTTCCATATTTTTTGCACTTGTCAAGTAACGCATCATCTTTCCAAAACAGCATACATCCTTCCGGACATGCATTAATCTTTTGATGCGGTAACTGAAGACCTTTAATTACTTTTTTGGTGTTGTAGAAACTTCGAGTCATGACGGTATCTTTGGGGACAACATCCTCAAGGAAAGAAGCAATACCATCAACGGCAGAAATGACATATTATGCTCACACTTCAAGGTTACTATCCTAGAGGCGGATTGTAATAATGACATTCTGCTCCCTTCGTATAAAGGTTGTTCCGCAGCTTTTAACATGTCAAAAAAGCCTTTGCTTGGGGATTTGGAGGTTGTTCTTCATTCATAGCTCGACGGTCGTCATTATTGAGAACATTATACTCCAAGGCATCAACAATCATATCTCTATATGGGTTCTCATCAAATTGTTGGATGTGAGGTTGTTCGTGAATTGGAGAATATACTTCCCCATGAGAAACCAATTATAATAATTTGGACGAAACCAAGTTGTATAGAGATGTTCTTCTACCTTAATGACATATAGGTATTTCATATTTCGACATTTGCTACAAGGACACCTAAGTTTCTTTTCTACCGAGTCATATTCATCTTGTTGCTTAGCAAATTCAATAAACTCGGAAAAACCCTCTATAAACCTAGCATTAGAACGTCTTTTCTTAATATCTAACCCTCCATCATACATCCATGAACGTTACAATCTCTTCATTTTAATCTAAACAAAAACCCATAAAACAATTTTCAACAATAAAAATACATACATCTAAATTAAATTACATTCACTTAATTAAAGAATAACAATCTCAATCACATAATAATAACAATTTATTAACAACAATTTCCAATGTATACAATTAACCACAACCTAATAAGCTAAGACGGTCTTAATAAGCTACTATAATCTAACTAACATCCTAATTAACTAACATCAATAAGGCTAACAACATCGTCTTATACAAACTTCATATAAACCCTAACCCACAATTATCTAATTAACATCCTAATTGGCTACTCATACCTAATTAATCACAACCTAATAAGCTAAGACGGTCTTAATAACCTACTAAAATCACTAAATGCACAAAACAAAACAACAATCAAACTAAAATTTGAAATTGAAATTGAATTACACAAGAGTATACAAACCTTAATTGAATTGACTGAAGGGAAGAACAAGTGTGAGAACCTTGATGTTGGCCGAAATCCGGTGACGGTGGTGTTGGGGGTGGTAGTGGTAGACGTAGGTGGTGGTCGTGCAAGTAGGTGTCGACGGATTTGGGGGTTTTGGTGTTTTGAGGAATTAAGTTTGCGAATAATGAAAGGAGGAAGAGCAGCCGTTGTTTCTAATACGTGATTTGGCGACTGAATAGGAGATTTGGCGACTGAATAAGGTAGTCGCCAAATTTGGCAACTGAATTCCGTCGCCAAATTGCCTTTTCTGTCGCCAAATAGTGTCGGTGCTGAGAAAGTTGGGGAAAATTGGAAGTCGCCAAACTAGCGACTGATTTCAGTCGCCCGAGTTTTTTTCAGTCGCCAAATTGGCGACTACTGCGTCCATCTCTCCTACCTCCTTTTTAATAAGATATTTGTCTTGATCGCCGTCCATCTCTCCTACCTCCTTTTTAATAAATAATTGTAATCAAATGCGTCTAAAAATTTTTTTTATGTATTTCTTATTTGATGTATTTCTTTTTTTTTATGTATTTCTTATTTGATGTATTTCTTTTTTTTTATGTATTTCTTTTTTTATGTATTTCTTTTTTTTATGTATTTCTTTTTTGATGTATTTTTTTTTTTTTTATGTATTTCTTATTTGATGTATTTCTTTTTTTTTATGTATTTATTATTTGATGTATTTCTTTTTTTTTATGTATTTATTATTTTATGTATTTCTTTTTTTTATGTATTTCTTATTTGATGTATGTGCAGTCGCCAAATACTGTCGCCCGTTTTTTTTTTTCTTGTAGTGGCCACGAGGCAGCCTGCGCAGGGGTGGCGCAGCTTGCGCATCAGAGCTAACGACCCGCAACATGCCCGACACTTCTGTAATTCACACCAAACTTCGACAATTCATTTTGCAATGATTTGGAACAAGTTTATACATGAAACATACAATATGTGCAACACATAATCCCAGCATTTCAAGTATATACAACATACAAAAGTATACAAACAATAATGGGTTCGATTAACAACACAAACACGAATCAAAATAAACAACTATTGCATATTCGAGATGAACACCCTAAATATGTGACGGATACTAAATACCCACTAACAATCAACCAAATCTTCACATAAAAACACCAAATCAAAACTGAAATTGTTCTTAAATCATGAACAAACAACTAATCTACCAATTACTTCATAGTTTCAACATATAAATCACTCCAACAACACAAACACACCCTTTACCAACCCAAATCAGAATTTAAGCACTCCTAAAATAATTCTTATGTAAAATATCAGAATATAAGTCACCCATTAGTTATTAAACACAAAACTCACATCCAATTCCATAAACAACATGAAATTTCACATAAATGGTGATTTATGATATAAACCAAGCTTTTCTCATCAAGGTTACCTTTTCTTTGTTAATCTTCAAGTGAATCCTCAATGATGTAAGAGTCCACCTCCGGGTTCTCGAGATCGCCTCCTAAAACAACAAAAACGAGTTATGAAACACGAATCCCGAAATTAGGGAAGAACGGGCCGAAATTTCGGTTGGCACGTTTCTCGAAATCAAAGACATCAAAATGACGGGAGCGGTCTTTGGAACGTGTAGCCGCAGAAATTGCCTTGATTGGATGAGTAACGAATTCACAATGATGATTTTTGTGAGAAAGATGGGTTTGTTAATGGAGGATGAGTTTGCTTGGGGAAGAATGAGAGAAATTGTGAGGAAGTTTCCTTTTTTTTTTTTTAACAACGAAATAAAGTGAAGCGGGTTTTAAGTGATGACTCATAAATTTGAGTCGGACTTATTTGAGAATAACAATGCCAAGCGGTATTTTAACATCTTAAGAATTATATTACCTCAAGATGGAAACTCGTATGATTTCTCAAAAAATATATATATAAATATCCGAAATTCACTTTAAATTATTTAAAATATGGATTTCAAAAATACGGGATATTACAATCACCCCCCTTTCAAAAAGTTTCGTCCTCGAAAATTGAACGAAGGCAATCTAAGAAATTACCTCAATCAAACAGGTCCGGATACGTGGCACGCATCGAAGATTCGGTTTCCCATGTCTCCTCTTCGACTTCGCCGCACTTCCAAAGAATCTTTACCAATGGCACCACCTTGTTCCACAGCTTCTTGTCTTGGTGGTCAAGAATCTTCAATGGTCGCTCTTCGAAAGCAAGACTTGGCTCTAGGTTGACAATCTCTCGCTGAAAGACATGGCTCGGATGATCACTGACGTACTTCCGGAGTTGCGAAACATAGAAAACACTATGAACCTTGCCCAAATTAGGAGGCAAGTCCAGACGATAAGCAACGGCACCAATCTTCTTCACAATCTCATACGGGCTAATATATTTCAGACTCGGCTTTCCCTTGACTCCAAATCTCTGGACACCTTTCATCGGGGAAACTTTCAGGAACACTTGATCACCCACCTCGAACTCTAGCGGTCGGCGACGAACATCAGCATAGGATTTCTGCCTATCCTGAGCGGCTTTTATCCTCCCTCGGATCAGCTAAACATGATCAATAGTCTCGGATAACTGCTCGGGTCCAAGATCTCTGGTGTCGCTGGACTGATCCCAACAGATAGGACTACGACACTTTCGGCCATACAAAGCCTCACAAGGAGCCATCTTGATAGAAGCATGGTAACTGTTGTTGTAGGAGAACTCAACCAACGGTAAACATCTCTCCCGAGAAGACTGAAAGTCCAAAGCACAAGCTCGAAGAAGATCCTCTAAAGTCTGGATGGTCCTCTCGGACTGACCATCGGTCGCAGCATGAAAAACAGTACTCATTAGCAAACGGATACCTAGCATCCTGGAGGGCCTTCCAAAATCTTGAACAAAATCGGGGATCTCGATCTGACACTATCTCCTTAGGAACACCGTGATATCTGACGATCTCATCAACATACGCTCTGGCAAAACGTTCCATGTCCCAAGTCTCTTTGATAGGGATGAATCTCGCACACTTGGTCAAACGATCAACCACGACCCAAACGGCATGTTTACCACCCACGGTCTTCGGCAAAGCTGTGACGAAATCCGTCGAAATAAACTCCCACTTCCACTGAGGAACGTGGAGTGGTTGTAGCAGACCACCGGGTCTCTTGTGCTCGATCTTAACCTGTTGGCACGTCAAACATCTACCAACATAGCTCAAGATATCACTCTTCATTCCGGGCCACCAGAACTGAAATCGCAGGTCCTTATGAATCTTCTCACCTCCGAGGTGAATCGAATAAGGGGTCAGATGTGTCTCATCCAAAACCCTCTTTCTCAAATCAGGAGCATCAGTGACGTACAAACGGCCACGGAAACGGAAACGAAGAAAACCCTTAGAATTAATCACGAAGTCTTTGGCATCTCCACTAGCAATCTTGGCTTGGAACTTCTTAAAAGTAGCATCATCAGGCGAACTCCAAAGAACTTCCCAGAACAAGGTAGGCTCAACAGTCATAGCATCCAAGTAATCGAATCCGATCCCAACCATCTCAAGACGTAGCTTCCGGAAAACAGCACACAACCCATCGGGCATCACTCAGATAACACTCAGGGAATGAGAAGTCTTCCTACTAAGAGCATCCGCAACCACATTAGCCTTACCCTTATGGTATAACAGCTCAATGTCATAATCCTTGACTAACTCTAGCCAACGGCGCTGTCTCATATTGAGGTCCTCTGTGTGAAAATGTATCTCAAACTCTTATGATTAGTGTAGATGCGACAGTGAGAACCAATCAAGTAATGTCGCCACATCTTAAGTTCATGAACCACAACAGCTAATTCCAAATCATGTGTCGGATAGGTCACCTCGTGAACTCGCAACTGCTTAGAAGCATAGGCAATCACCTTCCGGTTCTGCATCAAACACAACCCAGTCCTAGCTTAGAAGCACCATAGAAGAGGTCGTAGTCCACACCATTCTCATGTAAAGTCAACATTGGGGCAGTAGTCAATCAGGTCTTCAGCTCCTGAAAGGAACTCTCACAACTCTCTATACAAATGAACTTAGTCTCTTTCTTCAATAGTTGGGTCATCGGACGGGCTAACTTAGAGAAATCCTTGACAAATCGGCGGTAATACCTTGCTAAACCCACAAAACTACGGTCTCACTAATATCCTTAGGACTCTGCCAATCCACCACGGCCTCAATCTTGGTCCTTGGATGGATCAACCATCACACCCTCACTCAAAATCACATGACCGAGGAAAGCTACCTCAGATAACTAGAACTCACACTTAGAGAACTGTTCTTCACAGGCAGTGTGTAACGGTTCTTCACAGTGACATGTTTCAGCTCTCTATAATCAACGCACAATCTCATCGAACAAATCTTCTTCTTGACAAACAGAACTGGAGCACCCCGAGGCGAAGCACTCGGTCCAATGAAACCTTTTCTCGATCATCTCTTTCAATTGCTTCCTCAACTCTTTCAACTGTGGCGGAGCCTTATGATATGGAGCTTTAGAAATCGGTCCAGCACCAGGTACAAGCTCGATGGTAAACTCTTCATCACCCTCCGGATAAAGGGAAGACTTAAGAGCAAGACTATCGGTAAACTTAATCGAAGTGAAGGATAAAGATGCACCGGTATCGAACAGAATATCAGACACTCTGCACCAAGAACTCAGAACATACCAGCGATGATGTCTGCGTTGGCCTCAGCCTCAGCTCTACTCATCACAAAAATCTTTCATTTACCCTTGTTACCACGGACTACAGCAGCAGCAGTAACAGCCTTGCCAATGGTTGTATTCCTCTCTGGGCAGTCAAATGAGCGATGGCCAAGTCCGTTACAAGTGTAGCACTTGAAGGCATTGTTAAAGAAGTCAAATCCAGGATGTGATTTCTTGCCGCAACGGCGACACTAGTTAGTAGCAGCATCTGTGTGAACAATGGTACGCACGGGAGGAGCAATGAATCTCTCAACTTTCTTCCTCTGAGTAGCAGGAGGAGCGGAAGTCGGAACATAAGGCTCTTACCCTGGTAATGAGTCCGCAGGGAAGAAAGAGCACTGGTCGATGAAGCTCTAGTCTCAGCATCATGGCTTTGATCGAACTCTCAGCCCAAATCGCATCATCGTACACATCCACACAAGAAGTAGAGTCTCTCGTCACCATACTCTCAATCTGAGGATTGAGCTTGATGCGGTAGAAGTACACTCTCTCAGATTCATCCTTGACAAAGCGGGATGCGAAATGCGCAAGAAATCGAACTTATCAGTGAAGTCCTGGACAGTCATCTTCCCTTGCTTAAGATCCATAAATTCCTTGAGTCTCTGTGAACGGAGCTGCTTAGGATAGAAGCGGGTCTCAATCAAGATTAATATCTACTTCGTTTTGATATTTTTCCTCATTGAAGTATATTCTGATTTGAGAAAAACATTTAATCCAAAAATTAATCAAGATAATTAAACAATTTCATTTGTAAAAAAAATTCTTGAATTCTTTTCATAAATTCTTTTTTCGTAGCGAAATTGAATAATGGTTTATGGTGATGTATAGTTTTAGTTTTATTTATACCAACTTTATTTCAGTTTAGATAAAAAGGTTAAATTTTAAAGTTTAATGACAAAAATATTATAAGTTGATGAAAAAATTGTTATTTAAATAAATGAGTAATTAATTTATTAATTAAAAGAAAATCTATTTTATTTCCATTTTTAAATTGAAGCATTTTGGAGGGATTAATTTTTGAAGATATTTATTCTCCTAATAGATAAGAGACTACATTTGTGTAAAAAATAAGAAAATAATGGCCTGGAGATACGGGTTCTCTCAAAACATCCAAAAGGCGGAGTGCGAGGTCTTGGGTTCAAATTTTCCTAGATGATGAGACTTGGCCACATGTCTTGCAGTGAGGGATAACCCCGTGGATTGAGCTTACATGGTACGTGGTGGTTAGCATATTATTATTGTTGCGTGTCTGGGGAGGATCAAACCACCTTGTCATAAAAAAAAGTTGTTTATGGTATAGAATAACAGAGATGTAAATATTGTGAAATAAAATAGTTGGCAAATCATCATTATATATATATAAGAATCTTGTAAAATCGCTTATGTGGCGCAATGTGCTTTCAGAATTAGGCTAATGGAACTCTCTCATTCAACCTCAAAATTTCAGTTTTTTTCGGCCAATAACGTGAATAATAACAGACACGTCAGCTTCCATTAAATATCAGCTTATTAATTAATGTGTCAACCATATAATTACTTAAATTTTTCCTTTTGACCTTATTTATCTTTTATTCTTTACTAAATCTTATTTTATCGCACTTAATCTTTTTCACCACTTATACACGAGTTCAACAACCTTGGAGTTTGACTTTTTCTTTTTATTTACAATCTCACACATTCTCATTGCCTTGCACAATTTGACGTACTAATAAAATTTTAACCACTTTGAACAATTTCAAAATAAATGTCAAAGCTAAATTACTAAAATACAAAAATTTAAAATTTGTCGAATATGATATAATTTCTAAATTTTTTCTACTCCTTTATACAAAAAGTACAAATTCACAATGTTTGGACGATCTTATGTTTTTAAACGGGAGAATTACCAATGAAGTGTATACTAAACTACTTAAACAAATAGCCAAATAATATGAAAAAACAACTTGACATGGACAACAAAAAATATTGAACGCAATAATTTATTATTCCACTCAGTTGATAATTTATCTATGGTTATTAGATAATAACATGATCCTAATTCCAATTCGACAATTTATTATGGCTTCAGACAATTGTTTTTTTGTATTCAAAACAAAACACAACAATTTTGATCAAAATTGTGAGCCGTTAACAAAATATTAACAAGTGTGTACAGATGACCACATATTTTATAAAAACAGAAAAATTGACTTGGGATAAATGAGAAATTGATTTATAAATAATACGTAGATTTATTCATGATAAAGCTCTGTAAAAAAAATGGTAATATTGGGAAAAGAGAAATATTAGTGACATAAAATAATATATCTCAGAGAGAGAAGAATAAAAGATCGTTAAGATAAATAATATCTTAATTATGGATAAGGCTTAATCTATGCCAAACTAAATATTAATGTGTGCCTGTAGGGCACGCAGTAGAAAAAAACCGAAATAGATAAACTACGGTAACCAAAAAACGACTCAACTAAACTGCCAATTAAAACACATGCTAAACCCATAAATATATAACTACAAAAACAAGATATACTTTAATCTACCAATTAAACACCTTATCAAATTGTCTTTCAAAATCGAATTTACTTTCTCAACGTTGCTCGAAAATTGCAAGAGCCATTAATCTCTTTTAGTCTCCATATACATCTCGAAAAATGATGAGTAAAAGATATGTTGAATATTAATTCCCCTTTGCTTCCTCTTCATTCATCTTCCAAATTGAATCCTGTAAAACAATACCCAAAAATCTGTTGAATATTCTTCACATAAAGTTTTCAATCTCTAAAATGGTCTGGCGATGACAAATGTTCTTAATCTATAGAATATAATTATCTTCATTTTGTTTCTGTAATTAATTTACATATATCTTAAAGTTCTCAAATCTGAATTTTATAGTTTTTTTTTTTTAATTATGTCTTAATAGTTCCATTTTTATCCCATCTTACAATTATTATACTCCTATTATCAATATATATTTAGAATCAAGATCCCGTGCGAACTTTCTTACGGCGTGAACCGTACGAACGGTTCGCACCGTAAAGGAGTTCGCACGGGATCTTGACCCTATAATAATTATCAACAATTTTAGTTATATAATAATTATACTTTGTCGTCTGCTTTTAAAAAATGTACACAATCCCGTGATTTTTCACGGGTGTTATACTAGTTTGATATTAATATCTATAGCAAGTGGTTGGATTTTTTTAGTATAATGAAATACTTAGGTGGGAAAAGTAAGCGGGGTGATTTGGAGAAGGTTTAGTCTTTTTGTATATAGGGGATAAATCATAAATATAATATTTGTAAGAGGTAAAAACGAAAATTATTACCATAAAAAAACACTTTAAGTTAAGCTTTTTTTTAAACTATTAATATTATTATACTTTATTATTAAGAACAATTTATATCATTAATAATACATTTAAGTTAGATGTAAAATCTTATTAAAATGTGTATTAGGCTTTTAAAGGAAACCGGTAAAAACAATATATGTATATATGTATTTATGACAAAGATTGATGAATATTGTTTAAATAATTTCAATATATATGTAGTAACGGCGGGTGTATTTAGAAAAAAAATCGGAGAAGTGATGATTGACCCTCAGAACTTTGACTAATTGTGAAATTAACGCCCACCAACTTTTAATTGAATTAATTTGGGCCCATAACTTACGTAATAAGTAAAATTAAACCTCTTTATCAAAATCTCATGAAATATTCAATTTATTATATCCAAAAAAGTAAAAAATGGTTATGTTTTTATGAAAAATAAAAAATAAAATTTTTAAAAATTAATTTAAATTTTTTTAGCATGAATTAGATAAAAAAATAATACGAAATGCATACTAAATCCATTTTTTATGTACGTATGTAATTCGGTCTGATTTAAAAAAAAACAATTAAAAATCCTATTTGTAAATTTTTTGATATGTTGAAAAATTGAAATATTTAAATATTTTTTTATCCTTTTATTATATTTTTTATATATTTTATCATGAAAATATTTTATTCCAACTTTAAATTTAAACACAACTACCTAACAAAATATTTTGCAATTGAAATTTTTTACCACAATTGTAAAAGAAGTTAAAAAAACATATGTACTTTATATATTTTTTTTCCTAAAATTTTAAAATTTTAAATTTTGTTTTTATCTAATTTTTTTTTTGATTAATTTTTTTTTATTTTTCATAAAAACAAACCATTTTTTGTGATATGATAAATGAAATTTCTCATGAGATTTTGATAAAAGGGTTTAATGTCACTTATCAATTTATCATGTAACTTATGGGCCAAATTACTTCAATTGAAAGTTGTGGGGGCTAATTTCACAATTCCACAAAGTTATAGGGGTCATTCACCACTTCCACGAAAAAAAATTAGGTAGAGTATATTTAGAGAATAAAAATTAGTCCGGATATAATATTGGAGCGCAATTTTTCAATATTCTTTAAAATACATGGACGG
The DNA here is from genome assembly GCA_029255685.2 of Silene conica. Lineage (NCBI taxonomy): Eukaryota > Viridiplantae > Streptophyta > Magnoliopsida > Caryophyllales > Caryophyllaceae > Silene > Silene conica. The sequence continues at coordinate 21,064,040 of CM055318.2, read as the reverse complement.
AAATTTTGAGCGAGAATTTTTAAAATGAGTTAATCTTAGAGTATATACGAAATTCACACATCCGCACCCTAAAATGCACAATGAATTTGTGTATGACATATCAAGTTTATTCTCTTTGGTAAGAAAATACCGTTTGATTACATACTATTTGTAATGGACAGTATTAGCAATAAATATTGTGAAATATTTCATTGCCATTTACGTAAAAATAAATATATCTTTGCATAATTGCTCATATATTAGTACGTATATAACTTGTAATTGTAATTTATTCTTTATTTATATATTTATATATGGAATATAAGTTGCAATATTCTGATATTTTTCTTAATAAAAATGGAGGAAATACTGCTCTCACTCATTTATTTATTTTAACTAAAATTAACTCTTACAAATATTAAAAAGGTAGGCAAATAAGGAAGGTTATATCTCTGAAATTATGAAGAACCTAGCCTAAAATACTAGCTAAAATCAAAGCCAAGTGCCCAAGATCATGCATATGATCTGATGATGATCCGTACAGCTATAGAATATTGAGATTATGATCCCTAATGACATTATTCTAATGATACATTTACATATATAGAACATTTTCTGCACCATTTTATCTAAGAGTATCAAATACTTACGATACATAGTGTCATCCGTCTCCTATAAAATCCATGCAAATTCATACTATCCAATTCATACTATCCAATTCATACAATAATTATAATCCAACCATGGCAAATAATTCAATAGTCTTCCTCATTTTATCATTCTTAGTTATTGTTACTCCTACACTATCTCATTCAACTGGCTTCACCACCGACCTAATCCATCGTGAATCATCCTTATCCCCGTTGTCCACCCCGTCCCTTAACCAATATGAACGTCTAAGAAACTCAATCCACCGCTCTCTCACTAAAATTAACCGATTGACAACAACAGCAACCTCAGGCAGTGACCCGCAAGCCAGAGTTAAGGCTGCCGCAGGAGAGTACCTAATGGAACTGTCTTTTGGCACGCCCCCCGTGTCACAAGTAAGCATTGTTGACACCGGAAGTGATTTAATTTGGATTCAGTGTCAACCTTGCTTAGAATGTTATAAGCAGAACATCCCCATTTTCGACCCACGAAAATCATCCACCTATAACGTCCAATCTTGTGAGTCAGACGCTTGCCAAGCTTTAAAAAACCAAGGGAAGTGCACTAGCAGGGACACTTGTGAATACACTTATAGTTATGGTGATTCGTCACACACTTCCGGAGCCGTTGCTTCAGAGACCATAACATTCAAATCAACTAACGGAGGCGCAAAAGGAACATCCTTCTCGAAGGTTAGCATTGGTTGTGGAAACAACAACGATGGGACTTTTAGGAGTGATGGGTCGGGTTTAATAGGGCTTGGAGCCGGACCGTTGTCGTTGGTGTCACAACTTGATTCATCAATTAACGGTAAATTCTCATATTGTTTGATTCCTTACTCCAGTGAAGGTAACTACACAAGTAAGATTAATTTTGGAAGAATAGGAGAGGTTTCTGGAAGAGGTGTTGTTTCGACCCCCATAGTTCAGGGTGACTATCCAACCTTTTATTACCTTAACTTGGAGTATTTCCGTGTGGGAAGCACAAAAATACCCTTCCCTACAAGTTCTTCACTTAATGAGGACTATGGTAGTGGTAGCAGTTCAGGAAATATAATCATTGACTCCGGAACCACATTGACCCTATTACCCTCGGATGTGTACTCGGACCTTAGCTCGGCCGTGAGGGATGCTATTAACAAGGAGACGGTGGACGACCCATCAGGGCAATTGCAACTCTGCTACCAAACTGGAGCGGACTTAGAAATTCCGAACATCACGGCCCATTTTGGAAGCGGAGGGGATTTGGAGGGTGGTGACGTGGTGTTGAAGCCAAGTAACACATTTGTTCAAGTAGCAGATGATGTAGTGTGTTTTGCAATGATCGAATCAGGGCAACAACCAGTATCAATATTGGGGAATATTGCTCAAGTTAACTTTCTGATTGGGTATGATACTCAGGCTGCTAAACTCTCCATCAAGGCAGTCGATTGTACTAAGAATGCAAGTGTTTAATTAATTACCACCACAATAATCAATCTTACATGCTCTTTCTTTTACTTCTTATTTACTTCTTACTTCCTTCTGCTTTTTATTCTCCTTGTATCCTTACATAAATAAATGTTCTTCATGCCTCAACTATTCATTCAATTATGTACGCATTATATTTTCTAGGGTTCAAATTCACAAATTAAACTTTGATTATTATCCAAACAAATTAATTATCACCCAATATTATCTTACCATTTATATATACACTAGGTCTACTGATAGACCGCCTCTCAATAAAATTATCGAAAGACTATTGTAAAAATTTAAGAAAAAGTGGTACTAAAGATAATATAATAGATAAAAATCATTATTAAAGATAAAATGAGTACATTTATTATGTAATAAGTACGAAATTATTATGATACGATCAATGACAAAAGAATCATAAAATACAAATAATTTATTGAAAGACGGTATCTCTGAACTTTTAGTGGTATACTAGTGTAACACCCGTGAAAAATCACGGGTTGTGTACACTTACTTTTAAAGATAACAAAGGCAAATTCATTTCATTATATAACAATGAAGGAAATTGATTTATTCGAACAAATTGATTTTTAACGGGGTTGTTTTGCATATAAGATATATTCGGTCAAAAGATGAATTTCCTGGTACACTAATTTTCGAATATCTGTTACCGACCAATGATGGAAATATTTGGATTAATTATGATAACATGAATGAATAAGATATATAAGAAAAAACAATAAACGATTAAAAAAAAGATTAAATAATTAATAATGATTAATTTGGAAAGTTAATTTATTTGCTGAATTGGTGACAGAACTTAAGTTGACGGACAAATAGGATGAATAAAATAACTAATCAGGTAGAAATCTAAATTAAATGGGTGTATTAAAATTCGATAATCTAGTACAAAAATTACAATTTCTCGAAAACCTCCTTGTAAACAACATTCGCTGATGTAAAAAAAAATGGACTAATAAAATAAAAAATTACCTTGACATAATAATTAATGAAAGATAGAGATATAATAATTAATAAGAATAATCAATTATTGGATGATGGATAAAGATGAGTTAGAAAAATAGGGAAGAAGTTACATAAAAAAGGAAAATGGAGAAAAATGAGATTACAAACTTTTTTTCAAAAATAATTAAGAAAAAGACTAAAATAACCCCGATGTACAATAGCATTGTACATCTGGTGGTATAGTTCAGGAACTGTATAATTAGGATATTATGTTACCTTAATTCAGATTCAGAAATATTAACAATCATTAACATAATTTCAGCTATGGAATATATTATATCATATTATATACCACATTTTCCAAAACACCATAGGAACTATATATTATTCCTCGTAATGCCACATTAATATATTTGTCAATCATCATGGATCACTAAGAAAGTAATTGATATCGCTTAAATAAAATAAAATTCTTTACAATGCATGGTTCACGATAGTTTGAGAGTGGTATTAGACATGCCTTCGGTTCTATTTGGTAAATCTAATTGAAAATTGTAGTTGAAAATTGAAATATTAACTCAAATCTAATAAGCTAGAAAAATAATAGACATATTTGGCGTACCCGTCATTAAATCTGTCATATTTTCTACCCGTCATTAAATAATATGATTATGTATCATACGAAATCTTTCTATATATTTTCTAAATAATTAATATTCTCTAAATAATGGTTTAGAGAATATAAAAGGCAAATTAGAAAATCTGACTTGTTTTACGTTGTCTTTTTTGATAAATAAAACACGTTTTTTAAATCAATTAGGAAATCTGACAGGTCAAATTTCAAAGTATTATATTTTTCGGAAAACTTGTTTTGTGAGGGTGAATGTGAGGGCGTCATATTTTTAATAAAATTTAAATTAACCCAATTTAATAAGGTATTGTTACATTCTTAAATTAACCCGTCGTTGTACGAATTTGAAACTATGTGGCAAAATAAGTTAATGGTGAAAAATAGAGGATTCGATAAAAAGTACTTTATATTTGCAAACCATTAAAGGCAACTTTATTAGTTCACAACGTAATTATCTTCAATGATTCTCGAACTTTATATTCACCTAATTAACCCCTAATTATGTTCAATGATATTCTTAATTTATATTTTCAGACCATTAAAAGCAACTTTATTTATTATATATATTCTCTAAATAATTCGAGAATCATTTTGTGAGTCGGATTCTTGAAATTTCAAATTTAATTTGGTATGAAAACGTTACATTACAACCCATTAATTGAAAATATGGGTGCAAATTCCATATTTAATAATGGCTGACTTGTCAAGAATGATTTGTCAAAATTGTAAGGATTTAATTGCTGATGAAAACTTGTTTTGTGTGGGTGAATGTGAGGGTGTGTAAGGCCTAATGCTGTAACCAGTTACCCCATAGTGCCATATATTCATAATTCCAAGATTCTTTTATAGTAATAATGATGATAGGTAGGGAATTATGGTAAACAACCGTGATTGGTAGAGAATATATATGGAATATTTAGGATTTGTTATTAGTATAATCTGATTGGTTGTTATTAATATAATATTATAATATTTATAATATTTAGGGAATCTCGGTATAATATTTAGGAAATCTTGGAATGATTATAATAATAATAATAATATAATATTATAATACATAAAAATATATGACTTGGCATAAATTGAGGGTTCCCATTGGTCTACGAAACTGATTTTTGTGAGAGTGAATGTGAGTGAGCGAAAGAGTGAACGGTGGAATATTAGCGCGCCACGTATGCAGTTATACATTCTTCTTTTATAGTAATAATGATAATGATATATGTCAATTTACACAAACACCCTACGAAATAACCTTCCATTTTAGGTGGCACAATCACACAATATTTATCTTACCATTTATATATACACTAGGTCTACTGATAGACCGCCTCTCAATAAAATTATTGAAAGACTATTGTACAATTTAAAAAAAAAAGTGGTACTAAAGATAATAATACGTAAAAATCATTATTAAAGATAAAATGAGTACATTTATTATGTAGAAATTATTATGGTACGATTAATGACAAAAGAATCACAAAATACAAATAATTTATTAAAAGACGGTATCTCTCAAATTTTAATGGTATATATATGTTAATTTACCCAAACACCCCACTAAATAACCTTCCATTTTAGGTGACACAATCACACAATATTTATTTAAGTAATAAAATAATCTTTGATTTCAGGTGACATAATATTTATATAAGTAATAGTATTGTACAATGGAAATATACACGGCCGATCCTATAGGCCGTTTATGTCAACAAATGAAATGACGATGGTCCAACTTTAAAAACTAAAAAGGGTCGATTAGAGTGAAATTTGAAGTCTGCTATTTGTCAATGAAATTATTACTTCGTACATGTTAATATGATAATGAGGTAACTTGTAGGCTAGGTAGCACGGACACTTCTTCTAGTGAGTCGTACTCAGGGGCGGAGCCAGGATTAAATAGTATATAGGGCTAAATTAATAATTTCAGGCGACAATATAAATATCGTCCTTTACATCTATTGACATATATCCGTCACAAGCTAAAGACGGATATATCTCTCCTACAACTACACAAGTGAAAAAAAATGGAGCATTATATGTATATTGACAAATGACACTTGCATTTTATGAGAGGGTCACTATACATCTTCAGCGTGTAACGGATAGTGACCGTCTTCAATAAAAATTTGGGTAAACACCAAACAACTTTTTGTCCTCTAATGGGCATTTTATATTTCTATATCCATCCAAGTAGCTTATCTCTAATTCTCATTCATTGCACAAGATAAATGTTCTGTCCTCTAATTCCATATATTTGATATATAATACTCCACATTAAGCCACTAAAGCAATTATTGCAGCCGTATAAGATGTTGTAGATATAGAATGCAATAGGATGAAATCCATAAAAAAATATTGCAGTCGTATAAGATGTTGTATTCTTATCTTATAAAAGATATTGTAGCCGTAAAAGATACTATTTTACAATTTTATATTTTATCTTCAGTATTGTACGTATGAAATATATTGTACCATACAGTTATTTTACGTATAAAATGCAATATGATCTATATATAACTATAATAGAGAAATCATTGGACACATGTCAGTCATTTGTTAAATATTTTTTTCTTCCATTAGTTATTTCGTTATTTATGGTAAAATTATTACTTAGTTTCAAATTAATATTAATTGTGATTATTTATTATAGTATTATTATTATATTTTCTCTTTTTATAATTTTAGCTAATCATGTTATCTATATCCATTTATAATTTATTTCTCTTTTATGATTTCATTATGTAGAATTTCTATTTATTTGATTTTACTTGAGTACTTAAATGTTTACGGAGTATTACTCGGTCAATAATATCTTATTTGTAAAGAAGTGGAGAGCATTTGCTAATGTAATTCAATAAACCAATCTTTTTTATGCTTGCAAAAATTTAGAACTTAGATTTTGTGTTCAAGGTTTATAATTGATTCTACGAAGACATTAATTTTGTATGACTTATTTTTCAAATTTTTTTACGACAATATTTTACAATAGGAAGACTTTAAAAACGAACGGGAACATATTAAACGTTCCATGACAATATTCTACTGAGGTATTAATTTTGTATGACTTATTTTACGACAAATAAATGGGACATACTACTACGGTATTTCCCCACATATACTTTCCGTAAATGAAAACCGTACAAAATTACGCACAGTCCACCAATACGGCAATATCAGTCCAAAGCTATGACACGATGTATTTCCTTATTTACACCCTTTTACTTTTGTCCTCATTGTTTTGTTATACTTTTTTCATATTATACTTGGTAAATGGGTCAAATCAAGTTCTGTCAAACCAATTTGAGTCGGTTAAGTTTAGTTCATCATTATTTCAGAATAATTCAGGTTGTGTATTTTGATGTGTTGTTTGGTTTAAGTGGACCGGGTCATGTTCGGGTTAATGATCAAGAGCGAAAATCATAATTTTGGATCGTGGTGATTTCAGATCGGCCACTTCGGGTTGGATCAGTTATGAATCAAGATAATTTAGGTCATTTTGGGCCGGGTCGGATCAATTCGTATTTTGGGTCACATTCGGGTGTTGTAGTTTGGGTCAATGTCGGATCTTAGGTCAGCCTATTTTTAGATCTGTAACAACTATTGTTCTCAAACATTTTGAAATATGACAATAATAAAAGGATAAACTGTGATAGTCGAGTAACTGAAAATATGAGTTTATAAATAAAGATAAAAGGCTAGACCAAATATTACTCCAAACCTCAAATTACAAATAATAAATTGTGCCTGACTATTTTAACCTATTGACAACACTATTATTCTGAACTTTATACATTTTAAACATTTATCTATATAGAACTACGAACTATTCAACTATGCATTTCCGTGCAATTTGCACGGGTACTAAGCTAGTTTGATATATAATACTCCACATTAAGCCACTAAAGCAATTTCCATTCATTGCACAATGCACATGAGCACATCTGTCGTCTACTCGTCTTACTGCACATTTCCTACCTCTTACTTTTTATTCACTTTTTTGGGTTTCTTATCTCTTTCTTTTTTTTTCTCTTTTTTTTGGGTTTTATTCCCAGAATTCCACTTCGGCTGTTTTGCCTGTTTAATTATTTGATTTATTTCATTTTTTCCATCTTTTTGTTATCAAATTCGGGATTAAGATTATCAAATTCCTTTACAAATAAAATAGAACTTGGTCCCTAAATTAGCATCTCCCAAAAAAAAAGAATCAATAAAACTATAAGAGTGTAAGTAGACAAGGAAATATGGAATTACCAAGTAATAAACAACTGGAATGTTGTGAGTTGTGACGACCGACGGTGGTGGACTAGTGGCAGACAGCAACTCGGCGGCAAGGTTACAAAACTGGTGTTGATAGTTGAGTAATTGAATAATTGAATTGAAGATTTAGGGTTTTTTAATTTTAATTGTTTGAGATGGGTTTGGGGGTTTGCTCACTGCTCACTGGGAAGGGAATGTCTTCCATTTTTTCAATTTTTTAATTTTTTTTTTTTTTTTTTTTTCTGAAATCATATTGGGCTATAGCCCATATAGCCTTGGGCCTGGCTCCGCCCCTGGTCGTACCGTGTCTGACACCGACACTCCGCGGACACACGCCAAAACGTGTCCAACACCTAAATAGCCGTGTCTAACTTTTTGCATTTATTTGGGCACGTGTCCGACGCGTGTCCATGGTATTTGAGCCGTGTCCGTCGCGTGTCCATGATATTTGGTTATCATTTGCGTTGAATGATGTTCTTGAGATGAGAAATGCATTATCGAAAGAGATCAATTAGAATATTGATTCGGATGAGAAATGAAAATAAATTTATTATCAAGGACAAATTTTACATTCACTTATTTAAAATTAATATCAAATACTTTTAGAAAAATAAAATCAAAAATTTATAACTATAAAATGTATATTTTATTAAATTTAAATGTCGTGTCTCGTGTCCTAAATTTCGTGGCATGTCGTGTCCCGTGTCCGTTTTGGTGCTACCTAGGTTGTAGGTAGTGTAGCGGTTTTACATTTTGTCAAATATTAAGAGGATGTTTGTTTCGCGCATAGGTAGGTGCTTGGAATTAGAAATTGGGTGATATGGGGTCGGAATCGCATACCGAAATATGTAAAATCCAATATTTTAAATAATAATTTTAACATATGAAATCATGAAAATAAAAATTTTTATCAACTAATTATATAAAATTAGTCGATGAATTTTAATACATGTTAATATAGGTAGGTGAATTTTGAAGTTTGCTATTTGTCGATGAAATTTATTACATGTTAATATCATAATGAGGTAACTTATAAGTAATCTAGCGGTTTTATATTTTGTCAAATATTAAGGGCGTTTATTTCACGCATAGATATGAGTTTGGAATTAGAAATCATAATTCTGCGATTTTGATAGGCCATCCATTTAATTTTTAACTTATATTTTAATGTGTTAATTATTGAATTATAAAATATTTTCATGATTCTGAGATTTTGTGCGAATTATGTTTATGTTAGCATAATATTTCAAAATTATATATTCAAAGGACTCGACTAATGAAATTAATATCCAAATCTTGAAAGGATTTCAATCTTTTCCAAATTTTTGAAGATAAAAAGGTTTAATTATAATAAAGTACCGTGTCTCCAATTCTCCAATTTCAAAATCATTTCCTTATCTAACTTTTTTTTTTTATTTTTGAAAATCAATTTTATCTAGTTCAAAAATTTGTTTGCGTCAATTATACATTTATTAAATTGTATTAAATAATTAACATGAATTACTTAAACAGGGATTTTAAAAAGGTAAGATTCCATTTTATAATTGATCCCGAGCTTCAAAATGGTTAGGGACAACCCTGAAAATATATTTTGCAAATTTTGAAAAGCAACTATAGTTCTCATATTTAGCCTTAACAGTCAAACTCTCTAAGGGGAAAGGGGAGGGATGATAAGATACCCTTGGGGTGACGTGGACAACGTGGCATGGTGGCCGATCGGGAGTGTTGGTCGATGGTGCTGAAGTACGTATGGGTGGTCGGTGTCGAGAACGGGTGGTAAGGAGCTGGGGATGAATGGTAAATGATGGTGGGGAAGACGGGATGATTGGATGAATTTGGTTTATTTCTAATTTTAATTTTTTTAATAAGGGGGTGTCGTAATGAAAAAATAGATAAAATGTGCGAAATTAAATAAATTATTACGCGGAATTTAGACAATTACCGGAAAATAAAAAATCATATTTCATAAAAGGATAAATAGATTAATGGAAGAAAAATTATTCGTTTTATTATTTAACTAATTGCATATTAAGGAAAACTTTTTCATATTGCTTAATGTTTATTCGTTTAATAAATATGTTATAGTGTTATTTATTTTAGAAGAGGAGCCTTGGCGCACCGGTTAAGGTGTTATTTTGTGACTGTGAGGTCACGGATTCAAGCCCTGGGGGCGGCCTCTTGGCAAGGGAAGGCTTGCCCCCATTACACCCTTGTGGTGAGGCCCTTCCCCGGACCCTCGCCTAGCGGGGATGCCATCGTGCACCGGGCTGCCCTTTTTTAGTGTTATTTATTTTCTTCTATTTCTTCTAAATTTACTATTTAATGGACTTATATTCTCCTATTTTCTTCTAAATTTACTATGTATAATCCTATTTTATACATTGTATTAGAGAATATGATATATTATACCATAGAAATAGGATCATATGAGTTGGGGTATATTTGGTGAGTTACACCTTTGAATCTGAGCCATTCATTTTGAGTTGAGATTAGTGGCTGAGATTAAATCTCACGATTCATATAAAAACCCAAATTTTACACCTGTCTTCTTTTTTCCCTCTTTTCAACTTCCAATTGAAAATCACTGCAAAACCTCTGTAATTCGAAAATCAACCGCAAAACCTCCATAATTCTACTGTAAAACCTTCTTCTCCAGTAAAACCTCCATCATCTTGCTCATCTTTTCTTCGTCGATTAGTTCGCTCATTTTCGTTTCTAATCTGTTCATATTCAGGTAATCTCCAGTAAAACTATTGACTTCGTTTTTCTTCTATTTTCGCTACTTTTGTAGGTTTTTTAAGTTGATTTTTGTTTTGTTTTCTGTTGTTATTCTTCAATTTTGAGCAGTGTGTTTCATTATGTAGTTCAATTAGAGTATTTGTGTACTTTTTTCTCGTTTTAGCATAATTTTAGGGGTTTTTTTCATATTCTTCTTTGATTTTTCGTCAATTCGTTAAAAATCTTCGTTTATGTAGTTGTGTTTTACTTAAAATTGGTGTTTAGTTCAATTAGTCACTTTGCATTTTGTTTTCCAGTTAAAATTAGGGTTTCTTAATTGTATTTTCCAGATTTTACAATTCAACAACATATTACAATAATAGCTGTTATTGTATTCATAGTAGCTGTTATTGTATTCATAATAGCTGTTATTATATTCATAATAACTGTTATTGTATTCATAATAGCTGTTATTGTATTCATAGTAGCTGTTATTGTATTCATAATAGCTGTTATTGTATTCATAATAACTGTTATTGTATTCATAGTAGCTGTTATAGTTTCATAGTAGCTGTTATTGTATTCACAGTAGCTGTTATTGTATTCATAGTAGCTGTTATTGTATTCATAGTAGCTGTTATTGTATTCATATTAGCTGTTATTGTATTTATAGTTTCATAGTAGCTGTTATTGTATTCACAGTAGCTGTTATTGTATTCATAGTAGCTGTTATTGTATTCATAATAGCTGTTATTGTATTCATAATAGCTGTTATTGTATTCATAATAGCTGTTATTGTATTCATAATAACTGTTATTGTATTCATAGTAGCTGTTATTGTATTCATAGTAGCTGTTATTGAATTTTAGTGTGTGTGTGTGTTATTGTATTTTAGTGTGTGTGTGTGTTATTGTAATATATCCAGATTTTTACCTGATTTTTGAATTTTAGTGTGTTTTTTCTTTAAATTAGCTTAAATTGTTGTTTAATGGAGATAATGTGTGTGTGTGTTATTGTAATATAATTGTTGTGGTTATTCTACAGTGATAATGGCACCTAAACGTAAGGCCGAGGCTCAAGTTGGTAATAGAGCTGATTTGAAACGTTCCAAAGTAGTTTTCCGAAGGAAGGGGCATAATATTTCCCCTCCAACTCCAATATTGAACATGTAAGTACACTTATTCTTCTGTTTTTAGAGTTTCTGTTGATGCATCACTTTTTTATTTGCTTTTCAGACAATTATTGTAATCGTCTCAGACTGTTATTGTAATTGTCTACGATTGTTATTGTATTCGTGTGAGACTGTTATTGTAATGTTCTAAGACTGTTATTGTATTCCCTTTTTTACTATGATTTACAATAACAGCTATTATGAATACAATAACAGCTATTTTAATGGTTTGTACACAGTTATTTATAATGTGCTTAGACACTTCATTTAAACACAGTTATTGTATTATATAAGTTGTGTTATTGTATTATAAAACTCAGTTATTGTATGCAGTAGTGACTTCATGGGAGTGTTGTTGTATTTTATGCTTCAGTTTGTGTTTATTTAGCTTGTATGGTTTTTTGCAGTGCTTCGAAGATTAAAGTCAGTTGCCGCCCTAATGTCCTAGTCAACCTTTTGCAAAAACTTGGGCCAAACCAGAAAAAGGCAGTTGTTGAGTTGGGGTTTGGTGCTTTACTTGATTTTAAATTGGGTTTGTTGCCATTGCGTGTTATACCACTGTTTGTGAAGCACTTTAATTCAGAATCTAATTTTTTTGAAGCAAAAGAGATTAAATTCCCTATTAGCAAGGCTGATGTTCATGATATTTTTGGGTTGCCAATTGGGGGTGATAAGGTTGAGGTTGTTTACACGGGTAATAGTGTATTATCTTCCCAAGAGACGCTAAAAGATGAATTTAGGAAGAAGTTTGACGTGAAAGGGCCAAATTATGTAAGTGTGCCTGCTGTGTTTAGTAAAATAATTGAGATGGGAGATGATGGGGGAGATGAATTTAAGCGCTTGTTTGTGCTTTATGCTATGACAACTGTTCTTGTTCCTCCTTCTGTTTATGGAATCGATTTCTCGCTGCTTAAGGCTGTTCAAGATGTTGAACGTATCCCCCATTTGGATTGGTGTGGTTACGTTTTTGAAAAATTAGTTGAGGGTGTGCAACGGTGTAGAGGCGGGTCATGTACTTTGCGTGGGTGTATACTTGTTGTCATGATAGCATACTTCCACCGGTTGCGTTTCAAGGGTCATTCAATGCCCTCTGAAACTCCTCTTATCAAACATTGGGATGAGGAATCCTTTCTCAGAAGGGGAAAGTTAGAGCTGAGCTCTGGTTCCCTGGGGAATGGGGAATATATCAGCAATGTTTATCCCAAATGGCAACACTCAAAAGCTACAATTGATACTTCGTACAAAGGGAGTTCCGTTGTTGGGAGTTCCGTTGTTGACAAACCTGAACCTGGAAAGAAGTATCTTGAACTACCCAACAGTTTTGATACGGATGAGGTCATTCGATCAAAAGCTTCTGATGTAAGTTTTCTAATTTACATCAGTTATAGTTTCAGAGTAGTATAACAATTATTCTAATTCATATTAGCTGTTATTGTATTCATTATAACTGTTATTGTATTCATTATAACTGTTATTGTATTCATTATAACTGTTATTGTATTCATAATATCTGTTATTGTATTCATAATAGTTATTGTATTTATAATAGTTGTTATTGTATTCAGTTTTCCATTCTGTAATACCTGTTATTGTAATTCATAGTAGCTGTTATTGTATTCATAGAAGCTGTTATTGTATTCATAATAGTTGTTATTGTATTCATAATAGTTGTTATTGTATTCATCATAACTGTTATTGTATTCATTATAGCTGTTATTGTATTCATTATAACTGTTATTGTATTCATCATAGCTGTTATTGTATTCATTATAACTGTTATTGTATTCATTATAACTGTTATTGTATTCATTATAACTGTTATTGTATTCATTATAACTGTTATTGTATTCATTATAATTGTTATTGTATTCATTATAACTGTTATTGTATTCATCATAACTGTTATTGTATTCATTATAGCTGTTATTGTATTCATTATAACTGTTATTGTATTCATAATAGTTGTTATTGTATTCATAATAGTTGTTATTGTATTCAGTTTCCCATAATGTAATACCTGTTATTGTAATTCATAATAGCTGTTATTGTATTCATAATAGTTGTTATTGTAGTTCATAATAGCTGTTATTATATTCATAATAGTTGTTATTGTAATTCATAATAGCTGTTATTGTATTGCATAATACATGTGTATTGTAATTCATACTTGGTGTTATTGTATTGTATAACAATTATTGTAATGATTTATTATAGTTATTGTTTAACGCCTTTTTATTTTTGTTTTTTAGGTTTCTCAATTACATTTCTTGATGATGAAGAGAGATGTCGAGATATTTCTCCATTTGTACACACAAAGAAAAGAAGCAATGGAGAAAGAGTCTTGTTCAACTAATGATGCTTCTACTTCTGTGTCATTGGCTTCCCAAACTCCCGCTTTTTTGAATGATGAGAACTCAATGTTCATTAAATACTTTGATTTTATTTGCGAAAAAGCTGAGGAAATCAAAAATGTGGGAAGTAAGTTGCCATTGTACGAAACATTTTGCAAAGAGCATGAAAAAAGTACAGCGGAAACAACGGGGGGTGTGGGCAGTGGTGGACATGAATTTAAGGTTGTATATACTCGGAGTAAAAAGAAGTCTGTGGGCAATCCCATCAATGAAGATCAGGCCGAAGATGGTGATGTGGCAGATCTTGGAGATTTGGGTGATGAAAGAAGTAAAGGAGGCAGTCCGATAAATGATGAGGCTGAGGCTGAAGATGTTGATCTGGGAAATCTGGAAGATTTGGGTGATGAAAGAAGTAATGGTGGCAGTCCGATAAATGATGAGGCTGAGGGTGAAGCTGATGATCTGGGAAATCTTGAAGATTTGGGTGAGGAAAGAAGTAATGGGGGCAGTCCCATAATTGATGATTTTGGAGATTTGGGAGATTTGGATCAGGTTATTAACAAAGTTGTCAGCGATAATATTGTTGTGGAAAGAAACCCGGACAGCTCTTTCATTAATTCTTTCCTGCTGCATTCCGATGTTGTCCCTCAGCATATATTTTTTGGGAAGGATGGTATAGGCTGTGGGTTAGCATGTGGAGTTCGTGATCCGGAGGCAGTGGTGGTCTCTGAATTCTTGATTGAGTACAAGGAGCTTTTTGCTCCTATTTTAAGTCTGAGGAAAAATGTGCTTGATTATTGTTTCCTACATGACCATGACTTAGGAACGGGGTAAGCATTCTTTTAGTTTTTCCATGGGTTTTTCTTAGGTTTTACTTATTTTTGCGCCGCAATTATTAATGATTTTGTTTCAATGTGATAGGGAGGATTTGGTCTCGTTCTCAAATTTTAATATGCTAACTCGAGATGATATTATTTCAATGTCTGCCAAGACTATGATGACATCCAACATTATCGACTGTTGGTCATTTTTACTGAATGACATTATATTCAAGGCCGAGAAAGAGTTACCTCCGTCCAGAAGATTTTTTTGGACAAGTCATTCAGTATGTGTTTCTATTCTGGGGGGGTGTTATTTTAGTTGCTTATTTTTGTTATTGTATTTTGCATGATGTTAATTATTGTAATGTACAATACTTGTTATTGTATTCATAATAGCTGTTATTGTATTCATAACAGCTGTTATTGTATTCATAACAGCTGTTATTGTATTCATAACAGCTGTTATTGTATTCATAACAGCTGTTATTGTATTCATAATAGCTGTTATTGTATTCATAGTAACTGTTATTGTATTCATAGTAACTGTTATTGTATTCATAGTAGCTGTTATTGTATTCATAGTAGCTGTTATTGTATTCATAGTAGCTGTTATTGTATTCATAACAGCTGTTATTGTATTCATAGTAGTTGTTATTGTATTCATAATAGCTGTTATTGTATTCATAATAGCTGTTATTGTATTCATAATAACTGTTATTGTATTCATAATAACTGTTATTGTATTCATAATAACTGTTATTGTATTCATAGTAGCTGTTATTGTAATGCATAATGTTAATTATTGTAATGCATAATTCCTGTTATTGTATTGCATAATGGGAATAATA
Organism: Silene conica; assembly: GCA_029255685.2. Taxonomy (NCBI): domain Eukaryota; kingdom Viridiplantae; phylum Streptophyta; class Magnoliopsida; order Caryophyllales; family Caryophyllaceae; genus Silene; species Silene conica. The sequence continues at coordinate 21,048,193 of CM055318.2, read as the reverse complement.
ATTATTTTAAATTTTCATAGGACTCTTTATTCAAGTTCATCAATGCTGCTGATAATGAGAAAGATATGTACAGACAAGAAATTTTTAATACTTGGGAAAATGTCATTGAGAATAGCGAAGGCTCCCTTGACATCAGAGCTGATTGGGTATGTTTTTTATTGGCTTATTAGTTGTATTTTTATGTTTTTCAAAATTCTTCATTAATATTTTTACCGACATCTCTATTTTTTATAATGTCAGATTTTTCTCCCTGTTCATTTTGGAGACCATTTTTTCTGCGTTGCTTTAAATTTTGTGGAGAAGAGTATCAACTATCTTGACAATCGGGTATACGATGATTTTGAAGATAGTATCTGGTTGGTGGCTACCAAATCTATTGTACGTACCTTTATATTATGTTTTCTTAAAGTTATACCTTTTTGTGGTTATTTTGTATTTGTTATAATGTTAATTATTGTAATGTATAATAGCTGTTATTGTATTTTTTTACTTGAGCATGACTGACTTTGTTTTTAAAATTAACCAGGTTGAAATATTTGGTAGATTTCTGGTAAAGGAAGGGCATGAACGAGGCAGCGAGGTCTCTAATTTCAAACTTGTAAATGTGGATTTTCCATGGAAATTAGAAGGACCTCAAAACTTAGATTGTGGTGTTTTTGTCATGATGCATATGATGTTTTACAACGGGGAGTTGTTTACATCAGAGTTGCATGATCCACTAAAAAGAATTATTTACAGAGCTGAAATTGCTGCTATCCTAGTGTTAGCTGATATCAACAAAGAAAGAGAGAGGTTGTTGCCTTTGGTTGAAGAATTTACAAAGACAAAGGAACAGTTGCTCCCTAAGTTGATTGAAAAACGAAGGTCAGCTGAGATGGAAAACGAAAAATTTGAGGCCACTGATCTGGAGGTTGCTAGGATATTAGCTGAGAAACTGGTTGCTGATGACGGAACTCCGGTAGGTTCAAAAAAAACTGTGCAAAATGAGCCATTCAGTGCTGGGATAATTAGATCATCCAGAGGTGGTTCTAGAAGAGCAAACTCTGATGGTCTTGGCTGCTCAATAAATTGTGGGAAGGCAGACAAAAGTATTGTTGTAGTGTCAAAAATTATGAAGACTAATAACAGATTGACAACTGGGTTACCAAGTCTGAAGAAACAAGTTATTGACTATTGTTTCTTGGACGATTACACACTTAAAAAAGAGTATGTGTCCTTTTTCTCTTTTGTTGCATTTCAACTGTGGGTTCTTTTTCTCGTTGTGGTATTAGTGATTGTGTGTCTTATTTTTTGCAGGGAGCTTTTGTTTTCTTCTGGAGCTGCTATTGTTGATAGGTCTGATGTTATGTCAACAAAACCTGATGATTACACCGAGACACGGGTTATAACAGCATGGTCAATTGTGTTGAATTACATGGAGGTTACAGAGAAAGAATCGCCAACGATGATGTTCCTTAGTTCAGCACACATGGTATTAGTTGTTTTTACTTTTGTGCAGTTATTATATATTTTAGCTTTTTTTCATTAAACCGGTGTTGAAAACTATGTCATTTTTCAATTAAGTCAGTTTACATAATAGCTGTTATTGTATTCATAATAGCTGTTATTGTATTCATTATAACTGTTATTGTATTCATTATAGCTGTTATTGTATTCATTATAACTGTTATTGTATTCATCATAGCTGTTATTGTATTCATTATAACTGTTATTGTATTCATTATAACTGTTATTGTATTCATAATACCTGTTATTGTATTCATTATAACTGTTATTGTATTCATTATAACTGTTATTGTATTCATTATAACTGTTATTGTATTCATTATAACTGTTATTGTATTCATAATAGCTGTTATTGTATTCATAATAACTGTTATTGTATTCATAATAACTGTTATTGTATTCATAATACCTGTTATTGTATTCATAATACCTGTTATTGTATTCATAGTAGCTGTTATTGTATTACATAATACATGTTATTGTATTATGTTGGTTATTGAATTGCATAATACAAAACCGTTGTATAAAATTCAGTTTTATTTGTGATAGGCAATTGTTGAAGACATGCTGGAAACCACTCATGGGGTTCTAACTCCAAATGACAGTGATAAAGACAGGATCTTTGAGTTTTGGAATTGTTATTTATCTGAACATGTTGTAAACTCTGCGATCGACGTGGACCTTGTCTTCATCCCGTTGTCCTTAGACATGCACTACTTTTGTGTTTGCATTAACTTCATAAACAAGACGGTTGATGTATTGGACCATACATTGCATGCAAATTGGGAAAAGTCTGATTTCTTCAAACTTGCAAAGATTGCAGTATGTTCTCTAAATTCAAACTCTCTTTAGTAGTTATTGTATAGTTTTGTATGGGTTATTATATAGATAAAAATGAGTTTTTGTTAATTAAGTTATTGTAATGTGTGTGTTTTTGATACAATTGTGATTTTGCATTTTTTTGTGCATGTTTTAGGTTGAATTGTTTTCCGACTATCTGGATACAAGGAAAACAGCAAAAGAAGGGATTTCCGTTAACACATTTAAATTTGTTAATGTTGATTTTGAATGGAAAACAAAACTTATGAACAATCACGAATCAGGATTCTATATCATGTTTCACATGCTCACATACGAAGGGAAGCACGAGAAGGGATTGGTATCAATTAAGAAGAAAACGGAGAGGACTGCTTTATGGATTGAGATGATGTGTATTTTGTTGATGTCAGATGCCAATTACTCAAGAGCGTCTCTTTTGGATGAAGTGGTGAATTTCAGGGAAAACATACTGAAAATGGAAAAGAATCTTGTAAACAAGAGGAAAAGTTCTATGAAAAGGTATAAAAGTGTAGCTTTAAGAGGTTTTGCTAAACCAAAAAAATGATCTCTTTTTAAATGTTGGAAATTGTAATTGTTGTGGGAAAGGATTGTATTTTTGTAAAGCGTAGGAAGTGCTATAGTTTGTGACAGCTATTGTAATCATCAAAACAGTTATTGTATTCATCAAAACAGTTATTGTATTCATCAAAACAGTTATTTTAATTTTTGTTCAGACAGTTATATGCAATGTCTCAGGCAGTTATTTTTAATGATTTTCAGACAGTTATTGCAATGGGTTCATACAGTTATTCTAATGATTTTCAGACAGTTATTATAATGGATTTTACACTGTTATTGTAATCATTATAACTGTTATTGTATTCATAATAACTGTTATTGTATTCATTATAACTGTTATTGTATTCATTATAACTGTTATTGTATTCATAATAGCTGTTATTGTATTCATTATAAATGTTATTGTATTCATTATAGATGTTATTGTATTCATTATAGATGTTATTGTATTCATTATAACTGTTATTGTAATTCATCATAACTGTTATTGTATTCATTATAACTGTTATTGTATTCATTATAACTGTTATTGTATTCATTATAACTGTTATTGTATTCATTATAACTGTTATTATAATACATTATAACTGTTATTGTAATACATAATAGCTGTTATTGTATTCATTATAACTGTTATTGTATTCATTATAACTGTTATTGTATTCATTATAACTGTTATTGTAATACATTATAACTGTTATTGTAATACATAATAGCTGTTATTGTATTCATTATAACTGTTATTGTAATACATTATAACTGTTATTGTATTCATTATAACTGTTATTGTATTCATTATAACTGTTATTGTATTCATTATAACTGTTATTGTATTCATAATAACTGTTATTGTATTCATTATAACTGTTATTGTATTCATTATAACTGTTATTGTATTCATAATAGCTGTTATTGTATTCATTATAAATGTTATTGTATTCATTATAGATGTTATTGTATTCATTATAGATGTTATTGTATTCATTATAACTGTTATTGTAATTCATCATAACTGTTATTGTATTCATTATAACTGTTATTGTATTCATTATAACTGTTATTGTATTCATTATAACTGTTATTGTATTCATTATAACTGTTATTGTAATACATAATAGCTGTTATTGTATTCATTATAACTGTTATTGTAATACATTATAACTGTTATTGTAATACATAATAGCTGTTATTGTATTCATTATAACTGTTATATGTATTCATTATAGCTGTTATTGTATTCATTATAACTGTTATTGTATTCATTATAATTGTTATTGTAATACATAATAACTGTTATTGTATTCATAATTGCATATGTTGAACTCCAAAAACACGATTTTTAGTAAGTAATTATTCTAAAGTTTCTTACACGAAATATAGATTCTCAACTATAGTAATCTAAGACAAAATACTGAGAAATTTTTGTATTATTGTAAAGTTGTGATACGATTATTGTAAATGTGTTTATTGGATGCCTTATTCATCCTCCATTTCATCTCCCTCTTCATCTTCTTCCTCAGGTGCATGCTCAACAAATGGATTTGGGCAGTTTCTTTTGTCATGGTTTCCCATTTGTTTGCAGTTATTACATAGCCTCTTTGGTTTGCTTGCCTTTTCAATTGCCTTTTCCTTGTTTGATTTCATTCTCTTGCCACTTCCTTTGTTTTTTGCAATCTTTGGTGGGTGAACAGTAATGTTTGATTTTGCTGAACAACCTAAGAGCATCTCCAATTCTTGTTCCTTTGTCAAGTTCTCTTTTGTTGGACAATTTTTCTCTCGAAATTATAAAAGCATCACACTTAGTTCCTTTATATGGTCTGGAGGCATTGACTTTAGAGCACTTATTGTTGCATAAAACTCAGACCATACTCTTGATAATTCCAGCTTTCTTAAGTCAGTTGGATCATAATCTTGTAATAACTTTCCATCCAGTCCAAACAAAGGCTTTCTATATGATTTCTTCATCCATCTACTTGCGATGTACTTCTCCGGTATGCTAGTCAATCCTTTACCTGATAGTACCCATATTATGTGTTTACAAAGGATTCCTTTCCTCTCAAACATCTTGCATGTACATGTTGTTTCTTTTGTTTCGGTATTGTGAACAACCTGCACAACAGTATAGTTATTATTGTATTGCATTATAACTGTTATTGTATTCATAATATCTATTATTGTATTCATAATAGCTATTATTGTATTCATAATAGTTATTATTGTATTCATAATAGCTGTTATTGTATTCATAATAGCTGTTATTGTATTCATAGTAGCTGTTATTGTATTCATAGTAGCTATTATTGTATTCATAATAGCTGTTATTGTATTCATAATAGCTATTATTGTATTCATAATAGCTGTTATTGTATTCATAAATAGCTGTTATTGTATTCATAATAGCTGTTATTGTATTCATAAATTCAGTTATTCTATCTTTTGTAAAACGAAATAACCTGAAATATTCTACGATTCTTGTAGGCATCTTCAACATCTATATTGTGAATGTTTCCTTGCTCAGAAAATCCTCTAACTGCACAAGAACAGAGAGCCGCCTGCAATTGTTCTTGGAATTCATAGAAAACAGCGTGTGTGTAGATTTTGGAGGCATGTTTCTCGATCATAGTCTTAGATGAAACTTGAGGCAATGTGGTGTCACTTGCTGCATCAAGACATTTCTGATTATAGCGTTGTTGTTCCATTGCACTTTGAAAGCGCAACCAAAATTCAACAAGTGTGCCATTTATGCTCTCGAATCTTTTGAAGTAACTGTTTTGACTCTCCGATCTTTGTGTTGTTTTCAAAAGGCAACCTAAAGGCAAATCCCGAAAGTAAGCAGGTATCCATTTGTGTCTTTTGCCATACATGTATGTCAACCAAGTGTTATCATGTAATTCAAAGTCACTGATCACTTGAACCCATTTTTCTTCAAACTCTACTGGTTCCAAGTCAGTGTCCCAAACAACTGAACATATTCTCTCAACAAAGTCTGTTTCCTTACAAATTTGTGATTCAACTTTATCAGTTAATTTTGACATTATATGCCACATGCAGTAGCGATGTCTCGCTTTCTTGAATACGGAATTCACCCCGAGTTTAATCGCTGGATCTTGATCGGTAAGAATGCACTGAGGTTCTTTCATTCCCATACAATCGAGGAACTTCTTAAACACCCAAGTGAAAGACTTATCGTTCTCATGATCGACAAGTGCAGCAGCAAAGGTTACTGATTTTTTGTGGTTATCAACACCGGTGAATGGCGTGAAGGCCATATGATACTTGTTAGTGCCATAAGTAGGGTCAAATGTGATGGTGTCCCCGAACATGGAATAATTTGTCCTTGCCTGCCCGTCTGCCCAAAATATTTTAGCCAAACATTCATCCTTATCAACTTCATAAGCATAGTAAAAATTTTCAGAAGTTTCAGCGAGCCCCTTTAAATAGGCGAGAATCATGTCAGCATCTTTGTCACCTATGAAACATTTAATATTTCTTTTGAAGTTCTTGAAATCCGTCAGAGTTGCACCAATGTTTGCATACCCATTTGATTGTTCCCCCATCATTCTAAATGTCTTTGTAGCACCAATGTTGAGTTTACAATTGTTAACAATTGTTTGCTTAATGTAAAGGTTAAGTGTTCTTAAATTTGTCTGAAATTCCCTTTCTTTGAGTGGACAAAGTCTGTGATTGTGACCTTCGTAAAACTGATCAATGACATACCCTCTTATCTGCATGTTATCATTAAATACAGCAGCAAACCGTATTTTTGCCTTGCAACCAAATCTTGTCAGTTTCGTTTTTTTTGCTTCTACAGACCTTTTTCTCTTCTTATTCCCTTCTGCGTTTTCAGTTTCAACAATCGGCAGAAACTTTTTGCGATTCTCTTTGAAACCATGTCTGTTACAGACCATAGATTTTTTGTCTATCAAGCCATCACGGAATCTGGTTTGTGTGTACTTTCTCGGTATGAAACCACAGGCCACAGCATATAAATTGTAAAACTCGATTGCCTCCTCAAGTTTTACAAACATTAGCCCCAATGCAGGCTTGAAACCATTTTCTACCATCCTACTCCACTCCTCACTACCACCTGGAGTGTATCTCATTCCAAGATTATGGACAGTATTATCCCCTGTTTCTGATGCAAATGTGGGTGTAGAGAAAGTTGTTTCATTGGTATTATTTATTTCAATACCTACAAACATATTGAAATAAGTTACTATGTGCAGTTATTGTAAGTTTCTGTACCTGTTATTGTATTCATTATAACTGTTATTGTATTCATCATAACTGTTATTGTATTCATTGTAGCTGTTATTGTATTCATTATAACTGTTATTGTATTCATTATAACTGTTATTGTATTCATTATAACTGTTATTGTATTCATTATAACTGTTATTGTATTCATCATAACTGTTATTGTATTCATTATAATTGTTATTGTAATACATAATATCTGTTATTGTATTCATTATAACTGTTATTGTAATTCATCATAACTGTTATTGTATTCATCATAACTGTTATTGTATTCATTGTAGCTGTTATTGTATTCATTATAACTGTTATTGTATTCATTATAACTGTTATTGTATTCATCATAACTGTTATTGTATTCATTATAATTGTTATTGTAATACATAATATCTGTTATTGTATTCATTATAACTGTTATTGTAATTCATCATAACTGTTATTGTATTCATTATAACTGTTATTGTATTCATTATAACTGTTATTGTATTCATTATAACTGTTATTGTATTCATCATAACTGTTATTGTATTCATTATAATTGTTATTGTAATACATAATATCTGTTATTGTATTCATTATAACTGTTATTGTAATTCATCATAACTGTTATTGTATTCATTATAACTGTTATTGTATTCATTATATCTGTTATTGTATTCATTATAGCTGTTATTGTATTCATTATAACTGTTATTGTATTCATTATAATTGTTATTGTAATACATAATATCTGTTATTGTATTCATTATAACTGTTATTGTATTCATTATAACTGTTATTGTATTCATTATAGCTGTTATTGTATTCATTATAAATGTTATTGTATTCATTATATCTGTTATTGTATTCATTATAGCTGTTATTGTATTCATTATAACTGTTATTGTATTCATCATAACTGTTATTGTATTCATCATAACTGTTATTGTATTCATCATAACTGTTATTGTATTCATCATAACTGTTATTGTATTCATCATAACTGTTATTGTATTCATCATAACTGTTATTGTATTCATTATAACTGTTATTGTATTCATCATAGCTGTTATTGTATTCATCATAGCTGTTATTGAAATCAAGAGTTATTTTAAGCTCAATACGTAATTCATAATTGCAGTCAATATAAACTCAATAGTGAGTTATTTTAAGCTCTCATATAGTTATTGTATCATGAAATCATTATAAACTAGACAAATTGATACCTGAAATCGTCAATGTTTGATCGTCATTAAGCTGATTAAGATGATCGTCATTAAGTTCGTCTGAATTCATGATCGCAAATCCTGAAGATTACGAAAACAATACATAAATTGTCGTACAATTTGTTATTTGAAGCAAATAATTCAGCTATTCAAGTATTAAAATAACAAAATCGTAAGAATTATTACCGAAAAATTAGGGTTCTGCAAGTTTTTCGTCTGATTTTTCAGAATTGATGAAGAATTGATGAAGAATTGATGAAGAATTGATGAAGAATTGATGAAGAATTGATGAATTTGATGAAGAATTGATGAATTGATGAAGAATTGATGAAGAATTTTGATGAAGAATTATACGATTTTCTGAGGTTTTGTGATGATTTTTTTGGGTTTTTGAAGGAGAGAGAAAGTTAGGGAAAACAGAGTTTGTTAGAAATTTGTTGAAGAATTATGATTTTTACGCGCGTCTTAGAAATTTGGGTTTAGGTCAATTGTATTTATACGCGGGGGTAACTCACGGAATATGGCGAACTCACCGGAACTCGCCTCTTATACCATATATCATATTTTTTTTCCAAATTTATTTACTCCATTATTATCTCGGTCATTTATTTATTTACTATTTTTTTTTTCTTGTCAACCTATTTTATTTTAAAGGGTAAAGATAAGAAAGATATAATATCATGCAATATATTTCCTAAATATCAATAAGATTATTACATAAAAATCATGGATAGTTGATAATTACTTACCTAAAATCGCATAAGTGAATTAGCCTCGACTCACTATATAACTATATAAGATTACAACCCATGCATACGTATACTTACAATTATAATCAATACTCCATACTCAACTCCAATTTGGTTCAACTATGGCAATTTGGTATAGCTCTTTTTTTACTTCAGTGCTTATAATTACATTCATAGCAATTGTTGATCCCTCATTAGCCAATAAACAAGGCTTCAGCGTTAAACTAATCCACCGCGATTATTCACCCTTATCGCCGTCATACAATTCATCCCTTAACCAATATGAACGTCTAAGAAACACAATCCAACGTTCAATGTCTGGAATTGACCGAATTAAGACATCCGGGTTAACAGGCGACTCACAATCCAAAGTAAAGTATGGTCATGGAGAGTACTATATGGAATTAGCCTTTGGGTCACCCCCGGTGTTACAAATGGGACTTATAGACACAGGAAGCGATCTAATATGGACACAATGTCGACCTTGTCAACAATGTTTCAAGCAAATCCTTCCGATTTTCGACCCAAAGAAGTCATGGTCATACATGGATCAATCTTGTGACACACAAGGTTGTCTTGATTTAAGCGGGAGTCAACACACTTGTAGTAGGGATAACAAGTGTTTCTACACTTATCAATATGCGGACAATTCATACACGGCAGGGTACTTAGCGACTGATATCATAACTTTCCCACAAGGAAAACGAATCCCTAAGATTACATTTGGTTGTAGTATTAATAGCGACGGGATCCTATACTCTAAAGAAGGTACCGGTATAATCGGGCTTGGCGGTGGGCCGCTGTCGTTGGTGTCGCAACTTGGTTCCAGAATCGGTTTTAAATTCTCATATTGTTTTATCCCGTTTTCAAAAGAAGGTGGTTATACAAGCACCATCAATTTCGGAGATTTAGGAGAGGTATCTGGAGCCGGGGTTATTTCTACCCCGATAATTAGAGATGACCAGACCTTTTATTACCTTACCTTAAACGGGATTAGTGTCGGAAACACAAAAATATCCGATAACATAGAATTTCCTAATCTTTTTAACACGGGAAATATCCTTATAGACTCGGGGGCAACATTAACCATTTTACCCACCAGTATGTACAATGGTCTTATATCAGCTTTAGATAACAATATCCATGCACCCAAGATAAAAGATCCAACAAATCAATTGACCGTATGTTATCGAACCACTAATGGTGGAGTTGATCTAGGGATTCCGGACGTCACGGCCCATTTCGACGGTGGCGACGTGGTATTGAAGCCATTTAATACATTTATCGAAGTCACCCATGGAGTGATGTGCCTTGCAATTATATCTTCGCAAGGCCCTGTTGGCCCAACTTTAGGGAATGTTGCTCAAATGAACTTTTTGGTTGGCTATGATATTGCCGCAGGGAAGGTCTTCTTTAAGCCAAAGGACTGTACTGTACCCCTAAACTAAACATATTAGTTAGCTGGCCGTTTTGCTTCTGACCGCAAGTTCCGTCTGAAACAATAAGACCTCTCGTAGGCGGAGAAAATGATATCCGTCCTATTATTTCAGACGGATCTTGCGGTCTAAAATAAGAATTAGTGAATAGCTAAACACCCCAACGTCTACTCAATATTCTTGTTCAATTTACTGTTTCTTAGTTTTAGAATCATTATATATATTAAAGAATTATGTAATATCGCTGACGTGGTGCAACGTGGTTTCAGAAAACCACATTTCAAGCCCTCTCATTCACTCTCACAATTTCAAGTTTTCTCGGCCAATTAAAATTAGCCATGTCAGCAAGCGTGATATTCCTAGGATGACATTACATAATCACGTAATATTTAATATTTAATATTAAGCAAAAATATGTCACGTAATATTTCTTTGCCTTTTTTATCAATATGTCAACCGTAATATTAAGCAAAGATTTGTTATGGTAGCATTATAGTATAAGCTTCCCTTTTTAGAATTACTTTTTCACATACGGACTTTACTCTTTCACACACTTTTTCACAAAATTTTCATCTTCTACCTTTTTGCTAAACATAAACTCTCTTTCCTAAAAATAGACAAAACAACTCATATATATGATTCCTTAACCTAAATCGAATCAATTACTCTAAAATTTAAACAATTGATTAGTAATATTGTATATTAACAATTATTAATACATTTTACTGAAATTATTAAGTTTATATTTTATTGAAATTATATATATAGGGTTACCTGTGGTCGTCAACGTCTTTGAGTTGTCCGTATCCACCGGATTGTGGGTGTCGTAGGTTTATTGTTGATTGTTAAATCAACTAAATTGTTAATTGTTTGTTAAATTGTTTATGATACACTGTGTTCATCTTAATAAACAATACAATAGCAACAAGTTTCATCTTAATGAACGCAGCGCCAACTTGCGGCTTTGTTCGAGTTTCAATTTACTTTTTTTTTTTCTAAAAATTATATCTTACTTTTAATTTTTGTTTTTAGTTTTGGTTTCTTTTGTTTTGTTTTTCTTTCTTTTTGTTTTAGTTTTAATTTTAGTTTTTCCTTTTATAGTTTTAGTTTTTTTTGTTTTTGTTTCCTTTTTCTTAGTTTTTATTTCCATTTTTTAAATTTTGTTTTTGATTTTATTTAATTAATCAATTAACTTTATTTTTTATTTTATATTTTTTTTACGGTGGAGCGGTGAACGAGGCAGTTGGTTTAAGGGATGGAGTAGGAGAGAGAAAATCAATAGGGTGAATGATAAAAGAAATGACAAGGACGGTGTGGTAAAAATCGTATATGAGAGTAAAATCGTATGTGAAAAAACACGTCCCTTCTTTTTTTAATCAATATGTCACGTAATATTAAGATTCGTAATAGTAAGATTTCTCGGCCAATATGTCACGTAATATTTCTTTTTTCACAAATTCTTATTTGCAACGGCACTATCCGTCGCAAGCTTGTGACGGATACCGTTTTCTCTCACACAATACTCACTTTTTCTCTCTCTCCAACACTATTCATGTGGTCCCCTTTCTCTACTAACTCATTTTGTATCCATTTTATCTCACAAAATATCCGTCACAAATGGTGACCCGTCGCAAGCAAGACTTACTATTCTTTTTTTAATCAATTATTACTAAATATTAAGATTCGTGATTGATAACAAAATATGATTTCAATTTAAGTCAATTCTTACTAAGGTAATCTTCCTTTTCAATTTAAGCATACCGCTATTAACATAATCACGTAATCTTATTAGCCTGCCAATCTTCAATCACGTAATCACGAAATCTTTAATAATTGCAATATTATTTTAATAGTTAATGTATAACTAAATGTTAACATATATAACTAAAATATACTTTAATAGTCCTAGGAATATTGAAAACATTTTAATTGGCTATTAAAATTTATAAATATTTAACAGAATTTTGAGAAAATATTTTGAGAAATGGCACCCGAATGGAGGTAAATCATCTAGGAAATCGAGTGATAAGTGCAACTGTTATTTCTGGTAGTCATATTGGTAGCAAGGTCTATATTCCCCGCATCACATTGACATCTTCCGACACTACCAAGTTCCCAGTTAAGTTCGAAAGGAGACAATTTCCTTTAGCGGTATGCTTTGCCATGACTATTAACAAAAGTCAAGGGTAATCTCTATCCTGTGTTGGACTTTATCTTCCTAGACCTGTATTCACCCATGGCCAATTGTATGTTGCCTTATCTAGGGTTACAAGTAAGAAGGGTCTAAAAGTCCTTCTTCTAGATGAAGACAAATGAGTGAGTAATAAAACATCTAATGTTGTTTACAAGGAGATTTTCGATAAACTATAAATTTGTCTTAGATTTTTCTTATTTGATACAGTATCATTATTACTATAAAAGCAAAATGTAAATTAGCTGACATGGCGCAAGCGTTTACTATTTCTCGCCCTCACATTCACCCTCACAAATTTATGTTTCGTAGACCAATCAGGATGTCTGATTTATGCCACATCATATATTATATAAATTTTTTAATAATTAAATCAAATACAAAATAAAATATTCCAAAAATCATCATAAATATACTAATTTGATTGAATATTCCATAAACATGTAAGTCAATATGTGATTGAATATTTTATCATAAAATATACTAATTTGATTGAATATTCCATAATCGTGTAAATCAATATATGATTGAATATTTTATGATAAAATTAAATATACTAATTTGATTTTGATAACCGTGTAACATACTCCCGTTTCAGCTTTATGGTAACTATATATGAGTATATGACAAAATAAAATATTCCATAAATCATAAAATATACTAATTTGATTGAATATTCCATAACCGTGTAAGTCAATATATGATTGAATATTTTATTCCAAATAATGTTTCGTAGAACCATCAGAAGTTCTAATTTATGTCACGTCATATATTCCATAAATTTTTAGCAATTAAATCAAATACAAAATAAAACCGTGTACATTGCATATTTTATTCCAAATTAAATATTCCATAAATATTCCCTACCAATCACGACTGATCCCAATCATGTATATCTTTGTATATGCCAAGTCAATATATTCCATAAATCAGAAACGTTTACCATATTTTTTTCGAAATCAAAATCGTTAAGATATACAACCAATCAGATTATAAATTAAATCAAATACAAAATAAAACCGTGTACCCTAACATATTTTATTCCAAATTAAATATTCCATAAATATTCCCTACCAATCACGACTGATCCCAAATCTCAATCATGTATATCTTTGTATATGTCAAGTCAATATATTCCATAAGTATTCAACGTTTACCATATTTCAGTCGACATCAAAATCATTAAGATATCATTAAGATATACAACAATCAGATTATAAATTAAATCAAATACAAAATAAAATCCTGGACATTGCATATTTTATTCCAAACAAAATATTCCATAAATCATATGCCAAGTTTTTTCACCAATTCATCACAAGACAAGAACTTTCCAAATTACTCATTTATTAATTATTTAATCTTTTTTTTAATCGTTTATTGTTTTTTCATTTCCTTATTCATTCCTGTTATCATAATTAATCCAAATATTTTCGTCATTGCTAACAAATATTCGAAAATTTTTGCACCAGGAAATTCACCCAAATTGACCGAACATTTCTTATATTATACGCAAAACAGCCCCGTTAAAAATCAAATTGTTCGAAAAAGTAGAATTGCTATATAATGAAATGAATTTACTTTGTCATCTTTAAAAGTAAGTGTACACAACCCCGTGATTTTTCACGGGTGTTACACTAGTTTACTACTATTAGCGTCTAGCTACCGTCGGCATATCTCTATTTACCATCTGGATTTTATTTTCTAACAAATAAAACTATGCTAGATTTGTTTCTCCCATACGTTAACATTTACTTTTTCTATCTCTCCCATTTCATTACGTTTACTTTTTCACATTTATCAATCTATATTTTGTTTTGTTTATATTTTTTATTTACATATTATGAAAAAAATATAAAAGATTGAGATTCCTAAAAAATTCATTACAATTCAAAAAAATTAAAAGGACCGTATGAGACGGAAGGAGTAATAAACCATAAATAAATTATGAGACACATTCAATAATATTCTCGCTGTTAATATTATAATTTCACAACATCCATTATTAATATTAGGGCGATTTGCATATTAGTACATACTAAAGTTAGAAACTTTCTAATTACTACCTAATAATTCTATTTCTGCAAAATACAACCTAAAATCCTACAAGTACTTGTTGGGAACGGGAAGTGGCCCCAACATTATTGAATGAATAAGACTAATAACATATAGAGTCTTTATGTTGGAGTTATGTTAGATGTATTAGAAGTAAATATTTAGAAGTTAGCCTTGAATGGAGTAAAGACTCTTAATGTTACTAGATGAGTTAAGACTTATGACTTTATATAAATCAAGGTCATTAGTCAAGTTGGAAAGTAAGAGTGTACTGCTTAATATTCCAAGTTAAGTATAGTTGGAAATCTTGGCTAGTAGCTAAGTGTTTGAGGATTGATTATTATTATTGTTAGTGTTTGAATAATAATACAAGTTGGATTGTGGTTAATTCCATAACAAAATATTGTGTCTTTGCATTATTATATTATTTGTACCAAAACCCCAACACAACTAAATAGAAATAGAAATTACTACTAATTAGACAACAAAAAAGAGTTTGTAACTAATAAGTTACTGAAACTTATGTTAAGACTATTCTACCCTCACTAACACACTCTACAATTACCCACTTTCACTCTCTCACATTTACTTTTAACCTAAACTATCACGTTAAATCAAAATTACAATCATTAATCACCAGAATCCAATGCTTTTCATCGTCGTCAACATCCTGGATCATATCCGTCTTCAGCTGACACATTGATCTTAAAATACCTGCCCTGAAATCCTTGCTTCGTTTCATGTGTCTAACCAAATCCTAGTACTCCCTCGTCACAATCACAAGCCCAACTTTTGTTGCAACTCATTTATTTTGTCAATCTTATCCAAGCACCGGAGATCGTTGGATATATTAAAGCCCTGTTCTTTTGGACTTATTTCTGCTTAACTTAACTTAACTTAACTTATTTTATCTGAATTTTTCTGAACTTAACTTATATTTGCTGAACTTTTCTGAACTTATTTTTGCTGAACTGAACTTAACTTAACTTTTTTTTTTTTAATTTAACTTTTTTTTGCTTAACTTTTTTGAGCTTATTTTTGATGAACTTAACTTAACTTATATTTGCTGAAATTAACTTATATTTACTTAACTTTTCTAAACTTAACTTACATGAGTCTAATTAAATTGATAAGCTACATCTTAAAATATATTAGAAAGTGTTAAAATTCTTAATGTAGCTAAGTAAGTTAGGACCTTATATAAATAAAGGTCACTAGTCATGTTGAAAAGTATGTGTGTGTGCTTAATAACCCGAGTTAAGCGTAGTTGGAAATCTTAGCTAGTAGCTAAGTGTTTGAAGATTGATTATTATTATTGTTAGTGTTTGAATAATAATACAAGTTGGGTTGTGGTTAATTCCATAACAAAATATTGTGTCTTTGCATCATTATATAATTTGTACCAAAACCCCAACAAATTGGTATCACAGCTACGGCTCGATGGAGAAAAGTTTTGGTACAAAGTTTGAGATGGAGTTGTTCAATGGTAAGAACAATTTCTCGTTGTGGCAAAGCATGATAAAAGATGTTCTCATACAACACGGGTTGTATGCGACTCTTGAAAACAAGAAGCCTGATGATGCTCAAGTTCTCAAATGGGAGGACATGAAATTTCGCGCGGTTAGTACAATTCGGTTAGCCCTTGCACCCGCAATCAATTACAGTGTGTTAGAGGAGACAAATCCAAAGGAGTTGTGGACCAAGTTATGTAGCATTTATAATGCGAAATCCTTGGCTAACAAACTATTTTTGAAGAAAGATCTTTTCGAGCTCGAGATGGTAGATGATGGAGATTTGAGGGATCATTTAAAAAAGTTCAATGGCTTGATCACCCAATTAACGAGTTTGGATAAAAGACATTCAAAGAAGAAGACAAGGCAATAATGTTGTTGGCGTCTCTTCCCAAAAAGTATAACACAGTTATCACTAATTTACTTGTGGGGAAGACAACATTGGCCTTAGAAGAGCCGTTGTGGTTTTGCTTGAGTCTGAAAAGTTGATGAAACAAGGAGGTGGTGGCTCTTCAAGTGATGGAAGAGGTTTTGTGGGTGAATACCATGGCAAGAAGAAGGGCGGTTGGAAAAAGCACAATCCTAATATTAATTGTTTATTGCGGTGAATTAGTCATATACAAACTATGTGTCCTAAGGGAAGAGAAGATTTGAAGGAGTTGAAAAAGACTCGTAGAGCAGGTGGGGTTGTAGCTATGGCAGAAGCTAATGATGGTGAACTCTTAATAGTTCATGGGTAAAAGGAACCTAAGGAGAGTTGGGTGTTAGATTCGGGAACTTCCTATCACATATTTGGAAGAAGAGAGTGGTTTTTTTTCTTATGAAGAATGTGAAGGAAAGATGGTTAGTTTGCCAAATGGTGATAAGGCAAAGATTGAAGGGGTTGGTGAGGTTAAGTTAAAACTTAACGATGATGGTCAGGTTAGAAGGTTTGGTGAAATTAGATACATATCAAACATTAGTAGAAATTTAATCTCATTAGATAGATTAGATTCTAAAGGTTGTACCATTCATGTTAAGAATGGTGGTTTGGAGGTCTATAACACCCCAAGAGTATGAGAGGAAAGTTATCACACATCGGTAGAATGTGTGGCTTGTGATATGTTTATAATAACTTCCACCCACCACTTAGTAACAAGGCCTTGTGCTTTTGGGCTTAAGTGAGGACAAATAACGGGTCCCAAGGCATACCTCCCATCTTATTAGGGGTGTGTTACGACCGTGGCGGGTCGGGTTGTTACAAATAGTATCAGTGCGACCCTGCGACCGTGTGGTGAGCCTGTGGTCGGGAGTACATGGGTCACCCAACTAGCGGGGAGGATTTTGGGCTTGGCTACGGTCAATTTTGAGGCACAACGAGGACGTTGTGTTCTTTAAATTGGGGAGTTTGTAACACCCCAAGAGTATGAGAGGAAACTTGTCCCACATCGGTAGAATGTGAGGCTTGTGATATGTTTATAATAACCTTCGCCCACCACTTAGTAACAAGGCCTTGTGCTTTTGGGACTAAGTGAGGATAAATAATGGGCCAAAGGCATACCACTCATCTTATTGGGGGTGTGTGTTACGACCGTGGTGGGAATGGTAAGGTGATTCTCAAAGGTAAAAGAGGTGAGACTAACTTATACACATTTCATGGAAGATGTGGTGAAGATGGGTTAGTTCTAGGGGAGGTACTCTCAAGTGATGGGAAGATGCTTCCAAGTGAAGGTAGGGTCGTTCCGCTCAATGATTGACAAGTCCAAAATAATGTTGGGCTTAAGGGGAGGTTTGTTGGGAAGTAACCCCAACATTATTGAATGAATAAGACTAATAACATATAGAGTCTTTATGTTGGAATTATGTTAGATGTTATTAGAGGTAAATATTTAGAAGTTAGCCTTGAATGGAGTAAAGACTCTTAATATTACTAGATGAGTTAGGACTTAGGACTTTATATAAATAAGGGTCATTAGTCAAGTTAGAAAGTAAGAGTGTATTACTTAATATCTCGAGTTAAGCATAGTTGAAAATCTTGGCTAGTAGCTAAGTGTTATTTGAGGATTGATTGTATTATTGTTAGTGTTTGAATAATAATACAACTTGGATTGTAGTTAATTCCATAACAAAATATTATATTGTGTCTTTGCATCATTATATTATTTGTACCAAAACTCCAACACAACTAAATAGAAATTACTACTAATTAGACGGCAAAAAAGAGTTTGTAACTAATAATAAGTCACTGAAACTTATGTTAAAGACTATTCTACCCTCACTAACACACTCTACAATTACCCACTTTCACTCTCTCACATTTACTTTTAACCTAAACTATCACGCTAAATCAAAATTATAATCATTAATCACCAGAATCCAATGCTTTTCATCGTCGTCAACATCCTGGATCATATCTGTCTTCACTGACACATTGATCTTAAAATACCTGTCTGTGAAATCCTTGCTTCGTTTCATGTGTGTAACCAAATCCTAGTACTCCCTCGTCACAATCACAAGCCCAACTTTTGTTGCAACTCATATATTTTGTCAATCTTATCCAAGCACCAGAGATTCGCTGGATATATTAAGGCCCTGTACTTTTGGACTTATTTTTGCTTAACTTAACTTAGCTTATTTTATCTGAATTTTTCTGAACTTAACTTATATTTGCTGAACTTAACTTATGCTTGCTGAACTTTTCTGAACTTCTTTTTGCTGAACTTAACTTATTTTTTTTAACTTAACTTATTTTTGCTGAACTTAACTTAACTTATATGAGTCTAATTTTTTCGAACTAAATAAATATTAACTTAAATAATAATAATTCCTTTTTATATATATAAATATAGTATGTTCATCTTACTTCGATACATAATTAAAAAGTAAATCACATATCACAATTTTTTAATAATCTATTCTATATTATCAGCATTATCTTCACTTCCCTCATCTTCATTTGCGCTTACACCGTCAAATCCATTGTCTCACCAAATGTCTTTTGCATAACTTTTTTGAACTTATTTTTGCTCAACATTTCTGAATTTATTTTTGCTGAACATAACTTAATTTATTTTTGTTGAACTTAACTTATTTTTGCTGAACTTTTCTGAACTTATTTTTGCTGAACTTAACTTAACTTATTTTTGCTGAACTTAACTTATTTTTGTTGAACTTTTCTGAACTTAACTTATTTTTGCTGAACTTAACTTAAATTAAGCAAAAATAAGCCCAAAAAAACAGGGCATAATTGTCTTAACACTCCGTCAATCGCCAATGACAAATGTCAAACTTTAATAACGATAGAATCACGAATCATTTTCCTTAAAGAGTATTTCGACCCTTACATTTGCCTCGGGTTGCACGAAATCTCCTCTAGGATAAGACTATCGATTCCTTCTCGTTCTAGGCAAATAGAATCGAGAGAACACTAATGAAGATTTATAATTTTGTTTTGTTCTTTCAAAGTCTGAAATTATTATTATATTTAATGATTTCTTTGTCCTTTATTTTCTCAAAATCATGTACATATAGATACACAAATGTATAAAGCTTTGAACGAGAAAACAATCATCCAAAATAAATAAACGAAATAGAATGATACAATGCACTACGAACAAAAACAGAGAACGAAAAATTCTTGTAATAGTCCTCAGCTCCGATCGAGGTTGGCGCCCCCGATCGGGGTCGTGATATCCTTGAAATTTTTCTGAAATTTTACTTTCGGCATTTTTTTCTTATTGCTTCCCCTATCAATTTTTCCTCGATCGGGGTTAGACAACTGTTCGCATATTTGAGTCTTTAAAGCATCCTCTACTATATATTAGGATCGATTAACATCGAATTTTCACATTGTAACTTATTCCTCTTAGAACCGTAAATTTCAACACGTTTATTTGAGCGTGTACTCCACACTCCTTTACCCACATTATAGTGATTCGAATTTACTCGACTTTGACCGAATTCCGACTACACTTAAAGTAAATCAGTCATTTACTTATAAAATCACTAACATTCCTCCCCCATTTTATTTTGTTTTAGCTTAGCTTACATATACTCTCTCAAATTCTCAATTGTTTACATTCCATACATTTAGTTTCAATATAATCTTTTAGTTACTTTCATTCTTCATTTTCAAGTTCATTTCCTTTACGGTAATTGCATTTCTATTTTATATTCTTCTTAGCATTCTATTTATATCACATAGTTATTTACAATATTAGTTTATATATTTATGTTTAATCAAGTTTTATTTATTTATTTAATCATGTTCATCACTTATATTATTGTTAATTCACAATTTAGTATGAGTAGCTAAACCACTTTAGTCTAGGGATTAAGGGAAGCCATGCAAAAATATAATTATGTAATTTGATAAATAAAGTTATTAGTAATGTTGTTTATATTGTTATGTTACATGATTGTACTTCTGAATTAATCTTTCGTTTATGTACAAAATCTTAGATTAAATCTTGTAATTCGATCCACATGTTGAGAAACTAGGAATCGAATAGACCAAACATGATTAGTAGGCCGACCTAGTTTTTAACGTGAGTGACTCTAGGACCCGGCCTAAAGTTGATACCGACATCGTAAGTTTTGTATCTCTAATAAACCTATAACAATTAAATAATACCTACTAGTTTTCGAGTTAATCTTTTATACGTTTTTATATTTGCATGTGCGACCCGAATTCCCTAGACTATCTTTTAAATATTATTGTGACAACCAACTCAAATCGAAATCGACTAAAGACAGAGATTATTCCATAGCAATTTCTAATCGTAAGCGAGTATCCCAGTGTTCGACCCCTATTGCTACATTTATTTGTGTTTAGGAAAATTATCTTTTTAACATGTTATAATGTGGGCTGTCTCTAACGGCATTAGACAATTGGATGTCTCCTCTAACTGCCTCTCTCCCATTATCAATTGGCAGGCGCGGCTAAATCTACCTTTAGTATAAAGGGTGTCCTTTCTGATATTAGATCTTATTTATCTGTTTTTCATTGCTTATGTATTAGCTTTATACCAAGGTACCTTAACAAGGTTGCTCATAAGTCATAACTTTGCTAAGAACTATGTCTAATCTTGATGTAGTTTACACCTGCCGAAGAAAAAACTGTTCATTATTGCAAAATTCAAAATTGTACAAAGATTTTCCCGTGAAATTTCAATATGCCATAATGTCATTCCTCAATTTCGTTTTCTTTTTTTTCTTTTCACATTTTAATGAGGTTAACCGGAACAAAGTCGGTCGGGGATTGAACTGACCGGAGCAAGGGGTATGGAATAGAGGTGATGTAGAGGGAAGGGTGGGAAAAAAATCAATTGAGTGAGTGAGTAAAAAAATGACAAGGTTAAAATTATAAAAGACGTATGTGAATGAATAAAATCCGTATATGAAAAAACCGTCCCAAAAAAATCCTTCAAGTGCACTATTTTTGGTAGGAAATATAAATTGTTCTATGTTGATATCCTTCTATATTAGAAAAAGAAAAAAATTGTTTAAATGTCTTTTTTTTATCGGAATTACTTTTTCACATACGGACTTTAATCTTTCACATACACTTTGTCATTAATTTTCCTCGTCATACCCTCTTTTCCAAACCAAGACAAATTAAGTCTTAGATTTTTTTTTCCTCTAATCGAATCTAATCTGATTGATTTAAAGAATTGAAAAATGAATTGTAATATTTTAATTGGTGAAATAATTTGTTGTTTAACAATTATTAATATGTTTTGTTGAAATTATTGGGGTTTATTAATTAATAATTAACGAAATTAAATGTTATTTGTTTAATGTTTTTTATCAATAAACTCATGGTGGTTTGGTAGTGGGCGCCTGAACGATTGTTCTGGCTGGTGTGCAGCGGTTAGGGGTGGTGTGTGGCAGTGGTGTTTGGTAAACAGCGGATTGATATTAGCAGGAGCAGATTGTAAAAGCAGATTTGACCAGCAGAATTTGTTGGCAGTTTTGACTAGCATATTCAATTATTAGCAGAATTTGTCAGAGGTGTTTGGTAATTAGCAGAATTAAATTAGCAGATTATCTCAATCATGTGTCAAATGACAAAAAAGGACATGAATAAATTATTGAGTAATATTTGTCAAAAGGGTAAAAAGATAATTTTTAAATTTTGCCAATATACTCTTTGAATATGCTAGCCCATTCTACTCTTCCAATATGTTGTTTACCAAACAGTCCAAATAGCATATTGTTTGGTCAAACCTACTAATTGCCTCAATATGCTAATTTTTTTGCAATATGTTGTTTACCAAACAGCGCCTAACTCTCCAAGGGTGGTTTGTGATGATTGTTCGTGTGTGGGACGTAAATGACGATGAACAAACAATAAAATTAAAGAACCCTAAAATCTGCAAACTAGACATCATAAAAAAAAATTGTACGCACATCCTATACAAGATTTCATTAATTGAAGACGTACAACTTGTATATACATCTAATAATTCATTGATGGAAGATCTTTATAAATCATTAGGTATGTAGTAGTTTCCAGAATTGATTTTTTTCTCAATAATTTGCATATGATGTAGCTTAGTTGACTGCTTATTATCGTGCTTAGAATTGTCTTCAAAAAAATAGGCAAACTCCGAGGTCGGCATATGACTTAACTGATTTGAGGTATTGAATGAAGGTGGTGTTATTGGTGATGAGAGATAAAATAAGGGAGAAAAAAATTAATGAGGTGAATGATTAGAAAAAACGACAAGGGTAAAATTGTAAAAATCGTATGTGAAAGAGTAAAATTCATATGTAAAAAAGTACGTCCCTTTTTTAATAACAAAAATATATACACATGAGTATCTTATCTATATAATTACAGAAACATTTAGGAAGCCCTGGTTGAGCCACGTCATCAACACAAGTTTTTTTTTAATCTATCAGGTGGGACCCGCAGTTTCTTTGATGAATTTCCTACGCGATAACTGCCTGATATTCGATGTTGTATGTCTGACCATAGTTTTAGAAATATTACGTAACATTTGTGATATACTTTCGTAAACATTAAATAATGGATACACAAATACAGTTTATTTTATATGAAATTAAATATTAGATAATAATATATAAAATAATACAGCTTTAGGTCAATTTAGTCCCCTCTCTGGTTCTAGTTTGGTCAGTGCGGTTCAGTTTTCTGAAATTAAGGATTCCTTATTCTCTATTAACTCTAATAGTGTTGGGGCTCGTGTCCTTGACAATTAGTACAATGACTTATTAAATCTCTTAAAGGATCACAAGGGCATACTTCAGTATTATTATCAGTTGATCCACGTTTATCAATAACGGTTGGCTTGCTAGATAAGTTTGACGTTATTGTCATACGGATGGCGGTGATCAACTGGTCCATATACGTCACATCTATAAGACACGTTTGAGAGATATGAAGGTATGAAAATACAGTCACATTTATGCCGGATACGACTAAACAGTTAGTCAGAGGTATTGACTATTAAATTAGTCAATGAGATGTTGAGATTATTATTTAATACGGATTAAATAATTTTAGCTAATACGGATTACATGATTAATTCGTAAGTTAAACATAAACGGTTATATTTAATTAAATATTGAATTCGTGTATTAATATAAGCAGTTATATTAATTGACATAAATATACAATATCGTATTTTTATCAGACCATTATTAATGTATCGACTGCATTAATATCTGATAACATGTGTGCGATTTATAATTAAAACCCGCGAATATATTTTAGCAATTAGGGTCGAATCACGTAGTAGAATAAGGTAAGAGTGGAAAGCCCACTCTCACCTTGACCTAATTTCGGCCGAGTAATACAAAAGGAGAGGGACTCTCCTTTTGTCAAAAAAAAACACTACTACTGATTACTGATAATCATATCTCACAGAAATTAGGGTTTTGAGAACTGTCTTTTCCCAAAACCTAGATCTCACATCTTAAAACTCACAATAACTCTCCCCATATTGCAAGGCAATTGGAGAGCTTTTTCTAGCACACGCGGCATCATCTCGAACGGGTCTTGGGTGCAAGTTATAGGAGGGAATTTCCTTTAATTCCTGTTCTTAGGCCATTCGCGCAAAGGACCTAAGGTTGTACTCTTTTATTCATGTTTTTCATCTTATGACAATTATTCACATATGTAATTTTCGTTATAATCTTGTAATGTTAAGAGTGAATACATGATTATTCCCCACAAGTGGTATCAGAGCCAAGGCCACGAAAATCTTACTATTGTGTTTTTCATAAGATGTTTTAAAAATCGGATTTTGAAACTCGTATGATGTCTCGGCCGTGTGCCTCTTATTGTGAAATCGATCATGTTTTTCGATTTAGATTTGTATATTGTTGATTAATCGATATTCTTAACAATATATAAATCCCTTGTTGGTGTTTATTGTTGATTTACTCGATTGAAATCAAGGATAAACTTATTTTTGTTTTTAAAATCTTAGCAGCGTATGTAGAATTCCACGAATGAGCGAATTACTACTCGTTCGTAGCATTCTTCTACTACCCGTCACTCGATCGAGCACTTTTTGGCTCGATCGAGCAGTTTCCGAAATAGCCAGTCACTCGATCGAGCACTTTTTCGCTCGATCGAGCATTTTGGATTCTGCGAACGAGCGAATTACTACTCGTTCGTAGTCTGCCTCGATAACCCGTCACTCGATCGAGACTTGCTGTACTCGATCGAGTGACACTGTTCCTTGATCGATCACATTTTAATTCGATCGAGCAGTTTTCAGGGTATTTTTTCTTTTTCTCAATATTTGGTTTTCTAAAAATTTTTGGGGTTCGATCGAGCACCTGTTTTACTCGATCGAACGATTCGTCTGTCAAGGTTACTCGATCGAGTACTCTAGTGACTCGATCGAGCAAACCCTGTTTTGGCAGATTTTTCGAAAATAAATTTTTATTTTATTTTTCTCTTGGCCCATGGTAATATACTATATACGGAAATAGTATATTGACTTTTGTGAAACGGTTCACACTCATAAGATACATATTATTTTAAAACGGTTTAAAATAATGGATTATAAGTTTATTAAGATTTATGTGACTAAAACGATATAATCACATAATTTTAATCTCGTAAGGCGGTTTGGTAAAATTTATTAAACATAATAGCGGTATTATGTCATGTATGAATTTGTTTAGTTGATGCATTTTATTTATCGTCTCGTGAATGCTATTGAATGCTTTTAATAACGTATTTATTTTTTGCAAACGGTTGTAACTTAGTGTGGCCTTAGTAGATTGTGTCTCCGTAATGATGGAACACAATCTTGGTTGTATTTTGAGATCTTGAATCTCCGTTTTTGTTTTCCATTGTAATTACTTTTGTATTTGAATTAGAATGTAAATAGGTTTATATTTGTAATTTAAATTAGTAATTTTGTGAAGACCAAAGACGGAGACCGGATGCTCACTCCCGCTGCAAAGACCAAGATGGAACATCACGACAAGCTTCTAGGGTCCAACGGTAGATTCCAAAGTTGTTTTATGTTTATTTTGGTAGGATAGGGCACACTAGGATTTTTATTTACGTTTATTGCTTTCTTTTATGCTTTCATCGATAATAGTTTGCATCATATTCTGCCTAAAACCAAACCACCTATAACATGCCTGAAAACTGACTCATGTAGAGGTTGCGCGTTAGTTTTCTTTGACATACAGATGTCTCTTGTCACATGTTAAGCCATCACTTAATTTCATTCATTCACGATTATGCTAGATTTTAGTTCAATTAAAA
Source organism: Silene conica (assembly GCA_029255685.2). Lineage (NCBI taxonomy): Eukaryota > Viridiplantae > Streptophyta > Magnoliopsida > Caryophyllales > Caryophyllaceae > Silene > Silene conica. The sequence goes on along the minus strand of CM055318.2, from coordinate 21,022,146 downwards.
TGAATAAATACAAGTTGATGCGGTCTTCCTCGTATAACCAAAAATTGAGAAAAGTCTTTATAAATCAGACTCCCATGAATCCCTTCATCGTCGGTAGGCATACTATGACCCCTTCTACGTCGGGTAAGTGGGAACAGATGATTTATTTTATCTCAACGTTGTGGTCACTAGATACTATCTAGCGACTATGATGGACTAAAAGATGAGATTTACGGAAATCTATCGACCAAGAGTTCTAACGGTAGAACTAGCCAAGCAGTTGGCTTATCAATTTACGGAAATTGAGTCTTGGGATCGTTTATATAATTCTTGAGGGAGATCAATTATATAAATGCATGAGTCTACGAGTTTAAATTCAGTTTAAAATAAACTTAAATCACAACGACGAGTTGCTTATATCGTTTTGTTTTATCTTCTTTTTCAGTGTTGAACACGATCAAATTTAAACTGCTAATAACAAATGGCTGGTGAAGACCCAATGTCAAATGCCAAGCTAGCACGAGAATCCTGGCTTAAAGCCTTCATGGACTCCATGAATCAGTCTACTAGACTGAGGAATGATGGGTCAAACTTCTCTGACTGGGAGGCAGCATTACGGAATGCTGCCATTGCTGACGGAAAGCTTAAGTTCTTGACTGAGCCTATTCCGGCACACCCAGGAACTGGAGCTAGAGCTAACGAAGTTCGCGCTCATAGCGACTTCGTCATGGAAGCGGGTGCGTTAAAGAACGTACTTATCTATGCAATGGAATCCAATTTGCAAAGACGCTTCATTTCCCATGGTGCAAACAAGATTTTCACCACGCTCACTAACGAATTCTCCAAAGCTCCGAGAATCGTTTCTTATGAGCATACCTGTCGCTTCTTTGAAGCGAAACTCCAGAAGGGCCAAGCTGTTAGCCCACATATTCTCAACATGATTGAGAATATCGAGAAACTGGAGGCCTTAAACTGCAAGATCAGTGAGAACATAATCGTTGATCGAATGCTTCACTCGCTTCATGATGGGTTTGCCCTCTTTTAGGCCAACTATTACATGAACGACATGAAGAAGACTGCTCATGAGCTCCACTCCCTTCTCGTACAGACCGAGAAGGATCTGAAATTAAGTGGGAGCGTGAAGCAGGATGTTCTCATGATCTCCAGTAAAGGCAAAGGGAAAGGGAAAGCTAAAGCTCAAGGCGACCTAGCGGTAGGTAAGCCTAAGTTCAAGAAGTCGGGATTTGCTAAGAGTGGGCCCGGTGAGTCGTGCAACTCACAGGGTAAGACAAAGAGCAAGGATACAAGCATGAAATGCCACCATTGCCAGAAGACTGGGCATTGGAGGCGCACGTGCCCCGTGTATCGCGAAGACATTAAGGCAGGCCGTGTTACTCCTGTTGGTATGTCTTCTTCTTCTGTTATCCACATGATTGAGATTAACCATGCAAGTTACGGAACTTGGGTACTAGATACTGGTTGTGGTTCTCATCTGTGTAATCATGTGTAGGGCCTCCGAAACCTCGAGCCCCTCATAAAGGGTGAGGTTGACCTGCGTGTCGGGAATGGAGCACGAGTTGCTGCAGTCTCGAGGGGAACATATGTGATCCAGCTTCCTAGTGGATTCGAGTTATCTTTGTATAACTGTTATTATGTTCCTAGTTTATCCAAAAACATTATTTCTGTTTCTGCACTTGACAAACTCGGTTTTTCATTTGTAATAGAGAACAATAGCTGTATTTTCTAATTACACAATATGATTTATGGCAAGGCAGTTTGCATGAATGAAATTTATGTTTTAGATCAAACCACCGAAATATTACACGTGAATAACAAGAAGTTAAAGGTTGGTGACAAAGATCAAACTTACCTATGGCACTGCCGTATGGGACATATAAATGAGAAACGCGTAAAACAGCTCATACAGAATGGAGCTATCTCGGCCTTTGATTTCGAATCATATGGCACGTGTGAATCATGTCTCATCGGTAAGATGACTCGTATTTCCTTCAAAGGTGTTGGAATGCGCGCTGCCGGCCTATTAGGACTCATACATACATATGCATGTGGCCCTATGTCGATCAACGCACGAGAAGGCTATAGGTATTTCATCACTTTCATGGATGATTTGAGTAGATATGGTTGTGTCTACTTAATGAAGCATAAAAGTGAATCCTTTGACAAGTTCAAAGAATACCAGAATCGGGTACATAACCAACTGGGAAGAAAGATTAAAGCACTACGATCTGATCGTGGTGGCGAGTATCTTTCTCACGAGTTTGATCAATACCTTAAAGACTGTGGCATCGTTCTGCAGTTGACTCCTCCTGGAACACCACAATTAAATGGTGTGTCCGAACGGAGAAATCAAACTCTACTTGATATGGTTTGATCCATGATGAGTCATACCGTCGTGCCTGATTTATCGTAGGGCTATTCTCTTTTGTCAGCCGCTCTAATACTTAACCCAAGTCCGTCTAAAGCTGTTGACAAGACTCCATACGAGTTGTGGAAGGGAACGGTCCATAACTTGTCCTTTATTCTGGTTTGGGGCTGCGAAGCTTATGTCAAATGGAGACACGAGGACAAGCTCGGCCCGCGATCGGTCAAGACATACTTTATAGGTTATCCAAAAGGAACTTTTGGTCATTACTTCTACTCGCCAACCGAACAACGTGTTTTTGTTGCGGCTAGTGCGACGTTCTTAGAGAAAGAATTTCTCGAGAACAAGTCGAGTAATAGAACCTTTGATCTATTGGAGATTCAAGAACCAACTACCGAGCAACCATTGGAGGAAGCAGTTCCTTCAACCTCGGCTGCGGTAGATATTCCTGAGGAACCTAGGAGGTCGGGAAGAGTCTCTATTCCTCCGGACAGATACATTGGTATGGTCGAGGAACATGACATAGATGACATCTTACTCCTAGAGGGTAATGAACCCACAACCTATAAAGGTGCCATGACTCGTTCCGACTCAAAGCTATGGCTAGAAGCCATGCAATCCGAGATGGACTCCATGTATGAGAACAACGTGTGGGATCTTGTGGACCTACCTGCAAAGGTACGCCCCCTTCAATGCAAATGGCTTTACAAGATAAAGCATGTCGTGGAAGGACAACAAGATATTCACAAGGCAGGACTAGTTGCTAAAGGTTTCACCCAAGTGCCAGGCTTGCACTACGATGAAATCTTTGCACCCGTAGTCATGCTACGTTCCATTCGGATTATCTTAGCGATCGCCGCATTTCATGACTATGAAATCTGGTAGATGGACATTAAAACCGCCTTCTTAAACGGTTATTTGGAGGAAGAGTTGTACATGGTACAGCCCGAGGGTTTTATTGATCCGGAACATCCTAAGAAGGTTTGCAAGCTTAAGCGTTCCATTTATGGACTTAAGCAAGCATCACGGAGTTGGAATCATCGCTTCGACCAAGTGATAAAAGAGAATGGTTTCATTCGATCAGTCGAGGAACCATGTCTCTATATCAAGTCGAGTGGGAGCAAGATTGTCTTCCTAGTACTGTATGTCGATGACATACTCTTGATTGGGAATGACATACCTCTCTTATCTTCGGTTAAAGCATGGTTGAAAAACCATTTCCAGATGAAAGATCTGGGAGAGGCACAAAGAATTTTGGGCATCCGTATCTACAGGGATAGATCACGACGGATGTTGTCTCTCAGTCAGGAGTCTTATATAGATAAGATTCTAGAGAGATTCAGCATGACGAACTCCAAGAAAGGGTTCCTTCCTATGGCTACTGGGCTTCACTTGAGCAAGTCTCAAGAAGCTAAGACAATAGAAGAGAAAGAGCGCATGAGTCGGATTCCTTACGCTTCGGCTATAGGATCGATCATGTATGCCATGATATGCACACGTCCAGACGTTGCATATGAATTGAGTATGACAAGTCGGCTATAGGGTCGAATCACGTATTAGAATAAGGTAAGAGTGGAAAGCCCACTCTCACCTTGACCTAATTTCGGCCGAGTAATACAAAAGGAGAGGGACTCTCCTTTTGTCAAAAAAAACACTACTACTGATTACTGATAATCATATCTCACAGAAATTAGGGTTTTGAGAATTGTCTTTTCCCAAAACCTAGATCGAACGAGTCTTGGGTGCAAGTTATAGGAGGGAGTTGATTTTTGTAATGTTGTGCAAGAGTTCTTTAGTACTAGTAGGCTTCCTAAAGCTCCCAACAGTACTATCATTAGTTTGATCCCTAAGGTTCATATCCCCTCTTTTGTTACTGATTATCGTCCTATTTCCTGTTGTACTGTGTTTTATAAGACCATTACCAAGATTCTTGCTAATAGGCTTAAGCTTTTTTTGGGTGATGTTGGTCTTGATCGAGCAGTCTACTTTTGTTAAGGGGGGGGGGGGGGGGGGGGGATATTGCTGAAAATACTTCTCTTGCTCATGAGTTAGCCCATAAATACTCTAGATCTTATATTACCCCTTAAGGTGGACATAAAGAAGGCTTTTGATTCTGTTAATTGGGACTTTTTGCAAAGCTGTCTCACTTTATATGGTCGTCCTCCTAGATTTGTCAAGTGGATTATGGCATGTGTTACCACTCCCTTGTATTCTTTGAACATTAATGGTGTCGTGGAAGGTTTTTTTAAAGGGAAGAGGGGTCTTCGACAGGGTGACCCTCTTTTTCCATACCTTTTTGTGCTCTGTATGGAGGTGTTGTGATGCGGATCTCTAGCTTAGATGGATCCTCCTTAAGAATATTAGTGCAGCGGAATTACACTTCTTAAGATAGATAACAAACTCGTTAGTAACTTCGATGAAATAACACAAATAATGAACGAATGATGGATGATGGACGATGATGATGAACGATGAACAATGATGATGAATGAACAAAGTGATGAACGAATGAACAAGGCTCGGAACAAGACTTGGACGATCGAACTTGTGATCAATGGATGATGGACGAAATCTTGATGATCAATGAATGATGGATTGTAGATGGATAGATGATGTAACTTCAACCTTCTCTCGCAAAAGATAGAATTAGCTAACACCCTGCAAATCAACCTCGCAAAGTCGATCCCAAAAACTAAGCTCGCAAACTTAATTAATGTCACTCAAAAGCTCACACAGAAACTTTATGATCTTTATTGATAATTCAACTTCAAAATTCGATGTTTAAAACAATGAAAACGGCTGCCTTATATAGGACTTACAACCGTGTAATCCTACTAGAATTAAGGTAAGAATACCTTAATTACTCCCTATTAGGAAACCCTAATCCTGCTACTTAAGCTCAAACAAAGTGTTTGACTAGGACTTAAGACTCGTAAACCTAATATAATTAAGACTCCTAGTCCTAACATATTTAAGAATCCTTTAATAACTAGGATTCCTTATCCTACTAGAACTATGAATCCTTTAATAATTAGGACTCCTATTTCTACTAGAATTGTGAAACCTACTTCTCCTAGGACTCCTACTTAACTTAGGATTTATGAATCCTATTACAATTAGGAAACCTAATACATATTCTACTAAGACTAGGAAACATAACTTCCTAATCTTATTTTATTATTAACTAAATAAAATAAACAAAACAACAATAAAACCCTAATGGCCGAAACCCTAGCCGTGACCTTGCCCTTGGGCGCGCGTCCCTAGGCCTTCGTGCCCTAGCTCCTCTTCCTTGGAAGCTTCATACACACCTTCCTTCACATAGCCTTTAGGAAGTATCATCCAAGGATGTTCCAAAGTCTTCCGGAACCTTCTAGAATCTTCTTTTATTCCTTGTAAAGCTAGTTTGAATAGTCTTACGGATCCATGATCGAACCCGTTTGGTGTGAACCTTGACTTAGATTTATCTTTAGGAAAGTTTGAGCATGCACCCGCATCATGTTGTCTCGTTTGCTAAGGAATTTGCCATCTTATCCTGGTTTTTCTTTTCATCCAAAATGTGTCAGAATTAACCTTACCCACTTGATCTTTGTTGATGACCTTCTTGTGTTTGTTAGAGGTGATGTTCCTTCTGTAAGGCTGTTGCGAATAGTTTGAGTTGTTTTGCTAGTTATTCGGGGTTTACTGCTAATCCTTTGAAAACTTCTGTTTATTTTGGAGGAGTCTCTTCTACTGTTAAAGCTCAAATTCTGCACTCTACAGTATTCTCTGAAGGAGAGTTTCCTTTTAAATATTTGGGTATCCCTCTATTTACCTCTAGGCTGACTAATTTTATGTTTTCTCCTTTGCTTAAGAAAATAAGGGATAAAATTGGCCACTGGACATCTCATCATATGCTTACCTATGCAGGTAAAGCTCAGCTCATTAATTCTATTGTTTTTGGTCTTAACAATTTTTGGGGAGCTTGTATGTTGTTGCCTAAGGGTGTTTTTAAGAGCATTGAGAAGATGTGTCGAAGATTTCTTTGGGGCATTGATAATGAAGGAAGAAGACTTGTTTTTAGAAGCTGGGCTGCTTTGTGTATGCCAAGAGATGAAGGTGGTTTTGGCATTAAGGAAGCTCGCTCTTAGCTGGAATAAGGCGCAAGCTGTAAAATGGACTTGGAAAATTAGTACAAATCAAAATTCCATATGGCTTCAATGGGTGCACGCCTACCTTCTTCAAAACCAGACTATTTTTGATGCTCTCCCAACTACTGCAACCTCCTGGAACTGGAACAATATCCTTGCAGTGAAGCAGGAGCTTCTCAATACTATGGAGATGGGTGCAACTCAACATCTTTTGTCTGATATGACTGTGTTTGAAATTAGTATTATCTATGATATTCTAAGGTCTCCTAGTGCTCGTATTCCATGGAACAATACAGTTCATGATTCTATTAATAACTATCCTAAACATACCTTTGTGGGTCATCTTGCCATTCAGCAGTCCCTCCCTGTTGTTGATAAGTTTCATTTAAGAGGGCTTCAATGGGTCAATCGTTGTAATCTCTGCCAGGATGCTGCTGAAGATCATTGTCACTTATTCTTTGCCTGTACCATTTGGAACGCCATTCAACAGTCTTATTCCTTTCATACTGCTTCTGCTAATTTAGAGGAGGTTCTTTGTTGGTTTCAGTTTCATAATCGTGGTAGGAGTTGGATTAAGAAACGCAAACGTTGTGCTTTAATGGTTGTGATTTATCAGATTTGGCAAAAGAGGAACAACAGAATTTTTAAAGGATGTGATCGAGAGATCTGTGGATGCAGTGGTGCATCAATTAAGCAACAAGTGGATGTTCTGCTATTTCATAGCTCTTTTGGTCTGGATGAAGCCACTGTGATGCAGCAGATTTTGTAGTCTGTTGCTTCCCAGTTTTTTCACATTGCATCTCTCCTTATCTGCAATGTTTTTTCTGGTTGTAAGACAGTACCCTCTCTAGGTCTGTCAGTTTTTTTTTTCTTTTTCCCCATGGGGTTTTTTTTCATAGGGGGCTATTCTGGCTTCCTTTGTAGTTTGGTTATTGGGGTCTTGTACTTTCACTCTAATTTTATATATAAGATCCCTTTCTTTACTGCAAAAAAAAATACAGCTTTAGGTCATTTGTATTACATTAATTTTAATATTATATACTCAAAAAATAAAATATAATAATTTCGAATAACGTCCTTCTAAAACAATTACATAACAATTTATATTCAATAAATAATTACAATAAACAATATAATAATTAAGACCCGTGGATTTTTGCAATCGAAAAAAAAAATTGAGTAAAGTTAAATAATAATGACACAGATAAAAAAAAAATGGGATATTGAAATTGTAAGAATAGATATACTTAACCTTCACAAAAATACGAGTAGTGACGGGTTTTGTGCACAATCATATCTTTTTTTGCTGATAAAGTAAAAAACTTTTTTCTGATCAAGTACAAATTAAAACTATATTGATCCTCTAAAGTAGAACCAACCTATTTCATTATTTTGAATGAGGTAAGTTGAAACCACCGGCTTTCAAACCATCTCCAAAGAATTCAACATGTTTACAACTCTGATTTGTGAGTGAGTTGTGACGATGAAAAATACATATATAATGAAGAAAATTTTGAGATTTTTGTATTAACATTTACATATCATTATATATTGTAATTCGGCCGTTATGATATTTCAAATTAATAAAGATCATTGAGTTTTGATATACTTTGAATATAAACTACGTTGTTAATATTACAATATTTTTAGTATGTCGGTCATATGAAATTATATTACAAATCGAAAATGTTAAATACGGCTAATCATTAATTTAAACATTATTCATAAATAATAATACTTGAAACTGCAATCCCGTGCAATTTGTACGTGATTAAAACTAGTGGTGGTACGAAAACTAATTATATACTCCAACTATGTTAATTGATTACGTTAGATCATTAACATTTAAGGTAGTGTATCCATACATGTAGATTTCCTTCCTAACTTTGCATAAACCTTCCCATATAAGATACTTGAAAATAAATTGATGGAAATCACCCCATATCCTTCGTCCAATTTTCATTCAACTCACCATGGCTAAAAGTCAAAGGACTTGTTCTGGTAAAGGAAACTGTGGTTATAGTTACCAATATGGCGACTCCTCTCACACGACCGGGGATTTAGCGACCGATACCATAACGTTCAAGTCGGGAGGTGGAGCGACGGGTATATCTTTCCCTAAGGTTAGCTTTGGTTGTGGCCATAATAATGGGGGAGCATTTGAGAGTGATGGGTCGGGTATAGTCGGGCTTGGGGGCGGACCGTTATCATTGGTGTCCCAACTTGGTTCGTCGATTAGTGGTAGATTCTCATATTGCTTAATCCCTTACTATGAGGAAGGTAATTACACAAGTAAGATTAGTTTTGGGAGTATCGGACAATTGACCGGGCCAGGAGTTATTACAACTCCTATAGTGAAAGGTCAACTAAAAACCTTTTATTACCTAACCCTAAATGGTCTTACCATTGAAAACACAACGATACCCTTTTATAGGAAATCATCTAGTGAGGCTGAGGCTGAGGCTGATAGTACTGTTAAGGAAAACTTAATCATAGATTCGGGTACTACGCTAACACTTCTGCCCTCGGGTATGGTCTCTCATCTTAAAACGGCCTTGGAGAAGGTTATCCAGGGAGACAAGGTAGATGACCCATCGGGGAATCGCTTGCAGCCGTGTTACCGAACCACTCAAACGGCTACTCGTCTAAATATTCCGGACGTCACAATGCATTTCGATGGTGGTGACTTGGTGTTGAAGCCAAAGAATACATTTTTCGAAGTCGACGATGGAGTCGTATGCCTTGCTATTTCATCAGTAGATAGTATACTAGGTGATGGAATATTAGGGAATGTTGCTCAAATGGACTTCTTGGTTGGGTATGATACCATGCAAGGCAAGGTGTCCTTTCAGCCAATGGACTGTACCAAGCACCAATAGCATAAATGCATGTAGCTTCATTTTTAGTCATTTTTTATATTATATTATATTATATGTACTCGATTCTAATTTATTTAAGGGTGTGTTTGAATTGAGGTTTTTGGAGGGAAAAGAAAGGAAGGGAGGGTAAGGGATTTAAAATCTCCTATTTGGGTAGCAAATAAGGGTGAAAGAGAAATGGAGGGGAGAGATTTGGAGGATCCATTTTCTTCGCAAGACAAATCAAAATCTCTCTATAATATGAGAGATTTGGAAGGAAATTGTATCAAACACCCCTAATTCATTTTCCCTCACCTTCCCTCCCTGGCCTCCTTTTCTCTTCCCTCCTTCTCCCTCCCCTTCCTTTCCCTTCATTTTTGTTAACCAAACACACCCTTAAGTCCGTTTTAGTCGTCAAAATCACAACCAACATAAGTATTGAGAGCATTTGAGTAAGAAACTTAAACGTGTTTTGCAGATATTTGTACACAACCAGTTGAACATATACAATTTCATCAAAACTGAACAATTGATGGAGAGTAGAGAAAAGAGAGGGTTTGGAGTTTGGCCCTAACTCGGCATTCAAAAAATCATAAAATTGTGAGTCAGATCATCATGCACCCTGATGCTAGATTTTGAATTAATGTCTTCTAAAATGAGTGATCGAAAATGGTGTAATTTAAGCGAACTGAAACTTGATGAGAAGCCTGGCTGAAGGGTATTTCTCTCCCTTCTTATCAAAAAGTTGGATAGATCTAATTCCAGGCTTAAGCTCAGAAACAGGCAAACATGTTTGCCCACCAAAGTCATCTTTCTCATGCATGTCATATTCTCTTATTTCGATTTGAAGCAATGCCAATTCCGGAACAGTTAATGGAAACTCAAACTCTTCATCCCAAACAGGTACCCAATCGTCTTCAATCACCTTTGTTTTCTTCTTTGCATAATCCGCTGGAACACCAATTAACCGAAACTGTCCATGCCACATTATATTTTTTATTTCAGGACAATTAAATAGTAATGTAACCTGTTCAGTTCAGCATGTAGGCATGTACCCAGCCATTTGGACACCAGTACATAACAGGCAGGAAGACTAACCTTGACATAAAAGTCGGGTGGAGAAAATGTATCAAAGTGAGTTTTTTTGAAATCCAAGCGCCATCCGTCCCCCATGTATACTTTAACCTGAGAGTGTATGTTCTAGTAGTGTTATTCAAGTATATATAGATTTAAGAAGTAAGAAGGTGATCCGAAGAGTGTTTAAATATTAACTTACCTTCAAAGTTGTCTTCACTCTCAGGGTTGCTTCGGGATCAAACACCTCGCCATTTGGACCTTTCTCTAAAAGGTAATCGGGTTTTTTCACATAGCCGCAACCACCATTGGATCTGTACATTCCATGCATCAACCAAAGAGATTTACCATACCCCTGCAACATAAAATACTCCATTTTCAATAACAATTCATATTCCTATAAATTCTAATTAACACCTCACTCCCTCACCTAGTCACATCCCCTCAATGTAAAAAAAGGCCGAGGAGAAGAGCTAACCTGCATGTTAAATGCCACCATTTGAGCGCCGTGGTACCAGGCAACCAAGGGATTGTAGTTAGATGATCTGATTCGTGTTCCTTTCGGATATATTCTCAGAAAACTCTTCTGGGTGAACCTACATTCGTAGAATTGTAGCAGCAATATTTAAAACCCACCAGAGAATTATACCGCATTTATCACAACAGAACATATGAAGTTGGATCGGTTTTTATATAAGCACATAGTTTGGCTGGACAGTCCCAACCCAAGCTCATTCTCCACCACACAAAACATGCCTAAAACCAAATGGTAAACTATTGCCTAAGACGGATCACAACTCAATACATAAACTATTTAGAGAGAGGTCTCGGTGATTTGGAGAACCTTGTGAGGAAGATTAAGACTATGTTCTTTCTGGCTTAATTTCAGCTCATTTTAGTTTTGCTTAGATGTATTCCGTTAAATTTTATTTACGTTCAATCAATTATGTTCAGTTAATCTCTTCAAAAACTTAACTTTTAACATAAACAAATTCACTTCACCTTAGTTCAACTAAATTTAATTCAATTAAGTTCTACTCCATTTTATTCAATTCAGCTCGTTTCAGCCGAAATGAACATGGCCTAAGTAAGTCCAAACAGAGAGAGCTCAATAAATTAGAGTGTAGTAAAAACAAATATACCTTACGACATCAACTCCATAACTTGAGGCAGCCTTTTCAAGTTCATGTTCACTCAAACTAAGACGTCTGAACTTGTTGACACTACTTCTAAGAGCAACTCTCAACCCATCCTTAGGTTTTCCTGCATGAATTGCAATAAGACGTTTGTACTCAGGTGCTGCCACCTGACGATCAGGCGATTTACCGTAGCTAGATTCGTCACTATCACTTCCATCTGGCGTCATCCCGTTGGATTGTCTTTCGTCTCCAGATGACCCTGCTGAGGTGTCCTCTTTGTCTTTGCGCTCCTTGGATTCAAGGTATTCTTTTGGCGGTTTAGTTGAGATTATTATTCTGTACTTCAATTCTTCAGGTGAAAGGAATTCGTCTGAGTGGTCCGAGTCTGGTGTGTACAACATTTCCCCAAATACTTCTGTCAATGCCTGTAATGAAACTATGCTACTGTTATAACAAAGTAATACGGAAAAGATGACAACAATTGACTAGTATATACAAAATGAAATATAATTGGAATGGATGGAGATGCTATAGAAGTCACCAATCACCATAGCAGTTTTAGCTTGGAGGTCCGGTGTAAGGTGGTCTTCCAAAGTTATTATCAGAGGATATGGAGATGCAGCAAAAGCATGGTCTTTAATAGATTTCAAACATTTGATGAGCGGCACAGGGGCGGTTAAGGTCCTACAACATTCCAAATGTCCCGAGTTAAGAACGGATAGATAGATTCCAGAGAAACAACAATGCCCTCTTCTTGCATATGTAACAGTAAAAGAGCAGAGAAGAAGACAAGATGAGGACGGAAGTATAGATAAGTTACCTTCCATGGAGTACATTTATGTTGTCCTTGGCACAATTAGGCCAAATATCAAGTTCAATAACTCGGACTCCTCTCTGTAGTGCCTTGATTATGGGTACATCACTGCAGTCACTGCTGAGTTGATTTCCGGTTAAGTAAGAGTTATGTCCTGTATATATGAAATAATGTTGCAATGGAGCATTCATATCATGGTGCACCTGTGGATTGCAAATGTATCATGACAGGCCATCTAAATATCTAATAACAATCCAAAACCACGGCCGATCGACTGGATGGATGTTGCAGGGTGGTTGACTTTAAATATTACCTGATTATTAATGGGACTGTTGAGATCATGTGAAAAGAGATAAAAGAAGAAATCATCAAGAGTCAAAGCCTGCTTAGTGAACTTGCTAAGATGGCGACGACGTTGAAGAATCTGGTCAAGTACACGGGAGGCCGCAGCTTCAGTCATGGCAACCTGGTCTTCGGCCTGGAATTCCAGCAGGAAGCGACGCAGCTGCGAGGCATTCATGTAAGTACCCTTATCAGTGAATGCTGAAAATGCTTCAGACACGTCAAAGGGTGGTTTAGCCTCAGTCATCTTGAACTTCCTGTTAAAGAACATGAACATCTTGTAATTGTGATGGACAGTTTCCATGTTTTAATTTACCTCAAGGATTATAATTGCTTGCTGCCAATTGCTATAATGCCGATCAAATATTCAAATTATTTCTCAAGGAAATTTCTCTACTTTTACTTTTTGTTCGAAGAAGGAGGAGGAAGGAAGGAAGAAATGTATACGACTACTTGGATTTTGAGAGTACGTTATAAAGTTGGTGGCATTATCTAAGACTTTTTGCATTTTTGAAGGTTCATTCACTATGACTATTTTGTACCTACGGTTTGGCGCACGCACTCTCGTGCAGGATACTGCTCAACGTAATTAGAGCATCTCCAATGGACAGCTACAACACGTTGTAACTTAATTTACCGATTCGGCTTTTTAAGCTATTTTGCTCTTCGATTACACACCGCTCCAATGGCAAGCTACAACACTTTCTAGCTATATGGGTCCTACCATAAAATTTCCCTCCAATGAAAAGTTTTACCTTTTATTTTATTTTTATTTTTTTTAAACCAAGCTACATGCTTTGTAGAGCTACCATGCTCATAAGCAACGTCAATTATTTCATACTCCAATGGTAAGCTACTTGCTTACAATTTTTGTAAAATTGCAAACAAGTCCCTAAAGTAAACCATTGGAGATGCTCTTAAGCCATAACTCGGTACCTCCTCTTTATTTTGACCCTTTCTCTCATACTTAGGGGGTGTTTGATTATAAGAAGATAGGTGTTTGGTTCATGTATGGGTATAGATTTGGAACCGAGAATCATACGTATCGGGTTGGAACTTGATACCTCCTTGAATTTGTTTCAATTTTGGTTGGCATGGGTTAGAAATCAATCAAAATTAAAAAATCTTCAAATACCAATATTTTTAATAACAAATTTTAATACTATTAAATTATGTAGATAAAATCTAATCAGATAAATATATAAAATAATTTTTTTTACAATATGACATAATTGTTTTTATAACTTTTTCATTATTTATAATTTGATACTATGGGTATCAATCTCATACTCACTCCCTCCATAGGTATGAGAAACCAGAGGCGAGCCCACCTAGTAGCAAGAGGTGGCTGCCGCTACCCCAAACTTCAAAAAAAATGGTTTAGAATACTTATTTTTGCTATCCTAAATATTGTCGAATAATAGATAAGTAAATGATATCCCATCAAATATGCAATAAACATCTTGTGGTTCAATGGGAAAAACCTTGGTTTTTCACCTGATTTCAACTTCATTTCATAATGGTTGACATTTTATTCCATTTCAAAATTCAACCAAACAATATAAGCCAAGAATGAGATTTAAAATCCATTCCATAATGGTATAAGCACAAAAAAAATAGTCTGTATGATTTATTCAAATATATTTGTTTGAGATTAATTTAAAAGTGACCTCTACCATTAACAAATATGAGTATTATTAAAACAAAGGGTTAGCTTATTTTAAGAGTATTATTTTGCGTTGTAGTTTATAAATATGACCTCTAAATATGTTTACCATTCTCTAATTATCTTTGTTTGCCGAAGCTAAGTCTTTTATACAATAATTACACATTTTTATGCAGTTGACCGTTTATATTTAATAAGACACACGCAATTGATTCTATCTGCCTCCGTATTAGTTGCTTGCAAGTACGAAGGTGGGCTACTTGTCTTAAATTATTACTCTCTAATTCTGTATATATCCCGTGTTTTGGATAACACAGCCCAATCATTTAGACTTTAATGAGAAAATTATCAACAAGCTGGAATAGCTCAGTTGGTTAGAGCGTGTGGCTGTTAACCACAAGGTCGGAGGTTCAAGCCCTCCTTCTAGCGATTTTTTTATTTTATTCTTTTTACATCCAAATTTCCATGATCCCATACAAATAGGTACGGCATATACCATCATATGAAACCTTCAGAAACGTACAAAAAAGGAGGGGAAGGAAACTGTCCCGAAAATATGGCCTTCTAAAATTGTCGTTCATTCAGTCAAAAATCGTAACATGGACAATGATACACAAGTACATACACCTTCAGTGACAGCAGGTCACCCTCTAAAACACAAAGGTAAGAAAATATAGAAAAGGGCGACCAATTATTCAGGGGGTTTTCTCTTCTTGCCAAGAACTGAAGGTACATCGAAACGAGAGCCGCCCATCCGCCACTTTTTGAAGGCTAACATAGACAGTTGAGCTGCTTCACACACTAATATAACAAGAAAATGAGTTTAGTAAGCAAATGATTGTTTTCTTAAGAGGAACAAAGTATACAGTATACTTAAGAGGGAAAGGCAAAAACTCACAGTGAGTTTCTTCTTTAGTAAGTAGAATTAGGGGCTTTGTTGAGGCAGTGAAGGATGCTGTGTGGGATTTGCTGAGTACTTCCTTGTACCTAGCTATTTGTAAATGCATACAAGAGGAAGGATCCAATCGTCCTATCACCAATCCTACAAACAACGAATTGTAAACAAAAATTAGCCAGAGCCAATGCTTCTCCTTACAATTGCATAGTGTAGTACCAACTATGTTAATTTGCACACTCAGCATCCGTAACAGACACTCACACTCAGACATGAGCATGATACTTTAACATTTGATTTTAAGCCAACAAGTTTTTTTTCACTATGGCCGAGTATGAACCCTTGGGCATAAGAGTGAAGCGAGGGCCGAGGGGTATAGCGGGGTAACCACTCCTTCGGCTTGTAAATAATTTATGATCAACACATTTTGAGATTTTTTTCTGTACTATTATGTATTTACAGTTTGGCTCCCCATACTCAAAACTAAATATTTTCACCACGGAAAACATTTATTTTGAGGCGTACCACTACTGGAAACGTACCCGTATAGGCCATATTCTATACTTGTCGAGTAACATTGAGTACTGTTGCCTATATAGGTTATATTTACATTTTGGCTGCAAATGAAATATTTCATACGTCAAGACTCAAAAGTCATGTTTAAAGGGCTATCGTGTCGACATCCAACACGCAACCAAGGTAATGGTCGACGTAACAAAGGTGTGAACCTCAATCATAACTAACGACCTTCTTAAGATAAATTTTAGACAACAACAATTTAAATACATGCAAAGTAAATGACCCACATGATTATACAAATTTTACAAAAGCCATGGAAGCTTACACAGGAGCTAACTTGCATCCTAATTCATAGAAGTATTGACATCGGTTAGGGAGATCAACAGATCCAGGATCAGCCTGAATTTCTTTCCTTGTCCTTGATTAAGAAACAGATAACAAAGTGTAAATCCAATATGCCATCAATGAAAAAGAGTATTAACAAGAAATGTCACATACAGAAGGAACACGTGTTAGGTTTTAATGAAATTTTGACGCCTCTAGTAAAGAAAAGGAAAGGTTTACATAAAGAACAAGGTAATGGTGGAAAACTAGAGAAAGTACATCTGATTGAAGCAAGGTGGAATGCTCATAACCACTGCTTGTCTAACATGTAATTCATGAGGGAGCCAGAAAGGCAGCTCTACTTTTGCTCCTTGTTCAACCTGAGAAATAGCCCAGAAAGAATGTCACAAACTAGTTTGGTTCTATTTTTAGTCCTTCCAAAAACTTACGTTATTTGTCTCCGAGCTTGGATCAAGGGGTCCGACCCCAGTGGCTGCCTTCTGAAAAACCACCGGAATGAGCTGTAAATAAACCCAATGGAAAGGAAGAAGAATCAGCATTCATAACTTTCATCAAACAGACAGGTATAAATAAGAGGTAACTACTTACCTCCTCTTCTGCAAAGATATCATCCAAGTCATAATAATTTGCCATGGACAAAGCTGTTCAGATTGTTGCGAGCATTTGTTTATGCAGACCAGAAAGCAAAAGTATCGTAATTAACTGGGAACCTGATAGCACTCAAAGCTCTATCAGTTTGTGAATCACGGAGAGAAAATAATCCAAAGTAGGGAAAATAATGCGATAATCAGTACCTGATAATTGAAGCTCTAGAAATATATTCGAAGCCCCTGTAGCATTTTTTGTGATTACGGTACGTGGTTACGGGTTACTAGTTTTATTCTTTACGAGGGTATTCTAATCAAAGGCAAACAAATGATTGGGACGGAGGGAGTATGTTCTTAATTTCTTTGTCTTCTATTGAATCTAACACTATCAACTCAGCATTGTCATAGGTTCAGCTTATATAATGTCTTCCAAGTTGAATTCGAAAGAAACACGGCAATCATTCATTATATACTCTAACTATCCAGTTGGGCAAAATTATCTATATATTTACTTCACCAATCAACTAAATCAATTAGGGTTAGTTAATCACTGAGTTACTTCACTAATTAACTAAAACCCGCTTCTAATTGGGTAAAATTTCATGCAAACATATGCTATAAACTTGGATGGATGGATGGATCATGAATGTAATAGGAGAAACCAGACACATAAAAGTGTAAACCACAGTACCAAGATAATATAGCTCGAGATTAGAAGATAGCAGACGGTGAAAAAAGTAGGACATTAAATTAACAAGAGTGTTATGCTTAAAATTATGTATTACCAGTAAGAAAAGCAGGCTTTCGTCGCCAATTTGATCAACAATGCATAAACAAATTTCTTCTGTGTTTACAAGATGAAGATTAATTTGGGGAATTAGGGATTGGACAACACAAGAAATGAGAGGGCGGGAAAAGAGGGGGAATTAACAAGTAAAATGGGGTGCCACAACGGTAGCCCGTAGGGACGATTTTTTGAAATGACGCTAAAAAATATAGTAATTATCGTTTTGGGTTTGATCTGAAAATAATTGTCAAAATAGTGTCTATGTAGGTTCGTTTTTTCCCGGGCCCTTAAACACGCTATTGCAAATGTGAACCAAAGGAAGCAGTTTGGTTAGTATGAAAAAACCAAAACACGCCATTTGTAATGGCGTTTTTCAACACTCAAACACGCCATAGCTAATAGCGTTTTCTGCAACCAATTTTTTTCGCTTTTTTCCAGAAACTGTAAATTTGGACATATAGAACACGTCATTGCGTATGGCGTGTTTATGCCAGGTAAAACGCCAGTAGGGATGGCGTGTTTGTACTCTGTCATTCTGTTTCCATTGCGTGTTTGCGGTAGCACATTCAGCTGTGTATTTGTTCTTTTGAGCATTTACAACAACCAGTGTAAAGGACTGTAAACCCTTCTTGCACACAAAAATCTCTCAAAACATCTTTAAAGTGGTCCTTATCCATGAAAAGTTGTCAAGGTTTCAACCTAATTGCACCAAATACTTAATTTTCATACAACTCACCATTTTTGAACAACTGTGCATTGTATCCTCCACCCTCATCAGTCCATCCATTTACCTCATATGGATTATAGTCATCATCAACATACTCAAGTGTTGTTATTATTTTATTATCCTCTACCTCAAGATTAGACAATCCACCACCCTCATCAACCTCTTCTTCATCAGATGAAACATATGATCCATCACTTTTAGATCCTTTAGAATCACATATGGTAAGTGGGCTTCCACCTCTTGACTTACTACTCATTGTAACTATTTGATTTTTCTCTGGCAACACAATTTCAGTTGACTTATGTTTAGGGACAAATACCCCTTTTCTCAAGGCACTGACCATCTTCAACTTTGGTTGTTGTATTTGTGAAGATTGGACAATTGGTGGAGGCTTAAACCTAGGATGACTCCTCAAAATATTATCAATTGACTGCCTGATGGGTGTAGTTGTTACATCCATACAATCACTAACCTTAGCATGGCTCCTCAAAATATTATTAGCTTCCAAATCAGTCAACACAACAACATCATGATCTGTATCAGCTTCCCTATTCTCCAAAACTTGGAATTTGTTCGATATGGAACTTCTTCTTGGTGTCAAGACAACAGTAGATAGCAGTGGTAGGGCATTTTTTTTCAGTAGACGCAGGGATATTTTTTGTCAGAAATCATATCAAGTCCAGCAGATGTTGGCTTAGGCTTGAGCACACTTCTCCTACAAGGTAACTTATCTCCCTTACTCTCACATGTTTATCCTTCTCTAAATTGGCCCAACATTTCCATCAGCAACCCCACTATCCAAACATGCCTAACATCCTCAACAACACCATCATCCCAAACATCATCAACATCCTCAACATCATCAACAACCCCAACATCATCAATAACCCCAACATCGTCAACAACCTTAACATCGTCAACAACCCCAATATTTGTTTCCCAACATCATCTTCACCATTTTATTCATCATCTGACTTGCCCTAAGTTGTCTTGCCATAACAAGAACATGGTATGGTTAAACCTGTTCCCCAACCCATAGTCGATTATTTTTAAAGCATAAAGAATAAAGCATGGACTGAGTAAACTAATGACACAAATCCCCATAATTATGAACAAAAGAGCAGCCAACAAGCCTTCCTTGGGACCATGTGAAGAGTCTTGTAGGTGTCAAAAGAGATTTTAAACTTGTTTGATCAAAAGAGGAAGGTTGAAAGCGACATTTTTTAGCAATGGTCCAAAACCGATAACACCTTGCGCAATGTTTTGTTTCCTTTAATATCTCTTCATAAAAGCCCTTTCTAGACAATATTTCTTGGACAAAAATGTCCTAAACTCATCCTAATGTTGAGTTGGACCAACAAAAGTAACATTTTATTAGACGTATTTGGAGTTTGCCCTCAAATTAGTTGAAGGTCCAAAACCGGTTTTCATAACAGTTCAGCGATTTATCTGTATCTTGTAGAGGCCATATCCCTTAGCTTAGAATGATAATTAAGACCCATGATAACTCGTTGGAAAGCTACTGAAGTTATCTTACATCTCCAAAATAATCAACCTCAAATATTAAGTAAATCTTGAGGTATTAAACTTTTAATGTACGTGGGTCATTCTGAAATCAGAATAACACTCGTCTGCACATGTTGCTTGTATCAACCATAACTCAAGTTATAGACGTGATATGGAGGTGATTCAAAAAACATTGTTTAGCTAAAATCTTAAACTTTCCAATGACACGAACATCAAAGGATTTGCATGAGTAAAACGTTATATATGATGCTTGAAAATTAGGCCATATTTGGATGCAAAACCGTATGAAGGCTCTCCATTTCAGTGCAAAACTCCCTTTGTTAAAAAGAGTTTGTCCTCAAACTTTCGCGGTTAAAAATGTGGTACAACAAAAGACGATTTCAAAAACAAAACAATTTTCAGAAAAAAGTTGTGTAGATTTTAAAGAGGGAAACAACAAGTGCACATTCGAGTCTAGCACACAGCAAAGACCGAACCCCCTTGTTAGCCAACTCGATTCAAGCAACATACAATTGCTCAACCAAAGCCAACACCCACAAACCAGGCCGCGCACAGGTTTATGGTGTCACACCCTAGATTATCAACGAACCACCCTCTCCCAAGAGCATCTTGGTTTAAGAAAATGCAAGAGCCGAAGCTCTGATACCAATTGGAGCGAATGTGGACCCAAAAGACTTTGAAAATAGCGCTGTTTTAAACTTTGTATTCTGAGATTGTTTTGAACAGTTTATGGGACTGTATAGAACGGAAATTAAGGGTTGTTTTGAGGTTATTGTTTTGTACGAAAATAAAAGACACGAACAACATGAAATATATAAGGATATGACTTAACAAGATTACTCTTATTAAGCCTAGGATATGAATTGAGCCAGAACAAACAGCAAGCTCACGACTCGGGAGATCGTTCAAGATCATGAAGCATGAACTAATCCCCTTATGCACTTGAATAGCACGAAGCAGGTCAAGATACACGGCCCCAAGCACGAAGCAGATGGAGTTGTTCTAGCACTAAACAAAGAACTAAACAAGAGTTTTTAGAAATCTCATAAAACTCGTATTTTTAACTCAACAAGTCTGTTTTTTTACATGAGGTTAGCTTGCTTTATATACATCAAGCCATTACATCCTAACCATACATATATTGTTCAGATCCAAGTCTTACAAAAAAATCAGAAATGAAAAGGACATAAAGCATAAAGCATGGACTAATAAGTAAACTAATGAGACAAATCCCCATAATTATGAACAAAAGAGCAGCCAACAAGCCTTCCTTGGGACCGTGTGAAGAGTCTTATAGGCGCCAAAAGAGCTTTTAAACTTGTTTGATCAAAAGAGGAAGGTTGAAAGCGACATTTTTCAGCAATGGGCCAAAACCGAGAACAACTTGCACAATGTTTTGTTTCCTTCAATATCTCTTCATAGCAGCCCTTTCTAGACGATATTTCTTGGACAAAAATGTCCTAAACTAGCCCAATGCTGAGTTGGACCAACAAAAAGACTATTTTATTAGATGTATTTGGAGCTTGACCTCAAATTAGTCGAAGGTCCAAAACCGGGTTCCAAAACAGTTCAACAATTTACCTCTATCTTGTAGAGGCCATATCCCTTAGCTCAGAATGAATATTAAGACCCGTGATATTTAGTTGGAAAGCTAATAAAGTTATATTACATCTCCAAAAACAATCAACCTCTTAAATATTAAGTAAATCTTGCATTATTAACCTTTTAGTGTATATGGGTCATTCTAAAATCAGAATACCACTCGTCTGCGCATGTTGCTTGTATCAACCATAACTCAAGTTATAGACCTGTTATGGAGGTGATTCAAAAACCATTATTTAGCTAAGATCTTAAGCTTTCCAATGACACGAAGATCAAATGATTTGCATGAGTAAAACGTGAGATATGATACTTGAACAATCAGGCCAGATTTGGATGTAAAAACCGTATGGAGGCTCTCAATTTCAGTGCAGTGTGTCACATCGTCACTTTCATCATATTACGTCGAACCGCACTCCACCTCACCATTGCCACCTCATCACCTCATATCACATGCGAGGTCATCAGTGTTATCTTATTTGAGTCTTATTGTCGTACTTAGCGAGTTAGTGAAGATAATGATGATGATACCGATGGTGATGTTGGTGGTGATGGTGAGAATGATGACTATTAAGTTGACTAAGATGAGAAAGAGGGGTGAAAACGCATAATTGATAAGAATTACGATATAAAAGATGTTGATCGACCCGTTATTTTTCACCTGAATCCGACCCAAAACCTTTAGACTTGACTCTTATTTTACCCGACCTGTATTTTACCCGAACCCGAAACTACCCGGCTCGTAACCCGCTCGTTCGGCCCGTTTCTAGGTCTAGATGTAGTGTAAGTCAAAGGAACTTTTTATTTTTATTAGGTAAGAAAATGGATTGGTATTTTATGATATTACTAGCCTATATCATGCCTTCGAATAAGACAACAGAATTGAAGTCACTAACTATCAAACACCTCGACAACATTGGACAAAACTGTCCATTTAAGATCATAAAGTTGACAACTTTTTTGGCCCCGCGATTTTACAACTACCCTCTCAAACAGGTGAGTTTCACAGTCTTTATTCACTTGAAATTTTTCACATAATTTGTTATGTACTTAGAATTGAGTTGAAAACACAAAGATTGTCTCTTTCCATTATTCGGTTGGTCTTGCTTCAGACGGACCATTTTGGTCTGAAGTAATAAAACGAGATTTTGTAACTATTTTACAGTCAAAGACTATTATTTATTGAAAAACACGTGCACGTTCCCATGAGTTGTAACAATGGTTGTACCGTTGCGGTTACATTTAACCATAAAATTATCACGTATACCCGTCTAAAGTTTCAAACAAAAAGTGACTGTCTCAGAAAATGAATTTTATTAACAATTATGTCATTTAAACACAAGCTTTTCCTAGTAACAAAATGACCGTAAAAGTCAGTAACGTAGTCGGAATAGTTGAAAAAAGCGTTGATATTTAAAATATCACTGGTATAAAGCACCCCCAAAAAAAATCATTGGTATTCATTTAAAAATTACAGGGATATCTATATAGTACGTTTTAAATTTTCGACTTTCTACATGATATCCCTACACTTTTTAAAACATACAAGGTACCCTTAATTGTTGTCATTATCACGAAGTGTACCCTTTTAAACTTTATTTTTGCCAATTAAACTCAGTTTTAGGCGTTAAATGATTACTTCGGAGTGTAACCAAGCTTGTCATTTACCATTCCATGACATAAGAACTCAATTAGAATCAATATCAATCCTTGGACGCGATCATTTGGAAAGGGATAAATAATTTTGCGTCAAAATATTTAGCCCATATATATCTACAAATATTAGTATCGAGATGAAGATTGAGCCTAATAGAGTCGTTATGTCATGTGATAATAAATGACAAACTTGTTAACACGTTCAAGTCTTCATCTAACGCTTACAAAATGAGTTTAATTGACGGAAAATAAAGTTTGGTGATATACTTAGTTATAATGACAACACTAAACATGCATATTTTTAAAAGTACTATAAAGATACCATATAAAAAAGTAAAAGAAATTGAGTGATACCATATAAAATCTCTTTACTATAAGAGAAATAACATTTCAAAGCTTCCTGCTATTAGAAATGAGGGAGAAAGGAACCCACATTTTACTCAAACGATTTAAGTAGTCCCTCCTCATCTTACTTGCAATTTCTCTCTCATCTATTTCTTCATTTAAGCATAAATTTATTTTCGTATATTATATGTTTATATGATTATGTTATGCTTGAGCTGATATGTGATTATATTATATGAACTGATGAACGATTATTATAATAATGTAAAAAAAAGCTCAAATATTCAAATTCATAAATTTATCTGCAAAAAAAATTAATAGTCATTAAAACAAAAATAGAAATTAAAAAAAATCACGATTTCAATCATAGACAGAATAATAAAAAGGTAATAATAATAATAACACCAAATTCATGAAATTCACTACAAAGTACATACCATCTTATCTATATTAATACCGAATCATTTCTTGCATTTTCCTTCACCCACGTTACCTTAAGCATGCCATTTTCTTTTCTTTTAATCAAGAACATGGGACCCACCAAAATACAAATTGATTTAATTCCAATGTAAAAGTAAAAAATTCACGTTAATATTACAATATTTTTAGTATATCGGTCATATAAAATTATATTACAAATCGAAAATCGGAAATATGACTAATCAGTATTCATAAATAACAATACTAGAACCTACAATCCCGTGCAATTTGCACGGGTTTAAAACTAGTAAATTCTAATTACCAAATCTATATACATTTTTTTTACAAACGGAAAGATGAATACATTCTTTTGTAAAAATAAAAAGGAAGAATAATAATTAACTTTGGATAAATTCGTATAGAAAAATACTATTTTGGAGATTTTAAAAACAAAATAACAATTAACCTTCATATTATAATTCGATAATTCAGTATTGACTCGCCTATCGTATAAAATGAACAAAATACAAAAAATATTTTCACTAGAATAATTATTACTAATAAAATTTATGTGAAAAAGTCTTTAAGTACTAAAATAACAAAAGAATGATCAAGTAATATGTAATACTAGTGTTAAACCCGTGCAAAATTGCACGGGTATATTTTTAGAAAAAATATGGTGGATAATTAATATTCCCTCTTATTCCCGATAACTGTCACATTTGGGGTTGAGTACGAAAATTAAGGAATTCATTTGTTTAATGTAAAGTAATGTGTGGGGTGCGAAGATTGGAGAGAGAGAATGTATTATGGATTATTATTGTGAGTAAATGTGATTAAAATAAGTAGTGTTATGAGGCAAGGTGGGGTATTATTGTGGGTTAAAGTGAATAAAATAAGTATAAACAATGTCCCAAAATGGAATATGAGACATTTACGTGACTAGACGAAAACGGAAAGTGGGACAGTTATCCAGAATAAGAGGGAGTATTACCGAATAGTGTCAATAATACGTGAATATTGTGCATTCAATTTCTATTATATTGTGCATTCAATTTTTTAACTTTACTCAATTTTGTTTTTAAATTTAGTATTGTCGCTTTTTTTCGATTGCAAAAATGCACCGGTATATTTAACGGGTATACACTTGCCAGAAATTAAAATTTCATGTTTATGAATTTATATAAAAAATGTTACGTAATATTTCTTAAACTACGTTATCAGGTATTTATTTAGAATTTCAGACGGTTATTTCTCAGGAAATTCATAAATGAAATTGCGGTTTATTCTAAAATTTTAATACCATAAACCGTTTTAATGTTAAAACAGTTGTGCAAATTATTAATTATCCACAGGTTTATTCAATCCCGCTATTAATCATTACGTAAAATTTACGATTTATTTTTGTAAAACCAAAATAGTTGTGCAAATGAATTACGCAATTTTACACGAGTTTTTCGTAAAATTTCATGTTTACGAATTTATATAAAAAATGTTACGTAATATTTCTTAAACTACGATATCAGGTATATATTTAGATTTTCAGGCGGTTATTTCCTAGGAAATTCATAAAAGAAATTGCGAGACCCACCTGAGAGAATTAAAAAAAAAAAAAAAAATCACAATTGCATTGATGACGTGGCGCGTCGAGGGCTTCTGAAATGATTCAGTAATTATATAGATAAGATTACATCTCTTGCATATATATACTTCCAATTTTTTCTGAATATTTTGTGGTTTAGCGAAATCATGTAATTTACTTATCTGAGCAAATTACTAAAGAATTATATCGAATTGATACAAAAGCGACTTGCGAATTTGTTCGCTTGAATCAATTCGTAATTCGGAGCATATTTTGTACTTGCTATTTATATACTTACTATTTCTCGCATTTTTCGTCTTTTAAACATTTTTATTACGGCTCGTGCATATTTTGCACGGGAATAAACTCCTATCGCAAAAATAAGCAAAAGTGGAAAATCCTTAAATTTTGGCGCCTGTTGAGTATTGCTCATTTTCGCACCTGTTGAGTATTGCTCATTTTCGCACCTCCGACGATTGATCGTAATCATCCTGTAATCTCCTTTCTCTCTCTACTTCAATAATTCTTTATATGAACTCGTATTCAATTGTTCACTCAAATCTTCTCAATGCACGAGTTTTGCTCCAGTTAGTACTCTTTTTACGCAGATGCTTATTATAATCATCACCGGTAATACTAATTAATTCTGTAGTCTGTTTTAATTATACGTTTTTCAATTATTTTTGTGTTTGATTATGCGAATTAGTTTGGTATTGTGCTGCGATCTCTGAATATCACATTTTTCACTTGAATTCTCGCGATTATCTGAAGAACGCAATATCAATCATCACTAAAATACTAGAAGCTTTGCGATTAATTATCGCATGTTGTTGCTTTCATGCAAATTTTCTTCGCGCAGAATTTTTGCTCGATTTACGCGGATGTTCGTTTGAATTAGCTTAGTGATTAGAATTATCCGTAATCCACGAAAATTTCACAATAAATCTCTTAATTAACTGTTTCATGATGCGGATTAGTATTATGTTGTGCTGAATTCTCTGAATATCACATTTTTCAATCAAAATATCGCGATAATCTGAGAATGCAGTGAAAATGATCGCTGATTATTAGAAGCGTTTGCGGTTGAAATTTAACTGTTAATTGCTTTTAGCTAGGGTTATGATTTGGTGAAGCATGGAGTCATACAACCTTAGGTCTGTCTTGGAGTTGCCTCCTCTTTTTAGATCAACCTTCAATTTCAGGTACATTATTTCTAACTTGATTTTTGAAATTTATGTTTAGCTGTTCAAGATAAGATGATTGTATGAATCCAGGATCAAGTATAATGTTTGATAAGAATCCTGCTCAGTTTTGTCGCATATCCTGCTCAGTTTTTTTGATAAGAATCCAGGATCAAGTATAATGTTTTGTCATATCGTCTTGTTTAGGCTCTTAGAGCGAGCCGCTACAGCCGACAGCTACACTTTAGCTTACGATGCTTCATCTATGTATTTTCATGACTTGTTTGGTTAATATTGTAAGCCTGGTTTTTTCTCTCTCTTTTCAACTTTTAATTTGTTTGACCTTACTACTAAGCGTAGGCATGTAGGGATGAATTGGCGGTAATGTGTTATGTACTGCTTTCATCTTTAGTTATTATCATGAGGTTTGGCCAAAGATGGCCTTGCATCATAGTCCTTCTATTATCTTTGATTGTGATCCAGTGCATTTTCAGTTTTCGCTTTCAGTCTTTGATTATAGTCTCATGAGGTTTGTACGAAAATGACTTTGTTGTAATTGTTTTATTTACCTATATATCGCTGTCATTTAGTGCATTGCGTTTTTTGGTAGATAGTTATTTTTGAAGCTCACTCATAATCTATTGATAGTTATTTTTGAAGCTCACTCATAATCTATTTTATGGTAGATATTTCAATTCGCTCCAGAGCGAATGCTTTCCTACGTGCTTCCTGTCTGATGTAAACATGGTCATCTCTGCACCAACTGGAAGTGGTAAGACAGTGCTCTTTGAGTTGTGCATTTTGAGGCTTCTCTCAAGGTCACTTGCAGCAGATGAGAGATTTGTTCATGTCAATGGCACTCTTAAAACGGTACTTTCATTTACCTATCTTTTTTTGCATGCTGAATAAGTAGTCGTTCTTTTGACATACATACACAGTTCTTTGCATTCGCTATTTCTGACAGAATTTTCGGACACAAATTTTCATTGCCCGATAAGAAATCTTTCACTTTATCTGAAGTGAATTCCGGTTGGTGTCACTATTTTTTTTTATGGACTGTTTATGATATCTGAAAAAAGTAGTGATTGTTTTCTCTATTATTGTAGTCTGCGTTCAGTACACGCAGCAACTTCATTTGTGATGACCTCAACAGAATATTGGTCAGTGTGTGCTTCTTTTTGACAGATCTATATAGCGCCTTCCAAAGCTTTGGTACAAGAGAAACTTAGGGATTGGACCCAAAAGCTCGGTGCCTGGGGTATAAATTGCCTTGAGATGACCGGCGACAATGATTCTTACAATTTGAGGAATGTTCAAGAAGCTGACATAATTCTGACAACCCCAGAGGTGCTCATATACCTCACAGCTCTTATTAACTTGATGGCCTGCACAAATACTACATGATAAAAAACTAGGCAACATTCTACAACATATATTAATGAAGAGGCACTTACATATTAGAACTCTATGATGTTTGATGTATTCCTGTTGTATTTTTCAGAAATTTGATGCTGTGACACGGTTTCGCATAAGAGATGGTGGCTTGAGTTATTTCAGTGACATAGGACTTCTACTTATTGATGAAGTTCACCTGTTAAATGATCCCCGTGGAGCAGCTTTAGAGGCTATAGTAAGCAGATTTAAAATGCTGTCGCGCAGACCTGAAATGAAATCAAACACTCTGGCTCATGTTCGTTTTATAGCTGTATCAGCAACAATTCCCAATCTAGAGGATCTAGGTACATTTACGTCAAACGTTGTTCCTATCCCTTAAAACCCAATATTCTAAAGGTCTTCCACTTTGATGATGTGGTATTGAACATCTTTGCAGCTGATTGGCTAATGGTTCCTCTGGAAGGAATGAAAAGGTGCATTATATCTAACTGATCAATTTCTTATCGATTAAGTCGTCAAATCTCTCTCTCTCTTGTTTATATTCTCTATGTTGCTCTGTAGGTTTGGTGAAGAAATGAGACCTGTGAAGCTGACTACTAAAGTTTTTGGTAAATACTGACATAACTTGTGTTATTTATGTACACTTGCAATTACACTGTGAAAGAAAAGCTAGGATTCTTTATGTAGATCTGATATATAATTAATTACGACCATACATGATCTTTTTGCGCGAAAGACTAGCTTTGGCTCATTTTCTGTTCTATTGGTTACTTGTTTATCGAAGTTACAAATTTGATCCAGTTTCCAGTCTTGTTATTTGATTATTTTCATTTCATTTTGTTTATTTTTCAAACCTTTTTTTCTCTTTTTCTTAGAATAGCCTCTTTATTATTATCTTTTCTTATATTGTGTTACACCTATTTATCTTGTTTAATTTGTTTTTTGTTCCACTCCAAAAGATATTCCACATTTTTCTTTCTTTTTTCGTTGATGCTATTCACATGTATTAATTCTGACCGCATTCCTCTTTCTATCATTATTTAATCCCTTCTATTTTTTCTCTTTGATGCTTTTGCATCCATTTAGCACTGTTATTCATGCAAGTATCTTATCATACAGGTTATGCAGCTGCTAAGAATGATTTTCTCTTTGAAAAGGTAATTTATTATCTAAAGAAGAGTGAAATTACAGCATAAACAGCTGCTAAGAACGATTGTTTACTTCTATCGTGTTAACTGGCTTTTCTTTTAATGTTACCCCTTCTAATTTCTGCTTCTTTCCTCAAGCAGCGCCTCCAAAATTACATTTTTGGTAAGTTCTTAGTATGTCAACTTATATTTGCCTACATAAGGTCTGCCTGATTATATATGCTACATGTTTGCTTTTTATTTTGATGGTGCATCATGTAGCTTAGTAAGGTAATGTCCTATATTTTTCAGATATTTTGATGCAATATTCTAGAGGAAAATCTGCCCTGGTTTTCTGTTCAACAAGAAAGGGAGCACAAGAAGCAGCTCAGAAACTTTCTCAGACAGCTATGACCTTTGGCTATTCTAACCCATTCATTAAAACAACAGAGCAACTTGAAAGACTGAGGGATGCTTCATTGTCATGCAGTGACAAACAGCTGCAATCATATATCCTTTACGGTGGTATGTCTTTAACATAATCTGAAAAGATTCACTTCTGTGAAATTCTCTTGTTTGTTGCTTTTGTGACATCAGATTATATTGTCTGATTCTGCAATGCATTCTGAACCTACAGTTGGTTTTCACAACGGTGGACTTTCTTTAAAAGATAGAAATCTTGTTGAGAGTCTTTTCCTTGGTGGGGATATTCAAGTTATATGCACAACAAACACATTAGCACATGGAGTCAACCTACCAGCACATACAGTGGTGATCAAATCAACACAGAATTAGTATGTTTATACACCCTATGAATTTCCTAACATGTGCAGTTTGAGTACGTCTCTGATTGTTCTTTGGGTACCCTTTTTCCACTAGCAATAAGGAAAAGAGTGGCTACACAGAGTATGAACGATCCACGGTACTGCAGGTACGTTATACAGTGATTGTTTTTCTGAACTGTTTGAACTTGCATACAGCTTCATATTGATACAGCATTACAGCTACCAATATTGTGTGTCCTCAGAATTTTCTTGTGACCATTCATTTGGCCATAATTTGCATTCTTTTCCTTTGGTAGGGAAGGACAAGACATTTTTTGCTGGGTCTTGGGGATAATATCAATGGGATGGAGGGGATATTATATTATGTTTCAAGCTTTCAAGATCCAGTACATAGTTTTTAGCATGATACATTTGGTCAAAGACCTCCATTTGGGTCATTATGTGTGGGAAATTCCCGAATTCTATCTGGTGTAACGGCCTGTATACCATTCAAATGTATTAGCTATACTGCTTATGCAGATGTGCGGCAGAGCTGGGCGTCCTCCTTTTGACGATACAGGTCTGGTTATAATCATGACAAGGAAAGAAACAGTAAGTGAAAAATATCTCTATATGTCAAGCTCAGAGTGATCTTGTCATCTTCAGTTTCCTTGTCTATATGATGCATCTAATTTGCAAAAAAACTCGTGTTCAACGCTGATAGGTACATTTGTACGAAAATCTTCTGAATGGATGTGAAATTGTGGAATCACAGTTAAGTATGCGACCGCTGAAGTTGTTTGTGTATAACTAATCCTGCGTTTACTAATATTCAACTCATGGTTTTCCCCAATTTTAGATTGCTTTCATGTATGACGGAGCATCTAAATGCAGAAATCGTCCAGCTAACTGTCCCCGATATCACACGGGCGATCGAATGGATGAAGTGCTCATACTTGTATGTTCGAATGAAAAAGGCATGTACGTTGTAACTTACTGACATGTACCTTTGATCACTCTGCGCCCGTCATTTTTCTAAGTCTTTTAGGATCTTCAGAACCCAGAGACTTATTCTGTGAAAAAAGGGATCTCAAAAGACCGTATAGAGAGGCACATGCAAGGTATTCAACGTTAACTGCTCTCCTTGGCCTATTTTTTTTGCCATGGGGAACTACATCACATTTTGGCACAACCTTTTTATAATTTTTCCTGTGCTTTCCTATGATTTAGTTATTGCTTGTCATGGCAGATATATGTGTTAAGAAAATTAACGAGCTATCAAGCAACCAGATGATATGGACTGATGAAGATGGTTTTCTCCTCAAGCCTCTAGGTATGCCTGACCACTGACCAGTATCTTTTTAATTGAACTTTGTGCTGCATCCTGTTCTCACAGGTTGCCTTGTTTACTTCTGATACAATTATTAAGAAAAACAGGTGGATGATTGGGTGAGAAATAATTTATTTGAGGATATTATAATGAAATATTGAGGACTTGAGGGAAACATTAACATTTCACACAAACAAAAACATGCCAAAAAAAGAAATGGACTAAATCCGAAAGATAGGGTAACAAAATAATTGGGTAACTCTGATTGTAGGAGAGAGCAGTGGGTAACGGCTGTATCCCTATCTCTTAACAATCACATACAGGAAAGTTGGGGACTGACGAGTGGGTCATATCCATTAATCCATTGTGTACTCTAATTTTGTTTTTTTTTTTTCCGTGATGAATCCCCAGAGCCTGGACGGTTGATGACAAAGTATTACTTGAAATTCAACACAATGAAACATATACTGCAGTCTCAATCAAACTGCAGTCTTGAAGAAGCACTTCATACTATTTGCAGAGCAGAAGAATTATCTTGTATGTATTTCTTTATGTTATACTTACGGGCATATCAGAATATGGAGACCTTATTCACAATATAATTTTGCAAAAGGGATACAGCTCCGAAGAAATGAGAAAAGGCTTCTAAATGACATTAACGCTGATAAAAATGGCCGGCTTCGTTTCCACATTCTCGGAGACAAGGGGAAAAAGAAAAAGCGTATCCAGAGCAGAGAAGAGAAGATATTTATTTTGGCCAATGACTGCTTTACTGGCGATCCTTTGATTCACGATTTATCCCTAACCCAGGTTTGGCCACTTTTAGTTCTGAGTAAGTCTCATTGAACTACTTTGCAAATCTAATTCATTGACGTACAGGACATGAATTCTATATGCTCAAATGGTTGTAGAATTGCCAAGTGCATGAAAGAGTATTTTATCTTTAGAAAGAACTACAAGGGAGCATTGAACTCAATTATTCTTGCAAAATCGTTGCATCATAAGTTGTGGGATGAAAGTCCTTTTTTGTTGAAACAGTTACCTGGCATTGGAATGGTCACTGCAAAGGTAACTACATATATCAGACATATGTAGTTTGAATTCAAACAGAACTCTTAACTTTGTTACTGTATATTACTAAAAAAGGGCTGTTTTATGCATAGGCATTGCATTCCATGGGAATTACCACATTTGATAAACTTGCTGATGCTGATCCGAGAAGGATAGAAATCGTAGCTGGTAGAAAGTTTCCATTTGGCGATCATATTAAGGAGTCTTTACTTTCATTACCTCCAAAGATAGAGATGAAGTTAGGGGCAACTGAAAACCAAAGGCAAGGGAAGCCTATGTTGGCTATCACTTTGACTAGGTTGACACAGGCTCAGTCCAATAAACGGCATTATGGTGACCTGGTAAATGTCAAGTATTGAAGACATTTTCATCACAGGACTTCTATGTTTTGTGTGTGAATTGAAATAAAATCTTTTCAGGTTGTTGGCCTGAACGAAGAAATAACTTATCATGAAAAGATAAGGTAGGATACCAACACTCCTCTTTCTTTTTCAGAATTGTAATAACTATTTAATATACCTTTCAAGTCTGAATTCTGATAGTTCTTTCAAGGCATTGTTAGTGATCGACTGTTTTGTCTAAACAAAAAGCTTAACACAATACATTTGCTGTTGTGGCAGGCTCGACGATTTTCTCAGGTAATGACCGACCCCCCTCTCCCCCTGCCCTTGATGCCATTTCAACTACTCCTAGTGATAACTTTTGTTTTCGGTGAGGTTTAAGGCGTTTAACATGCTGTTAGCATATGCTCTGCTATATCAGATGTACAGAGTATCATACTGTTGGCATTATGTTCTGCTATGCTATATGTTGTCACTTGACGATAGTTTGATGTCGAGGACAGTGGTTGGAAAACTACATTCTTTAATAATACTAAAGATGAATGTCTAGGTTCAAAAAGAAAATAAGCTTTAGTATACTTGTACTATCTTCAATTCAAAGTCTTGAGTTTTTTTGTGTAAAGTATAATTATTGGCCTCAAAAAGCAAGTTTATCTGGACTAGTCAGCGACAAATATCCCCAAGTTAGGAGCTGTCTTTGCTTTACTGAAATTGATACTCAGTATTTGCTAAGGTTTGACTGTGTAATGGCATTGGCATTGGCATTGGCATTGGCATATACTTTGGTTGTTTTGTTTTCAGCCCATATCACACAACAGTGCTTCTGCCAAATCATCAACAGGGAAAGCTTATTGTTAAGGCTGATCTAATTTTTGATGAATTCAGTAAGTGTTCTGCATCTTCATTTTCTTTACTCTCAGAAGTTTTGCCGAATGAATAAACAATTTTTTTTCACTGGTACCCTATAACACCCTGAAGTGGGAGAGGAGGGGGATATTGGAATCATATATCTCACCCTCTCTTCTCTCAGGTAATTTAGTAATTTCATTTTCAGAGAGTTGCTTTGTATGGTCTGGTATGCATCTTTAGAACTACAAGCTACTAGTGTTAACCATGCAGTTGGTATCGATCTACACCAAAAAATTGAACTGACTGAAGAAAGTAAATCAAGTGAGACTGCTAGACTTGGCAGAAAAAAATTATTCTCCTCCGTACATCCTGAAGAAATTAAGAGTCCTGCGAAGAAAGGGAGTGATGTCAACACAACCCTATTAAAGAAGCAACCCAAGATCAGGGCCAGTGAAGAAATTGATGATATGTGAGTGTTACACCCGTTGTTTTTATATATTTTGTCTGCATAATTTGAGACTAGCATTTGTCTCTCAGATATCTCTTAAAATATGTGAGTACACTTACGAAAAGCTTTTTCTCTAAAAATTTAATGCTATAAGTCTCAAAATAGTTTTTCTTGTTTAATAATCAATTTGTCGACTCAAAAATCGAAAATATCATATATAAAAATTGGATGTACATACTTTTTACGAGTAATTTGGGTAGTGGCATTGTGAGTTTGGGACCCCTACTCTTTGCAAATTGAGCAAATCGAGGGTTTTCATCATCTGATGTTCTATAGGTAATGGACTTTTGTTTCTCCTGGCAGGCCCAGCTTTAAACTCGTAGATGATGAGCTAGAAGGTACAGTTACTAGCCATAATGGAATTGTGTGTGTGTGTTTTCTGCTTCTCGCAACTGGGATCAATTTTTGTGATTTCGTCTTGAAGGTGTTCAGCCAAATCAAGCTGAAGATGAAGAGTGCCAAATCATCTCGGTAAATAAAATATTTGATCACATTCGTAAGAAGGCAAAGGATTTTCCCGTGATAACAACATCTGGTCCAATTCAATTTCCTGTGTTGAAACCCCCAAAACCGGCAAGAGTGCAAATCTGTACAGAGCAAGTGACTGACCATTATACTTCAGAAAGAGAATATTCTGAGCATCTTGACAATCAAGATGCTGAAGAGCATGGGATAGCATCCACAAGTCAGCATACCTCTGATCTAGTGAACAATGGTCTTTTGGATTCCACAGGTATGATGAGTTGAAAAAAGTTTCTCTTTTGCATTTTATGTAGGAAGAATTTTCCAAGAATGATCTGAATCACGTGCACTATTTTGCCTGGGAGGATTGCCAAAGGATCTATAATAAAAGGATCTTCATTGCACTGCCTAGACAATACACAAAGTACAATAGACAGTGTAAGATGAATAGATGATCGTTTTCCAGTTAAATAAGATTAAATGAACCAAACTTTGGATTGTTTTGGAAAGAATCAAACTCGGGGATAGATTTTGTCAGATGAGACAAACATAGGATTATTCTTTGCAATTTTAGTTTTATGTAGGAATGTACGATTGTGTTTCCTGACATGGATTTATGCTAAACTAGACATGTCTCATTCTCCAGTTGCTGAAAAAAGAAAGGATAACCAGATGATGGGGCAAATATTTGATCATGTAAGGAAAAGATCCAAAAATTCTCCAGTTATCATCAAACCAAGCAGCTTTGGGTATGGGTCTTTGGCAGAGTCACAAGACCACTTTTCAGTTAAGGACCCCCAGCTGAGCCTCATGGGTGACATTAAAATGGAAGAACGACACTCAGGAAGACCCCCACTTTTTTCGACGGGCATTGAACAGAATCAGTCTTTGCTTGTTGAGACCATGAAGGACAAGAAGCATCTGCCTTCAAGTAGAACACTGGATCTTCCATTTGATTTACTACACGACAATCAATGCAACAAGGCTTCTTATTACCAGAATACCCACGACTCCTCGCCATTGAGAAAAGAATTTCAGTTTGAACCTCCAGGAAATCCTGTTGGCCCTCAAGGCAGAAACCCAACAAACCATCTTATGGAAGTTATGAGAGGAAGCTGTTCTCTGCAAACAGAGGCAGGAAACAAGAATGTGGATTCATTTCTTGGTTACAAGAGCGTATTTTCATTTCTCTGATTCTGGTTCTCTAAAGATAACATTGGTTGACTCTGATTACTTGGCGGAAGTAAATCGTTTACAAATGGATGCCTTCTGTGTCCAGTACAAAACATCTTGCTCATTACAGAGTACAGATAACTATGCAAAGGTCTCATGTACAGTGATTAGAGGCGCACTCAAAAAGGCTGCTGTGTTTGGCTTCATGGCTTGAAGCCTCGAACATCATATGGTACATGCCATGCATATATACTAAAATCACATATGAAGTTTTAGAGACATGATGCCCTGGGGGATGATGCGACTTTTCTTTTGTTTGATTTTCGAGGATGTATACATTTTGCAATGTTTTGATGGACACCTGCTTCCACTGTAGGTTGTAAGGGGGCATGCACTCAAAGCGCTTTGGAAGGGTGTTTTTGTAAGATACCTTCTGGTGTTACTAATTCAGCGACTGGTAATCTGATTACAGACATACAAAGATACCATAATCCACAGTTATCGACATACAAGATACCAGAGTTCATAGGATCAAAACTGGCTAGAAATTCATCAAACTGTATAAATGATACCATTGATTTTTTTTTTGACTGAAAAATTAGTAATACATTCTATGTTACCAACCTATGATGGTGTAACAGCTCTTAATCAGGCAGACTCGACCAGCGGACTGGGAGGAGGATTGCACGAGGAAAGTCATCTGTCCGGTCCATCAGATGAGCCTGCCTGAAAGGTGGGCGTGATCCTCATAGAAAACATTGATGCACAGCTGCATATAGTATAAGAAGGAATGTTTCACTGTTTACAGTATGAAATAGACATTAGGGTCGGGGCTCAATTTCCAGTTTCGCGGAACACAGTAGAGAGTGTTTAGAAAATATGAAACTTCGGTTTTCGGGTGAAAAAAAATTGTTTACCAGTTGCTTTTTAGATGAATCACTACCAAAGATATACGAGGGCTTGGCCTGGTTTTGTAAATAAAGCGAAACCCAGTTTCATACTTCGTATCATTTTCAATTAACTACAGCTAGTATAAATCTACCTTTTAATTGTATTATCACCTAAGTCTCTACGTATTACCCATAATAATACTAACGTTTATAGCTTCTTTTCATCTATGCATTTATTTTATATTGACTGTTTGTACAATCACATTATCACATGTAACTAGTTTTAATCCCTAAAAAAAATACACGAGTTATGTTTAAAACAACACAACAATATATACAAAATATGTTAACTTATACTAAAGTTTATAGCTTCTTGTCAATTGTCATTCATCCATTTATTTTACTTTGACTGTTTGTATAATCACTCAATCACATATAATTAGTTTTAATCCCGTGTAAAAAGTACACGGGTTATTTCTAAAACAATATGTTAACAAAATGCATGGCTAGTTTGTATAATACAATTTTGATGTTTTTTTTGGCATTGCATTGATACAACTACCCCAGATAACCGCTGTTAAAAAAAAAAAAACTACCCAATTTTTTAAAATTATACTTATGATATATAAAATTAAAAAACTAACAACTAAATGAACGATAAATTTCAAAACTGATAAAAATGCAAAATGCATATGTGAGAAAATTATGAAACCATAGATATTGAATGTGTTTATTTCATTGAGATGAAACGTCTAATACATGAATGAAATATATAGCATACAAGATATATCCTACTCTTATCTCCTTCCTACTTTAACTCCTAAAACATAGAAACTAATAATATACATTCCTAACTAAAAGATAATGCATATCAAAAATATACACATGATAATCTCGACCATATCATATCTTCTACAAAGTATTTTGACACTCCCCCTCAAGTTGGAGCTCGTGGTACACGGAGACCCAACTTGTATTGCAAGTGATCGAAAAGCTCCTCGCCTAAAGCCTTCGTGAATAAATCCGCAATTTGTTCTTTACTCCTCACATGCAATGGTTTAATTTCTTTAGACACAATGTGTTGGCGAACGAAGTGACAATCAATTTCTACGTGCTTCGTTCTATCGTGGAACACCGGATTCTTAGCTATATAAATAGCCGCTTGATTGTCACAAAATAGTTCCATTGGATTAGTGTGAAACACTCCCAAAGAGGCCAGGAACGCTTTCACCCATATTACTTCACTCACGGCGGCCCCCTTAGCCCTATATTCGGCCTCGGCGGTTGACCTTGCTACGGTGACTTGTTTCTTAGCTCTCCAAGAAATTGGAGATTGTCCTAATGAGACAAAGTAACCGCTTATCGATCTTCTCGCCAACGGGCAACTTGCGTAGTCCGAGTCACAATATCCTCTAATTTGCAAGTCGCATTCCTTCCTCATTGTGATCCCATTACTCGGATTTCTTTTGATATATCTCACTACTCTCAATGTCGCGTCCCAATGCTCCTTTCTAGGTTCGTTGACATATTGCGAGAGTATATGTACCGTATATACCAAATCTGGTCTCGTGATGGTCAAGTAAGCTAACCTTCCAATGAGTCGTCGATACTTCATAATGTCCTTCAATACATAGCCCTTTGCCAAAGACAGTTCGTGCCTTTGTCGAATTGGAGTACTTGCTGTTTTTGCTCCTTGCATTCCATCTCTTCTACAATATTCATCGCATATTTTCGTTGATTAAAAAACAACCCATTCTTCCCATGAACTACCTCTATTCCTAGGAAGTACTTTAGTTTTCCTAGATCCTTGATTCCGAATCTTTTATCGAGGAAAGCTTTGAATTTTGCACACGATTCCTTCTCATTACTTACCACGATCATATCGTCCACGTAAACAAGTACCCCAATAAAACAGCCATTTCGATTATAAGTGAAAAGAGAATAATCTGCCATTGATTGTATAAAACCATATCCTTTCATAGCAATGGTCAATTTCGCAAACCAATTACGTGAAGCTTGTTTTAGACCGTAAATTGATTTGAGTAATTTGCATACCTTATTCTCCCCTCCTCTTTCGAATCCTTGTGGAACCCTCATATACACTTCTTCTTCAAGCTCTCCGTGTAGAAATGCGTTGTTCACATCCAATTGTTCGATGAACCAACCTTTCGATACCGCCACGGCTAGCATACACCTTACACTCGTCATCTTTGCCACTGGTGCATAGGTCTCGTGAAAATCTACCCCTTCTACTTAAGTAAATCCTTGAGCCACCAATCGTGCCTTGTACCTCTCCACTGTTCCATCGGCATGATACTTGATTTTGTATACCCATTTGCATCCTATGGGTCTTTTCCCTTTTGGCAAAGTGACAATTTTCCAAGTCCCGTTTTTCTCCAAAGCTTCGATCTCCTTAGTCATAGCTTGCCTCCACTTCTCATCCTTCGCTGCCTCGTTATAATGTGATGGCTCCTGCTCCTTATCAATAATAGCTAGGAAGGCTTTATGAGTTTCTGAAAAACAATTTGTTATAACATAATTATCAAGAGGATAACGAGTACCTGACTTTGAAGGCTTCGATTGTGCGTGATGAGCATTCGAATTCGGGGTAATTACTATTGTTGATTTACAGTAATAATCTTTCTTCCATACTAGGTCGAACTTTTCCCTTGCTCCTCTACCCATCGCTTATTTTCCTGAACTGATATCTGTTGAGACAGTCTGGTCTCCTTCTATTTCGTCCCCACTGGCAGTATTTTCGACATTCTTGTGGGGAACTTTTGGTCATTACTTCTACTCGCCAACCGAACAACGTGTTTTTGTTGCGGCTAGTGCGACGTTCTTAGAGAAAGAATTTCTCGAGAACAAGTCGAGTAATAGAACCTTCGATCTATCGGAGATTCAAGAACCAACTACCGAGCAACCATTGGAGGAAACAGTTCCTTCAACCGAGGCTGCGGTAGATATTCCTGAGGAACCTAGGAGGTCGGGAAGAGTCTCTATTCCTCCGGACAGATACATTGGTGTGGTCGAGGAACATGACATAGATGACGTCTTACTCCTAGAGGGTAATGAACCCTCAACCTATAAAGGTGCCACGACTATTTCTGACTCAAAGCTATGGCTAGAAGCCATGCAATCCGAGATGGACTCCATGTATGAGAACAACGTGTGGGATCTTGTGGACCTACCTGCAAAGGTACATCCCCTTCAATGCAAATGGCTTTACAAGATAAAGCATGCCGTGGAAGGACAGCAAGATATCCACAAGGCAAGACTAGTTGCTAAAGGTTTCACCCAAGTGCCAGGCTTGCACTACGATGAGATCTTTGCACCCGTAGTCATGCTACGTTCCATTCGGATAATCTTAGCGATCGCCTGATGAGCTCCATTTTGGTCATTATTTTCATTATGTATTCTTCGTTTTCGATCCCAATTTGACCTCGTTTTGCGTGCCTTTGCTCGTTTTTATGCCTGTTATCTCGACTATTCCTATTTGGTTCCCGTGTTGTAGGTATTGTGGCGTGAATGAGGAAGCGGAAGCAAACGAGATGATTTTTGGAGTAAAATGAAGAGAAATGGCAAGAATCCTAATCAGTGCCTTCCAGCCGGTCCCCAGCCGGCAGCCGGTAGGCCGGCTGGGGGACCTTGACTTGACTTTCAAGTGAAAAATGAAGAATTTGGGCAGACCTTGAACTTTGACTCCCAGCCGGTTCCCAGCCGGCAGCCGGTTGGCCGGCTGGGGATCGTTTCCCATGCTTAGCCAAATTTTCGAAGTTTGAAGAAAAATGCATATTTGGGCAGATTACTGAAAAAGGGCTCACAGCCGGTCCACCGGCTGAGGGGACCTATACATGTTGAAGGTTGAAGAAAAATCAGAAGTGAAGAATAGGCCTCCCAGCCGATGCCAGACCGGCAGCCGGCCGGTCGGCTGGCAGTACCTGAGCATTGAAAAAAAAGAAGAAATTTTCAGAAGTCCAAATTTGGACTCTCAGCCGGTCACAGACCGGCAGCCGGTCGACCGGCTGGGAGTCGCTTTTCAGAAATTCGCGCACTATATAAACCCGCACTTTGTCTTTCATTTGACACATTAATTATAACGCATTCTTAAGATTATTTTTAGGGTTTTTACTGTTTCATTACTTAATACTTAGACTAAAAAAAAACACTCTTAAATATTTTAATCTTCTTTAGATCCTTACTTAATCTTTCAATATTTGTTAATCTCTCTTTAGGATTCTACTTAGCCTTGTTATTAAGCAATTGTAAGAGGATTTTTTTGGGTTGTATTTTTGGAGGATTTGGAAGAGTCTTTCAACTTGTCATCCAAGCTACTTCCTTTTCTATTGTTATTGGTATAATTCTTCTAATCTTTACTTAGTCTTTACTTTTATTTAAGTTCCCTTTGAATCAATTGTTCATCCTTTGTTTGTTCATGATGTTTTGCTTTTGTTCATGCCCTATTCACATGTTTTCATTTACCATGAGTGAGTAGTCTCCTTGCTAGGGTAAGGGGTGATCTTGGGTGTTGTTTAGATGATAAGTTCATGCT
The DNA here is from genome assembly GCA_029255685.2 of Silene conica. Classification (NCBI taxonomy): domain Eukaryota; kingdom Viridiplantae; phylum Streptophyta; class Magnoliopsida; order Caryophyllales; family Caryophyllaceae; genus Silene; species Silene conica. Next base: position 20,981,129 of record CM055318.2, on the reverse strand, counting down.
AGTAAGTTGATTAGTTGTTCTTAAAAAAAATAGTCTTCCATTTGTTGCATGCTAGGTGTTTGATGATTTGCCTCAACGAAAGTTGGGCTTTGATTTTAGCGTGACTTGCCTTTAGCGACGGTTGGGGGTTTGTCTTAGCATGTTTGATGGTTGGTTGTGATATTTGTAGCGAAAGCTAGGGTATTCCGACCTAGGTTAGTCGACTCGAGAGAAGAGACTACCCGAGGCTATTTGTTTGAGACCTTCTAGTTTTCTTTCTAGCATCTTCGTCTAACCACCTTAGTGACCCCCGAAACCCTAGTTTTCTCATCCATCGATTCAATCTTATTTAGTTGCTTTAATTGTTCGTCTTAGTTGTTCTTTAGTCTTTAATCAACCTCAAACCTATTACCCCCGACTCTCGCATAAACTAGAACATAATTACACAACTATCCCCACCGTCTTCGCGTTCGACAACCCGTTTATACTACTTAATTGGGTTTTTACAAATGTGTTTGATGCCGGTATTGACGACAAAAACCGGGATATCAAAATGGCGCCGTTGCCGGGGACGGTGTTAGAAGTTGTGTAGTTTAGTTTTAGTTTTAGTCTTGAGTTAGTTGAGCTTGTTTTTGTTTTGATCAAAGATTTGGTAGTTAATTGTAGAGTGCTTGTTTTATTGCTCACCCTAGTGTTTAACAAGCACTAGGACGACTAATTTGTTTGCTAAGTTTTATGCCTAGGGGTGACTCTAACTCTTTGTTGTCATCTTCCGAACCGGAGAGGCTCTTTCGGGCCTTAAGGAGGAAGACTATTGCAAGGGTAAGAATTGCGTCCCAAGCATCTACTAGCCAAAACAACCCCTCTTCATCCGAACCACCAAGTCCCAATCAAAGCAATCCTAGCCCAACATCCGACAATTTTGACAATCCGTTTTATCAATCACCACCACAATCACCACACTTTCCAAACAACCATCCAATTCATATAATGGCCGCTCTTCGTGATCATAACCGGCCCAATCACAATGACACCACCAATCCAGTCAACTTCGGGGCCCTTGTTCCTCAAAATTTCGAAATACACCCTTCGCAAATGAGTTCAATCGAGAAGAATGCCTTTAGCGGGGCTTCTCACGAAGATGCTCATGGGCACTTGAGAAAGTTCAAGGGTAAGGTCGCAATGATAAAGAAAACGGGAGTACCCGAGGAGACACTAAGGCTTATGCTTTTCCCCTATTCCTTAACCGACAAGGCGGATAGGTGGTTAAATGTCCATGCTCCGAATACATTCACCACATGGGACGACTTGGCAACGGCTTTCCTTGCCAAGTACTACCCATCCTCCAAGACCGCGATGCTCCGAAATGAGATAACTCAGTTTCAACAAGACGAGGGAGAATCTTTGGGAGAAGCTTGGGATAGATACCAAGATTTGCTTGCTAAGTGCCCACACCACGGGATACCACCTTGGTACACAACCCAAACCTTTTTTTCAGACTCTTCTCCCCCGGACTAAAGAAATGGTTAATGCATCGGCGGGTGGTAGCTTTGACCACTTGCCGCATGAGGAGGGAACGGAACTCATCAAGAAGATTGTTGATTCGGAGGAAAATTACGGCACTAGAGGGAATGTCTTGAGAAAGAGTAGCAAGTACCCTAATGAGCACCTTTCCAATGCAAAGGCAAACGAAGAAACCAATGCCAAGTTGGACATGTTAACCAAGAAATTGGAAGAATTGACAAAGGGCTCCACTAGCAAAGAAACCAACAGCAATGTCCCGGGGATGTACCAAGTAAATAGTGTTGCCACATGTGATTTGTGCGGAGGAAATGGGCACACATTTGAAGTTTGTGCAAACAACTCAATTGAGGGAAGTGGAAGTGAGGAAGAATTGTATGCTTTTCAAGCATTCAACAATCCTAGAAGCCAAAATACTTTCAACCCCAATTCAAACTACTATCACCAAGGGATTAGAGGTAGTCCTTATATGAGTTACAAGAGCACCAATGTGTTGAATCCTCATCAAATTCAACAACCTCAAGTGCAAAACCCCCCCGGTTTTCAACCAAGGGGTGGAAAATTCAACCCGAGGAACAATTTCAACAACAACAATTTCTACCAAGGCAACCAATCTAATCAAGCCAATCAAGGCTTTCAACAAAGTTTCAATGATCCCAACCTCAACCCCAATTTCCAAAACAACCAAAATCCACAAAATTTCAATCCAAATTTCAACAACAACCAAAACTACAACCAACACCAAAACCAAAACTTCAATCCACCACCATTTCAAAACAACCCCAATCAAAATCAAAACAACTACAACCACAACCCACAAAATCCCAACAACCCAAATTACAACCAAAATTTCAACCAAAAATTTCCACCAAACAATCAAGGCCAAAACTTCAACAATCAAGTTCCGAAGGGCAACTCCCAAGGTGGGGGTGCAAGGAATGATTATGGGTTCCCCTTGCCCCTCACCAATGCACCTCACCAAGATACTAGTGATTCCCAAGTGGGTGAGTTATTGAAACTTGTCAAGAACATGCAAGCAACTCATACCCAAGAGATGGCTAATTTGAAGAGTGCCAACCAAAGGGAGATACGGGAGATGGAGGCTAGAGTCGCTTCTCAAGCCTTAGCCAATCCTCAAAGGCCACCGGGCGGCTTCCTTGCCCAAGGTCAAAGTTCTAAAGATGCATCACACAATCACCAAGCACATGCGGTGATTTTGAGAAGTGGAACGGAGCTAGAGGACCCGTATAAAGACTACAATTATGGTGAAGAGGAGCCTATCTTGGAGCTTGTGAAAGACAAAGGAAAAGAAGTTGATGGTGGCAATTCAAGGGATGATGACTTTTATGTGGAGGACCTCCCTTATGAGGAGAAAGAAGATGAAGTTATCTTGGAAGAGGTGAATGCTAGACATGAGGAGTTGGTTTCACAACCAACTACTAAGGTAACAAGCAAACCAACACCCACCAATGTACTATCTAACCCTCAACCAACTAGCTTGCCTTATCCTTCAAGGGCCTTGAAGGTAAAGGAAAACTTCAAGTTCACAAACTTTTGTAAAATGATTGAAAAACTTGAAGTGACCCTTCCCTTTACGGAAGTGATTTTGAATATGCCGACTTACTCCAAATTTTTAAAAGAAATCTTGTCGGGCAAGAGAACCTTGGGTGACCAAGAAGTGATGGCTATGAGGGAGGAGTGTAGTGCACTTCTCCTCCAAAAGGAGCCAAAGAAACTTGGTGATCCGAGGAGTTTCTCTATCCCTTGCATAGTTGGTGGCATTCCAATCTCTCGTGCCCTTTGTGATTTAGGAGCTAGTGTAAGTGTGCTTCCTTTGAAAGTTGCAAAAAGAATTGGCTTGAATGATTTAGTTCCTACAAGTATCACCCTCCAATTGGCGGATAGGTCCGTCAAGCGCCCTTTGGGAGTGCTTGAGGATGTACCCGTCAAAGTGGGTAAGCATTTGATTCTCGCCGATTTTTTTGTCCTTGATATCCCGGAGGATAGCCACACTCCCATCATCCTTGGTAGGCCTTTCTTGGCTACCGGAGGCGTCTTGATAGACGTTAAGAATGGGCGGCTCACCTTTAGAGTTGGGGATGACAAAATTGAGTTTAATCTACCTACTATGATGAAAGGTCCAAAGCATGATGAGGCATTTACATTGGACATTGTGGAGCAAGTGGTAAGGGAGATGGTAGAGATGGAAGAAGAGGAGGAAGGCCACATGGAACAATTATGTGGCATCACAACTAGTGAAGACAAGGAAATGGATGAGAACATTGAGCTAGAAGATGAGGAAGTTGAGAAGGTGGAGGGAATGCTCCCTCCAAAGGTACAACTCAAAACCCTTCCTCCCTCCCTCAAGTATGCCTTTCTTGGGGAGGGAGAGGCTTACCCGGTGATCATCAATGCCAACCTCAATGAGCAACAAGAATCCAAACTCATTTCAACTTTAAAGGATCATAGGAGCTCATTCGGGTATAGCCTTGATGACATCAAGGGGCTAAGCCCGAACCTTTGCATGCATAGAATAATTCTTGAGGAAGGGAGTCGACCTAGAGTGGAAGGTCAAAGGAGATTGAATCCGAAAATGGCGGATGTAGTGAAGGGTGAAGTTCTTAAGTTGCTTGAGGCCGGAATCATATATGAGATCACGGATAGCCGGTGGGTGAGCCCCGTCCATGTTGTCCCCAAGAAGGGGGGTGTAACTTTGGTTACACAAGAGGATGAGACTCTCCTACCGACTCGTCCGGTGACGGGTTGGAGGATGTGTATTGATTACCGCAAGTTGAATGCGGCCACTCTCAAAGACCATTTCCCAATCGTCCCTTTCATTGATCAAATGCTAGAGAGACTTGCGGGGCATTCGTACTATTGTTTTCTTGACGGTTATTCCGGGTTTTTTCAAATACCCATTCACCCGGAAGACCAAGAGAAAACAACTTTTACATGCCCCCAAGGTGTGTATGCTTATCGGAGGATGCCATTCGGGTTGTGTAATGCACCCGGCACCTTTCAAAGGTGCATGATGGCCATCTTTGCCGATTTTCTTGAGAAATCTATGGAGGTTTTTATGGACGATTTTAGTGTTCATGGTGATTCTTTTGACCTAGGGCTTTCTAATCTTGTAAATGTGTTGAAAAGATGTGAGGAGCACAACCTTGTCCTCAATTGGGAGAAATGCCATTTCATGGTAGAGGAGGGGATTGTGCTCGGTCACATAGTGTCCAAGAGGGGCATAGAAGTTGATGGTGCAAAAGTGGCGGTCATTGAGAACTTGTCACCCCCCACCAATGTGAAAGGGGTGAGGAGTTTTCTTTGACATGCCGGCTTTTACCGGCGTTTTATCAAAGATTTTTCCAAAATTGTCAAACCATTGACTTCTCTTCTTCTCAAGGATGCTCCCTTTTTGTTTACTAATGATTGTCTTGAAGCCTTTGCTAGGATCAAAGAAGCACTTGTGACGGCTCCTATTATTCGTGCTCCGGATTGGGGATTGCCTTTTGAGATCATGTGTGACGCATCCGATTACGCGGTAGGAGCGGTCCTAGGTCAAGTTGTGGATAGGAAACACCACGTGATATACTATTCAAGCAAGACTCTTGATTCAACTCAAGCAAAGTACTCCACGACCGAAAAGGAGATGTTGGCAATCGTGCATGCCATTGAGAAGTTTAGGCAATATCTCATGGGATCTAAAGTGGTGGTGTACTCCGATCACACCGCTTTGAGGCAATTAATGTTGAAGAAAGATGCCAAGCCAAGACTCTTGAGATGGGTTCTTTTACTCCAAGAATTTGATCTAGAGATAAGAGACAAGTCGGGGTCGGAGAATGTGGTTGCGGACCACTTGTCTAGATTGACTTTTGAGGATCATGGTTTGCATGATAGAGATGGCCTGATCAATGAATGGTTGTGTGAGGATAGTTTGATGGCAATAGGCAATAAGTTGCCTTGGTTTTCGGATATTGCCAATTATCTTGTTAATGGCTTTATCCCGGAGGAGTTGGAAGCAAGAGAAAGGAGAAAGTTGAAAGTGGATGCTAAGAGATATTTTTGGGATGATCCCTACCTTTTCAAAAAGTGTGGGGATGGGCTCTTGAGGAGATGCGTATCAAAGGAAGAGGGGCTTGAAATCGTGGATCGGCTTCACAACTCCGCCTATGGAGGGCACTTGGCGGCTTCACGGACTATAGCCAAGGTTCTTCAAGGAGGGTTCTTTTGGCCTTCAATGTTCAAAGACATTCACGATGTTGTTAGATCTTGTGATGCTTGTCAAAGGTCGGGCAACATCGGTAAAAGGAATGAGATGCCCCTAAAAACCATCTTGGAGATTGAGTTGTTTGATTGTTGGGGGATTGACTTCATGGGACCTTTCCCCAATTCATGCGGGAATGAGTACATCTTAGTAGCCGTGGATTATGTCTCGAAATGGATTGAGGCGGTTGCCTCCCCCACCAATGACTCCAAGGTAGTGGTAAAGCTCTTCAAGACCATCATCTTTCCCCGTTTTGGTGTACCCCGAATAGTGATAAGTGACGGAGGTTCTCACTTCCAGGAACATACATTCAAAGCCCTCCTAGCCTCCTATGGAGTGACCCACAAGGTAGCACTTGCCTACCATCCTCAAACTAGTGGGCAAGTGGAGGTTTCAAATCGTCAAATCAAGGCTATTCTAGAGAAGGTGGTGCAAAAGAACCGGAAAGATTGGTCCCAAAAATTGAATGATGTGCTATGGGCTTTGAGGACGGCCTACAAAACACCTATAGGAATGACTCCCTACAAGCTTGTGTACGGGAAAGCATGCCACCTCCCGGTGGAGCTTGAGCACAAGGCTTGGTGGGCCTTGAAGGAGATGAACTTCGATTTAGACATGGCCGGGGAGACGAGATTCTTGCAAATGAGTGAGCTTGAGGAACTTAGATATGAAGCTTATGAGAGTTCAAAACTCTATAAGGAGCAAACGAAGAAGTGGCATGATGCCAAGTTAGTGAAGAAGAATGTGAGCATAGCAGACCTTGTTCTCCTCTTCAATTCAAGAGTCAAGAACTTTCCCGGAAAGCTTAGATCACGATGGTCCGGGCCCTTCAAAGTGATGGATATTTCACCTCATGGGGCCTTTGAACTTTGGAGTGAAGGCGGTGGCACCTTCAAAGTCAACGGGCATCGGATTAAGCGCTATTATCAAGGAGATTCCAAAGGCACCGTCGAAGTTGTTAACCTCGGGGACCCACTCCCCGAGGAGGATTGATTTCAAGGAAGTTTGATCATGAAAGGTTTGGTGGAGTCACTCAACAACCACCGGTTGTAAGTATTAGTTTCCTTTAGTTCATCTAGATTGCATGTTAGTTTCATGGTTAGTTCGGTTTTTAGTTTAATTTTTAGCTTGCATGAGATATTTGGATATGTTTGTTGCTTGTTTGTGGATGATTCATGAGTATAATCGGAGGATTATGGGCAAAATCGTTGTAGGCAAAGTTGATTTTTATGTTCAAATTAAATTATTTCTCGAAATTGTGTACAGGTACTCCCAGCCGGCCAACCGGCTGGGAGGACCTGGACACATTTCTGTTTTTGATAGTTTATTTGGACAGATTTCAGATTTTGCATCCCCAGCCTGTACCAAACCGGCAGCCGGTCAGCCGGCTGAGAAGACGATGACTTGTTCAAAAATTGGAAAAACTCAAGAGGAAGTGATTCCCAGCCGGTAGGCCCGCAGCCGGTCCACCGGCTGAGAATCATGTGTTGTGTGAACCAAAGTGAAGAAAAAGAAAGGAGAAGGGTTCCCCAGCCGGTCCGCCGGCTGGGAGTTTTTGCAAGTGAAGATTGATGAAGAAAAAGAAGACGAAGTAAGCTGCTCAGCCGGTCGGCCGGCAGCCGGTCCGCCGGCTGGGAGCGTTTTTGTGAGTGAAAAAAGAAGAAGAGAAGGCAAAGAAATTCGAAGGCATGTCTTTGAGCCGGTCGGCCGGCAGCCGGTCCGCCGGCTCAGAATCAAAATTACCTTAGAAAAATTTCGAAAAACCAAAAAAACCAAACCCTAACCCCCAGCCGGTCGACCGGCGGCCGGTCCCAGACCGGCTGGGAGGGGCCTGTCGCGAAAATTAAAACACCATTCTATCTTCATTTTTCCCTCATTCCACTTCATTTCCTCTTCTTCTTTCTTCTTTCTTCCTCATTTCCTTCTCTCCTCTTCATCCCTTACCTTCAATAACCCCAACAAACTTCACCAAACTCTCTCAAATCAAAACCCCCTTCACTCCCTCATCACATCTCCTTCAATTAGCCATGTCGGGAAGAACAGAAAGGCGATCCAAATCAAGGCACGACCCTTCGGTTGAGCAAGAAGTTCAAAATGTGATGGAGAGTAGCAACATTGGCCCGGATCCTTGCTTTCCCGGTCTCACCTTTGCCTCAATTCAACAAAAAGGTAATTTCACATATTTTAAGAATCGCCCCCTTCACCCAACTAGGTTTATTGATAGAGCCGGATTGAGAGAATTAGGGATTGAGAAAATAGCTGCGGCTCTTTTTGAGGGTTTGGGTATGAAAACTTTGTATGAGACAAAGCCGGTTCACACATCTCCCCGGTTAACTTGGGAATTTTTGAGTTCGTTGGTTGTTACTAAGAACCGAACTTTGGGGAAAGTTGCATTTTTAGAGTTCCGATTGATGAATAGGGAACATCGTCTCACATTAGAGGAATTTGCCTTAATTTTTGGGCTAGACGGAAAATTGCCCATTAAGCCTCCGGAGGGCTTTGATACCGAGCTCATTTGGACAGCCATCACCGGTCTTGTAAGTGATAGAAGCAGAAAGAAACCGGCTAATAGGGTGCATTTGGCACCGATTAGGATATGGCATAGGTTCATGGGGTGGACCGTTTTCTCTAGGGATGAGCCGCATAACTTCACCACTACAGAGCTTGAGATACTTGGTTGTTACTTGGTTGGTGGCCCGAAATTAAACATTGCTCACCATATGGCCCTTCACTTGAGTAGGTTGGCATCCCAACCTCAGCTTACTACCCCCATTTGTGTTGGGGGGATGGTCACTTTGATTGCCAACAACCGTTGTCAGAGGCACTTCACGGTCGACTTCATTCAGGGTGAGAATGTGTTATCTAGCCGATACTTGCAGGATGCTTTGGGGTGGGTACGGTATAACCCCAGTGATCGCAAAGAGTATTGGCAGATTCGGGTTGACAACAAATTCAAGAATTCAGTCCCTTTGCCAAACACCGAATTGATGAAAGTTGTGCCGGGGAAGACCTCTTACCTCCTTGATATCGAGGTGGACCCCGAGGACCTCCCATCAGACCAGCGTGCCCCGAGAGTTTACGCCAGAGATAGAGTCGGTGCCACTCCTTCCGACCTCCAGTTTGAGCCTTTTCAGAAGCCCTCCATTTCCATGTCCCAGTTCTAGAGTGGTCCCTCATACTTCCAGGGATCCGCCTCCGGTTCATCTTCATCTTCATGCCCCCCAGAGCTTATTGATTTCATGGCCCGAGTTGACTTGGGCATGAAGAGTGCAGCGGATTTAGCGGACCAGCGCCAAGCATTGGCCGATGAGCGGCATAGGGATTTGACCTATAGGCTTGATTACCTCTACCATGATCAAGCCTATGGGACATTTCCGAGTTATGATCGATCCGTTGCGAGGGTTATCATCATCCGGATAGTGGTCGACCGTCATACTACATGCCTCCTGATAGGGGTTATGTGCCTCCCGAGGAGCGTTTTTACGGGGAGATTAATGTTTCCCCGGGGTACTTCTCCAACCCGATCTTTCCACCGAATTTTCGTGGAGTCCCGGACCCTCCCCCTCTAGGACATCCTTCTCCTCACGGCATGTATGGTGACCCGGGAGCTAGTGGGTCGCATGTCTCTCATTTCCGTGATTTTGTGACCAACCCGGGCGACTACATGGTGGTTGATGAGGGCAATGGCGCAGGAGATGTAAGCGGTACCGGCGGTGATGGTGATGAAGATGATGGTGATGAGTGACCACCTTTGGAGGTGGTTGGTGATGACTTTGCTCCCATGGAAAAATCCAAAGCAAGTAACTCCCTTAATCCAAATCTCGATTTAGTTTGCATTTCCTTTATAGCATGCATTTAGAGTAGTTAGTTTAGTTTACTTAGTTTGTTTTAGTTTAATTTTCACGTTTTCACAGCATTAGTTTAGATGCATATAGTTGCATTCATTTAGATGCATTAGATTTCCATTTTGTATCATATTGTCACATGTAGTTTGCATACATGTAGTTTAGAGCATCTAGTTTAGTTTTTAGTTTTTCATCTTCTTTTGTCTCTTTTTGTTTTTATTGCCTTCTTAAAAATCAAAAATCCAAAAAAAATTGAAAAACCAAAAACTTTCAAAAATATGTTCTTTATTTTCCGGTTTTCCTCCTCACATTATGCATATAAATAAGTGTGGGGAGGAAGAACCGTTTATTTCAAAAAAATACAAAAACAAGTTTTATTTTATCAAAAAATTTCAAAAAAGCCAAAAACATGTTGTTTTCGCTCTTTTTCTTCATTTCCCCCTTTGCACTTTGTTACATTGAGGACAATGTAAATCTTAAGTGTGGGGAGGGAAAATATCCACTTTGTGTATATTTGTTTGCTTTTGTAAGTATGAAAAACTTCAAAAATACCAAAAAAATCGAAAATTTTCAAAAATTTCAAAAAAATATGTTCTTCCTTTCTTTTGTTTTTGTTCTTTGTTTGTTTTGTATATATATTTTTGTTGGACTAACAAGTTGCAGATATGACGACAACCCGAGGTATTAGGAGAATGAAGATGCTTGGTATACTCTTTCCTACTTCTTTCTCCCCCTCCCGATTTTTTTTTATGTTGATATCATGAAGGAGAACGGGATTTTTGTGCCTTGGATGTTCCTTCGGGGAACTTGTGGTTGTTGTGGTTGATGTGCTGTTAGTTTAGCATTCTAGTTGTTGCTTATTTGTTATGTTTAGTTTTAGTTTGCTTTTGTTTCACATGCTTTTTCATTTTCATAGTTTTGTGAATATGTGTTAGTCGGTTTTTCCGTTTTGTTTTTGTTTGTAAATATGCATAGGAGGTTGAATAGTGGAGGGTATATGCCGTCAATGATGATTTTGTCTTGCCTGTGTCTTTCCCCTCCTAATAGCTTGCACCGTTGATGTCACCTTGTTAGGGTTATTGCTTGCAAGGACCCGGAAGTCTAGGCTTAATGACCAAGTTTCGACCACCTTGTGAGACCGTGTTAGACCTTGACCCGACCTAAGACCGACCTTAGCTACTCAAATGTGAGGATAGAGCCTCCTTTTTAGTCGGTCCATCAAACCGACTCTGTTTAGGATTGTGAGTAGTCCTCCTTACGTGGTGTGTTATGTTTTTACGCATAAGAATGGCGCTCGTTCCTTATTTCCGTGATTTATGTTCATGTGCATGTGAGACAACTTTTGTTCCAAATAAATCAACTCCACATTTGCCAAATTAGCCTTGTTTTGACCCTTGCATCTTATTTCCCTTTTGTTTAACCACTTTGAGCCTTAACCTTTTCATTTGGCCTAAACTACTAAATGAACTACATCCCAAAAACATCCTTCCTTGATCAAGAATGGTTGCTTTTATGGTGATTTGTAGGTGGTAGAGTCGGGAATTTAGATGCCGGTTGGTGGCTTCTTCCGTTGTGGTCTTTACTTTGTTTTTGTTTGGTGTTTGGGAGTTTGAAAAAGAAAAGAGATGAAAAAATGAAAAAAGAAAGAAAATGGAAAATCAAAGAAAAAAGTTGAAAAAGTCTTGAAAAATCCAAAAAGAAAAATGTAAATACGTGCTTTGAAAAAGAAAAAGGCTAGCAACAAGTCCCTTCCATCAAGGGGACTTAGAAAAAGCCGTTGCTACAATAACACGGCCTTTTGATGTTTTTGCACGCGTACCGGGTTTACACATTTTTTGCATGAGATTTGATTTTCAAGTCATGTGTTAGGGTGTAGACGTTGTGCGGTATTTCTAATAATGACCGTTTTGTTTAAGTTTGTGATGGGTCCGATTTTTCCAAAGTAAGTGGGGTTTACGCAATTTTTGCTTGGTTTTGCAAAAACCAAAGTTAGGGCATAGACGTTACTTAGTTGTTGTAATAAGGTGTTGTGTTGATTATGGCGACCATTCTTGTTTTTGAACCTCAAATCCTAGAACGGTGCTTGCACCAAACCGTTTTCACCTAACCCAAGCCCCATTACATCCTTGTAGTTGTTCTCATCATGTGCATTTGCATTTTTCATTGATTTTTGGATGGAGTACCATTCTAGATTGCCGGCATGCTTCGCAAGTTGAGGTAGGTGAGTGATTTTGGTTACTTTTTGTCACAAAAATCACCCCCCTTTCTTTCCTTGTGTGTTGAGTGTCACCCGTGAGAGTCGGTACTTAGGGTCCTTTTATCGGTTATGGGTCTTGCATGGAGTCGAATCATGTGTGTGTCGTGTCATTCTTGGAAGTATAGCTTAGTACTTCCGTTTGCCCACCTTGAATTAGTTTCTTGGTCTTTGGTGATGTCATTCTTGGTTGCTTGAGCTTGATTTAGGGGTTTGACACCTTGGTTAGACTTTGAGTCGGCATCCTCCGCTTTAGACCTCCTTTGTTTTGTTTTTCAAAACCACGCTTGAATGAGGCGAGCGGTTTTCTTTCTTTTCCGATGCATGTTGCTTATCTATACGTGTTTTGTTTTTGCTTGTTGTCATCAAAAGTTTTGTAGCAAGACCTTACTTGTCTTGCAATCGGGCATTCTCCCTCATGAATGTCAAATTGTGAGTTGAAAGGGCTACGGGTGTAGCTAAACCCGATTCGGCTTCTAGTTAGCTTAGTTAGTTTGTTTCTTTGTTTCTAATAAGGGTTATGTAGTTACTTGATCTCTTACTCGAGGACGAGTAAGGTTTAAGCGTGGCGAATTCTGATGAGCTCCATTTTGGTCATTATTTTCATTATGTATTCTTCGTTTTCGATCCCGATTTGACCTCGTTTTGCGTGCCTTTGCTCGTTTTTATGCCTGTTATCTCGACTATTCCTATTTGGTTCCCGTGTTGTAGGTATTGTGGCGTGAATGAGGAAGCGGAAGCAAACGAGATGATTTTTGGAGTAAAATGAAGAGAAATGGCAAGAATCCTAACCAGTGCCTTCCAGCCGGTCCCCAGCCGGCAGCCGGTAGGCCGGCTGGGGGACCTTGACTTGACTTTCAAGTGAAAAATGAAGAATTTGGGCAGACCTTGAACTTTGACTCCCAGCCGGTTCCCAGCCGGCAGCCGGTTGGCCGGCTGGGGATCGTTTCCCATGCTTAGCCAAATTTTCGAAGTTTGAAGAAAAATGCATATTTGGGCAGATTACTGAAAAAGGGCTCCCAGCCGGTGGACAACCGGCAGCCGGTCCACCGGCTGAGGGGACCTGTACATGTTGAAGGTTGAAGAAAAATCAGAAGTGAAGAATAGGCCTCCCAGCCGATGCCAGACCGGCAGCCGGCCGGTCGGCTGGCAGTACCTGAGCATTGAAAAAAAAGAAGAAATTTTCAGAAGTCCAAATTTGGACTCTCATCCGGTCACAGACCGGCAGCCGGTCGACCGGCTGGGAGTCGCTTTTCAGAAATTCGCGCACTATATAAACCCGCACTTTGTCTTTCATTTGACACATTAATTATAACGCATTCTTAAGATTATTTTTAGGGTTTTTACTGTTTCATTACTTAATACTTAGACTCAAAAAAAACACTCTTAAATATTTTAATCTTCTTTAGATCCTTACTTAATCTTTCAATATTTGTTAATCTCTCTTTAGGATTCTACTTAGCCTTGTTATTAAGCAATTGTAAGAGGATTTTTTTGGGTTGTATTTTTGGAGGATTTGGAAGAGTCTTTCAACTTGTCATCCAAGCTACTTCCTTTTCTATTGTTATTGGTATAATTCTTCTAATCTTTACTTAGTCTTTACTTTTATTTAAGTTCCCTTTGAATCAATTGTTCATCATTTGTTTGTTCATGATGTTTTGCTTTTGTTCATGCCCTATTCACATGTTTTCATTTACCATGAGTGAGTAGTCTCCTTGCTAGGGTAAGGGGTGATCTTGGGTGTTGTTTAGATGATAAGTTCATGCTAGTAAGTTGATTAGTTGTTCTTAAAAAAAATAGTCTTCCATTTGTTGCATGCTAGGTGTTTGATGATTTGCCTCAACGAAAGTTGGGCTTTGATTTTAGCGTGACTTGCCTTTAGCGACGGTTGGGGGTTTGTCTTAGCATGTTTGATGGTTGGTTGTGATATTTGTAGCGAAAGCTAGGGTATTCCGACCTAGGTTAGTCGACTCGAGAGAAGAGACTACCCGAGGCTATTTGTTTGAGACCTTCTAGTTTTCTTTCTAGCATCTTCGTCTAACCACCTTAGTGACCCCCGAAACCCTAGTTTTCTCATCCATCGATTCAATCTTATTTAGTTGCTTTAATTGTTCGTCTTAGTTGTTCTTTAGTCTTTAATCAACCTCAAACCTATTACCCCCGACTCTCGCATAAACTAGAACATAATTACACAACTATCCCCACCGTCTTCGCGTTCGACAACCCGTTTATACTACTTAATTGGGTTTTTACAAATGTGTTTGATGCCGGTATTGACGACAAAAACCGGGATATCATCGCCGCATTTCATGACTATGAAATCTGGCAAATGGACGTTAAAACCGCCTTCTTAAACGGTTATTTGGAGGAAGAGTTGTACATGGTACAACCCGAGGGTTTTATTGATCCAGAACATCCTAAGAAGGTTTGCAAGCTTAAGCGTTCCATTTATGGACTTAAGCAAGCATCACGGAGTTGGAATCATCGCTTCGACCAAGTGATAAAAGAGAATGGGTTTATTCGATCAGTCGAGGAACCATGTCTCTATATCAAGTCGAGTGGGAGCAAGATTGTCTTCCTAGTACTGTATGTCGATAACATACTCTTGATTGGGAATGACATACCTCTCCTTTCTTCGGTTAAAGCATGGTTGAAAAACCATTTCCAGATGAAAGATCTGGGAGAGGCACTAAGAATTTTGGGCATCCGTATCTACAGGGATAGATCACGACGGATGTTGTCTCTCAGTCAAGAGTCTTATATAGATAAGATCCTAGAGAGATTCAGCATGACGAACTCCAAGAAAGGGTTCCTTCCTATGACTACTGGGCTTCACTTGAGCAAGACTCAAGAAGCTAAGACATTGGAAGAGAAAGAGCGCATGAGTCGGATTCCTTATGCTTCGCCTATAGGATCGATCATGTATGCCATGATATGCACACGTCCAGACGTTGCATATGCATTGAGTATGACAAGCCGATTCCAAGCTCATCCTGGTGAACAACACTGGATGGTTGTGAAAAACATTCTTAAGTACCTACGGAGGACTAAAGATTGGGGATTGACTTACGGAGGCGATTCGACGCTCTACGCCACGGGTTACGCAGATGCTAGCTTCCAAACGGATCGAGACGACTCGAAATCTCAGTCTGGATTCGTTTTTACTCTTAATGGCGCTGCTGTCAGCTGGAAAGTTCTAAACAAAGTGTTACAGCAGATTCTACGACTGAGTCCGAGTACTATGCCGCTTCGGAAGCAGCTAAGGAAGCTATATGGATGCGTCAATTTCTACAAGGACTATCAGTAGTGCCTAGTTCGAATGACCCGATCACCGTTTATTGTGACAATAAAGGTGCCATCTTCCAAGCTAAGGAGCATAAGTCTAGCAACAAAGCTAGACATGTACAACGGAAAGCTCATCTAATCAGAGATTACGTGGAGCAAAAGGAGATATTTATTGATAAGATCGCTACGGATGACAACATAGTTGATCCTCTCACAAAAGCATTACCACGTGATAAGCATTAAGGGCACATTAATTCCATGGGAATTAGATGTGTTCCTAAGTTGTAGTACTCTTTTGTGAATTCATGTTATAATTCATTTTCTTGTGTACTCTATTACAACCTTATTGTTATGATATTTAATGTTTTGTTTTTCATGTGGAATTGTACGCCAATTTTGAACACCACAAAGTGAACTGATTAACATTATATCGTTTTGGTCCTTGATTACCCACTTGAGCTGATAACTCAGGTAATCATTTTGTGACGTTGGTTGATGGTGGGATCAACGAGCCATAAGTCAAACAGTTGACTGACCAATCACAAAGGCGAGTTATACGGATATCTCGTAGGACACCCCGTGACAACGTTATGGTGTCCTAAATATTTTATAACATTGGGTGTCAGGTCGTGGATAGGACCTCCATAGTGTTCCTTAGAGTCGAGTCTTTTGACTTTCAACTGTCTCTTGAGATTAAGGCAGACTTTGGGTAACTTTGGTTTCTTTCCCACGGTCTTCCGTAACAGGGGCCAAGAGGATTTTTTCTGGGTTATTTCTGTTGTGCTTACATCGGCTGGATTCGAGTTGAGGGAAATATCCAAACCCTTATCAGGATTTTATCATTTCTCAGGGCCACTCGAGGAGTAGTAACTGAAATGCATGACCATGCTCGAATACAGATTCGTTTTATCAGTTAAGTTACTCTCTAGTCGGGGAAACCACTCTTGATACAGATCGCTTGTGAGATACGACCTTTGCGAATGCAGATTTGCAAATTGTCTTAAATTGAGTGGGAGAAATTTTAAAAGGATATGAGAATCGGTTATCGCACCTACTTTTGTACGGACAAGTGGGAGTTTGTTGGAGTTTGTGTCCTCCACATGTAGTGCGATAACGTCATTGCACATACCTTTGTACGGACAAGTGGGAGATTGTTGGGGCTGGTGTCCTTGACAGTTAGTACAATGACTTACTAAATCTCTTAAAGGATCACAAGGGCATACTTCAGTATTTTTATCAGTTGATCCACGTTTATCAATAACGGTTGGCTTGCTAGATAAGTTTGACGTTATTGTACTAACTGTCAAGGACACCAGCCCCAACAATCTCCCACTTGTCCGTACAAGGGTATGTCCGTATGGAGTCTTGTCAACAGCTTTAGACGGACTTCGGTTAAGTATTAGAGCGGCTGACAAAAGAGCATAGCCCCACAATGAATCAGGCACAACGATGTGACTCATCATGGATCAAACCATATCAAGTAGAGTTCGATTTCTCCGTTCGGAGACACCATTTAATTGTGGTGTTCCAGGTGGAGTCAACTGTAGAACGATGCCACAGTCTTTAAGGTGTTGATCAAACTCATGTGAAAGATACTCGTCACCACGATCAGGTCGAAATGCTTTAATCTTTCTGCCCAGTTGGTTTTGTACCCGATTCTGGTATTCTTTGAACTTGTCAAAGGATTCACTTTTATGTTTCATTAAGTAGACATAGCCATATCTACTCAAATCAGCCGTGAAAGTGATGAAATACCTATAGCCTTCTCGTGCGTTGATCGACATAGGGCCACATACATCTGTATGTATGAGTCCTAATAGGTCGGCAGCGCGCATTTCAACACCTTTGAAGGAAATACGAGTCATCTTGCCGATAAGACATGATTCACACGTGCCATATGATTCGAAATCAAAGGCCCAGATAGCTCCGTTCTTTATGAGCTGTTTTACGCGTTTCTCATTTATATGTCCCATACGACAATGCCATAAATAAGTTTGATCTTTGTCACCAACCTTTAATCTCTTGTTATTCACATGTAATATTTCGGTGGTTTGATCTAAAACATAAATTCAATTCATGGAAACTGTCTTGCCATAAATCATATTGTGTAACGAGAAAATACAGCTATTATTCTCTACTACAAATGAAAAACCAATTTTGTCAAGTGCAGAAACTGAAATAATGTTTTTGGATAAACTAGGAACATAATAACAGTTATACAAAGATAACTCGAATCCACTTGGAAGCTGGATCACGTATGTTCCCCTCGAGACTGCAGCAACACGTGCTTCGATCCCGACACGCAGGTCAACCTCACCCTTTATGAGGGGTTCTTAGTTTCGGAGGCCCTGCACATGATTACATAGATGAGAACCACAAACAGTATCTAGTACCCAAGTTCCGTAACTTGCATGGTTAATCTCAATCATGTGAATAAAAGAAGAAGAAGACATACCAACAGGAATAACGCGACCTGCCTTAATGTCCTCACGATACACGGGGCATGTGCGCCTCCAATGCCCAGTCTTGTGGCAATGGTGGCATTCCATGCTAGTATCCTTACTCTTTGTCTTGCCCTGTGAGTTGCTCGACTCACCAGGACCACTCTTAGCAAATCCTGGTTTCTTGAACTTAGGCTTACCTACCGCTAGGTCGCCCTGAGCTTTAGCTTTTCCCTTACCCTTACCCTTACTGGAGATCATGAGAACATCCTGCTTCACGCTCCCACTTAATTTCAGATCCTTCTCGGTCTGTACGAGAAGGGAGTGGAGCTCATGAGGAGTCTTCTTCATGTCGTTCATGTAATAATTGGCCCTAAAGAGGGCGAACCCATCATGAAGCGAATGAAGCATTCGATCAACGATTATGTTCTCACTGATCTTGCAGTTTAGGGCCTCCAGTTTCTCGATATTCTCAATCATGTTGAGAATATGTGGGCTAACAGCTTGGCCCTTCTGGAGTTTCGCCTCAAATAAGCGACATGTATGCTCATAAGAAACGATTCTCGGAGCTTTCGAGAATTCGTTAGTGAGCGTGGTGAAAATCTTGTTTGCACCATGGGAGATGAAGCGTCTTTGCAAATTGGATTCCATTGCATAAATGAGTACGATCTTTATCGCACCCGCTTCCATGACGAAGTCGCTATGAGCGCGAACTTCGTTAGCTCTAGCTCCAGTTCCTGGGTGTGCCGGAATGGGCTCACTCAAGTACTTGAGCTTTCCGTCAGCAATGGCAGCATTCCGTAACGCTGCCTCCCAGTCAGAGAAGTTTGACCCATCATTCCTCAGTCTAGTAGACTGATTCATGGAGTCCATGAAGGCTTTTAGCCAGGATTCACGTGATAGCTTGGCACTTGGGATTGGGTATTCACCAGCCATTTGTTATACAGCAGTTTAAATTGATCGTGTTCTACACTGAAAGGAAAGATAAAAACAAAACCATATAAGCAACTCATCGTTGTGATTTAAGTCTATTTTAAATTGAATTTAAACTCGTAGACTCATGCATTTATATAATTGATCTCCCTCAAGAATTATATAAACGATCCCAATACTCAATTTCCGTAAATTGATAAGCCTACAGCTTGGCTAATTCCACCGTTGGAACTCTCGGTCGATAGATTTCCGTAAATCCTATCTATTGGTACATCACAGTCGCTAGATAGTATCGAGTGCCCACAATGTTGAGATAAAATAAATCATCTGTTCCCACTTACCCGACGTAGAAGGGGTCATATTATGCCTACCGACGAAGAAGGGATTCATGAGAGTATGATTTATAAAGACTAGTCTCAATTTTTGGTTATACGAGGAAGACCCATCAACTTATATTTATCCATTTTAAGTGAACTAATATTTAGCATTTACGTGAATGAATGAAATAAAGTGATGGCTTTGCATGTGACACGTGACATTTGTATTGTCACAGAAAACTAACGCGTAACCTCTACATGAGTCAGTTTTCAGGCATGTTATAGGTGGTTTGGTTTTAGGCGGAATATGATGCAAGCTATTACCGATGAAAGCATAAAATAAATGCAATAAACGTAAATAAAAGTCCTAGTGTGGCCTATCCTACCAAAATAAACATAAAAACAACTTTGGAATCCACCGTTGGACCCTAGAAGCTTGTCTTGATGTTCCATCTTGGTCTTTGCAGCGGGAGTGAGCATCCGGTCTCCGTCTTTGGTCTTCACAAAATTACTAATTTAAATTACAAATATAATCCTATTTACATTCTAATTTAAATACAAAAGTAATTACATGGCAAAAACCAAAACGGAGATACAAGATCTCAAAATTACAAACAAGACTGTGTTCCATCATTACAGTAACACAATCTCCTAAGGCCACACTAAGTTACAACCGTTTGCAAAAATTAAATACGTTATAGAAAGCATTCATAGGCATTCAACAAGACGATAAATAAAATGCATCAACTAAAAACAAAATTCATTCATGACATAATACCGTTATTATGTTTAACAAATTTTTACCAAACCACCTTACGAGATTAAAATAACGTGATTATACCGTTTTAATCACATTAATCTTAATAAATTTATAATCCATTATCTTAAACCGTTTTAATATAATATGTATCATGCGAGAGTGAACCGTTTCACAAAAATAATATACTATTTCCGTATATAATATATTACTAAAGGCCAAGTGAAAATAAAACAAGTTATTTTCGAAAAATAAAACGCCTGTTACAGAGACGAGGTCGACCGACCTCACCTCGGGGTCGACCGACCATCTGCCAGACTAAAAAACTTCCTGTAACAGCACCAAGGTCGACCAACCACCAAACTGGAAAAACGAGTTTCTGAAAACGCAAATCGCTGCACTTTAAAATCAAAACAAGTTTCTACCTTTTTATCTTTGATTTAAAACGTGTAAATCAAAATTAAACAACAACAAAATTCACATATTGCTAAAAATATCGATTAATTAACAATATGTAAACAAGAATCGAAAACAAGATCGATTACTCACAAAAAGAAAACTGCCGAAACAGAAAACACACGCGGGAGTCGGTCGACCGACCGCAACAGTGGGTCGATCGACCGACATGGCGACAGAACGCGATTTTCAAAAATTTTAATTAAAACTTATGAAAACACAAAAGTAAAATTTCGTGGCCTTGGCTCTGATACCACTTGTGGGGAATAAAACATGTATTCACCCTAAAACATGAAGGATTATAACGAAATATACAATTGTGATTATAGTCATAGGTTAATAAAAACATGAAAAGAATTACAACCTTGAGTCCTTGCGCAAATAGGCCTAAGAACAGGAATTAAAGTAAATTCCCTCCTATAACTTGCACCCAAGACTTTGTTTAAGACGATGCCGCGTGTGCTAGAAAGGCTCTCCAATTGCCTTGCAATATGGGGAGAGTTTTGTGAGGTTTTGATGTGAGATTTGAGGTTTTGGGAGAAGGATGCTCTCAAAACCCTAATTGTGAGAATTATCAATTAACCAGTAGTTGACAAAAGGAGAATAACTCTCCTTTTGTATGCTACACGGCCGGCCGAGTTCGGGTATGGTAAGGGTGGGCTTTTCTACTCTTACCTTATTCCCTTGCGTGATTCGACCCGTTTTGCTACATATTATTCGCGGGTATTTATTATAAATTGTATGCATGTTATCAGATATCAATGCATTTGATAACATCAATAATGGTCTGACAAAATACGATATTGTATAATTGGCCAAATTAATATAACTGTTTATATTAATACGCAAATTCAATATTTAATTAAATATAACCGTTTATATTTAATTTTACGAATTAATCATGTAATCCGTATTAGCTAAAATTATTTAATTCGTATTAAATAATAATCTCAACATCTCATTGACTAATTTAATAGTCAATACCTCTGACTAACTGTTTAGTCGTATCCGGCATAAATGTGACTGTATTTTCATACCTTCGCATCTCTCAAACGTGTCCTATAGGTGTGACGTATAGGGACCAGTTGATCACCGCCATCCGTATGACAATAACGTCAAACTTATCTAGCAAGTCAACCGTTATTGATAAACGTGGATCAACTGATAAAAATACTGAAGTATGCCCTTGTGATCCTTTAAGAGATTTAGTAAGTCATTGTACTAACTGTCAAGGACACCAGCCCCAACAATCTCCCACTTGTCCGTACAAGGGTATGTGCAATGACGTTATCGCACTACATGTGGAGGACACAAGCTCCAACAATTCCCTGCTCCACTTTCTACATCTGCTTCTCCACTTTTCATACTTATTTCATCCTCTACTCCTTCATTACTCCCCCTCACAACCTAATCCGCACTGACCTCACTATTAGCATGTTCTATTTCATTCCAATTAAAAGTATTGAAAATATCAGGAGGACTCTGTTGTGAAGACAGCTCGTCTGTTTTGGTCGGAACAGAATATGGGAAAATATTTTCATGAAATATCACATCACGCGAAACGAAGACCCGTTTTTCTTGTAAGTCATAAATTTTCCACCCCTTCTTACTATGTGGATATCCAATGAAAATGCATCGCTTACCCCGTTCATCAAATTTGTCTCGAGTTCGGTCTTTATTGTGTGTATAACATAAACACCCCAAAATTTTCAGATTCTCGAGTTTAGGTTGTTTATGATATAACATTTCATAAGGGGTCTTTCCAGCAAGCAAAGGAGTCGGGGTTCTATTTATCAAGTAAGCTGCGGTCATAATGCACTCCCCCCAAAAAAATAATGGCAATCGTCCCTCAAAACGTAAGGCCCTAGCCTTCTCGAGTATGTGACGGTGTTTCCTCTCGACTCTACCATTTTGTTGGGGGTATCTACATTACTAGTACGAAACACAATACCATTTTCATTGTAATAACTTTGCATAGGTTTAGACAACAATTCCGTTTCATTGTCACTTTGTATTATTTTTACATTTTTCTCGAATTGATTCTTTACCATTTGACAAAAAAAAAATTCATGTAATCGCCGGATTCACTTTTATCTTTCATCAAATAAACCCATACTGCCCGACTATAGTCATCTACTATAGTGAGGAAATAATGTGCACAGGTCAAACTCGCTACTTTATATTTCCCCCAAATATCGCAATGTATAAGACCAAAAATAACATCACACTTATTGTTATTGGGTTTAAAAGCAATACGTGACTGTTTTGCACGACAACATGAATCGCAAATAGTATTAGAATTCCAAATTAAATTGTGTCCAACCAAATTAGAAAAATGAGAAAATATACTCTTCGAAGGATGTCCAACCCTCTTATACCATAATTGATTGTCTCTATCAACCGCTATTCGACTCACAATCTGCTCCTTGTTTGGCTGATAGTAATATACCCCTCTTCGATGCTCACCTCGTCCAATCGTCATCTTCGTAGTCCGGTTCTGTATCACAATAATCCGGATAAAAAGTTATTAAACAATTGTTTTCATGAATTAGTTGTTGAACTGAAATGAGATCACAAGTTAAAGAGGGAACAAATAGCACGTCTTTCAAGACAAAATTGTTGCTTAGTCGCACTTCTCCATGAACGGTTGCCTCAACTCTCCTACCGTCGGGCAGGCTTACTGTTGAAAAACCTTCTGTCCGAGTATTTTCTAAACATTCTCGCTTTTTCGTCATATGGTGAGACGTTCCGCTGTCAATTAACCATTCAATGTTCACAGTTAATTTCATACCTTGGATGTTTTCATTTCCCTCTGGGCTTACGCCTAATAGAATCCGTAACCTTTCTATTTCTTCATTGGTAAACGGAATATTGGACTTCCCTTGTTCCTCTGTTTTGTTTCCTCCTGTCACAGCATGTGCTTGGTGAGTACCGCGTCCTCTTCCTCGTCCACGGTTGCTATTCCCACGACCGCCTCTTCTTCCTCTACCTTTTTCTCGTGCTTTTACTTCATCGTAACCATGTTTGTTGTAGCAATTTTCTTCCGTGTGATAGAACTTCCAACAGTAGGTGCACTGCGGTGGTGTGGGTCTGTCGGAATCATCTGATTCATTCCTGATGTTATTGCTTCTTTCCCTTCCTCCATGATATTTGACAGACATGGCAGCATCGTTTCTTTCCTCTTTCACTTTGGTGAGTGAGGCATGGCGTTCTTCCCTTAGCACTAGGGCATAAACGTGATTGAGTTGTGCAATCGGATCCTCCATAAGCAAGTTTGTTCTGACATAGCCATACAATTGTGAGTCTAATCCCATCAAGAATTGATGGACTTTCTCCTCTTCCTCTTCCTTTGCTATGGAAACCGCTGCACCGCAACTACAATCCTTTATCTTTCTATACTTTGCTAACTCGTCCCAAATGGTCTTCAATCTGGTGTAATATTCCACGACCGTCTCCTTTCCGTGTTTACATTCATTCAACTCGTTTTTGAGTTGATGAACTCTCAGAGCATTTCCAGCCGAGTATCGTCCTCGTAATTCTTCCCAGATCTAGCTGATTGATTGAGTGAATGTAATGCTTGGATGCAACTTCAGATCGATCACGTTCTGAAGCCAGGCTCGTAACATTGCGTTACACTGACGCCATGCTACCCCCTCCAAATCATCTTCTTTTCCACTGTTTGATGGTTTCTTTATTGTCCCCTCAATAAATCCCAGTTTATTCTTTGCATCTAATCCGTTCTTTACCGCATCTGCCCACATGTCATAGTTTGTCCCGTCAAAAATTATTTGAGTGACGTTAAAACTGGGGCTATCGGATGGATAAAGATACAACGGAGACGTCATGGGAATGGTCCTTGGACCGCTTCCTCCTATTTTCAGTGCATCACCAGTCATGTTGTACACTAATTGTTTTTAATTTTTGAAGAAAACTTTTGTGGATCTTTTGGCTCGAGATACCATGAGAAAATTATGAAACCAGAGATATTGAATGTGTTTATTTCATTAGATGAAACGTCTGATACATGAATGGAATATATAGCATACAAGATATTGTGACAAGATATATCCTACTCTTATCTCCTTCCTACTTTAACTCCTAAACCATAGAAACTAATAATATACATTCCTAACTAAAAGATAATGCATATCAAAAATATACACAGGATAATCTCGACCATATCATATCTTCTACAAAGTATTTTGACAATATGGGACTTTACTGGATCCGATATGTAATTGTCGTTCTACAGTTTAGGGACTTGCTAATTCTACACATCATTTTACTATATCCAACACATTTATCACCAAAATTCCAACTATACCCTTCTCATTTTCGACACAGGAAATAGAGAGTAAGAAACACAATAATATAAAAAATATTAAAAAACACCACCCACTTGTCTGACAGTTCCCTACCCACCAGTCCGGCCCCACCCACCACCTGCTCCGACGTTTTCCAACTCAACGCAATTAGTGAAGATTCAATTCACCCACCACCGCCGAAACCCACATCTGCTTCGACGTCCTCCAATGTATTTAAAAAAAAAACTGTACGAATGACAATTACCTAACACAATTTCTCATTGAATACAAGCACTATCAGTCAAGTTGAAGACGGATAGTATCTCTCTCACAATGTGCAAGTGGCAACATCCATGGGTGCTTCACTTGTCCTCTCACTTGCTGACTTGCTTTCTTGTGAGAGGAAAGTATCCGTCTTCAACTTGAGACACAAAACCTAAAAATACTTTTGAACAATAATACCAAAAATATATTACAAATTCTAACAATACTAAATAGTAAGTCTTGTTTGCGACGGGTCACCATTTGTGACGGATATGTTGTGAGATAAAATGGATACAAAATGAGTTAGTGGAAAAAGGGGACCACATGAATAGTGTTGGAGAGAGAGAGAGAGAGAAAGTGGGTATTTTGTGAGAGAAAACGATATCCGTCGCAAGCTTGCGACGGATAGTGCCTTGCAAATAAGAATTTGTGAATATTAAAAGGGTTTTTCTAACCTATGCGGCTATGCCCATTAGAGCCACTAGGCATAGGATAAGAAAACCAAAATAGAAAAAATAAAAGATATTTTATTGTCAATAAAAGTAAAAGTAATTGATATTGCAATTTACCATAAAAATATCATTTGTTTCTTTTTATTTTGGATTTCTTATTCTATGCCTAGTGGACATAGGTTAGAAAAACCATACTAAAAAGATTATTGAATTATAATTAAAGTTGTAGGTTAGCCCGTAAAACCCCCTATAGCAATTAACAAATATTACAAATGGCAATTACCTATGAAATGAAAATTTTACAAAGACGATTATAAAAAAAAGTATTGTATAATGACAGTTTTAGAAAAAAAATTACAATGGCGATTATAGAAATTTGTTATTTTAGGAGACATTTTTAATTATTTGTAGAGGGTGGAAAAAAATTGTGATGGTTGTTTTATTATTTCAGTAAGTCTTGCTTGCGACGGGTCGCAATTTGTAACGGATACTTTGTGAGATAAAATGGATATAAAATGAGTTAGTGGAGAAAGGGGACCACAGAAATAGTGTTGGAGAGAGAGAAAAAGTGGGTATTTTGTGAGAGAAAACAGTATCCGTCACAAGCTTGCGACGGATAGTGCCGTTGCAAATAAGAATTTGTGTTATTATTTAGTATAGATAGATGATATTCTTTTGTTACGTACCCTACTACTCTAATACAATAGCTTTCATTCTTCGATTTGGTCCTATATTAATAGGAAGTCCGACTTGCTTTGTAGTCATTATTTGACGAATAACATCTAAATTATATTTTTGTGTATGTTTTTCTGAATTATTTTTCTCAATTTTTTTTTAAAAAAACACTATAATTTAGAACCATGAAGTAGCTAAGGTGTGGGTTATGTATTAATTGTGTGGAGATCTAGATCGCATCAGGCGACATTGAAGAATTCCAAATTTATAAGTAAAAGATAAAGGGATAATGAGATTTAGCGGAGAAAATATTAATAAAGAAAAAAAGAGAATGTCCATTTTTTATTCTAATTTTAATTTAAACGAATACTTATATAGAACAATTTTAAACAAATTAATTGTAAAAATGTAATATTTTGTAAGTATTTTTACTTCCTAATAGTATATTCAATAAGTCTCTCTTAAGATGAATATAACTATTTTAGGATTAAAACAGGTCAAATATAAGTATATAACCCACGTGCATAGATAAGACAAGTTTTTTTTGCTAATATTTAGACATTTAATTTTTGTCTTATACGGAGTATATAGAGTGGTAGCTATTTAACACGTCTTATTGCTTTAAACGGATATGTTAGGTTTGAAAGAAGAACTTGTGTTGTATATTTAGGAGTTTTTTTTGTCATATAGCACCTAACATTTACACTGTCTTAGAAATTGTACCTAAAGTTATTTTTTTTGCCCAACAACACCTTACATTTTCTGTTTTTTGTCTAATAACACCAAAATTAGTTCCGTCAAAAAAAGTCAATATTCCGTCTTGACTAACGGTAAATTTGATTTGACGCTTCTTTCTTTTCCTTTGATGCATTTAATTACCCTCTTCACCCTCCTTTTCTAAACTCAATTTCCCCTTTTGCTAATTCCCCTTCAATTAAACTTAATTTTCCTCCAATTAAATACTTATGTAACCTCCCCTTAGTTATTTAATTCCTCAATTTTCAAATTAAAACCCCAAATTGGGCTTACTTTGTCTGGTTTTCTCCTTTTCTCCCTTTGCGTGGGTGTTGCTTTTTCAAGTGGATTGATGAAGTTAAGAGTTATTGGCAAAAAATGTGTTATAAATGGCTTGTTGAATGAAAATAAGTCACTTAAGAATAAGATTCATTGTCAATTACTTTTACAATGCAACAGTCAGTGGAAAAGAAAGAATGAAGAAATAAGGTCAAATCAATTTCACCGTTAGTTAAGACGGAATCTCGATTTTTTTGACGGAAAACTGATTTTGGTGTTATTAGACAAAATAAAGAAAATGTTGGGTGTTGTTGGGCAAAAAAAATAATTTTAGATACTATTTCTACAAACAGTGTAAATGTTAGGTGTTATCCGACAAAAAACTCAATATTTAGATCCGTTGTGTGAAAATGGCAATACAAAGACGCGGAGTTAGCCATCATTTCCGTTAGAGAAGAGAGGAGTGAATCAAGATGATCAACTCAAGAGAAGGCAGATATGACCGTTACTTAAATAAAATAGCCGTTATCTGGAATATTGATGATACAGAAAGAGAGAAAGGCGCTCCCCATTAAAAATGCCCTATTTATTCTATTTAATATTACATTTCTGCAACATATATTACTCTCTTCCTATTTTATCTAATTCTCAGATAAACTCCCTTCTCTCTTTCTTTCTTTCCATTTTCGCTTAAATCTTTAAACACATCTTAACTTTGTTACAACAAATATTATTGTTTACTTCCAAATTTAGAAAAATGGGTGAAACAAAGGCATCCCACATTGTAGAAATCCCTGTACAAGAAGAAAATAGAGCCAACAATGTCCTTACAATCTCATCAGCAATCCAACAACACCCAATGATGGAAATTTCTCAAAGTCCAGGCCATTTTTTACTCTTAAAACTCTGGCAAAGAGAAGAAGACCATTTCGCCCGTCGAATCACTATCAAAGAAACCAGATTAGACTCCATCAAACAAGAAATATTCCAACTTTGCTGCATTTTCTTCCTCTTTCATGGCTTCTTCTCCACAGTACTCTTCATTTCATCAGTTAACCACGAGGAGAATGAAGAACACATGAAATGCAGGAAATGGTGGATTCCTTCTCTTCTGTCTATTCTGACATCAATGGTAGTAGCATTGTTGGTGCAAGTGAAGCTTTACAAGTACTGGAAGGTGGCGTTACGACTGAAGCGAGAGGCGGGTGATAATCGGGCGCTAACAAGGTGCAGTCAAGAGCTAAGGATGAAAGGAGCTAGCTTTGATTTGTCAAAGGAGCCTCAGATTAACAAGAGGATGAAAAGTTCGAGTGTTGAGATTAAATGGAAACCCATAACTTGGTGCAGTCAGTATTTAGTGACAGTCTGCTTAGTTGTATTTGCAGGACTTGCATTTCCGACACCAAAGTTGTTCCTCTGTATATTATGATTCACTTGCACTTTCAGTAACTCGATTCTTTAGTTCAACATTTGTTGTAGTAGCACATTCGAGTGCTCCTCCTCCTCCTCCCTCTTGTAATTCTCCGTTTTGGAGTTATTTTAAGATCAACAAGCAATGATTTGAGAAATGCCCTCTTTTCTTGCATTCATAACCTCTTTGCTTGTTTATTCTTTTACCGAGTCTCGTTTGGTCAATTTTGCATGAGACGGACGACCTGTGTCCTTTATCTCTCCTTTGATATCGCAAAAGAAACACAGTAATTTGTATATGGATTAGAGAGATCAAGAAGATCACACATCATACGGATTCACGCTTCTTTAGACTTAAGCAGATTCACGCTTCTTTAAACTAAAGGATTCTTGAGTTTGTTTCATGCCATAAAAGATTTCCGAAGCTTGAGTAATCCATCCGTTCCTACCACTTGCATCGTTCCTCTACCTCTACCTCTACCTCTACCTCTTCCTCTTCCCTGCTACCAACTACTTCTTACTTACC
Source organism: Silene conica (assembly GCA_029255685.2). NCBI lineage: Eukaryota > Viridiplantae > Streptophyta > Magnoliopsida > Caryophyllales > Caryophyllaceae > Silene > Silene conica. The sequence goes on along the minus strand of CM055318.2, from coordinate 20,952,435 downwards.
TGGAGAAATTTGAACAAACTAACTTTGTAGTTTCTAATAATAATGCAGAAATAGAGATGGTTTCTCCAAAGATTGGACATGCTGCTTCAAGAAACCCGAGCATGTTGAAGGAAATTGTCTTCTGTGGAAGGAGATTTATGACATGTTGGAAAAAGGTCAAACTACAATTGTGGTACATACAAGAAGACTGCCCTCTGGTTACTGCTTATTTGTGTACCAAGTCTTGAGAATAGCCTGCACAAACTATTTTTCTATTTCTCGTAGTGATCGAGCTCTATCAATCATTTGCAAACTCGACTTTACACATTGCTTGGCACAGGTAACTACGTAACACCATCACCTTTCTATGGTAGCTAATTATTCATAGTAGCTCATCCGACAACCATTGCAAAAGCATATGTACTTTCGAGCAATTTAGGATTTCTTTTCAAAACCGATTTTGACCTTATAAAATTACTAGTCTCTCGCTAAAATACCCATGGATTAGTTGCCGATAAAAAGTAGGCAGATATTCATTTCATACCTTGATCCGTGTAGAAAACCAACCAACACAACTCCTTGACGTAAAAAGAACAGATTAATCCTTCATTACAATAGCATGTCTAGATCAAGCTACCCGGGCAATAGCACATACTTCTGTTCCAGTTTCTATAGGCCGGTGACATCATCAAGCAATCAAATGAACAGCAACAAGCAATCAGTTTATTCAACTATAATTTCCGAGACGTGGTTGTTGTTCAACCAGCATTAGTTCCAAGTTTTGAGCACATCAAGTTCACAAAAAAAATCAACTTTCTGTTATTTTTTGTACGATGTCTACCACATGTAATCTAAGAGCACCTCTCAATTTATGGATGGTCCGAAGGAATTAGGCCAAAAATGACTGATCTATATGGATTACACAGAATAAATAACTGGAATAAATACACAAACAGATTTTCACCTGATGTTTATATCATAAATCACAAAAGAATATGATTGTAAAGTTGAAAATTTTAGTTTTTACCATTTCGGTGTATAAAAGCAAGGCTTAACATCCCAGTGCTTTTCTGTACAGCAACGATTTCTGCAGCTCTAACAACCATACAGCGACGTGCATTCCCATCAGTCGTGCTTTTAAAATAATCATTTGCAACCACACAGTTATCCTCGTGAGAAATGAGTTCTTCTGAAATAATTTCGCCTCAATGACCGCTTCAGAAGAGACTTTGCCAATAATTAAGAATGTGTCCAACGATGATCGTTGTAGCTGAGAAAATAAACATTTAAAAAGAAAACTTAGTCTGCTGGGAAATAAATTAAGATTATTTGAGACAGACCTAAAACTCAACTCAACTCCCAACCCGTATACTCATTCATCCACTAAAATCCTTAAACCAAGAAATAACTTAATAGAGTATTGGATCAGTATCAGATGACACATTGGGAATTTAGGTACAAACAAGAGGTAGCATTTGCAAGATAAAACGCAATCTCAATGAGAAATTACGAAGGATATCGAGTTTATTACTCCATAAATACCTAATTGCAAATCTTACAGATCTATAGAGAGTATCGAACGGTTAACAAACCAACCCTGATTTGGAAAAATGATACATGGATTTTCATGGCTGACAAAGCAATCAATAAACTCCAGAGAATATAATCCTGAACAAGCCAAACTTCAGCTACCTGTGATTAAAAAGAACTTCCTCCTCCTTGGGGAAAACTAATGAGCTCAATAATCAACAGTACCATGATGGCTCTTATTAATTAAACAATGTCAAGTGGATGCGTTTACACATCTTAATATATTAATTCTGAGACATTGGAAGTATAACCATTGGAATTCTAAGAAGACAATTCAAAATTCACTGCTTAAGCTAAGATTAGTGCAAAAGAACAAAAGCTATGGTCAGGTCTGCTTAGGGTTAAGGTTGCCGTTTGCCCGACATAATAAACTGGTAACACTTGGGTAGAAGAGTCATACTGGTGAGCAAATCATTGGCCTCTCTTTGTGGGAAGTAATCTACCAAAATCATTACTAACACCGGGGATCATTGTCCACCCTTTTTTTAGAAAAAAGAAAAAGAGTATTTTTTGGTTTTATCAAAAAAAGCAGATTTCATTTACTGGCCACGATTTAGCCATTTTGGCAAAATTTCATGCAACATTTAAAAACACGAGCTCACTTCAGTAGTAAGTTGCACAACTGGATGGGTATGTGCTGCAAGCTTATTGAACTATCAATCAACCATAAAAAGAAAATAAACTCAGGCATCTGAAGAGGGCAAGTTTTAGTCATACCAATGAATTATTGACTGCACGCAAGCAATCATTAGTCTTCAGCATCAACAGAATTACTCGTGGCAATCTCCTTAGAAGTTCCGAGATCTGAGGAAAGTATTGCGACGCATACATCTGCCACAAACAACTTATTCAGTGATTAATCGACAGTTACTTAGCCAAAGTAAAACATCGTAAATTAATCCATACAGGAGTATTTTTTAGTTTTAAATTGGATGAACATTAGCAACGACAAGTCGACAACAACAACATCAGAGCCTTAATCCCAAAAACGATTTGGGGTCGGCTGACATGAATCATCCTTTAGTACCGTCCAATCCATGGGTGACTGCACACCTCAAAATGAGAAAATATAGAAAAGGAAAAGTGAAAAACAAAAGGGGGTGAAACATAATACAAAAGTCAAGGTAAACTTATAGGTTTTAAGATCAAAATCCAGATTTCTTTTAAATAACTTAGAATTTAAATCGAGAATATAGATTAAAATGATTTTGAAAACCGAAGTAAAACTTAAGGGTCTAGAATACCTTAAAAGTGAACCAAGTATTAATATATATATATATATACACATATATATATATATATATATATATACAAGTTGGCAACTATGAAGAAATGGTCTACAATGGAAATTCTCATGAGTAATATATAGTGATATGCTGAAGTTCACCTGCAGTTCTGAACGATCGCTGTCTGTCCCTTGTACCACTAAATGGTCAATTGATGTATCAATGACCCTATTCCAAGGCCTCATCGTTAGAATACCCGCGAACAACGCATACAGGTCCTCCCCAGCACCTAGTTTTTCACAGTTTTCTTTTATTGCTTTCACATCGGAGAATACCAATCCCTGCAAAGCACGATACAGATCACACTGAGTTGAGTTATTTCCCTACTCTTCTTAAAGACATCAAGAAACACGGGAAAGCAAACTCAACCTTCCATAGTGAAGCATAGTTGATTCTCATTGAGAAATCAAGTTCTTTATATAGACCATGGTCCAGTAATACCAGTTGCGGTTTTCTCTTGCCTGCCAATGGGAGTACAGTCAAAAATATGTGTGAAAAATAAAAATTACAGGACAATTCAAGGACCAATATAATGTCAGTGCAAGACAGAGCGATTGACCCCCGGTGACATAATGCAGTTATATCATTTACATCTGTAGACAATCTCACCACTATATTATAGGAAGATATAGTCAGTGCCGGTACATTTACCCCAAATGTCTAGAGTCTAAACCATGTAGGGCATGTATCCAACACAATGACGTAAGTAACATGATTTCCCACGTATGATAATTTATATTAAGATAAAAAGATCAAGAGACCAAACTTATATATGTCAAGGCTATCAGATTCTAATTTAAAATTTCAGAACAAAATTTAAGAGCCGACAAGTAACCCGGACTCAGTCTGAGGCTAAACCAATTAACCAATAGCAAGCATACTTGTCACGCCTCGACCCCAACCGAAACCTACCTACCTAGTACTGACTCAACCCTAATGAACTGGCTTAATAATGAACCAAAGAAGATCAATTGAAATTTGGCTTAGTGTTTTACCTTGGAAATGCCCGACAAGTGACCTGACAAAACCCGGACTTAATATAACCTGACGCACTTTATTCCGACATAAGTCACCAGATTGTCGTCTTTACGAGTGTGCAAGTGCATGTGTGTGTAAGGGTATGATTGGTCTTATTTACTTCTGACTGTGAATGGATAGAGTTCATCACCACTTCAAACAACAATTAGCAAGGTAAAGCTATCAACTCACCTAGTATATTTCTCTTGCCAGTAGGCAATGGGCGAACAAGCAAATTTGCTGCATGTGGATCACAGTGCACAAATCCATGTTTAAACATCATCTGAGCAAACGCTTCACTGACCTGTTAATATTAATATTTCAGAAAAAAAGAAAAGGACAATAATAAACTTCAAAGTTTAAACTCCAGCAATTAGAAAAATGAATATGAAAAACATTAGAGCAGACAAAAATACATCCTATAAAACTAGTTCTCAAACTTCAACAATCTGTGTATAAGAATAAAACTCCAAAGAATCAACTTTCATAGGATGACCATTATGAACAACATAAAAGGAGATCAAGTGACCCAGGCCAAGAGCACATAAAGCAGAGCATTTTACACATCAAAGCGTTACAAGAGCAGTGAAGTGCTAAAGTTGTCACTTGCCAGATTTGCCACTTCGTGTGGTTGGATTTTCATCTTGCGAATTCCCTTCACATCATTGACTAGCACCCCATCAATATACTCCATAGTTAAAAGTTTGGAGGTACTTAAGCTCCAAAAGACCAATGGAACATATACGCTATCTGCTATATGTGATGACAGATTCCGAAAATTATCGAAACACCTCTCGCTATTCTTTGCTTCCACCAAGAAGTCTAGCTCCTGATAGCCATAGCAAAGTCAGAATACATGCATCAGCCACGTCTATTTAACAAACTCATAAAGAAAGACGATTTTGGCAGCAAGGATAAGTCCCACAAGTGAAAATACAAGCCAGCACAAAGCAGAAGTACTATGCAAGTACTTAGTGCTTGTGATAAATTTAGTTCATCTTGCTATATATTAAAGGCCTAAACCTACCTTAGGCGAGCTTTATATATTTTAGTATATTTGAGGTTTTGGCCTCAGGGGAGCCTTGGCGCACCCGTTAAGGTGTTGCTTTGTGACTGTGAGATCACGGGTTCAAGTCCTTGGAGCGGCCTCTTGCCAAAATGGCAAGGGAAGGCTTGCTCCTATTGCACCCTTGTGGTGGGACCCTTCTCCGGACCCTCGCCTAACGGCGTCGCCATCGTGCACCGGGCTGCTTTTTTTTAAGGTTTTGGCCTCAAAGAGTAAAGCAAGAAGATCATAGTGAAAAGGAGGGAGTATATATTAAAGGTCTGAAACCTACCTTGGGCAAGCTATCACGCATTTCAACAACCAACCACCTAGGAATTATAGAAGATTAGCATACATAAGTAAAACCCATTGAAGGCTGATTAATTCTCAGAAATTAATAACAAAAATAGCCAAATCATTAAGAGATATGCATGTAAAAATATAATCAATGATTTTAGTTTTCCGATAAGTTTTATGGAATTGCTCGGCAACTCAATAAGAAACATGACAACTTCTCGAAAATTGGTTTCTAGTGCGTTACATGTGCTTCGCAGTAAAAGGGAAAATAGGTAGAAAGCATAGTCACTCATAGTACCTATAATCAAAGTTGGGAAAGAGGCGGTGAAGAGTGTTCACGAGAAACTCCACAGTCGCATAATCCGTAGCCGCAGTATCAGTCATATGAGTATGTTGAACCTATATTTAATACAGTAATCAGGAAATGTAAAGAACAAAGCAACCTAGAAAACAGCTCATATACGCTGAAACATCCAAATTGAGTAATAGGCCATCCTTGCTTGTTACCTTTACAGCAACCTTCTGGCCATTTCGTAAGTGCGCAACATGAACTTGCGCAAGGGAAGCACTTGCTATTGGTACAGGGTCAAATTCGCCGAAGATCTGCATATACCATGCACTAAATCAGTTTGAAATGACGTGCCAGAATAATGAACTCGTTGACGTAGTTTCACAGGGAAACAAGGATTACAATAAAAGAGAGTCAAACAGCTATTATTGCCCCTCCTACCACAGCTCCTCTTCTATTCCCTCTCCAATTACCCTACATTTTTCTCTTCCTACCTTGTTTTTGTCCCTTGCTTCCTTGGGACTTTCACAATCTAGGACTCTCGTAAACACGGACTAGCTCAACTCCCAGAAATGTGGAAAGCAGATGAGATTTTGTTCAGTGAGATGGGACTAATGTAGATAATTGTTTAATATTCAAACTGCCTTCGCTAGATAACTGAGAGGGAAGGCTTGACATATCTAAGCTCATAGAGTCAAGCGACTCGCCTCCTAGCCATATTTTGAAAGCAAACTGCTGGCAAGATGAGTGTTTGGATAAGAGAACAAAGAAAACAAGAAAAAGAAGTACATACTTCATCTGGTGTCCCACCAAGCTCCTTTCTAATGACCTCACGAACTTGATCATATGATGAAACTGGACATCTGTTCAGCATAGACTCCCTCATTGTTTTTACATACTCTTCAGGTACCAAATATTCCTATCACAGATGGATGAAACAGCATCAGAACTGCAGAAACCAGAAAAAAGTTCTTTTATCACCATGTAATGACTGCTAGTGTCAAAGATGTTACAGGATAGTAGTGTCAATCTTCACACTTGATTGAAAGCATTGAACATACCAATTGGCCTATATGTTGGCCAAGCTTGATATATATTCCTCCATTTTTAAAACATAGATCTCTAAGCTTGTGAGCACTTCTAAGATGAGCTTCATGCTTGGCTTTTGCATACTCAGTGCTACCTTCTTTTAAGCCCAAAAGAGAGTATTCATAATCTGGTTAATACAGGAAGGTGTCAGACACATGTCCAGTGAAAACACATGATTTAATAAACACTTCTCAACAGTTAATAATTACATATGATAAGCGACATTTTATTTGCAACTACTCAAATATATACCAGCGCTTATTATGACTTATGAGTCTTTAAATGATTTGAATATACTAATTTTACAACGAGAAACATCCAATATGTCAGTTTAAAATCTATTTGAAAAGAAGTTATTAATATGAGGGTAAGATAGCTCTGTTACAAGGATATCCATCAACACAGTAGACAGTAAAATTAATACATCAGTGATCCAACGTCCAAATTTTAGAAAGAAAGAGGAATGAGTTGAAGATCTAACGTAAAATCAGACATATATTACCAGTAACAAATGCACAAAACCAAAAATCAAAATGTCTTGCCTTAAGTTCAATGCTAGAATTATCAGGTCATCAAGAAAAATTCCATAACCATGTACATCTTAGCAGTTTGCAGCATCGTTTAAAATATAATGGTCAACATCGATTCGTGACCGAGTTATCAAGGATTTGGAGTTTACTAAGACTACATTTGGAGCGTTGTTGACCACCTTTAGCGAGATTAGACCACGGCAACCGACACCGCGTCCATGACCGGTATCAAGATTCTAAACTATGATCCATAGCCTTGAGGCTCATAAAGGGAATAGGTCATTAAGAACATTCTTTATCTGTTCAGGGTCTCAAAACATAACTTCACAAAGCACTATGAAATGCTCAAAAGTGAACATGCCAGAGGTGAAACCCCTAGAAACATTAATCCAAAAGGAATTCAACCAAAAATGTGAAGAACCAAGCTCGCATGTTAAACATTCTGCTCTATACGGAACACCTATCTTGAACTATGTGGAAGGTCAATCCTAAACTATGGCATATAAGACTTGTCCTGCACTATTCGAGCAAGATAAGACCACACAAATATCGCAAATTACTGCTTAATAATTTTTTAGCATTTGTTGCATTCTATAAACTCAATAAAAACAGATCGACAACTCTAGCTAATGATGTTACCTTTGGCATTACGCAAACTTACAACTGTTGTAGGCCTGTAACATAGCTCAGTCACAAGGAAAATAGTTGTTACAGGACAAATAAGACCTTAAACATTAATACCCTCGATGATTAACAAGAACAAATAACTTGAATCACGTTAAATCACCCACCAGTTCAAAACGTAAGTAGACATTAATGCACTACATGGTCGTAACTTCTCTTCGAATAAGAACTAACTCCAATTACAACTAGGGAATAGAACCGTTCATTAATGGAGTAAAAAAAATCCGACATTGCTTGTAAAGTGGAGTAAATTTTTTTTTCTTCCCCTTCATAAGCTTACATTGCAAATACGCGGTAGATTAAACAACATGATCTAAAAGCTGCAAACAGTACAATTACCATGAAAACCAGCTTAAGCTACATTAAGTAATGATTACCAGGGTCAAAACCATAAAAATACGTAGGTCGCCGGATTCGCTTAGTTACCTAACGAATCGCGAATCTATTTTATTAGCACGAATTAGGAATCCAAATTACATTGAATTATACAACGCAATTACCCAAAGTGCAGAAAGTACATCAAAGTAAAACAATTGCATAAAACTAGCGCAAATTGCTAACAAATAACTAATGAACTATATCTCGACTAGAATTTGAACACGCGGTATACCACATTATAGTACATCATATCCAATTAGAAGCCTCCTTTTTCATTCTACCTTAAATTCAGTTTAGGTATTTACGGAAAATGTCAATTTCAATACTCTCATCCGCTGGGCAGTGTGTGCGATGACATGATACACGAGTTGTACCAACAAAATTCGAAAATTCTAAACTAAACGGTCAGAAATCACAAGAAATGATATAATTTGTAAAATTACCAAAGACGATACTAGCGGCGGTAATGGAGTCATGGAAGAGGCGTACGGGAACATTAGTCCAAAGTTTGAAGGTCGCCGGCGGATCTTCGGAGGTGATAATGGTGGCGCCTATGGTTCCACCGCCGAGTGCGGTGGCGGCCACCATCAGCTTCGCTCCTAAACCCCATAATGACCTTGTCGGCATTTTTTGGTACGCGTATAAAATGTGGGACCAATATTTGATACGTTTGGCTTAATGGTTATAGGGGTTGGGCGTTCAACAACGTAATTAGCCCAACTATCACCTAACTTCTATCTAAAACGGTCTGTCTATTCTCTATTGCTTCAATGTTCCAAAGGTACTACTTATCCCGTCCCCATTAAAACACAAATTCTCATTTGTGACCGAAGTATCCTTCACAAGCTTGTGAGGTATACGTTTTCTCTCACAAAATACCCACTTTTTCTCTCTCTTTAACACTATTCATGTGGTCCCCTTTCTCCGCTAACTCATTTTATATTTATTTTATCTCACAAAATATCCGTCACAAATGGTGATCTGTCACATTACTACCATTAAAAATGGAGTAATTGTTTTTCATGTACGGAAATTACTTATTCATGTACTTTTTTCTATAAGTTTCCATCATCTCCCTTTCTCCCCTTTCTTCTTCCTCTCCAACATTTAGATCTCATTTTAATTAAAAAATAATTCTATTTTCATCTTTATAAGAATAACAATTGAATGACAAAAATTAATTACCAATTCATACCGATTTCAAATAAACTTACAGATTTCAAATAAACTTAGTTTTTGTCAAGAATTGGAAATCACACAACTCATATTGGAATTTGATAATTTTTATGTATTACCAATTCGTACCGATTTTTATATTTCTAGGAGCAAAGTAGCGGGTTTGAGCGAGAACTACAATTGCGCAAGCGACTCGATTCATGGGGGAGGGTGGTGGTTGGGAAGTTGAGAAAGGGTGTTGAAACGGAGAAAACTAAAATTCAAAAAAAAATTGAAAGTAGGGGTGTTGAAATGGAAAGGTTATAACCGGAATTATGAGCAATACCCTAAATATTTACACTTTCTTTTTCGGGTAGGTTTTATTCTCTATGAGATAACTAATATATTAAAAATAATGTTTCTTCGTTTGAACCTTGTCTTTGTGTATGTGTATCGTAAATATTTTATTGGGATAAAATAAGTAATTTAATAGTTGGAAGGTCATGTTATTCACAACAATCACAGGGGTCTCATTAGGATCATCAACCATGTTAAATCATTATTGAAACAAAATTTTGTTGTTGGTGGAATCGATCATCGATGAATTATTAAGGTTTTTAGCATTAAGAGAATTTGTTATTCAATAGTAATCATATCAGTTGTATAACATCAAATGACATAGTCGTTATAGTATGATGTAATAACTACTTCCTCCATTCCAATCAATTCTATACATTTACTTTATTCACGTTTGCCAATACTCGTTTTCTTTCGTTAATATCTTTAGTTACGTATAGATAAAAATTAAAAAAAATTGATATTCACAATATACTCGGTAAGACAATTTAAACAAGATCTCACATGACTATCTTTTATGTTATATATTAGAAGTTGTGTCGAAAATTCACTCGACTTATGAATAGTATCCGAAAAGTGAAATGTATAGAATTGATTGGAATGGAGGAAGTATGTATTATGTACTCCGTAGTTAGTATTTTCATTATTATTGGCACCACCGATTTTTAATTAAATACAAAATGCTATTTTCATAAACATGGTGCAACGGGCCAAAATGAACTCTTAATAACGGAGACAGACCTTTATGAGTTTTGCAAATTATTTTAACCTACACAACTACGGAAAACTGAATGGTGTTGTGTTAAACAACATTTATCATAATTATATATATTTAGTTTATTTAGAAAAAATATTAGATTTCTTTTCGCATAATTTTACCTTAACTATCTCCAATTTAGAGTATTTCATCCCTTATAAACTTCGCAAAATTAAATCCAAACATAATTTCTGTAGAATTAGAAAGCTCTAAACAACATTCAGAATTACTTGTGATTCTATTACATAGAATGCAAGAGGTACGTAATATATCATCCATGGTTACCGAATTCGTTCGGTACCCTACAAATCGTTAATCATTAAAAGGAATTTTATTCTATTGCTTACTGAAAATACATATAACACGCATTCTACAAAATCGAATCGCAAATTATTAAATGCGTATTCATAGCGAATCTGGTAACCATAGTATCACCTATTACAATATTAGTTCTTAGTTTGTGGCATCATTGAATTTGGATTACCAAGTCAGTATTTATGGCATCATTGAAAACAATTAGGTTTACCAAAAATTTCAGTTATGCTGAATTTGAGAGCAAACAAAATTTCGGGGGTTGCTTTAAATGATGACTAGTTAATCGTCAATTCGTATAACAAAAAAGGTTGTGGAATTTGGAATTAAAATACATCAGTTGTATGACATTCAAATCCATAGTTAGATTATAGTTACAGTTCTTATTGTCGCATGCACCATCAATTTTTAACCGAGGTACTCTTTGACTATTCACACTTAAGACTACCGGTCCTTACAAATTTCACGTAAAATATACTCCTTTCGAGTCACAGTGTTGGTTCTTTTTACTTTTTGCACAAGAAATAAAAAAATGATTATAGACCACACAAAAACCTCTACCCCACATTTAATTGATTTTGAACCACTAAAAAGTTTCTAAAAAAGAAAAGAGCAATCATCATTAAACTCGCATCAAAAGGGAAATAAGAACCAACACTCCGACTCGGAGAGAGTATAATATACGCCTTCATGCGGCCTTAATACATTTGGTCTCTCTCATCCTCTTTATTAAAGCAACAACCACAGAGCTGAGGTGTCGCTCTGTGGTTGAAATTACATTTTTTAATTTTTTTACACCAATTCTTATTTCAGACTGTCATATCCGTCTGAAATAATAAAACGGGTACTATTTTATCTCACAAAAAATCCATTTAGGGAGTGAGTGGGAAAGCACATGGGGTGGCCCACTACCTATGTACTTTCACACTTGTGAGAGGTTTTATTGTTTAAGACCGAACTTACGGTCTGAAGCAAGACGGATTGATTTTTTTAAATAGAGGGCCTACCATGATCTCCATGATCTTTTTTATTTTTTAGAATTGTTCATGATTAAATTGAATAACTCGATTAAAACAACAATAATTATAATTATTACATATCGACTAACTGGAATACGAACATGATTTAATAGCCAAAAAATCAACGAAACAAATTTGCCAAACTTTGAAGTCTAAAAGACCGACGTAAAAATTGTCATAAATTAATATAAATATTCTGGTTTTGAAATTTAATGTAAAAAAATTGTGAAATTTATATTCAAAAAGTAGGGAAATGTTTACAAGCCGAAAATACAACAGATGCAAATTTGTTTTTCTGGAAAAAAAAAATCATGGATTACCTTATTACTGATAACTATGTCAGTAGATTTACGTAGTTCAAAGAGTTATGAGGAAACGCTCACATAGATAAGGTTTAAATTAATTAAAAATGTTAAAATGCATAAAATGAAAAAAATGAAAAAAAATAAAAGCAAAAAGATAAATAAAATAAATAGAGCCGTAAAAAATAGAAAAATAAAAATATCCAAAAAATGTTAATGCAAAATACGTATATAAATATTATCAATCAATTGAAAAAGTCTGGAATTGTCAAATTACTTTAAGCACGAACGCGTTAATGGCTTGATGGTATGGACCTTTGAAATTATAAGAACAAGCCTTCTATAAATGGTTAAAAACAAGAAGAACAAATTAGGAAAAGGGAGATCGAGTGAGAGATATAAACCTTTTGTTTTTAATATAATTAATTTAATATACTTTTTAAACTATTTTTAAACATAATATAATTATAATAATAACAAATTGCACGGGTACGATCTAATAAGTGAACATTTTAGCATGCAATAGCAAAATCGAGTAAAAAACAATATATTGAATTTATGAAATTGATAATTCATTTATAATTGTATTTGTATTTTAAAGTACTAAAATCAATACTTTCTTCGTTGAGTTGTATACGTTTGCTTTATGCACATATATCAATGCTTATTTATTTGTTCATATCTTTAGTTACATATTAGTACTAAAGTCCATAAAAGTTTGATATTCATATTGTAATCGGTAAGACAATTTAAACAAGATCTCAAATGACTATCGTTTATGTAATATACTAGAATTTATATTGAAAATTCTCTCCACTTATGATTAGTGCCCAAAAAGCAAACATATACAATTTAGTACAATAGAGAAAAAAAATTTTAATTATTATTTCAAAATATAATATATAAGTGTTTTTAATGTCTATAGATGATGAAATTTAGCTAAAATAAATACTACATTGATCAAACTTTCCATTTTATACATTTTATATTCACGTCAAACATAGACTTATTTTTCACCCATCACGTCAAGCAGGTGGATCATCAGATCAAATTGACTACTGAAGCTAATCAGTCATGTGAAGCTAGGGTTAATTGGGTCGCATGTTAAGATTCTGAATGTTAACCCTAAAAACTAAAAAGGGTTTGGTAAAGTCGAGTTTACAAGTTAGATCAAATTTCAACACGTTTACTTATAAAATATTGACTACATGTTGCTTGATAATGAGTAAAAAAATGATATCATTCAAACATATGTTGATAAAACATCTTTAATAGGGTCATTGCGTATGATTTCTTAAATGACATAAATGGTAACAAAACTCATAATTCAAAACTAAAATTTTGATGTAACTTAAGTCAAAAGTTAAATCATTTCTTTTTACACTATCTTAACAATGCTAAAATAGTATACCCGTGCAATTTGCACGGGTTTAAGACTAGTCGATGTAAAACCTTAATCCCTCGGGGGACGTTGTTTTTTTACGCTCCTACGTAAAACTGGTCATTACAAAAAAAACTAGTTTTAATAGATAAACCCTAACATGATTAAGTTATTTTCCCTATGATTCTTATTTATTGTCATAGCGGGGCATGACCTTTATGTATATTGTCTCCGCTTAAGAATGAAAAGAAATTTTGTATTCGGAAAAGTCATTACTATCCTTGATCATTACTTTTTGCCGACTTTGGAACCGAACACTATTTTCTTTTCTATTAGAACATTTTAAAGGTGATTGATAATAAATCATGTCCTATTATATAATCCTCTTACAAAGTTAATGTTTCTCGAAACATAACCGACATGTTGCAATTAGTATTGTAACACCCCTCCCTTAGACGGGTGGATGTATTAGGTCGAGTGGGCCATCACTACAAGAATAACTTGATCGGGCGACAAATATTGGCGACTGAAATCTGTCGCAAAACACCTATTGGCGACGGACAACAGTCGCCAAACTGTTGTCGCTGACTTTTGTCGCCAAAAAAACTCGGGCGACTGAAATCCGTCGCCAAATTTGGCGACAGACAGGGTAGTCGCCAAAGACACAATTTGGCGACAGACAGGGCAGTCGCCAAATTGGCGACAGAAATGAAGCAGTCGCCAAATTGGCGACGGACTTCAGTCGCCAATTCCCCTTTTCCGTCGCCAATGCTCCTGACTTTCCAGGGGCTTTGGTTTCTTGTGCTCTGTTTTGGCGACTGATTTCAGTCGCCATTACTTCATTTCAGTCGCCAAAATTCCTGAGCATTTTTCATGAAAATCATTATTTCGTTTTTGCCAAATCCAATACGAAATAATATCAGTACACCTGCAACCAGAAAGTAACCAGCAATTGGTGACGAACACCTTTTGAATCAACAACCAAATCTCCTTTTATAAAAAAAGAGAACTGTTATCAAATTACATGAACACGTTAACTAAACTAATAAATCTCCACGTTCGACAATTTTTCCTAGGTTACTAAACTAATTAACTGCTTGAAATCCCATGCTAGCTCCACTACCGTCTCCTCCCTTTCCTCTTGGATCATTAGGATCTTCATTAAATGGCTGGGAACCGGGGTTGCAAGAGTAGAAATACGTCTCCATGGCCTTAAGACGTTCTTTCATCAACCGCATTTCCTCATCTCTTTCCGCTCTTTCTCGGTCAAGTTGTGATTGCAATTTACTTACAAGAGACGGCTCGTAGGTTTCGCGCGGCTCATATGAGGACCTTCTAGCCGGTTCCTTGTAAAACACCCCATGAGCTTGTCCGGCCCCATATACCATACCCTTCTTGTAACCATCCACCAATTTGAACCAAATTTCATTATCATCCCGCTCAGGGTGGGCCTCTTTCTCTGCCTCATATTTCCCCTATAACATTAAGAAAAGTATTATTAGTTAAGCAAAAACAATCATTGACGAAGGTAACAAAAAAACATCATTAGTTGAGAGAAACTATCTTACATATAACTCTTTGTCCTTCGCCTTAATCCATATTCTTCTTTGCGTCTTTTCGTTGACCTTGGAATGCGTGTCAAGGAAAAGTTCGGGCATCGTCATCATCGGCTTCTTGCCGCCGTCTTTGTTGCCGCCGTCGTCGTTGTTGCTGCTATCCTTCTTCTTCTTCCCTCCCTAAATAGGGAAAATTGTTAATATAAGAAGTATAGTATATTTATTCAAAAAAGAAGTATTCATTCAAGACTTACACTAAAAATACGCGTAAAAAATGATCGTGATCCCCCGTGATGGGTAGGCTCGGCCTCCGCATCTTTCTTCCCTCCTCTCTTGTTGATCTTCTTTTGAGCGGACACGGCTTGGAACTCGGGAGTCTCGCGTTGCTTTAGGAGATCTTGATATTTCTCACCTACAATTAAAAAGTATATATGTTAGTAGTATTAAGATATTTTCATTAATTGTATACCAAACTAATCATCATCCTCATCCTCTTCTAGATCTTCATCATCATCATCACCAACATCCTCATCCTCATCCTCATTGTATAGAGATGTTCTTGTACCTCAATGACATATAGGTATTTCATATTTCGACATTTGCTACAAGGACACCTAAGTTTATTTTCTAACGAGTCATACTCCTCTTGTTGCTTAGCAAACTCAATAAACTCGGCAACACCCTCTATAAACCTAGCATTAGAACGTCTCTTCTTATTATCTAATAACCCTCCATCATACATCCATGAACGTTCCAATCTCTTCATTTTAATCTAAACAAAAAAACCCAAAAAACAATTTTCAACACTAAAATTACATATATCTAAATTAAAATTACACTCACTTAATTAAAGAACAACCTCAATCACATAATAATAACAATTTATTAACAACAATTTCCAATTATACAATTAACCACAACCTAATAAGCTAATTTAAGACGGTCTTAATAAGCTAATATAATCTAACTAACATCCTAATAAGCTATTAAACATCCTAATCGACTACTTTAATCTAATTAACCAACATCAATAAGGCTAACAACATCGTCTTATACAAACTTCTTATAAACCCTAACCCACAATAATCTAATTAATATGCTAATTGGCTTCTAATACCTAATTAATCACAACCTAATAAGCTAAGACGGTCTTAATAACCTACTACAATCACTAAATGTACAAAACAAACCAACAATCAATCAAAAAATTGAAATTGAAATTGAATTATGAAGAAGTAAACAAACCTTAAATGAGTTGAATGAAGGGAAGAACAAGTAGGGTTGTGGTGGTGGTGGCCGGAATCCGGTGACAGCGGTGTTGAAGGTGGCCGGAACACGTAGGGTAGGGTGATGATGGAGGTGTTTTTCGCCGGAGGAGGTGAAGTGTGTCTTTGTGTGTTTGTTGATTTGCGAATGAGGGATACCGTCTGATTTTCGCTGTTTCTGTAAAAAAGATTGGCGACGGACTGGGCAATTTGGCGACGGAAGAGGGGCTGTCGCCAAATTTGGCGACTACTTTCTGTCGCCAAAATGGGATTTCTGTCGCCCGGTTGTGTCGGTGGTGGGAAATTTGGGGAAATGGTTCTGTCGCCAAATTGGCGACTGATTTCAGTCGCCCGAATATTTATTCCGTCGCCAAATTGGCGACTACCCGATGCAGTCGCCAAAAACTGTCGCCCGATCAAGTTATTCTTGTAGTGCATACTCGGTCGAGTACACCCATACAGAAGTAAAGTCAGAGTCTGCTCGTTAGTACTCAATCGAGTACTAAGTGTACTCGACCGAGTAAGGCGTACTCGGTCGAGTACATCCGGTACTCGGTCGAGTACAGCGTCCCGTGTCAGTTTCACAATAGGTTAATTAGAGGATTACGGAAAGTTAAAATCATAAAATCACTTTCTTAATCTCGCCGTAAGCAGCTTTTCTCTCAAAGATCATAACCCTAATCCTCTAATTGTCCACCGGAAGTTAGTTTGGGCATCGATCATCCTAGTTGTCGTGTCACCGTTGTTGCAAGTAAGTTTCTGAGTCTTTTGTTGATTTCTATGTTAGAGTTATGCCTTATAGTTAGTTAGTAATAAGTCTTATGATGTGGTAGGAGGAGAATTCGTAAAAGAGCCTTTGTAGGACGTGTTAGGCTCAAAACCTTTATTAATCATATTAATGTACAAATTAACTCTTTAATTTAAATGTGGATCTAGTACATGCAAAACTATACTAGAAGAAAGTATTCCTTACATTGAGTTTTCGGAAATAATGGGCACAAAATTGGTCACCTACCAATTTTGTTCTTGAGCTTATTATCACAATAGATGAACTTTATATCGCAAATCAAACTTTTCTCCAACACGTACGCACCAAGACTTAGCCCAAAACTCGCTTAGTAATGATGTCTAGAAATCACTAAGTGAAAACCTTAAATAATAATCTAATAATAATATTTACTACACTAGTAAATAAAGTGGAATATTAGATTTATTAAAATATTAACATAAACTATTTTATGTAACTTTAGAGAGAGAAATCATATTTCAAATTGTGAGAAGACTTGAATAAAAGTAGAGGACAAAAGTCCTCTAAATGAACTTGGTATGGCCGGCCACATGAGAGAATGAGGGAGGTGTGAATCGTGTGATGTGACGTTACACAATCAATTTTCCTCTTTTTATTGGAAATCATATCTCAAATTACGGACTCATATTACATACTCCCTCCAATTCACCATGTTCTTCCCAATACCCTCAAACACAGTTTTTAAGGCAAAAGAATAAAAAATGAATAAAAGGTACAAATTGACTTGTATGTAGGAAAGAGAAACTGTAATTAATTAAAGATAACCAAAAATGATTATCCTCTAATCCTTCTCTTCAAAATTAAAGCAGTCTAGGACACGTTTAATGGCCCAAACAAAGTACACTGTAATTTCAGAGTAAAACTACACAGTTCTTAGTAAAATTAAACAAATTCTTCAGTTCTGATAATTGAAAATTGCATTCTAAGTTCATAAACTTACAACTTCCATGATAAAAGTGAAATTTTATTACAAATATTTTACTGAAAATTAAAAATAGAAAATAAAATGTTGAACTTCAGATTTGCATGGGTTTTTCCAATCAATTCTTCCATCAATATCAACCTGTAAAATCAAGAGGTTACACAAGTGGAGAGTTATCATGAAATTTGGCTCCAAAAATTCACCAAAATTTCATTTTTGCGCCAAATTAGCAATATTTCAGTAACTTTCAAATATTGAGCCCAGATCGTTCATAATTGTGCAAGTTCAAATCTTACGGCTATATATACATAATGACTGTTTCATTAAATGCATTAACAACCAAAGTAAAAAAAATTGATCAGAATTTATAACAAACTGCAAAAATCACATTAATCCATTCTGCATTTAGTACAATCCTCATTTACTCATAACCTTCAATCATGGCAAAGAAAACAAGAAACATGACAAATTTAGAAAGAGCCAAAATCATTCAAATTTTACTTCAAAAATGTGTAGATGGTAAACTAGTGAGGGGCACAATGGTAGAGGTTGCTCAATAATATGGTGTACAAAGAAAGACAATTATTGACTTATGGAACATATCAAGACAGCAAAGAGATTCAGGGGTACTCATCAACATGGACAAGTTAAAAGGGAGGAAAGGGACAAACAAGATTGAGTTTGATACAACAAAGTTCAAAGGCATTGACTACAAATTCATAACAACTCAAAAAAGGGTGGCAACAACTAGGGCTGAGCAAAACCGGATATCCGATCCGGTTTTCGCATTCGGATCGGATATCCGAATTTGAAATTCTCAATTTTGGTGATCCACATCCGATCCGAATATTTCGAATATCCAATAATCTGGAATCCAAATATTCGGATATCCAGATTTCGGAAACCGGATTTGATCCAGATTTAAAAGTAAAAAAAGTTCCACAAAAGTTATTGGGTTATTGGCAAATGTGTTGTTGCAAACTAAAACTAAAGACAATTTCAGTGCATTTTACATTTTGCAACCCACTTTAAAAGGGGTCTTCGATGGCATAAATTACAAATCTTGAATCGTGATCACATAAATTATTAAATTACAAGTCTCGATCGCATGAATTATTAAATTATAAGTCCCGATCGCATGAATTATTAAATTACAAGTCTTTATTACAAATTTCAAAATATGTCTAAAATCCGCATAAACTAAACATGAAGTTTCTAAACATTTTTATATAATTTTTTTAAATTCAGATCGGATTCGGATATCCAGTTTTATGGAAATCTCGATCCACATCCGGTCCAGTTTATTCGGAAAAAACCGGATCGGATATCCATTTTAAACGGTATCCATATATTCAGAATTTTTGTTCCGGAATTCGGATCGGATTCGGATAAAAATTCGTATTGGATTTTTTTTGCTCAGCCCTAGCAACAACAATGGAAGTGAGTCAGACAACTGTGTGTTGGTGGGTTAAAAGCAAGGTAATCTGAAGTCGTACAAATGCCATCAAACTAAGTTTAACAGAGAAAAATAGACTTGCTAGGTTAATTTTTTGTCTCATTAAGCTCCATTATGCTGCAATGTTAAGTAAAATAATGTTCAATGATCAAAGTAATAATGTCATACACATAGATGAGAAATGGTTTGACATTACTAACGATGGGCAAAGGTATTACTTATGTCAGACAGAACCAGAACAAGAAGTAGAACCGTATAGAAATGTTCAATCAAAGTCTTCCATAGGAAAAATCATGTTTATGTGTGTTGTTGGAAGACCACAATATAATGCTAACAATGAAGTAATTTTTGATGAAAAGATAGGAATTTAGCCTTTTGTGTCCATAGAAGCACCCCAAAGAAATTCAAAAAATAGGGCAGCAGGGACAATGGAGACAAAGCCTATTGCGTCAATAACTAAACAGGTGGTCAAGAGTATGGTGCTTGACAATGTGCTACCAGAGATCAAGAGAAAATGGCCAGCAAATGCAAGCAAAACAATATACATCCAGCAAGATGATGTAATGCCACGCATTCAAGACACAAATGTAGAATTTAGAGAGGCAGCAAGCAGTAATGGGTGAAACATTCACTTAGTTCAGCAACCACCAAATAGCCCTGACCTAAATGTATTGGATTTGGGGTTTTTCAGAGCAATCCAATCTCTACAGACACTGACCAACTCATACAAGCTTGATGAGCTTGTGGTAGCAGTAACTACATCACTTCAGGAATTAGAAGTGGTGAAACTAAATTATGTGTTCATAACTTTGCAGGCATGTATGAATGAAATCATAAAAAAAAGGTCACAATGACTACAAACTACCACACATGCACAAAAGTAAGTTAGCACGAGCAGGCATACTACCACAGTATTTGGAGGTAGAAAAAAACATGGTTAAAGAAGGCATCACTTATATTCAAAATGTAGACATTGTGGAAGTTATTAATGCAGGTAGTACAGAATGCATGTCTGAATTGGTAAATGCAGTCATGCATGAGTCACCTTATGAAATTGACATGTGCAACTAAGTTAGTAAGACACTCATCATCAACTATGGTGGGTTGATGTACTCATTTTGTGCAAGTTGAAATGAGGAGTACATCAACCAACCATAATTTTGAACCAAATCAACGAAGATCAACAGAGCACAAGGAAGAACAGAATGCATGCAAGTGTTTTTTTGAATTAAAACATCGAAGATCAAAACAATGAAGATCAGTAGACTAAAAGCAAGATCAGAATTTTTGGCCTTTAATTTTATGCTTATCTTATGTCTGTTTGAACTTTGCACAATTTAATGATGATGATGTTGGTGTTGCAGTTGATTAAATCTCCATATGGCATACAACTCAATTATAATAGTGATTGATTCTACTGAAAATTGATTGCATGCATTGCCTCATCAAATTCTTTGAAAATGGTGGCATAATGCATGCAAATAATTTGCAGACCCTCAATTATCGGGCATCATATTTGACCCATTTTTTGCATATCATCATTAGTTTAAACAAAAAAAAGATAAGAGTTCAATAAGATCAACCCTCTACCGTCCCTCTTCCTCCGCTATTATCTGTCTCTTTGCTTCAAGATCTAACTCCGCCATCCTCGCATCAAACTACATGAACTCAAGACATGTTTCTGGTACATAAGTGTCCTCATCGGCTAACTGCATGGACTTAGGAATGGAATCTGACACCATCACTGAGTCATCCTCACACCCCGATTTACATTCCTCAACTTCCTTTACAAATTCATCATAAGAATCAACTATAGTAGAATCATCAACACTTAAACTTACCAGATCTGAAAATGAACAATCATCTTCAGCATCGTGCTTCAATAAATCGGCCATTTAAAGTTATTGAAAAATATAAACGGAGAAAATGAGGTAAAAAGTCTCAGACTAATGTTAAGGGGTGAAGGATCTGAAGTAAAAGAGGATAATAGAAGGAGATTTTGAGGGATGTAAAAGATTTTAGAGAGAAAGATCTGGAAAATGGGGAAAATGAATATTGAAACTGCAAATGAATGAACACAACAGACAAGGAGTCTGGCCTTAGGGTTTCACAAGAAGGATCCAGAAGCACAAAGATTATGAAGGCGGGATTTTAGAGAAAGAGAGAGAAATATGGAAAAATGGGGAAGATGAAGATTGGAAAACTGCATAATGAATGAACACGACAGATAAAGAGTGACCTTAGGGTTTCACAAGAAGGATCCAGAAGATCCATTTTATGAAGGCAGTAGGTTTTAATGGATTAGGGGATTAATTACCTGGCTTGGGTTGGGTTGATTATTGGACTGATTATGGGAGTGTAATTGTATGGGGAATGGGTAAGAGGGTTGGGTTATTATAGAGAGAGTGGCCAGGTGAGTGGCATTTGTTGTAAATAACAAAACACAACCAGGACACTATGGTAATTTACTAGTCCAGAAAGTTACCAAAAAAAAAGGAAAGAGTGAAGAATACGTGATTATCGTCAATAAGGAAAGAGGGGAAAATAGGCTGAATAAGAGGGAGTATGAGTTATATTATAAGTTTAGTCATAAAACTAAAATGATCTTATGCATGCAAAGTACACAAGAAATTTAAACCTTACATTGAGATTTCTGTATATTAGGGCACTGTTTGGACACCTTTCAAAACCGTTCTTGAGCTATTAATAGAAGAGATGAACCAAGACTCCAAGTGTAGGAACCCTCCTCTCGTTGCACCCAAGACAATACCAAATCAATCTACTAAATAATCTATATATTTGATAGTAGAATACCTTAATATTACTAATCTCACAAAATACTAACTTAGTAATTTTTAGTAATAATATGAACAAGAATAATTTTAGAGAGATAAACTCACGCCAATTAATTTTGCATGAGATAATGATTAAGTGTAAAAAAGTTGCATGTGAGTATAAAAAGGAAACGACAGAGGGGTTCTCTCCTTCTCCTTACACGGTCCAAGTAAGGGGAAGAGAGCCCTTCTCGTTTTCTCTTATCAAAAACCTTGGGAACTGAGGCTAGGGACTAGGCTTCTTACGTATAACCATTTTTTCCATTTCTCAAATAGACCAATAATCATGAAAATAAAACCCACCCATGCAACCAAAATACACGGCTCCCCTATACACTTCATGGGATCCATTTTACACTTAAGTTGTTTAAAATGTGTTATGTCTTAAATGTGATATATCACTTGTAAAATTGTGATGTCTAATAAAATTGTATCTAAGCAATTTAAATACAATATTATAAATTAATACTTAACATTTAAGTATCAATTGCCAACGTTTCACATTAGGTCAATACAATCTACAACTCGTTTGCAATCGTAATTAACCGACAACTTTTATTACGATAACGTTTATCGTTCCTTTTAAGAATAATATTTATTCTAATTGAATCTCGTACAATCGAATTATAAAGAGACGCAAAACTTCTCATTCAATCTTGTCCAATTTTAAGGAATTTAATAAATTCGTACCTTATACAAATTATTAACTTTGATGATTAGGGCATTGTCGTATAGGTGAGACCTAAAAGGATCAATTGATCATCACCATCACATGACAGTAATGTCAAACTATTGAAAGCCAATCATTACCGATAAATGTTGATCAGTTGACTAAAGTATCATCCCTTCTGTATTCAGTGTGTACGATAATACATATATGAGATTTAACTGATTAAGGCTAAATCATGTGATCACACTATTGTTGAGGACACTCACTCCAGCAATCTCCCACTTGTCCGAGACAAGTGTACGTCACCAATTCTCTTGTCCTATTACAATCTCCCACTCAATGCAAGACATCATCACATGTCGTACTTGCAAGTGATCATATCTAGAGTGGTTTTTCTCGATCTGGAAATATAACTGCACTGACCAGAATTATCTACCATAAATATCTTCCGAGCATGGCCACACATTTCCAGTTAACTGCTCCTCGAGTGGCCTTGAGATTTTGGTCAACCCTGACAAGGGGTGGACAATTCCTAATCGCCATATTCCTTTAAGCTAGCCATAGCCCATCATAACCCAAAATGTGCCCGTATAAACCCCATTTACGAATGTGTTAGGAAAATAAATCAAACTTACTCTGAAACTATACCACCTTAGGTGAATACTCATTAGTCAAAGAATTGACTCGTTCAGAATAAGGTAGTAGCTCCCGCTACGACCAGGCCTTTTATAAAAATAAAATTGCTAGAGCTCTGAAAGCGGTCACTTGTCCGACAGAGTATTCCAAATCGTCTACTTATATGATCGACTAGCCATCCCGCATGACTCTATGGCATTTGAACTTGTCATCAATCACATCACACTCTAGTTACTTTGAGATGTCAATTCATGGTAGTAATTATGGACGATTACAATGTCAATTATAGTTCACTTTAATGGGGTTCAAAGCTTGTCCGTACAACCCATTTGAATATGACAAAATAATAATAGCTTAAAAGACAAATGTGATTATGATATGACAATTAAAACAACACTTTTTATTTCATATCATATAATCTAATACAAGTTAGGCATACGCTTAATGTAACAACCCGATATTTTCCGTTTTATAAAATTTAAAGATTTAATTTAATTTCGAGAATAATTGATATTTCATGAAATTTCGTAAACATATTTTAATAATATGAATATTTCATTTTTAAGCATATTAGTTTCAAAGATATTTCGAGTTTTATAATTTTTAGGTGTCGACTTTAATTTTCGAAAATGACAAGTATATCGAATAATTTCATGAATTGTAGTTTATTTGTATATTTCGTTCCATCTTGAGTAATAATAGACTTTAGATGTTATTTCCGTCTTAGTTTGCCAAATCTGAGTCATCCCGACTCCGACTCATTAAATGAATTCCGACTCATTTCCGACTCAAACCTCTCATATACTCCTTATGTTGTGTTTTCTTCATCAAACACATTCATTCCCTCATCTCCCTTATCAAGCTCAAAACCCCAAATCCCAATTGTTGGTGTTTCTCCATGGACACAAATCCGACCCTAGCTCATTCGTTTCTCGCTCAAATTCCGAGTTCTTTACATGTAAGTTCTCCTCTCCTTCTTCTCCTTCTATTGATGTAAACAATTTCTTGTCTTGTTGAGTTTTCCGAAAACCCGTCTTTCTTGGGTTACGTTTTTTATTCGTTTTTTTTTGTTGGTGAGAATGGATGCTTGGTCTTCATTGAAGAGTTCTTTGAAGATTTGAAGAGCTTTAAAATCGATTGTGTATGGTTATTATTGTTTTAATTTCTGAAATTATGATGGATTGTGTGGTGTTGTTCATTATTCAATTGAATGAAATGAATTTCATGTTGATTAGTAGTAATGAATGAGAATTTTGGTTGTGGTTAATGGGTAAACTAGTATCCGTCACATGTTTAACTCGTTCTTATCAATATGGTGATTCCCGATTGATTTTAATCCATGTTTAAGATTAATAATCTTGCTTACATTCGTTTGTGTCCATTATATAGTGACATATATGTGTCGTTGTAGTGTTGCTACGCTACCTATATTTCGTATATTACGTATGCTAATCGTAATGAGAAGTTATACGCAAAGGGGGGGCTGAAAACCGTTGTGCCGCGCACAGCCAGGCCATGGCCCGTGTAAACCGCAACCTGCGGCCTAGGTTGCGCATCCTGTGGCCAAGCGTGGCAGCCTGCGTTTGGCACTGGTCGTAGGTGTGTGTTTGGGCCTGTTTTAGGCGAGTTTGTGGGGCTGTTTTGGGGCTGTTTTGGGTTATGTTTTACCACTTGTTCGGACATTGTTTGAGTATGTTAAATCATTATAAAACTTGTGTTAGGAAGTACATATATATCATGTATGATTCAGGAGTCGAATTCCGTACATCCTTCATCGTTTAATTCACATGCTTACGACATAAGACTTGTCATATATTTCTAGTTTGTTTTACTTCCGAACGAAATGTAAACTTATAGAATGAGACTTGTCAAATGAATCCTTGTCATATTATACTCATATGAGTCGTATACTTGAGTGTGTCTGTGGTTGTTGTATGGTTGAACGTTTAAGCCGTATTTAGAAGCTAAGTTGAGGAGGAAGACCCCCCGGCCGGGCAACCGGAAGGGAAACCGGCTCCCGCTTCAAAATAACTTCTAGAAACTAACTTAAGCGTTGTCTTATTTGGATTATGGCTCATATGTGTTAAATGGGTTAGTTAACGGTTATGTTAGCTTGAGTTGTATTGATAATGGTTATGTTATCTTGAGTTGAGTCGGGTAACGGTTATGTTGCCTTGCTAGTGTTTGGGTGACGGTTATGTCATTCTAAATTGTGTTGGTGACGGTTATGTTACCTTGTTTGTGAATAGATAGCGGTGGTACGATTTGTGTATCATTGTAATGAACTAATGCCACCCAAGTTATGGGATTTATCTATGTTCGGGATTGGTCAGAGGTCGTGCTCATGCGCTCCCGTAGTTGGAGGTCGTGCTTTATGCGCTCGTCCCCGTGTGTCGTTCGGTGTAGGTTATTACATCGAGAGGTCTGGCCAGGTCTTAGGCATATAGTTTGCGGTTATGCTCTATACATAGAATCGGTGTCGTGGTTATACGTCCCGATAGCTAGTGTCGTGGTTATGCGATTTAGTGGTCAGTGGTAACGGTTATGTTCCCTGACGGCGTTCATTCTATTCTTGTGTGTTATTTATTTGATTGGCCATGCCACCTCGTTGTTGGTCGCTGAGTCGATCATTTGGTTGTTGTTTGTGTGAGTGAACATGCCACATAGTTGTTGGCCGCTGAGTCATTCACTTGGTTGATTATCCGTTTTGATAATAGTTCATA
This sequence comes from Silene conica, assembly GCA_029255685.2. Classification (NCBI taxonomy): domain Eukaryota; kingdom Viridiplantae; phylum Streptophyta; class Magnoliopsida; order Caryophyllales; family Caryophyllaceae; genus Silene; species Silene conica. The sequence continues at coordinate 20,926,098 of CM055318.2, read as the reverse complement.
TGTTGACCGTGATTATGTTTCGCATGATGATCTTGTAGGAATATTTCTTAAATTTCCATTAAAGCATTAATCTAATTAATATTGCCAAGGATTATATCAAAAGACGATTTGATACAAAAACTATAAATTGAATTAAAAAGATATGAATATAGAAATAACCTTTAGATCTATGGAGAATCGGCCTAAGAACAACCTAGTAAACCCAAATTTCAATGTAGAAATTCTCCTAAGATTGCACCCAAGATGACCGAGAAAATTGCCCTTTAAGTTACCACCTAGATTACTATTAATTTTGGAGGCTTTTGTTTTTAGGGTTTTTAGATGATCAACCAGTAGTCAAAATAAGAGAAAATTGTTCTCTTATATTTGTGATTCACACGGTCCAATATCACTACCCACCATGTGATTCACACGGCCCAATACTACTACCCACCGTGTGACATAAACATAATTTTAGGAAAGTGTTAATTAATTATCTTATAATTAATTAACCTAATTATATTATTCTAAAATATCATATATTAATATATATATATATATAATTAATAAATATAACATTTATATATATTTGTTAGAATTAACATTTAATTCATTTCTCCTAATTATTATTTAATCATATTAAATGTTTGTCATCTATTTAACTACATTTAGCTAAGTTTGGCAATTACGTAATTATATCAATATATAATCACATTTCTCAGTACTATCCTACAGGTGTGACCTATAGGGATCAACTGATTACTGCCATCATATGACAGTAACGTCGAACTTCTAGTAAGCCAATTGTTACCGATAAACGTCAACCAACTGATTAATATATAGTAAGTGTTCCTGTGTGATCCTGTAAAAGATTTGTTCAAATAATCACACACTCTGGAGTTCATTTACTCCAACAATCTCCCACTTGTCCTACAAGTGTGTGTGCGATTACGATTCTCATATCCAAAAATTTCTCCCGCACAATGGAAGACAAATTGCAAAGTCCACCTTACAAGGTCGTATCTCCCAAGTAATCATATCAAGAGCGGTTTCCTCGACTAGAGAGTAACATAACTGATATATGAATCATATTCGAGCATGACCATGCATTTAAGTTACTACTCCTCGAGTGGCCCTGAGAATATATATATATATATATATATATATATATATATATATATATATATATATATATATATATATATATATATATATATATATATATATATATATAACCTGATAAAGGCTGGGTATTTTCCTAGACTTATAACCTGCCGATGGAAGCACGACATGAAATGGCCCAGTAAAAGTCCGATTGGCCTCCTTTTACGGTGCGACCTAGGACAGAAACCTAAACCACCCAAAAACTGTCTATATCGCAGGAAATAATCAATGGTCAAAAGAACCGACGTTAGGAATCACAATAGACGTCCTATCCACGACCAGGCACTTAATGTATCTTAACATTTAAGACTCTATGTAGTGGTCACCATGTCCTATACGGTATCAGATGCCTATATTTGTTATTGATCAGTCAAACATTTGACTTATGGCATATTGAACCATCCATCCTCCAACTAACAAAACAATCACTTGAGTTATCAGCTCATTGTGGTGTTTACGGACAAAACATATATATAAAGTAAAACAGTTCACTTTGTGGTGTTCAATTGTCATACAATCCACATGAAATACAATATAAATAAATTCAATGATTTTAATAAGTAGTAATTGAAATGATCAAATATCAATCAAATAATATCTAATACAACTCTGGAACACGTTTTATCCCCGTGGATGTGATGTGCCCTTCATGTTTACTATGCGGTAATGCCTTAGTGAGCGGATCTGCAATGTTGTTATCCGTTCCAATCTTGCACAACGCTATCTCCTTTTGCTCCACGTAATCTCTTATTAGATGAGCTTTTCTGAGTACATGTCTAGATTTGTTACTAGACTTAAGCTCCTTAGCCTGGAAGATAGCACCACTATTATCGCAATAAAAGGGTAATTGGATCTTTCACATTAGGTACTACTTTTAGTCCTTATAAGAAATAACGCATCCAAATAGCTTCCTTTGCAGCTTCGGAAGCTGCCATGTACTCAGACTCTATTGTAGAATCTGCTGTAACGCTTTGCTTTGAACTCTTCCAGCTGACTGCTCCACTATTAAGAGTAATGATAAAACCCGACTGAGATTTGGAATCATCACGATCGGTTTGGAAACTATCATCTGTGTAACCTTTAGCACATAGCTCCGTGTCTCCACCATATACCAGAGCCCAATCCTTAGTCCTTCGTAAGTACTTAAGGATGTTCTTGACGGTCATCCAGTGACTTTCACCTGGATTTTTTTGGTAACGACTGACCATACTCAATGCATATGCCACTTCTGGACGTGTGCACATCATGGCATACATGATCGATCCTACTGCCGAAGCATAAGGAATCTGACTCATGCGTTCAGTTTCTTCCGGTGTTGTAGGTGATTGAGTCTTACTCAGATGCACCCCATGAACAACAGGAAGGTAACCCCTTTTGGAGTTTGTCATACTGAACGTATCAAGAATTTTATCTATATAATCTTCTTGACTCAATACTAACATCCTTTTCGATCTATCTCTATAGATACGGATGCCTAGAATCCTTTGGGCCTCACCAAAATCTTTTATTTTGAAATGGTTCTTTAACCATGTCTTAACCAACGAGAGCATGGGAATGTTGTTTCCAATCAGTAGTATGTCATCTACATACAATACTAGGAATACGATTTTTCTCCCACTTGACTTGATATACAAACATGGTTCCTCGACACTTCGAATGAATCCGTTCTGTTTTATCACGTCATCAAAACGATGATTCCAACTCCGTGATGCTTGCTTAAGTCCATAGATTGAACGCTTAAGCTTGCACACTTTCTTAATATGTTTAGGATCTATGAAACCCTCAGGCTGTATCATATACAGTTCTTCTTCCAAAAACCTGTTTAGAAAGGCGGTTTTCACATCCATTTGCCAAATCTCATAATCATGAAATGCGGACATCGCTAAGATAATCCGAATAGATCTAAGCATTACAACTATAGCAAAAATCTCATCATAGTGCAACCCGTGCACTTGAGTGAATCCTTTTGCTACCAATCGTGCTTTATAAACATCTGGTTTTCCATCTAATGCGCGCTTTATCTAATAAAGTCATTTGCACTGAAGGGGTCTCACCTTCTCAGGCAAATCAACCAAATCCCATACTTGATTCTCGTGCATAGAACCTATTTCGGACTGCATGGCTTCGAGCCATAACATAGAGTCAGAACAAGTCATGGCTCCTTTGTAGGTAGTTGGTTCGTTACGCTCAAGAAGTAAAATGTTTTCTATACCACCCTCCTCAACCATACCAATGTATCGGTCTTAGGGGTGAGAAACTCGAACCGACCTCCTAGGTTCCTCTGGAATGGATACCATAGCAGATGTGGAAGGAACACTTTCTTCCATCATACTGTTGGTATCTGGTTCTTGAACCTCTGACAAATCAAAAGTCTTACTACTCTGTTTGTTCGAGAGAAACTCTTTCTCTAAAACTTTGCACTAGCCGCAACAAAAACTCTTTGTTCGGTAGGTGAATAAAAGTAGTGACCAAAAATTCATTTCGGATAACCTACAAAGTAAGTCTTGACCGATCGTGGGCCTAGCTTGTCTTCGTGACTCCACTTGACATAAGCTTCACAGCCCCAAACCCGAATAAAAGACAAGTCAGGAACTTTTCCCTTCCACATCTCATATGGATTCTTGTCCGCTGCTTTAGTCGGACTTCGGTTAAGTATTAGAGTAACCGATTGAAGAACAAATCCCTATAATGAATCAGGCACAACCGTGTGACTCATCATGGATCGAACCATATCCAATAAAGTTCGGTTTCTCTGTTGGGATACACCATTTAATTGTGGTGTTCCAGGTGGAGTCAACTGTGATACAATACCACGGTCTTTTAGGTGTTGATCAAACTCATTCGAAAGATATTCGCCACCACGATCAGATCGAAGTGCTTTAATCTTCTTATCCAATTGGTTCTCAACCTTGTTTTGGAATTCCTTGAACTTGTCGAAGGATTCATGATACGTGCAATTTATATAGACTTTTTAGGTCCATTTTGCACGTATTTGTTCTTTAATTCTTAGCTTTTAGCACCCTTTATCTTCCGAATTGTCTACTTTGTTTGCCTTTGTTTTCATTGTAGATAAATATCGAGAGAGAAGAAGAAACGCGCTCAAATCTTGGCAAATCAGCACTTCCAGAGACATAAGGAAAAGACCGTATCACGCTAGGAGTGCAGAAATCCCAGAAAGAAGCAACTCTCGCCAACACCCTGTAAATTACTCGATCGACCTTTAATTTCACTCGATCGAGTGGTTGTTGGGGAAAAGGCGCTCGATCGAAGACCACCTGCGATGACATCGAGGACTATCTGAAGGATACTCGATCGAGTACTGGCATCTACTCGATCGATTAAAAAGGAGCAAGGAGCTACTCGATCGAGTAACTCACTTACTCGATCGAGCTAGGGCGCGGGTTTCAGAATTCGGAAGATTCCCAAAATTAGCATAAAAGGGAAAGAAAAAGGAGAAAGAAGACATCACTCGACAGTCCAAAGAAGCGGCTTTGTAACCTAGATCTCATTCAAAAACACTTTTCTCATTCCTAGAAACTTAATTAGTTAGATTATCATTTGGTTTCACAAGCAATCTTTTGGTTCATCTTCTCTTAATCTTGTAGTGAAGGTATTCTTCTTTTTTTCTTAGTATTTAATTCATGTTTTGCATTTCTCATTCTCTTATCATGTTGAATCTCTTTTTATCTATTTGCGTTAGTAATCTCATGAAACTGGTTGGCTAAATTGTTCAATAGGATTTAGGGGAACCATGACTTAGGGCCTAGTTGTCGATTTGAATGTATTAGATTAAGGATTGCATTTACTCGCCGCATTTAATAGCTTTTGATTGTTTGAGTCGATGCATCCAATCAACTGTGTGGATTTCCTAAACCTAGATCGAAAGATTGGAATAGGTAGACCTGCGACGAATTTTAGGATGGATTAGTTAGAGCGAAAGTTTGTTAGTTTTATCCTAGGGCGAATAGCGGACCGAAAGGACCTTTTCACTGCCCCTTTCCCAAATATAGTACGTTCTCAACTTTCTCATCCCGCCTTAAGCCATGGCGAACCGAAAATCCTAGTTTCTTCTTTTCTGTGGTTAATCGTTTGTTTCTTCGTTTTTATTCCTTTTCTTTTAGATCTTAGACTATAGATAAACCATAAAACAACCCCCCAATTTCTCACTTAGCAAACTTTTTAGGACTTCTAAGATTCCCTTCTCCTTGTGGATTCGATACCCGACTGCCTCTGCTGCATTAGCTCGGGACTAGTTGGTTTATTTTTGATAGGGCTGCGACAGCCGTGTCAATTCACTCTTATGTTTCATTAAGTAGACATACCCGTATCTACTCAAATCATCCGTAAAAGTGATAAAATATCTATAGCCGTCTTTTGCTGTGATTGTCATATGACCACACACATCTGTATGTATGAGTCCTAAAAGATCACTAGCTTGCATCCCAATACCTTTAAAGAATATACGAGTCATCTTTCCGATGAGCCATGATTCACACGTACCAATTGATTCGTAATGAAATGGTGGTATTGTCCCATTCTTAATGAGTTTCTCTACGCGTTTTTCATTGATGTGTCCCATTCGAAAGTGCCATAAATATGTTTGTTCTTTATCACATGTTTTAACCTTTTTATTATTCACATGATAAAACTCGGTGGTTTGGTCTAAAACATATATTCCGTTTATGGAAACAGCTTTGCCATAAATCATATCGTTTAATGAAAAAGTACAACAGTTGTGCTTAATATTAAAACAAAATCCTTCCGTATCCAAAACAGAAATAGAAACAATGTTTTTCGATAAACTAGGAACAAAATAACAATTATTCAGAAATAACTCAAAACCACTGATGCGTGCATTTTATATAGACCTTTTAGGCCATATTAGCTCGCATTTCCATGCTTATTTCATAGCGTTTTACGACAAATGTCCCCCGAATAGTCTACTTTGGTTTGTCTTGTGTTATTTTCAGATATGAGCCGGAGAAGATCATAATCAAGCCTAAAACATGTCCCCATGCATGCATTTAGGAAAAGAGTTGAGTCGGAGCTTGTTACTACCATCTTGAGATGCGCGTAGAAGTACTGAAAGTCTATCGAGCGAAAGAAGAGCTTCACACCGCGTAGAAGTAATGGAAGTCTAATCTTCCGGAATTTTGTGCTCAATGCCTTTTGGAGAGAAAAGGGGAAATCATGATCGCGATATAAGTAATGACAAGAGAAAATAAGAGCAAAGAAATAAGATTACCAATCATCCAAAAGGCATTGAGTACAACATTCCGGAAGATTAGATCTTACAAGTTTGAAGGAGAAATAAAATGAAAACTACTAACTTAAAAGTTTATCTGAGGAAAAGTAAAGTGACAGAGTAAAAGTGAAAGAAAAAAGGTAAAGATCAAAAGATAAGATAAAAAAACACTCAAAAGTTGCCTTTAAAACGAGATTACTCTGACTCCAAACTGATAACCTAATGGGCTTAGGTTAATCTTGGGTTTCGGGCAAAAACAACAGGTCGATCGACTTAGCATCTGGTCGATCGACTTCCTTATCGACCAAAAGTGGTCGATCGACTAAAAGACTGGTCGATCGACTTAGTAATCGACCAAAAGTGGTCGATCGACTATATCCGTCGAACAGATTTCCTGCAATGCGCACTGAACTTCAAACGGCTGCCATTTCTTCGTTACTCAGGCAAATCAAGCATTTTTGGTGGACTTGGAAATATAAGAGGATAAAATTTCATCTCCAATTTGAATTACTCGATTATCATTTTTAGAACTCAAGTTATGGCTCTTCAAAGTAGGCACTAGCGGTGTGAAGCTCTTCTTTCGCTCGATAGACTTCCATTACTTCTACGCGCATCTCAAGATGGTAGTAACAAGCTCCGACTCAACTCTTTTCCTAAATGCATGCATGGGGACATGTTTTAGGCTTGATTATGATCTTCACCGGCTCATATCTGCAAATAACACAAGACAAACCAAAGTAGACTATTCGGGGGACATTTGTCGTAAAACGCTATGAAATAAGCATGGAAATGCGTGCTAATATGGCCTAAAAGGTCTATATAAAATGCACGCATCAACCACTAGGTAGTTTGAGTACATAAGTTCCTATGGAGACAGCTGCAACCTTTGCTCCATTTCCAACGCGAAGGTCTACGTCTCCTTTCTCAAGTTTGCGGACGTCCCTTAAACCCTGCAAGTGATTACACAAGTGAGAACCACAACCAGTATCAAATACCCATGTTGCTGAACTTGCATGGTTTATTTCAAACAAATGAATAAATGAAGATATACCTGTAGTTGTCACACGTCCAGCCTTGATATCATCGAGGTACTTAGGGCAGTTCCTCTTCCAATGCCCAGACTCGTGGCAATGATGGCACTCTCCCTCTTTCCCTTTGCCCTTAGCTTTGTCCTTTGAGTTACTGGTCTCACCAGGTCCACTCTTGGGCTTAGGCTGCTGCTTCTTCTTGAAATGTGGCTTCTTAACATTTAAGGGAGCCTTTGCCTTTCCTTTCCCCTTCCAATTAGATTGTATGGCGAGGACGTCTTTCTTAGCACTCCCACTCAAATTGAGATCCTTCTCAGCTTGCACGAGCTGAGAGTGGATTTCATGAAGACTCTTCTTCATGTCATTCATGTTGTAGTTCACCCTAAATTGAGTGAACCCATCATGAAAGGAGTGCAAGATACGGTCTACAATGACTGACTCCTCAATCTTGCAACCAAGAGACTCCAGAACTTCCACATTCTCAATCATCTTGAGGATGTGTGGGCTAACAGCTTGGCCCTTCGTCAGTTTTGCCTCAAAGAAGCGAACTGTTGCGTCATACCTCATGATTCTCGGAGCTTGCGAGAACTCATTGGTAAGGGTGGTAAAAACTTAATTACACCGTCGGAAATGAAGCGGCGCTGCAAATTGTTTTCCATTGCATATATAAGTACGTTCTTAATCGCACCTGCTTTAGGAACGAACTCATGATATGCAGTTCGTTGGGCTCCAGTCCTGGCAGTTGGTTCAGCCGGAATCGGCTCAACCAAATATTTCAGCTTACCATCAGCAATGACAGCATTCTGTAATGCTGCCCTTCAATCGGTGAAGTTACTCTCATCATTCTTACGGCGGGAGTTTTGATTATAGGAGACGTGATCCATGAAGGAGCGTAACCACGAGTCTCTTGTGAGGGTGGCACTAGGGCCCGGAGTTGCATTTGGATTATACATTTTAAAGCAGATTTGAAATGATCTACAATTGAGAAAATAAATAAACATGAGTAATCATAGAATTTAAAATCTTTTAATCAAAGATAAATAACATAATATAATCGATCTCTCTCAAAGAATTATATAATGTATTCCAAGACCCAAATCCCGATTTGGTGAGATAACCTTTTAACTGGTTCTACACTAGAACTCTCAGTTGACAAATTTCTTAAAATTATCTCTTAGTCCACAATGACTTCAATAACTTGATTGAATCACCGTGTTGAGTTCAACTAGGTCACAACACACTACTTACCCGAGGTAGAAGGGGTCCATATGGAGATAACAACGGGTCCTATATGCCCACCGACGAACAAGGGATTCATATTAGTTTTGACTTAGAAAGGCTAATTTCTCAATTTTATGTAGAGTGAGATCCCATCATCATTTTAAACTCATTCTAAGTGAACTAATTTGAGGTGAGTAGGAATGATTGATGGCAAATATAAAACATCATATGTCAAAATGCAAAATAATCTACATGAGTCATTTTACATGCATATAGGTGGTTTGGTTTAGGCGGAATATAATGACATGCAATATGCAGGCAATGAAAAGAATAAAACATAAAATCCTAGTGTGGCCTATCCTATGAAAAACAATAAATACAACTTGGGAATCCAATCACATAGACCCGAGAAGCTTCGTGGGATCACCGTTCTTCATCTTGTGATGTAAAATGGACTCAACAAAAGCTAGAAATGAATGCTTTAATCTCCTATTCTTCTTCTTTATTCTAAGCTATTACAATGCAAATCTTATTTACATTTAATCTAAAATAAAGAATAAATAAATTACAATGGGGAGATGCGAGATCTCAAAAAATACATCACCTAATTACTTTCCACCATTACCGAAAAGTAATCCAAAAACTAAGGCCACACTAGATTACATCATTAAATATTACAACAATTGCCAAAATAAATAAAACCTTCATTGTAAAGCATTATCATTGACAACATAATAAAAACATTCATAATGCAATATTATCCAAACCACCATTAAACTAAAATTGAGAGAATTACATGTCATACATGTAAATCATAATCCAATTAAAATTCTAAACAATTTTAGAATCTAGTGAGTATCATCAAATTAGATATATTAAACATTTTAAAATAAATAAATGATTAAATAACCGAAAATTATCAAATAATTTTAGGGGATGTTTTAATTTTTTTTTTATTAAAAAAAATGATTTTTCATAATTATAAATCATCATTTATAAATTAGTCAATACAAATATTATCCTATAATATAAATAAAAACTAAAACAAATCAATAAACCCTAAAATCATATTTCATGGTTTTAACACCCTTTTTATTATCTTTATACATTTGTTCTAATTATAATCTATATTTATAATTTAGTTAATATAAACATTATCATATAATATTAATAATAACAAAAACAACAAATCACAAATAAGGGCCGTAAAAGATTAAAACTCACGGTTAAAGGAAAAAAAAATCACGTTTTTTTTTTATAAAAGCTACGGTTTTTTTTTTAATTTATTCAATTACATATATTATCTAATAATAACATGTAAATCGACATCTTCATAAGAAATTATACTATTTCCTTAAAAGGTATAATCAAGGTAGAAATAGATTTTGACAATTTTCCTATTTCGTGAATTTTCTTAAAATCACTCATAGTATCACAAAAATCATCTCATAATTTATGTATTATAGTTATAATCATATTAGATCTGAAAAATTATCAAATATTGTCATTAAGATTAATCTTTAAAATCACATGATCAATATTCATTCATCTTAACAATTTAAAATAAACAAAACTAACCTAAAACTAATTATGTCGATTGGTTTTTTTAATAATCATTGATCTACATCAACATTATGTTTATCATCATATGACAATTACTTTCACAATTAAAATAATAAAAGCAAAAATTTTAAAAAAAACAAGAACCGTATAAAAAAACTGCCGTGACCTCGGTTTAAAAAAAAATGGTTTTATTCCAAAAATCATTGCTCTATATCAATATTATGCATATCATCATATGAAAATTATTTTAATAATTAAAATAACAAAACCAAAAATAAAAATAAAAATCCGTGAAGAAAGCAATAAAAACCGCCGTGGAGAAGAAGAAAGAAATTTTTTTGTCAATTTAGTTCTCAATTATCATCAAAACGATTTTTGAACAAGGCTCTGATACCACTTATAGGAATATTTTTTAAATTTCCATTAAAGCATTAATCTAATTAATATTGCCAAGGATTATATCAAAAGACGATTTGATTCAAAAACTATAAATTGAATTACAAAGATATAGAAATAACCTTTAGATCTATGGAGAATCGGCCTAAGAACAACCTAGTAAACCCAAATTTCAATGTAGAAATTCTCTTTAGATTGCACCCAAGATGACCGAGAAAATTGCCCTTTAAGTTACCACCTAGATTACTATTAATTTTGGAGGCTTTTGTTTTTAGGGTTTTTAGATGATCAACCAGTAGTCAAAATAAGAGAAAATAGTTCTCTTATATTTGTGATTCACACGGTCCAATATCACTACCCACCGTGTGATTCACATGGCCCAATACTACTACCCACCGTGTGACATAAACATAATTTTAGGAAAGTGTTAATTAATTATCTTATAATTAATTATCTTATAATTAATTAACCTAATTATATTATTCTAAAATATCATATATTAAAATATATATAATTAATAAATATAACATTTATATATATTTGTTAGAATTAACATTTAATTTATTTCTCCTAATTATTATTTAATCATATTAAATGTTTATCATCTATTTAACTACATTTAGCTAAGTTTGACAATTGCGTAATTATATCAATATATAATCACATTTCTCAGTACTATCCTATACGTGTGACCTTTAGGGATCAGCTAATTACCGCCATCATGACAGTAACGTCAAACGTCTAGTAAGCCAACCGTTACCGATAAACGTCAACCAACTGATTAATATACTAAATATTCCTGTGTGATCCTGTAAAAGATTTATTGAAATAATCACACACTGTGGACGACATTTGCTCCAACAGATCTATGCCATTTTCACATGTTTTGACGTACCATTCATGCCTTGTTCATGTTTGTCATATTCGAATATATATCATGTTTGATTACTTATTTAAGAATATGCATGTTCATATGTATATGTTATGTTGTATTACCGTTTACGTGTTTTCTGACAAAAAGTGGCTGGGAGAGCCTCGAGTTACTCCCCACTGACTGTGGCGCACATGTTTCATGTATGTAGGTTGGTGCCGTTTGGGGAAGACGTGTGGCTAGCGAGCATTGTTGATTATTCGACAGTTACCCATTTACGATTAGTTTAGATTTAAATTATTTTGTATAAGTTTTCCTTTCTCATTAGTTTTGGACTTTCGCATGTTGTATTGATATTCCGCGATTAAGATTTATTCAAATATGTCGAAAGTTTTTAAAAGTATCGTTTTTCCGCTGCAAGTTACTTGTTTATTCTTATGTAATATCGCGGGGTGTCACACTTAAGCCCGATGGAAACAACATGTGCCTCATGCTTAGCATGCGATAAAGGCTTGGTGAGCGGATCAGCTATATTATCATCCGTCACAACCTTACAAATCGCCATTTCCTTTCTTTCAATAAAATCTCTAATTACATGAAATTTTCTAAGTACATGTCGAGACTTATGACTAGACTTTAGCTCTTTAGTTTGGAATATTGCCCCATTATTATCATAATAGAGGGTGATAGGATCTTGTGTAGACGGGACTACCTTTAGTTCTTCCAGAAATTGTTTGATCCAAACCGCTTCCTTTCCAGCTTCTGATGCTGTGACGTACTCATCCTCCATAGTATTCTGCAACTCACAGCTTCACCATTTAGCATGAAGATGAAACCCCCTTCTGTTTTCATATCATCTCTATCTGTTTGAAAACTCAAGTCTGTGTAACCCTGAACACATAACTCGGAGTCACCTCCTAACACTAAGATAGTATCATTAGTTCTTAGTAAGTACTTAAGGACATTTTTTACAGTTATCTAGTGAGTCTCACCTAGACAATTTTGGAATCTACTCGTCATGCACAAAGGATACGAGACATCCGGATAGGTCCATATCATGGCGTATATGATTGATCCTATAGTGGAAGAGCATAAGGAATCAATTTCATTAGTTCAATATATTGGGGTTCAGTCGGACATTGAGACTTGCTCAAAACAATTTCACTGCTCATAGGGACCAAACCTCTCTTAGATTTGTCCATACTGAAACGTCGAAGAATCTTATCAATATAAGATTCTTGACTTAATGTCAATATCCTTTTGGATCTATCTCTATAGATCCGGATACCCAATATGTGTTGTGCTTCTCCTAATTCCTTCATTTAGAAGTGATTGCCCAACCACTTCTTTACCGAGTACAACATTAGAACATCATTTCCAATGAGAAGTATGTCATCCACATACAAGATAAGAAAAACAACATTGCTCCCACTGAATTTCATGTATAAACATGGTTCCTCAACACTTCGAGTAAAACCATTTTCTCTTATAACGTGATTGAATCGATGGTTCCAGCTCCTTGATGCTTGCTTAAGACCATAGATGAATCTCTTAAGCATGCAAACTTTGTTAGGGTCTTTAGGATCGACACAACCTTCGGGTTGTACAATGTACACCTCCTTCTCTAAATGCCTATTTATAAAAGCGATCTTGACATCCATTTGCCATATTTCATAGTCATGAAAAGCGGCAATGGCTAACAAAATCCGAATCGATCTTAGCATAGATACTGGAGCAAAGGTTTCATCATAATGAAGACTCTGAACTTGAGTAAAAAAAAATTTCTACAAGTCTAGCTTTATAGACATCATCATGTCCTTCTATGTCATTCTTCACTTTGAAGATCCATTTGCATTGAAGAGCCTTTGCTCCTTCGGGTAAATCTACCAAGTTCCAAACTTGATTTTCATGCTTAGAATCCATTTTAGATTTCATGGCCTCATGCCACAATGCGGAGTATGGACTAGAGATCGCAACTTTGTAGGTTGCGAGCTCATCACTCTTTAAGAGTAACACGTCAAGACTCTCATCCTCGATATCCTTCACTCTTTAGTTGAGGATTAACGACCATATTAGACGACGAAGGAACGTCTTCTTGCGTCTTTATTCTGGTCTCTATTTCAGTTTGTGGCTATTGAACTTCATTAAGTTCAAAATTTCTCCTACTCTGTATCTTAGAAATAAACTCTTTTTCTAAGAAGGCGGGCTCTATAGACACAAACACTTTGTACTTTTGAGGTTTATAAAAATAGTATCCTCGAGACACAAACACAAAAGGGAGAATAAGAAATTGTCCTCACATTCGAAAAACGGATTTAAGGCATAAATTAGCCTCCTAATAATTTTCTTCTTGAGCTATAAAAGATGGGATGATCCTCCAACTTGAGATTTCAAAGTAGAAATTCTCTTTTTTGATGCACCCAAAACGATTTCAACAAACACTAGAATATTTACTAGAAATTATTACAAGTAAACTTAATATTAAATCTAAATTTACTACCTTAGTAAAATGATGAGATTATTAGATTTTATAAGAACAAAGCATGAACAATTTGAGAGATATGAGATAAATCACACTTGCATTAGAATTAAAATAAGAACAAAAAGTCCTCATTTGTAGAGGGTATGCACAGTTGGGTGAGTGGACAAGGAAGTGACCACTCACTTTTACTTTTTGCTTTTTACTCTTACCCATATGATAGGTATTGTAAAAATTTCTTTTGGTTTGCAATAGTTATCATTTTAGCATAAAGTAGAACAATTATATTCCTCAGTAAAGTTCACAAAATAGGTCACCCTTCTTATAAAATGGACTCCATTTTATTTTTCTCATTTGTCATTAGTAAATGTATGACATGTGATACATAACATGTCACTAGTGATTATAATGCATATTTAACAATTTAAATATCATTACTTGTCAAATAAATTACAATTGACAATTTGATAAGTAATTGATAATTACATATATGTAAAATAAGTCATTTTAATTTTAGTTATTATAATTTACAATATTTTGTAATTATAATTAACCTTTTATTTTTATCTCGCATATTTCGCAAACATCGATTAAGATTTAGTAATATAACATTTTAATTACTAATTTTGAATCTTATTTAATCATATTACAATAAGATTTCATTTTCTCATTTTTTTCAAATTAAGGAATTAATTAAACCGTATCGATATACAACTAATTAATTTTACGGTTTGGGAATTGTTGAGATTTATATGGCATAGGACGATTTGTATATTGTGTTGCATTTTGTATCATATGTGAGGAGGTTCTAGGGGAGATATGGTTCTTGTTGAGGAGACGTAATGCAATTAAGAGACCATCTTACGCTCGGGCCGCCTCTTGGAGCTTCTCACTCTAAGAGAATGTAGTGCACATTAATGGCTCGAGTTATGGAGGGACACGTGTGGTTGAGACATGTAGTCTGGTAGGGGATCCAATTAGCTCCCGGGATTGGTACCACGGGTGTGTCCCGAGTACCTTTTTATGAACTGTGGTCCGGTTGTGTTTAGTGGATGATATTGCTGTGTCGTCACCAGGTTGTAATTGACGTGGGTATGTCCCTGGTACTGGACCGTTAGTGATTGAGTGGTGATGTTTGAAAACTTGACATTGTACATTCTTATTGTTTTGCATATTCATATCTATTGTTTTTGTATGGTTGTTTATATTATCGAAATTGAAGTTTGTTGGTTGTGTAAATTGTCACCGATTTTTGGGTCGTCTGTGTTGGACCATATGATATATTCGATCGTATAGGGGAGCAGTTTGATTTACAAGTTTAGGTGTGTCATGATAAGGATTTGGGTGACGCATCGGACTTGGAATTGAGCATTTGGTCACTTGGTAGATGTCTTAGACTTAGTCAAGTTTTATTTCAGTATTCACATGTTGTATTTCATCTATGTAAGTCACTAAACGATGTCATTTATATAAAATGTTTCTTGATTGTAATTTTGATTTCACTACCTCGGAAAACCGAGATGGTAACATCTCTTAATCATCTTGGTCGGGTAAGACGGGGTGTTACAAAGGATGTCATATGGGGTGGGGACATGACAAATGATGCAGGCCTTCTCAGAACAAGTCCAGTGGTTTGCCCTAGATACTTGTTTGCAATTTTAAAAAAATTACAAGTTACTAGCTAAACCATTGGACAAGTCCATGTAGGATAGCTTGAGTTAACCAACTAGGCTCATTAACCTAGTAGCTTAAATGATTATACCACTAAAATACAACCAATAAAATTAGTCTGATTTATTCAAATTTGTGTCACACTAGTTAAATCATATGAGTTAAACCAACGTTGAAATGGATTAAGAACCTAAAAATAAACTAATTTTAAAATGTACTCTGTATTATGTCAATGGTAAGCTAGTTGCAACTAACTTACCATTGCACTTGCTCTATATCCGTAATCAACAAAAAATTATGTGCTCATACCCGTTGTACTACCTACTAAGGTTAAAAAATTCAAAACCATACCCGCCTGAAATTTTGGAGATCTTAAAATAATTTCGTTTCATTAATTGTTGTCTGCTTGTTTATTTTACAACTTTCTCAAGTAAATATGATATTAGCTATCCTGGCCATGCCTAACATCCATGCTTTGCCGTATTTAAAATTCAGTTTGAGTGTAAAACTTTATTTATACTGGCTACATCTAAAACAAATGCGAGATAATTGAACACTTTTGATAGATTTTCCTTTCTGATTAAATTTGTTGTTTCTTATTGTAAAGATAAATTTTTTTTTTTTATTTTGGTGACAAGAGAACCCGCAGCCGCGCACGCTCTGGGTAAACTCTCTAGTATATGTGAATAATGTGATAGTCTGCAAACCACATATAACAGGTAAGTCATCCAAAGATGACAGACTCGAAGTCTATTTAGGCATGGACTAATTTTGCTCTTGGGAGGTTTGAACCCGGGTTTCTTTGGAATTTCACCAAAGTTTTAACCACTAGACTCCACCCTTGTGAAGAACTACACTTACATTTATTTTGAACCAAATGCTTATTTATTCTATTATTCATGATTATGAAGTATATACGTACATATTTTTTTAGGATTAATTGATAAAAATACTCTGAATTATGGATGTCCTACTCAAAATATTTCAAACTCTATTTTAACTACCAATATAACCAACTAATACTCTCATTCGCTTTTATTATAATATATGACCTGGACCAGCTAAATAAGTGGGGAAATTTCTAGCCCTTCTTTAACATGTCTTTCTCTTTTTATTTCTTTGTTAATCTATTCACCTAATCACACCAATAAAACATGCTACAATAAGTTCAAAAAACAACAAATTATATTCAAAGCAAATGGGGGCATTAGTTGGTTATATTGGTAGTTAGAATAAAATTTAGAGTATTTTGAGAAGTTCACTCATAAATTGGAATATTTCTATATATTAATCCATTTCTTTATGTCATTATCCCATATTATCTTCAATTAATTTGTCAAATAATATTAAGATAATCATTTGTCGTATGAGTTCCATAAGATTTCAACTAAACTTATTAGAATATTAATGTTTTTTGGAATTTCAAATAATTTTTGAAAATAGTTTTTCAGTTATCAGATTTCTAAACTAAATAAGAGCATACGTCAATAACAAGAGTTTAAAGATGATAGTCAAAATTGGATGAGATTAAGGGTAAGATTATTGGTAGTCTTAAGATAAGATTTTAGAAAGTCTTAAGACAAGACTCACTCAAAACTACCAATAATGAATAATCTAGTAAAGTCTTAACAAAGTCTTAAATTGAGTCTTGGAAATCCAAGACTCAACTTAAGACTTTGGGTGAGTCTTGACCCCATTTTCATTAAAATTATCCAATGAGCGGTTGACATGTGTCATTTCTTTTTGTAAAAAAAAGTAATGTAAAAAAAGTAAAATCTAAGGCGAGTCTGACGGATAATGTATAAAGTTTTGGGTGAGTCTGGAGTGAGTCTGAATAATAAAGAAATAATAAAAGTTAGTAGGAAGCTGATGTGGCAGAGTTTTAAGATTTTGGCCAGTCTGACCAATAATGTTACCCTTATAACAATAGGTCAAAGCTCCTAATGTTGTTCCTTGTGACAATTGGCGAGAGAGATATTGTCTTGAACAAACAAGGCGGGTGTGCAAAATACGAAAAGTAGAGCATTTTGACTTCAAGCACATGACTCATGAGTCATGACTTCATGAGGTGAATATTACGAGAAAGGCTGCTATATTGCTGCTGACTCCCTTTGCCATGCAAGGATGTCTCTATCACAAATTTGTAATTAGTTTCATTTAAGATAGATATATATCCTTTTTAATTAATTTAAAATAAATTAAATATTATACTTAAACCAAAATAAAAAGTATAAATATTTATAAAAAAAAATGTCTTATCTATACAATTAATACAAATTGAGTATTATTTAACTTGTTCTATGTTTAAACGACATAAAAACCTATTTACTTGGCCATCCAGCATTTCCAGATTTTAAGTGTGCGTCATTAGATGCTTCTAGAACCCCATTTGTTTTATATTTGTTGCTACTTGCTTAATTCCCATCTCATTTTGTATGTGATTGACACAAGCAATGACATAATTTGTTTGGTTTTTGTCTTAACCCCTAATTATTTGGGTTTTCTAACATTATTAGTCAGTTGAATTATATAAATCAATCTAATTATGTACTATGTATGTACTATGTTAAGGGCAAGGCGGATCCAAGGGGAGCCCGGGTGGACGGGTATTCCACATGAAATTAGACAGTAAATTATCACAGTATAGTTGATAGAAGTGTATAATCTGCGGTATAAGGTCGATTCTTATTAGCATAAAAGTAATTTGTTACTTTTTTTATTAAAATATTGCTTGAAATGAGAATTGAACCACTTTCATTTATTGTTAATTTAAGTATTAAAATTTATTATATTCTATAAAGGAGATATTATTGTTATGTATACTTAGAATTTAAATTATTTTAGAAAAAATTTAGGTTTTAAAAAAATGTTTATGACCAGTTATGTTTTTATTCTTTTGATTATATATGACTAATTTAAGAAAAAAATTCCAAAATACTAGTATAAAAAGATTATCTTAGATGTGTAGATAACACGTAAAAAGCAATTTGTGTCGCGTAACACTAAATTTCTGGCTTCGTCATTGGTTAAGGGTTGACACATTGTGTGCCAATTGTCATGCATATTCTTGGCCTACTAGAAATTCTTAATTAGTTTACCAAATCATTTTAGTAAGTTATTCGAAAGGATGTTCAAGGCTACTATCTATGATCATCATTTATGGACAACATCCACGCTGCTATAAATCATTACATCATACGCAAAAATAACACTTAATTTTTTATTTTTTTGTAATTTATCAATTAAATTGTCTCAAGTCGCATCACTTATTCCCTCCATTTATGCACATTATTTTTGTTTACTTTTGTTTATCTAAAAAATATTTTAAACAAAAGTTGACAACTGAGTGAAAACAACGCTATCTACTACAGAGTAGATAGTATCAAACTAACACACTTGAAGGTTGGATGAACTTATGTTGGATAAGCCAAGTTGCCAGCCCAATATGATTTATTTTTACCAAATTAATATGTATCGTCACCTCTCCTTATTCCAAGTAATATAGATGTATTGTACTCCCTCCGTCCCGATCAATTGTTATCTATTGCTTTTGACACAAAGATTAAGAAAAGAAGTGTAAATGAATTTGGACCACACAAATTATATGGCCCCACATGTAATCAAATATCATCCACAAAAAGTTGCCAAAAATGAAAATAGATAACAATTCAATGATACACCCCAAAATGGAAATAGATAACAAATGACCGGGACGGAGGGAGTATAAAATTGTTAGTGTATATGTCGTGCTTAACTTTTAATTAAGAATGCCAATGTATATTGTTTTTTGGTTCAGTTCAAGGCACATTATATTTCGAGTGAATCAAATAATTTTTTGATTAAGATAGAAGAGCTCTTATAAACTAAGCTAATTCATATTCTCGCACAAATGTAAATTGTAGAACTACAAACACGTTATTGCAAAGGAGATAATGGTTCATTACCTAAGCAATTTCTCTTTGAATATTGAAAATTGAGAAAGGATCAAATTTGTGTTTGAATAAACTCCATCATCAAAAGTCAACTTTGGCGTCAATCCCTTAAATCAGTTCATAATACCTGAAACTAATTATTATAAGCACCAATATATGATAATATGACAAATGATTGTTCTAATGTATTGGTCAATTGTTTCACAAACAATCAAACATAACATGAACTCCCAAGAAAATTCTGTTAGCCACATCTCCATGTTCGTGTTGTACAAGTTAGATTCTGCTACTTTTTTTTTTTTAAATAAGTGTTGCTTGTAACGGGTCACTATTTATAACGGATATTTTGTGAGATAAAATGGATACAAAATGAGTTAGTGGAGAAAGGGGATGTTATAGCGGAAGCAAAGAGAAAGATAAAAACAAACAATAAAGATCGATACGCACAGATTTACAGATTACAACTTGATCTTAAGTTGTAATGACAGATTACAACTTGGGAGTTGTAATGACAGATAACAACGAAAGTTGTAATTACAGATTTCAGACTGATCACACAAGTTGTGATTCAAGTTGTGATGATGTGAAAGATACTACAACATCCACTATTTATAGTGGATGGGAAGGTTCAAATGTGGACACTTGTTGGCCATGCAAAAGGGTGCTCATGCATGAGTGACACTTGTTGGCCATGCAAAAGGGTTCATGCATGAGTGACACTTGGTGCTCATGCATGAGTGACACAAGTCACACATGCAAAAGTTTTCAGACACTTGTCACACATGCACGACTCTTTCAACAAGACACTTGTCACGCATGCACGAACCCCGCATAGTCGTTCACTACTACAAAACACGCTTACTACATCAGTGAATGGACATAGGTTTTTTAAAAATCCGATGTAGTAAATAATGCACATCGGTTTTTTCAAAAATCCGATGTCCTTATAAACTCATTTACATAGGTTGTTTTTTACAACCTATGTCCATTAGTGATGATATTAATAGACATCGTTTGTTTTGTAAAACCGATGTCCATTACCTGGTTATTTACCTGGGTTATTTATTACAACTGATGTCCATTTAATTTTTTTATGTATACCATACTTTCTCGGCCTCACTCTATTATTCTCGCGCACAATCCCTCACTCTCACCCCTCTCATTCCTCATCGATCAAACCCTAACTCTGATCAAATCATCTTCATCACTCAATTCATTCTTCGTTCTTCATCATCATCATTCTGCGTCCCTATTCTTCCTCTAATTTCTGCCATTTTTCTAGGGTTTTACAATTTCTGAGAAACGAAGGTAGTTCCCCTTTTTTCTCATTTCTAATCAATTTATATCGGCTTTGTTTGTTATTTAGGGTTTATGATGAACATATTGTAGACGAATTCGTTACCTACCTTTCGATATTGTCGATCTAGGTATGTTTTTTCCGTCTTGTTGTCTATAAAAGTTATTACAATTCTTATGGTTTCCTTATTTATGGTTATTTATCATTGAATTCAGTTTTAAAATCATGTTTGGGATTGGGTTTAGTGATTTCCAATTTAACATCTTAATCAATTATATTTATTTTAATCAATTTAGGGATTAGGGTTAGGGATTTTAAATAAAGCATCCTAATCAATTTGGGGATTTTGTATATATAAAGTTAGTGCTTTTGTATAGTACGGTCTTGTGTTGTAGTTGTGTTGATTTGACCCGTCTGATTTTAAATGGGGGGGGGCTTACATGTGCTACTGTCAGGGCACATCTTATGCTATATTAAGATTTCTAATGTTTTGACTGAAATTTAAGTCTTGTATAATTTCCTTTCCAGGTTGTGCAGACTGCAGTGCTTGTGGATTCAGAATCTTGAACTATTAAAGGGTTTGGGACCTTAGTAAGTATCGGGTTGTCTGAAATGCAGTTCTGGTATTTACTCTGGAGCATGGCAGCTTTTTGAGGGGTCGAAGGTCACAACAAACGCATTTGGATTCATCAAGGCACGTTGATACTCAAGATCGAAGAGATGATAAAAGAGAACTGGACAATGTCTTTGTGCACCAATACCAAGTCTTTAGTGTGAGAATGTTGGAATCAGTGGTTGAAGGAAGTGAATTATCTGCAATATATGGTTCACGCTTTTGTCGAGTGGTTTTGGCGCTCCCTTACGTGATTGAGTGTCTCTAGGGCCGTTTTATGCATGCTTGAATGTCGGGGTGAATGCGTAGAAGAAGGGGATTATGGTGAAGATTGGGGGATAACTTGTCGTCAGAAGGTCATATCCTTAATAATGAAGGTCATTTGATTTGTGGAAGAATAATTGCATTTGGTCGTTGCACAAGCGCTTTGGCCAAAAATGCTTCGAGTGAGCTTTTTCTCTCTATTGAGAGTCAGTTTTTAAATTAAACTCCCAATATATAATATCAATAAGTGACGGATATATTCATCTTAAGTTAAGACGGGTATAAGACAAAAATAAAAAAAAGTCTAGGGAACATAAAAATGTTTGTCTTATCTATATAAATGGGTTATTATTTGACCCGTCTTAAGTTTAAGACGGATACTTCCGTCTTCAATGAAAATTTGTGCTATACTGTAATATTTATTCCTAAAATAAAATAATCTACACCTTGATCTTGATCAATTATTGTAATCAAATCAGACTCTTTTATAATTTAATCAATTGATCTATGTTGATTATTATCAATGGCTGGAAGCTAATAATCCAAGTTGCTTGAAGATATTCGTACTTTCCGAAATCTACCTAGGAAAGTCCTTTAATGTTTGATCATGTCATCCTTGATTTTGTATAAATCCGCGGGATGTAGTACCGTGTATTTGTACGCAACTCCATCTTTGCTATCTCCATCTATCGTCTTCATCAGCTTTAACTGAGTAAGTTTCCCCTTGATTTTATGCTATTTATTACTGATAACATTATTACGTGGTTATGCTCATGGTACCTGTTAAGGATACTTTTTTTGTGTGTATTAGCTAGATCTAAGTAGAGAATTGATAAGTTCTCTTTTTTTGACATAAACTAGTGTATTAGATTACATAACCGTTTTGTGTGTCAAATATCCAACAGGGATTGCTTGACATAGTCACATAGAATCATGTAACACTTTGTGGGTTTTTATCGTTTTAACTTAATTTACCGACAGAAAAGTTTCAGAACCTGCTGTTATAGCCAACTGACCGACGCAAGAACATTACCACAATGCCTCAGAACTAAGGTAGGTCGAATGAACGCTAACAAGTATGAAACATGAATTGTTCAGAATACTGTGAGCTGACATCAAGGAGAATACCATCAAAGTCAAACGGAGCCAAAAGATTTGGGATGGAGTTAGTAGTAAACAAAAAGAAACTCTAGTTTCACCCACCGGACGTTCAAATTTAAGACATGTGCATATCAATGTTCAACGCTTTAACAAGCTCATGTACTTTTTTTTGTCAAGCAACGCATACTTTCATGTATTCATGTTACGGAGTACTGACTAGTATTGTTACTTTTGCAGCTATGATGGAATACTTGTTAACTCGCTAGAGGGGAAGACCATCCTTTCTTGGTATGTCTGTTTTTTTTTATGTTTATACTTTCTCAGTTGTAAATGTGTTTTTCAATTTTCTGGTGGATTCCTAAGAGAATAAGTGTTGTTTTATTATGGCATCTGATACTCGATTTCTTGGTCTAAGAAGCTCTTCAGAATGTTAGGTCGTGATTTGGTTACTGTCAGGTTCTCTGGTAGTGAAAAATTCTTTGGCATTATAGCTCATTCTTTGCAAGCTCTGGTTATTACATGAAAAGCATAACTTAGTGATATATTGATAGGAACAATTATGAATACGTAAGTCGACTTGAAAACGCACCTAGATGTTAACCTTTCATTGTGAAGCTATATATTTCTAAGGGTGCTGATACCACGTAAGGTCCCCAGGAATACTATACTAGGTTTCTGATATCACTTAAAACACAAGAATCATGGACACAAGATTTTATCTGATTATTAGTGATAACGAGAATGTTTATAGTTTGATCTTGTATCATAACACCTAAAACCTCTATAGTATTATAACAGTTTCATGACATTGATCTAACAAAATATTATTTTGTTTGGAATGGTGTATAACTCGCCCGAGTCTGATATAAACAAGGTAATCTTCTATACTTGCTCTTTTTACTAATTCCCCAAGAAACTAGCAGCATAAACCATATATATACACTGTCTGCCCACGATTTTCCTTATTCTAAAACTAATTCACAGAGAGCTGCTATTCTAGCCATTGCTTAAGTTGCTGCAATTGCTACTACTGTACTGACCTGGAACTGTCAGTAGCAGTTCCATTTTTGCATCAATTCCTGATTTGCACTGGTAAGTTTTTGTAGGAGAACATAAACAGTCTAGTGCGTGTGTTTGCTTCTCCTCTGATCCTTAGAGTAATAGTTTGAGGCCTAATCACGGTAGCATTCACTCTAACTTTTTGTTATGGTGTATTCTCAATTGGACTGCTGTTATTTTTTGTTCATTTATTGCCTTAGTGCAGCTAGAATATAATAGAATAGAATAGGATGTCCATGTATATGATATATAAGCTAAGTAAAACTTGTAGTATGAAATGTAAGTATAGAATAGAATCAAAAGTATGAAATGTACATCAGCTCATTAGCATTAGTGTTGTAGTGCAGGTAGCATCCAGCAGCAACATCAACCAGCAGCAACCGGTAGCAGCAGCCAGCAACCAGCAGCCTACAACAACAACATCAACAAGCAGCCAAAAGCAGCAGCAGCTAGTAGCATCAGCAGCAACAACAGCCAACACCAAGAGCCTACAACAAGCAGCAGTAGCAGCAACAACAGTCAGTAGCAGCAGCCAGCAGTCAAGTATCAAGCAGCAGCAACAAGCAACGAGCATCAAGCAGCAGTAGCAAGTAGTAGCAGCAACCAACAGCATCAACCAACAACACTAGTAGCAAACATGGTATGGAGAACGACCTTTGTTGTCATAGTAATAATGTATAGTTTGATTTTGAAAATTTTGTGCGTTACGTATGACGAACGACCTTAGGTTTGGTTTGTTCTTGAATTCAAACAATGTATGACGAACAACCTTTGTTGTCGTAATTTCTAATGAATGGCCTCCGTTTTGGTACAATCTCGCTTTTGTATTAGCAGTAGCATTAGCAATTCCAATTTTTTTTTTAAAAAAAACCGCAATAAAGGACATGGGATTTTGTAAAATTCTGATGTATAAAACAGCAATAGACATAGGATTTAAAGGAAAGTCTGATGTAAAAATCAACAATAGACATAGGATTATTTTTAAGAAAAATCTTATGTAAATAACAACAATGGACATAGGATTTTTACATATTAGACATGGGATTTTACGAAAGTCCGTTGTCCATTATAAGCAATAGACATAGGATTTTAGAAAACTCCGCTGTCCATTATAGTAATGCACATCGGTTGTACAACCTATGTCTATTACAAACTAAAGGACATAACTGAACTCTACATCGGTTCAAAAACCTATGTCTATTAGTCAAAAAATCCTATGTAGTAAGCAACTTTTGTAGTAGTGGTTCGAAGCGGCGACTAACAGATTCAAGGCATAGACCCAACAAATCTCCACCTTGACTTGAATTCTCTCACAGACAGACAGATGTACCGATGCACTCCCATGGATGCCAGAAGTACCAGAAACTCAGACAGATGTACCGATGCACCCCCATGGATGCCAGAAGTACCAGAAACTCAGACAGATGTACCAGATGCACCCCCATGGATGCCAGAAGTACCAGAAACTCAGACAGATGTACCGGATGCACCCCCATGGATGCCAGAAGTACCAGAAACTCGGACAGATGTACCGGATGCACCCCCATGGATGCCAGAAGTACCAAAAACTCCGACAGATGTACTAGATGCATCCCCATGGATGCCAGAAGTACCAGAAACTCATACAGATGTACCGGATGCACCCCTATGGATGCCAGAAGTAACAGAAACTCAGACAGATGTACCGGATGCACCCCCATGGATGCCAGAAGTACCAGAAACTCGGACAGATATACCGGATGCACCCCCATGGATGCCAGAAGTATCAGAAGCACCGACAGATGTACCAGATGCATCCCCATAGATGCCAGAAGTACCAGAAACTCAACTCCCTTCCCCCTCAGATATTGCCCTTAGCTGGGCAATCAGTTGCTTCGAATATTTAGCAAGTCCAAACAGTGTTGGAACTTGCTATCAGGCACTGGATTAGTGAACATATCAGCTAGGTTATCAGCAGTACCCACTTTGTTCACCTTAATCCTTTTCTCATTTCCCATGGCATCAAGCCATTGGGCAGATTCAGAACATGTTACTGCTTCTTTATAGGTGGATGGCTCAAATATGCCAGGATCCACCTCCTCAGCAACTTCAAGTGCATAACCCACCATATCTTCAAAACCCAGTCTATTCGGAGGTTTACCAAAATTGGACCTGATTGACTGATCACGGGCCAAACTCTGCTGATTTGGTATTGAAGAAACTGATGGTACGGATTCGGATTCAGACTGTAGTGGTTGACTTTCCTCTTGTGGTTGACTCTCTTCAAGAGTGTCTTTCTGCTCCACCTGCTTATCAACACTACCACTGCTATCTGACATAACAATGGACTTCACAGTAGGATTAACCATATAATTTTCATCAAAAACGACATTCCTGCTTAAAATAACCCTACCTTCGGATGGAGACCAGATGCGGTATCCCTTGACATCATCTCCATAACCTATGAATACTCCCTTTTTGGCTCGAGGCTCAAGCTTACCCTCACTCACGTGATAATAAGCAGTACTACCAAAAGCCCTTAAAATAGAATAGTCAACAGGCTTACCAGACCACATCTCAAAAGGAGTTTTGAGATTCAGACTCGTGTGAGGTCCCCGACTTATCAGATAGCATGTTGTACTAACTGCTTCTGCCCAGAATCTTCTAGTTAGTCCAGCATTAGAGAGCATGCACCTTGCCCTCTCCTGAAGTGTCTGATTCATTCGCCCTGCTACATCATTCTGCTGAGGTGTATCTCGGACTGTACGATGTCTAGCAATCCCTTCATTTCTGCAGAACTCATCGAACTCAGACCAGCAAAACTCTAGACCGTTATCAGTTCGCAGCCTCTTGATCTTCTTCCCAGTTTGATTCTCCACTAATGTCTTCCACTGCTTGAAATGAGTAAAGGCTTCAGATTTGTGCTTCATCATAAAAATCCAAGTCTTCCTTGAATAATCATCAATAATTGACACAAAGTATTTGTGTCCTCCCAAAGATTCCACCTTAGAAGGACCCCAACAATCAGAATGGATGTAATCAAGTGTGCCCTTGGTTCTATGCACTGCTTTAGGAAACTTGCTGCGATGTAGCTTCCCGAATACACAATGCTCACAGAAATCCAGATTCTTGACCTTGTGACCACACAGAAGATCTTCTTTTGACAGAGTCTGCATCCCCCTTTCACTCATATGACCAAGCCTCATATGCCATAGCCTAGTCATATCTTCTTTATCAATATCTGAGGATGCAACCGAAACAGAATCTGACAGTGTCGATCCCTGAAGATAATATAAAGTACCATGCTTGATACCTCTTAGAATCACATTTGAACCTTTGCAGACGTTCAGGACTCCACCTTCACCTTGAAAACTGAAACCCTTATAATCAAGAGTACTTAAGGAAATCAGATTCTTCGTCATCAGTGGAACATGCCTGACTTCGTTCAATGTGCAGAATCTACCATCATGTGTCCTTATCTTAACTGAGCCAATTCCAACTATTCTGCAAACAGCACTGTTGGCCATAGAAATATTGCCTCCATCTATCTGTTCATAAGTTGTAAACCACTCTCTGCGTGGACATATATGGTAAGATGCTCCAGAATCTAAGATCCACACATCATTGTGATTCGTGACCTTATTACTAACCAGAGCATAATCATCTTCCTCGGAATCTACATTAGCTACACCAGCAGTAGCAGATACATTCTGTTTATCTTTATTGGGACACGTGAATTTCCAATGCCCCTTTCCTTTACAGTAATTACAGACATCGGTAGGTTTAGGACCCTTAGAACCAGATGTACCAGAGGTACCAGCAGAATTAGAATAACCAACATAAGACGGCTTCTTATGCTTTTTCTTCCCAGATTTTCCCTGTCCATAACCCCCGCTAACTACTAACCCTGCGGCCTGATTATCTGTGACTGTACCAGCCGCCTTATGGCGCAGTTCTCTAGTATGAAGAGACGATCTAACCTCTTCTAGAGTCACAGTATCTTTACCCACAATAAAAGACTGTACGAAATTCTCATACGATAGTGGTAAAGAAACTAGCAGAATTAATGCGGCATCCTCATCTTCTACCTTAACATCAATATTACGCAGTTCTAGTAAAATTGTGTTTAACTGATCTAGATGATCCCGGAGAGGCATACCTTCCTGCATTCTCAGACTGAACAGACGTTGCTTTAGAAGCAACTTATTGGTCAAAGACTTTCTCATATAAAGACTCTCAAGCTTTGCCCACAGACCTGCGGCGGTATCTTCCTCCGCAACTTCAGTAATAATATCATCAGCAAGACACAACATAATTGTTGAATGTGCTTTTTCCTCCAGACTGGCCATCTCAGCGGTGACTGCAACGGCGGTTGCGCCTTCCTGCTTCTTTTGAAGCGGCGTCCATAACCCTTGTTGCTTTAACAGAGCCCGCATCTTGATCTGCCACAAACTGAAACTATTTCTCCCAGTAAAACGATCGATCTTTATGTTCATCGCTGACATCTTTCTAATTCAGGAACCCGAAGGCTCTGATACCAGTTTGTTATAGCGGAAGCAAAGAGAAAGATAAAAACAAACAATAAAGATCGATACGCACAGATTTACGTGGTCCACTAACGGTGTGTTAGCTACGTCCACATGGCAGAAGGGAGAGAGTTTTATTAATGTGAGGAGTTTTACAGATTACAACTTGATCTTAAGTTGTAATGACAGATTACAACTTGGGAGTTGTAATGACAGATTACAACGAAAGTTGTAATTACAGATTTCAGACTGATCACACAAGTTGTGATTCAAGTTGTGATGATGTGAAAGATACTACAACATCCACTATTTATAGTGGATGGGAAGGTTCAAATGCGGACACTTGTTGGCCATGCAAAAGGGTGCTCATGCATGAGTGACACTTGTTGATCATGCAAAAGTTTTCAGACACTTGTCACACATGCACGACTCTTACAACAAGACACTTGTCACGCATGCACGAACCCCGCATAGTCGTTCGAAGCGGCGACTAACAGATTCAAGGCATAGACCCAACAGGGGATCACATGAATAGTGTCGGAGAGAGAGAAAGGGTGGGTATTTTGTGAGAGGAAACGGTATCTGTCACAAGCTTGTGACGGATACCGCCGTCACAAATGAGAATTTATTTGTTATTAATTTAAGTATTAAAGTGTATTATATTCCAAAAAGAGATTATTTTTTGAAAAAAGATATATTTATGATCAATTATGTTTTTATTATTTTGCTTATATAATAACGAATTTAGGAGAAAAAAATCTAAAATATAATTTTGTTTTTTTTATGTCAAGGGGGTTGAATCCGTTCGGACCCAAGCATTCCCGCACCACCACATGGACCATGTAAGCCACCCCTTCGGGGACTGCAGTGGGCAAGTGGTCATCGCCCCAGCTAGTGGTAGAACCTGAGACCTCTCAACTCCTACATTTCTGCAAGTTTCAAGGTTTAACCCAGTTACCACTAGATTAACACCACTTGATTTTAAATATAAAATGTTGTCTTAGATATGCTTAGATAACACGCCAAAAAGCATTTCATGCCCCTGGTAGGCTGGTACTAAATTTATGAGTCAGTCATTGTTATGCTCCATATGCAATCTCTCATTAATAGACAAATAACAAATAAACTTTCTCAAGTTTCTACATATAATACGTGTTTCAATCTTATTCAATAAGGATAGGGTCACATAATGCCACTAAAATAATAGTAACATTTACTTTACAGTTTTTGACAATACGTGCTCATTTTGGTTAAAATTAGCTTAACTGAATATAAGGGAGCTTGATTAAAATGAACTAAACAGAGAGTTGGCTTGACCTGAATTAAAGTATTGGGCTTAACTGAATTGAATGAAATTGATCTAAACTGAATTGAATGAAATTGATTTAAACGGAATTGAATTTAATTAGCTTGAGTTGAAGGGAAATTGATGCGTGTCTTTTGTGTAGACTTTTATTGACTATTGGACCCGCATTTCTATGCTTTTATTATAGTTTTAAGTTATATTGTTCCCCGAATTCGCTACTTTGTGTTTGTCTTGTGATCTGTGCAGGAAATACACAAAGTGGTGCAAATCAAGCTTGAACCTGACATGTAGCATGCATTTAGGATTCATAGGAGTTATGGAGGAAGAATTACGTAACCTTGTAGTGCGTGAAGCATTTAGGGAGCATAAAAGGCGTGAATTATAGCTGAACAACAATGTTGCACTCGATCAAGAGGTTTAATGCCTCGATCGAGTGGTTTCCACCCCCAAGGCACTCGGTCGTGGGGTCAATGCAGTCGATCGAGATGTTTCAACAGAATTTGTACTCGATCGAGGACCATTAGTGGTCGATCGAGTGATATTCTCCTGGAAGTTGCTCGATCGAGGAGAAGCGCGGGACGCCATGTCGGTTTAAGTAGAATTAGTATTTTAGTTATCTTTGTAACACCTCTTTATTTGTCGTATGAGTTACTCGGTGTATTTGGTTACACTCGGTTGCATTATTATTATATAAGTTGTTTGAGAAAGAAAATGGTATAATTATGTTGCCCGTTTATAGATAGGTTGTCTTAAAATTGTTATACCTTGATATGTAGATCTGATATTGATGTAATTCCAATTGGAGGTGGTAGCTTATCCTTTTAAAATTCTAACGATAGGTCACACCCCCATATAGACCAAGGATGGAAGGAGATATGATTGTTTTACAAAAATTGGTCGGTGCTGAGAACTGCGAGGTAACTCGGTCGGGTTAGGCCTATTCGGCCGAGTTGAGGCTATTCGGTCGAGTTGGTGCTAATTGACTAAGTTAGGCCTATTTGGTCGAGTTGAGGCTACTAGACTGAGTAATTGCAACTCGACCGAGTTGACCCAAATCAACCGAGTTGACTGGTCCGTGTTCAGCGTCGCGGTTGTTATAAAAGAAAATTCGGAAGTTAAAATCATTTTACCCTAAAACATTCTGCCACCTTTCACCTTTTTCTCTCAAACCTCTCACATTAAAACCTTTAAGAGCTCATACCGGGGTCTAGCCGCGCCGATCAACATAGCCTTGCATTGTTATCATCAAGTAAGTGTCGTATTCGTTATTAGCATACTTTAAGATAAATATGTTTGTGATGATTGTAGTAATACCCCATATGTTATCTGATGCGTGCATTTTATATATACTTCTTTTGGCACGCATTTCTATGTTTTATAGGTGAATTTATAGCACTTTATGCCCCGAACACGCTACTTTGTGCTTTTCTTGCTATTTTGTAGGAATAAGCGCGAAAGTGATGAAAACCGAGCCAAATTTGTCCCAAGTACACTCTGTTAGAAGATGGAAGTTGGAATAGGCTTTACAAGCATTGGAAAGCGCCAATCGTCCAAGTGAAAGGCTACTTAAGGTGTGCAAAATGAAGAATGGGAGCTAAGCAACGAAGGAAGAACTTCAACTTTCTGGTGCCTACTTTGGAGAGCCATATCTCGAGTTTTACAATAGATAATTAGGTGATTCCAATTGGAGATAAAATCTTATCCTCTTAGCTTTCTAAAGCCACCAAGAACGCTTCATTTGAACGAGTAACGACGAAATGACAGCCGTTTGAAGTTCAGTGCGCGAAGCAGGAAATACTCGCTGAGAAGTCCTCGATCGAGTATGTAATCCATTCGATCGTGGGGTTTTGATCTGTAATCCATTCGATCGAGGGGTTTTGATCTGTAATCCATTTGATCGTGGGGTTTTGGTCCTTAATCTACTCGATCGAGTGGGTTTGAAGCTCGATCGAGTAAATCACTAATTGGCTTTGATTTCCGTGCTTCCTTTTCTAGGTTAGATTTTGACTTAACCTAATCTCTCTTATAAAAAGAGATGAGGTTAAAGTAAAAATCATCATCTCACACTACACATCACTTTAATATTCTTCTTTCCCTTCTACAGTTCCACAAACTTTTAGATTTAGCTTTCTTCTTTCTTTCTTGCCTCGGACTCCGGTTTAATCTGTAATTTTTCTTCCCTTTTAATTTAATTTCTTTTGTTTTATTTCTTGTTTCTCTTATTCGTTTACTACTCTTAATTAGTTTTATCATGTCTTTTTATGCATCCGTCACAATGGTTAGTATTGTCCCAAAGCCATGCGTAGCCAAATTTCGTAATATGTTAGGATGAGGGAATCGCGGTAATAATGTAATAAGATTCATATGTTTAGTCTATTTTGTGACGAGGTTTGTTTATAAGCAATCTAATTATAAAACTAGTTGATTGAATGTATGCATGAGACCGGTTTATCTAGTAAACTCCGCCTGGGTCGAAAGATTGGTAGAGTAGGCTTGCTTAGGACAATCTATATAACCTATCTGGATCGAAAGATTGATAGGGGAGTCTAGGGTGATTTCAGACCGAAATGACATTAATCGTTCCCACCTTATCATAGAATTGACTGACTTAGCACTTATATATTACATGAATTACCACGGTGACCTGAATCCTAGCATATTCCGTTTTATATCGTTTAGAATCGTGTTTTTAATCATCTCCTTTTATTCTTTGTTTTCTTTTTCTTGTTTAGTTAGTTTCACCAATCCAAACCCCCCGAGTTTTGTGACTGAAAAATTTAAGATCGCAAATGGAATTTTACCTCCCTGTAGATACGATCCCTACTTTCACTAGCTTCTAGTAGACTTAGGTCTTCATCTTTGGTGCATAACGACACGCATCATTATCTTTGGAGGAGATTTCATAGAGGAGCGTTGGTAGGAAAGGCTTGTATTGCTTTCTTAATTATTGCCTTGAGGTAGGGTTTCCCCTACTCAAATTTGGTGGTGGCTATTGTGGTGGTAGTTGTAAGTGTGGTGGTAGGTGAAGAGAGTGGTTGAAGGATAACAAAGATAATGAAATCTCATACCCTAGAAGGGTGGTGGGTAAAGAATTAAATGGATTAATGGGTAAGGGAGGGAGTTTCATTCACTTTGTTTGTGTCAAACAAACACCAACAAAGGGAATGAGTAACTTTGTTTCTCTTTCCCTTTCTTATAAACCCTCAACCAAACGCCCCCTTAGTGAGTGCTTTTGCTTGTTAGTAGTAAGTGGAGATGCGTCGAATGCTGAGAGAGTTTGTGGCTAAAAGGGAACGAAAAGTAGGGATTTAAGTAGAGGGGAGATGATATTGGAACAATGAGAAGATATTTGTTTTACTAAGCAGTTAGGTAGAACGTGTAAATAGTTGAGTGGTTGAGTGATGTGATCGGATGTCATGGGAATAGCATAGTGAATATTTTAATAGAAATATGGCCCGGAAATGATATTGGGCACAAATTATAACCCGAACAATTAATTTGGGTTAAAAAAAATTAATTGTAAGTAAATGAAAAAAAATTGGATTAAGTATGAATATATTGATCATTTACTATAATCTTAAATACTACTCCGTATACTTTAAGTGGTGAGCGTACCACAAATTAACTTTGTGTTGGTCGTTAAGATGACAATCAAGTCACTCGGGTTGGTTACGGATCTGGACAAAGTGGTGAAGGTTATATCGGGTTCGGGTTATATTGGGTCAATGACAAATTCGGGTAGGTTTGGTTTATGTCGGGTCATTTTCGGGGCACGTCATCAACTAGTGATAAGTCGGATCGGGTCATTAGCGGGTCAGTGTCAGGTCTGGTTATCGACATATATTTTATCTTATATGTTTAGTTTTAAGTGATAATTTTTTATTTAAATAATGAATACGTGTATTAATTGTACTTCTAAGTGAAAATAATTAAGATGAATGCTAATTTTTGTTATTTAAACCTTATTAAGTCAGTTTATTATTGGGTTAACTATTGTGTTGAGAAAATATCAGATCACGGGTTGAGTCGGGTTGAAAATAATAAGGTTGTTATCAAGTCGGGTCGGTTTCGATTCACCCAATTTTTCATCGTGTCAAGTCTTGTTTCGGTCGGGTCGGGTCGGTCGGGTGGGTAAGCTTTTATTAGCTTATATGGAGTAGTTATTGCGGTTACTGCCCGTTAGTGTCTGACTAATTTCTAGAAGGAGGGCTAGGATAATGAATATAGAGAAAGTGAGCTTTGTTTGACGAGTAACGTCCGCGTATGAATTTACTTAATTTATCTGTCTTGTCAATAACTTCAGCAGTACACCTCAACCACGTATCTATCTCGTTACTCTTGCTTCCATTGACCTACCACAAATCTTAATATGCTAACCGTTCACGGATCTTCTCGTTCATTAGGCTCTCGCTCAGTCTAATTATTTCGTGAGCTTGGATAAGTATTTTACCCGAAAAATTAAGAGTACGGGTCAAGCCCAACCCCACCAAGTTAAATGGGCGAGTGTTGATAACAAGAAAAGCCTATGAGCCGGCCCAGTAGGTCCGTTTACTATTTAAATCATTTACTTTTACTTTTAAAAAAACATTTTTTTCCAATTGTATCAATTTTATAACGGTATGAAAACAATTAAATAATAATAGAAGTCATTTTATACCGAATACTTAATTAATAGTTAAAGTTCTGTGTGTATGGCCCATTGGCCCATGGGCCGCCCGACTTTTGTATAAAGGGTTGGTAAGGGGAAGGATAATTGATCCATAATTATGGCTCGACCCGCCCACTAAGGTCTTAAAGAACAACTTATTTCTTCACGGCTTGACTCATGTCCGGCCTAAACCCGCATTTGAATAACTCTGCCTAATATATAACCTTCTTAATGATACTATCAAATAAAAAGATTAAGGGTTATTCTATATGGTAACCCTGAACCCTTTCAGATCCCACGGGGTAACCCTGCAAATCAGAAAACAAAAATGGTAACCCTGTGGTACATTATTATGTATCACCGTAACCCTTAACTAAAATTCCGTCAACTTGCACCGTTAAGTGGTGATATGGCGTGTGATGTGGCTATTTGGTCTTGATGTGGCGTGTGACATGGAATTATAGTTGATAAGTAGCATTTTGGCCGCGTTTCCTCTCATTTATACCTTATTCCGACTCGATTTTGCATGTTTAATTGATAAAAAAGTTCATTTTATCAACTAATTTATAATAATTATTCATATTAATCGGGTTTTTAATATATTATTCGTATTATTATTATTTTATTAATTTAATATAAAGACGATACGGGATTGCAAGGCCAGACATCGAGACGGAATAATGTTAAACCATGCTTCTACACCACCTCGCTCGCACCAT
Source organism: Silene conica (assembly GCA_029255685.2). Taxonomy (NCBI): domain Eukaryota; kingdom Viridiplantae; phylum Streptophyta; class Magnoliopsida; order Caryophyllales; family Caryophyllaceae; genus Silene; species Silene conica. The sequence continues at coordinate 20,891,037 of CM055318.2, read as the reverse complement.
CATAAACCATTGTGGCTACCACCCCAGACCACCACGACAACAAGAACCACCACGCCAGCACTCCTCTCGTCGACCTCCACATCATGGCGATAACAACGGCAGCCCAGAATTCATCAACGAGCAGAAACGACAACAACAAACACCTTGCAGCCTCTGCCAATGGCCAACCGGCATCCGCCTTCCTCACCGGATGCCACCCACCTCTCATACTTCTCATTCTCAACTTGGTGCGATAAAGCTCGATGTCGGCCTGATGAACATATCTGGTCAGTACGTAGTGTGTGGAGAGAGTAGGCGACAATAACGAGTGGTGGATGGGGAAGAAAGCAAGGAGAAGATGAGGAAGTTAAGGAAAGCTAAAGGAGAGGGGAATTAAGGAGAGATAAAAACGTGTGGGGTTGGAACGTCGGCGACATGTCGTCCTCTTGGCGGGTCGGCGGTGGCGAGCAGCAATAGGCAGGGGGTGGGCGGTGGCAAGACGCCAGTGATAGAGTCAAATGACATTAGTAATGGAAAGAAAGGAAAGAAATGAGAGAGGGAAGACACATAAGAGCCAACTCACACGCCACATCATCACTTAACGGTGCAAATTAACGAAATTTTAGCTAAGAGTTACGGTGATACATAATAATGTACCACATGATTACCATTTTTGTTTTCTGATTTGCAGGGTTACCGCGTGAAATCTGAAAAAGTTTAGGGTTACCGTATAGAATACCCCAATGATTAATTTTATTTGTGTGTAAAAAAAAAGTGTAAATTATTGATTGAAATGAAGCCTATAGTAATTAAATTGAACAAATTCTCAATAGCTAAACTGAACATATTTTATAGGGAGTTAAACTAAATTTGTAAGATATGAACTTATAGAATTTTTTTTAAGAATTGAACTAATTTTTTTGAACTAAATTTATAGAAGCTGAATTGAATAATATATAAGAATTGAAATGAAATTATAAAAATTAAATTGAATAGAACTAAACGTATATGAACTAATTGATTTAAAAAGAAGTAATTTTAAGTCCATAACAAGAGTGCCTAACATACTGATGAGAGACAGTAAATCTCCCTTCCGTCGCAAGCTTATAACGGGTTAAGTTGTACAACCTGTGTATATAAAAAAAACATTGAAAATCTTAAATATCTTATTTTTTCCTATCTAAGTAGGTAATATTTAACTAGTCGCAAGTTTCCGACAAGTACAAATAAGAATTTGTGGATGAGAGAAGCTCAAATTTGGTGGACAACATAATAACCTTAGAGAGTTAGGAGTGGCATTAGTTTTGTAATAAAAATTGATTAGGCGTAACTAAAAATTGGAAATTCAAATAATAAAAAAAGGAATAAAAATAATTGGTTGAGTACTCCGTATGAGCAAAGAGAATAGTCATCAATTGGTCAATTTGTGAACGCCCCACAACTCCCTTATATTTCCCCTCTTCCTAAACCCTCTTTAACTTCCTCTTTCCCTTCAAACACCAGCATCCTCTCCTCTCCTCTCCTCCTCTCCTCTTTGTACATCAACGATACAACCTAAGCTCATTAAATTTAAATATAATAAGAAAAACATGATTAAGATTGGATTTGCGAAAGAGGAGAAATCAAAGAGGATGATTAGAGCAATTAAAACTGTGTTTTTCTTAATCACTTTGTTAATTTCTTTCTTATTCTTCTCTGCACCAGTACTAATTGCTGTTGCTGATACTATCATTCCATCTGCTCTTTTATCTGCTTCCCTTTCTAATTCTTCTCTTCAATCTATTTCTTCCCATTTTAATAATTATGATTTTCGATATTCTCTTATTGATATTCCCTTCATCTCCATCCTTCGCTCCATCGTCATCATATGTATGTTCTTCTTTCTCTTTTTCTATTTATCATCTTTTTTTTATTTATACGCCAAATTATACAATTCAATTCTAGGAGACTGATCTAACTTATATCTTCTTACCTTTTTGTATGCAAAATTGCACGATAAAAGCAGCATTTTAGTCCGTAAAATTGCATACATTCAATTAATTTACCGTTATTTTATTTATCCCGTATTTCAATGAGGTATTGGGCAAATGGTAGAGATTACGGGCTTCTAGATTATAGATCGCACTTCTAATTCCAGACCCTTAATACTGTACCGTTCAACGCTCATGTACCTTATTTAACCCAAGGGTGTGTCCAGTGGCGGATGCAGGATTTTGACGTAGGGTGGGCACAAATTTTTTTCGACAAAAAATTTCTTTAATTTATAACGCAATTTTTTTGTTTTGAATTTTGTTCTAGAATATTATGGTATAATGTTTAAAATGAACCGAAAAAAAAATCTCAACGGATGTTTTTAACCTTACAGAATAAAGAATTTAATATATTATTAAGAATAACAATATATATTGTTACAATGTTTCAATCTCAGTAATTGTTTAAAAGAATAATTTGACAAGTATGTTTAATAATGATATAATAAATTTTAATAATCAAATGAACAATCAATAGTAATGGTGTAGTGGTTAACTTGTTAGTTTAGTACCTTGAGGTTCAAGGATCAATCCTCTCAACAAGCAATTTTTAAGATGGCCCAAAAATAGTTTTCTGAATAAAAATGTCATTGGTAAGATTTGAACCTGAGTCTCATTTGCATTAGGACAATACTCTACCACTTGAGCTACAGAGTTATTTTGATATTTGTTGACACTTATTATTAATTATTTTCTGAAACTCGGGGGAGGGCACGTGCCCACCCTTTCCCTCCCCCAGATCCGCCCCTGGGTGTGTCTGTGTCTCTCCCCCTTCTCTGTTTTCCCTCTTATAATTGAATAAACTACAACCTTCGCTCTTCTCTCTCTCGTAATCGAATAATCTTATAAACTTGTATATATCGTGTGGGGGCGAAATAAAATCGTATGACGCAAAATACCAAGTATATGGTATTTCAATGGTTATTAGAGAAGAAAGTAGAACAGAATGTAGAAACAGGAAGCTATTTTCTTAACGGAAAAATACGTAAATTTTTAATATCATCATTACTTTCTTTTTGGTGCTATTTATTATTTAATATCATCATTATGATAAGGTAAAACAAAACTTTAAATTATTACGTACTTGGTTGAAATCATGATCCAGAACTTTTTATATTTTTTAAATAATGTGAACGAAAAAGTAAAAATAAAGTTATGATTAGTAGCTGAGCAGACTAATAGAGTAACAGTTGATCTTGTTACGATGGTTACAAATTTGACCATTTTATGATAAAAAGTAATCAAAATGGTCACATTTGTCTGCCGTAGCGGTTGTTTTGAAGCAACGTAAATGTCACGAGTAAAGTGTTTAGCTAATATATTTGATTGTTTAAAGTTTACTTTGTTATCTGAATATTTCCGTTCCCTTAATAACTATTACTCCGTACTAATAACCGTTCTTCTCTAATTATAATCTTCTCTTTTCAACCTTGTTATCTCGCTCACATTATTACTAGTGATAGTTCCGTGATGGGCTATACTAATCTTCTTATATTCAACTTTTTCTTACTCTTATTAATTACATAGTGCGTTTTAAATGTAAAATTTGAAAAGAGTCTGTCCATAACATCGCTAGAAGGTATTGTTTGAACCGAATATGAAGTTTAGTTGAAAAAAATGACAGAATCCGAAAAAGTAGTGCATGTTATTTAAGTATCAAGTGGGGGTTTTGAAGCAATCAAATTGGTACTAAAAAAGTGGTTGTTTCTGTTGGAAAAATTAATGGTATAGGTGTATACAGTTGCTGTGATGGACCAACCTTGTCACGTGGGCCCTACCTGTGGGTAACAACAATCTGTTCAGTGCTTTCCTTGGTATTTGTCTCGCTGAAGGCCCCCTTTGTGTTTGCTGGTGCCGCTGCTGGTTGCGCTAATACCACTGGGGTAGCCCTCTTTCTTTGTTCTTATATTCTGGCCGTTGGACACGTCTTTGTCGCTTATAGGACGAGTTGTAGGGAACGGAAAAAACTCCTTGTTTACAAGATTGATATCGAAGCTGTAAGTTCATCCTAACTAATTGCTTCTATGATCTGTGCTTGGTATTATTTTGTTTTTGTTTCTATACTAAATTATTACTTAATTGAATTATTGATGGTATGTACTTTTATCATGGAAGATAAATTATAAAATTTGAGACTCAGGAGAATATATCAAGTTCGAGTGTGACACTATGACAACAAACTAATTATCCGTATAATCCATGCATATAATAGTAGTGGTATATATTTTGTCGTGATTTCGAAATTGAGTACTGTTTTGAAATTGTGGGGGTGAATTTGAAGCTAGAATTGTACAAGGTTGGTCTAAACTTTAAATCAATAATTTAGACAAAGTTTGAGTATTGGAATCAATCTAGTTCGTATCTATTAGTATAAGTGCATAAATGAGGTAGTAGTTTGTATATTATACTCCGTAGGTAGTTGTATAAGGCAGCTAAAAAAGCGGAGTTATGTGCTGCTGCCTCATCCTGCTAGGTTGGTTCAGTTGGTGGGAAATTATTAGATGCTGGGATTTTAAGTACAATATCCTTTTTTATCCCTTTCTTTCTTTCTCTAGTCTTTACTCTTTTGAAAGGAGATGAGTCACTCATACAACTTGTAAAGCTCCTTGCTACAATTTCACAAAGTTAGGGATATTCTCACCAAGCTTTGATTATTTAAAGTTTAAAAAATCATTTGTAATAAGGTATAACTTTAAAGACATTCTAAGCGATATATGTCGGGTTTGACTATTTTGTTAAAAATGAGGAACATATTTTTGAGAGATTTTATGTAATACACTGAATTTATTTTTAACCTAACTGGAAGCCTGTGAGTACATACATATATATAAACCTGATGAAATGGCGGGAGGGGAGGGAAGAGGGATCGTAATTGTAATACTCCGTATAAGTCGTGTAATGTTGTCAGTAAGATAGATTGATTTAATAGAATGACTCAAGGATGACCAAGTTATGAGAGAATAAAACAAGTTTACTTATAAAATAATCAAACACTTAAAGATTATTAGTCTACTAATTACTAATTAGATGCCAACTATTTCTTGGCTGACAATAATGACTGCTGAGTATAATATTTTAATAATTTGGATTCATTGTCAAAGATTCACCAAAATGTTCATGTGGGATGTGGCTATACGAGATAAGGAAAAGTCTCACCTTAAATTGGAGTACGTTACTTTCAATTTTCACACGAAACTGGTTGGAAGTTTCTATTAAGTCTCCGGTCAAAACCAAACACCTGTTCACATTAAACATTCTTCCTGCTTAATTAACCTTTACAACTTCTCTACATTAACATCCTCATTCCTCAATTTGCAAACCACTTTCCTTACTTGCTCTGTTTTCGACTTACTGAGTTTTCTCAACTAGTTCGTCCATAAAATGGTAAATTGGAATTATTAGGTCCGCAATTGGCCTGATTGTCCTTAACCTTCGTACCCAGCTCTGCCACTAGTGTAGTAAACTTACCGGCTTTTATCAAAAACAATATACTTGACATATTTAGTAGAGTACGACATTTAAAACAAACTCAAATTAGATATTTTTAGACGAGTCTTAGAACATAATATGAATCTTGTTGCTACCAAAACATGTCACTATCCATCTATACATACCGTATGTAATACTGTTAAGGTCTGGTAGTCAAATGAAGAAAGGTCTAGTTGAAGATTGATTGTGAAACAAGATTAAGAAGTTTGGAGGTGTCTGTCTGGGTTCATTTTGTCCGTCGGTATCTGTATCACTTAGTTTGTATTTGGGACGACATATAAATTAGAGACACGGAATATACAAATGTGGGGTCGAACTTATCCCTGATTTAGACTTGGGATACTATTAGATTAAAATCGCCTTCAACACCCCACTTGTACTAATGATTCTATAACCAACTGTGGGGGTGACGTTATTCCTTATCTTAGCTTCAACAATTATTGATCAACATGTTTACTCATGTCCCTTTACCAATCATAAAACAACCTCACTGTTTTTCTTTTCCTTAATTACCTACAACCTCTACAACTTTTACCTGATGTCTTCAGCCGGAGTATACGTAATCAACTAGTCTTCCTTAGGTTTAAGGTTTCCATCTTAATATTAAAACGGATTAAATATCAGATTATCATCGCATATGGGCAGTATAAGTCTATCCATGATGTATGATTGACAAACTGATAATCCATGTTTGCTTGGGCGAAATAGTTATCTTCTAGCACTTCTTTATGACTTTATGTTGGTAGAACTTTGTTAGTTTATGATGAATTGATGACTATCGCAACTATCTTTCTTATCTCAACTCTTATGGTGTCATTGTCAAATTACTTCGTGACTAAGCCTTTATTTCCGACTCAGAGTTATCATCGTTGTCTTTGATATCTTTATTTTCTCGTTTCTTCATGTGTTACTTTCGATTTTAACGTATTCACTTTGAAAATCTCGAGTCCTCACTTTACCATCCATTTAACTAGTATCTACCTTCTCGGCTTCTCCTGTACATAATTATTCCATAAGAATTACTACTCAGTATGTAGTGCACTTGAATGGCATTGATTTATAGCAGTTTTATACGATCAACTTACAAAAGATACATTGTTCCTGATTTACAGGTTAGCTCAGCTTGCAAAAAGGGCTTAAGATATGAAAAGATGCTACAAGAAGTAAGAAAGCAGTAAAATTTGTACAGATTCAAGTAATAGAGTTCAATTTTTGGCAACCATATAGCAGCTTCCCTATTTTTCAAGTTTTATAGGTGAGACTCTAAGCCAATCCATTCCAAATAACATGTTATCATACCATTGCTTTGTCTACATTTTTGTCTCTTTCTCATTTATTTTTCTAGATCATTGCGTCAACCCCATACCACCTATTGATCAATGCATGTGCTAATCCATCTAATTTGATTACTTTGAGTATATGGGTTCTATATCTCAACTGATTATATAAGAATAATTCTTCAATTAATTAGATTCGACAAATATTCATCGAGATAACATCGTTGTTGTAAAGTTAATAGAAGTACTTGCTATGCGATATAAATTGGCACGATTCTTTTTGGCTGAAAATAGTTAAACTGAATTAAATTGAACTGAACTGAAGTGAGAGTTAGTTTGTGAAGAGATGAACTGAATCGAATAGAGCTAGTATTGTAACTGACTTTTGATTTTAACGTAGTCTTAATGTTTTTATGCAGGATTTCCGCATTGTACATAAGTATATTTTAAAATGGTACTGAAGCTTCAAAAGAAAGATCCAAAGACGTGATTTGGCACTATGACTAGCTGGGTTGAAGTCATGAATGTTGAAGTGTCCTTAGTTTTAGAAAGGTGATGATGAAGGGAGGTGGATATATTCTTGTAATATTGTTGAACAAGGGTGACGAAAGCCACCTCCTTGACATCACATGTACACTCAAAAATCTGTCAAATTTGTGTTTATAATTTGATAGAATCAGGATTGTGTATATATGATTAAGGAGAGTAATTCATGGATTTCAGTAGGCGTGCCGAAGGCTACTTCCTACATTTTTCTTCCTCGTAATCCAACATTTGAACGCATTACTAAAGCAAAATATTTGGACTTCCTTGTATTCTGAGTTCGAGTTCTATCATATGACTATGAAGTTTTCTCAATGCTGATATGTTAAGAGGCCATCGCCCAATATATGCTCTTTTTAATTATTTGTATTAGAGTGTTTCACATTTAAAAATATTGAAAACCTTACAGCTTCAATCGAGAAAGTGAACTATTCTTTAATTACGGACTACCATCTATCAATTAGTTTTAGAATATAATAAATCTTTAGATCAGTCTTATATTATATCTCTAATTTGTTTTCTCGGACTTCTCTTTAAAAACGAAAGAACCCTTGTTCCATCGTCGCCTTTTTCCACCCTTTATCTCCAAACCTTTTGCTATCCTATTGTCGGAGATAGACCCGTCCATTGGTCCATCACCGTCGATCGATCATCTCCTCTAGTTTTTTGTTCACTTAATCCATTTTCTGGATCTTGATGGCTGCACACCAATTTCTTTCGTTCTCTGGTGTTGTTTGAGGTTCTCTGTCTAGTGGTCCTCCTCCGTCCCAAACAATTTTTTGCCTCTCTATTTCATTTGGTCTTGCATGCAACTCCGGGGTGTGATCCCCGGCCCCCGACCACTTCCCCCACCCCCGGTAAAACGATGTCCCAAGGTCTATTCGATTTTCGACGGTCTTTGTAGCGGGTTTAATCCATCTCCTGTGTTGTTGGCTTATGGTTTTTTTGGGTCGATATGGTATTCTCTTAATCTCCTTCCCCTCGTCCCCTCCCCCACCTATCGTATCCTTTGGATGGTCATAATCCATCATTGTTGTCATTGTCTAGTGTTGTAGTTTAGAGTGATACCCCTCCCTTTCACCCTTTCACCCCTTCCCCCATTTACCGTCTCCATTTTGCGTGATTTCAAGGTTCCTGATATGGACTTCGTTTCTTAGGGGTTTTGAAAAACGTATCGGGTATATGGTTTTAAATTCGAAAATATCACTATACGGATCTGATACGGTTTGACTGTATATACGGTTTTTGGGTACCTGGAAAAACCGTGTATACAAAATCCATATACACTTATACAGTTTGGTGAAAAATATCCAATTAAACATTGTCACTATTCAAAAACTAATAATAACCTCTAACATGATTACCTCTGATGAGAGACTAATTTTTTATTTACTGACGTAAATTAGTAATATAAGTCATAAGAAAACATTAAGAGTGACAATTGAAAGAGGAACTTTGCGTTTTTTTAAATTTTTGTATACAAAAACTTCAAACCGTGTCGAAAATCGTATATACGGTTTCGCTTTTGTACGACCCGGATGAAAACTGTATCGTATACACGGATTTTCGTATCGTATATACGGAAATTCGTATACGTATCATATCCGTATTATAATATTGTATCGTATATTTTTGCTCACCCAGTCACCCGCCTAGCATGTAGGGTGGTTGTGTTGTTGATGGATTTTCGTCTGCGTGTCGTTGGTGATCGCTGTTGATGGTCGCGTCCTTTTCTGTTGGCGGTCTGGTCTGCCTTGGTCGTTTTGTGGAGATGTCATGATTCTTGAAAGGAGTGGGCCAGTCTTGGTTTTAGTGTCCTTTTGAGGTGTGATCGGGTTGCTCGATGTTGAGGTGTTGGTTTGGACGACTTCGGTGGTCTGAATCACATAATTCGTACTTCTGGGTTTTTCTTTATTTATATTAATAATAATCTCTTATTGGTTATTGGTGAACCCCCGCGATTTAGCGGAAAAATAAACACAAAAGAGTATGGAAATACGAGGTTTTTTTAAAACTTTTCTTTAACGAGTTAAAACAATCTAGCATGCCAAGGTTCAGCCCAACAAAAGTGCGGAATAGAAAGTAACAAAGTTAATTCTACAAACAGAATTGAAAGTGCATGAAGAAAAGATATCCCACGAATGAAATCACACTGTTAGGTAATCTAGCGATATAGAAACGAAAGTTAAAGTCCAAGGGTAAATTCTTGCTAGCCCACATGTCTCACCCAACTATGCTTCACGAACCTGTCATACATAAACCATGAATGTCACAGTCAGTGGGGAGTAGCTCAGGGTTCTCCCAGCCATTTTATGTCAAAAGACGAGTAGACAACAATAATAAACATGTTATACGTACAAGCATACAAATAATTCATCAACCACGATATACCATCCAACTTACTCAATATGATGTAACATACATGTGATGTCAATCCAAACAAGAGAAAGGAAGAAAACACGTGAATCAAGAAAATAGGATATAACTATCCAAATCACTGAAAACTGAATGAATATAACCGTTTATACAATTATAGCATCCAAGTAAGCTACTAAACAACATGAATAAAATGAACACCGTCAGGGAACATAACCGTTACCACTGACCACTAGATCGCATAACCACAACACTAGCTACCGGAGCGCATAACCACGACATCCGATTACTATGTATATAGCATAACCGCTAACTATATACCTAAGACCTAGCCAGACCTCTTGATGTAATAACCTACATCGAACGACACACGAGGACCGGACCGCATAACCACGGACACCGACCAATCCCGAACATAGATAAATTCCAATAACTTGGGTGGCATTAGTTCATTACAATGATATACAAATCGCATCACCGCTATCCATTCAAAACAAGCGTAACCTAACCGTTAGCCATATATAACTTTTTTAACATAACCGTTAATCACTCATTACCATACATGAGCCACAAGATAAACAAGTTAACGCTTAAGTTAGTTTCTAGAAGTTATTTTGAAGCGGGAGCCGGTCTCCCTTCCGGTTTCCCGGCCGGGGGTCTTCTTCCTCATTTCATGCATATATGAACCTAAAATTGATACTTAACGTTGCTACAAATGCTAGGATTCGATATGAGCATATGACATGTTATGAATGCAATAACATTAGGTCATATAAACAAGAGAATTAACACTTGAAAACTCATGAACATACATGGGAGAGAAGCTAGGAAACAAGGGGAAGAAGTAAGGATGCAAAAACAACTCATTACAAAAGCGAAAAATACAAACAACCAGTGAAAGGCGCAGCCTGCGGCCTCAGGCGCAGGCCTGCGCAAAATCACGCAGGCTGCGGTTCTGCCTTTATACGGCTGTTGTGCAGCTCGTGCTTGGCAACATTTCCCCCTATTCCTTAATCTCCTCTTAATTTAACACAAAATATGTGAAATTCAACCAAGAAGCAACAACAATGATGCTAGTAACCTCAAGCACCCAATACTTATGTGAAAATCAACAACACAAAGGTAATGAACAATAGACAACTAAATTACTAACAACCATCATACTTTGGTTATTACTAACATATAAAATCTCAATCTTTGACAATTAAAATCGATAAATCCATCAAGGTTACCTTCTTGCTTGACTTCTAGTCCAAGCTCTCGTCGATTCCGTAGGAATCGCCCTCTAGATCACCCGACTCAAAACCTACAACCAAAGCAAGTGTTAGAATAGAAAACTAGAGCTTTGAATGCTTTTTAGGGTTTTCGAAATTTGGGTGAAGGGGAGTAAAATGTATACTTTCTTACCTTAAAATACGGAGAAAAGGAAGAGGAGAAGAAAGCCGCAAAAAACACAAGAAACCGATGTGAAATGAAAAAGTTGTGTTGATTTTAAGCTTGAAGCTTTATTGAGCGGGGTTTATGAGAAGGGAGGCAAAACTGAAATTGCGAAGTGAGGAAGGAGGTAAAGGAGGGTTTTATGTGGGTTTGAAATACAAACACAAGCTATTTGGCCCACTTATGAAATTAACCCATATTACTAGCTTTTGAGACGAGATTCGCTAGTAACAAAGTCTTAAGACTACTATAACTTAAGGCGGAAATAAATAATTTTGGAATACGTATTACTTCTTAAAAATATAATTTTATCAAAAATAAGATTTAAGTTTGAAAAATAAATTATTTTAAAATAATTCCAAAGCGGGAATTTCGCGGGTGTTACAATCATCCCTCTTTTAAAAAGTTCCGTCCTCGAAACTTGCAGAAAGGGTGATTACCAAGATGAAGACATCCAGATACTTGGCTAGCATGGAAGCTTCCGTCTCCCAAGTCGCTTCTTCCACTTCACGACATCTCCAAAGCACTTTCATTAATGACACCACCTTGCTCCTTAGCTTCTTCTCTTTGCGACCCAAAACCCTCAAGGAGTCAAGGGTCGCTCTTCAAAGGCAAGACCCGACTTTAGGTCGAGAATTTCGTGATGAAGAGCACGGCTCAGATTACTCACATACTTCCGAAGTTGCGAAACATGAAAAACATTATGTACTTTGCCCAAAGTAGGAGGCAAATCCAAACGGTAAGCAACGACACCAACTCTCTTCATTATCTCATATTGTCCAATATACTTAGGCCTCAATTTTCCTTTGACCCCAAATCTGATCTCTTAACTCTTTTCATCGGTGAAACCTTACTTTGCTTGCAGCGTTTATTCGTCGACTCGTCGTATCAGGACGGTGTGGAGCAGTGGAGGCCACTAATTATAGGGGGTGTGATATCTTGTACCTAATAAGAGGGGAACTAATAATAAAGGTTGAAAGATGTGAATAAAGTTTGGGCTTGTTTCTGATTGAGTTTTATTTTAAAGTAGGTTTTAGAGAACAATTTGTTAGGGATTTTTGTATACATCCACATTATCCTCGTGCTCAACCTCGATTATCCTGACATATAGTAGAATATTATTTGATTAAGGTTGAGGCAACTAAGACCTACATCAATCTTCCTGTTACTCGTTATGACCTCACATACCTGATTGATACTCCCTACAATTTTTCAAAGCACCAAGCCAAAATCACCGAGAGGCTCTTGTTTTAAGTTGTCTAATATCCCAAATGTATGATAGTTCATGGTTTTCTATTACGTTTCGATATTGACCTTACGTTAAAAGGTTGGTGTAATTTCGATTGGGCGACCACTTATCCACTTATTTGTTGATCTTAGTTCGACTTTTTTTGCGTTATTACCCCTATCTTTTGGGAAAAATAGCACACAATACCTCATACTAATCCACGAGTGTTGAAAGGTCTCTTGTTAAGTTTAAGGGCTAACTGAACTAACCCTTTTATGGTATGACAGCCATTCATTGATTTATATTCAAAACTCCGTCTATCATGAGCATACCAAGCATATCCGAATCAAGTGCCATTTTGTTAGAGATGTTAGTTAGGTGGGTTTGATTGTTCCTTTATACTTCCTCCATCCATATCAAAACTATATATTTTTTTCTTTAATCCATTCATATCCAATCTACCACTTTCTAAATAAAGCAAAAAAATGACTAAAATGTCCTTATGGAAATCATTTATTTACAAAAAAATGATACCGAATGACACACCTTTAACAACCATCGCACATTTAAATTAATAAAAAAACATCTTACACACTTCCAATTGTACTTTTAATAATTTTTTAACATCTTTCTTATTATTTGTGCAAAAAACATATATATACACTTTGGATTTAAACGGAGGAAATATGTCTTTACTTCCGACAAGCTAGCCGATATTTTCACCAAAGCTTTAATTAGGCCGTTCTCCATTTGACCATCCACTTCGCAAGTTGGACATTCATAAAGTTATACAAGACTAGAGATGACAAAAGCTGCCGCCCCCGAAACCATACCCGATATAACGGGAAAATAGGTGGAACCGAAATCGGCTTAACTCGACCCGAACCAACTTGATAACCGTTAACAACCTTGTTTTTTTCAACCTGAATCCGACCTGAACTGACCTGCCCAACCTTAATTTACCACCCGTTGATAACCCGACTCGATGATGTCCTAAAATAAACTGAACCAACCTAAAACCGTCATCGACCCGACATACCCGAACCCGAAGTAATTCGACCCGCAACCTACCCGAGCGACCCGACATATCCCCTCTTAACGAGACTTAAATCTGGTACCATGTGAGATCCTCAGATTATGGGCTTAGATCCCAGCCCGGAATAGCGTGGTTGAATCGCAATTCGCAAACATGTACCCATACAATAACCCATAATTCAATTTCTAAACATAAAATACACAAGAAACTCCATTTTTCCGCCATTAAAATCTGAATTCAACCTCAATACCAAACTAAAATAAAACAACAATGAGGTTCAATTTCAACATTGAAGAAGAAACAACCTCCAACAATAACAATGGCGACATACTCAAACAGGAAACCAACAATAACAATAATAATAGTAATAAAATAACAAAGGTAAAGAAAGAGCGCCAACTTCATTCTCCCAATCCCAATTCTTCATCTACTCCAAAAGATGAACTCCAGTGGGTCCCACTCCAAGATCATCCTGTCTTCTCCTCCGCCGCCGACGATGGAGATTCTTCCACGCGTCGGTTTCCCACGAATCTAATGGCGTGGGATGGAGCTTCTAGAATTTACTTTTGGGATTCCGAGTTTGCCTGCCTTCATCGTATCTCTATTCGTCTCGGCGATCCCGAACCTAATTCCGTTACCGCCGCTTATCCCTCTAAGGTCAGCCTTGTCTATTATGTTTAATTCCTGTCTAATGGTTTTAGGGTTTTGCATTAGGGTTTATGCCTTATGGATTCTCTGCCTATTTAATCACACAGCTCCTTCTACTCTTCACTTAATTTCAGTTAACTTCTTATTTTACTGTTTGGTGGGTGTTGTTTCATGAATCATGATTGAGCTGTAACTACATTGTTGTGTTTATGTAATCCCTCTATTCCCTCATTTATTTACCTTTGGTTTTGGCATAAAGATAAGGAAAGATGCGGGGCCAATTATTGGATGACAAGTGGCCCCAAATTTAGTGTGGATGACCAAATTGCCCATCAAAGGCATTCCCAAAATAGAATGGTAAACAATTGATTGGGACACCCAAAATGGAATAGCTAAACAAATGATCGGGAGGGAGGGAGTATTTTGTTAGTATGGAGTAGAAACACTTTCTTTGCCAAATTGTTGTGAAGATGAGATTTTGGTTATCGTCCTCCGTTGTGTCAATCGCTAAGGTAAAAGCAGGAGGCACACATTGGCAAATTAGAGGAATGCGTGCTTTCCAACTGCGTAACTGCTTAAATATCATTCCAGTTATGCAAAGTATTATCCTTCTTGTTCATCAAAACATTGAGCCCTGTTTGCGAAATCACTGGATGGTTTGATGTAAAAATGTAATTTGAAGGCGTGCTTTAAAAAAAATATTAGAGACTCGAAGTGTGTGCAATCGTATAATGAAAATGCTAATTCAGTTGCTTTAGTAACGGCATTCAAGTTTTGTGTGACAAACCGCTTGTTACGATGCTTTAATCAACTGGATTTCTTACAATGACTGCTTTTATCACACTTGCTTTGTGGTTTTATGTTGTGAATCGGAGTAGAAAATGTATTATGGATCACTTTGAACTTCTCATCGGCAAGAGTAGTTTTTTATGTAAAGACACCATCTTAGTTCTATAATCTTATCTCATCTCTAATATGCTTTTTCTTAATTTTTGTTTCTTGCTACCAAACCTATACTAGTTGAGGCACAATAAGGGCGGTAAGGAGTAAGAACTTGTTATCAACTTCTATCATTGCCCTATCATCAGTATAAACATACACTTATCCTTTGAAAAGTCAATGGACGAGCTTCTAATGAAAGGACCTGCATCGACATAAGAAATGATCACCAATGGTTAATATTTCCAAGAAGCTCCTTAATAAAGATTAATTGCTGTTGAACATTCAACCGTTGCAGATGTACCAAAACGTTTTGGTTACCTTGATGTTTGGGTGAAGATAATATTTTGAAATTGTTTATTTTGTGGCGGTTTGGAACAAATGATTCATGTTAGTTGATCCCAAGTCATTTCGTCGGGATTAAGGCACTCTAGTAGTTGTATTTGACTTCTTTAAGGTCTTTTCTTTGTGAAGATTTTTCTGGCCGTACATTAAGCCTATACTTTAGATTGCTTCTCTGGAAATATTTTCAATATTTTGTCAGAGGAAGAGTTGATGATTAGTTATCATTTCATCCTCGTGATAGGTATTGGAAGCAGATATTGACCTTGACTTTGTCGTCAACAAGATCTCAATCAACAAAAATGGATCTGCATTGCTGCTTGGCAGTTCAGCGGGCATACATATCTTGTACCTTTATGGACGCAATTCTGTAAAGGATAATTCTATTATTTGCAGGTTTATATAATTTAACAAGCATCACAAGTTCTTGATAAATTCTAGATGTTTTATGTTGAATCTGGCTCATAAGTGTCTCTAGCAAACGACACAACAGGCGATGCTTCCATATTCTATTTCTCTCCGTTAGTTTGATGGGTTTACGTCTCTATAAGGTTAACTTCAATGCTGCGTACATTAGCGAGAGGGAAAAGCTTGGACAGACTTATACTATATTTGGGTTTGAATATATCTAAGCTGATATTCATACTCATTCAATGTTATGTTGTCCCGATTTTTTGCTCATGTATTATCATAGAAGTTAGTTGAGCTGTTAATTTGTTTGTGTAATTTATTAGGATAGGGTCTCTTTTATTTGCTACAGATCAATGTAGCACTTTCTACACCATTCTTTTTGTTTGCCTTCCAGGCTTTCTTGCTTCTAATGGCGGAGCCTGGATTTGATTTTAGGGGGGCTAGAATTTCGGCGAGGGTAAATTACTAATCAAATAGAGAAAATTAGAAAAAGCTTCAAAATTTTCAACTAAAAGCTTCAAAATTTTCAATGTTAATCTGGAGCGACCACCCTTGCTAACCCCCTTAGCTACTGCTTGTTTTCACCTCTCTACTGTGTGAACTCCTTTTGTACAGCAACAAACTTTATTTTCCTGCTTATTTTCAGTTTTCTTAGGGACACATTTGCCATTTCTGTGAATTACGGTTCTATTAATAGCAGACCATTTTATCATTTCCAAGAATGATAGAATGAGATATGACAAGGCTTAAGTACTAATGGGAAAAGGCGTGCATGATTCACTAAGGGTATGTTTGGATCGAGAGGTTTGGAGGGAAAAGAAAGGGAGGGAGAGTAGGTGATTTAAAATCACTTGTTTGGATAGCAAATGAGGGTAGAGGGAAATGGAGGGGGGGAGATTTAGAGGGATCCATTTTCCCTCCTCGAAGCCTAATCAAAATCTCTCAACATAGGCAAGATTTGAAGGAAAATTGTATACAAACAACCACACTCCATTGCCCCTCCCCTTCTCTTCTCTTCTTTCCCTAACGTCCTTCCCCCTCCCCTCCCTTTCCCTCCACTTTTGCTATCCAGACACACCCTAAGGGCTTGGTGAAATTGGTATATGTGCATGATTTGGAAAGGCAGGTAATACGGAAATGTTGCTCAATCTTTTAGTTAGGCATAAGCATAAATATGATTAATTCATAGCTTCCAACTTTTTTGTCCTGTGCATGAGCATGTCTGTTGGAACTAATGATTTTGGATTCTGGAGTATTGCAATTTAATCAACTCACTCACAAATCTGTTTCTATTATTCTGGTGCTGGTAGTGTGAGTCTGAAAGAAATGGCTATTTCTGACCTTTTGTGCTGGTAGTGTTAGTCTGAAAAAAATTGCTGTTTCTGATCTCTGAGCACTAGTACTGAATCTGTTTCTCATATGTGAGATTGGTTCTATTTTCATCTTTTTGGGGTTTTTTACCTCTTTCTATCGTTGGTGGTTAGCCTTCGACATAGTGGTCTATTTTGTCTAAGCTACAGCCTTATTGTGTTCTATTTTCCTTTTTAAGCAATGAGTTTCCTGCTCCTAATGCCTTTTAGAAGCCAGCTTGCGTCAGAGTAATATTCACTCATTTTCCTGTCTGCGGGCCTTGCACATCAATCCTAATTGGACAATCTTTTCAGGACTATCCCAGTCGGTAACACTGTTTATCAGCAAAGCAACAGTACCATCCGCGTCTTGCAAGTGGCGTGGCATCCTTACAGCAACACTCATCTTGCCGTTCTTTCTTCTGATTCAGTTTTCAGGTATGAGTCTTTTGTAAATCCAATTTCATTTATATGGCCTACATATACGGATGGATCTTTCCTGCCTTGTAATTCAGTTGTATTCATAGCTATAAAACCTATATAGCTTAATAAAGAGTACGCTCATTCTTCATCTGGAATGTGTGTATCGGTGGCTCCTCTCTCCTAACAATTATGTGAACCTTCCTCAGTTTCTAGTGTGGTAAGTGGGTAATGGAACTGTCTAAATGATCAGTCATGACTCATGATATTCAAGAATGAAAGAATAATCGTTTTAGATTGTAGAAGTTAATAACTGGACAGAGGTACATGGAAGGCTCCTTTAATTTTTAAGATCTTTGCTATTCTGCACAATGGTTTTTTAAGAGGGTCAGCGAGTGCCCCAATCCGACACGCCCACATATTTAAAGGTTTATACCGCAGCGTTTCAGATGAATGGCACGTCCTTGTGAAACATTTATAGTTCATGTATTGCAAATAAATAATACAAGCTTATAATTATATGATGATAAGTATCCAATGGGATCTAGCAGGGTTATATTCATGTTACTAGCCTAAATAGTAGACCTACAACAATGGACCAGACAATCTCGTGTTTTTAACTAAAGATTCGATGGTAGACGCTGGCTTTCTCATGGTTTCTCCACACTATAACTTTGGTATGGGTTGTTTGTTCTAGCTAGTGCTGCTAGTTAGTGTTAGGGGAGAGACGGATTCTGCTTAATCTAATGTGCACAAGTCTAGGATTTTTCCATTTCAAACCAGGGATTTTACATTTTGTGATCCTGGTTGCTTAAGTTAGCTGATTAAGTGTTGGGCTGCCTTTATAAGAAATTGATATATTTGGTTTCAAGTTGTTTCATAGGCTATCTGGTTTTGTCCCCACCCTTGCAATTTTTAAGGAGTCTTGCTGTTGGGCACACTTAAAGCTAATTCTGAATATCGAAAAGAAACTTTTAATTTTGGTAATTCATGATAGTATTTTAAGTCGTCGAGGCTTAGTGCAACAAATAAGATGTCCTATTCCTCGCCACTATTTGTTTTACTGGTTTTTATCTCTTAGATTTTAGAGTATTGTTTTATATTACTTTTTAGTGCCATGTAGCCCAGTAACTATGGTGAATTGGCGTTAAGTTGTTTCATGTTACTCTGTTTAAACATCGTCTTATATTCTGATGTCACTATGAGTAACTATGGTGAATTGGCGTTAAGTTGTTTCATGTTACTCTGTTTAAACATCGTCTTATATTCTGATGTCACTATGAGTAACTCTTATGTTTCATTTTGTAGAATATTTGATTGGTCTTCAGGTTTTGATCTGCCTGAGCAGGAGTACTATTTGCAGCCTGTAGAGCCCGGTCGATCACGGAGTGCATCATCAATTTGCCCTGTTGATTTTTCTTTTGGCAGTGATCACTTGTGGGACAGATTTAGTGTAAGTTCCTTTGAACGCAGTAAAAGACTGCTGGAAATAGTTACCTTTATTATTCGTTGTAGAAATGGTTTTGTAGGAGACGTGCAATCTGTATGTCCCCCTGTAATTTCAGAAGCTGATCAAGGCCTAGAGTGAACCTGAAAATTCTGTCTTTGATTATTCTTTGAAAATTATATATATGCATTTTCCTCAGTGAACTCATTTGTAACACTTCTTGTATTCTGGTATTTTGATAAGAAAGATCGAAGAAATTTTCTTTTCGTGGATGCATCTATTATTTATTGCTAATGCTTTCTGATCTTGATTTTGCAGGTTTTTATTTTGTTTAGTGATGGTTCTGTGTATACACTTTGTCCAGTGGCACCATTTGGAAGGTATTCTCCGTTTGCTTTTTTTCCCTCCATTTTTTTTAACATTGTTTCTAATAATTTTTCATCTTACTTTTTAAGTTTTAGTCCTTATAGTGTTTACTTATTCTGAT
Organism: Silene conica; assembly: GCA_029255685.2. Taxonomy (NCBI): domain Eukaryota; kingdom Viridiplantae; phylum Streptophyta; class Magnoliopsida; order Caryophyllales; family Caryophyllaceae; genus Silene; species Silene conica. Next base: position 20,871,599 of record CM055318.2, on the reverse strand, counting down.
TTTCTACTGTCTTTGAATGTTATTGATTGATTGTTTTGTAATATTGGCCAGCCCAAACTGTCGCGTTCTAAGGCTACCAATTTAACTATTTTTAACATTAGTGTGAATAATGAGTAAGTAGAACCCTATTGAAGAAAAGGTTTCACTTATTTAATCTAAATTTGCAGTTTGAAAACAATACTAAATTAACAAGAACAAAGTAAAGAAAATGGGAGTTTTGGGTTGGTTTTGAATAATAACTAAATCAACAACAACCAATAAGATAATAAGGCTAAACTAACACAATAAGATGAGAAATACGTGGCATAATCAATTTACTCCCTGAGTCCCTTCCAAGTTCCAATCAATCAATCTAATATTGAAAAATATACAAATCATAACTACTTGTTCACTCCATCCCAACAATCACGATAGTTAAAAGATTGAAACTCTCCCCAATAAATATTTACTAGTCTTACACCCGTGCAAATAATGCACGGGTTAGTTTTAAAATCCTGAAGTTTAATATATTAGTAGAGTAATATTATTGTTATACTAAATTCTATAAAACGGTCTCACACCATGAGACAATCCACTTTTATAATAAGTTTACTCATTTAATACTACTAATAAATGAGTTTTGTTTTTATATAAAGGGATCGTTTTATGTGTGAGACGGTCTCACGTAAAAGGTACTGTATTGTTATATATTAAACATGTTTGAATATAATTTAGGGCAATTGAATATTCAATCACCTAACTAAATTCATATAAAGAATGAAAAGTAAGTTCCACATAAATTTTAATAATAGTATTAAACAACATTTGATATACAGTAAAAATGGAAGAAATGACATTAAAATGATATTATCGTGAACTTTAATAACTTATAATGATAAACTGTTATTATGCCAAAAATACGTTCATAAGGTCTATTAAAATTGGTGTGAACACCAAAATTAATACATCTATCGTAAACAGTAAACAACCATAGTAAAAAAAAAAATGAGCCCAAATTTTACAGGTGTCCCATAAGACGTCTTTTTTGGTAAGTTTTGAAGTAAATCCCATGCATTTACATAATACTCCCTCCATTCAAGACTACACTACCACTATGCATTTTAGACACTATTCACAAACGATCATTCAAATCCGATTTTCTCTCGATACGTAAATGAAATTATATCAATGTGGGATCTTGTTTGATTCGTCTTTACGAGTATATTATTAATATCTAACTTTTATAATTTTTGAAAATACGTAGCTAACAATATTTACCGCATAAAATACGCGTTGGCAAACGTGTAAAAAGAAAGTGGTAGTGTGGACTTGAATGGAGGGAGTAGCTATTTGCTTTTCACTTACCAAATTAATGTGGATTCATACAACTCATTATAAGATATAATTAAATAAAATAATTAACAGATTACCCTACCACATTTTTACGGATAAATTCATATGCCTCGGTGTCTCACCAATCACCATCTTTTTTCTATTGCTTCTAATATTCTCATTTCATCTATTTGTTCTAACCCTAAACTATATCACTATTCATCGCCTTTACTAATATCACCTCCTATATAGTCACCTTCATCTATGCATATCCCTTTATTCATGTCTACAAATCTGCAACTCGTTAATCTCATTATTTTCAAAATATGGTTTGTTTTATAATCTTATCATTAACTTCATTTCCAATTAAATCCCGAAATCTCAATTGTTTGTTACCATGAAATTTTATAGTGAAGATTAATACTCCAATACTCATGGAGTTTTGTTTCTGATTTTTGGGTCACGAAGATTTCCTGCAAGTTTGGTCGATTTTTCAAGTTTTTCTTAATTTGTTTATATTTGTATGGTTAATTTTTTATTTAACTAACTTTTAAAAACATATAAATAAATGCAATAAGTTCTTTTTTTTTCTTTTTTCTTTTTTCTTTTTCTATTTTTAGATCTTACCGAGTTAGTAATAATTCACATAGTCCAAGTAAATATGTAAAAATGTATCATCAAAAGCGTTTATAATTTATTCAAAGATACGATTTTGTTTTAATATGAACCCGTCGAATTGAATGAAGATTGATTTAATTTTAATTATTTTCGGCATAAATGAAAGTTCGAATGATTATAATACTATACATTTTAATCTTGAGAGGTAATTTTTACTTTGGTAAATATAATCGTTTTTGCTAAGCCAACGAAATTTTGATTTATATTTTCTATGCTTACAAAGATTTTGAAAGTTTTATGTTTTATATGAATTTGGAATTGCTGATTTAATAAAATAATGTATCAATCATTTATCATTTATTTAATAAAAGAAGGATAATTTGTGAAAAACTACCTTACATTTATGCCCATTTGTGAACAACTACCTTACTTTTTTTTTTGGTTAAAAACTACCTTTCATTTATATTTTTTGTTAAAAACTACCTAAAACAAAGTTTTGAGACCAATTTCTATTTATTATTGGCTTCACACGTGTGAGTTCTCTAAATTTTCATTCTTATTTTGTCGTTAAACTTGATATCCAAGCATCTCCTTTATAATTAAAGTTCTAAACGAAATGGAATTCTTGCCATTAGCTTCAGAATAATTGCTCCGGATGATGAACATGGGCTAAATGGTATGAACTCTATGCTATTAGTGAAAATTATTCCACCTATTCATTGATAGCATAGAGTTCATACCATTTAGCCCATGTTTATCATCCAGATCAATTATTCCACATGCTTAAAGAAAGAAATTGAAGCTAATGATAAGAATTTGCTTTCGTTTAGAACTTTAGATAAGAAGGATAAGCTTGAATATCAAGTTTAACGACAAAATAAGAATGAAAATTTAGATAACACACACGTGTGAAACCAATAATAAATAGAAATTGGCCTCAAAACTTTTTTTAGGTAGTTTTTAACAAAAAATTAAAATGAAAGGTAGTTTTTAACCAAAAATAACAAGTAAGGTAGTTGTTCACAAATGAGCATAAATGTAAGGTAGTTTCTCACAAATTATCCATAAAAGAATGAAATAATAGAATTGGAATAATTAGATTTAGAATATTAGAGTATAAGTAAAGAAGAGAGAAGGTAATTAATTAGAGGAAAGAAGGTGGGGAGGAGAGAGAGTAGTTAATTTATTAGAAATGAACGTGGGAACGTGGGATTATATAAAAAAAAGGAAAAATTTCAGCCAATCACAACGCTTAAAATGTCCTTCCTTGTATCGTTAGAGGGTTTTTTTATTTATTTACGATGAACCAGTATACATAAATGCTTACTGATTAATAACTCATGCAAAGCACATGAATTTAATATAATGAAAGCATTGAAGATAAAAAATTGGGCAAGATGGGAAAAGATGACTAGTCCTAAAACAAGCGTTTTCTCCTTAACCACGTATGAATCCTAACCAAATCCTCATGCCCATAACAGCAATCTCAATGAGGATAAGGAATTATCACAATAACAATAACACAGTAATATTCATCAATGCTAAAGAATGTCATAATTTGAATGAATTTCTAAAAGGATGGCCAACCAAGATAGAGATTCAAGCAAACATAACAATGATAACAAGGGAATCGCCTATATACTAAAATAAGAACATGCTTTCAAATAATCCCGCTCAGTTTTCCCGCCCAAGTATTTCACATAATAAAATAAATCTGCTTGCTATGGATATGTATACCCAATATGTCAATACTTTATTTCAAAATATTTACATCCCAATTATTCTATTATTCTATACCATACATAAATATTTTTTTCATTTTTTACACAAATGCAATTGCCCTATCTACTAGGAGAATACGAGAATAAAAATACTCGAAAATTAATCCTTACAAAATGCTCGAATTTAAATAGATTTTCTTAAATTGATAATCTTTCAATAAAAAATAACAATATTTTCATCAATCTCAGGTTAAAACTAAATTTTAACCTTTTAACCTAAATTAAAATAAAATTAGTATAAATAAAACTATAACTATACATAACAATAAACTGTTATCTAATTTCGTGACAAAAAAAGAACTTAAGAAAAAAATTTAAGAAATTTAAAAAAATGAAACACTAGATTTGAACTAATTAATTTTCATAAAAATACACATTTCATGAAATTATTCAGTTAACTTGGTTAATTTTTAGATCAACTTTTTTCTCAAATCAAAATATAACTAGTGTTCAAGCCCGGGTCATATCCTAACAATGGTTTTTGAATATTATCGTGAGTTTGTTGTTTAAAGAGGTATTTTAGACCTCTGTGTTTTATCACTTTTGTATAAATATTAAAGGCAACGGTTTTTCGATTGTTCATTTAGAGCAAAACCACTCACCACGAACATGTTAACCCCACCTAATACATACACTTGAGTTGAAAAGAAAATGACCTATTTAAGTATATTGTAAATAAGTGTAATGAGCATCCACAAAGATCGAATTAGTCAATCACGATTATCAACAAGTATACGTTTTGTATCAATTTTACATTGTACGCCTTTGACCAATCTATACGTATTACTCTTGTATCCATATTGTATCTGGTCTAATGGTCTAATGTGTTGCTTATATGTTTTGCCATGTTTATAATGTTTTTACTCCCTATATTCAGTATATTCAGTTTATTGCGAGTCTTTAACTAAAATAATGTTGAGAATTAAAGTAATTATCATTTTGGTTTGGAAAGAAAACTAATTGTCAAATTGGGGTCCAACTAGGATTAGACAATCCCAAGCCTAGACACAACCCTTCTACTTCTCATTTCATCCCACCATACCAAATTACCAATACCCATTCACTAACCACCGACTCCCTCCTCACTACCCAGTACCCACAACACCCATCCAATCCCATCCCTACCCAGGGTATCACCGACTGTCCGACTCACCGCCATACAATAACCTCCGGTAGTCCGATATCACTCTCTCCATCGTCATCACCACCACACCTTCCCTTCACCCTATTCCTATGCAATGTTCCACAGGACGCTTATCAAGTGCCCACTTTACAGAAAATCCATGCTTCTTGTGAGCTGGGAAATTCTTGTCAAACCCCAAGTCCAGAAAACTCAAATTTGACAATCAAATTTATTTATAATTAAAGTAGCTTTTTTTTCATTTTTTTCCTATAAATAAAAAGATCAGAAGAATTGTGAGAAACCAAGTATTCAATTGTAACTAGGTAAAGCTGTGAATTTTTTTCGCATGGATTTTGTGTGATAATTATTGTTAAGGATTCAAACTTTTCTTAAATCTTGTTAGTTTTGTTCATGTTGTAAATGGGTGTGATGATGGTGAAGATGGAGATTATAATGGGAGCAAGAAACGTGGATGGTGTGGTTGACGAGCCAGAAAAGAGGACAGAGCTAAATAAAAGGGGATGGGAGGCGAGGGTGGTACAGTAAGGAGGAGTGCGGTGGAGCCGTGGTTGTGATTTTGACGGCAGTGATATCGGAGTTTGGTTGTGTGGTGGTGAGTTGGTGACAGCCGGGGTGGGTGGTAAGGATGGATGGATGGTTGATTACTGAATGATTAGAGAATGGATATTAGGAAGGTGGATTGAAATGAGGGGTATAAGGATTGTGTATTGGTTTGGATTGTCCAATCCTAGTTGGACCCTAGTTTGACAATTTGTTTTATTTCCAAACAAAAATGATAATTATTTTATTTTTCTACATTATTTTAATAAAAGATTCGTTTATTGTCTTCTTTTTCCTTGTCATTTTTGTAGAATTATTGTCCAATTTGTAAGGGATCACTACATCGCTTATGTTAACTTTTTTGTATTTGTTTAACCAAGGATTGCTACCGGTTAATACTTTTTATATTGATAGATCACATAATTATCACAAAATTCAAATCTAAATTTTGATAACGAAAATTATTCTTGAGGAGTTTTTGAAAATGATTCACACTAATATAGGAAACTAAAATATTCTTTTGGACACTAAAATATGTAACTTACGTATACTAAAGGGTTTACCCAGTATGCACCAAAGATAGCGAGTCTAGGTTCCCTCGTAAAAAAAAAACCTTCAATTACTATAATCTACCAACCTATGGAAAAAAACATTATGGACAATTTGTTAATTTTCAACTCAAATATAATGCGAGGAAAAAAAAGTGCACTTAACTTTCGTATATTAATTAGTATTCATAATTTTAAACTTTCCCTAACATTTATACTTAGCTTTCAGACTTAACAAAGTTACACACATACACATGTATATAAATGATAGTCATAATATAATAACTTGTTATCAAGATATAACTAGCATAATATAGTGTAGGAACTTATAAAATAGTGTAGCTTATGTAAACAAATACACAATCGACAATGCAAGAAAAAATAAGAAAGCCAAAGTAATCATACACAGTGCATATCATTCAAAGGAAATCAAATAAATATTGAGAGAAATATGATGGGCAAAAACTGTGGTGATCTCTATTTATAGGCTAGTGGCCTACTAGAGTATCTTATTTAATACTTCGTAGGATTAATTCACAACAATAATCCCAACTATGAACGATCAGAAATGTCTCTCTAACAATAAGAAAAATTAAACCATGTTACTTAACGTAACTGTATAAGCACCATATTGATGGGCAATCTCAAATTAGAACTATGGCTTCAACATACAAATAAAGTCGTTGGATCAGTAAAAGAACATAATATAATAAAAATCAGTGTTCCATTATATAAAAATAAAAGGTGAGAAACAAACATTTATATTCCCTCCATTCCATTTTTATTGTTCTTTTTTCTCAAAAAATTCATCCCACTTTTATTGTTCCCTTTCTTAATTTGTATGATAAATTAGTAGACCACCATCAATATCCTTAAATTTTTAACTATCATTCACCCTATCAAAATTTTATTGTCCCTATTATTCTAATTAAACGGGTAGATTAGTAATTTTGGGAAGTATACAAATGACAACGAAAAGGTCCATGCCTTTTTTTTTACTTCATTCGGTGTTCGACAAAAGTGATATTTCGATACAACATTTGAACTATAAAGGGTATAGTTTAGTTTAGAGGTAAAAGTGTGATTCGGTCTATATAACCCTTTAATAGTTAAGTGTTAACCCAATTTGTTTAATTAATATTTTGGTCATAAACTTTATTTAGAAAAAGTAATTAATCCCTTACCTTCTATGCCAAATCTGAAGACAATTACAGCTCATTTCAGTTAGTTCAACTTTATTCAATTCAGATTAGCTTTGTTAAGTTTAGTTTGACCGGCTTAGTTAAACTTTTCTCTTCACAAATCAACTCTTATTTCAGTTTCAGCTTCATTAAGTTCAGTTTAGTTCTACAGCTCGATTAAATTCAGTCAAAAAAAAGATGGCCTTATACATTCTCGTGATTTGTATTCAAAAGTTAATTAAAATAAAACTCTAAACTTTTGATTATGAAATTGTGAAACATGATCTTTTTGTAATCCGACCACTATTTCCAATTGATTGAGTGAGAAACAACCATATATACTCCTTTCATGCCGTTTTTATTGTTCTCTTTTCTCAAACAATTGATCTCACTTTTATTGTCTCATTTCTTAATTTTGTATGATAAATTAGTAGACTATCATTAATATCCTTAAATTTTTAACTATCATTCACCCTCTCAAAGTTTTATTGTCCCTATTGTTCTAATTAAAGGGTAGAGTAGTAATTTTAGGAAGTATATAAATGACAATGAAATATTTCGATACAATAATTGAATTCTAACGGGTATAGTTTAGTGGTAAAAGTATCATTCTATATAACCCTTTAAAAATTAAGGTGTCCCTTGGTTTAGTATTCTGAACATAAAATTTATTTTGAAAAAAGAATTAATCCCTTACCTTCTATGCCATATATGAAGACAATTAGGCCTTTTTTTAAAACTTAATTTCAGCTCATTTTATAGAGATCAGGTTAGCGTCATTAGCTTCATTAAGTTCACTTCGATCAGTTTAGTTCAGCTCTTTTTTATAAAAAAATTAACTCTTATTTTAGTTAAGTTCAGCTCCATTAAGTTCAACTTAGTTTAGTTCGGTTTCATTAAGTTCAGCTTAGTTTAGTTTAGTTTCATTAAGTTTAGACACTTTCAGTCAAATAAACTTTATACATTCTTGTGATTTGTATCCAAAAGTCAATTAAAATAAAACTCTCAAGTTTTGGATTATGAAATTGCGAAAAATGATTTTTTTTGTAATTGAACCACTATTTTAAATTGAAAGAGTATAAGTAAAAAAATCCATGAATTAAGATAATTACGTATTTAGCAAATAGACAAAAAATGTCAACCTGTACATTTTTTTTTCGTAGTATTAGTGTTGTAGTAATACGCTAATCCTCCATAATAGATAAAGTTTATCCTTTTGTTTAATCTGATTATAAATTCTTTTTTAATTTCTTAAATAATTTTTATATTTACGCAGCGTAAAAACCTTTTTATACACATTATTTATTAAACAAATGCAGTGGCTTATGAAATCGCTCGAAATTTTTCTCTTTTAAGTATATGTTAATTGAGATATATTGATTGATTCAATGAGGAGAAATAATGAAAATTAACGGGATATTAATCTAAAATGTATAAGCAATACTGTAAAAAGTTAAAAAGTCTATATATACCGCGGAATACGCAGAATTTATACTAGTTTATAATAAAGAAAGTTGAAGGATTGAGATTGTCTTACAGAGGAAACATTAGGGGGATTTAATGATTACACCAAGTTGTTGAAAGATTAGCTTTCCATCAAATACTTGATACAAAATGAGATCTAAAGGTATTTGCTTTCAATAATATGACATAAGACAATTTGCAAAACCCTACCTACAACCTATTTATACCAAGGTTTGTAAATCAGGTAATGGGATCTCGAAAATAGGGATTGTGGCATTCAAGAAAAACGGGACAACTAGTGTGCCTAAGGAGCGCGCGGTGCACATTGGTGCTGCCGGCCACTCTTCTTCACTTGCTTCGATTCTTGGGAGTCTTCAAATCTTCGGCTTGGTTCCTTCATTTTGGGCGAGTTGTAAGCTTGGTTTAAAAAGGCGCGCCTGAGGCGCGCCTAGGCGCAAGGCGAGGGTAGGCGCAGGGCCTAGGGCATCAGAGGAAGGAGGCGTGGCTGTGTGCAAAAGGCTCAAAAAGGCGCGCGCCTCAAGTGAAGGCTCAAGGCGCAACAAGGCGCGCCTTATTCACTTTAGGCTGTAGAAGACACTTTTTCACTAAAAGTCACATGTTAAGCATGCGACTTTCCTTACTTATAATATCTTAGATTAAAAAAACATTCTTTAACCTAATTTTAACTATCTTTTAATATATTTTTGATGTGAATTAATGTGTTTTAGTAATACTTAGTGTGTAGAACTAGTTTAGAGGCGCATACAAAAAAGATGCGCCTCACGTTCAAAAGGCGCGCGCCTTCGCCTTGCGCCTTGCGCCTCATCGCCTCGGCCCCTCATCGCCTCGGTGCGCCTTGCGCCTCTTCAAACTAAGGTTGTAAGAGACTAAAAGAATTAGTAGGCGACATCTCCAACCTTGGTTCTTGAAATGCGTGCCCAAACCAATTATTATCGATGTAGGTTGGAAAGTTGGCACTATTCAGTTACACTTGCAAAACCGATTGCAAACCCGTTTATTTCACCTAAAATCACTTACAAATAACCACAAATTACGACTTATCAGATATCTTAAATTCTCCTATGCTTTAGGGATGTTTTATTCCAACTTCGTTGAGGCAAATGGGAATGTTACCAATGCTAAATGATTAGTTAAAACGGCTTGGCAGTCAAACTTGTTCAGACGAGCAATTCGTTATTACAAAAAGTTTAAAGAGAATTTTTTGAGCCCTATAAAAGTTACTTATAAAAGGTCAAACTTCATTACAGTACTACATTCAAGAAAATTACCCCAATGTCAACTCACATTGTTATAAACTTCTCTTTGTTCTGGAACAGTATCTACTTATGGGAATCCATACAAGAGATCTACAGTGATGCTCAAACTTTTGGTCAGAAATCTGGTGATCCAATCGCGTTCAGCAATTCAAGCATGGCCATATCGTGGCTAGAGGCTACATTTCCTGAGCTAAACCACCAAGAAAGTGAAGCTAGTAACATGGTAACCGTGGAAGCTCGGCGTTTTGTAGTGATAGATTCATCACTTTCACTACAGGTAACATTTTTGCACTATTCACAAGTTCAGCTCTGCTGCTTACTGGTGTGGTTAAAAAACAAATTACTACTTTTCTCAAGTCACGTCACGTGGGGAATGATTACAATTGGGTTACGGAGTGAAAAACAATCACAGTTTGCTGATATTTGATTGTTGCGGGCGTCAAATTATGGCGTGCACATTGGTTAGTACGAGACATGAGACACTCTATGTTAGCTAGAGGGGTATTAATTTGTTCCATTTCTTTTAGTTTCTTCACTTATTGTGGTGTTTATGGTTTTGTTTATGTGCATTTTGTTTATAACGTCATAATTTTAGATTGCTTTAGAGTATTAACTCATAACAAAAGGCTCAAACTTTATTTCATCTGTCCTTGGTTTGAATTATGATTCCCACTTAGTTTGCGACTGATATGGGTGCTCCTGTTATGGCTTGTGCTCTATTATCACCGGGTTATTACGTTCTATGCTCTCTGTATATGTATTTTAATATTTTATTGCTTCTTGTAATTTGTTGATTTTTGTACGTGACTCTTATTTGGATATTAGTGAGCATTTGAAGTGAAAAGGCTGATCCATTATTTTCTAATCAGCAACGTTCTGCAGTTTTATCGTTATGTGTGTCTTCCAATGTGAATGTTGCCTTAAGTGGGTTGCGTTAGGTGCACATGCTAGTGTGATAATTTCTTTGTCATGCATGACCATGTTTGCATCAATTGTGTCCTGTCTCGTGGGATCCATCTTTAAAAACTAGTTTTGGCAATCACTCGTTGGAAACTACTATTTTTCAACTCTTTAGTTCACCTGTAAGAGTAAGCCTTCTGTGATATGAGTTTGTAGGGTCCTCTTGGCAAAGTGTGCGGAGGTAAGGAAGATGATCCTGGATTTAGAGGTGCAAGGTGTAGTGGTCATGCCGTGAGTTTTCTTTATAACTCTGTCCGCAAGGACTCAATCTTGGTGACTGCCTGGAGTAGTGGGCAATTGCAAATCGATGCCTTAGCCGATGAAGTTCAACCGCTTTGGAATTCTGGGAATCCACCTCATCTTTCTTTTGATTCTCGTGATCGTATACTAGGGTTTGCCATGATATGTGAATCAGTTGGCGATCAACTTTCTTTTGTAAGGCTTGACCAGCCGCTGGACTACTGTGATTGGTCAGGTCATCCACCTCCACTTTTAAGGCTAGCTATTGTGGATTTGGCTCTACCAACTGGCAAAGTCGGTGATTCTACTATTTCCATGTATATTGATCCTCTTATTCCGGAGAGAATATACTGCCTTCATGATGGGGGTGTTGATTCAATTATGCTGCATTTTCTTCCATTCACAGATCAGGCAAGTATAAAGGGTGAAATGATGAAAACCCCATCTGTACATCCAGTTATCAGTACATCATGCGTTGGCTCGGCAGCCTCATCGGCTCCTCTTTGTGGTTTTGTGGTCTTATCCGATTCATTTGGATTCTCTTGGGTTGTGGGAGTCACTTCTACGCGAGAATGTATTGTCCTTGAGATGAAGACGTTGTATACCTTGCTTCCCAGAGTCATGGATACAGACAACAAGCCTCTCGAGTCCGGAGGAGGAGATAAGATCACACCCGATATCATAAGTAGAGAACTTCTTGTGGGCCCTAAGGCTGTGATGGTTCCCCACGGATCTAATCTGAGATCAGTCTCTGCTGATTCTATTGAAGGTCGATCAACTTTGCACCACTACTTCAAGCTTTTCCATGAGAACTATGTAGAATATGCACACAAGGTAATGGCAACTAACCTTTTCTAGTGTTTGAACATGTAACTTTTTTTTTTTCTGTCACAACTTACTGCCAAAACTTTTGGGTACCACATGTTCCATTGTCTCAAATTGTTGAAGAAACTACTATAGCCGGTATTTTTAAGTTAACCACATGGAAGTTTGGATAATGTCCTCAACACAGGATCCCTCATCCCCCCCACCCGCACCCACGACAAAAGTAGAGGAGCCATGACTGGAAATTTGATTGTTTCTTTTCGACTCCAAAACCTATGCATATAATGATTATACAATGAACTGCTTCATTTTCTAGGTGCATTTTGCGCTCGAGCATCATGGGCCTCATGTGAAAAAAATTATTGATAATCTACATACGCGCCTATCCGAGGCTCAACAAAAGTATTTGAATGCTGAGAAGAAACAGCCGCAGGTGGATGAAAGGATGAGGCGTGCTATTGAGCGCCATGAATCTCTAGAACAACGGTTGCTTCAGCTAAGAAGATTGCCAGGGATTCATAAAAAGCCATTGACCAAAGCCGAACGTGAATTTAGAGCAGATCTCGGTACGATTTTTATGGCACTTTGCTGCTTTAATCATTTGTTAACTCATATTCAACGTTTGGTTAGTCACGTCATTGAAATTCATTTCGAAAAATATGACATCTTTTTTATACTCCTTCCGTCTCAATCGTTTTAGTTTTCAACCAAGCACAGTGGTGCTAGTCTTTAGTCCGGAAGTGAAGTGTCCAACAGAAAATCTCATACAAATCAGTTTTATACTGGGATAATGTAAGACCATTCAACAAAGACAATACTTCCCCCATAAATCGTGGTAGCTACTTATATTTTTGCAGCTGGTGTCACTAAGTTAGTGTACCTTAACTCAAACTAAAAAGGCAGGTTCGTTGAGACAGACTATTAAAGGCAAGAGCTCCTAAAAATAAAAAATTAATGAAAAGGTACACTAACTATAAATGGGAGGTCTCAGCACTAAAATGGCTGTTCGCAGATAGTATTGTGCACTAAACTTGCCGTGTTACAGTGGCTTATAGATTCATATGGCTGTTTGCAGATAGTTTTGCTGGTGTTGAGCTGGACGCTTTGCATACTTCTATTGAAGCCTTGAACGGAAGGTTGAGAAAGTACACGATGTCTAACAAGAGCAAGGTACTTGACAGACCGTCAAGAAAGAAAACGTTTAGAGATACCAAGCTTGACCATTTGAAGGCATCACTGGAGCAACTTTCGATAGTGAATAGTGAAAATTCAAAGAAGCTGAAATTGGTCGAATCTGCATTGGAAGATCTGGCAATTTGATCTTGCTCTTTGTTTTGTTGTAAAAGGTTAAACTAGGGAAATTTGATGTTGAAAATTTTTGTACCCTGATCTAAGTTATTCATAGAAATGTGAATGCCCTAATATGGCAGGTGCAGTGTAGTAACTAACAGACGAGGATGTAAATGCAATGGAAGACACAATGTATCACCAATTTATGTACGTGGGGTTATATATTGTTTCGCTGAGTTTATCGTCTCTCTTGCAAACCATTTCAAATTAGTGGCCGTGCTCCCAGCTTTGGTAAGAATACTATCCATTAATTAGCTGTCATTATGCCCTATATTTCTCTTATTCTATATTTTCTTCCCTATTCCCTTGTTCGGTTATTGAGTTTTCTTGCCTATTTACATTTTTAGATGATTTATGTGGCCTAAATTTAATGACATGTGGATAATATGCTATTGTACATCCGTTTTTTTTTTTTTTTTTTGCCAGGAGTAAATAAAATGTTTTACAGTTGAGCAGTACATGACGCTAGTTCATGTGCTACCCTATTAAATCTACGAGGCACAAAAGACAAGCTAATACAATGAAACAGACTTAAGAAAACTAAGCAATCATCTAAAATATCCTTGATGAGATGGTCCGGTGTTTCAAGCCCCGCCATCTGCAAAAGAGCACGTAAACAATCAGTAACAATATGCAGGTGAAGGACCCCTGAGGTCTTAGCCCATTTCAGCACAGATAAAAAACCCAGAGCCTCCGCTTGGATAGCTGATTCCGCCCTACAGGTCTCACAGAAACGCCCAACCTCAGTCCCATCATGGTGATACACCACAAAACCAATAGCTGCATCAAGAGTATTCCTCCAACCCGCATCCACCATCACGCGCATAACATTGCATGAAGCCTCCGCCCCAACAAGGTAAAACTTTTTCCCATTCGAGAGATCCTTAACTTCAGACACCGGAGTTCCCCTTACCGTATCTCTATCCCCAAAAGTATCCTGGGCATCCCCATTTGTCTTCAGAAAGTCAGCCACATTACCTGCCGCAACTTGGAAAAGATGTGCAGGTGGTAAACAAGCCCCTCTAAAAACAGCATGATTCCTATTTCTCCAAATACTCCAAAGAGTAGAGATAAAAGTACAGATTCTCCAGCTGCCCTCATCCATCTTCCCAAGCAAACCAATCCAGTCCATAATCCATTGTTGGATACCTATATAGCGTGTAAATTCGGTTCGTATCCCAAGCTCAGAACCCAGCCAGAAATGTGATGCAAACTCGCAATCCCGAAAGACATGGGCCAAAGTTTCAATCTCTCCTTCCGGCTTACTACACAGAGAACATCGAACAGATCCTTGGAACTTCCTGGTCGCCACTTTGTCGGAATTTGAATATGCCACAACTTCTTACCACAAAAGCCCTCAATACTCTTGTTTATCCTTGATTTGTCTTTAGGGCTACCCTTTCTTTCAAAAAAGTCATTAGAGATAATACCATACCCACTTTTAACTGAATACACACCATCTCTAGTGTAGGGCCAAAAGATCTCGTCCACGGTGCGAGAGAGCGGGATATGTATTGCAAGAATCTTTGTTGCCCAACACTCTTCAAAAAGATGCTTCACCATTATCACATTCCACTTCTTATGGTCATCCATGAGGTTAGAGACCGTTAAATTGTATAAATGTGCCCAACGGTGTTCTAACCAACACTCCTTTGGATTCGGGATCATTCCTTCCACCCACTTTGTTGCCCAAACATTTAGAGTAGAGGCCCTCCCTGGCTTCCATCCCAACTTTGACCTTATCCATTTGAGCCCAAGGAAAACACTCCTCAAACCCCAAGATGAATTTGCCTTGAGCTTTAAACTGATACCCCTCTCTACCTTCTCCGACCCAAAGATCATCTGTCTAAAAGTCCTGCAGAATAAGGAGTCATCCCCGGATAGAATTCTCCACCCATGTTTAGCCAGAAGAGCTTTATTCATACACCCTATATCCCTAATACCAAGCCCTCCTTTTTTCTTAGGTAAGCACAAGATTTTTTTGCTGCACCACGCAATCTTTTTACCTGATCTACTTCCCGACCACCAAAAATGTGACAGCAGGGAGTTTAATTTCCGTGTCACACTTACCGGAATTTTGAAACCCGATAGAAAGTAAATTGAGAGATTTGATAGCACGGAAGAGATTAAGGTCAACCGACCTGCCGCAGACAGAAACAGAGCATTCCACGAAAAGATCTTTTGTGTGACATAATCTACAAGACCCCAGAAGATATCTTTCCTTGAGTGGTGAAATTCCGTAGGAATCCCCAGATATTTACCCAAACCCTTATTACCTCTGACATGAAGGGCTCTCAAAGTGTCCTGAATACTCTGGAGAGTAGAGTTGGGACTAAACACTGACCAGACAGATCACAGAAAGTGTCCAGGACATCCATAAGGCTCCTAGCTGCACCTTCCTTATTCTCAAAGAAAAAGACCGAATCATCAGCAAAAAACAAGTTGGAAATACGTTGTGCTCCCCGGCACACCTGGATACCCCGAAGCAGATCACGTTCCTGAGCTACCTTGATCTGCGCAACAAGAGCTTCCATACATAGGATAAAGAGGAAGGGGAGAGTGGGTCCCCTTGTCGAAGTCCATATCTTGGCCGAAAATTATTCAAAGGTTTTCCATTCAGGAGAATCTCGTAACTAACTGTCGACACACAGCTCATAATTAACTCAATGAGTCGATCCGGGAAGCCGAATCTTTTGAGAACCGCTTCAAGGGAGTCCCACCGGATCCTATCATATGCCTTACTCATATCAGCCTTAAAAATACATTTTCCAACTCTCCCAGTTCTTATGCTGTTAACCTTGAAAATCAACTCATGAGCGAGAAGGATATTATCACTGATTTGTCGCCCTGAAACGAAAGCCCCCTTAGAATCACCCACAAGGCGTCCCATAATTCTTGCCATTCTGTTAACGATGCATTTCGAGACGATCCTCATTGTCACATTGCATAGACTAATTGGTCCGAAATTCGAAACCTGCTCCGGATGATCATTCTTTGGGATCAAGGCAATGAAAGTTCTATTCATCTCCCGTGAGACATTTCCGGAGTTAAGAATTGACAAAATCCCACGGCAAACATCCTCCTTGACTAGGCCCCAACATTTCTGAAAGAAAACCCCCGGAATTCCATCAGGCCCGGGGGACTTAAGTGGCCCCATTTGAAACACCGCCCTACGAACTTCCTTCTTTGTGAAGGTCTTTTCGAGCATATCGGCATCATCCGCTAAAATCCGAGACTTAATGGCCCCAAGAAAACCAGAGAAGTAATCCATATTCCGCTCATCAGAACCATCAGCCTCAGCTCGAAACACAGATTTAAAAGCCTCCTGGAATTCCAAACCTACAAACTCCCCCCCCGAACCCACGAGCCGTCAACCTTCTTAATACTATGCACGAAATTTCTCCCCGACCTACCTTTGACCCAGTTAAAGAAAAATTTCGTACAAGCATCACCTTCTTTGGCCCACTTCACCTTTGCCCGCTGTCTCCAATAAGAAGTTGCCGCCTCAATAAAACTCTGAAGTACCTTATGAGTGGAGATATATTTCTCCTCCCCTAGCCCTGCAAAATCATTTTCAAGCCCATCTAAGAGACGCTCATCAAAATCTTCCCACCTCCTCTTCCATTCTCTAGTCTTCGATAAAGTCCAATTCTTAATGTTATCTCTAGTAACAACCAGTTTTCGAACAAGGCAAAAACTTGGGGAACCAAAGAAGGTAGAACCCCACGCCTTTCGGACATCAAGCAAACATTCCTCATAGTCAAGAGCCCAAGCGTCAACGTTATATGGCTTACCCTTGCCACTAGATTTTGTGGGATGGAGGTTGAATTCAATGGGAGCATGGTCTGAGAGTTGAATCGGAAAATGTTGTACCCCCGAATTCGGAAAATGAAAGAACCAATCTTTGGACCCCAAAGCTTTATCGAGTCGTTCATAAACTCTTCGATTACCCCTTTGATTGTTGCACCAAGTAAACCTCGGTCCCTTAAACGGAATGTCGATCAGTTCATGTCGTATTTTCCATTTAGTAAACTGATTTGCTCCCTCAATAGTCCCAAGATTACAACTTTTCTTGTCGCTTCTTGACTCGACTTGGTTGAAATCCCCTAAAATAACAAAGGGGTGATTCCAGAATTCCATCCAATCCCCCAAACTGATTTTCAACTTCCGGTGCTCCATAGAAGAGAACAAGGTACCATGAAACCGCTCCACTAGATTCAACGAGTATCACAACAAAATGCTTACAATCCAAGACGACTCTCATACGAGTATCTTTCTTCCATCCTACCCAAAGCCTCCCCGACCTTCCAAGTGCATCAACACTATGGAAATTACAAAAACCATAACTTCTAAAAACATGAAAAAGAGACAAACTACTTTGACTATTACACTTAACCCTTCGAGTCAACATCATCCATCTTCTGAACGTCTCTATCATTGATAGATGGCGAAGTAGAGGAGAGGCTGTAAGCCTCCATATCCATATCATCAACAAACATGCGAAAACCACAATTTCCGCTCACAGTCACAAAGTGGTGCAAACCCGTGCAATGCTTCTTTGCCAAGGAGGTTAGAAAATCCCTGGCTTTGGTTTTCGAAGTCAGAAATTCCTCAGGTACAGCAGCCATGTCTTCCTGAGTAGCACACTTTCTCTTCCGTGCTCTCCTAATGGCCTCTCCAAAGCTATCCTCTTCTTCCAAATTTCCCTGTGTCTTCATCAGACCCATCCAACCTTCCGAGAACCCATTTTGATCAATTCGAGCATGAATTGATGGTCTAGCTACTGCCTCCATGAAAAACAAACCCGTTCCATTGTTCCCTGGGGGCATATGCTTTCCCTCCCTCTCATTGCTACTGTGAGCCACGTCCAGCATAGCAAAACCATAGTTTTCTTCAGGAGACATCATTTTTTCCTTCCCCTTCCTTCCAGCTCCAACATTACTCTCCATATGTTCTTCTGACACCTTCACAACCCCCTTTCCTTTAGAGTTATAGGATGTGACCCCCGCTGGGCCACCTGGTTCCAGGTTCAACCTTCTTCTTACTGGTAGAGCTTCAGCCTGCCCTCCCATAGTGTTGTGATTCCCCATAGCCAGCTGCAGCTCTACATTAACCTCACTCCTGTCACTACTTATCAGATTAATGGCATCATCAAAGCGCGGATCTAAAGAGTTGACAGACACCTCCCCAGCCAAGATGTCCAGCCACTGTTGCATAGGAATACTTTCATCAGAAGGTTTCTCTTCAGAGGATGAAGATCTAGTTGAGGAGATCTCAATCACTCCATTTGGAGAGCCCTCCTCCTCCTGCTCCTGCTCAGCTTCTCTTTCTCCCCTATTAACTCCCACATTACCATTTAGACTACCCTCAAACACTTGATAAGTAGACCCATCATTTCTATGGTAAGTAAGTGGCATTCCAAGTAGAGGGGGAGGATTGAAAGTTTGATTGAAACCCATCACCCCATCATCCACACGTGCCCAGTCCCCATTATTTTCTGTCCTGCTTAGAATAGCATCCTGGACCCGTTCATCATAATCCACTCTCACTGTAACATGTGGAATGCTCTCCATAAAACCCCTAGGATCAGAAACTCCCCCACCACCAGCACTCCGCAAATGGATATTAGCAATTGTGTCTCCATTATTTAGTTCCATTGGCTCCATCTCATCATCTGCACTATAAAAACTCTCATCCATGGGATCATCTTCCTCCAGCCATCCACCCTGACAACCCTGACCACCCCTGTTGTCTTCTGTATCACTGGAGTCTCCACTTACATTCCTTGAACTCCCATGGTATCTTCTGTAACCCTAAACTCCCCTGGTATCATCTGAACCCCTAGTATCTCCACTTACATTCACTGGATTAAGACCATTGCATTCTCCCTCTGTATTCCTCCTATTACTAGGACCTTCCCCAGCCCCAACATTTCTCCCTGCCTGCATATGACTTCCCCTCTAGTAGATAATAGTTCCAGCAAAGGGCTGGTCAGTGACAGTGAATCTCATACCGGGGATCACCCCCCCCCCCCGGAGTAATTCCAATACCAAAATCCACATACCGCTCCTCTTCCTCATCACTGCTATCCTCCCTCCTTCTAGACCTCATACCCCCCAACCTAACCTTGGTAGACACATGTTTAGTAGTAGATGGTGTAGCACGAAGATCCAGATTAAACATCGTATGGGTACTGTGTGCTTGAAAGATAGCAAAGCCCTTTTCAACTGATTTATCCAACATATTGTTTATACTTGACACAATGGCTACCAGACTCTCACGACATTGAGCCCTATTATGACCAATTTTTCCACACTTCACACAATACTTAAAGACATTTTCATATTTGAACTGCGCCCACAACAGATACCCCTGGTCCATTGCTAAGAAAAAACCAGGCATCACAGGTTGGTTGAGGTTTAGGCCTACCTTAACTCCGAGGAAGTCATTTTCAGGTACCAAATGGAAGGGCTCCAAACGAAATTCCTCACTGAGCAGCTTGCCAGCAACACTAGCGACGTGAGTATTCATATACTCAAAGGGTAGCCCACATATCTGAACCCACATGCTAGCTCTTGGGAAGAGCACAGTCCTTGGGATAGCATCAGAAATCCATCTCCCAAAGACCATAACAGCACCATCAATCGCAGTACAGGTCGTCATCAAAAAGCCCTCCCTATCATTACCATTATTGCAGTGGAAAACATAGAGGTCTCCCATTCTGAAACATACAACACTTCCTCTTGTGGTCCACTTAGTACGAATGACCTCATTTACCTTCACCACATCAAAATCACGATAATCAACCAAGAAACCTAAGACACACCTACCCCAGAATTTCCGTGACTTTCCCAATTCTGCTGGGTCCACATTAACAACCCCACCAGACCTTGGGTATCTCCACAAACTTGCATGAAGAGGATCATGAGGATCGAAAAATGGTGACTGATGATGATACCTTTCTCCCTCATAATTACCAAACTGGTTGTCAGACACTCCATTTCCACCCCAAGTTCCCACACTTGAGTTTGCCATCTTAGCAGGAAAAGGATTGTTGTCAGAAACAGAAGAAGAAGACTTTGAGAAGTATGAAGTTTCAGGCTTTTTGTTAAGAACAGACGAATTATCAGGTGTAGAATTTGTTATAGAGATTAAATTGAGAAAATGAGAAGGCTGATGAGTAAATGTCTTCCCCATAGCGCCTTAAATAGGGGTGAGGGAAGGAAAACCACCCACTAAAACGCTCACACAGTTAACTCCGAAAAACCCAAACGCCACTGACACCCAAGGAAACAATTGGTTAGAAAACCTTGAGCCGCACAAAAAACTAGAGTAGCTGCAAAGGAATGATGAAAGGGCTCTGACACTTTAGGGAGATCAAGCGACGAGCCGTCGTAGCAGGGCAACACCCAATATGAGAAGGAGAAAGGTAATGATTAGGATTAAAGAAGATAAATACCAAAGATTTGGAAAACAAAAGGAAGATTTAAAGCTAGCTAAAAAAGTCAGCCAATAGAGAATAAGCAAAAGGAATAAAGTAAATGCATGTTGATGGAGTTAAATGCATGCACAGAGGAAAAGGGTAAGTTTAAGGCTCTCAAAAAAGAGAGAAAAGTTTCTCTCTAGACAAGAGAGAGAAGTTGGTGTCATTCGTACATCCGGGGTTATTTAGTCTTTTTCTTAATTATTTTTTGAAAAAAAAAAAGTCAGTAATGTCATTCTTCCCACTTTCCTTTTTTATGTAACTTTTTCCATATTTTTCTAACTCATCTTCATCCATCATCTACTAATTGGTTTTTCTCATTAATTATTTTATCTCCATATTTCAGTTTATTTAATTATTATGTTAAGTTAATTTTTTATTTTAATACTTTATATTCTTTTTACATTAGCTCGTAATCTTATATTAATAGCTCGTATTCTTATAATAATAGCTCGTATTCTTATAGTAATAGCTCTTATTTTTGTCTTAATAACTCATATTTTTATATTAATAACTCGTATTCTTATCTTAATAACTCGTATTTTTTTATATTAGTTCATATTCTTTTAATATTAACTCGTATTCTTTATTATTAACTCGTATTCTTTTTATATTAGCTCGTATTTTTAGGGTAATAACTTGTATTTTTTCTGTGTTGGTATTTTTGAGTTTGTGATTTTTTTAAACTCATATTCTTTTTTACATTAGCTCATATTCTTATATTAATAGCTCTTATTTTTATCTTAATAGTTCGTATTCTTATATCAAAAACTCGTATTCGTATCTTAATAACTCATATTTTTTTTTATATTAGCTCGTATTCTTTTAATATTTGCTCATATTCTTTTAATATTAGCTCATATTCTTAGGATAATAACTTGCATTATTATGTGCTCGTATTTTTATATAATATTAGCTCGTATTCTGTTTACATGTTGTCCAAAATTTGGGGAATTGCTGTGTTTTACTATGTTAAATAAAAATTTTTATCCAAAATTTATATTAGCGCGTATTCTGTTTACATTATCTCAAATAATTTTTATACTAGCTCATATTCTTATCTTAATAACTCATATTTTTATTTTATTAGTCCATTCTTTTTACATTACCTCGTATTCTTATATTAATAGCTCGTATTTTTATCTTAATAACTTATATTTTTATATTAATAACTCGTATTTTTAACTTAATAACTCATATTTTTTTATATTAGCTCATATTTTTTTAATATTTGCTCGTATTCTTTTTATATTTGCTCGTATTCTTAGGGTAATAACTTATATTCTTTTGTGCTCGTATTGTTTAGTTCGTGATTTTCTTAAACTCGTATTTTTTTTAAATTAGCTCGTATTCTTATATTAATAGCTCGTATTTTTATATTAATAGCTTGTATTCTTATATCAATAACTAGTATTCTTATTTTAATAACTCGTTATCTTTTATATTAGCTCGTATTCTTTTAATATTAGCTCGTATTCTTTTTATATCACCTCGTATTCTTTTTACGTTTGATCATATTCTTATCGTAATAGCTCGCATTTTTATGTCTTCATATATCATCAAAATTTTAATGAGTACTTAATGTGCTTCCTTGTACCACAAATGCATGGATTGAATCCGAACAATCAGAATTGATTGTACTTAAAGTTGATTCAGAAAATGATGCTTATGAAGCTTATCGTAAATATTCATTTG
The DNA here is from genome assembly GCA_029255685.2 of Silene conica. Lineage (NCBI taxonomy): Eukaryota > Viridiplantae > Streptophyta > Magnoliopsida > Caryophyllales > Caryophyllaceae > Silene > Silene conica. The sequence continues at coordinate 20,849,182 of CM055318.2, read as the reverse complement.
TTAAGTGCTTTGGGGTCAGAAAATTTACCCTAAATATGCATTAGAGTTATGATTGGTGTAAAAAATTACCTCAAATTAGTATTGTTTGATGCGTTTTTCCTTCTTGATGTCAATGCAAATTGTTTCTTGTTCACCGAAATATTTTTCGATGCATTTTTCCGCCTTGTTAAACATACCAATCGCTTCCCTTCCACCATCTTCGAATCAAATTTTGGTGGGAGAAAAATTTGTTGTGACTGTCGTCAAGAGAGAATTAAGAAAGTGTTTACGTTGATTGATAATTAGATATTTGTTTTGTATTGAGCTCTACTAGAAAATTAGAAAATTATATATCAGGTGGGCCAGATGTACGATGCTTCTATGCATCTGGGTGTAGGATACTATTTGTGAAAAAAGAATGAGATGGAAATAAAACTCATTGAAATATATTTTCATGATAAATGTAAATATTTTAGTTTTTCATTATTAAAGATTAATTGTTTTATTTATTGTCAAAGTTTGTTAGTTAACCCTGTAAAAGGAAATAAGAAATTTTTTTGGAGGGAGGTCCTTATAATCACATAATAATAATTGAGGTCCTTAAAGTCATGTTTGATGATAATTTGGGTCCTTGTGGACTTTACTCCAAATTGAGTGTTTGGGAAAATGAATAGATTTGTTTTGCCAACCTTCTAAATAGAGTTGCACTTTTTCATGGACGGAATTTACTTAATTTGACATCTATGCCATTGTCATTTCCACACCTCTTTTTTTCAATTTTTTACTCATTTCAATTTTCTCTCTTTCCAACATCCTCATCCACCTCTCAACCACCACCCTTACGGGCAATCACGAGCCACCAACCTTCCCCCACCGACAACGCCACTACTTACAAGGTCATCATCACCCAAGCGGCAAAGTGTGTGGCTTTAACAACTTCTGCAAGAAGTGCACCGTAGATACACAAGGCCATTTTATTTTTTTTGGTAGATGATTATGATCCGTTTAGATAATTGCCTTAGCAAGGCTATCGAGTATGCATAATTATATTGGGATTTACGATATTCTTTTGCTCAATTATATATTGTCCCTAGGGCAGAGTATGGATCGGGTATCTGATCGAAACCATACTTTGGGTTGAATATCCGATCCGAAAATCCAACATTTCAATATCCATGATCTGATCTGAAATGATCGGATATCTGAAATTTAGTATCCAAAACTATCCGAAAATTTCGGATCAATTATCCGATATCCGAAATCTAATCCGTGTAAATATATATTGTCAAAACTATAATAAAAACTAAAAAGGAAAACTAGTGTAATATTAATTTCATTCGATATACATTACAAAACATAAACCCGCTACCTACCAAGGAAAACTAGCGTAATATATAGTTTGCCAAATACAAAGACAAATATCCATCAAATACGAATCAGAAATGAAATTAGCTAGTGTTATTTAATATTTATGGATCAAATCTCGGATACGGATCGGATGTTAACGGATATCGGGTATCCGATCCGATATTTGATATCCGATGCGATAACATTCGGATATCGGATATCCAAATTTGACGTCTGATATCCGTATCTGATCCGATATCCGAATATTTTGGATACGGGTATCCAAACCGAACCACTTTTCGGATTAGATATCCATTATTTCGGATCAGATACGAATCGGATGTCGGATCAATTCGGATCATCGAATTTTTTGCTCAGCCCTGCCCCATGTCTTTGTTCACCAATCACTAGTTATGTGGTATTGTGGTTACCCGATTACATAATTGACATGTCCTCAATGGCATGAAAGAATCGAGGTTTGATAAAATTTTATCAACCAATGAACAGGGAATGCACAATTATATATTGGAATTTATCACACATGCTAAAATAACTAATAAAGGTACAAACTTTTTCAATCAAAATGAAGATAGATTGAAAACTCTGATCTATAAACAAGGAAGAAATATCATAAAGTTGACTGGAGACCTCAATATAACCAAGATAAAAGCAAGAGGAAATGAGAATTTGTGTAAAAATTATAGGAAATTTAATATGGCTTAGTCTCTAATAAAAACTCATTAATCTCTCAAACTTTCATGTATGGAGCCGGCAAAACGTAAATACGATCGGATCTTTGAATAGTCGGGATAATGGAGGAGACAAGGGTGGTTTAGAAGAAGAGAATTAGATAGGGTTTGTTTATTTTGTTTTCTACGGGGAAGAGTAATGTATAAAAAAGACGGGACATGCTTTTTCACATACGAATTTTACTCTTTCACATACAATTTTTACTGCATTACCCTTGTCATTTTTTTAACATTACTCCATTAATTTTATTTTTCTCTCTCTACATTCATCCCCTTAACAACTACTCCGTCAACGCCGGTCCGTCGTCAACTCCGTTCACCGCCGACATCTCACGACTGTCCAAACCGCCGCCCATCAATGCGCCGATGACCAACCGCCCTCTCCCCCACCTCCGCCGTGCACTCCCTCCCCCTGCCGCCCCTCCCCCTGCCGCGCCCCGCCCCCTGTCGCACCTCCATCTGCTGCCCCCCTCTCCTGTCGCGCTGCTCCTATGCGTCGTACCTCCGTCTGCCGCGCCGCTCCCCCTGCGCCGCACCTCCCCCTATCGCCCCCTCCCCCTATCGCGCCGCTTTTCTGCGCCGCACCTCCCCCTGCCGCCCCCTCTCCCTGCCGCGCCGCACCTCCGTCAACCCTTACCGCATCTCCTCCAAAATCTGCTGATTCCTTTTTCACTTTTTTCAATTGTTTTTTCAATTATTTAACTGCTACTTTTCTCAATTTCCTTTTCTTTAATTAATTATTTTTTTCAATTGATTTACTTTTTCTTAGTTAATTAATTTCTTTTTATCTTAATTATTTTGTTTTTTTATTGTTTTCTTAATCATTAGCAATGGATTTAATTTGTTGTTTTGTTGGTTTAGGGAAGAGTGGTTCATGGTTAGAAGAAGGGTATAGGATGGAAATTTTATGAAAAAGTGTATGTGAAAAAGTAATTCCGAAAAGTAATGGTAAAAAGTCCATGTGAGATTAATCTTTGTCCATGAAAGAGCAAATACGTTTAAATATCGTCGATAATATTTGATGACTTTCCTAATCTACGCCACCCTAAACATGTAATACGCCGTATTTTCATAGTTCGTAATAATAAGTTGTTTTATATTATTATCAAGACGAGGTATAATTATATATTATTTGATACGTATTTGCTAGTTGCTATAATAATTATATTTAATATATCATGTGGACTTGTAATACTATTTACCTTCATATTCATATTTAGTTTATATTTAAATTATATTATTATATGTACTCATTAATTTTAAGTTACGGGTGAAAAACGGGATATAGACATATAAGTTCCTCGAGATACGTGATGGGCTATTAGACTCGGGTTATGATTGATGCGTGATGGGCTTGGACTCGGGTTGTGATTGTGAGAAACATGTAATGCACAACCTAACCCTATGATATGCAAACATAAAAAAAAATTTAAACCTAAAGCCTAACCATCGACATCCCAAAACCATTTTCTAAACTTAGAGAGAGAGGGAAAGGAGGAAGAGTGTCGAGCCTTTCATTGGATTGGAGATTTCTCCCCATTTGCAACCTAATTCGATTTCCCTGTTTGTAAGTCGATTTCGGAACTTTTTGACGAAATAAGGCTTTTTAACCAAACTTTTTCTCGCTTTGGGGCCCATTTGAAAGTATTTCTTCCAAATGGGTCCACGTCATCATTTTTATTTTTTAAAAAAAGTCGTCGCTTTAAGTAGCGGCTTTACCTGTATTGTTAAAAGAAAAGAAGAAGCAAAACAGTAGTAATTGAAACCGGAGAAAAGGACAAGCCGCTACCCAAACTAGCGGCTTGCTCAAAATGCGTTAATAACCAGTTTCCCAGATTCTTCTTCAGTTTCCAGATTCTTCTTCTTATCCAATTTCTGATGATTTGCCCCAAATGCGTTAATAACCTCTTCGCCATAATACACATTAATTACTAAATAAACATCAACAACGCGGAATTATCAACAACAACCTAAAAACAGAGTTTAAACTAAAAAAAAGTACAGGAAATGAACATAGTGAAGTAATACCAGGGAAGGAGAGAAGGCATTTCCGAATTCTCTCAGTGCAACCGTTGCAACAATGTCGATCAACCTTCAGAACGGTGTTCAATTAGTCACTGCCTCCGCTTTTGTCTCCGCCTTTCTCTGCACCTTTCCCTCCGCAGCCGTTGTTGTTGTTGCTGCTGCCGCCTTTGTCTCCACCGCCGCCATTGTTGTCGTTGTCGTTGTTGTTGTTGTTGTTGTTGTTATCTGCACCGGAATCCGCACCGTTTTTCTTCCCCTAATAAAACAGAAAAGGTTAAATTTACACAGAAAAAATGACAAAATGAAATGAAAATAATAGTGAGTAATAATAATAATAATAATAATAATACCTTGGCCATTGTTGGAAGAATCTGGGAACTGGATAAGAAGCAAGCCGCTAGTTTGGGTAGCGTCCTGTCTTTTTCTCCGGGTCTCGATTACTATTGTTTCTGCTTTTTTTTTTCTTTTAACAATACAGGTAAAGCTGCTACTTAAAGCGATGACTTTGTACAAAAAACTGAAAAATAAAATAAAAGTGATGACGTGGAGCCATTTGGAATAAATAGTTTCAAATGGGTCCCAAAGCAATAAAAAGTTTGCTTCATAACCCCATTTCGTCAAAAAGTTCTCGATTTCATTTAATTTTTTATACTGTTTTAAGATCTTCGTCTTCGAAAGGTTTGAAAAGAGAGTCCTGTTTATTTGAAGTCTAGTTTAGGCATATAAAATTTCATAGTCAAAATCCTTATGGTTTGTCCTAGGTGATTTATTTATGAACATGTCGCTGAAAGGTCCGCGAATATGTTTTGGTTGTGGAAAATGGTTTGAAAACGTAGTTTATTATGTCAATTAAATTTTGGGGCTTTTTCATACCTAATGTTTCTAAAGTCTAAATGATAATAGGATTTGGAATTACCGAAAAATAATGTTTTAAACTCGTTTTATGAATTAATACTTTTTATGCGACGGATTTGGTCAGCTTTTGGAAATCAATCTGAAAACCCTAGATAAGTTTGAAATTTGAGAAAACTACGTTAGACATTATTTGTATATAGGACTCATGGGGTTCTCATGCAATTGGTCTTGAATCGATTCAATTTTTCTGGAATTAGTTATATATTTTACACCGAATCTGTAAGGTGCTGGAAAATTAGGAAAAGTCGTGTTTGTTCTTTAAGTTGATATTCCTATTAAGTTATGATGAGTCTAGGTTATGTGCATGATTAATCATTTGATTATGGGGTAATTATACATAATTATTGTATATAGGTGATGGATATGTGAAGGATCATAATTGATTGCTTGTGTGTGCTTGTATTGCGAAAAAGTGACGATTTTGAAGTGACATAATTCTTTTTAGTTACTGGCTTGCTATTGGATTATATTGCTATCCAGGTAGGATATTCCTACTCGATCTCGGTTTTATATGATTTTCTTGGCTGGTACATTACATGTAATGTGATAATTGGTTGGATGGATTGTTGATTATTGATATTGGCAGTAGATTGTTTCGTTATGCATAATGGCATGAGATTATTGGTTTATTATCGTTGACAGAAGTATTGCATTATTGGTATGATTGAATAATAGTAATATTGCATTCATGAGCATGACGTATGCATTGGTTACTGAGTTTGAGATATGGAATGAATACTGTTTCGAGATGATTATTGGGCCCAGGCTAGTTCTGCAGGACTAGACCTGGTGACCTCAGCTGTTATGCTGGTGATCGACGACGATCGATGATATTCTGTCGGGAGGTTCGGTCAGGGTGGAAGTTACGGGTTATGATTGAAGATTTGGTGGTGATTGAGCTCAGTAGGGGCATGACATTTGCATATCATACTTTGTTGCATATTTATTTATTGTACCTTGACAATTATCCTACTCAACCGGGAGGTTGATGGTATATTCGTGTGCACTTACGATGATCGGTAACGGGGAGTAGATATGACAGGAAATATGATTCTATCGGAGCATGGATGGCATAGGCACTTGGATGGACCGACTTAGAATTAGATCACATACTTTTATCAGTTGTACTTTTATTCTGTTGCGTAGTAACTTTAATATCAAAAGTTTAAATTTAATCAGTTTTATGTAAAGTACTTTGGGTTGTTTTACTTTGTTATTCACTACCTCGGATATTCCGAGATGGTAATAGCTCTATTTATTTGAGAACGTCTTGATATAGGCTCTTAAATAAATTGGGGTGTTACAAAACCTTTCAAATATATTATTAACTTTATATTTTCGAATTTTCATATTTCTCACCAAAAATCTCTAAAAAAAACTGTCTCACCAAAAAACAAAAAAACCGCTTTTATCCACGACATTTCCGTCATCACTGCTGCTTCTTTGACATTTTCGACATATTTTTCAAACAATCGACGAGATATGTAATCTTTGTTTTATAGTCTAATTTTATAAATTTTGTTTTCAATTAGTTGATTTAGGTGAATTAGGATAAAAGCAGTTTTGTTGGACGGAATTAGAGTAGAACGGATTAGGAATTTCTCTCGTCCCCGCGGGCGAAACAAATCGAAGACATGAAAATCTTTTTTTTTTAAAAATAGTAAAATAGGGCCGGACGAAAGACATTTTTGTCTGGACGGATTTTTTTGCCAACCCTTAAAAAAAGTCTCACAAATATCGTTATTAGATATATTAATTGAATATCGATTTTTCCGTCTCACGAAATTTTCATTAATAAATATCAATTTTTAATATCATTTTTTTTAGCCCGCAAGGGTGGAGTCTAGTGGTTAAAACTTCGGTAAAATTTCCAGGAAACCCGGATTCAAGCTTCCCCAAGAGCAAAATCTTGTGGAACATTCTTGGCCTGAGTTAATGCCTAAATAGACTTCGAGCCTGTCACCCTCAGGTGGTTTACCTGGTGTATGTAGCGGCTGCGGGTTCCCTCGTCACCCAAAAAATAAATATCATTTTTATGTATTTATCGTCGCAAAATATCGTTAATTAATATTAAAAAAACGATATTTAATGACGTTTGATGCGGGCTTTTGCCGTCACTACCCACATGCAAAAGTAATTTACTAAACCCGAAACAAGTAGTACTTAAGTCGGGGTCGAACACGAAGATGGTGGTGATTTATGTATAGTTATGTTCTCGTCTAAGTCTAGTCGGGATAAAAAGGTAAGTTGATCGATCGATTAAACTACACAAATGAAAAGTAAACTAGAAGAGATATCAATTAAAGGAAACTAGGGTGTCAGGGTTACATGAAGGGTGATAACGAAACATGCAAGAGGTCGGTCAAGTCACTCTAGGTATCGGTCTCAACTTGTCTCGTCTTTCGAGTCGACTTGCCTTAGGTCAAGGTTACCCTAACTATCGCTATGAATACACTCGCCCGACATAGAATCATGCAAATGCGAGTCTCAAACTATCGCTAAAGACAAACAAAGGCGACAATACAAGTCCAAGCGTCGTTGAAGCAATACATCGAACACCTAGCATGCATAGTATGAATGACCTGTACAATCGAGTAACTAGGCTTAAAATCAAACAAGTACCATCATCAAGAGCCCAACATAGATCACCCCTAAAACTAGATGAAATCTACTTACATACACTTAAGGAAAAAGTGTAAACTATGGAGTAAAAGTAAGCAAACATAATGACTATTGCAAATGTAAACAAAACAACACAAAAATGATAACAAATGTAAACCGGGAAGTGGTAAATCACCCCCTTAAGTTTGCTATAACGTGAGATTAACCCCTTAACTTTGTTTTGGAGTAAATCACCCCCTTAACTTTACTATAAAGTGAAATTAAGCACATTCTATTTTTCCGGTCAAAATCTCACCGGATTTTTCAATTTCTCACCAATATCTCGTATCAATGTACATAATATCTATAAATTTCACTTTACATTATACTTTAGTATTTTACACATGTAGATACGTACTTATATCGTCTTATTTTATTACATGTCAACAAGTCCTATGTACAACTGTCTTACTTTCAAAAAAAATCTAATCTCTTTTGTTTTGTAGTTAACCGGTTTTTAAAACCTAATTAGTAATTATATACAAAAATTGAAATACATATGCAGTAGATTCAAAGAATTAAAGACGGAGAAAGTTACAAATATGATAGCAACAAATGCAAGAACTAGAGAGCTGGAGTTTCACAAAGAGACGGAAATTATGGTAGATGAAAGAGATAACCATATCAATTTTTGCATAAAAGTAATATACATATATATTGTAAGTATATTTATTCTTATTCATTTAACATATACAATTTGATGAGAAATTGGTGAGAAATTGAAAAATCCAGTAAGATTTTGATCGGAAAAATAGAAGGCGTTTAATTTCACTTTATAGTAAAGTTAAGGGGGTAATTAACTCCAAAGCAAAGTTAAGGGGTTAATCTCACATTATAGCAAACTTAAGGGGGTCATTTACCACTTCCCCACAAATGTAAACTAATGAAAACAAAGTAAAGGAAAGAAAGATAATACCAAAACAAGAATGAAAGGATGGAACTTGGATTCAATAGAAGATTTCTCTCAAAATCTTCAAATTACAACCTAAAATAACCAAATGTAAATAAGGTTAGTAAACGTAGTCGGCGTTTTTCAGAAAAATGACGAAACTGCCCTAGGACATAATTTGGTCACTTTCTCTCTTTAGAAATTTTCTCTAAAATTCATGAAAAGCCCGATTAATTCATGAAAAACCCGAAAAAATTAAAAAAACACGAAAGTCATCTAAAATCACTAATTTCATGGCGGAATCCTATTCACCACATTCTTCGATTAGTTAACAACTTCTTAACATTGTTAGTTAATTAATTTGTGTTTGTTTTATAATTTCGGGTTAATTTAGTGTTAAATTTCGATAATTTTAATGTATTGCGAAATCATGACGAAATTCAACACTCATCCATGGAGACGATGATGATTTTCGTCATCCTACCATGGACACACCATGAGATTCAATGTATGGATGAGTAATGAATTTCATCATGCATCCATGGATTATGAATATCTTCATCCCCTCCATGGACCACACCATGAGTTTCAATGTGTGTCCATGGTGGAGATGATGAATTTATCATCATCTCCATGGACACACTTTATTTTTTTTTAAATCTGTTTTTTTCTTCCGTTTAACGTAATTTATTACTTTGTCTTCCGTTTAACGTAATTATTATGTTTAATCTTAAAATTTATATGCTAACAATTAAATAATTTGTATTGAGCCGGATTCGTTTGAGATATTTGGCGAGAATTTCGTTGATTATAATCCTTAATCGCGTCCAAACTTTGTCGATGCAACTTCAGCATCTTCCGAGTGTCAAATGAGAAATAAGACCCTATAATATATATGCTGAAAAAGGATTCAAACTCGTGAGTTATTGCACGAGATCTTTAAGTACTAAATTAAGGGGGCGTTTGGTTAGAGAAAGGGAAAGAGAAAGGAAATAAGAAAGGGTAAGATGGGGAAAAGAAATGGATTACCAAAAACTTAATAGGTTGTTTGGTTACTCTAAGAAAGATAACTAATGATCCACTTACACTCACTTCTACCACTAACACACACCACCACAAACAACCACTTCTCTACTGGCGGACAATAATGTTGGTGGAGGTGGTGGTGACGGTGGTGGGGTGGTGACGGTGGTGGTGACGACGGTGATAGTCACGGCAGTGATGGTGATGGGGGGGGGGGGGGGTCATGGCTGTGGTGGCGATGTTGGTGGTAGAGATGTCATGGCGGTGACGATGGCGGTGGTCACGACGGTGATGGTAGTGATGGTGGTGGGGGTGTCACGACGATGGTGTGGTGGTGGTGGTAGGGGTGTTATGGCGGTGGCGGTGGTGGTAGTGTTGGGGGTGGGGGTGAGGGTGGCGGCGGCGGTGGCGGCATAGTGGTGGTTTGGTGGTGCCTATTGTGGTGGTAGTTGTAAGTGTGGTGGTAGGTGAAGAAAGTGGTTGAAGGGTAATGAAATCTCAAACCCTTGGCGTTGGGGGTAAGGAATTAGAAGGATTGAGGGGTAAGGGAGGGAGTTCAATTCCTTTTGATTATGTCAAATAAACACCAACAAAGGGAATGAATAACTTTGTTTTCCTTTCCCTTTCCCTTTCTTATAGACTCCCAACCAAATGCCTCCTAAGTCTCTTCGTTGAAAGTAATCACCTTATCACATGTCGTTTGTTTAGCTAATTACAAATTATCTTTTATCGATAATAGTCCTTTTAATGTCGTGTGATTGCAAGGTCTTTTACTACTATTGCTAGTTAAGTGAGTTCATTTCAAAGGGAAAGAAAATAATCAAAACCCTGATTTGTGGTATTAAATCAACTTTATCAATCACATTAGTTGAGTCTTAATTATAAATATCATTTTTTAATTCTTAATTTACTCATATAAATCTCATCCAGCCTTTTTAAACCTTTTTTACTCATAATTTCATTGTACTTAATCTCATACAAATTGCTTCTAAGTCGTTCACAATTCAGAATTTAAACCACGAATGTACCTATGTAAATAATTTTGGATTGCACTGTCTTTCACACCAACGTGGTGGCAGACTAATATTTGAAAAATTATGACTGATCAAGTACAGGAAAAAGATGGCATTCGAATTCATAAAAGGTTTGAAGCATGGATAAGAACATGCTACAATGATTCACCTTTTGAAGAAATTCATTTCAAAGAAAGGACATGTAGCCTTGCAGCTTTAAACGAATAAAAAAATCTGCTACAGAAGAAAAGTTGTTTCATCCTCTTACAGCAAATTGGCACGACCTATACACGTACCCCCAAGATTTTACTCCTTAATACAAATGGCTTCTAAGAAATTGTTCAAAAATGTCGGCGATAGCGGAAGCTGAAGTAGTACAAGCTACTGAATTTGAGGATTGACGTGCATTTTCTTTGATTACTTTGTGCAATCGAGATTGTAGCATCTTCTTAGGCCGAGGGTTTTTGATAAAGGTCTCGGGTAATTGGAGTGTTACAGAAAGAGTAAATTATCAATTAAACCCATCCAAAATTCACTTTTTTTAAACTTACTCCCACCTCAATTTTTTAATAAATTACATCCAAATTAATTGCTCCGTTTAAAAGTTGCACCCAAACCCATTTTCAAGTAAAAAAACCACTTGAAATGACTATTTTGCCCCCGCGATTATAAGACTCGACTCTTCATTCCTCTATTACCCTATTTCACTTATTTTACTTAATTTTTCCCTAAAATCTTCGCCAAAATTCCCCAAATTTCCATCATAATTTCCCGGTTTATTGAAAGATTGTTCATCCATCACAATTGGGCTTAGGTTTAGCTTGTGGCAAACATTGGGAGAAGAACTAGAAGATAGTCGTTATGTCTATAGCAACTGCAAACGGTCTGTTGCAAATGGTGAATAACTCGTTTATGCAGCAAATGGTGAAGAAATCACAACAAGAGCGCCAATATTTTCCATTTCATTATATGTATAATTTTTCCCTAAAAATATTAATTTGTCGGAAAAATTTAAAAAATGACGGAAATTGGGCCTAAAAATGGGTTTGTGTGGAACTTTTAAACGGAGCAATTAATTTGAGTGTAATTTATTAAAAAAAAACTGAGGTAAAAGTGAATTATGGGTGAGTGTAATTGATAATTTACTCTTACAAAAACCATGAACAAAAACCCAAAATAATTTGATAAACAAATGGCAAGACTTAAAAGCTTGCACATTGTTTGTGGTTCCTTAGTTTGCTAGTAGGACTGTCACGGCATGAAAGAATGTAGCTGTCTATTACCACATAATGAACCAATTTTCCTGCCCAAATTACTGTTTATCTCAAACTCTTCTACTCTGCCTTTTCTTCATGACATTCAACATATATCTTTTGCTTTTCCAAGTTCAATTTGTACATCTCTCCTAGGTCTAGATCATATAATTTGTCTCTTTACATACTTGCCACTCGTCGTTGCACGTTAATGGGCATTCGCTTCCGCGTCCTAGTTGTCGGAAAGAAGACTAGCTTGTCCTCTTCTGCAGCCTCCCAACTGTCAGAAAATCATAGAACGAACACAAAATCGCTAATTAGTACAACTAAGTAACTAACACAAGTAGCATGACTCTGCTTCAGGCTTCATTTGTCATTCTATACTTTGTACGACTGTTATTTTCCATTGATCCATCTTTCGGCTTTAGCCTTGATAAACATATCAAATAAATTTGTGTAGTACTCTGTAAGTAACAATTAACAAAACCGGGTTCTATTTATGTGCATGACTGTTGTCAAATAGCCTTAAGCCAAGTAATGATTTTCACAATCGAGGAAATATTTTGACAGTCTCTGAGAGACAAGTATGGTCACTGTGATACACTCAAGGGAGCGTTAACATAAGCTTGTGCATGTAAATACTACCTGAAGAAGTGACCACAAATGAGTGGCGGTCTTTAAAAGAAAAACGAGAGTACCTATATTTTGTGACAAGGTGGTGGAGGAAGACGGAAACTGATACTCTAGCAATCTCGTAGCCAGGGCACAACCTCGGGCCTCCGCCAAATGGTGAAAATACGCCAGGAGAGCACGCACTTCCAGTGTCACTCTGTTCATATAAGCACGATCATTATCAGTTTTAAAAGTACGAATATGTAGGCATAAATGAATGTCAAGTATCGACAGTTGTGTAATGAATACTATATCATCTGATAAGCAACCTGCCATCTCCATGGATTGAATGACCGAGCGTCCTTAAAGTGTTGATCGTCCATATGCACTGCCCTAAATGAGGCAAACACTTTCCATCCCTTTGGTATTGTGTACCCTGTTCATGTAGCAAAAACAAACGCTCAATAAAAGACTACATAAGTCTGTCTGCGTCCCTTGTTTTAATTGGAAACGAAGTCGATATTAGGCTAAGCTTAAATTATTAACCTCTAATTTGGACATCTGATGTTGTCCGTCTGAATATGCCTCCAATGATATTCGAAATCCTCAAAGTCTCATTAATCACCTGAAATAACATCAGTTTTAACAAAGTGAATACTCGTCATTGTACATGATTAACCATAGTTGGTGTACATTTACTATTGCGAAGTTCAGTTTCCTTTAGGGCGTTTGTCTTGCTAGTTGCTATATAAGAGTTTGATAGAGCACAGGGCACCACCAAATCTGCTAAAACTAAACATGAATGGCGTCCATAGGTAAGGCCCTTGTCAAGTTGTCATTATTCACCTATTTACCAAGTGTTGCGGTCAAGCACGGCGATACATTGACACCCTTGAGGTCACCATGTGAATAATCAACCGCTAGAGTCGAGCAAAGCCGAGCTTTCTATGGTGCCTAAAATCCCAAGTGTAGAAGAGTGCCAACATATTTTTTTCAAGATTAAGACTTACACATTGAGTAAAGGGCATCGATTTGTAGTCTGCCCAAACCAACCCTTCATTATCGTCCTTTAGAGCTCTAATATTTTCCTGCTCGGTCTGTAAAAACATAGATGTACTCGACATTAGTTTAGTGTAATTTACCACAAAATTCAAAACATATATATACACATAACTAGCCATGCCATAAGGCATTGAAAACTTTCATGTAAACATATTACTGCTTGAAATTAGCTTTCATCCAAATAACTAACATCTTGCACCTGCACCTCGTCATTCATCGTATAGAGACGGCTAAAAGGAGACAAAACTAAATGATCCAAATTAATTGTTTCAGTAACTCTTATGTGAGACGATCTCACACCGTAAGACACTCCCATTATATAAAAAGAAAACTCGCACCATCCTATTCTAGAATTTGTGTAATTGTTTTTTGATGAGTGTGGGTAAGAAAAAAGGGTAAATGCCCCGACATAGCGAAGGAAAAACATGTCATGTTGATGTACTTTAGAATTGAAGGCAGTAAAATAGTCAAAGGTAAATCTGCCAAACTGTAAGCTGAAATGTGACACCTAAAAACATGATGGCTAACTAAAGAGGAGGCAAGAAAATGCTCCACTCACTATCTTGCTTCATTTGTCAAGTATTTGTCTCTTCTCACTTTTCACATTTACCATTCACATTCACTTTCGCTTTCTGACTATTTAACTGTGACACAGTTATTTCTGGTTCATACTCCGTATTGATATTGACTAGTGTACTGCCAAGAGGCTACAGGAGACTCAATCACCACACAAGAGTACTACTCTAACATTAATTTTTTCCTAAACTGCCCCTTTTTCAAAGAAATTCAGTTTTAACTGTTGCTTTCGTGAGACTAATGAATTTGTTTAGTTTATGACCAATCTGGTATATACATGTCTGCTTTTTCCGATACTCATTCTCGTTACTTATCTCCTCGCTCATGAAGATGAGATGGGTAATGAGGTAATAGGTTGGCTCTAATATAGAAGATCCACTTAGTTTTGGGAGAACCCGGGACAGATATGCGGGTGGTTCAAAACTAGATTTAAGGGTAATTTGCATAAACAGATTGGGTTACTTTTTGAAGTTCGCGTGAGATAGGTGTCTAACTGGTTGCCTGCGATCCAATGTTCGACCCCTCAACCACTACCAATATTGACTACCGTTTGATCTGTTTAACCCCACAAATAACCAATGAACTAACCGCCGACAACACCACATCTCATGATCTCTAGTTAGACCAAGGGCAACCGCGTCCTTTTATAAAATTGAATAAAAGGAAAAAAAAAAAAGGTAAATAACCCTCAATAAACATGTATGGAAAATGCATCCCCATCCTAAATCCTAGAAATTGGTGCTACCTACTACGAAGTACTAGCTACTTAGTAATTTGCAGTCTGTACTCTGTACTCGCTAGTCATCAGCTTCTTCATTGTATTCTGGTACTTGTAGTTTTGTACTCATCATTAACTAGTTTCGTCCCACCCTCACGTGGGTGTCCCCAACCCAACATTATCTACCAACACAAATTCAAATACACTCCACATGTAGTAGGACTTTAGAGCTCATAAGTTTAACGCCACTCCAACTCGCGCAAATCCGGCTCGATAAACCCAAAAACGTTGTGATCTAACATGACCCGATCCGACAGCGACCCGTAACTCGACACGATTCGATAATCAATGAACCAAACCCGAACTAGACCCTACCCTATTCTGACCCAAATAAAATTGATGACTTGACAATTATTAAGCTTAATATTTGATTAAAATGGAAGTGGTTTAGTTTTAGCTTGATATGTTTGACTTAATGATGAAGTGAGTAACTAAATAATGGTTAAAACCAAATTTAATGGTAAAAATTATAAATTAATCGGGCACGATAATTACCCGACCCGTCTTGACCTAATGCACCCTAACCGGACAGCAACCTGACCCGATCTGAACTCAACCCGAAGGGAAAGCCGACCTTAACCTACTAACCTACTTGACCAGACACAAGACACATGCCCAACTGGCATGGCTGATTGCCACCTCTAAGTAGGAGTATTTGTTTTCGGAGGGTTCCTTAGACAGAGTGACAAAAGGTTTGTCTAATGTAAATCATTATGACCTTAACTCACAAGCCTTTTTATAGACAAAAATCTACATAATACTAATACATAAGCCTCTTAAATTACCACAAACTATTATTTAACCCGATTTTAATATTAAGACAAATATCTCACCTTAAGGAAAACTTAATAATCAGTTTTATATAGAAAAATCTAAAAAAAATTAATTATATTTTGATTCTGTAATTATAAAATGATCGAGACACTGAAAATGTATGGTAGAACATAATCATCATAGCTATCAATAAAGAAAGTGTATAAGTATAACATAAGATGAGATTACTACATGTCGCATCGCATTGCCATCTAACAGTTGTATTTGAATTGTGATGGGATATTAAATACTCCCTCTGAGTCTGTATGATTGTTTCTGTTTCCTTTTTCATGCGAGTTTCGTGATTGTTTCTATTTCCTTTTTTAGTAACTTTTTTGTGGTCTAAAATCAATTCATTGTGGGATAAGATGTTTTGTGTGGTTTAGAATGATTTTCTTATTTCTTGTGTATAAAGCAAAAGGAACAATCACTCAGACTCGGAGGGACTATGAAGATAATAAGAATTAATAGTAAGTCTTGCTTGCGACGGGTCACCATTTATGACGGATATTTTGTGAGATAAAATAGATACAAAATGGGTAGTGGAGAAAGGGGACCACAGAAATAGTGTTGGAGAGAGAGAAAAAGTGAGTATTTTGTGAAAGAAAACGGTATCCGTCACAAGCTTACGACGGATAGTGCCGTTACAAATAAGAATTTGTGAAAGAATTAATTATACGGCAACACAAGTACTATTACTCAACTTTTTTTCCAACCTATGACATGTGCAACGGCATGATGGAGCATGTATATGCATCAACTTTTGCCACTAAAGCTATCGTTTCATTTTCATTTCATAAATAAAGCATATTAAGATCACAAATTCTTGTTTCAAACGGTCATTTTTTATCTGAAGTTTCAAACGTGCCATATGCGATCATGTTATAGATAAATGTACCACAATAATGTGGCTAATGTTACAACTTAGGATAACTTGTTTGTCATGTGAGGAAGTTTTGACACAAATCTATCATAATACCGAGTTTTTTAATAACTACTTTTAGTGTTTTACCCACTTATAGAATTGTGACTGAATACGTTTTATCATTATAATAGAGTTAATTGTAGAGTAAATCGTCTTATACAAGAGTAACCATTTCTACTTATGTTAAGAGGATTTATTTTCCAGGCTCAATACATGATGATTCATGAGCACATGACTAGAAGTGAATGATATTACAATGCCGTCCATAGCTTAGATGATTAATCTAAGCTTTTGAATCCAACCATCCAATGTGTTAGGCTCAGAATTCATATGATAAGATGATAAACATGTAAGAGGCCCATCACTATAATGGCGCTCGTGGGGTGTATGGGCCCCATATCAAATATACGGAGTAATTAAATTGACAATACGGCAATTTAATGAGAAAATGACCCAAATGAAAGAGATGGGATACCTTTAGTTGAGCTAGAGCAAGAGGATTCTCTGTTAAGAACTTGACCGCTAGTGTCATCAGTGTCGATGTAGTCTCGTACCCGGCCACCAATAATGATACTAGGAAATCTACAATAACCTCGTCGGAAAACCGTCCTCCTTCCACTTCCTCCTTTAGTAATGCGCCTAAGATGTCGTCCTTTCTTTCTCCTTGCTCGCTCTCTTTCCTTCTTTCGCGTACCACCAACGTCAATGCCTCCGCCACTTTCGTCCTAGCCTAAGTCACGTCTTGTTTTCATTAGTAGCTAGACTAACATCATTTAATTTTGTGACGTCCATGAAAAAAATGATGCTAATAGCAAAGTGACAAGTGATGCATTATAAAATGTCCCAAAATATATTTGATATAATTATCTACCTTATTTCCTACTTCTCCTCTCACAACCGATTAAAATATCATATATTTTAGTTCATCCACCTTTCTTCCAGCCTCACACGATATACTAGTTTAGTCGATTGTGAGAGGCGAAAAAGAAAAGGTTGGAGAGAAGGTTGAAAGGAGAAGTTGGATAGACACACTCAATAATCGGTATATATATTAACATGTTAATCATAAGCATAAAGTAAAGTATCTATCTAAAAAATGATAAAATAAGAATAGAAGTTAAAAAGAGAAATACTTTAATGGCGCGATTATAAGCGGTAGGGAAGAAAGGTAAAGGAATGGTGAAGAATCCTTCAATAACAAGTAGGTACTCTTTTCTCAAGGTCTCAGTCCAATCACAAGGATCAAAGCTCATCAGCTGCTTCATTGTTAATGCAAATGTGATCTGCATTTTACGTAATCAATAAGATTAGCTTACCTCTTCAATCTGCACCTACTACTACTACCACATTTTCTATTTTATTAGTCAATATTCAATATCATCATCATCATCATATCAAATTTTCTTGTCTTTAATTATAACCAATTCATTATTCATTCTATATCCAACATTTTATACAACTTGTATTGTACTATAATGACAACAAAACCTATGCTACAGAATCATACATGGACCATCGTAAGTGTGCGTCTACTTATTCTTGCATGCCGGAAATCACAATCATTTCCTCCTCACTTTTATAACACTTGTTATAACCTTGTAAGGATGGCCTAAAGCTAAGTTAGCTCCAATACTTTTTTTTTGTGTGTAAAAAGAGTTATGATGGCGCTCTTATTATGTAGCAAGTTCTAAATCAAGTTGGGTACCCATTTTTAATCTGTAAAGCTAGATGGCGAGGATTATGAGTAACATTAGTATTCTATCAATTGTTGGCTATCCCAATTGAGATTCTGAGGACTCCCTCGTCTTTGAGTTGTGGCATTAGTATTGGTTAGGGGTTGTAGGACTTAGGGGCGAAACCAGAGTTGAATGCATGGGAGTAGTAAAATAAAATTAATTAGTAACTCTTGCTTGTGACGGGTCACCATTTGTGACGGATATTTTGTGAGATAAAATGGATACAAATGAGTTAATGGAGAAAGGGGACCACCTGAACAATGTTGGAGAGAGAGAGAAAAAGAGGGTATTTTGTGAGAGAAAACGTATCCATCACAAGCTTGCGACGGATAGTGTCGTTGCAAATAAGAATTTGTGAAAATTAATATACATGATTTAAAAGTTTTAACATCAAACCATAAGATATTTGTTATACATTTAATAGTATAACATTTAATTATCTACTACCCCGTATTTAGCAGGATTTGGGTTAGCAAAAATCAGTTTTTAAACCATTTTTTCTAAATTTAGGATAACAGCCGCCACCCCCTTGTTATTAGGTGTATTCGCGGTAGTACTAAGTACAACCATTATTATGATTCAGAAATCCACTACTTTAGTCTCCGCTTCCATTAGCCTTATCCCTTATTCTACCCAATGTAACTCTCTATTTACCTACAGAACATAAAAGTTGCGCAATTTTTTTCACGGTAAAATAAAAACTAAACTTGAGTCTGGACATTTCCTCCATTCCCGATGAGAGTGAAAACACATTAATAACCTATTTTACGAAATAAACTGAAGAAAATGTAAAATGAGATGTTGAAGTAAGACATAACTTTAACTTTAGTAAGTAAACGTGTGCACCCAAGGGGAAGGGACACTTCCATGATAGCGACACTAATAAACAAGTAATGTGGACCGTTTGTGCAACAGTTGTTTCTCATCATCATCTTAATTTCTCCTATACTTTTCCCATTTGAGTAATCTCTTCCAACTCTTTAAAGTAAAATCAAAGATAAATAAAAAAACAAATACAAAATCTTATTCATTATAAACATTATCCGTCACAAACTGAATATTCAGTCTACTGTTCCGTATATCATACTACTCAAGTACTCATTACTCAACTGTCTATTTCTTTCTCCCACGAGGGGTAGGTTCCACTTCTAAGTAAATCACCATTGCTCCTAAAATTGATTATACAAGTTTTATTTTCATATTTAGATGTGTCAATGGCTCACTCAGGTCAATTATGGGTCGGGTTAAAGCGGGTCATGTCATATCGTGTTCGGGTTAGTGGCGGCTTCGGATTAGTTCGGTTCATGTCGAGTCATCTTTGGTTGGGTCATCACGAGTGGCAAGTCGAGTCAGATGATTAGTGGGTCAGTGTCGGTCAGCTTATCGGTATATATTTTATATTTAGGTTTATATGGTAATTTTATATTTAAATAATTGGTAGGTGTATTAATTGTGGTTTCAAGCAAAAATAATTATAATTATTGTCAATATGGTGTTATAACTATTATTAAGCCAACTCATTATCGAGTCTATCTATCGAATTGAGTAAATATCGGATCATGGGTCGGGTGTGATCGTTTTCAGGTTAGAAAAAATTGGATTGTTATCGGTTATCGTGTTGTTCTATTCACCTATTTCTTCTTAAAAATATGCCAGATAACTTCTGAAAAATACAGCGAAATATTTTAAATAAGCCAGATAACTTGTGAAAAATACAGCGAAATATTTTGACCATCAAATTACGTACAAGGTACAATAAAATAAAACATGTCTAAATTTTGAAGTAGAAAATTACAAAGATAGTAGAAAATTATGATCCAATCCGGCCATTGATTCCATTCCACTGCCTTACTTTTTAAGTCAAAATTTTAATATAAATATGTAAAAATAATAAATCGCAATAGTAACTCTTGGTGCACAAAATCTCACATAAAAGTAATATTTAAATATTTAAAGAAAAGAAAAATATAACTCCGTACATATAAATGGAAATATGTGGCGAAATATGTAATATTAGGTATCTAATAAAATGGGAGAAGAATGCATAAGCATACCTTTTTAGCTTCTTCCATAAGCAGAACCCGGTCGGACCAAGAGTGAAGAAAAAAGCAGACCAACCGGTCAATATCAACCAACAAATGATCACGAATAATGGAAGAATTAACAAAACTCATAGTAAAAGAATGCATCCTTTTATGCAAACTCCCTTTCATAAGCAACAAAGAATGTTTTCCTAACAAATTAGATATAGAACCCGGATAACTACATTCAAACAGCTTCCCTTCGTTTTGTAATATATATCGGTTCACATCCGGGTCAGCGGAAAAGATGGTGGGTTCTCCGAAGATATGGGTGGTGAAAACGGGTCCGAAACGGGCGACCCGTTGGTCAACAAAGGGTTCGGGGTTTTCCGTTTTGTAAGCGGATATGAGTTGTAGGGTTTCACCTATGAGTGGGAGACCGTAGTTTCCTGGCGGAAGGAGGTGGTTACGGCGTCGGCGAAAAAGGAGGAGTGTTAGTGGTAAAATAATAATTAGCGTCAAGAGTGTGTAGTAATCCATGTTTGAGGAGCAATTATGGAGAAAATGGGGGTAATATTTGAAGGCAGAATCAAAGTATGGGAATTGAGATTTGAGAATTGAGAATTGAGAATTGAGAATTGAGAAAGGGAATATAAATGGGGAGCAGACACACGTGTGGGTGAGTGAGAGAGTAAGTTGGGCAAACCAAAGTGGGTGTGGCCGTGTGGGGGACTAGGGACTGTCACCGTGGGGTTCTGACTTCTCACTGAAGGAGAACAAAGCCAACGACATTGACATTGTCTCAATTTCTTTTTATTTTTGAAATTGTTATAATTTGCTCTTGCTTCAAACCATTTCAGTTGGTCACGGTTAATGATGTAATTAGTGCGATAAATTTGTGACCTTTGATAATTAATTTGAGACTAAAATTAGTAAAAGTTCAATTTATCACCTTGATTATGTCAAATTGACCTAGTAGGTGTCACTTTTTTATTGGTTGTACAATTAAATTCTATTAAAAAATTTACATAATTTCCAATACTTTAATTTCTATTTAATTTTTTTTTTTTTATTTTTATGTAAGCATGTTTTTAATAATTTTTCTTTTTTTTCAATAAAATTGTATTTTTACTTTTTCAAATTATAAAAGGGTTATTTAATATTTTTTCCCGAAAATCATGCCATAAGATTAATACAACCGTAAAATATTTGGGTAATTTTTATTTTATTAAGATATTTACCATAATAGAATACAAAACTAAATTTATAAAATGTTAGGAAAATAATTGTAAAATGAGAGAGAAAAATGGGGTAGAGAATGTTGTAAAGTGGAAAATGATTGAGTTGATGACTGTGGTCGTGACCTTTTTTGCTTGGGAGGTGAAAGTAGATCAAGATAATTAAGGTGTGATTAACAGTAAAACCGGGTTGTGATCTAGTTAGCGCGACCACTGCTTGGGGATGATCTTAGTCATCCTACCCCTAATTTTATTTCAAATATTTGAACTTTACTCTTCTTATTTAAAAAATATATTTCACACATTACTTTATCGATTAATTTATGGGTGACGATAACCCATTTTCCAAATATCTTTTTGAATTATACAATAATCATAGTTCTTACAACAGTGATGGAAATCGATGTAACAAAGATTGGATTGTCAAACAACATTGTTGATATAACCGTGAGTATAATAGTTACGAATACGGCAAGGTAAGCGGTTTTGTATACGATGAAAAACAACACAGGTTCATATAGTTACACCGAAGAAGTTGAAAGTGAGGTATTAATCGATTTTACTATATTTAATCACATTTTTTTGTAAGTCGAGTAGCTGAAAATACACATACGGATCAGATTCACGATTTCGCCCAGGCCAGTACGTGTAAACTACAAGAGTCAGCCCAGACCAACACGTGCAAAATACACGTCAATGTCCATGCCATTTCATGTAGATTACACGAATGAGCCTAGACTCAGACATGTAATTTATACGAATGATCTCAGGCCCAATCGCGTATTTTGCACGTGTCTGCCCACGCTTGTTCGTGGATTTCACACGTGTGTCCTTTTTTTTTCTTTTTTTTTTTTAAATATTGTGAAACGTATTTAATTAAGGAAACGCTAAAAATGTTCAAGGAGTCGATGTTGAATATATTGATAATTTTGTATTTAACTAATACATTTAGTACCTTTGAGGAAGCATTCGACTATAATAATGAAGTTGTTTACGGGTTAGGGTTTCATTTGGTGAAGTGTAAGTATCACATGGGAAAGCGTCTTTCGTATAAAATCATCGCACGTGAGCGTTATGAACCTTACAAAAGTCATGCTAAGGATCCTGAGAGACCGCAAAGAAAGTAAAAAAACAAAGAGATTTGGATGTTCATTTGCAATAAAGGTGATAAATAAAAGTTCATATGTGTGGGAAGTAGCTCCAAAGTGCGGGTTTCATAATCACAAGTTTGGAAAGTTTCTTAAAGGTCATAGACGTAAAGCCAAGTTAACTGATGAACATAAAGAATTTATTAAGCAGTAAAAACAGTCTTATGTTAAACTGGAAATGGTTAAACATGGTTTTACGCTTATATTTCCCAATCAGCCGTCAACAGGTTTCGAAACAAATTTACAATCAGAATGTGTGATTAAGTGCAAAGGATAGGGATGGGATAAACAGTGTGTAATAGATGTTACATCAAAAGCGAACGAAGCTAATTACCTTTGGGACTTCAATTCATAGTGGATAAGGAAACAAAAACTCTTACACATGTTTGTTTTGCTCATCTGAGGCAGTGCAAATATTCAAATCGTGGCCAATTATTGTACTGATTGACTCTATATACTAGACGGACAAGTACGACCTTATATCTGTTCAATGTGTTGGTGTTATATCAATTGGAAAAAGTTTTTTAATAGGTTATGCATTAGTTAAGAGACAGAAGGTGCTATAGGATATACTTGGGTTTTGAGAAGGTTGCAACATTGTCAGGACTAGATGTAAACCTAGCAGCCACCGTCACCGATCACGAACATGGTTTAATTAGTGTCATTCCTTTGGTACTTCACATTTCCCATCATTTTTGTGCCTATTTCATATTTAAAATGCAGTTGAGGCGAAAGCAACGAACATGAAAAAGAATGGTAGTTTCGGGAAAGCGATAGCATATGGCAATTGAAAGAATGTTATTGAAGCTAAAACCTTTGATGAATATCAGATGGAGTGGTATGAGTTGAAGAAAAAAATATTGTTCTTATCCCGCACTTATCAATTATCTTTAGTTGACATGGTGGCATAATATCCATATGTTTGCCAAATGTTTTACTAATTTGGTGATTCATTTCGCTAACACAACTACGTCTAGAGTCACTACAAGAGATATTGTACATGGTGACTGAACGGACGACAACAAGGGTAGTCGCTCATTTGGCGATAAAAAAGTCGACCACCACATCTTCAATTGTTTTGCTTGTTCAAATGCCGAGAGTTGAGTTCCTTTGTGTTTGTGCTCTCAGCCGGTGGGAGGCCGGTGAACCGGCTCCCACCACCTGATGCCTTATTTTCCGTTAATGATTAGGTCATGTGCTCCTGGCCGGTGGGGTGGCTGGCGGCCGATTGGCCGACTCCCACCACAAGACCCGCGTTTTGCCGCTTCTTCACCTTCTTTACATTATTATTTGTAGTATGTAGTAGTACGTAGTAGTATCATTAGTATGTTATTATTATTGTTATTATTTGTTGAGCAATTATTTGCAAATATGATAATGTTTTAATAATGACAAGTTTAGCAATTATGATTGTGTATCTCTTACCTTTAATCGTTTATATAGTTTATATAGCAAACATGATTATTAAAGGAAGAAGAGATCGCGTGTTACAAGACTTCACTAAGCATCAAGATCAAATGTTCGAGGATCGACCTACGTATCAGCCAAGAGAAGTTCAAGTGAAGTCAAGACAAGAAGTTATTCGAAGATATATATTCATAAAGATCAAGATAGAATAGTTTTTTGTGTCAAATAAGTGGTATAAAAACAACTTGACTTTTATATGGTCAAGGTTATATAGCTTGCAGCTATAACCTTACGTATAAAAGAGATCAAAGTTATAGCTCTAAACTATAACTTTTGTTACGCGAGAAAAAGCATGCGACAGAATCTTTATTTTGTTTTTCAAATCTTTTAAATTATCTCTTTAAAGATTGTGAATTATAATAAATCTCTTTATGGATAAAATCTTTTATATTGGATTTAATTATGAGATTAGTATTATTGTGAGGTACTTTAGACTTATGAGTCGTTGCCATCTTAATACACAAGATTTCGTAAACCAAACCATAATTGCCTTGATCCACCCTATATGATTAGGGTTTCGTGGATAAAGTGAGGCAAGCGTGCTTAGGGTTGCGTGCCATATGTTCACGGCCCATAAAGCTGTACATATGTGTATCCAAGCCCAAGTAAATGATTAATATCTTATCTTATGAGATAAATATTTAGTATATCATATATGTGCACAATAAATTATTTTTTATTCTCTTAAATATCTTATCTAAGATATTAGGAAATAAATAATTATATTAAGATATTTTATATCTTATTAGATATTATTTACTTCCTAATTAAAATGAAAGATATTCCATATCGTTTTAGGATAAGAGAATAAATTTTTTTTATTTTTATATTATCTTATCAAGGGAATAAAATATATCTTCCATATCTTTTTAGGATAAGAGAATAAAATATTTTTATTCCTGTATTACCTTTTTGAAGATATTAGGAAATATAATAATAGTATCAAGATATTCTATATCTTATAAGATACTATGCTTTTCTAATTAAAAGATTTTATAGTAGATTTTATTTAGAAAAATATCTTTATTATTCTTAAAATATCCAGGATTTCCTTAAACCTAGAAATCTATCCATCCATATAAAAAGAGAAGTGCGGTCAGAATCAAGACTCGGATTTTTCACGCATAAAACACATATCACGAGTAAAACTGTTTTTTCAAATTAAATCTTATGTTTTTGCTTAAAATTTATTGTTTTTGAAAGGTCGTGTGCTTTACAAATCGTGTTGGTTATCTCTATATCGTTATAAGACTATAGTGTATAACTAGTTTCTTAATTCGTTCAAATTGTGAATACGAAGGAACAATTAATACATTCTCTTATTAGCGTAAGATTGTTTGTGTATTTAAAGATACTCGTAGTGCGTCAAATATTTATCAGTATTTGATTGATTAAGTATTTAACGATACTCGTAGATACAAGTATTTAACGGTACTTGTTTGAGTTACAACTATCCGTAAGTTGTACGAGTGGATTGATAATTTTGTAATCCAGAGTAGGTGCTAAAATTATTAATCGAGAATAGTGGACGTAGGTTTTGACTTGTGAAACTGAATCACTTCAAACCTTGTGTCGTTGGCTGACACGGCTGTCGCAACCCTATCAAAGATAACCAACTGGCCTAACTAATGCAGCAAGGAAGTCGGGATCGTATCCACGGGGAGACTAATATGAATTCTAAATGCTAAACTAAAGTCCGTCAAGGTAACCAGATTTGGGGGTTTTGATTGTTTGTTTTAACTAAACTAAAAGTAGTGAAGGAAGAGAGAAAAGAAACACGTAAAGCAAAGTAGTGTAAAAATATAAGGGAGAGAAAACTAGGATAGTCGGTTCACCAATGAAAGTGTAACGATTGGGGTTTAGGTCGCAGATCAGTCTCAATTATCGGTCTAAGAGGTAGTGAAAATGTCCTCTCGGATTGCTATTCGCCCTAGAATGCTTTTAACGGGCTCTCGCAACTTATTAGAGCACTCTAATGTTTATGACAGGTCTAACCCTCACAAGGCTTTCGATCTTAGGTCGGGGTTTACCGTACGAATAATTAGTTACGTCGAATTAACCAATTAAACACAAATAAATGTCATAATTAACAACGGAGACAAATTACCAACAAACGATCTAACCTAAACGAACTTCGTCACATTATCATTGGATCACCTATATCCTAGTCTAGAGAATTAGCTACGCATAAAGGATGGAACGATTGAGATAGAATAAATAATGGAAAGGGAGTACATGATTGCGATAATAAAATTGCAAGATAAAATAATAGAAAGCAAGGACTAAAGAAATGAGAATAAAAAGAACAAAGGAAGATTAAATTACCGAATGTAAATGGCAAAGTAGAGTTCTTGAAAGCTAGGAAAATGCTACCGAAAGATTACTGATTACAAGTTTTGAGAGTAAAGTCTAAGAGTAAAAAGGTAAAAAGATAAAGATAAAGATAAAAAACACTGAAAAGCTGCCTTTAAAACGAGATTAATTAGTCTAACTCCAAAGTCCAAACTGATAACCTAATGGGCTTAGGTTAATCTTGGGCTTTGGGCAAAAACAACTGGTCGATCGACTTCCTTATCGACCAAAAGTGGTCGATCGACTAAAAGACTGGTCGATCGACTTAGTAATCGACCAAAAGTGGTCGATCGACTATATTTGTCGAACATATTTCCTGCATTGCGCACTGAACTTCAAACGGCTGCCATTTCTTTGTTACTCAGGAAAATCAAGCGGTTTTGGTGGCGTTAGAAAGCTAAGAGGATAAGCTTTCATATCCAATTTGAATCACTCGATTATCATTTCTAGAACTCGATTTATGGCTCTTCAAAGTAGGCACTAGCGGTATGAAGCTCTTCTTTCGCTCGATAGACTTTCATTACTTCTACGCGCATCTCAAGATGGTAGTAACAAGCTCCGACTCAACTCTTCTCCTAAATGCATGCATGGGGACATGTTTTAGGCTTGATTATGATCTTCTCCGGCTCAAATCTGCAAATAACACAAGACAAACCAAAGTAGACTATTCGGGGGACATTTGTCGTAAAACGCTACGAAATAAGCATGGAAATGCGTGCTAATATGGTCTAAAAGGTCTATATAGAATGCACGCATCAAACTTCCCCAAACCGAACCTTTGCTTGTCCCCAAGAAAAAAGTGTAACAAACAAGGACTAAAAAGATAGGAGTTAAACACGAACAAGTAATTTGTCGACTCAAACATCTAAAGCAAGTGAATCATCTCTAATTGTCAAATCCTAAGGCAAACAAATCTAAACATGCTTCATAAAGCGGTTGGACTTTGGACTTTGCAAGATTATCTAAACTGGACTCTCACGGGTCGCTCAATCGCTCAAACAAACATAAGGCAATATATAGTGCAAGATAGGAAGAATCGAGATCACTTACCTAACTGCGACCTATAAGAACATGCATGCAATCTAACATGAATAGAGTCTCTACAACCGTACGTATGCATTCCCACACTTTAATGACCATGACACATGCCGAGGATAGTTATGGGATATGTGAGGCTCTGGGTAAGAAGGTGATGAAAATGAATTTGGCAAAAACTGGAGTTAAAAGCCAAGCTAGTAACTATGAGAACCAAATTATATATATATATCTCCCAACTTCATACTCAATACATCAATACACAACAATGTAGATTGGGTGCATCCAACTATCAATACCTCAAAAACTAATCAACCCCCCATAAGATACGATATAAAAAACATGGGAGTAGAAAAATCGTCAATTGATTTCTTCAACTTTTCAAACATGATTTTTTCTTCTTTCTTTTTCTTCATCATACTACCCTTTTTCTGAACTTTTTCTGATGTTCTTTTTTTTTTCTTTCACTCATTTTTCTTATGACAAGATAAATTAACCAAATTGTAAAACAACACATTTCCAAAAGGCTACCATTACTAGCTCGGCTAGGGTGGGCAAAATCATGGATTGTAGCTATATGGGACAGAAATAGGCAAATTTGGCTTTGTGAAGCTTATGGGTAAAATGAATAAAAGGGAACCTCTACCACATGTATCAACAAACCGCAAACCCGAATGCATACAGGTATAAAGAAGACTGAACTCATGTTTATGCAAATTGATGTTACATGTATCATAAGGAGTAACTACTCACTTTCCTAGATGAACCGGTCATGAATGTCACCGGTTGTAGGCTCTAATTCCTTTGAAAGTTATTATAGGTTTCCAGAATATCAAATCCAGTCTACTTGTCCAACATGCTTTGAAACGAGATTCGAGAAAATTGCCAAAGAAGTTGCTAAAAGATGTGAAACAATTACCTAGTTTGAGTTTTCTGACGGTTTAACAGCACTGAGAAACTCCAAACTGACTCGATCTAGTATGCGAAAGTAAACGTGAGTTTTTTTTTTTTTTTTGGTAATTTTAGGATGCAAGGGAAATTATAAAACAATGCATATGTAAATGAAACGTGATAACAGAAATGTAATAAAAACAATATGCGGACCAGATATGGATGCATAACCTCCCTAAACCAAACCGTACAATGTCCTCATTGTACAAAGTAAAGGAAAAGAAATGCAAACTAAAGAGAGTGAGTCAGAAACTTACAAGAATGCGCGCACCATGGACCTCCCCAAACCGAATCAGATATGAGAGGTAATCAGAGACTCGATCGAGTCAATTGTCGCATCAGCAAGCGACGAAGTAACGGTTGATACTGAGTAATCACGCAAGAACATGATTAGGAGTCTTAACCGCGGAAAACAGAAATAACAACATGCGAAAAGTGTGAAATAAAATACAACAAAACACGAGTCCGGTTGCCTCCCGATAAGCGCTGGTTTCATATAGGTCCTGCACGACCTTTTCAGCTGACCAAGTGGTTACTCACGAATGTACATAACCAAAACAGCTCAGAGCCCTTAGAAGTCGGTCAAAAATCTGCGCATGTGCTACACAAAAGCATAAGTAGCACCAGCAATTAATAGGAGCAAATAAAAACAAAGTGAAATACCGTATCACCTTGCTAAACTTTCTTTGATAGCTCTTGTAAAAATCAACCGAATAATTCCACCCTTTAGTCGAGGGTGGAACACCAAAGCTCAAATCACAGGAAAGCAGAGAGTTAGAGACCACGGAAACATTTAACATTGAAAACACATGAGTATAAATAACCTGCTTAGACGGGTATTCTACGTGAGGTGGAGGAGTCCAGTGTGTAATAGGAGAAGGTGGGTAGTCATCCCAAATGCAATGGGCGGTAAAGTCAAATGTGTTAACGGGGTCACCTATAACATACTCATCTATCATATTATCATATGAGTCCCATTTGACCTCTAGACTTTCCAATCGCCCATCCTCACTCTCCTCATCTCAAGACTCGTCACGAAAGGGATTCTCTATAGGGTCCCTCAAGTCTTCCTCACGTGGCTCGATATCTGTAAAAGTATCATAGAGAGGTCCTAGATCATCCTCAAAGAAGGGATTATCAACTAAGCCTACGGTATCCTTTATGGTTCCGGGTCAACGTCATTTTCATTCTGTAAAACGGTTTCTACGGTCTCACCCATCCCCTCATCCATGTCTGACCGAAGTGAGAAAGTGGGTTTAATACTCTCAATGGCAAACCAGTCAAAGAATTCCAAAATTTCATTGACAGGTTTCCCACTGAAATCTCCCTTACCTATTGAGCTGAGGTAAGATCGTGTAGGGTCAGTCATACCCCGATTGATAGACAAGCAAATTTGGAGGGCAGTCAAGGTTCCATAATTCAACGTATCCAGCCACTCCTCGAACCTGTCTATGTAAGCACCAAATGATTCGTTTTCACCCCGTGGAAACTGGATGAAAGACATTAGAATGGCCTCAAGGAACCGAAGTTCCTGGAGACAAAAGACAAACTAAACTAAAGCAAATAAAATATCACCGTCTCCCCGGCAACGGCGCAAAAATTTGACACGGTTGTCGCAACCCTATCAAAGATAACCAACTGGCCTAACTAATGTAGCAAGGAAGTCGGGATCGTATCCACAGGGAGACAGATATAAAATCTAAATGCTAAACTAAAGTCTGTCAAAGTAACCGAATTTGGGGGTTTTGATTGTTTGTTTTAACTAAACTAAAAGTAGTGAAAGATAAAGAGAATAAAGAGCGTAAAAGAAAGGAGTCTAAAAATATAAGGGAGAGAAAACTAGGATAGTCGGTTCACCAATGAAAGTGTAACGATTGAGGTCTAGGTCACAGATCAGTCATAATTATCGGTCTAAGGGGTAGTGAAAAGGTCCTCTCGGATCGCTATTTGCCCTAGAATACTTCTAACGAGCTCTCGCAACTTATTAGGGCACTCTAATGTTTATGACAGGTCTAACCCTCACCAGGCTTTCGATCTTAGGTCAGGGTATACCATACGAATAATTAGCTACGTCGACTTAACCAATTAAACACAAATAAATGTCATAATTAACAACAGAGACAAATTAACAACAACGAATCTAACCTAAACGAACATCGTCACATTATCATTGGATCACCTATATCCTAGTCGAGAGGATTAGCTATGCATAATATAGGGAACGATTGAGATAGATTAAATAATGGAAAGGGAGTACATGATTGCGATAATAAAAATGCAAGGTGGAACAATATTAAGCAAGGAGTAAAGAAATGTGAATAAAAAGAACAAAGGAAATTAAATTACCGAATGTAAATGGCAAAGCAAAATTCTTGAAAGCTAGGAAATGCTACCGAAAGATTACTGATTACAAGTTTCTTAGAGTAAAGCTAAAAGTAGAGATAAAAAGATAAAAGATAAAAAGTAGTCTAAAAAGAACTCAAAAGCTGCATTAGAAATAAAATAGTCTGATTCCCATCTGATGACCTAATGGGCTTAGGTTAAACTCGGGCTTTCGGAAAAGAAACTGGTCGATCGACTTGGGAACTGGTCGATCGACTTTCCTATCGACCAAAAGTGGTCGATCGACTAAAAGAGCGGTCGATCGACTTACTTATCGACTAGAAGTGGTCGATCGACTGAAGTTGGTCTTTACTTGGACGGTTGACTTCAAAAACACGCTTCCTTGACCTGATACAAAGGGTGGTTCACTTCTCTTGACCTTCTAAATGCAACCTTGAGGACAAAATTCGGCTCCGAGTACATACTTCCGAGTATATTCCTGCAATTAATACAAGAAGGCTCAAAGTAGGCAATTCGGGGCTAAAAGTAGTAAGGTGTTAGCAAAAGAGCATAGAAATGCATGCAAAAGAAGTCTAAAAGGAGTATAAAAATGGCATGCATCAAACCTCCCCAAACCGAACCTTTGCTTGTCCCCAAGCAAAAAGTGTAAAAACAAAGACTAGGAGTTAAACACGAACAAGTAAACCGTGGACACAAAAACTAAGCAAGTGATCATCTCTAATCGACAAATGCTATGGCAAACGAATCTATGCATCTTTCTCAAGCGATTGGACTTTAGACTTCTTTAGACTTATCAAGACCGGACTCTCACGGGTCGCTCAATCACTCCTGTAAACACAAGGCATTATATAGTGCAAGATAGAAAGAATTAAGATCACTCACCTAACTGTGACCTATAAGAACATGTGATAGGCTTATCGCGTACCTAACAAAGATACCCTAGGCGTAACTAACAAATGAATGTAGATAAGGAAGTAGGGGTCGATCTCAGGGAGACGGTAGATGCAATATGACAAGCTATGGTTAGAATTCTATCAAGGTCGATTCGATTGATTGTTTGGTTTGATGATTAAAACGATAACAAATTGAGATCTAAAACAATGATAATAAAAGATCTAGGGAAATAGGTTCACACATGTAAATTAGCAATAATTGATGTCGAATTGGGGAAACATATGATCAAAAGTTGTCTAGACTTATTAGCAATCATCTCTCGATTTTATTACTAGTCTTAGAACGATTACTAGCGGGCTCTCACACTTACTAGGTCGCGCTGCAAAACATGCTTAGGCAAATTCTATTCCCGGCTTTCGATCTTAGGAAAAGAATTAACAAGATAAGCAATAATTGTGATCAAGAATCAAAGGTTAACAATACATAACAAGCATGTTATAGAAACAACAAATTGATAATAATAAATCCCAATTCAACAATTATCAATTACTAATCTAACATGACTTCCCTAAACCCTAGATTATAAGACTACTCACTCATGATAATATATAAACTAACAAAGATTGATTTCATTAACATAAACATGATAACAATATATAAATTGGAATTAAGATGATAATATAAAAGGAAGAATAGAAATTACCAACTTAAGGAAATAAGAACAAGAACTTGATTATTAAGAGCAAAGTAATCTTGGAATAAAACCCGGAATTAAAGCATAAAAGTTGATGATTGAAAAACTAAGAACATAAAGGAAACTAGGTTTTTGTAGATTTAGGGAAATGTATGAAAAAGCATGAATAAAAAGCTCTCTAGTGATGAGTTTATATACACAAACTGCTAGGAAAGTGAAGAGTTGCTCAGTTGCACAATCCCCGAAGATCCGGGGACCAGACAGTCCTAGGGGGCGCAGCATTTGAGTCCAAGAATTGCTCAGGTATCAAACCCCAAGATTCCGGGGTTTGAACAAGTCTCGGGGGCGCAACATTTAAGGCATATGGCTATCTCGCATCAACCCCGAGATTCTGGGGTTCGAACAGCAATCCGGGGACCTTGCAATCTCTTCTTTTCTTTACTAGTTCTCACTTTCTTTGTCCAAGTACCAACCAAATTTCATTTCTTCTTCCTCGGGAATGAGTGAATCTTCCCAAAATGCCCTTACATGGCCAAAACTCGCTCCAAGTAGCCTCGTGGTGCTCGGTGAATGCCAAAATGATAGAAAAAGGTCGCAACTTGCTCCGTTTCCTACAAAATGCAACAAAACATGCAAAACACCTACAACACGGAATTAGCTCATAAAATCACGTCATTAAGTGCAAATTATCATGTAAAAATGAGCTAAAAGAGGGGTGAAAATCATATAAAAATAGGACACATCAAATTCCCCCAAGCTAAACCCTTGCTTGTCCCAAGCAAGCACACAATATCAAGACAAGGGTAAGGAGCACCAAATCTCATCAATTGCAAATCCCAACATAAGCTAACAAGCATAATGAATCATAATCCCAAAACAACGTGGGCATAAGGATAGTGCAAAAACATGGATGAGATTTACATGGCTGTGTAGCATGAAAGATTTTATTTAAACTTTTCTGCTCTTGCATGATCTTATTGACAATGGACTCTCGCGGTACACTCAAGCACACATTTATATGTAAAAGGAGATTTGTATGAGTGACACTCTCCTAAACTCTACTCATGAGAGTGCGCCCGCAATCTAATATGGTGATCATTCCAAGTCCACGAGTCAAAACAATCAAATGCAAGCATAAAAAGAAGAAGCCAAGGATTAGAGGAAGGCTATGGTGATGGGTAAGAAAGGTGAACATATGAATTATGGTAAGTGGAGCTAAGTCAAGCTAGCAACTAACCAATGAATGCATGGATGCTCAATCCAAATCCCAAACCCATCCCAAGCAGGAGGCTTGAAGTCAAAAGTAGCATATTGACTTCTTTTCATGACAAATCAAGTGTAAACTTCCCAAATACTTGTGATATAAAACATGGAAGCTAAATCACAAAACCCCTTCTTCTCTTTTCTTTTCAACAACTCAATTTCATGCTTCTTTTTTTTTCTCATATTTCTCAACTCTTTCAATTTTTTTCTTCTTGTATTTCAATTCTTTTTTCTTCACATCATTTTTTTTGTTCTTCTTTTTTCAACTTCATTTTTTTCAACTTCTCATTTTTTCAATTTTCTTTCTTCAACTCAAGAATAAAAAGAGACACGGAAATCAGTAATTCCGTCTTACCAAGCTCACAATGACACAGAAATGGACCATATATCCCAAATAAGCACCCAAACACCAATGATAAAGCTACTAACTCGACAAGGTAGGCAAGTTTAAATGTAGCTAGATATAAGAAAACGTATATAAGGGTGAAAATGGGCAACAAAGTCATGTGAATGGCTTCAAATGCTTACAAATTATGAATGCAATGCTCATAAGAAATGAAATAAAGACCATACTTATGCGTTTTGATGTAACGCACACCACAAGGAGACCTACACACACCTAAGTGAGACCGGGTATAGATGCACCGGTCTAAGGAGGCTCTACCTTTCAAATTTTTGTAGGTTGCCAATGTCAAGATCAAGCCTAATAGGTCCAAATTCCATCCCTCACCCACTATGTCAAGACATCCCCATGCTTGCAAAAATCCCGTCAATAAATGTGATCCAAATAGCTATAAAGCTACAATTGGGATAAGCAAAGAGAGAAATCAAGGAGCAAAAGTGAGGGCAAGCATCACAAAATTTCATAGAAAGCACACAATTTTTCAATTTTTTTGATTTTTGATTTTTGATTTTTTTTTTATGAAAAGAAAACTACATGCAAGCTAAACTAACATGCTCTAGAAAGATGCAAATCCCTCCCCCAAGCTAAACTTCACATTGTCCCTAATGTGCTGAACAAGGAACAACCATCAAACCGTAGAAACGGTTTTCACACATAATCCAGCAAAACAAAATGTTTAATGGGGATAACAACGAAAATGCAGAAGAAATAAGGATGCTTACTAAACTATCTAGCCTCCCCCAAGCTAATATGTACAAGGGGATGAGTGATAGCAAATCAGCGTGTCTCCCTGTCATCAGCTCCATCGTCCGCTTGAGCACCAGAAGTACCACTTGTACATCGGTAGGACTCTCCGTATTTTCCGGCCTAGCTCTCTTTTTCATCCCTTTTGAAGGTATTATGAGGTGGAAATCTGAAAAAGTCGCAAATTACAACACAAAGAGAGTGAAAAGCAATCACAATATCAATAAAGAGCGTAAATGTTCAGCGAATAACACAATAACAACATGAAATCAATACCAAAAACAGATGGTATAGTGAAAATCCGTCACAAAAGAAACCCAATTCGAAATTAGGGTTAGGATAAGAAAAATTGGGAAAGGTAAGTGAGTGGAGAAGGAAGAGTAGGCTGGTGGCGGCAGCAGCATGGTCGACAGCAGGAGCAGCGCGGCAGTCGGCGGACGGCAGGAGCAGCAGCAGCCGGGACGGCTGTGAGGGTTGGTGGCGGACAGTAGACGTAGAGCAACAGCAACGTGGCAAAGATGTCGGCGTCAGTTGTGTCGAGGGTTGCGGAGATGGTAGGTGGCGGCCGGCTGGTGGCGGCAGGAGCAGCGGCAGTCGGCAGTAGGAGGAGACTATTATGTTGGTTCTTTTTGGATTTCACGTGAAAACCCTTTGTGTCGCCTCTTTTTTTTTTCCTTTTTTCTTTTTTTTTTCCTTTTTTCTTTTTTATCAAATCCACTTATGAGTACTAAATTGTTCCGCCCCCAAGGAGATGTTTGATCCCCGACATCTCGGGGTTCCAATACGCTGATTCTCAAGCTTGAAAATGTTGCGCCTCCTACTCTTGTTTAAACCCCGATTTGTTGGGGTTCAAAACCACTAGCTATCTCCTCCGCAAGACGAAGAAAACAACTTGAGACACCTACAAAAATAACAAGAAGCATAATTAGGCATCCTTTCTTACATACTCTAAGGCATTAAAAATTAAAACAAAAGAAGTAAACAAAATTTAAAAACTAGCTAAACTCGGGTTGCCTCCCGAGAAGCGCAATTTAAAGTCTTGCTAGACAAAATGTCTCAAAAATTTTAAGTTGTAAAATTCGGAAGTTTCAAGAAAACTTCCTCCACCATTCCGACCATTGCTTCTTGACGATAAGGCCGCAAATAATGGCCACTAGCTTTGATCTTCTCTCCACCCGGGGTCAATACTTCAAAGGACCCAATCTTGTCATCACTAAGGATGATATTAGGGCCTGGGGCAACCTTCTTTCGAGGATTGTACATAAGCACTTTGTCACCAACATTGAGACCATCCTTGATAAGCTCCTTCTGACTTCGATTCTTCACCATCTCCTTGAATGGTTGGGACCTTGCAAGAACTTCCTCTTCCACCAAAACCTTCTTTCTGTTGCTCACCGTTTCACCATTTGCTGCACAAGAGCTCAAAGAAATTTCCACATCCTTGCTCAAAGATTGAGACAAGGGGTTAGCATTATTCATAGCATAACATGATTCCTCTAGCATTGGACTCTTATGACCATGACTCAAACTATATGTCACTTTCTCATCCCCTACGGCTAGAGTCAACTTACCATTCTTAACATCTATCAATGCACCCGCGGTGTGTAAGAATGGTCTACCCAAGATTATGGGAATTTGCGCATCTTCGGCAATGTCAAGCACGATAAAGTCAACTGGAATGAAAAACTTCCCTACCTTGACGGGAAAATCCTCCAAAACACCCAAGGGGGGTTTGATAGAACGGTCCGCCATTTGTAGGGTGACACTAGTACACTTAAGAGCTCCTAAATTCAGTTTTTCGCATATCGAGTAAGGCATGACACTTACACTTGCACCAAGATTACAAAGAGCTTTATCAATTGAAAAATTCCCGATGGTGCACGGTATGGAAAAACTTCCGGGATCTTTCAACTTAGGAGGGGAAAAGTTTTTCAAATAAGTTTCACACTCGGAAGTGTAAGCCAATGTCTCAATACTG
Source organism: Silene conica (assembly GCA_029255685.2). Lineage (NCBI taxonomy): Eukaryota > Viridiplantae > Streptophyta > Magnoliopsida > Caryophyllales > Caryophyllaceae > Silene > Silene conica. The sequence goes on along the minus strand of CM055318.2, from coordinate 20,812,295 downwards.
TCAATAGTCCTCTTCTTAGTTAAAATCTTCTTCATGAATTTAGTGTATGAAGGTATTTGAGTGATAAGTTCTAGATAAGGGATAGTTACCTTGAGGTTCTTCATCATTTCCATGAACTTACCGAGTCGGGTTTCTCTTTGAGCTTGTGCCAAACGATGTGGAAATGGCACTTGAATTTTCTCCGGCTCCTTAGCTTTGTCATCCACTTTTGAAGGCTCATCCTCCACATCTTCCACCACTATCGGCTCCTCAACTTTATTTGAAATATCTCCCTCCTTTCTTGATTCATGAACCTTGTTGCCATGATCAACATCATCACTTTTCTCACCAAGTACCCCATCATCAACATTTGGCATTGGGGTGGTGTCATGAGGTTGTGCACCTTGAGGTGGAAATTGACCTTGTTGTCTTTGAGCATTTGAAGTGGCAAGTTGAGCGATTTGGGTTTCAAGCATTTTGATGGTTGCATCCCTAGCTTGGTCACTTTTTTTTAATGTGGATGGCCATGTTCTTTTGTGTCTCAACCACTTGTGTCATCAAAGCCTCTAGCTTGCTCATTTGTTGATTGTTTTGTTGGGAATTTGATGGTTGACCTTGAACTTGTTGATTTTGAAAAGGTTGTTGAAATCTTTGCTGAAAGTTTTGTTGGAAATTTTGTTGGGAATTTTGTTGGGGTCTGTGAATTTGGTGTTAAAATCCGGGTGGTGGGATTTGAGCTTGCCTTTGTTGTTGTGGGACATGTTGATTTTGATGTTGTGGATTTAGCACATTGGTGCTTTTGTAGGACAAGTTTGGGTGAAACTTTGTAGCTTCATTGTAGGTGTTGGAGTAAGGATTGAAGTTTTGTTTAAAACTTTGATAAGCATTCACTTGCTCAACCGTATTCCTACATTCTTGTGCAACATGCCCCGCTCCATCACATGCGTCACACACCACAATTTGGCTAGTAACATTGACTTGTTCATAAGTTTGTGATGAACTTGATCCCCGATTATCAACTTGTTGTTGGAGGAGAGCTATTTGAGCTTTCAAAAGAGACACGTTTGGGTCCTCCTCCTTTGCCTTGAATGTGATGTTGCGAGTGTTGGCGAATTGTGAGTCATGCACCGCCATGGATTCAATGGTAGCATGAGCAAGTTCCGTATCAATTTGGTCGAATCTCCCATTGTTAGCGGAGTCCAAAACTCGGCGTGATTCGGCACAACAACCATTGTAGAATGTGATTGCAAGAAACCAAGGATCCAACCCATGATGAGGACATTGTCTTTGTAACTCTTTATATCTCTCCCATGCATCAAACAAGCTTTCATTACCATTTTGACGGAACCCCGTGATTTGGCTTCTCAATTGTTGGGTCTTTTCCGGTGGAAAATATTTTTGATAAAATGCGAGAGCCAATGTTTCCCAGTTGGTGATCCCCAAAGTGGTCCTATCAAGGCTATTAATCCACAACTTGGCGTTGTCTCTCAATGAAAAAGGGAAGAGTATCTCCCTTATCTGCTCTTGTGTCACACCCGTTTGCCTAATCATCGAGCAATAATCACAAAAAATTGTGATGTGCAAATTAGGATTTTCCAATGGACCTCCACAGAATTGCTTTCTCTCAACAAGGCTATTAAAAGCCGGCTTGATCTCAAAATTTGCCGCGTCAATTTGGGCAGTGGCAATACCCCTAAGAAGCATAGCCGCGGTGGGCTTAGAATGATCGGATAAACGAACCATCTTCCTTATTGGTTGTGAATTGGAAACCTCTCCTTCCTCAAGTATTTGAAGGTCTTCTAAATAAGATTTTCTTGCACTTTCAAGTTGTGCAAGAGTTGCAGCTTCAGAAATTTCCTTCAAGAAACGTTGTCGTCTACGCAATGTTTTCTCGGGCTCGGGATCAACCGGAAGTAGTTCACCAATCCGTGAGGACCTGGGCATAAGACAAAAATCTAGAGAGGATTGTAAGTAACGGTCTCAAGGAACAAGTGTTCCCTAAGACAAGGAAAAACAAGATAAAATTCAACTAATCACAAAGCAAGAAAACCGTGCTCCCCGGCAACGGCGCCAAAATTTGATAGGCTTATCGCGTACCTAACAAAGATACCCTAGGCTTAACTAACAAATGAATGTAGATAAGGAAGTAGGGATCTATCTCAGGGAGATGGTAGATGCAATATGACAAGCTGTGGTTAGAATTCTATCAAGGTCGATTCGATTGATTGTTTGGTTTGATGATTAAAACGATAACAAATTGAGATGTAAAACAATGATAATAAAAGATCTAGGGAAATAGGTTCACACATGTAAATTAGCAATAATTGATGTCGAATTGGGGAAACATATGATCAAAAGTTGTCTAGATCAAAAGTTGTCGAATTATCTCTCGATTTTATTACTAGTCTTAGAACGATTACTAGCGGGCTCTCGCACTTACTAGGTCGCGCTACAAAACATGCTTAGGCAAATTCCATTCCCGGCTTTCGATCTTAGGAAAAGAATTAACAAGATAACCAATAATTGTGATCAAGAATCAAAGATTAACAATACATAACAAGAATGTTATAGAAACAACAAATTGATAATAATAAATCCCAATTCAACAATTATCAATTACTAATCTAACATGGCTTCCCTAAACCCTAGATTATAAGACTACTCACTCATGATAATATATAAACTAACAAAGATTGATTTGATTAACATAAACATGATAACAATATATAAATTGGAATTAAGATGATAATATAAAAGGAAGAATAAAAATTACCAACTTAAGAAAATAAGAACAAGAACTTGATTATTAAGAGCAAAGTAATCTTGGAATAAAACCCGGAATTAAAGCATAAAAGTTGATGATTGAAAAACTAAGAACATAAAGGAAACTAGGTTTTTGTAGATTTAGGGAAATGTATGAAAAAGAATGAATAAAAAGCTCTCTAGTGATGAGTTTATATACACAAACTGCTAGGAAAGTGAAGAGTTGCTCAGTTGCACAATCCCCGAAGATCCGGGGACCAAACAGTCCTAAGGGGCGTAACATCTGAGTCCAAGAATTGCTCAGGTATCAAACCCCAAGATTCTGGGGTTTGAACAAGTCTCGGGGGCGCAACATTTGAGGCATATGGCTATCTCGCATCAATCCCGAGATTCTGGGGTTCGAACAGCAATCCGGGGACCTTGCAATCTCTTCTTTTCTTTACTAGTTCTCACTTTCTTTGTCCAAGTACCAACCAAATTTCATTTCTTCTTCCTCGGGAATGAGTGAATCTTCCCAAAATGCCCTTACATGGCCAAAACTCGCTCCAAGTAGCCTCGTGGTGCTCGGTGGATGCCAAAATGATAGAAAAAGGTCGCAACTTGCTCCGTTTCCTACAAAATGCAACAAAACATGCAAAACACCTACAACACGGAATTAGCTCATAAAATCACCTCATTAAGTGAAAATTATCATGTAAAAATGAGTTAAAAGAGGGGTGAAAATCATATAAAAATAGGACACATCAACATGCATGCAATCTAACATGAATAGAGTCTTTACAACCGTACATATGCATTCCAACCAACCCATGTTCAACTTTTCATAGACCGAATAGGGCATAACACTGACACTTGCCCCCAAATCACAAAAAGCTTTATCTATCACAAGGGTGCCTATAGTAACAGGAATTGAAAAACTACCCGGGTCTTTCAACTTTGGTGGAGATTTGCTTTGTAGGAGTGCACTACACTCTTCGGTAAAAGCAATAGTCTCCACCTCGTTGAAGCTTCTCTTACGAGTCAATATGTCTTTCATAAACTTCGCATAGGAAGGTACCTGGGTGATTAACTCAGTGAAAGGAACGGTTACCTGTAAATTCTTGACGACCTCCATGAACTTACCAAACTGTTGCTCCATTTCCGTGTTCCGTAATCTGATCGGGAATGGAACGGTCACTGGGACACGAGAGACAGCGGTTCCCTTGTCGGAAACTAGATCAGCAAGCTTTGTGGTATCAGAAACGACTCTTTCAACATTGAGGGTGGTCGATCGACTTTCTAATCGACCAGAATTGGTCGATCGAATTTCTGCAGGAGGGGATCTGGTCGATCGACCAGATGGTTGGTCAATCGACTTCCCAATCGACTGATTTTGGTCGATCGACTTTCCTTTCGACCTGTTTTGGTCGATCGACTGCCGTTCACCTTCTTTTTCAGCATCGTCGTGTGTGTTATTTTCCTCTTCGTTCTCGGAGTCAGCAACATCCTCTACTAACACTTCTGGTGCATCATCACTCGGCATTTGAGGGCCCTCATAAGATGATCCACTTCGCAAATGGATCGCATTAACCGAATCGCGTGGCTTATCGGGTTGAGAAGGTAAGGAACCGGGTTGCCTTGTTGATTGGTTAGATGCCAATTGGGCAACTTGAGTTTCAAGCATCTTGATAGACGCGTCCTTAGCTTGATCACTTTTCATCACATGACCCATAAAAGACTGTAGCATACCCTTCAACTCTGCAATCTCACCAACGTTTTGAGAAACCGGTTGTTGTTGTTGTGGTGGTGGAAAAGAAGGTGGTTTTTGGAAAGATTGTTGTTGATTGGAACAGTGAGGTGGTATGTAAGTGGATTGTTGTGGAGGTGGTAGTGGTGTGGGATTCAAAACATTCTGATTTCGCCAAGAGAAGTTAGGGTGTTCTCTTGTTCTCTCATTATAGGTGTTAGAGAAAAGGCCACTTTGCTTATAGCTTTGAAAAGCTAGGACTTGCTCTTTTTCAGACATACACTCAGCTGTGATATGTCGCCCTACTCCACACCGTCACAATTGACATCTTGTTGAACCATAGCATTCACAGTTTGTTGGTTTCCCGAGCTTTGACCCATTTCCAAACGGTCAAACCTAGCATTCATGGCTTGTAACTGGGCTACAAGGGCACTGTTGTCACTTCCACCGACACTCGGCCTAGCACCACCCCTAGGATTCCCGTACTCCGCAGTATGAGTTGCCATCTCTTCAATCACATTCCACCCCTTATCATCATCAACATTCTTTTGAAATCTCCCATTTGATGAAGCATCCAAAATAGCACGATGGTCATCGTACAACCCATTGTAAAATTGGTTGCACAAAAACCATTTCTCGAACCCGTGATGAGGAATAGATCGGATTAGGTTCTTGAAGCGGACAAATGCTTCGTAAAGGGTATCAGTAGGTAACTGCTTGAAACTAGTGATTTGCCCCCTTAGGGCATTTGTTCTCTGTGGAGGGTAGTACCTATTGTACAAGGCTGGGGCGAGAGAATTCCAGTCAGTCACTCCCGCAGCTTCCTTGTCAAGGTCACGGTACCACTCACGAGCTCTGTCTAACAAAGAAAAGGGAAAAAGAACCTCCTTAACTTGTTCTTGCGTAACTCCAACGGTGAGTGGTAAGGTTGAGCGATAGTCGGTATATGTCTCCATATGTTTTTCGGGGTCTTCGCCGCTCACTCCCCGAAATTGATTTCGCTCCACCAGATTTATGTAAGATGGGCGGATATCAAAGTTTCCATTAGTAGCAGTAGGGAGTTTAAATCCCTTAGGAATGGAATCGGGTGAGGGCTCGGAATGAGTACACAGTTTCGGCATCGTAACCGGTTTAGGAATATCAGCTACGAACTCCGAAGTCTCTTCTGCAAAGGTATAGAACTCGGAAGATCCTTCTTCGTAAGAATTAGAGAATTCTTCGTAGACGGAATCAAGAGTCTGCAAATCCTCTGCTTGACGTATTTCCTTCCAGAGGCTCCTTAATGCACGAAAGGTCTTCTCAGGTTCGGGATCAAACAGTATAAGCTCGGACCTGTTGGACCTGGGCATAAACAGAAACTAAAGGAAAGGATGAGAACAGCCTCAAGGAAATTGACACGGCTGTCGCAACCCTATCAAAGATAACCAACTGGCCTAACTAATGTAGCAAGGAAGTTGGGATCGTATCCACAAGGAGACTAATATGAAATCTAAATGCTAAACTAAAATCCGTCAAGGTAACCAGATTTGGGGGTTTTGATTGTTTGTTTTAACTAAACTAAAAGTAGTGAAGGAAGAGAGAAAAGAAAAACGTAAAGCAAAGTAGTGTAAAAATAGAAGGGAGAGAAAACTAGGATAGTCGGTTCACCAATGAAAGTGTAACGATTGGGGTTTAGGTCGCAGATCAGTCTCAATTATCGGTCTAAGGGGTAGTGAAAAGGTCCTCTCGGATCGCTATTCGCCCTAGAATTCTTCTAATGGGCTCTCGCAACTTATTAGGGCACTCTAATGTTTATGACAGGTCTAACCCTCACCAGGCTTTCTATCTTAGGTCGGGGTTTACCGTACGAATAATTAGCTACGTCGAATTAACCAATTAAACACAAATAAATGTCATAATTAACAACGGAGACAAATTACCAACAACCGATCGAACCTAAACGAACTTCGTCACATTATCATTGGATCACCTATATCCTAGTCTAGAGAATTAGCTACTCATAAAGGATGGAACGATTGAGATAGAATAAATAATGGAAAGGGAGTACATGATTGCGATAATAAAATTGCAAGATAAAATAATAGAAAGCAAGGAGTAAAGAAATGAGAATAAAAAGAACAAAGGAAGATTAAATTATTACCGAATGTAAATGGCAAAGTAGAGTTCTTGAAAGCTAGGAAAATGCTACCGAAAGATTACTAATTACAAGTTTTGAGAGTAAAGTCTAAGAGTAAAAAGGTAAAAAGATAAAGGTAAAGATAAAAACACTGAAAAGCTGCCTTTAAAACGACTTATCATCTGGTCGATCGACTTCCTTATCGACCAAAAGTGGTCGATCGACTTCCTTATCGACCAAAAGTGGTCGATCGACTAAAATACTGGTCGATCGACTTAGTAATTGACCAAAAGTGGTCGATCGACTATATTTGTCGAACGATTTCCTGCATTGCGCACTGAACTTCAAACGGCTGCCATTTCTTCGTTACTCAGGAAAATCAAGCGTTTTTGGTGGCGTTGGAAAGCTAAGAAGATAAGATTTCATCTCCAATTTGAATCACTCGATTATCATTTCTAGAACTCGAGTTATGGCTCTTCAAATTAGGCACTAGCGGTGTGAAGCTCTTCTTTCGCTCGATAGACTTCCATTACTTCTACGCGCATCTCAAGATGGTAGTAACAAGCTCCGACTCAACTCTTCTCCTAAATGCATGCATGGGGACATGTTTTAGGCTTGATTATGATCTTCTCCGGCTCATATCTGCAAATAACACAAGACAAACCAAAGTAGACTATTCGGGGGACATTTGTAGTAAAACGCTACGAAATATGCATGGAAATGCGTGCTAATATGGCCTAAAAGGTCTATATAAAATGCACGCATTATTGGCTATTGCTCTTTTCGTTATTTTTGTTCATCCTCATACATATTAATTAGTTAAAGTTTAATCTAATAAACTTTAAATAATTAATCATACGAGCGAAGTTTAATTATTTGAAAAAACTTAAGAAGTTTTTATTTTTTAATACTCAATTCACCTATCTTTTGAGTATTTCAGATCAATAGACACTTCAATTGGTATCAGAGCCTCGTGCTTTTGATTGTTTTACTGCATAGAGGCTAATCCATCTATTGACTTTTTATATTTATTTTTAAGTTTTTTTTGTGAGACATGGATTCCAAGTACTTAAAATGTCCTATCTTTGAAGGGAAAAATTATAGTCTATGGAAGAACATGATGACTCACTATATTAAAGGTAACGATTTGGAGTGCTGGAGGATTATAACATGCAAAATAATTTCGTGGATTTATCTTGTAAATCACAAAATTTTTTGTGTTATTTTTAGTTCAAACACTCGTAAAAACTAATAAACGATTTTGCATGGACACTCTAGCTCTTGATGCCAATTGTAAGTTTCATTAACCTCCATTAATCTATACTAATTAAACTCTTTTAATTAGGATCTAGTACATGCAAAACTAATACGAGATAGAAATGTCCTTACATTGAGTAAATGGAAATTTGGGACAAAATTGATCTCCTATCAATTTTGTTCTTGAGCTATCATCACAAATGATAATTCTCCAAGGCTCCAATGTAGCAACTCTTCTAAAGAGATGCACCCAATATTTTACCCAAAACCTAGAAAATAATTTTAGTCTACAAAATATAATCTCGTAACCGTAATTATTTTTCTTATATATTAAATTTACTACCTTAGTAAATATTCGAGTAATATTAGATTTTAGAGAGAACAACATAAACTATTTTATGTTTAGGTTCTGTTCTTTCTGGCTTTTTAGAGCTGAACTGAACTGAGCTGAACTGAACTGAACTGAGCTGAGCTGAAATGAATCGATCTGAGCTGAACTGAATTTAATCGAGCTGAACTGAACTGAGCTGAATGAAACTGAAATTAATAGAAATCACTTAAGTTTAATTAAAATATACTAACTAATAATAATAATAATAATATAAAAAAATATGTTTGATTAATACAAATTTGCGATTTTTTAAAAAACAATTATATAAAAAAATATTAATTTTTAGGTATTTTTTTTGTAGTCAACTCTAATGGACTTTGCTTTTTTTCTTTTCTTGTGTTTCAAAATTAACAAAAGCAACATTTGAATATTTTATGTCTAATTAACATTAGTTATATTTTTTATTATCTAAACATTTTACGTCTAAATGTGGTAAATGTGGCATGTATTTCATTTTTTTTATTATCTAAACATTAATTATTTTTATATATAAACATTTGTAGGTAGATATTATTTGGTGCATTCGGGATACCCGAATATGCTTAGGTATTTGTCTCCTATTAGCTATCCAAACGTGAGAAACCATGTGCCTGAATATAAGCATGCACCTCCTAGCGGAATATTTGAACATTTTAATTATCGACATTCATCTTTGAGGACGACGGTTGAAATAACGTTTGGTCAGCTGAAGAGAAGGTGGAAGGCGTTAAAAAACATGCCACGAATGACAACGAAATATCAAATGTCAATTATCGTATCCGCTTTTACACTTCATAATTTTATTCGGATGCATAAACCTGGTATTCCAGTTATACAACATCAAGTATTCAAGGAAGAACAGATTCAAACATGGATGATAAAGAACGCAAGAAATTTATGGACAAAGTTCGAAAAGAAATTGCAAAAAAATAGGGTGTGATATTGGTGTCCATAATGACCTCGAAGCACATCAAGATGATAACAATAATAATCATAATAAGAAGTATTAATTAATAATAATAAATAAATAAATATAATAATAATAATAACAAAAACAAAAACAATAATAATAATAATAATGCTCGACAAAATCCAAAAATCTATCCAAGGTTGGACCGGGAATCTGCTCTCTTATGCGGGTAAGTTACAACTCACCAACTCTGTTGTGTTTGGATTGGAAAATATTGGTGCTCTGTTCTTTTGCTCCCGAAATATGTATCCAAAATGGTCAACAAGCTATGTAAAGATTTCTTTTGGGGCATAGACACTGGGAAGAGGAAAATGGTGTTTAAAAGCTGGAAATCTATTTGCACCCCATAGGATGAGGGATGCTTTAATGTGAAAGAACTCCTAAGCTGGAACAAAGCGCTGCTATACAAATGGCTTTGGAACTTAACCCAACATGGCGAGGGGATTTGGGAAAGATGTACTCTTGCCTACAACCTCACCAATAACCAGATTTGGGATGCGACTTGCCAACCACATCATGCCGAATGTTGGAAAAGCATAATCAAAACCAAAAATGCCTTACTCAGTGTTGTTGGCACCCCTGTGGATGCTCAGAAGATGCGGGATTCTTGTGTAAACAAAGGTACGTTCTTGGTCTGCAAAGCTTACCACCTGTTTCAACATAAAAACCGTACCCTTGGCTGGACTGTTCCGTTGCAGCTTACGGAAATCATCCCCAAACACCGTATCTGTGTGATTCAGGCTGTTCAAAACAAACTGCCCACTGTTGGTAACCTCTGCTCTCGGGGTTTTCATCTAGTAAACAGATGTTGCCTTTGTAAGTGCGCCTTTGAGACGCATCGTCATCTGTTTTTTCGGTGCCCCTTTTTCTCAAAAAGTGCGACGCTCTATGCTCTCTTGAGTTGGTGCGACGGGGCTTGGGCCAGATGTTGACTTAAAGAATTGGCTCTACAAAATTCTTGCGGACAAAACTCGCTCTACTTGGAAAAGGGTGATTCTGTCATGTTGTGTTGCGGGGTTAGTCCATGGCATTTGGGAAGCAAGAAATAAATTTATTTTCGGTGGACATCTCACTTCTTCTGATTAGGTGGTGGTAAATGTGAAACTCTCTATCAAGACTAGACTTAGCTCAAGTAGTGATCCCAATATTCGTAGATGGTTGGCTATAATGCTCTAAATTGAGCTTTTTGTTATTTGGTCCTTTCTTGCTATCTTTTGGCTTTTGTTTTTGTAAGACACCATCTCATTTTATTTCTCTATATGGATGAATAAAAGTGAGACTAACCTTCTTGCAAAAATAAAATAAAATAATAATAATAATAATAATGTGGGATGTACTTAATAATTAAAGTCGAGCGGAACTGAACTGAAATGAATTAAATGAAGCTGAGCTGAGCTAAACTGAACTGAACTGAATGAAGCTGAGCTGAACTGAACTGAGCTGAACTGAACTGAATAGAGCTGAGCTGAACTGAAACGAGCTGAAAATAAGCCAAAAAGAATAGGGCCTTAGTATGAGAAAATATGAATGAACATTAGAATAAAAAATTGAGGACAAAATTCTCAAATAAAAGGAAGGGTTGGACGGTTTACAAGAAGGAAAGGGAGAGTGTGAAAGTGACATTTCACTTTTACTTTATTCACTTTTACTCTTACCCAAAATGGGTAATTGTAATAATTTTGAAGTATGCAAGATGATGTGAGAACTCATTTTATTTATCCTTTTTCTTCCTAAAAATCGACATGTATATTAACATAATTTGGACTTCCATTTTAAGTTTGTCATTTGTTAATTGTAATGATGAATTACATGTATGGTCGTATGGTCATCAATTGTAAATTAATTATGAATTGTGATATTTAATTTGTTAAATACACATAATTAATCCTACTAATATGTAATATGTCACGTATATATATATATATATATATATATATATATATATATATATATATATATATATATATATATATATATATATATATACACACAGAAGTAGGATCATATGAGTTGGCGTATATTTGGTGAGTTACACCGTTGAATCTGGACCATCCATTTTTAATTCAGATTAGTGGCTAAGATTAAATCTCACAATTCATATATAAACCCAAAATTTCACCCCTCACTTCTTTTTTCCCCTCTTTTCAACTTCCCAACTGAAATTCTACTGTAAAACCTCCATAATTCTACTGTAAAACCTCCCTTTTCTCCAGTAAAACCTCCATCATCTTGCTCATCTTTTCTTCGTCGATTTCTTCGCTCATTTTCGTTGTTATTCCGTTCATCTTCAGGTAATTTTGCGCAGTGTTTCTCCAGTAAAACATTCATTTCGTTTTCTTCTATTTTCGTCACTTTTTGTAGGTTTTTTTAAGTTGATTTTTGTTGTGTTTTCTGTTGTTATTCTTCAATTTTGCGCAGTGTTTTTCATTATGTAGTTCAATTAGAGTATTTTGTGTACTTTTTTTCTCGTTTTAACATAATTTTAGGGGTTTTTTTTATCTTACTTCTTTGATTTTCGTCAACTTTGTAAAAATCTTCGTTTATGTAGTTGTGTTTTACTTAAAACTGGTGTGTATTTCAATTAGTCACTTTGCATTTTGTTTCCAGTTAAAATTAGGGTTTCTTAATTGTATTTTCCATATTTTTTACCTGATTTTCGAAATTATTATAATTGTCTAAGACTGTTATTGTATTCGTCTAAGACTGTTATTGTATTCCCTTTTTTATAATCGTATCAGACAGTTATTGTAACCGTCTCAGACTGTTATTGTAATCGTCTAATACTGTTATTGTATTCGTCTGAGACTGTTATTGTAATTGTCTAAGACTGTTATTGTATTCGTCTAAGACTGTTATCGTATTCCCTTTTTTACTATGAATTACAATAACAGCTATTATGAATACAATAACATCTATTTTAATGGTTTGTACACAGTTATTTTAATTTGTTTAGACAGTTATTTTAATGGTTTGTACACAGTTATTTTAATGTGTTTAGACACTTCATTTAAATACAGTTATTGTATTATATAAGTTCATTTATTGTCTTATAAAACTCAGTTATTGTATGTAGTAGTGACTTCATGGGGTGTTGTTGTATTATATGCATCACTTTGTGTTTATTTAGCTCGTATGGTTCTTTGCAGTGCTGCGAAAATTAAAGTCAGTTGCCGCCCTAATGTTCTAGTTAACCTTTTGCAAAAACTTAGATTGTGGTGTTTTTGTAATGATGCATATGATGTTTTACAACGGGGAGTTGTTTACATCAGAGTTGCATGATCCATTAAAAAGGATTATTTACAGAGCTGAGATTGCTGCTATCATAGTTTTAGCTGATATCAACAAAGAAAGAGAGAGGTTGTTGCCTTTAGTTGAGGAAATTGTAAATGTTGGAAATTGTAAATGTTGCTTGGTATTGGAAAGGATTGTGTGTTGTGTAAAGCCTAGAAAGTGTTATTTTTGTGACAGTTATTGTAATTTGCTCAGAGAATTATTGTAATCATGCCAGACAGTTTTTGTAATTGTGTTTTTAGACAGTTATTGTAATTGTGTTTTCAGACAGTTATTGTAATGGTTTCAGGCAGTTATTTTAATGATTTCAGACAGTTATTGTAATGGGTTCATACAGTTATTGTAATGATTTTCAGACAGTTATTGTAATGGTTTTTACACAGTTATTGTATTATATAAGTCCTGTTATTGTATCTAGTAGTGACTTCATTCAAGACAGTTAATGTATTATATAAGTTCTGTTATTGTATTTCCTTTTTTACACAGTTATTGCATAATTTCAAATATTGTATTGCATAATAATACCTGTTATTGTAATGCATAATGTTAATTATTGTATTGCATAATACATGTTATTGTATTTAGTTTTCCATTTTGTAGTACTTGTTATTGTAATTCATAATAGCTGTTATTGTATTCATAATAGCTGTTATTGTAATTGATAATAGCTGTTATTGTATTCATAATAGCTGTTATTGTAATTGATAATATTGCATAATACATGTTAGTGTATTCAATTTTCCATTTCATAATACCTGTTATTGTAATTCATAATAGTTGTTATTGTATTCATAATAGCTGTTATTGTAATTCATAATAGTTGTTATTGTATTGTATAATACATGTTATTGTATTCAGTTTTCCATTAGTGACTTCATGTGCACAATGTAGTTATTGTAACATTACATGTTAATTATTGTAATGCATAATATATGTTATGTGTTTACATAGGATTCATTTCCTACTGTTATTGTATTCAGTGAAGTAGAGTTTGCAACTGTTATACCTTCATTTCTTTTTTTTAAAGTTATGTTGGTTATTGCATTGCATAATCCAATACCGGTGTTGAAAATTCAGTTTTATTTGTGATAGGGAATTGTTGAAACATGCTGGACACCACTCATGGGGTTAATACTCCAAATGACAGTTATTTTAATGGTTTTTACACAGTTATTGTATTATATAAGTTCTGTTATTGTATCTAGTAATGACTTCATAAGAGAGTTATTGTATTATAGAAGTTCTGTTATTGTATTTCCTTCTACAGAGTTATTGTATCCAGTAGTGACTTCATGAGTTTGTCATAATTATGTTATTCTTTTACTCAGTTATTTTAATGTTATCAGACAGTTATTGTAATGCGTTCATACAGTTATTGTAATGATTTCAGACAGTTATTTTAATAGTTTCAGACAATTATTGTAATGGGATCAGACAGTTATTGTAATGGTTTTTAGACAGTTATTGTAATGGTTTAACTCAGTTATTGTAATGAGTTCAGACTGTTATTGTAATGTATTCAGATAGTTATTGTAATGGTTTAAGTCAGTTATTGTAATGGTTTAACTCAGTTATTGTAATGAGTTCAGACTGTTATTGTAATGTATCAGATAGTTATTGTAATGGTTTAAGTCAGTTATTGTAATGAGTTCAGACAGTTATTGTAATGTATTCAAATAGTTATTGTAATGGTTTAAGTCAGTTATTGTAATGGTTTAAGTCGGCTATTGTAATGAGTTCAGACAGTTATTGTAATGTATTCAGATAGTTATTGTAATGGGTCAGATAGTTATTGTAATGGTTTCGAGATAGTTATTCAAAAGAATACCCTTTCCATGCCAAAATTGCACATGTTGAAATCCAAAAACACGGTTTTCGTCATTATTTCTATTTTTAGTAATTAATTACTGTTCAACTCAAAAATGCAAAATGTAAGACAAATTACCAATCTATTATTGAATATAGTAATCTAAGACAATATAGTAATCTAAGACAAATTACCAATCTACTGCGTTAACCAAACTCATTTATTGATTCAATGAAAATGACTAGTTATTCAGTTAAATAAGATGAAATCAAGCACAAGGTAGAAATTTGAATATATTTGAGTTTCGTTTCAATACAATAACACGATTTACTCATTACAATAACTAAATTACTACATTACAATAACTACAAATATCATGGTTTTACATTACAATAATTAAGTTTAGAGTTTCTACATTACAATAACCGGGTTTCAACATTAAAATAACTGAGTTACTCAATTAAACAAGCTGAAAACAAACAAAACATAGAAATTTGAATACATTTGTGATCTCAATACAATAACATGATTTACTCTTTACAATAACTGAGTTTTTATATTAGAATAACTACAAATACCAAAGTTTACATTACAATAACTGAGTTTCTACATTACAATAACTGAGTTTCTACATTGGTATAACTACAAATTCTTGGGTTTTAAGATTACACCTGTGTTTCTACATTACAATAACTGAGTTGTTAAATTAAATAATATCAAACTAACAAAAAAGACCAGGTATATGCATCATTTTTTTCATTGAACGTCAATTATTCACGTCTATCTTGATTTAACCTGCAAATCACCAAAAAATAGAATATAAGTTAACAAAACTTCCAAGAAGTAACTACTAGATACAATAACTGAGTTTTAACATTAATATTACAACTAAGTTTCTACATTCAACTAGGCATTTTAACAAACAGTTGGTGTGCTAATCTAGATTATCAATAATTTTTTAAGATTATGATAATAAATTATCAGTCAAATGTCAACAGTATGGTAAACAATACATAAATCGTCGTACAATTTGTTATTTGAATCAAATAATTCAGTTATTCGAGTATTAAAATAAGAAAATCGTAAGAAATCTTGGTACCTTCGAAAAATTAGGGTTCCTGGAATATTTTCGTCTGATCTTTCTGAATTGATAGTTTTTAGTTGAATTAATCAAGATAATGAATGAGTTTAGGTAATAATTGTGGATTTTGAAATCAAAAATTGAAGAATTGACGATTTTTGTGCGATCGATTTGATGAATTTTTGTGCGATTGATTATTGATGATTTTTTTGGGAATTTGGCAGAGAGAGAAGGGGGAAACAAAGTTGTTAGCTGAAACAAAATAGTGAAAATTTAGGCGCGTGTTGAATTTTAGGTCAATTGTATTTATACGCGGGGGTAACTCACGGAATATGGCAAACTCACCGGAACCCGCCTCTGTATACACACACACACACACACACACACATATATATATATATATATCTATATATATATATATATATATATATATATATATATATATATATATATATATATATCTATATATATATATATATATATATATATATATATATATATATATATATATGTTACATATATATATGTAACATATATATATATATATAATTAATAATTACTCCCTTATATGTTTTTTTTAAAAATTTACTCCCTTAAGTTGATCTCAGATCAAATATTGCTACCATTTTTCAGCTCTGATGAGTATTTCCGTCAGTTTTTGAATTTTATCTCCAGTTCCCTAAATTTATGACTAAAATGCCCCTTAGTATTTGAGTATCTCGTTATAGCCTTTGCTCAAAACTTACCAATATCCTCATCAAAACTAATTCCTCCCTATTTTACCCAATCTCTATCTTCATTAAAAATAACTTCTCTATGTAATTGTTCAAGTTTTGAAGTTTTCATTTTTTTTGAAGGTAAGTACATTTTTGATTTGAGTATGTGAATCATATTATTGTATTCAATTGAAATTGAATTGAAATTAGGGTTCTTTATCTTCATAAAAACTGATATTATTGTATTGAATTGAAATTGAATTTAAATTAGGATTTCAAATTGATTTGGGTATGTGAATCCATCTTTTATCTGGAAGAAAAACTGAAATTGTTTCAAGTAACCGTCTTTCTGATTTATATTGTTATTGTTTTGCAGAAACCATTAACAATTAACAATTAACTCACCTTCTTCCTCTTCGAATTCATTGTTGTTGCCTGCTTCTACTAATCCCTTTAAATCTTCAAGTTAGGGTTAAGATTATTTGAGATTAATTTGCGAAATTTGAGGTTTTCAATTAAAAATTTGGGTTTTGAATTATAAATTAGGGTTAGGATTTGGGATTTCAATTACTGGGTAAAATGAAAGGTGTTTATTTGATGGGTTGGGATAAATACACTGAAGGGTAATTTCGTCCATTTTATAAATTTTTCACTGTAAAACGTAATATGTAGCAATATTTGACCTGAGTTCAATTTAAGGGAGTAATTTTTAAAAAAAACATATAAGGGAGTAATTTTAGAAAACTGAAACATATAAGGGAGTAATTATTAATTTACTCTATATAAAACTCACTTTAATTATAAATCACAACATTTGTATTTATAATTAATCTTTTATTCTTATCTCGCATGTTTCCTAAATATATCGATTAATAATTAGTAACATAACATTTACCTTACTAATTTCGAATCTCATTTAAAACATATTAAAATAAGATTTCACACTACAAGAAAATGACACTTGCGCCACGATTTATGTCACGGGAATTCATAATTCGTGACCTAAATTTGCTTAGTCACGGGAAAAAAAGTCCCCTTCCTTCAAAATTAATTGGTAAAAAAATTTATGTCACGGGAAAATATATCCGTGACAAATAATTGTTTTTAGTCACGAATTAAGCCATGATCGTGGCTAACAAATGCGTTTAGTCACGCATCAAGTCACGAACGTGGCTAATAATTATTTTTAGCCACAATGTCGTGGCTAATTATGATTTATTGTCACATGTAAGTTAACCGTGACTAATTAGTGTGATTAGCCACACTGAATTCTTAACGTGGCTAATTATGATTTATTGTCACAGCTAAATTCTCCGTGACTATATTGCTCTTAGCCACACACTGAATTCTTACCGTGGCTAATTGTGATTTATTGTCACAAGTAAATTACCCGTGACTAATTATTGCTCTTAGCTACGCACTGGATTTTTACCGTGACTAATATTTTTGATATGATAACAAATAATAGTACAAAATTATTAGTGCAACATGGTGTGTATTGTGACATCAAGATGATTGCGCCGTATTATTGCGAGATGTGAACAATATTCGTACTTAATGTTCTTCACTATTGACGTAAATGATCTTATTATGATTATTCTTGTTATTGGATTTAGTCTGTCACAAGTGAGAATTTGTACAATTTATTATGATTATTCTTATTAACACTACTGACTTGAAAATGAATATGATTATATGAATAAATGATTGTTGTTTAACAATTTATTTGCTTTATTTTCGTTGAATGCTGCTTTACTTTAAGTATATGTTTAATTATGTAAGACAATTTTGTAATTTCAAAGCTACTTACCCAGTTACTCAATTTATTAAATTGCGCAACAAGTCCGACAAAAAACACTACAACAAATTGACACTTGCGCCACGATTTATGCCACGGGAATTTATAATTCGTGGCTAAATTTTGTTTAACCACGGTAAAATTTTTATTCACTATTTTAGAAAAAATTTATGCCACGGTAAAATTTTTCCCGTGGCAAAAAGTCAATTGCGCCACAATTTAGGTTACAGTCGTGGCTAATAATCATTTTTGCCACGAATAATGTCACACCCATGGCAAATATATATTTATAATTCTTTTTTTGTTAAATTTATAATATTGAATAACATTATTTAGAGACCGCATCACATTTAAAGAGAAACTATGTCCAATTAAATAATTAACTTATTAACACCTATCATTGAGAAGTCTGAAACTAATATATTGTTAAATAAGCTTTTCATTAGAAAATTTACAACTTTATTTGTAAAATATTTCTACAAGAACTTGAATTCGAGATGTTAAATTGGAAAAAAATTGGGGACGTTTTTAAGGAGAAAAAAAAAAGAAAAGACAATTAGATTTAAAATAAGATTAAATAAAAAAAAGTAGTCTAAAAATTTAAATTCAAAATGATTTCCAACAAATCATTGAATAAAATGGAAAAAAACATATTGATAAAATTCCCATATAAAAAAATCAATATAGAAAAACATTTTAATTATTGAAAATGAGCGTATCACACCGAAAAGTAAAATGGAAATTTAAATAATAAATTTGCATGTGTAAATAATGTGAAATTTTGTTGACAAAAAGAAATATCAAGAATAATGAAAAGAAATCAATTTAGAGAAAACAAAAATTTATACGATATTTTCTGTGTTTTTTGGCAAAAACTGATTATTTTCGAGTTAATATTGTCTTGGTCATTTAATTTCGTAATAAAACTCGGTCATTGATACCCATATGTAATCATTATTCAAAAGTGATCATTATTTAGTAAAAAGTGATTAAACTTTTTTTTCGTTACAAATACGACGATCTTAGAAATAGTATTTGTGTGGAAAAATATATGAAAAAATGGATAAAAGAAAAATAAAATAAAAATGCCGACAAATGAAAAAAAATAAAAAAAATGTATTAGGGAAAAAAATATAAGGAAAATGTGATTAAATAGTTTGGAGAAAATGGTTTTGTTGACTCGGGCAAAAAATGACCCGAGCATCATTAGTCGGGAGGTCAACATTGAAAACTCGAGTAATTTTGCAAAAATATGTAAATCATTTAGTATTTTTTCGCAAAAATAATAGTGAAGGTAATTTTGAAAAAAAGGAATATAATTTAAAAAGGTTTCAAAGTGTTAACTATATCACCAAGCTTAAGTTTCATTTTCGGTAGCTCATCATAAGAACTCCACAGTTAAGCGTGCTTAGGTGAGAGTAGTCTTGGGAAGAGTGACCTCCTGGGGAGGATATACGATTCGCAAAAGTGAATGACTTGTGATTGTAAGTAACGAGTTGAGATAACTAACCAAGCAAGGATTAAAGCTTGACAAAATTTCATATGTAACCAAATGTGTTTGGTAGTGTGGTGGTTGCTCACCTCATCCCTTACCCTGAGGTCAGGGGTTCGATTCCTACCCATGGGAATGGAGCAACTCTTTGGCAAGCCATTTACCTCTTCGTGAGAGAGCCCGCGGCTAGGGGATTATACGTCGTTCTTGACACGGTGGACACCTCGGTTTAGACCAAAAAAAAAGATTCCATATGTGAAAATATTTTCATTATAAGTAAAAAATAATATATTACATTTTGTTTATTTATTTTATATTTTTCTGTTTGTCACGGGAATAATTTTGGCCACGAGAATTAATTTTTGGTCACGGGAATTATTAGCCACGTGAGAATCTGTGGCTAAAAATATAATTTTAGCCACGTTCTTGTTTTTCCCGTGGCAATCTGTTAGCCACAGCCACTTGGGCCACGGAAGGTATTTCCGTGACAAAGAGCTTTAGCCACGGGAAATTAGTACTTGCGTCACGAATTTAGTCGTGGCCCAAGTGCTTAATTGTAGTAGTGTCAGTTTCTCATTTGTTCAAATTAATGATTTAATAAATCTCTATCGATATACGACTAATTAAGTTTTCTGTTTTGGGATCAACTGAACACCACCGTCATGCGACAGTAAAGTCATACTCTAACTAGTCAATCGTTACCGATTAATGTTGATCAGTTGAATATATATAGTGTCCTAAACAATAGTGCGATCATGTTGTTTAGGACACTTCCTTCAACAACATCAACCCCCCATTTGATCAATGTAGGACTCATATCCTATATCATGCAATGGGATCAGTCTGTAACATTCGTCCCTACTTTAGGACCAACGTTCTCGTTAGGTCACGACTACGTTGGGTCACGTCTGGCTCTTCCAGGCCACCCACTCCGTAGGCTAAAGAATTGTACCTTGTGGAAGAGAGTAAGTAATGATAACTTTATAGGTATGCGGTATACTTGAATCATACGAAAAAAACAATAACAAATTTTCCTTGTGACAAGTCAAATTCACCCATATGGGTAGATGCGACAAAAAGTGGAGTGTTTCGAGAGTCAAAAATAATTTATTTTTATTTATTCATATGAATTTTATTTGACCCGACACAAGCTTGTGATGGATATTGCCCGTCACAAATAAGAATTTGTGAAAAACAAAAGATAACTTTATACATTGATTTTACTTGAAATCATACGAAAAAGAGTAGGTTTGACGGTCTTTTAAGTGGAGGGATAAAGGTAGGGTGAATTGGTGGGCAAAACGACCGGTTAGTTGCCACAAACAGTGACAGGCGCTACGACGTTATCGGGTGTTACCGAGTTTCGGTAACACCTTAATAAAAAAAAGTAGAAAAGTAATTTTAGTTTTTGTGCCAATAACGAAAAGATAAAAGCGTAATTCACAATTTATCATATTAATAACATAAAATATAAAACATAATATTAAAATTAAATTCTATCTAATATTTAATTATCATAAGAAGCACATCTTCATCTTCCCCTTATCATACGTTTACTAGTTATAAAAAAAGTTATTGTCAAACCTAAAACTGACAAATACCTTACGAAAATTTCTCCTACTAGATCTATAGTTGTTAAGGTACGTTCAATTATACGAACTAAAGATTAAATATAATTTGTTCAGTGAATATGTTTTGTATAACTCGTATGGAAGAAAAAATAGTCAATTAATACTCCATTTACATCGTTGTTAATATGCTTCTTTTACGAGATTTATTCCGTTGATGTCTATATGTTGTATCGGGTATGCGTATAATTTTATTACCTTTGTAGCCCTTAATTTTACTACTTTCACCTCAATTTTAGCGGAAAAAATAGCCACTTAAGACTTAATGCACCTTAATTTTACTGCTTTGAACTTGAAAATTAGACGCATACAATCTGTAAGTAGGGATACGAGGTAAAGTAAGGGGTGAAACTATTAAACCCAAATTCAGAAAATCAAGAGTCAAGAATAATAAAGGAAGAAGAAGTTTTCCGCTAACCCAGGTAATAATAAAAATATAAAATTAACTAGGCTTGAAATATAACCATAAGAACTTGCGGGTCTAGTGGTACTATCTTGAACTTTGAAAGTTTGATAATTGTCTGGCGACTGTGGTTTAACCATCGCTAGTAGCAATTTTTCTTTTTCTTTTTTGAAAGTTAGTTAACCTTCTGGCGAGTGGGGTTCGACCCTCGTTAGTTGCAAATTTTTTTACATGCTTACTTGAAAGGTATTTTTTTGTAAGTGATTTTGTTGCAATTGCGTTTTTGTTTTCATAATATTATACGAATATATTATTTTATTACCAACTCATTAAGTTACTAATTGTTTTTTTGGTCAATATAAGTTGAGTAATTCTCATTTGTGACGGACCGACCCGTCGCAAACTTACGACGGGCCGAATACATACCAGTTTTGCATCTAAACGGGTGGGGCAGCATTAAATGGGGGGTGTGACAAGGGGGACATGAAGTACTACACACTATTCATGAATAGTACTCTGGCCATATTTAATACTAATAAATAGTGATGACCACACTATTGTTTTTTTTTGTTTAATGTATATGATGGTGTTTTTTTTGTGTTAATGTTTGAATAAGAAAATCATGGTTGTTTTTAAAAAAGATTATCTATTATGATAATATGGTGTTCTTGTTTTTTTTGTTTAACACAACACTACTAATGCCCTAAGTGATGAACACGAATACTTTAGTTATGAAGATGGTAATAGGGATGGATTTTTAGAATGACCTATGTTTTTAGATAAATGTTGCCTTTTTTGTGTTTTTTGTATCCCTGGCAGAAATTACCAAATGTTGGGGATGTTTCCAACGTATGCATGGCCACCTGTTTTTAACATTTCAGATAAATGTTGCCATTTTTTTAATTTATGTTTCCCTGGCAGAAATTAACAAATGTCGTGGGATGTTTTTCAATGTATGCAGGGCCTTTTTTTAGTATGTCTGATATTATGTTACCCTTTTTGGGATTTATGTCTCCTTGGCAGAAAAGATGGCCATTTGTGAATGTGATGTTTCCACTTACGCTTCTGATGTGTCCCTGCATTATTTGTTAATTGTGCAGACTACGCAACGACTTTTTTTGTCTGATTGTCGAATTCTGCCAGGGTCACATAACTGTGAAAGTTGCCAACATTTTTTTTTTGGCTGAATTTTCTGCCAGGGACACATAAATGCGAAATTTGGCAACTTTTTTGTTTGATGTGGTTACATTTACATCTGTTTCTGCAGGTGTACCCAGAAAGTAGGCATAGGCTTTGTCAATGGCATATCCAACAGAACGCCATATCTCATTTTGGTTCTTTAAAGCATGACAAGGTGTTCCAACCGATGTTCATTTCCAACATATGTTCCAACAGATGTAGTATATGTACAATGTTTATAATATGGGAACATTTCTGGTCATTTATGGTGCCCTGTTTTTATTATGGTGTAATACGGATGTTTTCTTATTATAACATATTTTCAGATTAATGTTCCCTTTTTTGTAAAATATGTATCCCTGTTATGAAACATGGGTATCTCACTTTGTTATGTGTATATAGTACGTTTTATAATATGGGAACATTTTCTGTTCATTTATGGTGCCCTGTTTTTACAGTTTGTCGTTCATGACCGTTTCTTTGTCCCCCTATTACACTAGCTACAAAAAAACATATACATAATATAATGTACACTGACGTTCATAAAAGAACATATTCCAATTCATACATAAAACTTGCAAACCTTTTTATACTACGGGCCCGAATGGTCAATGCCTACCCCGTCATTCCAAAAAGTTGTGGAATGTACACTGACGTTCATAAAAGAACATATTCCATTCGCTCGCGCCCCCACAAACCCCCACATGTGGGGGGGGTGACATACGCCCGCCAATAAAATGTGCAAAATACACGGCCATAACACGCGGCCCTAAAACATACAATGTTAAGGCCACATACGGCCTGATAACTACGGCCACATACGGTCAACCAAAGTTTCTGAACACTGACAATTTTTTTTTACAAGGCCTAACAATGGCCGCCAAAAACAAAACATCACCCCAACACCAAATTAACAACTTACTTTCCCCTCCCCCCTGCTGACCTCCTGCCCTTTCCGCGCCCAGCCGGCTTGGAGGGAGCACCGATGTCTTCCAAGCCAAGGGAAAATGACGGACTGGTGAGTCATGCCCTTCAACCTCTTTCTTCTTCCTGCAACAACAATTTTCAAACGGGAACGTATTAAACACAGTATAAAATGTATCAAATGTATTACCAAGAATTACAAATAGTAACGATGGGCACAAAAGACAATTCTGCCTATCAAGAACACCAAAACTAAAACAAAAAAAACTCCACAATAGTAAATAATGTACATATAAACAATTACAAGCAGAATGTGAACATATTTTACTGCCTCAGATATTAACGACAAACTGAAACATATAAACGACAAATACAAGGATCAAGACATCATAAATTACAAATAAACGTTCCTAAAACAATAACTAATAAACATAGAAACAATTACAAAAACAATGTGAACATCATTTACAACAGTTACAAAATGAAAAACCGAGGAACCATAAATACAAAGTAATAATGTCAACATAGTACGCATAATAGAAAACATAAAATGCAAACAAAATGTACACAAAATTGTCATTAATGTACCCACAAACAATTACAAGTTTAATGGCAACAATCTTACTACAATCATCTAAAAAAGACAAAACAGAATTAGCAAGACACTAAAAATGACAAAAAAATGTACCAACTATAATAAGCAATGTACACACACGACAATTTCATTATGAATACCAACATGCTCATCACATAAATGTCAAAAACGAAATAATGCATAAACAAAAAACAAAGTGCCACAAAATATAAACATATCAATGTCAACCATGTCACAAACTCACTAAGTAAAACTACCTAATATAATTCAAACTGTAACCCACTATCATTCGTGACAAAAACCCTAAACCCTAAAAACGTGACAAAAACCAACAAAATACCAACATTATAAACATCAAACACAGACAAATGAAAACATCAACTCTAAAAACCCTAAAAACGTCACTTTCGTATAAAAAAAATTCAACAACAAACAAAAACCAAAAAACTACCTGTAAAACCCCTCGCGAAAGCGGAAATATAAAAACATACAAAGTACTAAAAATGCAGCGGAATTAAAACTTTTTAACATAACTAACATGCGAGGTGAATTAAAACTGAAACTGAAAGTAAAATATAAATATACAATCAGCCTGGGATGGCACATCCCTACAGGCACTCAAAACTGAAATGTAAACTAAGTCTAGCTAACGTAAACGTGTAAGTCAACCGATGAATAGGATCATCGCTCGCTAGCTCCATGCAACCCTCTGCCAACCACCTGTCATGTACCTACATACATGTAAACATGTACGCCACAATCAGTGGGGAGTGACTAGAGTTCTCCTAGCCACCTTTTGTAACGACACGTAACAAGTAAAGCAATACAACATACTCCAACATATATAAACATGTGAAGCATAAACATCTCATCAACTGATATCCAACTCTCATGCGTTTACATATGCACGGCTCTCAACCAACTTCATAAACCGTTAGGAAGGAGAGCCGGTTTCCCTACTGGTTACCCAGTCGGGGGGTCTTTCAATCCAACTATTTATGAAACCGAACTAAGAGTCACCCAATGCCTTGGATGATCAAACCACAACTCAAATGAACAATCATTAACTCATCATTATCAACATCTATCCGACACGTACCAACTCAAGGCAAGCAGATAAATTCAGCAAGTATAAGGTTCAGCGGTCAACTTAAGACATAACCTATACCATAATCATTCAGCAAGTGTAAAGGTTCAGCGGTCAACTTAAGACGTAACCTAAACACCAAAACAATCATTCAGCAAGTGTAAAGGTTCAGCGGTCAACTTAAGACATAACCCTAACACCAAATCAATCATTCAGCAAGCAAGGACTCAGAGGCCAACTTAAGGCATAGACCCGCCAATCAGCAAGATACTAGACTCAGCGGCCAACTTAAGGCATAGACTAGCATCCAAAAGCAAAGGACTCAGAGGCCAACTTAAGGCATGTCCCTTCACCACATCACAAGGTACTAGACTCAGAGGCCAACTTAAGGCATGTCCTAGCACCAAACAACCGCACTCTGGGCAAGGTGCCAATACCTTAGCTACCCCGTTGTGCAGCTGCTCTACTCGTCAGACTCAGAGGCCAACTTAAGGCATGTTCCAACGCGATCACAATCAAACATGTCTGGGCTCAGAGGCCAACTTAAGGCATATCCCAGACACGACAAACATACACATATAGGGCTCAGAGGCCAGCTTAAGGCATATCCCCATATATGGCAAACAACTCACGTATTAAGTTCAGAGGCCAGCTTAAGGCATAACTTAATACGCATCAATACAATATCAATCAAAATCCATGAACTAATCTATAGTTCTACTTTTCTTATCCTCTAATCAACACTTAATTGATCCCGGGAACTAAGTTGAGGGAGAGCCGGTCTCCCTTCCGGTTGCCCGGCCGGGGGGTCTCTGTCCTCACTCTATTCCCGAACCCAATATAGTGTTGCCCATCCTCCGGGGACCTCAAACACACATAAACATAAGAGAAATGCCAATTCCGATTAAGTTAAACCTAACCAACTACTATATATTAAACTATCTTAGTCCGATAAGAAATATAAATGGACACTTAAGAATTAACTAATTTTAGACAAGTAACTAATTACTTACTAAATCTTACTTAGCTCAAATATATATCACTAAGTATTTAATTACGTTCTAATTAACCGGTTTAACCGTTAAAGGAAAATAAACACGATTTAGATTAAACTTCATATTATATTACTTATATTTTATACGGGAAAATCGACTAACTAAATAAATTATTTCGACATGCTTCTAATAAGACCGTAACCCATTACTAATTCGTAACGATTTCTAACGTATTATATTTAAACGTAAACAAGCTAGCAAACACGTACGTAGATTAATTAAATCAAGCAGGCTAGCAAGCACGTACGTAAAATAATAATATAATAATAAAATAATAATATAATAATACTATTAAATAATGTTATTATTAGACGTACAGTAGTAATATGTAGATTAGGTAGTAGTAATACGTAGTAGTTAAGTAGCGTAATGTAGTAAGTAAAGTACAGCAGCAGTAACGGTACCCAGGTGTTCAGGGGCTGGTCTGGTCTGAACAGACCAGGGACACGGACAGTAATGCAGTAGCAGTGGGGGTCTGGTGCAGCGTATCTGGTGCAGTGACTGTGCTGCAGTCACGTGTACACAGCAAGGGTAGGGTAGTAGTGTGCAATAGAAACAGTAGAGCAGATTAACAATGGCAGTGTACACTAGGTGGTAACAATGGTGAGTGTAGAAGCATTGATTAGTAGGAAGTAAAAGTGATGATCAGTAACACTAGCCATGGTGTGAAGTAGTGCAGAATAAGGGGGCAGCAGCGTACAGACAGGAACGATGTGCAGGGACAGAAACAGATGCACGGAACCAGATTTGCAGATATAGAAATCGAAGTGCAGGAATACGCAGGGATAGGAATGCAGGAACAGAAGGACGGCATTAGGTAGTATGTGTAACTGGCAGTAGCATCGTAAGGCAGTGGAGTAGATGTCCAGTTAACAGACTGACAACACGCAACAACAGAGACAATGAAGGCTGAAGTAGCAGGAAGAGCAGGTAGAAGTAAAAGACCAGTAACAACGTCTAAGGAATGTAGGCGATAGCAGTTCAGACACGCAGTGACAGAGTGGCAGCAGCAACGGAGTTACATTATACACAGTGGGGTGGTAAATAATGTAGTCCAGAAATGGGTGTATAGGTATAGAAATGAAGTCAGAAATGCAGAAATGGCAGTGGTATGTAGAGGTAAGTAGTAAAGCAGAAATGAAGAATGGCAAAGGAGTAACGTGTAGCCACAATAGATAAAACTAGTGGAACCAATGCATAATTTCATCAGAACGTAGCATCAGATTAGTCTTAAAGACTGATATCTAATTTTTTTTCCAGATTTTCCAACCACACATATTCATAAAACTTAGCATACATTGAGCATATAAAACAGTAACTTAACATGTTACTAAGTCCTAACATCATCCAAGTTCATCAATCATATGAAACACAACATTAAATCACATTTTGTGCTAATATAAACAATAAGGCCGAGTTACTCATTATCGTCACCTCTCAAGCGATTCCGGCTAAAGATCCTCCTCTACCAAGTAGCTATCAACCTCCGGATCGTCTAGTCTCACACCTACAAACATAAAAACCGAGTTTTAGGACAGAAAACGGATTTCTACCAAATGGACAGATTTTTCGGAGTGAAGGAAATGAAAAATTAAAGTGATAGATGGCTTGGAAATTCGATGAGGATTCCGAAAATGTTATCATTACCTCGAATCGGTCGACGGATGATGGAGAAAAGCTCAAAAGAAGGAGAAATAAAAATGGAGGTTTGAGAGAGTTGTGTTTACAGTGAAATGAGTTTCTTGAGGAAGAAGAATGTCGACATAAGGTTTAAGTAGAGTATATGAGTCGTCCTTTCCGTCTCAATTAAAACGGGTTAGGATATTTGAACGGTTATTTAAGTTGGGAACTTAACCTTGCCAAGTTTGCATTCGCCTTAAGGACTTAAGGTTCTTAAGACGGATCCTATGATTTACTTTAAAATAAATTAACATTAAAAATTAAAATATTATTTTATCCCGTAAAAATAATTAAAACCATTAAAATATAAATTTACGAAAAAGCGGGCTGTTACAATCACCCAATCTTCAAAAAGTTTCGTCCTCGAAACTCGAAGGTAAAAGTAGGTACGAAAACAACTCTAACGTTCAAAATATACCAAGCGGGTTATGACAACCCAAAACTTTATCTTTTGAAAAGGTTTTAAGAAGAAAAGGTCTCAAGGCACAAGTCTTGTCAATGGATATTGGGATTCTCGTTACGTATTCAAGAGTCCGACATTCCAAATCTGAGACAAGTCCCGAAATTAAATCGGTCAAAATTCAAAATTTAGGTCGATTCGGTGTTGATAAACACAGCACGGGTTATCAGACGTCTCCAATAACACGTTCTAGTGGCAATCAACGCTGAAGTCGGTCAAAATTGTAAAACGTTACGCTCTTTAAACCAAGTTTCCCTTCAAATAAACACTACTCCCAAATCCTTGAAAACAGTGATATTGACACAATGACTAAAAGTCGCTTCCAACGGAAGGGAAAGCAGTTTCAAATTCACAAAACAATTAAGCTTTTTCCAAAAACAGTGGATTTAAAGTTAACGAATGGGAAAACAAGTTTCAAAACCGACGTTTGAGAACGCGGGAGCCAACGCAGAGCTTATTTTCAACATGAAGGATTAGAGGTTTCAAGCCTTGCGGCTGTCAGAACACAAAAAGGAGTGTTGAGGGAGCGGAACAAGCGGGTTGGAGGTTAAAGAAGACGGTAACCTTTGCCAAACATGGGTTCACTAACCTCTCGATCCATAATCAACACATCGTTACAACGATTCCAGCATATCCCAAAAGGCGATTTCAGTAACCTCAATGCTTACAATGGTTTCACGGTCCTTCTCACCCCTACCTCATCCACAAAACCAGGTATTCCTCAATAAGAAGGTTTTCAAGACTCTCACTCAGTTCACAATAAAGGTCTATTCGATTAAGGTTAGGGATCTTTCACTCAAGGTAGAAGCCTAATATACGTGCCTCAAACCAAGGTTCACGCACTTCCAAATTCATAAATCTGAATTCTATCGCCATAATTCTTCCCAATCAGTCAGGCCGTAGCCGAAATCAACTATATCCTTGGGTCTTACGTAGTTCAATACCATCAAATTTATTCTATGGGGGCATCTGAAATCCTAAGTCTTCCTCAAAACGATTCAGATCTCAAGGTTCCACAAGTCTGAAGCAGTATCATCCTTCCAGTTACATATTCCCGAAATTTAGATAACTCATCTCAGGTAGTTCCCAAATGACGATTCAACCCAACTCTCAGACTACTCAACTCATGCGATACATCTACTAGACTCGCATCACAGTCCACAATAACCATACTCAAATCAACGCGTTTCTGGACTTACATCTCTCAACAAGTCATTCATTCCCAACTGATGATGTATCCTAAATTTTCCTTTAAGTCTTTCATTAGATAACACCTAAGATCCATTAAGTAACTTAGGATTAACTACTCCGTCTATTCCACAAGTTCTTGTAAATGTTCTCACACCGTTACTAACAACTCTCGTTCTTCTAATTCAAACAACATTAGCTTACCTCATTCACCTTTTTAGACGACATCAGTACCTTAAGCATATTCCTCGAAATCCATCTTTACTTCAAGTTCCTCTAGATCCTCAAACGGATACTCGAAATTTAAATTACCATGACTTAGCACGATTCTCATTCCTAAGTTCCATTAGAAATCGTGTATAACACTCTACCTAGCATAACTATCCCATCGTTCACTCACTCTTCAAATTAGTAACATAAACACTAAGATTCCAAAACATATCTCATATAGCTTCCTGAGTTTTCCTCGAGCAACAACACTCTCCAAACAACGGTCCACAGTTAACTTCAAGAAATCCCCAAGTCTGGCTAAGGTGAGTTATCGCACAAGGTGTTTCAGGATAAGCAAGCTACTAGACGAGGTCAAGAGGACATGAAGATGACTTTCAAGAGAAGGTCAAGGCTCACAGAAGAGGAGATGGGATACGAATTCCAGGGATACACACAACGTAGGTCTCGAGAGAAACACACGGAAGACGGCTCGAGAAACAACAATATGACAAGGTAAGGAACTTTAGGCTATGGACTCCCATAAAATTGAGGCCATGATCAGAAGGAGAAGCAAATGAGAGGAAAGGAGAGAAGCGGTATGCAAGGGACGAGTAGAGATCTCCCAAGGTGCGGTTCCCTCACTATTCTCACAGGGCTCTCACTCCTTACTTTCCAAATCAAGTCATTCAATTATCGGTCCTCATGAACAGTTCCTCCAATGATTCATATACCCCAATCTCCCAAACTTTAAACGATGTCGACCTTACAACTACCCATCTCCAAAAGTTTGAGATGTGACATCTCTGCTAGTTCCTCAATTGCCAACTCAATAACACTTTCGGGTCATCACCCCTATATGCGATATCTACTTTACTTACCTTACTGTCCACCAGATAACAATTCTTAAACCATCAGATTTCCTGAACTTCCATCTCCAATTAAACTACTCTATCCTATCCACATACCGGTGGTGCATCCTCAAGTTTCTCTTAAGTCTTTCATTAAATGATCGTTAAGATTCGATAAGCAGCCTAGCGTAAAGTAGTGATTCACTTCTTCTAAGCTTAAGTCAATAACTTTTCAAGTATTCAACCATTGTAGCCAAAGGTTCGCATTCCTCAACAACGGACCTTTCTCAACTCAATCACTCACCTAAGTCAACTGATACTCACTCACTTTACTCATCTAGCCCTTTTCATTAGCATCTTAAGCCTATTCTTCTAGGTCGCCCTATATCCTCAATTATCTTGTCTAACTCTTAACAGTACTCTACAAACCACAAACTTCCACGATCTAAGCATGGTCCTCAAGGCTAGGTTCCACCGAACGCTAAGTATACAACTCAACCTTCAAGCAAGTATTCTATCACTCACTTTTACTCTCCCAATTGGATAGACAACTAGACCCTTGGATCACCAAAACATGTCTCTCGATACCTCTTAGTTATTCCTCAAATAACAATATCTCTCATAACACAACTTACGGTTATCCTAAGACTAGTTCCTCCAAATCCAATAAAAGGGAAGGTTACCTAGAGGGCACCTTAAGAAAGCAAGCAACATGGTTAAGCTGAAAAGATATGAAGATCTGTTCAAGTGAGATAGACAAATATTCTAAAAGAAGGATGTGCATTCGGAGTTATCAAGGAAGGTGATGTACAAAGAAAGAGGAGTATCTTCAAGGTTCAGAAGCATTCTCCAACAGTAGCACGAATCTTCTGTCTTCGGTAGAAACTCCGGTCTTCATCGCCAAATGGGTAAGTCCACGGTTCGTCGATTGAAAGGCATAAGAGAAAGATTAACGACAATCAACAAACACGTTAGAACCTAATAAAGCAGTCACAAAACAGGCTACAATATAAGTCCTTAAATCTACCCCATCTCTCATTCATTATTTGTTTATTTTGGTCAAGTTAAGGTTGGGGGTCACATGAGTGCGTCGGGAGCAACAATGCTCTGATACCAACTGTAAAACCCCTCGCGAAAGCGGAAATATAAAAACATACAAAGTACTAAAAATGCAGCGGAATTAAAACTTTTTAACATAACTAACATGCGAGGTGAATTAAAACTGAAACTGAAAGTAAAATATAAATATACAATCAGCCTGGGATGGCACATCCCTACAGGCACTCAAAACTGAAATGTAAACTAAGTCTAGCTAACGTAAACGTGTAAGTCAACCGATGAATAGGATCATCGCTCGCTAGCTCCATGCAACCCTCTGCCAACCACCTGTCATGTACCTACATACATGTAAACATGTACGCCACAATCAGTGGGGAGTGACTAGAGTTCTCCTAGCCACCTTTTGTAACGACACGTAACAAGTAAAGCAATACAACATACTCCAACATATATAAACATGTGAAGCATAAACATCTCATCAACTGATATCCAACTCTCATGCGTTTACATATGCACGGCTCTCAACCAACTTCATAAACCGTTAGGAAGGAGAGCCGGTTTCCCTACTGGTTACCCAGTCGGGGGGTCTTTCAATCCAACTATTTATGAAACCGAACTAAGAGTCACCCAATGCCTTGGATGATCAAACCACAACTCAAATGAACAATCATTAACTCATCATTATCAACATCTATCCGACACGTACCAACTCAAGGCAAGCAGATAAATTCAGCAAGTATAAGGTTCAGCGGTCAACTTAAGACATAACCTATACCATAATCATTCAGCAAGTGTAAAGGTTCAGCGGTCAACTTAAGACGTAACCTAAACACCAAAACAATCATTCAGCAAGTGTAAAGGTTCAGCGGTCAACTTAAGACATAACCCTAACACCAAATCAATCATTCAGCAAGCAAGGACTCAGAGGCCAACTTAAGGCATAGACCCGCCAATCAGCAAGATACTAGACTCAGCGGCCAACTTAAGGCATAGACTAGCATCCAAAAGCAAAGGACTCAGAGGCCAACTTAAGGCATGTCCCTTCACCACATCACAAGGTACTAGACTCAGAGGCCAACTTAAGGCATGTCCTAGCACCAAACAACCGCACTCTGGGCAAGGTGCCAATACCTTAGCTACCCCGTTGTGCAGCTGCTCTACTCGTCAGACTCAGAGGCCAACTTAAGGCATGTTCCAACGCGATCACAATCAAACATGTCTGGGCTCAGAGGCCAACTTAAGGCATA
The DNA here is from genome assembly GCA_029255685.2 of Silene conica. Taxonomy (NCBI): domain Eukaryota; kingdom Viridiplantae; phylum Streptophyta; class Magnoliopsida; order Caryophyllales; family Caryophyllaceae; genus Silene; species Silene conica. The sequence continues at coordinate 20,779,366 of CM055318.2, read as the reverse complement.
TCCCAGACACGACAAACATACACATATAGGGCTCAGAGGCCAGCTTAAGGCATATCCCCATATATGGCAAACAACTCACGTATTAAGTTCAGAGGCCAGCTTAAGGCATAACTTAATACGCATCAATACAATATCAATCAAAATCCATGAACTAATCTATAGTTCTACTTTTCTTATCCTCTAATCAACACTTAATTGATCCCGGGAACTAAGTTGAGGGAGAGCCGGTCTCCCTTCCGGTTGCCCGGCCGGGGGGTCTCTGTCCTCACTCTATTCCCGAACCCAATATAGTGTTGCCCATCCTCCGGGGACCTCAAACACACATAAACATAAGAGAAATGCCAATTCCGATTAAGTTAAACCTAACCAACTACTATATATTAAACTATCTTAGTCCGATAAGAAATATAAATGGACACTTAAGAATTAACTAATTTTAGACAAGTAACTAATTACTTACTAAATCTTACTTAGCTCAAATATATATCACTAAGTATTTAATTACGTTCTAATTAACCGGTTTAACCGTTAAAGGAAAATAAACACGATTTAAATTAAACTTCATATTATATTACTTATATTTTATACGGGAAAATCGACTAACTAAATAAATTATTTCGACATGCTTCTAATAAGACCGTAACCCATTACTAATTCGTAACGATTTCTAACGTATTATATTTAAACGTAAACAAGCTAGCAAGCACGTACGTAGATTAATTAAATCAAGCAGGCTAGCAAGCACGTACGTAAAATAATAATATAATAATAAAATAATAATATAATAATACTATTAAATAATGTTATTATTAGACGTACAGTAGTAATATGTAGATTAGGTAGTAGTAATACGTAGTAGTTAAGTAGCGTAATGTAGTAAGTAAAGTACAGCAGCAGTAACGGTACCCAGGTGTTCAGGGGCTGGTCTGGTCTGAACAGACCAGGGACACGGACAGTAATGCAGTAGCAGTGGGGGTCTGGTGCAGCGTATCTGGTGCAGTGACTGTGCTGCAGTCACGTGTACACAGCAAGGGTAGGGTAGTAGTGTGCAATAGAAACAGTAGAGCAGATTAACAATGGCAGTGTACACTAGGTGGTAACAATGGTGAGTGTAGAAGCATTGATTAGTAGGAAGTAAAAGTGATGATCAGTAACACTAGCCATGGTGTGAAGTAGTGCAGAATAAGGGGGCAGCAGCGTACAGACAGGAACGATGTGCAGGGACAGAAACAGATGCACGGAACCAGATTTGCAGATATAGAAATCGAAGTGCAGGAATACGCAGGGATAGGAATGCAGGAACAGAAGGACGGCATTAGGTAGTATGTGTAACTGGCAGTAGCATCGTAAGGCAGTGGAGTAGATGTCCAGTTAACAGACTGACAACACGCAACAACAGAGACAATGAAGGCTGAAGTAGCAGGAAGAGCAGGTAGAAGTAAAAGACCAGTAACAACGTCTAAGGAATGTAGGCGATAGCAGTTCAGACACGCAGTGACAGAGTGGCAGCAGCAACGGAGTTACATTATACACAGTGGGGTGGTAAATAATGTAGTCCAGAAATGGGTGTATAGGTATAGAAATGAAGTCAGAAATGCAGAAATGGCAGTGGTATGTAGAGGTAAGTAGTAAAGCAGAAATGAAGAATGGCAAAGGAGTAACGTGTAGCCACAATAGATAAAACTAGTGGAACCAATGCATAATTTCATCAGAACGTAGCATCAGATTAGTCTTAAAGACTGATATCTAATTTTTTTTCCAGATTTTCCAACCACACATATTCATAAAACTTAGCATACATTGAGCATATAAAACAGTAACTTAACATGTTACTAAGTCCTAACATCATCCAAGTTCATCAATCATATGAAACACAACATTAAATCACATTTTGTGCTAATATAAACAATAAGGCCGAGTTACTCATTATCGTCACCTCTCAAGCGATTCCGGCTAAAGATCCTCCTCTACCAAGTAGCTATCAACCTCCGGATCGTCTAGTCTCACACCTACAAACATAAAAACCGAGTTTTAGGACAGAAAACGGATTTCTACCAAATGGACAGATTTTTCGGAGTGAAGGAAATGAAAAATTAAAGTGATAGATGGCTTGGAAATTCGATGAGGATTCCGAAAATGTTATCATTACCTCGAATCGGTCGACGGATGATGGAGAAAAGCTCAAAAGAAGGAGAAATAAAAATGGAGGTTTGAGAGAGTTGTGTTTACAGTGAAATGAGTTTCTTGAGGAAGAAGAATGTCGACATAAGGTTTAAGTAGAGTATATGAGTCGTCCTTTCCGTCTCAATTAAAACGGGTTAGGATATTTGAACGGTTATTTAAGTTGGGAACTTAACCTTGCCAAGTTTGCATTCGCCTTAAGGACTTAAGGTTCTTAAGACGGATCCTATGATTTACTTTAAAATAAATTAACATTAAAAATTAAAATATTATTTTATCCCGTAAAAATAATTAAAACCATTAAAATATAAATTTACGAAAAAGCGGGCTGTTACAATCACCCAATCTTCAAAAAGTTTCGTCCTCGAAACTCGAAGGTAAAAGTAGGTACGAAAACAACTCTAACGTTCAAAATATACCAAGCGGGTTATGACAACCCAAAACTTTATCTTTTGAAAAGGTTTTAAGAAGAAAAGGTCTCAAGGCACAAGTCTTGTCAATGGATATTGGGATTCTCGTTACGTATTCAAGAGTCCGACATTCCAAATCTGAGACAAGTCCCGAAATTAAATCGGTCAAAATTCAAAATTTAGGTCGATTCGGTGTTGATAAACACAGCACGGGTTATCAGACGTCTCCAATAACACGTTCTAGTGGCAATCAACGCTGAAGTCGGTCAAAATTGTAAAACGTTACGCTCTTTAAACCAAGTTTCCCTTCAAATAAACACTACTCCCAAATCCTTGAAAACAGTGATATTGACACAATGACTAAAAGTCGCTTCCAACGGAAGGGAAAGCAGTTTCAAATTCACAAAACAATTAAGCTTTTTCCAAAAACAGTGGATTTAAAGTTAACGAATGGGAAAACAAGTTTCAAAACCGACGTTTGAGAACGCGGGAGCCAACGCAGAGCTTATTTTCAACATGAAGGATTAGAGGTTTCAAGCCTTGCGGCTGTCAGAACACAAAAAGGAGTGTTGAGGGAGCGGAACAAGCGGGTTGGAGGTTAAAGAAGACGGTAACCTTTGCCAAACATGGGTTCACTAACCTCTCGATCCATAATCAACACATCGTTACAACGATTCCAGCATATCCCAAAAGGCGATTTCAGTAACCTCAATGCTTACAATGGTTTCACGGTCCTTCTCACCCCTACCTCATCCACAAAACCAGGTATTCCTCAATAAGAAGGTTTTCAAGACTCTCACTCAGTTCACAATAAAGGTCTATTCGATTAAGGTTAGGGATCTTTCACTCAAGGTAGAAGCCTAATATACGTGCCTCAAACCAAGGTTCACGCACTTCCAAATTCATAAATCTGAATTCTATCGCCATAATTCTTCCCAATCAGTCAGGCCGTAGCCGAAATCAACTATATCCTTGGGTCTTACGTAGTTCAATACCATCAAATTTATTCTATGGGGGCATCTGAAATCCTAAGTCTTCCTCAAAACGATTCAGATCTCAAGGTTCCACAAGTCTGAAGCAGTATCATCCTTCCAGTTACATATTCCCGAAATTTAGATAACTCATCTCAGGTAGTTCCCAAATGACGATTCAACCCAACTCTCAGACTACTCAACTCATGCGATACATCTACTAGACTCGCATCACAGTCCACAATAACCATACTCAAATCAACGCGTTTCTGGACTTACATCTCTCAACAAGTCATTCATTCCCAACTGATGATGTATCCTAAATTTTCCTTTAAGTCTTTCATTAGATAACACCTAAGATCCATTAAGTAACTTAGGATTAACTACTCCGTCTATTCCACAAGTTCTTGTAAATGTTCTCACACCGTTACTAACAACTCTCGTTCTTCTAATTCAAACAACATTAGCTTACCTCATTCACCTTTTTAGACGACATCAGTACCTTAAGCATATTCCTCGAAATCCATCTTTACTTCAAGTTCCTCTAGATCCTCAAACGGATACTCGAAATTTAAATTACCATGACTTAGCACGATTCTCATTCCTAAGTTCCATTAGAAATCGTGTATAACACTCTACCTAGCATAACTATCCCATCGTTCACTCACTCTTCAAATTAGTAACATAAACACTAAGATTCCAAAACATATCTCATATAGCTTCCTGAGTTTTCCTCGAGCAACAACACTCTCCAAACAACGGTCCACAGTTAACTTCAAGAAATCCCCAAGTCTGGCTAAGGTGAGTTATCGCACAAGGTGTTTCAGGATAAGCAAGCTACTAGACGAGGTCAAGAGGACATGAAGATGACTTTCAAGAGAAGGTCAAGGCTCACAGAAGAGGAGATGGGATACGAATTCCAGGGATACACACAACGTAGGTCTCGAGAGAAACACACGGAAGACGGCTCGAGAAACAACAATATGACAAGGTAAGGAACTTTAGGCTATGGACTCCCATAAAATTGAGGCCATGATCAGAAGGAGAAGCAAATGAGAGGAAAGGAGAGAAGCGGTATGCAAGGGACGAGTAGAGATCTCCCAAGGTGCGGTTCCCTCACTATTCTCACAGGGCTCTCACTCCTTACTTTCCAAATCAAGTCATTCAATTATCGGTCCTCATGAACAGTTCCTCCAATGATTCATATACCCCAATCTCCCAAACTTTAAACGATGTCGACCTTACAACTACCCATCTCCAAAAGTTTGAGATGTGACATCTCTGCTAGTTCCTCAATTGCCAACTCAATAACACTTTCGGGTCATCACCCCTATATGCGATATCTACTTTACTTACCTTACTGTCCACCAGATAACAATTCTTAAACCATCAGATTTCCTGAACTTCCATCTCCAATTAAACTACTCTATCCTATCCACATACCGGTGGTGCATCCTCAAGTTTCTCTTAAGTCTTTCATTAAATGATCGTTAAGATTCGATAAGCAGCCTAGCGTAAAGTAGTGATTCACTTCTTCTAAGCTTAAGTCAATAACTTTTCAAGTATTCAACCATTGTAGCCAAAGGTTCGCATTCCTCAACAACGGACCTTTCTCAACTCAATCACTCACCTAAGTCAACTGATACTCACTCACTTTACTCATCTAGCCCTTTTCATTAGCATCTTAAGCCTATTCTTCTAGGTCGCCCTATATCCTCAATTATCTTGTCTAACTCTTAACAGTACTCTACAAACCACAAACTTCCACGATCTAAGCATGGTCCTCAAGGCTAGGTTCCACCGAACGCTAAGTATACAACTCAACCTTCAAGCAAGTATTCTATCACTCACTTTTACTCTCCCAATTGGATAGACAACTAGACCCTTGGATCACCAAAACATGTCTCTCGATACCTCTTAGTTATTCCTCAAATAACAATATCTCTCATAACACAACTTACGGTTATCCTAAGACTAGTTCCTCCAAATCCAATAAAAGGGAAGGTTACCTAGAGGGCACCTTAAGAAAGCAAGCAACATGGTTAAGCTGAAAAGATATGAAGATCTGTTCAAGTGAGATAGACAAATATTCTAAAAGAAGGATGTGCATTCGGAGTTATCAAGGAAGGTGATGTACAAAGAAAGAGGAGTATCTTCAAGGTTCAGAAGCATTCTCCAACAGTAGCACGAATCTTCTGTCTTCGGTAGAAACTCCGGTCTTCATCGCCAAATGGGTAAGTCCACGGTTCGTCGATTGAAAGGCATAAGAGAAAGATTAACGACAATCAACAAACACGTTAGAACCTAATAAAGCAGTCACAAAACAGGCTACAATATAAGTCCTTAAATCTACCCCATCTCTCATTCATTATTTGTTTATTTTGGTCAAGTTAAGGTTGGGGGTCACATGAGTGCGTCGGGAGCAACAATGCTCTGATACCAACTGTAAAACCCCTCGCGAAAGCGGAAATATAAAAACATACAAAGTACTAAAAATGCAGCGGAATTAAAACTTTTTAACATAACTAACATGCGAGGTGAATTAAAACTGAAACTGAAAGTAAAATATAAATATACAATCAGCCTGGGATGGCACATCCCTACAGGCACTCAAAACTGAAATGTAAACTAAGTCTAGCTAACGTAAACGTGTAAGTCAACCGATGAATAGGATCATCGCTCGCTAGCTCCATGCAACCCTCTGCCAACCACCTGTCATGTACCTACATACATGTAAACATGTACGCCACAATCAGTGGGGAGTGACTAGAGTTCTCCTAGCCACCTTTTGTAACGACACGTAACAAGTAAAGCAATACAACATACTCCAACATATATAAACATGTGAAGCATAAACATCTCATCAACTGATATCCAACTCTCATGCGTTTACATATGCACGGCTCTCAACCAACTTCATAAACCGTTAGGAAGGAGAGCCGGTTTCCCTACTGGTTACCCAGTCGGGGGGTCTTTCAATCCAACTATTTATGAAACCGAACTAAGAGTCACCCAATGCCTTGGATGATCAAACCACAACTCAAATGAACAATCATTAACTCATCATTATCAACATCTATCCGACACGTACCAACTCAAGGCAAGCAGATAAATTCAGCAAGTATAAGGTTCAGCGGTCAACTTAAGACATAACCTATACCATAATCATTCAGCAAGTGTAAAGGTTCAGCGGTCAACTTAAGACGTAACCTAAACACCAAAACAATCATTCAGCAAGTGTAAAGGTTCAGCGGTCAACTTAAGACATAACCCTAACACCAAATCAATCATTCAGCAAGCAAGGACTCAGAGGCCAACTTAAGGCATAGACCCGCCAATCAGCAAGATACTAGACTCAGCGGCCAACTTAAGGCATAGACTAGCATCCAAAAGCAAAGGACTCAGAGGCCAACTTAAGGCATGTCCCTTCACCACATCACAAGGTACTAGACTCAGAGGCCAACTTAAGGCATGTCCTAGCACCAAACAACCGCACTCTGGGCAAGGTGCCAATACCTTAGCTACCCCGTTGTGCAGCTGCTCTACTCGTCAGACTCAGAGGCCAACTTAAGGCATGTTCCAACGCGATCACAATCAAACATGTCTGGGCTCAGAGGCCAACTTAAGGCATATCCCAGACACGACAAACATACACATATAGGGCTCAGAGGCCAGCTTAAGGCATATCCCCATATATGGCAAACAACTCACGTATTAAGTTCAGAGGCCAGCTTAAGGCATAACTTAATACGCATCAATACAATATCAATCAAAATCCATGAACTAATCTATAGTTCTACTTTTCTTATCCTCTAATCAACACTTAATTGATCCCGGGAACTAAGTTGAGGGAGAGCCGGTCTCCCTTCCGGTTGCCCGGCCGGGGGGTCTCTGTCCTCACTCTATTCCCGAACCCAATATAGTGTTGCCCATCCTCCGGGGACCTCAAACACACATAAACATAAGAGAAATGCCAATTCCGATTAAGTTAAACCTAACCAACTACTATATATTAAACTATCTTAGTCCGATAAGAAATATAAATGGACACTTAAGAATTAACTAATTTTAGACAAGTAACTAATTACTTACTAAATCTTACTTAGCTCAAATATATATCACTAAGTATTTAATTACGTTCTAATTAACCGGTTTAACCGTTAAAGGAAAATAAACACGATTTAAATTAAACTTCATATTATATTACTTATATTTTATACGGGAAAATCGACTAACTAAATAAATTATTTCGACATGCTTCTAATAAGACCGTAACCCATTACTAATTCGTAACGATTTCTAACGTATTATATTTAAACGTAAACAAGCTAGCAAGCACGTACGTAGATTAATTAAATCAAGCAGGCTAGCAAGCACGTACGTAAAATAATAATATAATAATAAAATAATAATATAATAATACTATTAAATAATGTTATTATTAGACGTACAGTAGTAATATGTAGATTAGGTAGTAGTAATACGTAGTAGTTAAGTAGCGTAATGTAGTAAGTAAAGTACAGCAGCAGTAACGGTACCCAGGTGTTCAGGGGCTGGTCTGGTCTGAACAGACCAGGGACACGGACAGTAATGCAGTAGCAGTGGGGGTCTGGTGCAGCGTATCTGGTGCAGTGACTGTGCTGCAGTCACGTGTACACAGCAAGGGTAGGGTAGTAGTGTGCAATAGAAACAGTAGAGCAGATTAACAATGGCAGTGTACACTAGGTGGTAACAATGGTGAGTGTAGAAGCATTGATTAGTAGGAAGTAAAAGTGATGATCAGTAACACTAGCCATGGTGTGAAGTAGTGCAGAATAAGGGGGCAGCAGCGTACAGACAGGAACGATGTGCAGGGACAGAAACAGATGCACGGAACCAGATTTGCAGATATAGAAATCGAAGTGCAGGAATACGCAGGGATAGGAATGCAGGAACAGAAGGACGGCATTAGGTAGTATGTGTAACTGGCAGTAGCATCGTAAGGCAGTGGAGTAGATGTCCAGTTAACAGACTGACAACACGCAACAACAGAGACAATGAAGGCTGAAGTAGCAGGAAGAGCAGGTAGAAGTAAAAGACCAGTAACAACGTCTAAGGAATGTAGGCGATAGCAGTTCAGACACGCAGTGACAGAGTGGCAGCAGCAACGGAGTTACATTATACACAGTGGGGTGGTAAATAATGTAGTCCAGAAATGGGTGTATAGGTATAGAAATGAAGTCAGAAATGCAGAAATGGCAGTGGTATGTAGAGGTAAGTAGTAAAGCAGAAATGAAGAATGGCAAAGGAGTAACGTGTAGCCACAATAGATAAAACTAGTGGAACCAATGCATAATTTCATCAGAATGTAGCATCAGATTAGTCTTAAAGACTGATATCTAATTTTTTTTCCAGATTTTCCAACCACACATATTCATAAAACTTAGCATACATTGAGCATATAAAACAGTAACTTAACATGTTACTAAGTCCTAACATCATCCAAGTTCATCAATCATATGAAACACAACATTAAATCACATTTTGTGCTAATATAAACAATAAGGCCGAGTTACTCATTATCGTCACCTCTCAAGCGATTCCGGCTAAAGATCCTCCTCTACCAAGTAGCTATCAACCTCCGGATCGTCTAGTCTCACACCTACAAACATAAAAACCGAGTTTTAGGACAGAAAACGGATTTCTACCAAATGGACAGATTTTTCGGAGTGAAGGAAATGAAAAATTAAAGTGATAGATGGCTTGGAAATTCGATGAGGATTCCGAAAATGTTATCATTACCTCGAATCGGTCGACGGATGATGGAGAAAAGCTCAAAAGAAGGAGAAATAAAAATGGAGGTTTGAGAGAGTTGTGTTTACAGTGAAATGAGTTTCTTGAGGAAGAAGAATGTCGACATAAGGTTTAAGTAGAGTATATGAGTCGTCCTTTCCGTCTCAATTAAAACGGGTTAGGATATTTGAACGGTTATTTAAGTTGGGAACTTAACCTTGCCAAGTTTGCATTCGCCTTAAGGACTTAAGGTTCTTAAGACGGATCCTATGATTTACTTTAAAATAAATTAACATTAAAAATTAAAATATTATTTTATCCCGTAAAAATAATTAAAACCATTAAAATATAAATTTACGAAAAAGCGGGCTGTTACACTACCAACATTAAAAACATCAAACAACATCAACTCTAAAAATTAAACAACAAACAAAACCCAAAAAATACCAACATTTAAACATCAAACACTACACAATTGTTATTTAAAAACCAAAATGCAAAATAGTAATGTGCAGAAATATAATAATAACCAATCATACTATTTCAAAATACCATACAACATTATATCACACTTTCGGCTAACAAAAAATCAACAAACAAAACCCAACAAAATACCAACATTATAAACATCAAACACAGACAAATGAAAACATCAACTCTAAAAACCCTAAAAACGTCACTTTTACAACTCTAAAAACCCTAAAAACATCAACTCTAAAAACCCTGAAAACATTAACTCTAAAAACCCTAAAAACACAGACAAATGAAAACAAACAAAACCCCAAAAAATACCAACATTACAACCCTAAAAATTAAACATCAAACACTACAACATTGTTATTCAAAATACCATACAACATTAAATCACACTATTTTAAACAAACATGCGAAAAACGAAATACTATTACTAAACAACTATGCAAAAATCGAAACAAACACTACAAAAAACAAAACATGCAAAAAAAAGAAATATTAATTTAAACAAACATGCACAAATTGATTACTATTATAAAATAAACAACAAACCCTAAACCCTAAACCCAAAACAAAACATTCAAAAAAAAACTTAATATTATAATAACAACAACCCAAAAAACAAAACAAAAAAAACAGATTCAAATTTTACCTTCAACAGCCTCTTCGGATTGATTTCGTGGAACATTTTTCTTTACCACGCGTCTTACAGCTGCTTTCCTCACCATTTTTTTTGTGATTGCTTTTAATAATGACGAGTTTTTGGTGGTTTTGGTTTGTTTTTTACAGAGGGAAGTTGGAGAAAAAAGGGAGGTTTTTTTTTTTTCTTTTTACAGAGAGAAGGGTTGAGAGGAGTAAATGAAGAGAGTAAACAAATGAGGAAGTTAATGTGTGATGGGAAGTGACGGGTTAGGGGGGAAGGTGGGGGGACAAATGAGAATTGGGTCAGTCAAAAGTCCAATCACCAATTTAATGCAAAAGTCCAAGCATCTTACCGTATTCCCAATACAGTATGTATTCAAGCCAATACGGTTTCTACTTGGCCCGTCGCAACCTTAAGACGGGTAGTTCCGTCTTAAGGAAAACGGACACATATAAGTTATGGACTCTCAAAACTATTCAAGTATTTACGAGACACGTGATGAAGTGAATGATCAAAAGACTCATAGGGAAGGGAATGGTGAAGAAATTGATTTTGAACGTATTGATTTATTAGATGATGAAGAAGTTATTCCAAAAGATTATTTGACTAGTTTATGTTGGAGCTAGTGTCCTCAATAGTTAGTGCGACAACACGTATAAATCTCTTAAAGAACACAGGGTATACTTTGTATTTTAGCCAGTTGATTCACGTTTATCAATAACGATTGGCTTGCTAGAAAGTTTGACGTTATTGTCATACAGATGACGGTAATCAACTTGTCCCTAAGAGTCACACCTAAAAGATGGAATCTGAGAGATATGATGAGATGAAAATGTAATCATATTGATACCCTATACGATTAAACGGTCAGTCAATGTAATGATGATATAATTATTTAATACTGATTAAATAATATTAGATAAGACGAATTAAAATGTTAATTCATAATTAAATGTAAAATGTTATTTAATTAGTGTGTAATGAAATTATTTAATATAGATTAAATAATTCAGTTAAATATAAACGGTTATATTTAATTGTTAAAATATAAATATACAATATTTATAAAGATAAACATTACACATAAGAGAGCAGTGTAACCGATTTTATACAGATAAAATCCGGTCCACTGAAGAATTTCGGCCAGTTGGAGGTTGTTGCAATTTCTAGTGATAGTTTAGGTAGACTCAAATTCGGACTTGAGAAAACCTATCTAAACTAAGAAAGGTGGTTAAGGATTAAAGAATAAGAGTTATTCTAAGATCGTAACACCTCGTCCTATAAGTAACACCTCACGGCAGCTGTAGAGGGCACGAGTTCCAATGCAAACTTCTCCCTTCTCTCTCTTTAGCTTTCATCTTACACAAAATTAAAGATAATTTTGCAGTTTCTAGCTCAGGAAAGGGTATTTCTCACGACATCGTGGGTGCAACGATTAGGAGGATATCTGTTTTGATATCTGATCTTAGGCCTTTGCAAGGACAGAAGGTTAATTCTTAATCCCAATCTTTGTATATTGTTCTTCGTTTATGACTATAAATCGTACCTTATAAATTCGTTATAATCCTGCATATAAAGAATTGGGAATATATACAGATATTTTCCCACAGTTTAGTTGAAAACATGAGCGGTGACAGTGAAGAAAACAATCTGAGCATAACTAAAGAGGAATGCAACGGTGATAATAATGAACATTCATTTACTGAAAATGTGGAAGCACCACAAGATGACATGGAATTTGAAACAATGGAAGAGTTAAGGAAATACCTCTCTAATTAAGCTAAGCAATGTGGTTTTTCTGTTCGACAGAGAAATGTGAAGTCGCCACCCAAAACAAAGTTATCACCTAAGCATATTTTATGGGTTTGTCATAAGGGAGGAACACAAGTGAACAGGTCCCAAAATAAAATTTAACCTAGACCATCTCAAATGATCGGGTGTGAAACAAAATTCATTGCCAAGGAGTTGGAGGGTAGGTGGAGATTTATGAAGGTAGAACTAGATCATAATCACGACCTTAACCCCTAAGATGTGAGATATTTGTGAGCTTATAGAAAATTGCCAAAAAGAAGTTGAGAGGAGAATTTTGAGAAATTATTAGGCTGGCATAAGGCCATCTCGAACCTATTTGGCCGAGGCAGTGAAAAATCATGGTTTTCAAAACCTTTCATATTTAGAAAAAGATGTGAGTAACTTGTTGTAGAAGAAAAGACAAGATAAATTGGTTGGGCCAAATTCCATAGGTATGTATCACTACTTTATGAAGTCTATGAAGGAGTCAGACAATATTTTTTCATGTTAGATTAGGAACATGGCGGTCGTCTTCGAAATGTAATGTGGGTGGATGCTAGGAGTAGAGCGGCTTACAATGATTTTTGTGATGTCGTTGGACTTGATGCCACATATTTGAATAACAAGTACGAGATGTTATTCGCTCCTTTTAAAGGGATAAACCATCATGGTCAAACTATATTTTTAGGTTGTGCACTGCTCTCTAGAGAGGATATAGAGTCTTTTAGGTGGCTACTTAAAACTTGGGTAGATTGCATGGGTGTAGGCAATAGAGCAATTATCACTGATCAGAGTATGCCTATAACGAAAGTCGTTGAGTTTGAAGTGCCAAAACTATACATAGGTGGTGCATTTGGCATATTATGGAGAAGTAACACAAAAATTTGAAGAATTATAAAGAATTTGAGAAGATTAAACCTTCCATGGCAAATTGTGTTTATGATTCAATGAGTATTGATGAGCTTGAAGTTAGTTGGAAATTTTTTATGGATGTATATGGATTGGCGAAAAATGCTTGGTTGTACACCTTATATAAAGACAGAAGGTGTTGGGTTCCAGCATTTGTGAATGATTGTTTTTGGCTGGTATGTCCAGTACACAAAGAAATGAAAGCGTTAATGCTTGTTTCAAGCATTATGTTAATAGCAAGACATCACTGAAACAATTTGTGCTCAAGTAAGATCTTGCTCTCGGTGCTAAGTGTGACAAGGAGACGCTTTTGGATCATCAGTCCAGAAACACCAGATACAAAATTGTATCCAAATTTGCCGCTAAACGAGTTTTCCAACCAATTTACACTCACTACGCATTCCAAAGCGTTATGGAAGAGGTAAGAGGTTGCATGTATACTACTCCTAGTATCTTTGCGGATGAGGAAGACAATAGTGAGTACAAGGTGGAGGATACTCGTGAACCTAGGGACTTACTATAACACCCCGGCCCAAACCTAGGACCGGAAATGTTAGCCACGGTAGCTCGTCAGGCTATGTACTGGCCCCACAGACCAACACGAGTCCTTTCCAGCGCATTTTTTCCTCACTTATGCGCATCCTGGGAATATTCCCATGAGGTCACCCATCGTAAGACTACTCCCAGTCAAGCACGCTTAACTTTGGAGTTTTTAACATGGATAACCAGAAAAGAAAGTGCACTTTGTTAATATGAGTAGTACTTTCAATCCCTTTAAGCAATAGTCATATAAGCCTATCAATTACAGCTGATCATGTCGGGCTTGATAAGGCTTGGGTCGGGCTGATATGTTAGAATCAGCTCATGCATTAGGGTCGGGCCGGGTCGGGCCAAGTCAATGGGCCTTTTTCTTTAGCCCAAATCCAGCCCTCGGGGTACATCGAGCTTTTTTGGCCCTTACGACTCGTGACACATTCAAAATGTGAAGAGGCAAAAAGCGCACATTGAAAAACAATACAACGGAATTCTAACATTCAATATTACAATAATACAACTAAAAAAGGCTTGAAACAAGGTTTTTGCGAATTCTAATCCACAATTCCAAGTAAAATGAACCCAGACTTATATGAAAACATGAATATAGCACTTGGCCGTAGGCAGTAGTATTATCTATAATCATCGGCTTTTGACTTTTTGCTTACTTATACAATGTACACAACTACACATTACGCAAATTATTAAAATTGGGGCCGGGCTTTGAGCTTTTTTGGGGCCGAGAGTTTAGCCCACATCCAGCCCAAATTTTCCCATGGGCCGCATAGATCAGACTTTGGGCTTTTTTGAGGCCGAGAGTTTAGCCCAAGCCCGGGAAAAAGAGGATCGGGTCGGGCTTTTGGGGCCTGGGCCATTTGATCAGCTCTACTATCAATGGACCTCTTCAAGGGGTTATACCCGAATATCCTATTGGGTTTAATAATGGAGTCTTACACACCCCCACTTAAAGAACGCAACGTCTTTGTTGCGCCTGGCAGCATCCGACTACAGCCGAGCCAAACCAGGGATCCTCCCCCGCTAGGTTGGTGACCCGGGTACTCCAGACCACAGGCTCACCAGACGGTCACATGATTGCTCCGATACCATTTGTAACACCCGACCCAAACCTAGGACCGGAAATGTTAGCCACGGTAGCTCGTCAGGCTATATACTAGCCGCACAGACCAACACGAGTCCTTTCTAGCGCATTTTTTCCTCACTCATGCGAATCCTGGGAACCTTCCCAGGAGGTCACCCATCCTAAGACTACTCTCAGTCAAGCACGCTTAACTTTGGAGTTCTTTCGCATGAATAACCAGAAAAGAAAGTAGACTTTGTTGATATGAGTAGTACTTCCAATCCCTTTAAGCACTAGTCATATAAGCCTATCAATGGACCTCTTCAAGGAGTTACCCCACCCGAATATCCTATTTGGTTCACAGGAGTCTTACACTTACCCATAGAGAAAAGAGTTGAGTACATGGTCAGGTTAGACAATGGGACTAATCATGTTCAATGTAGTTGCAAGCTATTTGAAATGTGTGGGCAATGCGGTATTATGTGTAGGCATTCATTAAAGGTTCTTTATGATTGCGGTGTACAACAAATTCCAGATTTTTATATTGTTAAAAGATGGAGGAAAGATATTGATAGACCATACACTAAGGTGAAAGTGCCTTACTATAATCCTTTGAAAAGTGAGATTGTAGCTAGGTATGAGAAAATGCAGGAAGAGTTTGAAAAGTTTTCCATCAAAGCTATGAATACCGAGGAAGAATTTGCTATTGTCATAAATGCTATTACTCTTATTAACAAGAATTTTACTAGGAGCAAAGAAATTTCTGGTAAGGAAGGTATGTCATCCGAGCATGTCAATGAAAATGAAGAATTACAAGATGTTGTATTTGTGTTCGATAATTCAGAAGGAACTTAGACTAAACTTGCCTTACAAGACCCAAGACAGGCGAAATCTGTTGGAAGGCCACGAATTCGAGTCAGGGGAAGGCAGAACAATGTGCCAAGGAAAACCACTTCTAGACGACCAAATATCAACTCTAATGTAGGAGAGGTAAGTCTTACTAGACTGCCACCTTTGTTATTTGTTTGTCATTGATGCATTTTTACTTCATTCCTTAATGTTCTTTTTATTTTTACAGGATGTAAATAATAGTTGCTCGATAGATTTGTTTATTCGCACAGGGAAGCAAATCAAAGAATAAAAAAGTTAGTGACAAAGTAAATTTACGTGATGAAATCAATCATGAAGCAGATGACCTATATTTTTCTCAAATAGAGATGAACACTGATTATTATCAGCAAACGGGCGACCTTTTTAACAATACGGTTCATTCTGGTGGATATACAGAGATAATGGTATATTACTGATTCTTGAAGTCTTAATTTTTTGTATTGAATTCTTGTACAACCTATCATTTCTGCCTTTTCTTATTGATATGTACACAACAATATTTTGAACAGATGGGACGATCGAATAATCAACTTAAAGAAGATGGTAGATTAAATATGAACCAGCCAGCGACGGATGAACAACCTTAAAACAACAACTGAATCAAGTTTTCATTCTGTTTTTTTGTTAGCTGAACTATTTAGTGTGACCATCTTTAATCACCACTCTGCAATTTAAGGTTTGCTGAATTGGTTGAGGCGATTGTTCCTGTTTGATTTCTTATTATGAGCTTGATTGAATGTGCAAAATATACATATGGCACTAGCACACTTTGTGGATTGTATGCTTGGAGATTATTATGTTTATGGTTTGCTGCAAGTACTATGCTATACATTCTGAGTTGGTACGCAAATTGATCATTGATTATGTTGAAGGTGTTCAGAGAAATGTTATATATATTGTAGTATCATTGCTACCTGAGAAGCCATCATAAGCTATTTTCCTTTAAATTCCGGAATGTGAGTTTGTGACTGCAATGAGGGAAGGAATTAGATGAATCTTGATCAACATTTCTACTGCTTGCCTTATTGCAGATTTATACAATTACGGAGGTATGAAGGTGTTAAAATCTTCTCAATGATAAATTCTATGAAAAGTATAACAATTCATATTAGACTGAAAAGATCCAAACTTATAATTCGTCGTTCATAATCGAATAACTCGCAAAGTCACTGCTACTGCATAGGAAATGATAAAAATTCAGAATTGACCTGTCATCAAAGAATGATGCACAACTCAAAAATTAGCGGTCTATTTTAAGTGATTCTTCTTGGACATATATAAAACTTAACATCCTTAACTTTCAATTGATGTATCTTGAGTATTTTTTTGCGACCTGATTTGAGAAATATAAGGTATGAAAATCACTGCTGTTGCACATGAAATGATAAAAAATCAGAATTGACCTGTCATCAAAGAATGATGCACAACTCGCAAACTAGCGGTCGATTTTAAGTGATTCTTTTTGGATATAAAACTTAACATCCTTAGATTTCATTTGATGTATCTTGAGCAATTTTGTTGACATGAGTTGAGAGATATAAGGCTTGAAAGTCGCTGCTACTTCACAGGGAGTGATCAATTTTTAGAGCTGACCTGAACTTGCTTACAACTTTATAACTCAAAAATCAAACAATATTTTTGTATAATTCCAATTGAAAATGAATGTCAACTCTTATAGCTTTTTTATAGTGATAACTCAATTTGAGCTAAGAGATACAAAGCCTCAAAGGTGGTGCTAGAGTAGGGGTGAATGCTGAATATAATGCTAAACAGAATGTTGAAAATATGAGTTTGTAAACATTAAGATTCTATAAGCATCTAACAATTATTAAGAGGATGATTACATGAAAATCCATGGAAGTCTAATGCCAAGTAAAAAGCATCTAACAATTACAAAAATTACATTTTCTTAACCCAAAAAAAATACAGTTTCATTTTCCAAAAAAAGAGGCTTCAATCTTCACTGGTAGGCAAATGTGGAGTAAGTCACTTGTTGAGTAAGTCACACGAATGGAAGCTTTTCCGCGGTGCGTTGACAGAAACTGCTGCCAGATATGGAGTCAAGGAAAGAACAATTTCCGAAATATGGAAGCTAGCAAATAAACCAAGATTAATTGGGGAAATGTTAGATGTAAAAAGCAAGCGAATTGGTAACAAAAATAGGAAACGGATACGCCAGATATAGACTTCATCAAGACCCTATAAATGGGCCAACGAGATATTATTAAAAGAGTTGTAGAAAATACCGAGAGTTTCAGTGGGAACAATCCACACGTGGGTATGTGAGGGGATACTTAAACCTCATTCAAGCCTACTACATCCTCAACTCACTACCGCAAACAAGTACGAAAGGATGAAGTATGCTTTGAAGTGTTTGGTGGTGGAAGAAGTGATACAAGAGTTTCTGTATTTAAATGTAGAACCAAGCAAAAAAAAATAAGGGATAATTCACACGGTACCCCCGAGGTTTGGCTTAATTCACGTGGTACCCCTGCGTTTAAGTTTGTGGACATGGTACCCCTCAACTTTCATTTAAGTGCACGAATTACCCTTACCTTGACCTCCGTTATGATGCCGTTAACTGATGGCCGGTTTTTGTCGTCAATTCCGGCACCAAAAGTAATTTGTAAACTCCCAAATTAAGTAGTATAATTTAGGGTCGAACCCAAAGGATGGTGGGGTTAGGCTATAAGTTTCGTTTAAGTTCTAGTTTAGTCGGTCAACAAGATTGTGAGATAGATAACTAAAGTCTAAAGCTATAAAAATAAAAAGAGTAAACGATAAATTAAGAGAGTTAGGGGTATGGGGTGTCATGTAGTCAAGTATTGGTCTAGCAATAGGGAAACATGACATAAATTAACATTCTTTCAAATCACTAATTCACGCAATAAGTAAGGTGATTATCGTCAATTAGGGTCTCAAACTAGCATTCTCTCGAACAACTAATTAAATACCCGATCAATACATTAACTCACTTTCGTGATGTCAACTTAACAATTATAGTCAAGTAACTAAACCAATTAAACCTCGAATTTCTCGTTGGAATAATTAAGCACACTAATCGTCATTAGTATCACAAGACTAATAATGAATAATAATCAAACCAAACATTATTTAAACAATTACTCACATACAAGACTCAAACTTTTCTACATTAATCCCATCCCCTAACTATCAAACTACTCTAACATGATTAAATTAACACTAACTAAACTACCCATTAACCTTAAACATGAAATAAACCTAAATAAAGTAACAAAGATTAAAACTTTAAGGCTATTTAGCGTATTACTACCTAATAAGTTTAAAATTTTACATCTTATTACCTAATATGTTCAATTCTTCAAATAACAACCTAATAAGTGTAAAAACTTACACGATTACTACCAAAATGACGGAAATTGCTAAAAAATGACGGAAATCAGTTTATTTCGTCCCGTTTAAATTTAAAACCTAATTTAATACCTAAATTGCCCTTCCCCCTCCTTCCTCCATTAAAACACCATTAAAGTACAAGGTGAAACTAAAGAAGATACAAAATATTTAATCTAGGCGCGACCTTGTGTGTACTATTTGCAATCCAATTTACTTAAAGCATTACATCCTTCATTGTACTTCAGGTAAATAGTAGTAGCAGCGGGCACGGGAAAATTGTACTTCACCTTTCTAATTTATCTATTATTTGCAATCAAATTAGGGAAGCATTACAACTAATCTATACCGGCCAGTACTTGACCGCGAGCGATGACAAAGTATCCGTCACCCTCACCATACCGGGCAGTATAGAGTGAAAAAAAATGAAAAAAATCAAATTAGGGAAGGATTTTATACTGAAAATAAAATGAAAAAAATGCTTACTGATTCAATTTGAGAAGACCACAGAAGATTACCTCCCTCTAGTGCTGCAAATTAGACATGTTCATGGAATTTTTGATGTATAAAAATGGCGGTAGGACTTTATCGTGAGCTTTTACAGGGGAGGGAGAGGGATGGGTACAATTTTAACAGGAAATATGTTTATTAAGGGAAGGGTAAGATGGTCATTTAACTTAACCCGAACATTTAAAACTAACTGAAGTTCGGTTTCCGTCAAAAAGTTAGCAAACTGATTAACATTGTGTGATTTTAGGTAGTTAGTTGCAAAATTTATTATATTAGGTAGTAAAACGTAAAATTTTAGATTTATTAGGTAGTTATTTGTCATATTTCCAAACTTTAATTAAAACAAACATTAACTCTATGAAAATAATAAATAACAAAACAAGAATAAATAATAAAAGAGGGAAAATAAAATTATACCATAGGGAAAGAAATGGTTGAAATTGCATAGATCTAGAAGACGGATTACAAAAGCTTAAATCTTATTAACTAATTAAGTGAGAAATTGAAGAGTAATTGAAAGAAGAAAATAAAAAAACTAAACTATTCTATTTTTCTCTACTACTACCTACTGTTTTTTGTGTTTTCATTTTTAAAAGAAAACAAAAGCTGCGTTGTCCCTTTGTCTTTTTTCAGCTGCCTGGTGCTTGCTTCCAATTTTTTCCACGTGACTTCCCCAAATGAGAAATAATGTGTCACTTGCCTACTAGCTAGCTTGGCCAAGTTTCCGTTTTATTTATTTTCGTCTTTCTTTAATCCTTCTTGAACCGGTTTTTATACTCGGACTTGATACCTATAAAATAAAAAGGACGAAAGTACGACCAAAACACTCACAAATAATATGAAATAGTTCCTAAATAAAGCTAAAACGACCAAAATAATGTCAAAATCCACAAATCTAACAATTATTCGCAATAAATAAAATAAAACTAATAATTACTAATTAAATAGTAAAATGAGCTGTTTATTCAATTAAACACGCAAAATCGAGTCGGAATAAAGAATAAATGAGGGGTAAAATGGTATCAAAATACTACTCATCAAATATCCCCACACTTAAACCTTACTCTTCCTCGAGTAAGCTCATAAATTAAACTAGGACACTTAATATAAAAGGCTAGCTACACTAATAAAATCTGATGGTAGGCAATTAACGGGCCTCCTTCGTCCCTTCAACTCACACCGAAATGCAATGAGGTATGCATCCCTTGCAAGGCAAGTGGGGGCTTGCGAGAAAATTTTGACACATCAAACAATTAAGCACAAGTCAACACATAAGATGCATCACAAAAGAGAAAAGCCGCTTTCCTCATCTAAGCGACAAAAATCAACTAAAAGAGAACAAATTCAAAATCGTAAACTCCCTCACAAATACCAATTCTACAAGTCACTAAGACAAAAAGGATGTCACCAAAACACCAACAAATAATGCTAAACTAGGCTACTTTCATAACCATTATCCAAATACTTTCGTCAAGGGCGATCGGATGGAATGGAATGATAATCCCCGTGATGCTAGATTGCTAGAGGCAAAAGATACAAGTCTAGATTCTTCACATAGTAAAGGTCATGGGTCGTCCCAAGATCGACAAAACAGCGTGACAAAATTGGTTTTTTTGGAGGGAAATGCTCAAATCAATGCAAAATGGTGGATTTCATTCAAAACTTGACCTCATTCGATTTTTCATTTCTTTTTCATTTCATGAGTTAAGATGGGGTTTGTCCCTCGCGTGCTAAAGCTCTCAATCATTTCATTCTCCAAAGGGCTTTCTACCCTTTCTTCTTCCTCACAATTCTCAACATCAGTATCCTTCTCCAACTCGAGAATCATGCTCTCATCACACTCTCTTCCCAAAAACTCATCATCAACCTCAAACAAGGACACACACTCGAACTCACTTAAGTGCAATGGCTCCACAACTTCCTCTCCACGTAACTCAATCAAATCATCACACTCAAACCTCATAACCTCCATCTCACACTCATCACTCATCAAATAATCATCCAAGGGTTCTTGAGGAGCATAGGAAGAACAAAAGTCAAGGTCATCCCCACAATCACCACATGACATATAATTAGGTGAGGAAACATGCATGGCATCATTTGAGTAAAAAGGAGTATGGTATGATTCCACATTGTGCATATTATCATCATAATTCATCATATTCTTATACATGGGAGGTGGAGATGCATATAAAGAACAAGCATTAGAATCATGTCCCAAATAACCACATGTACCACAAGAAAATGAAAATGCATGCACATCACTCTTAATTAGGGAGGGAGGAACAACATAATTGTGTTGAACATTGTGAACATAAGAGGGAGAATCAACCTCAACTTGTGGTTCAAACAATCTTGTCACTCTCCCAAACCCACAACTAGCATCGGTCATAGCCATTTTCTCAAGCAAAGATCTTGCCTCGTCATCACCCAAATCATAAAAGGCACCTCCGGCCGAAGCATTTATCAATTCTTTAACGGATTGATGTAAATTGTTAAAGAAAGTTTGCATGATTAGCCAAATTGGGATCCCATGATGAGGACAAGCTATCAAAAGTCCATTTAACCTTTCCCAAGCCTCACTCAAATTCTCAAACTCGCCTTGATGAAAAGAAACGATCTCATTTCTTAGTTTAGCGGTTTTCGAAGGTGCAAAATATTTGGCAAGAAAGGCTTGGGCAAGGTCCTCCCAAGTAGAAAATGTGCTAGGAGGGTGAGAATATAACCATTTCTCGGCTCCATCCCCAAGAGTAAGAGGAAAAAGCATAAGTTTCACAAAATTAATTGGCACACCATTCTTTCTCACCAAAAGACACTTTCTATTAAAACGTTTAACATGGTCAAGCACACACTCATTAGGTAACCCACGGAATGAATCTTTTTCAAAGATCTCAACCCACTCCGGATGTAGCCCAAGCTCCACATCCTCTCCAATATCAATTGGAGAGTCACACAACTTTGGGTCGAGTCTACTATGGTCACGTAAAGTCATGTATGAAGACATGTTAGCAAAAAAAACTCTTTTATGTGAATTTTTGCTCATGATTTTACGACATCACCACCGTCATTTACCATCATTTCACACCACCATTACCGTAACCCAATTCACCATAATCAATCCATCATCATTCACCATCATTCCACCAACAGCAGCCCGAGATCACCATCGCAGACATGTACCTCCATCTCAATTCCGTGATTCTCCTTGAACCACAATTCAGGCCGCCTATCACCATCATCATTCGATTCATCATTCAAACCAACTCCTCACCATTAGTTTCAGCCGTGCATCCAAAGCCAACCCATGACCGTTGCTCACCCTACATCGTCATCACCACCACCATTCACCAGCATCACCATTAATCATCACACCATACCGTCATTCACCATTTACATCACCATGCTCCTCTGCCCTCAACCAATTCGACCTCCACCATCCGAAACCACCATTGCTACCCAGCCGCCACCAGCAACGACACCATATCACCATTCACAACACCACCGCCATCACCAAGTTTCGAATTCACGAAACTGATTTTTTTAACCCATCACCATTTAAGATCAATCGCCATCGTGCTCCCTCCTCTCTGGAGCCCAGATTCTCGTGCACCATCAACCTATGTCAACCCGACATCGGCGTTCCTCTGCAATTAATACGAGCAGCACCGACCCGATTTGGTTCACGCATCAACAAGCATCAGCAGCAACCCGACTCACCACTCGCATCAATTCGTGATTTGGGGCAAAAGTTGAGTTGGAATTTGAAGTAAGGAAGAAGAAGGGGTGGGTCTATCAGATTAAGAAGAGGAAGTGGATAAAACTAATAATTACTAATTAAATAGTAAAATGAGCTGTTTATTCAATTAAACACGCAAAATCGAGTCGGAATAAAGAATAAATGAGGGGTAAAATGGTATCAAAATACTACTCATCATTAACTCCCCTACTTTAACTTATTTTCCCCTCAATTCCACTCATAAACAAATTTTAAAAAAGGAAAATTCTCTCACTAATATACTCAGTGCAACAAAACAAAAAAAGCATCTTCATATTTTTTCAATCAAATATCATCATCCTAATCCATCATTTATAAAGACAAAATCAACAATCCACAACTCACCATCATTAATACCGACATAAAGTTCCAAAACTTTCGACTATTTACTAGCAATTAGAATAAGCCCACTTCACAAATCCATATAATTAAAGAAATATCAGTGAAGGGGAGGGGAACATCTAGTTGGAAAAATTGTAAAGAAGGTGAATATGGCTCTTCTTCGTAGTCCATCAATGTGCAAAACTCTCCATGAGTATAAAAAAACAAAAATCAATGAATTTGCTATAGAGTTTATTCAGGAATTAACAAAGTAGGCGAGAGAGAGAAAGTGCAATTTTAGCTAGGAATGTGAAGAAATTTTAATTGACTATTGGAGAAATTACGGTTATATTAATTTGGGGAAATTAGTTGATGATGAAGTTTCTAGGAAGTTTGGATGTATTGATTTTGATTAGGTAGAATGAAGAAGAAGGGATAACACTTTTCGATATAACTTAGTGATGGAAGATAAATTAATGGAAGAGAAGAAGATTAGACAAAGGAAGGCAAAATTTGTAGGAATGAACTGGAGAAAGAATTTTGGATTTTTTGTTGAATTGAAATGGGTGAAGAAACAGTAAAGAGAAAGAAAGAGATGAAGATTAAAGAAAACAAAGAGCAAAAGGTAACCTAGGAAAGATTAGGTAACAGCGTCAAAACGGAGTTTAAGATGAGGGCAATTTGTGCACTTAAATGAAAGTTGAGGGGTATCATGTGCACAAACTTAAACGCAGGGGTATCATGTGAATTAAGCCAAACCTTGGGGGTACCGTGTGAATTATCCCAAAAGATAATGTTTGCAAAAATGTGTATTGTAATTCACATGGATGAGAAGTGGTTCTATATTTCGTGTGACGGTCACAAGTTGTATATTGTGAATGGGGAAGACTTACCATATAGGAGTTTCCAATTGAAGCGGTACATCACGAAAGTTATGTTCATGTGCGTAGTAACTAGGCCAATATACGTAGAGGACGGGTCCTTAATTTTTGATGGAAAAATTGGCATGTTTCCTTTCACAAAGCAACAACCAGCAGCAAGAGCAAGTAGAAATAGACCAAGGGGTACTTTAGAAACGAAGTCAATTGATTCAATAACAAAGCAAGTAAGTAGGGAATGCACTATACAACGAGTGATACCAGCCATCAAGAGTAAATGGCCAGAAGGAGCAAGCAAACCCATTTTCATACAACAAGATAATGCTAGGCCGCATATTAAAAATAATGACGAAGAGTTCATGGCTGTTGCAAACAGTGACGGTTTCAATATTGAGTTAATTTTTCAACCTCCTAATTCACTAGATCTGAACCGTAATGACCTTGGGTATTTCAGAGCATTACAGTCGTTACAGTCAAGGCAAGCATAAAAAAAAGTCGATGAGTTGGTTAATTCAGTGATGCAAGCATTTGTTGACTACAGTCCCACAAAATTGAACAACATATTCTTGATCTTACAATCAGTCATGGTCGAGATATTAAAAGCTAAATGACACAACGACTTCGCAATTCCTCATATAAAGAAGGGGAATCTTGCTGTCCTTGACCTATTACCAAGGAATTTAGAGGTAAAAGAAGAATTGTTTCGACAAAGCATTGAACATTTACAAACAAATGGGCAAACAGAAGGTTTAGAGTACTTGATGGGTGAATTTGGTTACAATGGTCCAGTGTAGATTGTCGTCTAAGTACGTATTTTGCGTCTCATTTTAAGTAGATGGGCAACAGAAGGTTTTTAACATTTCTTTACTGTTTAAACATGCAAATTCTAAGTAGATGAATTAATGTTTAAACTATAATCAGGTGTAATGAAATCAGATCAGATAATGTAA
Source organism: Silene conica (assembly GCA_029255685.2). Taxonomy (NCBI): domain Eukaryota; kingdom Viridiplantae; phylum Streptophyta; class Magnoliopsida; order Caryophyllales; family Caryophyllaceae; genus Silene; species Silene conica. Next base: position 20,753,906 of record CM055318.2, on the reverse strand, counting down.
TGTTTTAACTGTAACACCCCCATTTATTTAAGAGCCTTTAGCCAGACATTCTCAAATAAATATGACTGTTACCTTCTCGGAATGACCGAGGTAGTGAATAATAAAGTAAAACTCCCAAAGTACATTATATAAAATTGATAAAATTTAAACTTTGATATTACAGAAACTACATAGAAGAATAAAAGTATGCCTGGTGACTACTCTATATGTGATATAGTTCTAAGTCGGTCCCAAGTCCGCATCTCACATTCCCGTCCCAACTCCTAGCTCATCTATCTCTTTCCTGTAGAATCTACTCCCCATTCCGGATCATCGTAGGTGTCACACGAATACAAGGGTCAACCACGAGGTTGAGTAGAAAGATAAATAAACATAAACAACAATAGAATACAATTCACTTCCATCTCCATACCGTCTCAGCAACCACTTCCCGGTCAAACACCACTCCTCAATCACAAGACCCAATATCACACAACTCCATATCACAAGACCCGATATCACACCACTCCATATCATAAGACCCGATATCACACCACTCCATATCACAAGACCCAAAATCACACCACTCCATATCACAAGACCCTTAATTCTCACCTCCGCGTCATATAGTAATATGCAACATAATGACATCTCAACAACAACAATTATAAATAATAAACATCACATATCAATCTCATAATAACGAATAGTTTCATTTCATAACACAGTTATAATTCATAGTCAATTCCTCTAACTCAATTTGCAGAATGGCAACCGAACAGCTGCTAGAAATATCCCACCTCGACCCAGTTCCTACAAATAATACTTGATATCAAATTTTATCCATACAACCAATCCCTACTAGAATTACTTGATCATGTTCATAACTATTCACTCATAACACCTTATACTTACATATTTATAGACATACTCATGTACAAATAAATTATTATTAATTACAATCTTACTACTTATCGACTTACTAATTATAGCATACAATCCAATAACCAATATTAATATTAATTATAACAACAATATCATAAGTAATATCCATAACAATTGTTGTAACATATTATCATACAATTATAAAATCCTACTAAATAAATATTACTTACTTAACAAAATAACATATTCAACATTATTTCCAACTTTAAGGCCAACCATAACTAACTTTAAAACATAAGTATTAATTATAATAATATAAATTAATTATTACCATACTCTACAAAATAATAACAAGGCAACAATACTAACAAATATTATCATATACTAATAATAATAATAATAATGATAACGACAATAGTAATAATATTAATATTAATAATGTTAATAATAACAATGTATAATAATAATAAAACAACATAGTACTAACAACAACACACGGCAACAACACATCAGACCCGACGCCTTACCCGTGACTAACCCCCTGCACGAATTCCGCTGCCAACACCAACCACCACTACTGACCTCGCCTGGGACACCACCAGGCTCGCCACTGAGCTACTGTCGTTCCAGGGATGTCAGCAGCGGTGGTCAACGCCGCAACAACAACCAACCACCATTGTCTAAACCCAGTTGGTACACTAACCCCCATGTTTCACGTTATGAACCACCCAAACAGAACAATAGAGATCTGAAAACGATTATAAAGTCATTCTGACACCACGATTAACCACCACATCTGACGGTCAACGACGACTTCCTTGTGGCCCATATTCGATTACTATGCATCAATGATTAAAAACATACTAAGAACAACAACTACGAACACATATACACAATGAACAGACCAAATCGAAATGACTGAAAACTAGAAAAACGAAAGGAACAAGGTGAGTATACCTCCTTGCCCTTGCCAACGACCACCCTTAATACACCCTAAACCACCGTGTAGACCCTCCTCCTCAAACTTTGATGCGGCGGCAGTGATGTGACAAAGTGTGATTGTGTGTTGATGGGTTAGGGATAGGGTTTCTAGCTGTGTTTCTATGACGGCAGGGATAACATTGTGAGGGTTTGTGTGATATTATGTTATGTCGACTATGGGCTCATTCAACCCTTGGCACGCACCCCAAGGCCCATATGTGACATCAGCACACATCTTGAGGTCTCGTATCAATATTGGAACGTGATTTGATGAACAATACCCGTACTCGACACTTTACTAATAAAATATAAGAACACTTGTTCGATATCTTAATTATCGAACTTAAATGTTCAAATAATTATCGAACTTAAATATTAAGCATTAAATAAAACACAATAAAATACGGGGTATTACATTAACATTTCGAGTTCATTTTGTTTTAACAAAAGTGTTCAGAATTTAACAGATAATCATAAACTCTCAGGCCTAATTGGCCTCATCATCGAGTTATGAAAAATAGAATTGCCTCCTACACACACACAGAATGAAGGTAGACCATAACATATCCACTTAGTAACAGTAATAGTCAAAACATTCAAATGCAGCTCTCAAACCAGTAAGGATACTGTTCTAAATAAGCATTAATAAGAATGTTGTATTACTGAACTAACATGAATAAGCGCACACACACACCTAAACATTGGTAGACCATGTGGTGGCAAGACTATTTGAACTAAATGGTCACTTACCTTACATAATTTAAATGACAACTACATTATGCTCTCAAACCATTAAGGAAAATTCATTATTGAGCATACTAAGAAACATGCAAAATAAACCAGCAGAGGCAGAGCAGAACATGCAAACTCAGAATATAAACCAACAAATAAACCAGCAGACTCAGAACATGCGGATATGTAAACTCGAAAACCCTGAATACAACAACTAAACATGCAGATCCAAATTTACTCAGAATATAAACCAGAAAATAAACCAGTAGAGGCAGAACATGCAAACTCAGAATATAATTCAGCAAATAAACCAACAGACTCAGAGCACGCGGATTTGTAAACTCAAAAACTCAGAATACAGTAACTAAACATGCAGATCTAAATTTACTCAGAATATAAACCAACAAATAAACCAGCAGAGGCAGGACATGTAAACTCAGAAAATAAACCAGCAGAGGCAAAATATGCGGATATGTAAACTCAAAAACCCAAAATAAAGCACCAGACTCAGAAAATAAACCAGCAAAATAGACATGCGTACTTAAAAAAATGAAGTAAAGATGCAGATCTAAACATGCATATCGAAACAACTCCAAAACCTAAACATGTAGATCGAAACAACTCAAAAATCTAAACATGCAGATCAAAACAACACAAAGTCTCAGAATACAGTAACAAACCACACAAAATCTCAGAATATAGAACAAACCACTCGAAATCTCGGAATACAGAAAAAACCACTCAAAATCTCAGAATACAGCAACGAACACCTGCAAACTCAGTATAATTAAAAGCAAAAAGCAACCTCAGCATCAAGATCTCAGTAGTTATAAACTCGAAACCCAGATTACAGCAACAAAACCTGCAAAAAAATCACCATCATCAGATACAATCTTACTCAGAAAATTTAAAAAAAAAAAAGGAAAATAAAAGGTAAACACAACAACCTCCTTATTTTTTATCTTTCTAAGGCTCTTCTTTACTCTTCTCTAATCTTGCCAAATACCTTATCTTGGACTCAAGGAATAACTGCTCAGAATCCATAGTAACACCGTCAATCTCTTTCCTCTTATCAAATCGCGCCAAGTAATTCCGAGAGGAATGAAGGAATAACTGCTCAGAATTGCAGTAACATCACCAATCGGCAAGGGTGACGTCTTTGGAACAAACTGAGGAGATGACTCAGTGAGTTCACTAACTTCGTCTTCTTCATCTTCATTATACCGAAGACGATATTTTATAAACTTACAATTCAAACAATCACAATTTGAATGTTTATTATTCATGGCAAAGTGGAAACAATCAGATCTCGGCAGTGAGATTGTGAGGATGAGAGAGTGATTTAGGGTTTAGACAGAATAAGATACAGAGGAGGGGAGAGATAGAGCGACAGAGAGAGAGAGAGAGAGAGAGAGAGAGACGGCAGTGAGATTGCGAGGATGAGAGAATCAGTTAGGATTAGGGTTTTCTATAGAACATTCAGGAAACTTGACATTGAATGTGGGTGGGTGGGAAGATGAAGAAGTTTCAGGATACTTGACATTGTGTAAGGGATATTGGGTTGCATTTGTGGGATGTGTTGTTAATTTTGGAGGGAAATCTTAGTGAGATTGGGTTGGGCTAATTAATGGATTAGGATTAATTAGGGGATTAGGGTGGAAATAGATGGTGTGATAATGTGGGATATTTAAGGACAATTTTGTAAATATGAAAGTTGCACAAGGATTAAATGGGGCAATTAAATAATAGACCGAAAAGGAAACATGTAAGGTGGAGTCGAATGGACCGATAATGAATACATGCGAAGTGGAATTGAACGGAGGGAGTATATAAATTGCAATAATACCCCAGGCGTAGTGTCACCGTCTCATTTCCCTATTAAAATCGGGATTGGTGTGTTTGTCATGTCAACTTGCATAAATAAAAGGAAAATGTAAAAAAAAAATTGGGTGATGAACACAGTCATTCATTGCATTCATGATTCAATCTATTTGATTGTAGTTGTTTCAAAATTTTGTATACTAGTCTGTTGACAGCCATATATGGTGGATGTTCATTGCTATGAAAATATAAAATGTGTTTGTACTCGACTGATTTTTGTTATGTCATGAGGATAGTCTAGAAGTCTTCAGAAAGGATATGATGTTGCAATAATACCCCGGGTGTGGTGTCACCGTCTCATTTCCCAATTAGAATCGGGATTGGTGTGTTTGTCACACTACAAGAATTACCCCAGATAGCGACTAAACCTGCCACCGCAATGGTACTCGCTAATTAGCGACCAAAAAAAAAGCGGGCCACCGATTTCGGTCGCTAAATTTAGCGACCAAAACCCTATCCCAATGTTATCCTAAAAAATCCGCGGGAATCCAAAAAGTACCATTGCGCCAGTTTAGCGACCGCTGTCAGTCGCTAATTTAGCGACCGAATTCAGTCGCTAAATTAGCGACTACTGTCGGTTGCTAACCCCCTGGTATATTTTTTTTTCGCCTCTTCAACCCGTCATTCCCATTCTGCATAAGTTTGAAAAGAAAAAAACCCCCAAACCCCCTCCTAACCCGTCGACCGATAGTGCCTATACCGGACCACCGCAACGCCACCGGACCACCCACCACCGCCATTCACCTACATTATACTCCTTTTTCAGGTTTGTGTCGATTTACTAACTCTATTTATGTATTGAGTCTCTTTATAGTATTATTGTAATTCAAACAAGTAATTAGATTATTAGGATGCTTTTAGTTAGTAATTAGATTATTAGGATGCTTGTAGTTAGTAATTAGATTATTAGGATGCTTTTTAGGATGTTTTTAGTTAGTTAATTGAAAAAAAATTGGGTGTTATTGTGATTAGGGTTAGAAATTGGGGAAAATTGGATGATGATTTTAGTTAGTAATTAGATTATTAATATGTTTTTAGGATGTTTTTAGTTAGTTAATTGGAAAAAAATTGGGTGTTATTGTGATTAGGGTTAGAAATTGGGGAAAATTGGATGATGATTTTAGTTAGTAATTAGATTATTAGGATGTTTTTAGGATGTTTTAGTTAGTGAATTGAAAAAAAATTGGGTGTTATTGTGATTAGGGTTAGAAATTGGGGAAAATTGGATGATGATTTTAGTTAGTAATTAGATTATTAATATGTTTTTAGGATGTTTTTAGTTAGTTAACGGAAGAAATTGCCAATTTTTGCTCTTTTTACTTTGAAAAACATATTGACACCAAAGCAAAAGACTTGAACATTGAAGAAGCGGATGAGTTAGATACAAGTATACCCAAGTGTTTTCATGTGCAAGATGATGAAGGGTGTTCTTCTGCTGGGGGAACAAGATTTCTGGATGACAAGGAGTATAATCGTGCTCACCTTTATGTCCTATCTAATTGTGAGGTTTTGGAGCCATATGAAGCAAAAATTGTGACAGATTTCATGACTGATCACCCTAATGTTAAAAGAGAGGATGTTTGGAGTAAACACGAGGATCAGTTTCCAGGTTGGTTTCGAAAGCATATAGTTAAGCTAAATATCCAAGATGATGTGGTTAGAAGCTTGGCTTTGGGTCCTTCTCGAAAGGTTGTCACGTGGAAGCATTATTTAGTTAATGGGTTTAAGTTTCACACATTCGACTACGGGAAAAGTAAGGCTAAATGCAACTATGGCGTTACTATTTCTTCTCTTGATGGCAATGACTATTATGGGATATTAGAGGATATCTTTGAGTTGTGCTATAATGGGCGTGAACGGAGTTACAAAGCTGTCTTATTCAAGATTCAATGGAGAGATAATTCTGTAGCTGGAACGAGAGTCCATGATCGCTACAAGCTTGTTGAAGTGAATCACACTCGAACCTATTCTAAATATGATCCATTTATACTTGCACAACAAGCTCAGCAAATTTATTATGCATCGTCGCCTAGCACAAGTAAAGCTAGACAACAAAAGAATTGGTGTGCGGTAATTAAAACAAAGGCGCGATCAGAAGTCGACACATCCTTTTTCCAAGAAGAAGTTGTATCAGAGTCCATTCTGTCCCCAATAGATCAAGAAGTCATTTATGGAAATGAGATAGAATTGGGAGAGGAGTTAGAAGATGATGAAATGGAGGGGCAAGATCAGTTACAAGATAATAATGATGAAGAGTTAGAAGAGGAGGAAGAGGATGATGACGAGGAGGAGGAGGTAGAAGAAGAAGAGGATGACGATGATGATGATGATGATGATGATGATGAGTAAAAGTAGTATGAGGTTTTCATCCTATATATTTATTTAGGTCCTGTTTTTTAATATTTTACCAACATTATTTATTATTAATAATGTTTCATTTTTTTGTAGGAAACATTTCTTAAACGAAAGAAGGCGAACCCTGACATCTCCGACAATCAGCTATGGTATGAATTGGTAGACGGTTTTCATAAAGGAGGAGTCTATGGGGCCGGTTCAGCTAAAGAGCTCTTTTATGAACCGCCGGCAAGAAGAGGGTCCTCGTCCCAGCATCAACCCTATGTTCCTGGTTTGGTCAGTCACCTTCAGATACAACTAGCTGAGAAGGATAGAAGGGACGCCGAACGAGATGAAGAACTGAGGAGAATGAAAGAAGAGATGGAAATGATGTCTTCTTACTTTGCTAATTGTAACAGCGGTTGGCGTCCACAGGATCGGGATCCAAGAGATCCCGATTATGGAGGTGGCAGTGGGGCGGGAGCATCTTTTCCAGTGTCGTAGCTAGTTGCTCCTGTTTTTTAGTGACTCTTGTTTAGTATTGGATACTTGTTACTTTAGTACCCGAATTTCGTACTTTGTAATCCAGATGACTTTTTTTTATTTATGCAATCAGATGTTTCGCATCAATTGGGTTGTGCGCTGGTTATTCTTGGTTTTGCTTGCAGGTTTACAGTAGTAGCTACGGATTTGGCTAGGACAAAACAGAATTTTATGGGCAAATACATGTAGAATTAGCGACCGAACATGTAAAATTAGCGACCACTGTCGGTCGCTAATCCCCTGTAACTTTCTTTTCATTGGCGACCAATTAGCGACCGATGTCAGTCGCTAAATTAGCGACCGAAAACAGTAGCTAAATTAGCGACTGAAATCGGTCGCTAATTTAGCGACTGAAAACGGTCGCTAATTTAGCTACCGCTGTCGGTCGCTAATTTAGCGACTACTATCAGTCGCCCGCCTTTTTTTTTTCGGTCGCTAAATTTGGCGACCAATATCGGTCGCTAAAAGCGACTACAGCCTGCGACTAAGGGCGTGCGACTGAAATTGGTCGCTAAAATTAGAAGGGCGACCGATAGTGGTTGCTAATTTCAGTCGCAATCTGACGTATCTGTTGTAGTGTCATAGAGGCATAGAGCTGATCAAATGGCCGAGGCCCCAAAAGTCCGACCCAGCCCGATCCTTTTTTTTCCCGGGTTTGGGCTAAACTCTCGGCCCCAAAAAAGCCCAAAGCCCGATCCATGCGGCCCCTGGGAAAATTGGGCTGGATTTGGGATAAACTCTCGGCCCCAAAAAAGCCCAAATTCCGGCCCCAATTTTAATAATTTGCATAATGTGTAGTTGTGTACTAAAGTCAAAAGTTGTTGATTATAGATATACTAATACCTACGGCCAAGTTTTATATTCATGTTTGCATATAAGTCTGGGTTCATTTTACTTGGAATTCTGGATTAAAATTTGCTAAAACCTTGTTTCAAGCCTTTTTTAATTGTATTGTAATCTTGAATGTTAGAATTTCGTTGTGTTATTTTTCAATGTGCGCTTTTTGTATCTTCACATGTTGAACGTGTCACAAGTCGTAAGGGCCAAAAAAAGTCTGATGTAGCCCGAGGGCACATTTGAGCCCGCAAGGGCTGGATTTAGGCTAAAAAAAAGGCATATTGACTTGACTCAACCCGGCCCAACCTCAATGCATGGACTGTTTTTAACATATCAGCCCGGCCTAAGCCTTATCAAGTCCGGCCCACAATCAGCTCTAATTTGTCTTTGTCGTGTCAACTTGCATAAATAAAAGGAAAATGTAAAAAAAAAAAAAAAAAAAAAAAAAACATACGTATAAAATATAGAAAAATGGAAAAAGAAAGAAATGAAAAGCGTAAAGAAAGAGAGTAGTGGTATAAAAAGCGTGAGGATTAGTTAAATGTTTATGCTTGCAATTGTGAGTCATAATCGTATCTTCCAATTTCATCTTTGCACAGTAAGTAAGACAATACAACATTATTAAAACCACTACTTTCTTGGTATTTCTCCCCCTACAAAGTAACAACTTATACTCTTATTTTTGTTTGATCATCCTATCAAGACAAACAAATTTAAAATCAACTTGTAATTGTTTTACTTTATTGTAATCTGATTTGTATGTTGATCAACTGTTGTTTTTATGGCGATATCGAATTTAATCAATTTATTTGTTTTGTTTTGTTCTGTTCAGATTAATTGAATTTGAAGAAAGATGGGGAGACTGTTTGTGTTGAATTTGGAAGGGAAGATCTACAGTTGCAAGCACTGTAGGACCCACCTTGGCGTCACTGAAGATGTTGTTTCCAAGGTTTCATTTTCATCTTATCTTGTCATTTGGGAATTGGGTTCTTGGATGATTGCTTACAACTCTTATGTTTGATTTGATTGAGAAATGTGTTGGGTTTATGATATTGTACTTAATTGGATGATCAACAGATGTGTTGTGAATTATTCAACAACTCTTATGCTTGATATGATTATTCAATGGCCTGTCTGTTTATCATTATATTCAAGATGTCAATCAATTCTTAAGACGGATACAGAATTACAGATGTATCTGTCTTAAGGAAACCCAGTGATCATACACCATATGCCCGTCAAGGGCCTTAATTATTGGATTTTAGTCGGACTTTACATGTTTGCACAGAGTTGGCTTTGTTTAAGTTAATCCTTAGAAACCATGGAAGTTGTTGGGTGATGAAGACAGTCATTCATTGCATTCATGATTCAATCTATTTGATTGTAGTTGTTTCTAAATTTTGTATACTAGTCTCTTGACAGCCATATATGGTGGATGACCATTGCTATCAAAATATATAAGAGGGTGTTTGGCAACATGAATTTAATTTGAAATATTTCATTTGAAATGTAGCAAAGTGAAATAAGGATTTGGAAATGAGGAGGTTAGAGCCTTAGAGGGTGGATTTCAAATGTGGTTATTTTCGCCTTACTTGGATTTGGTTGGATTTCCAAATCCAAATCTAATAGGTTTGCCAAACAAACAAATTGTTCCAAATCTAAATCTGAAAATACAATCTTGGTTCCCAAACACACCATTGCGGTTGTACTCGACTGATTTTTGTTATATCATGAGGATAGTCTAGAAGTCTTCACAAAGGATATGATGTTACCTGAGGATAAAACATCTTTTGTTTGATTGCCATTATGCTATTGTAGAATCCTGTACTGTTTCAAACTTGGTAGTAATCAAGCTATGCTAGAAAATTTGTTTCCCTAATAAATTGGATCGTTATGCTATATCCATGGTATTGAGGAGCGCAATTCTTACACTTGGAGCCTCATTTGTTTAGAGTTCAACATTCTTTAGATTCAATTGTAAACCACTGTGGTTGACCCTGTTATTCAATAAGTTCTTTTGTCTTAACATCGTTAACAATCGATTATTGTGTGTGTATGGACATTGATAGACTTCTGGTTTGAGTATGATGCATGTATGCATACTGCATGGTGATGCCGTGGCAGGATTTTGGGTGGTGTTGTATATGAACATGTTTGCAGAGCTAATATTGACAGTTGTTTTTATCGATCTCTGTTATTAGTTGGTGACTGAAGGACTAGTCCATTATCTGACTAGTACGATGTGTTGTTGATTCAGTCTTTTCAGAGCAGGCATGGGAAGGCTTATCTCTTCAATAAGGTGTAAGTTTTCTGATAGCTTGAAACACAATTTAAAGCATAGTCTATATAACACCTTATTTGAAACAACAGGACACAAAATGCCATATTCATAGCTTTCTCAACAATAAAACAAGCAGCTATACTTGTGTATATCGATTCCTATGCTAAATCATTAAATATATGGAGAACATATTTTCCTTACAAGGATTCATCCTATGAGGTTTAGGGTACCTGAAAGCGTCCTATTCTTTGCCTTTGGAAAATTTCTAGATAAAGAAAATGGGTTGGAGATCAATGCAGGCTTTATGATGGGTTGTTCGGAAGCTAACATCTCTTTGTTCTCGAAATGCGGATATATTCCTTGCACTTGACCCCCTTTACCTCACTATATTTGAGAGCCATTGAAAGCTTTAGTTGTTACATCGACAATATATGGTCTCAGCCTCATGTTTACAAGTTACAATTTTATCTCATGCTCTGTAAATGTGCTATACAATGAGTTACGAAGGTTGTATGTGTGACTAGAGATCTTGGTTTTAAGGTCAATATATCGCACATGGTTGTGCCGTTTTCACCGTTTGTTGACCAAATTCATTTTCAGCTAAAATTAAAGTAAAGGCGCCTTCCTCCAGTGGACTAAAAGTTCAAATTGTTTGACAGTGTGAATGTAACTGTTGGAGAAGCAGACGATAGAATGATGATGACTGGGATGCATACTGTGGCTGATATTTTCTGTGTCGGGTGTGGATCAATTGTGGGTTGGAAATATGTAAGCTTTCCAGACTATAGCCGATATAAATCACAAATTTTTCTCTCTTTTTGTGATTCAAATCAGAAAAGGTATCATTTTCCTGTGTTTTGTTTGGGATGTCATCTTACAGGAGTCTGCACATGAAAAGAGCCAGAAGTACAAGGAGGGAAAATCTGTTCTCGAGAGGTCAGTAGATTTGTTAGTTTTAGGTTAATCGGCTTTGTTATGCAAATTTGGTGTTCTGTGAGATTGGTTTTGCTGTTTAAACAGGTATAAGATGCTTGGCCCGGATGGTAGCAACTATTGGGCCACCCACGAAGCATACATTGGTGGAAGCGATGCAGATGATGCATGATTAATCATAATAAATGAAAATTACACCTCTTAATGATCAATTGTACATAGTTTAACCATGGAAATCATTCCATTGGAACATATTGGATCTCTTAATTGTTTGCTTATTGACTCGGTTGCCATTAAGGCATATCATATTGACAAAGGAAAAATGGCATGAACTCTTAATGCAAGTTTACTATATGTAGAAACTGGCATTGACTGTACTTTTTTCGTGGTATCGCATTATCGCTGCAAATGACAACAGAAGAATCAATCTTCTTATATACAACTTAGGATGAACAGATGAATGCACTTGTTTATCGAGGTGCATGAGATTCTCATACTCCGTATAATTTAAAATCATAGAAAGTTGGACTAAATGGAAGGAGATCGAAGAAATCTGAAATTGTGTGTCAAAAAGCAGGTTACCATTTTTCTATCCGGTAGCCCAGTTGTGGCTCAATAGGCAACGGCCGTTGTGGCTCAATAGGCAACGGCCGCAAAGCCCAATTGATCGGTCGCCACGGCTCATTGTGGCATGGAAAGTATACTTATTATAAAATTGAGAAGGGAGCTAAAATCTGAAGTCATGTTTTATAAAAATCGTTGATGTTTTAAAAAAAGACGAACACTAGTCATTACCCACTCTCTCTACTCTCTTCTCTCTTAAACTTTTGGGAAAAATCAACATTTTTAAGATTGAAATTAATGTCGGTCGACCATTGACGGGGTAATTAACGAACTAATACATTATTTATTACATTGAATGATTGTTTTTTTACGTCACCAATCGCACGACATTGTTTAAACATATTCCTTTTTAGGTTTGAAACTGTATGAAATGGGCAAATAAAATTATTTGACATTCCACATCATCTAATTTGATCATGGAATTTACCTGAAATTAAATTTAAAATCCAAATCATAGACAAACATTGAAATTTAAAGTCTGAACCGTGGTCAGACTTTCAATTACAACGTTAACTATAGTGTTAGACGTTTGTTTTGGTAAAAAATTACCGAGTTCTAAATGTGGGGTGTGGATTAAAATGATTACCAATTTATATATGCTCTAGTGTAAGTAATTTTCTAAGATTACTCTATAATGGATGTCAGCCTGATCAAGGAACTCATGCTGCTTATATAGAAGTCAAGGGCTAGATCAGCAGCTTCACTAGTCCTACCCTATATTCATACGTTTGTTGAGGAAAGGTAGGAGTTGTTACCCTTTCCTTGTTTTGACCTAACAACTTTTATGGAAAACTTAGATGGCCTATCTTGCTCTTGGGCCCAATTCTTTATTTCCACGCTTCCTTCCTTTGTTGGGCTTGCAGTTAATAAATGCAAATTTTGGGCTAATAATTTCCCCAAATTCTTGCCCAAAAAGAGTTTTGGGCTCGAATTTCCGCTCATGTCATTGTTTTGGTCAATTCTGATGTGACTGGACGTGACCAGCCGCATTTCTGGTCTTACTTCTCCAAAAGATTGTGCCTCTGCCCCGACCTCTCCACTTACCCCACTCCTCTCAACTACTTAGTTTCCCACTCACCCATTACTTCCTCATAATTTCTCACACTAACCCCATTTAGTTAACCCATATTAACCCACTTCCTCTCTCTCAATCGTCTACCTTTTAATTAATTTTCACCTCCATATCTTTTTTTTCACTTTTACCTTCCCCTTAAGCTCCTTGCTTACTTTCTCTTTTCTCCTTCAATTTTCAAATATGGCACAAAATCTATCCTCACCCATTCCTGACTCTTCTTCCTCATTCTCTACCGAGAATGAAACTTTGACCCTACTCTTTCCCTCAATTGGCATACTTTGTGCCAAGCATGCATGTGACTCCGCTTTTATTGCTACTCACCTCTCCTTTATTAGCGAGAGGTTTGGATTTTCTGAGGATGTGGCGATTCACACACCGTTTCTTGGAGAGAGGGTTGATTGTAAAAGGCGGGGTTGGACTTGTTGTATGAGTACTCGTTTCGTTTTGAGTGGAGGTTTCCCTTCCCACACTAGTCAAGGAGTTTCTGGAGTTTATTAAGTTGGTCATCTACCAAGTAGTCCCTCATTCTTCGCGTATTATGCTTTTTGTTAGTTTGTGCGATGAATGTCTTTGGGTTGTGATGTTGGTCTTTCTGATCTGACTCATTTGTTCTCTGTCGGGTCCCTAGATCATGGTTAGGTGACCATCCATGCTCATGATAGTGTTGAGCCTGACATCATTTTTTCCTCTACTCTTGATGACAGCAAGTGGTTCAATCATTTCATATTCGTAGAAATTGATTATCTTCCTCCCCCAACAGATTACATCTTTTCTGTGTGGCAACCTACTGATTGGTATGCATATTCTTTTCTTTGCTCTAGTGATGTAACATGTTTCTGGACTAACTAGGTGTTTTGCCTTTCTTCTGGAACAGTCATGCGCAAGCTTGTTCCTTCTCCTAATATGACAACATCACAGGCTAAGTTGCCTACTCCTTCTCTAGACTTGAGGACATTCTCTAATCTGCTTTGAGACGTTTTTCTTGTTGCTGTAAAGACTGAAAGAATTGCATCATCATGTAGTTCTAACTTCCTCAAGGTATTACCTCCTTCTTCTCTTCCTGGATTCTACTATGACGTAACCTTTATGACCAGTCAAACCCAGGGTCAACATGGATCGAATTTTTGCTCTAAGGAAAAAGAGGTTTGCTGTTGATGCTAAACAAGTCGTGAAGAAAAAGTCGAGTCTAATGATGAGCCAGATTTCCGCAAGAGGTCTAATGCTGATATCGGTTCTCGGTCTGAACCAATTGAAAAATGGTCTTGACGTATTTTTTTGTGTTCGGACAACATTTCCATTAAAAAACAAAAATATGATTTTTCCGTCTTCAATTTGTTTCTGTTGCAGGGATAGAGGAAATTATCAATCTGTTCTACTCTAATCCGTTCAAGCAAAACCGCTTCTATCCTAATTCACCTATATCGACTAATTTAAAACAAAACTTATAAAAAAAACGATAAAAGAAAGATTACATATATCGTCGATTGTTACAAAAATATGTCGGAAGTGTAAAAGTAGAAGCGGTAGGATTGATGTTTTTGTTTTTTGGTAAGACGGGTTTTTTAGAGATTTTTAGTTAATGATTTTTTTTAAATATAAAGTTAATATATGAGAGGGTTAGAGTGGAGGTGTATTCGGAAATTCATTAATAATTGTCCATGATAATTAATATACGAAATTGTTAAATGGACGTGCTTTTTCACATACAAATTTTACTTTTTCACATACGATTTTTACTATACTACCTGGTCATTTTTTTTTTCATTCAGCCTATTAATTTTAAGTTTCTCTCTTTCCTCATCCTCTTAAACCAACTACTCGGTTCATCGCCCCTCCGTCACAAACTCCGTTCACCGCGACAACATCCAACTACCATTCCCCCTCCCCCGCGCTGACATCCACCTGCCCTCATCTCCCTCCCCCTGTCGCGGACTCCATCCGCCACCTCCTGCCGGCTGCCACGCACTTACTCCCAGCCGCGTACCCCCTCCGTCTCCCCCTCCCCTTCACCCTTCGTTGCACCTCCGTCAATCCTGCCCCGACCTCCATCTTCGTTCACCGCCGACAACATCCAACCAACGTCCCCACTCCCCGCGATGACATCCAACCGCCCCCCTCTCCTTCCCACGTCGCGCACTCCCTCCGCCACCCTGTCGGCTGCCGCGCACTCCCTCCCTGCCGTGTACTCCCTTTGTCGCCCCTCCCCCTCCCCCTACGCGGCACCTCCGTCAACCCTGCCCCGACCTCCATCAACCCTGCTTTCTTTTTTTTACATTTCTCAATTGTTTTTTTTAATTAATTAATTTCTGTTTCTCTATATTTTTTATTAATTTATTTTTGTTTCTTAATTTTCTTTTTCTTTGTATTAATTAATATTGGTTACTTTTCTAAGTTGGTTTACTTTTTTTAATTAATTAATATCTTCTTTTTTTTTAATTAGTTTGTTTTTGTTGTGAGTTTTTTGTTTTTAGGGTAACTAAAAAGGTTTAGGAGAGAGAGAGTTTATGTTTAGGAAGAAGGGTAGAAGATGAAAATTTTATGAAAAAGTGTATGTGAAAGAGTAAAGTCTGTATATGAAAAAGTAATTCCGTTGCTAAATCACGCACATCTTTGAGCTAAATCCCGCACATTTTATCCTTTATATTCTATAACAACCCTTATCACAAAAAAAACCCTAAAAAGGGTATCTCTCTTGTCTGTCTCACACCTAACCAATTCATTAAACTCGATAGTAATAGATCATAATTCGCATATACCATGTGTAATCTCGGTTTTAGCAATAATTTTATCAATACCGTTTTTAAATTGATTTAATTACAATTTTATTAGGGGGTTGTTTGTGTGTTAAATTCAACAACGGGTCTGGGCCACACCCGAACGGAGGAGAAAGAGTCCACAATATAAACCAAAGAGGGTTCCACTCTAAAACCAATTGGCAATAGAGGGAGTAACCCCTTGCCTTATATTATGATAATTCTTCTCCTCTTTTATCAATGTGGGACAATCCTCACACGTGGGACTTTCGGGTTTCTTCACACTCCCCCTCACATGTGAGGCCCACTTACACACAGACTGGACAAATTCAACTGAGCAACCTTGCTCGTCCAGCTGTAAACTTGGCCCAGTATCAACTCAGACCGGACATATTCAACTGAGCAATTTTCTTTGCTCGTCCGACTGTAAACTCTGGCCCATGAATCCCAGGTCTTTAGCCATGGGCTCTGATACCATGATAAAACAAGATAAAAGATGAGAAACAAAGAAGTAGAATGAAACGTTAATTCTCATTGAGATTCTGCTAGTTATGCAATACAATATATATAGTTGTACATCCTCTTAATCTAAGGTAACCAATCAATATAAACTAGGAAAAGATAAAGCTAGAATATATACTACTTATCATACAAGCAAACGATATATATGAAAAACGATATTGTGATAAATAATATCTCCTCGATATGATTCGATATTAACTTGATATTATTCCTTTACTCCCCCTCAAGTTGGACCACTTGGTAGACCAAGTCCCAACTTGCGCTGTAGATGATCAAATGCGTCACCTCCGAGCACTTTAGTAAACAAATCAGCTATTTGTTCCTTGCTCCGAACATGTAACGTGGTTATAGTATTATTGACGAGATATTGTCGAATAAAATGACAATCAAATTCTATGTGTTTGGTCCGATCATGAAACACGGGATTTTTTGCAATGTGAATCGCAGCTTGGTTGTCACAATATAAATTAATAGGTTTTGTATGAAAAACACCCAAAGAAGCAAGGAATGCTTTCAACCATATCAGCTCACTTGTTGCCCCTGCCATGGCACGATATTCGGCTTCTGCCGTGGACTTTGCGACTGGTACTTGCTTTTTCGCCCTCCATGACACTGGTGATTTACCAAGTGACACAAAATAGCCGCTCAATGATCTCCTCGTTAACGGACAACTTGCGTAATCCGAGTCACAATATCCATTAATTTGCAAATCCGCGTCTTTACCCAACATAATACCTTTACAGGGATTCATCTTAAGATATCTAACGACTCGTAAAGCTGCATCCCAATGGTCTCTCCGTGGCTCATTGACGAATTGGGATAACGTATGCACTGCATAGACCAAGTCTGGACGAGTGATAGTAAGATACACTAATCTGCCGACAAGCCTGCGATACTTCATAACATCTTTGAGGATATCCCCTTTTGCTAGTGTAAGTCGGTGATGTTGTTGTATTGGGGTGTGCACCGGTTTTGCACCCTTCATTCCTGTCTCTTCGATGATTCCCAGAGCATATTTTCGTTGGTTGAGAAACAACCCTTTGGAACCATGTGCCACTTCAATACCCAAGAAGTATTTGAGGCGTCCCAAATCTTTTATTCCAAAGCTTTTGTCGAGAAAATCCTTAAACTTCCAACATGCATTGCTATTATTACTTACGACTATCATGTCGTCGACATATACAAGGACTCCAATAAAAATTTCATCCTTATTATATGTAAATAATGAATAATCCGCCAATGATTGTATGAAACCATACCTTTGCAATGAACTGGTTAGTTTCGCGAACCAGTTTCGTGATGCTTGCTTTAAGCCGTATATAGACTTGAGTAATTTGCAGACCTTGTTCTCTCCCTTTCTTTCAAAACCTTGTGGGATTCTCATGTAGACTTCCTCGTCTAATTCCCCATGTAAGAAAGCATTGTTGACGTCGAGTTGTTCAATACTCCACCTTTTAAACACCGCTACGGCCAACATACAGCGGACGCTTGTCATCTTAGCAACCGGCGCGTAAGTCTCGTGGTAATCCACTCCCTCAACCTGCGTGAATCCCTGCGCTACGAGCCTTGCTTTATATCTTTAAAGAGTACCATCGGCTTTGTACTTTACCTTATAAACCCACCTACATCCAATGGGTTTCTTGTCATCCGGTAATTGTACAATTTTCCAAGTCCCATTCTTTTCCAATGCTTCAATTTCTTTACGCATAGTCAACTGCCAGTTTTCATTTCTTGCTGCCTCATAGTAGTTGCTGGGTTCTCGAATTTCACTAATTGCAGCCAAGAATTCTCTGTGGGAGGAAGAGAAACAATTGGTAATAACGTAATTGACTAAAGGATAGCGAGTACCTGACTTTGTGGATTTCGATTGGTCATGATGAGCATCACTGATGGTTTTTAATATTCTTGTTGATTTGCACACATAATCTTTCCGCCAAGCAGGTTCGAACCTTTCTCTCGCCCCTCGTCCCATTCTTTGTTCCTTTATTACTTGTGTTCCTTCATCCTCGGTATTACTCACCAACTCTGCCAGAGTTTCTGTCACTGTCTGTTTGTTTGCATCTTTGTTTTCATGAGTAAAGGATCTCTCTTTACTCTCTCTGACCTCATGAACCAATGATTGCTCCACTTGGCTCTCTTCTGTTTCGTATGCTTGAGGGCTGCTCTTATTCAAATCCTCTATATACTCATGATTAATAGACTGCTGATCATTCCCATCCTCTATATACTCATGGGTAATAGGCTGTTGTTCATTGTTTTCAGCTGGGCTTGCAAAAGGGAATTCATTTTCAAAGAACTTAACATCTCGTGAAACGAACAATCGTTTGTCTTTGAGGTCATATACCTTCCACCCCTTTTTGCTATGCGGGTATCCTACAAAAATACATCGCTTCCCTCGTTCCCCAAACTTGTCCCGGGGTTTGTCTTTGTTATGGGCATAACAAAGGCTCCCAAAAACTTTAAGATTGGTCAAGTCCGGTACTTTGTTATACAAAATCTCATACGGTGTCTTGCCTTGAAGCAAAGGTGTCGGGGTTCTATTTATCAAATACGCAGCAGTTAAGACACATTCGCCCCAAAAATGAAGAGGTAAGTCAGCCTGGAACCGCAAAGCTCGAGCCTTCTCGAGAATGTGACAGTGTTTCCTTTCAACTCTTCCGTTTTTTTGGGGTGTGTATACGTTACTAGTTCGAAAAAGTATCCCGTTCTCCTCATAATAATACTTTATGGGCCCAGATAATAGCTTCGTTCCATTATCGCTTTGTATGATTTTAACGGTTTTGTCAAATTGGGTTTTTACAATCTGGCAAAAAATTCTCATTAACTCCCCTGCTTCACTCTTCTCTTTCATTAAGTACACCCACACTGCCCTACTATGGTCATCGATAATGGTCAAAAAATAATGGGCACGAGATAAACTAGGTACCCGATATTGCCCCCAAATGTCGCAATGTATTAAACCAAACAACACGTCACACCGTTTATTATTTAGCCGAAATGGAGAGCGAGTCTGTTTAGCCCGACAACACGGATCACACGCATAAGTAGTGTTCCAATTTAAATGACAGCCAACTAAAGGAGAAAAATGAGACAATACACTACTTGACGGATGTCCGAGCCTCTTATGCCATAGTTGATCATCTTTGGTCAATGAGGCTTTTCTAACGAACTCGGCTCTCTCTGACCGGTACCGATAAATCCCATCATGATGCTCACCTCGTCCAATCTCCGTCCTCGTAGTCTGGTCCTGCATAACACAATAATCGGGATAAAACGTTATTAGACAATTATTTTCTTGAATCAACTGTCTCACTGATATCAAATCACATTTTAAAGAAGGCACAAATCAAACGTCTCGGAGCTCGAATTTCAAGTTTAATGCAACTTTGCCATGTTCAGCTGCTTCTATTTGCCTCCCATCAGGAAGTCCTACTACGGATGGCTCTTCTTTCCAGATATTTGTTAGGCACTCCCGTCTTCCCGTCATATGGTGCGAAGCTCCGCTATCTATTAACCATTCATTAACAAAGGTAGCCTTCATACTTGAAAACTTTTCACTACCTTCCGGACTTGCACTTAAAAGAGTACGGATACGCTCAATTTCATCATTGGTGAAGGCTAAATTGTGTTGTGATCCTTCTGTTTTCTTCGCTCCTGAATAATTACCAACAACATTAGCATGGTGATAACTCTGCTGCTGCCCTATAGGTTTCACATCACTTCTTGTCATTTTGTATTTGGAATATTGTTTTTTTTTTAGGAAAATAAAGAAACAATTCGGATCGCTGCTCACGATACCATGATAAATTGAACAACGGGTCTGGGCCACACCCGAACGGAGGAGAAAGAGTCCACAATATAAACCCAAGAGGGTTCCACTCTAAAACCAATTGGCAATAGAGGGAGTAACCCCTTGCCTTATATTATGATAATTCTTCTCCTCTTTTATCAATGTGGGACAATCCTCACACATGGGACTTTCGGGTTTCTTCACATTGTGTGCGTTACCATTAGCGTTTAAATTGATGTTGGACTCATTTAATCAAACAATCTATATTAGTGGATAATCATTGATTATTATGTTAGTTTACTTGAAATGACAAACAATTTTTGATTATTGAAGCATTTGCAGACTCTTATTTTTTTGTTATTGAAGCAAAATATTTGTCAAAGCAATTGAAATGGCAGACCCTTAATATTATCATAAGTCTCACTTGTGACGGGTTAATATTACTCATAGAAATAAATAAGACAAAAAAGTAAAAGGCATAGGAAATCACAAATAATTCGTCTTTATCTTTTTAAATGAGTTATTTGACACATCTCAAACTTGTGACGGATATCGGTCGTCACACTATGTTGATTTAATTGAAAGGTCTCAATTCCCAATGTATTTGCAGATTTGGTTGCCGTAAATATTCATGATCATCGATCAACATCGCTAGAGTACAAGGTTTGTCTTTGGTATAAGTTCATTTGTTCAACCGACGTACCGGTGGTTGGCATTGGGAGGTGTGGTCAGAGGAGGGAGGGCGAAGGGGGAAGGGGCGTAGGAGAGAATGGGATGGTGTTTATTTTTTGGGCTTTTTTTTCCCTTTTTTCCCTTTTTCTTTTGGGAGGTGTGCGGAATGGGAGGAGTACCTACGGAATAAGGAGTCAAAATATGCAGAATTTAGTAGAATAATGTTGGGGATTTAGCCCGCAAGGGTGAAGTATAGTGATTAAAACTTGGGTCACATTCTCAAGGGTCTCAGGTTCAAGCCTCACCAAGAGCAATCTTGGGATAAGGCTATGCCTTCTAGATTTCAAACCCGTCACCCCGTGTTCTCACGTCATTCCAAAAAACAAAAAAAAAATAGTTGGCGATTTAACAAGTCTCATAGTAAATTTTGGACAATGTTTAGAGCATCTCCAATGGTTACCCATAAGGACTTGCTTGCAAATAAAAAAAATTCTAAGCTAGTAGCTTTACCATTGGAGCACTTCTCATGAAGTAGCTTAAAATGAGCTACTAGCTCCATGGAGCTAGTAGCTCAAATGGTCCCACAAAGAAAGTTTTCAATTAGAGCATCTCCAATGGTAAGCTAGTTGGTATTAGCTTACCTTTGCCACATCATTTTTTTGAGCTAGAACAATTTTAAGCTACAACTTACTCCAAAGGTTGAGCTAGTAATGTTGTGGCTTAAAAGGACCCACATTTTAACCATCTTCCACAATACCCATTTAATTTATTATTTAAGTATTATATAATTGGTAGATTATTTTTGTGCGTCCATTTGAGCTACTAGCTTAAACTAAACTAGTTCAAGGGAAGTGCTCCAATGATTAAGCAAGTAGCTTGAAATCTTTTTTATTTGCAAGCAAGTCCTTTTGGGTAACCATTGGAGATGCTCTTACAATTATACATGTGGAAATATGTATAACATGTAATTATATTTTTTGAAATATTGTTGTGCATTTAGTAAACATATGGGTCCGTTTAAGCCACAACACCATTGTTGTAGTTTATCGCTTAAACGTGTTGTAGCTTAAAAATCCTAATTGGCAAAGGTAAGCTAGTACCAACTAGTTTGTTTGGACCAGGTGAGTGGGCGAAGCAAACACCTTCTTTTTAAAAGTTTGAATTTAAACATTTGGGACACCCTAAAAGAAAAAGAGTTGGTAGAGAGTGCAGCAGCAGAGTTGAGAGTTGAGAGTTGAGAGTTGAGAGCAGAGGACGATGCGGCAATCATCAAACACATTCTGTTTTACCCCCTCAGAGTTGGAGTTGAACTCCTCCGTACCATCATTCTCACCTGGTATTTTCCATAATAATTTAATGATTAATAATTATGAAGATGGTGATCACAAATTCACAATTCAATTCATTATTCACATGGCACTTATGACTCTAACTCTAACGCAGGGGCTACCAACAATGGCGTTACCCGTCATCGAATCGTACCTCGCCGTTTCAAGAATAAATCCTCCCAAATCCCTTCTCAACATCCTTCTTTTACCTTTGGTATTTACTTCTTTTCTATTTTCTGTATTTTCAATTTACCTTCTATTTCCACTTTTCCATTATTCTAATCACCGCCGGAATTAGGGTTGTAGGAATTAGGATAGCAGGGGATATTTGTCCAAAACTCGTCATTTTTACTTTACCATCTACTTGTATTGTTTAACTATAACTATTACCCTTTTAGGGTATGTTTGGATAGCAAAAGTGGAGGGACAGGGAGGAGAGGGGGAATGAGGGAAGGGGGGAAAGAAGAGAAGAGAAGGGGAGGGGGAATGGAATGTGGCTGTTTCAATACATTTTCGCTCCAAATTTTGCCTATCATGGAGAGATTTTGATTTGGTTTGGAGGAGGGAAAATGCGTCCTTCCAAATCTCCCCCTCCATTTGCCTCTACTCTCATTTGCTATTCAAACAAGTGATTTTAAATCACCTACTCCCCCTTTCTTTTCTCTCCAAATCTCTCAATCCAAACACACCTTTAAAGTTGTCGTCTCCTCCTCTTGCCTCCCAAATGGCCAAATTTCCCTACTTTAATAGCTAAGACAATTTCAGCCAACTGAGCAATCCGATAACATTGACATTTTATTATTCAGGCTATCATTTTAGAGTTTTTTGGTTTGTGTCTTGTAGTCTCAAACGTTTGTGGCTATTTCACCATAGAACAGGAATCTGTAATCAAGTTTCTTGTGAAACTGTGGAGATTGAACCATACGGAATGTACGTTATATTGGCATTCCGTAAGGGAAGGACGTCAACATCATTAGTACAACCTTTTGCTTTTGACGCATTGTAAGCTTGTGTGGAACTCTTGTATATCCAAACCCCCCTAAATCCAACCATAGATGAGCACCTTTGACGCACTAGGGCGATGTTGTGATGATTATGTTTCCATTATCTTTCAACGAATTGTTTCTTGATAGGCTATGTGCTTGCTGTGATGCCAATATGCCTTAGGAATATAGGATTCTACCTTTTGCCCTAATATGTTCCGTTAGTTTCTACAAGAAGTCGCAATGTCGCGTTACAAAAGTTTTGTTGATCATACTTGAATATCAATGTAACCATTTTGTCTGCACACCACCTCGCCTAGAGACTGCAATAATGATTTTGATAAGTAGCTTGTTGGGATGGTTTTGAAAATGATTATTGTACAACTTGGACCTCTTATATAAGCTTCTTGAAATGGAAGGGAAATATTCAATTTGAGCAAAGCTAAGGAGTATTTCCCTACTCATAAATCATAATATGGCCGCATTTGATGACGAATTGATTTTGCTTTGGAGTGGCAGAAAAAGCAAATGTGGATGACAACTCCATGAAAGCCCCAGACGAGAAACCTGAAACTGTTAAAACCAAGTTCACAACTCCATCAGCAGTAACTGGGGAGATGGATGACAACTCCATGAAAGCCCCAGACGAGAAACCTGAAACTGTTAAAACCAAGTTTGCAACTCCATCAGCAGTAACTGGGGAGATACCATGTCATTTTCAGGGCTCCAGTTATTCTTCAAAACTTTCTTCACCAAACCGTTTTACTTTTACCACAGGTAAGCTTTGTTTGCCGTATTTACTTGATTATCTAGGTCATCTACTTTCTTGTTTCATGTAATTAACTTCAAATTAGAATTTTCTTTGTTGTACTTCTATGTTCTATAAAATCATCCAATTCTTAAAGTGAATGAGTAGTTCTTAAGCTATTCGTAAGTGCTTTGATCAGCCTCTTTTAGATGTTATGTTTAGGCACTTATAATCGACTATTCAGCAATAGTGTGTCGAGCCACCAATACAAAACATTGATTTTTAAAATTGTTTGTAATGCACTTTACAATCAAGTTCTGTTCAAATCTTTATTGTCATGCTTCAAATTTGCCTTTGTGTATGGCAGGGGAACCAATCCCAAAAGAAATGCAAGTGAAACCAGAACCAAAATCGTCTTCAAGGGGTTCAACACAGATGGTTTTAGTGTCCAGAATTCTAAAGGGCATGCCCCAAAACCCACATTTCTTACCCCTTAAGTCCTACTCCGATGTCGCAAAACAAAGATTGATCAACGCATGGGACAACATATTCGAAGAAACCGTGGATAATTTGCTAAGTTTGCAAGTAAATGGATTCTCAGCCGATGCCAAAAGATTATGGGAGACAATGGAGGAACTAGAAAAGATGGGTTATCATGTTATACGACTAAGAAGACGATTAGTTGAGTTGACGGATGTTATAATTAGGCGAAGAAACTGGAGGACGGAGATAACGAGATTGAAGGATGAAACTGAGGAAAACAGGTTGGAAAAGAGCAGGTTGGAGTTTGAGATAGCGAAACTGAGAAGTAAAGTTGAGGCTGCGAATGCATGTGTTGAGGATATAATGGGTAAGGTTACAAAGATGGAAGATGAGCTGCCGCACTTCAATGATGTCTTCACTAAGCTAGCTATCAAGTTGTTCTAGTTGGAGCCATAAAAATGATAGAAAGAGAGTGAGACGAAGTTATGAATATATCAACTATTGTCTATTGTCTATTGTCTATAGTCCAGTCGGGTAGTTTTAAGATGAATTATTAGGCACCTATCTGGTAATTTATATGGAGTACTCCGTAGCTTACTCCATCGTGAATAGTATTTTCAAGTTCGTAATGCAATCTGAGGAGCCATTTTGCAAGGGGGGCCTATACTCCTATGGCCACGGAGAGTCGGCTTTGAAAAGTTTGATAAGTAGGTCATGTTACTCATGTAGACATACATGTACTATTGGATATCCGCGGCATAGTGCGTTTCGGTTTGGCATTATCACCAGTCTAATTGTATTTCAACACTCCTTGCCTCGACATTTCTTTTCAAGTTTAACCTACTTCTATTTTCATCAAGTACACAAATTCTGTTTTAGGCCCGGTTAATATACGTCACATGCTTGTGATGGGTTAAACCCACAAAAGGACAAAGATAGGTAATTTTTGGTTCCATATGTATTTTAATTTTTGTCTTATCTACTCTTGTGTGTGAACCTATTGCATCAAGAAATCCCTAAATTATTATAAAGAGATGATATTAAAAGAATTTTGTTATAGAGAGAGAAGCGAGAAAAATAAAAGTGATTTTGTATTAAGTTAAATTGGAAAGAGTACTAGTTGCAAAATTTTCGCTTTTTGCATGTTTACGTTTATGTTATATGTAGGGGTTCACAATGACGATCCACAAACTTGATTATCGCAAGAACATAGAATCAACACTAAAACTTAAGAGAGACGGTCTTTCCATAAATTATTGAGAGACCATTCTTTCGTACTATTTTATTTGTATTTCGTGACCTTTTGTCATTGATCGTACAGAGTAATTTCGTACTTATTTACATAATAAATGTATTCATTTTATTTCGTACTTATTTACATAATAAATGTATTCATTTTATCTTTAATCATGATTTGTAACTATTATACTACCTTTAGTACCACTTTGTCTTAAATTTGTACAATAGTCTCAATTTGTACAATAGTCTCTTACTAAGATTATTGAGAGTCGCTCCCTCAGGAGACCTACTGTAAAATCAATCAACGAAGATCTTCAACAAATCAAAAGCGAAAAAAGATCAAGAACAACAGATTGATTAAAACAAGAAAAATGTCGCCCTCAAATAATCGAAAAAAAAAAAGAGAAATTAGTTTTTCACTTAAACCATATGAAATTTAACCTACTTTTATCTTCATCAAGAAATTCCGAAATTGTTATAGAGAGATCATATTGAGAGTATTCTGTAATAGAGCGAGAAGCAGGTAAATAAAAGTGATTTTGTATTAAGTTAAGTTGGAAAGCGCACAAATTCAGTATATATACAATGAGAGTTGTAACTAACTACTTAACTAACTTATCATTATTGTAATTACAAAGTTAGGCTAGCTAGCTATGGTTAGCTAATCTCCATACATCCCTTCCTCACAAAGGCACTGGTCATATTTCGACTAGTTCTCGTTTTTAGTTCTGATATGGATTTCGTCGTGGATCATAAGTTAGGATTCAACGTGACTAATTAAAGTGAAATAAAGTCGTTTTAAATAAGAATTTGTACTAATTTAAGTAGCCAAATACCATGGTAAGTTAGTAAGATGAGAACCAACAGAATAACACACTAGCAATCATTCACAAATCCTTTCTTTTTTCCTAGTATGAAGAAGAGACCATAACTTCTACTGCAGAAATTTCACTTTGAACAATTAAGAATCCACCATAACAAACAAGACCCACAACTACAATTTGCTTCAGAGACACTAATACCACGCATAAATACAAGCCAAAGGAAGCTCTTGAGAGCCATTACAAGTTGAACCAAATCCACCTATGTTCAGTGATGTGGTGGTGCCGAAGCTGCTGCAGGAGGATTGCACTGGTAACACTTAGCAAATAGACCGAATGTATCGACTTGCTTGATAAAGTTGGTCACACTCGCCCACCCTCCGAATCCAAATCCAACCACAAGCACCCACACGACTATGAATGCATTCACGACATACATTGCAGTCCAGCTTGGGAAGAATCGAGGTGGTTTCTCAACTGCATTCTGTAATTTGTACGTCATCACAAGGTCTAAGTTAGTTTCTGAACAACTTTAAATCGGTTCTCACCTATACGACTATACCCAACCTAATAACCTATATCAAAACAGACAAATCCAAATATGATCTAGCTAGATCCAACCAAAATTTGGATACTCATACTGATCATTGCCTTACATGACCCGATAATGACAAAACCCGAGTTGACTGCCCATCCGTAACCTGTTTATCATGAACAGGGAGGAATGTAGGCATCAAGTTATATGATGAGCAGCCAAATCAAGGGATTATACCCATGGGAGCCTTTTGCTTGAATAGTTGATCAGACAAAGCAGGGATGTATATTCAATTATTATCTCATTGACAAGGACATGTCAAAAATGAGTCAAATACTCAAAGGGAGAAGAATCTAGCAAGGGTCTTCAACACAATCTCTGTTAGGTAATTTCCATGACTTTATCTTAAACACCAAATATTAAATATGACCCACTTAGTAATTCCCTTCAATTCTCTAGTCTATTCACATTTCATGTTAGCTACTAGCTAACTAAATTCAATATAGTTTGGCACTTGGTGGACATTATTGGTCCTTTATATGAAAAAGACCTTATAATTACTCGGCAAACACACAAATTGTTACAGTACTATATAAGACTGTGTTATGACTTATGAGTGCGACCAGCATAGTAACATGTCTGAACCTAATATATGTTATCAAATACGTCTTACCATAAAACAATCCTCTACACGAGAGTTGATGATTCGTAAGTAAAAGAGGTAAATTTCGAGTAGAGATATAGTACCTGACGGGCCTGGGCCGATTTGTAGGTGAGCATGTGGGCCAGTGTGGGTATGACATAGACAGTGAAGGTGACCAATAAGGCACCAACAGCAGAGTTAATGGGACCAAAGAAGGGAAATATAATTGCTAAGAACCAGATGGGTATAACCACAGGTAGCCTGGCCACTGCCCTTAAACATAAGCTCTTTGTGTCATGTACCCCCACCACTTTTTCCCACACAAAGTACAATGGAGTGCAAGCAAATCCAAATGTTATGAACTGCCAATAAAAGTAAACACAGTTAATTTTTTTTGAAAAAGGTAGTTTTTTCTTTTTTACTTTTAAACGCACTTTAGAATTGACATGCATAATGTATTCTGCTATGATTAGGCATGCCGCATGCAATATACAGTCTTGAGTATCATTTTATGTCAGTATTTGAATGCCAAAATCTAAACATTCTTAACCATCTGTCTTATTCAAGTCTCGGGTCACGTAATTAATCCCAGTCGAAAACCATTATCGGCGAGATAAAAGGGCATCTTTAGATAACGTGTTCTCAAGAGTGCGCCCGAAAGGCATCCAATAATATTTTATACTGAATTCGAAATGCTCAACATGATGAGAAATTAACCTGGTGAATAAGCATCAAGATGACAGCAACATCTCGAAAAGCAGATTTAGGAAGGAGAGAAAAGGCATTGGAATGAGTAAGGAGTTTATCACCATAAGCCCAGTACATAGCAGAAGAGGATGGGAGTGTAAGGGTGAAAACATAAAGTGTTGCAATTAGGTAAATGTACTTGAATTTCTGAGGCTTCCACATTGCATGCATAATTTCCCTGGTAAATCAATCAGTAACAATTTATTTACAGTATCAATAATTGCAGTCATGCTAGTCATCAAGTCATAACTCATAACAAAGTAGCAGACAGTTAAAATCATGCTATCCATTCAAGATGTCAAGTATGATTGCAATGGAGTATATATGGACCAGAGCATGAAGCATAAGTTTATGATTACAACTCTTTTCAATAAATAGAAGAAAGGAAATAATAGAAGTTGCCATTTTACCTAATCCCTTTAAAGGACATAAACTTGTTCAATCCACATATTTTGTATGCCCCTACTTTTAACTAGAAAAGGATTGTTTGCTCACAAGAAAACAAAGGATTTTTCTTTGGATAACTTCAACTTTTGAATCCTCCTAAACTGTGGATTTTGACAATTCATATCATGTGAGGTTTAGTTTCGCAAATCTTTTGAACACGATTGTCCCATAATAAGACGCGGTGAGTTTAAATCTTGAGTTCTCACACTTATCCTTGTTTAGACGGTTCCATCAAGTTAATGTCCTGAGCTATTTCACATTTCACCGTGAAATGTAACAGTACATAGGGTGAAAGAAGTTGGGTTCAATACTTATAGTCGGGACAAATAACTCAACCTTTTTCTACATATATGCATGACTTATCACACCCAAAACACCTAAATTGGGCTCCAAAGTCAGAAACATTTCTCCTCCAAAAGAGAAAGTATAAATAGGTAAAGCTAACTTTTCCAAAAGGTTGCTGTTGAATTATGCATCTATAGCATGTGAGATATGTATTTACTACACCCCAAATCCAAAAGGAGACACTTTCATTTGTTAAACTGAATGTGATGCCATTAGTCTCTTTTGTTAGGTAATAACCCATTAATAAAGCCTACGCTTCAAATGATACGATGCCACGGGATAGTTTCGGGTTCTGGTATCACTCTTTCACATGTACTACTTAAACCGCACAAAAAACAAGAGAAAAGACAAAAAAACATATTACAGGGAGGTTTCGAAACTCATTATCACCTAGTAACACTAACTTATTTTCCGTTCATTAACAAATCATGAATGCATGATTCCACAATTAGTGACTAATCAGGAAGGAATTAAATAAAGACAAGTTTGACCAAGTTTCATGATTATGTCTGCATACCAACCTTAAGAATGCAAACAAAAGCTGCAAGAAGGAAGATGATGATTTTTGAAGATAAGTTTCATTAACAAAAAAAAAAAAAGAGGAGAAGATTTATACTTACACAGTCACAGCATGCCCACCAAAAGTGTAGAGTATATTGGTAGCTCCTGTGAAGTAGAGTACCAACTTTTTTGGACCAGAGTGGATCACACCTGGGTCCTTTAAAATATTGTATTTTGCACATGAAAGTTTCATTAAATAAGTTAATAAGACTTCATTAAGAAATCAATAAATCATATAAGAAGACAAAAACTCCCTTAAATTCGGGAATTGGTGGCTAGTACTTACACTTAAGTATTATGGCCTTAGGCATATCACTAAATTTTTGCTTTTTGTGTTTTGCTTTTCTCATAGACTTTTATCTACATATAAATCATGCATGTGACATGTATATTGCATCGGAAACTTAATACTCAATGCCTCAAGGGACTAACGAGATTTTCCCATTTTTCCTAAATGCATCATCTCATTAGTCATGATTTGAAAGTGGTTGCATGAGGGAGGAACCTAACTAGCTAATAGCTAGTAGCAAAGGGCAGCACTCGCTAGTTGCTACAACAAACTTCCAAAAAATGATTTAACATTATCGATTTTTACTACCCGAAAATTCATAAATTTGTAAGAATTGTGATCTTAACATAAGTATAAAACAACAGAAGGAAAAATTCGCCACCACAAAATTTTATTTCTAGGTTCGCCTCTGGGTTCCATACTTGACGTTATCCATTAGGGCAAATTTATAATCCATAAACTTCTATATCGAGTATGAAAAATGAGTTCGAGAAAAATGAAATCTCCCTATAATCCATAACTTATATTTGCATTAAGGTAAGTGGAAGTTCTATTTGCAATGTCGAATTTTGGCAATTTAAAAAAAAAAATTGGTCCGTGACTCAACTAAACTAAAGTTAACGTTCACACAAAGGTATTGTAAAAAGATAATACCTGGCCATGAACAAGAGCAGCAATGGTCAAGTACCAAGCAGTATAAGTGGTCATTCCGAGCCCAAGGAATGACCAAAGTCTGTAGTTATGGAAGGACGGTACAAAGACAGTTGTGGCGCAACACGCCCCAAAAATGTATGTCCATGTCCTCTTGTCTAGATGATCATTTATGTAGTATATGTTACTGCAAATAAACAGTGTGTTAGTCTTTTCGGTATGGGTTAATTAATCGGAGTAATAGGCATCGGTGTATAATTCAGTACCAAGTATTAGAGAGTAAAAGTGGGGGAAGAACAGTTTACCAACCTTGCACAAGCTATGAGTTGTATCACTGATCCAAACAGCAAGAAGGTACAATTGAAAGCCAATCCTAAGGCTTTCCAGGTGGGCCCTAACAGACCATCTAACACTTCAAACCACTGAAATTTCACAAAACAAGGACACACAAACCATATGAATACACACAAAATTAATGAAGTGAGCCATATACGAGTATTTGATGATAACGCTTCATAGCCATAATTATCAATTAAGGACACTTTAGTTAGAATTACACACCCTATTTCAGTTTGTGGGCATCACTACCAAATATAACAGGGGGGCGGTGTTTCTTTCAACAACAACATTACACTAGTACTCAGCCTGACCCCGTGAATATGAATTAGGGACACATGAAGCAAAAATACACATAGAATTCGTCTATCATCCCTTTTCTTACAACAACGACATTGTCCTGGTGCTTTCAAGGCTTTCACAAAAATCAAATGAAAGAGTTGAATGTACATAGACTTATTCTTTGGGTTAATAAGGTGGTTAACCGTTAACACATAGACGAGCTTTTCTTACAAAGTATGTCGAGATTAGCGATAATATAAATTGAAGCTTTAAGGTTGATTTTAATTGAATGTTTGGTGAGGAGTAATGATAAAGCATGTTTAAATATTTAATCAAAGAATCATTAAGAATAGTGCTAAGATTAGAGTCAATTAATTAAGTATAGGTGGAAGAAACCAACAAAGTTTAAACTTTGATTGGTGATGTAGTCAGGCCCACAGTTTCGTATGATGGGAATACAGAATGAAATGAATTCATTCAGTGTATTACTAAAGAAATAAGGAATTTCCACACGACTCCTTATTCTTTTACCAACAATTCCAGACAATTTGAGTTTATTCCTTTTAGTATAACAATAACAACTCTACAAATATCTGACACCAATTCTTGTACCGTTGTACGTATCGTATCGTATCGCTTCAAAAATACATTCTCCATTTTAATAACTTAATTTACCATTGGATGCATCTTTTTGCCTAAAATTGTATTCGACAAGTCGTTGGGTAGCCGAAAGAAGCGGTAAACAAAAAAATATAATGCGATTTGAAAGTAAACGGGGATTATTAAGAGCAATATATATGAGAAGATTATAGGGGGATTAGGGGTGGTTGGGAAGTGAAAGATACCTGAATAACATGATTTTTGAAGTTAACACCTTCCTTCTCTTTTCGACTACGATATTCAACATAGAGCACACTAATGAGATAAGCCGTCCAACTTCCCATCAGTCCATAAAACACTTGAAGTATGATTCCTGATAGCATTCCCATTTGTGAAAATGAGTATGGTAGTGTCAACAACACCTGTGCCACCTACATATTCCTCCCAAACAATTTCACTTTTTAGCCATCTTAATCTTCCAATAATATTATCTACTCCCTATTTTAATTTAAACATAATTTTATTCAAAATTCCGGATAAAAAATGCTCTATAAACTTAATTTCAATAAAAGTACCCTCTTTTGTAACCCAGAATTGTTTGTACCAGACCATGACTTTGACATCAGTTTAATTATTTCATCAATCAATGGTTTAACCCTCTACTTTCTCAAATCAATAATAATTTAGTTTCCCTGTATTCTTTCAGTTTCGGCTTTTCAAAATATGTGTCTGGAATTTTGAAAAGTGTAAAGAACATCAAGTAATGGACACTGGACAGAGGGAGTAACGTTACCCTCCATTTTTAAACTCGCCTTAACCTCTAAACTCCATAAATAAATTCTCACTCAAGACGGACATATCCGTCATCAGCTGAAGACGCAACAAGTAATACCAAGTTCATAGATAAGACAAAAGCAAATTGTCTAGGGTAACATCATGCTTTTGTCTTATATAATCACTTAGGTATTACTTGACACGTCTTCCGCTTGTGACGTATATGTCCGTCTTCAATTAAGAATTTGTGATACTTCGTAAGAACAATTGGTCTTGTTGCAAGACCATTAAGTTAAAACCTTTCCCAACCTACTTTAATGAGTGTTAGATACAGTATAATAATCAGAAGATAGATATATAATTTAAATATTTAAATTATTGAAAAAATTGAATTGAATTTACAAATAAATGTTTACTAAAATAAAACTCCAATAGTATATATAGAATTCGGAAAAGGACATGTATAAGAAATAAGAGTAGCATTTTTTATTTACGGCATATCTTGCTTGTGACGGGTAGTGATGGCTTAATTCTGTCACAAGTTGTTACCTCTCACAAAAAGAAAGGGGATAAGGTGGGAACCTTTATGAACGGTATTAGTCACAAATGAGAATTTGTATTTTATTTAATTATAAAACAACAATTTAAATTGCAGGGTAAGTGAGTGTCGAATTTTTGTCTGCTTGACGTATACCGAATAGCGTGACATATTAATACGGAGTACTCCGTATATAAGAAGGAAAAGAGAAAAGGGGAAAACCTGATTGGAAGCACAACTGAACCAAGCATCATAAACAGAGCCACCATGCCATAAGAAATTCTTGAAACTGAACTTGTGATTTTCATCCTCCATTTCCATACCCACATTTTCTCTTTCATCGCCATTTCCACCCACCACTGCTTCATCATCTCTTTGGTTCACTATGGCTGCTACTTCTATTTGCTTCCCTTCTGCCATTTCAATTCACTTCAATTCCACCCTACAATCAAACGCAAACATCAGATATAAAAACAATGAAAATAGTGTTGACGAGAAAACATAAAAAAAGGCGTCAACTTTATGAACAAAAGTTTAAAACAAACCCAGAAAGGAAGAGAATTAGTTGCAGTAGTGGACAAATATTTAGTCACAATTATAAGCAACTTCTTTAGTTATTATGGTATAAAATAAAGTAGAGGTTTTTTTAGAAGAAAATATGGAGAAAAGTGGAGTTATACATTTTATAGGAAAGCAACTAATCAATACAAAGTATTTTTTTTTTAAAAAAAACAAAAAGAGAGAGAGAGAGAGGGGGGGGAAGAATTTAATAAGAGTGAGGTACCCAGTAATAAATGAATCTCTCCTTGTAATTTGAATGATGTATCTTAAATAGTGAATGAAAAAGAGAGAGGCCCAGAAAAGAGGCAAAAATGGAGGAATTGAAGAAGACAGAAATAGTAAGACGAGAAACTGAAATGAAAGAAATGTTAGAATTTGTGTGAGTAAGAGGAATGTGAGTGAGTGAGTGAGTGAGTGAGTGAGTGAGTGAGTGAGTGAGTGGTGGTGTTGGTTTAAAAGTGTAGTGTATGGTCTAGTAATATAGGGTGAAGGAGGGAGGGAAGAGTGAAGGAGGGAGGGGTCTGAGTCTGCTGTGAATTGTGTGTCACCTGTGAGACTTTATATTCATGTCTCTTAAAAGGGGAGTGTGGTCTACCAAAAAACGGCTTGCTCAGGCCTTATTATTACTGGCATGCCTATTGGGTACTTTCTTTTCTGCCTCCCTAATCAATTCTTATTTACCCCTTCATACCCATCACAAATTCTCGTAGGTGACCGCCGATATCCGTCATAAGCTGGTATTCCGCTGGTATACCAGCACCCCCATTTTACTAGTATATATTCTATGACCATCCGAGCAAGGTTGTCAAGGAGGTTTTGATGATATTGTATTAATTTTGATGGACCTTTTGTTTTCAAGGTCAATTTGTTTGTGAAACTAATGCTCTCATTCTCTCCTAGGAGATTTGAACCTCCAACCTCACGGGCCATTTTTTACCATTAAGCCCAATACACTTTTGTGAAATATATGTTCAAATATTATTCTTATTTTTATGTTGGGGTGACACTTGCCTACCCTATCCACCCCAAATCCGCCCCTGGTGTTAATCTATTCACATTTTGAGCAGTTCACTCATAATTCGGAGTATTTCTATCAATTAATCCAATGTAAAATGATTGGGTTGATCCCCTAGGTCGTGACATTCTGCTTGGGAGGGTGAGAGTGGGTCATGATAATTAAGGTGAAATTAAAAGTAAAAATATTGGTGACCTGATTAGTGCGACCTTCTGCTTGGGGATGATCTAAACTTATAGTCCTTGCTTGGAGTATGTCCAAGAATAAGGTAGACTATAAAAAACTACACGAAGTTGAACAAATATGTCATACTTGGAAATATAATGACCTGTTTTAGGGTTATTTGTCAAACTACTACGGAGTATATCGCTAGAGATGTAGAGCTCTTTGTTGGAGGTGAGCCGAATTGTAGATAAAAGCTTAGTATCTGATAAGTAACAAAGAAATGACAATTGTTTGAAATTTAGCGTGCAAAATTGTAGTTGAATCAGCTATGCACTAATTTATTTCCTAATTTTGTACTTTCCTAAAAATACTTATTATTATTATTATTATTTTTATTATTATTATTATTCATAAACTCTAGATCATCCCATTACCTATTATAAGTAACACCTCCTCTCTTCACTTTTTGTTCTATTGTTGATACTTACTTCACACACATATTTAGGGAGATAAAGGAAGATTGTGACACAACTTTGCGAGACGACTTTTCCATCTTACCTTAGAACAAATGATTGTGAGGATTTAGGCCCTGTTCTTTTGGACTTCAAGTCACTTAACTTAAGTTTACTTCAGATCCTATAAGTTCAGTTCAGTTCAGTTCAGTTCCTATAAGTTCAGTTCAGTTCCTATAAGTTCAGTTCAGTTCAGTTCAGTTCAGATCCTATAAGTTCAGTTCAGTTCAGTTCAGCTAAGTTTCAGTCCAAAAGAACAGGGCCTTATAGAGGGACATTATTAACGGATTAATTGCTTATATTGGTAGAGAATTGCGAAAAGTGACACTAATCAATCTTATGCTATTTTTATTATTGTCGTAAGACAAATTATATGCTAAGTTGAATTGGTAATAAGATGAATTAGGTGGTCTTAGGACGATTCTTAATATTGTCTAGCTGAGTTTAATTGCTAAATTTTCCGTCTTATGTCATGTTCTTATATTATGATAATTTGGTTATGTTGTTTGTGACTTTTATTATGATTAGTTAATGTTGGAGTTGGGAGATTATTATTTGGCATGAGATGAGATGAGACGGTATCTCAAAAAAGTTTCAACTGAGCTGTAATTAACCCAATCCATATTCTGACCGAACACATATAATTCGACCGAAAACCACTTATCGGATCCGTTTAACATGTTTAAAAGTGATCAAGTGATTTAAACGTGAAATTCTTTGTTATACAAAAATACTACTTGGTGCATGCCTCTCTGACGTCTCTGTTAACGTGAATGAAAGTGGAGATGGGAAGAGATACGCGGTATATTATCAAATTGTCTTGTTTGTAATGAATATTATCAATTATAAGCTGAAAACGAATAGTATTTTTCACGCAACAAGGCAAATGGGAGATAAGTGGGAAAAAATGGAGCTTTTATTAGTAGTGTCACTAATATTTTGTGACGTATAATGTTCGTCTTTAGTAAGAATTTGTGGTCCTAGTATATTACGAGTATTACTTGTTCGTAACGGGAGAGTTGAAGGTGTATTACTGTATTGTACCCAACTTGATTTGAAGGCAGCCTATTGTGTAAAATAACTTGTAGAAGTAGGTATTAAAAGGCTGCGTGAAAAGCATTTTTGATGTTGCTTTAATTTACTCAACTCTTATTAATTGTGTGAATAGACTATTTGTAGCTGTATAGTCTATTTACTCTTCTAATTTCACTCTCATTGCTAGCTCCTTCAAGATTTCCAATTAATTTTGGTGGTTAGGAATTAAAAGGATCCTTCTATAGTACACTATGAAACCAAGTACCATATCACTTATATCTTGAATCTTGATTGATTCAAATTGTCATTAATTTGTCCTTCTATGCCATGCTTTTAAAAATTTAAAGGAAATTATTTCAATAGTTATGAGATTAATAAGTTGCAACGCAACACGAGTAGCACAAAATCCGTCAAACGGATCAGACGAATCGGGTCTGGGTCAATTTACATGAATTGGGTCATAATGCGGGTCGGGTCATATGGGTCTCGTCTCAGGTTCGACTATGGACCAGAGAAAAGCTTATGTCTCATGTAGAGCGAGTCGTTGCTCACTCGAACAAGCACATTTATAAATCCAACACACAATTAGTAAATGGTAAGTGGAAGTCTTTAATACTCCTCCCTTTCATGTATTGGAGTACTCAGTCGAGTACTGAATACTCGGTCGAGTACAGAAAGTTAGAGTCGTGAGTTTGAGCCTGCCTAGTTATACTCAGTCGAGTACAAGTGGTACTTGGTCAAGTACAACGTACTCGATCGAGTACGTGAGGTACTCGGTCGAGTACCCGGTCGGTTTCCGGTTTTACGAGATGCTAATTAGAGATTCTAGGATCATTCTTAAGTATTCCTAATTTCTGTCAAACACCAAAACAAACAGTTTTCTCTCAAGACTAAACCTTAAACATCTCTCATTAGCATCTCACAAGTGATTCAATTGCGTCGATCATCCTAGTTCGTGTGTCTTTCGTCGTTCAAAGTAAGTTTTATCCTTTAATTCAATCAATTGAGATCTTAGGGTTTGTAGTGCCTTAAGTTAGTTGATAATATGAATTTGTATGTTGATATGGTAGGAGGATTCGTAGAGGAACGTTTGTGATTTACTTGTCTTGCTAATTGCCTAGAGGCAAGGTTTCCCTACTCAGTTATTTGTTATATGCGACGATGTATGTTTTTATAATATTTTGAGACTAGTATTGTGATTGTGTTCATGATTACTATTTAGATATGAGAAAGTTATGTTTGGGACCATTGTCGGGAGATGACTCTCAATCCTACGATCACCGTTTGTTGTGAGCAAGCGGGGTTGGATGATGTGACTACGGTCTCCACCAGATGATTTATGAGGATATTCAGATACTGATGGATTATTGTTATTGTTATATTATTATTCACACATTCGCGATGTTGAGTTTTACTTAAAGTAACTGACGCTAGTATATTTTGTTTACTGTGATGATCCATTGGTAATGGTGAGCATATTTTTAGTAGGTATCTCGTAATTAATGATTTTGCATGAGGCCCTGGATGGAGACGAGTCACCGCCTAGATGATAAGCTGAGCTTCTGTTGTTGTTCATTTCAGTTGTTTTGGAAAACATTGTATCGACACTTGTAAACTACTCGGTTAACCCTACACGGTTTCAATATAGTATGCATTGTGTTTGATGTATTTGTCGTTAGTTGTCTCACATGATTAGTGTAGGGTTTTGGCATGATGATTAGTGTTAACATTGTGATTAATTAATCGATAATAACGATAATCGACTTGAGAAAGGTAATTAATGAATATATATATATATATATATATATATATATATATATATATATATATATATATATATATAGACTATATAGACTATATAGACTATATAGACTTGAGATCCGGTGAGAACCACCTTACAATGAGAACTTTGTGAGAACTCTACCTTACGGACTTTTTAAAAAAAAATTAATGACATAATTGGATTCGGCATGACATTTTATAGCTAGAGAACATATTTCTTGGTCTAGTAAATAAATACTAGTGACGGAAATCAAGGTGAGATACGTTTTATTTATTTGCATGCACCTACTATCTATTTTTTCGTATCTATCATTTTTCCGCCACTAGTATTTATTTTCTAGACCAAGAAATATGTTCTCTGGCCATAGAATTCCATGCCGAATCCAATTATGTCATTAATTTTTTAAAAGAAACTCCGTAAAGAAGAGTTCTCACCGGTTTTCATTGTAAGGTGGTTCTCACCGGATCCCAACCCTTATGGGTAGAGAACATATTTCTTGGTCTAGAAAATAAATACTAGTGACGGAAAAATGATAGATACGTAAAAATAGTTAGTAGGTGCACGCAAATTAATAATAAGTATCTCACCTTGATTTTCGTCACTAGTATTTATTTTCTAGACCGAGAAATATGTTCTCTAGCTATAAAATTCCATGCCGAATCCAATTATGTCCTTAATTTTTTTTTTTAAAAGTCCATAAGGTAGAGTTCTCACAAAGTTCTCATTGTAAGGTGGTTCTCACCGGATCCCAAGTCTATATATATATCTATATCTATATATATATCTATATCTATATATATATATATATATATATATATATATATATATATATATATATATAAGAATTGAATCACGCGAGACACCCTTCTTAGGGTGAGGCCGCTGGACTCATCTCTACCATTCAAATTATTAATAACATGTGGTTTAGATCAAACCACGTCATCTATTATTAATTCATGTTTAAAATATGTGTATTCATCATCAAGAAGCTGTCAGGTTATAGCCTTCCGAAAAATTCTCAGTTAGTTCCAAGAACTCCATCTTTTGTAGCCTTTCCCACATTATGAAAGGGGGAGAGTCCAGCTATGCTCTCTTCCTCAACCAATGTATTTCCAGTTGAAGCAATACCTGCGGAAGTTCATCAGTCTGATTAAATAAAAACAAGGAAAAGCAAATGAAAAGGTGATAAGTGATAAAAAACTATGAAAATAGAAGTTGACCATGAACACCAGCGGGCGAGACCCAAATAATAAGAGCTCCAATAGAAGATCAAAATGCTCAAATTTTGTTAGTTTTATTTGCAGCTAATTCAGAATTATGGTACATATGACATAAATCATTATTCACTGAGTATAATATTGTTAACAGGATCCCCAAAAGAAAGGCATTCTTGCAATACAAACACTACGCAACAACATAATTATCGTAGAGAACTCAGTGGACTAGTTTGGTGATATCTTCCTGTAGATTTGTTTTCGGGTTTCGATTATTGGGGTTGTTTTAGATTAGGGGCTTGCTTGAAGATAAATCATTTTCGGGTTTCACAAATTAAGGTCCAAGATTCACGAAATAAAAAATTAAACATTTCGTGAGTAAAGAAACATTTTAAGTCCAAGTTTCACAAAATAAGGTCCCGGTTTCACAAATTAAGGTCCAAGATTCATGAAATAAGAAATTAAACATTTCGTGAGTGAACAAACATTTTATAGTAAGTCTTGCTTGCGACGGGTCACCATTTGTGACGGATATTTTGTGAGATAAAATGGATACAAAATGAGTTAGTGGAGAAAGGGGACCACATGAATATTGTTGGAGAGAGAGAAAAAATGGATATTTTATGAGAGAAAACGGTATCCGTCACAAATTTGCGACGGATAGTGCCGTTGCAAATAAGAATTTGTGAACATTTTAAGTCCAAGTTTCACAAAATAAAGTCCCGGTTTCACAAATTTAAGTCCAAGATTCACGAAATAAGTAATTAAACATTTCGTGACTGAACAAACATTTTAAGTTCAAGTTTCACGAAATAAAGTCTCGGTTTCACAAATTAAGGTCCAAGATTCACGAAATAAGAAATTAAACATTTCGTGATTGAACAAACATTTTAAGTCCAAATTTCACGAAATAAGGTTCCGGTTTCACAAATTAAGGTCTAAGATTCACGAAGTAAAAAATTAAACATTTTGTGGGTAACAAACATTTTAAGTCCAAGTTTCACGAAATAAGATCACGGTTTCACAAATTAAGGTCCAAGATTCACGAAATAAGAAATAATACATTTCGTGAGTAAACAAACATTTTAAGTCCAAGTTTCACGAAATAACGTCCCGGTTTCACAAATTAAGGTCCAATATTCATGAAATAAGAAATTAAACATTTCGTGAGTGAACAAACATTTTAAGTCCAAGTTTCACGAAATATGGTTCCGGTTTCACAAATTAAGGTCCAAGATTTACGAAATAAGAAATTATACATTTCGTGAGTAAACAAACATTTTAAATCCACGTTTCACAAAATAAGGTCCCGGTT
Source organism: Silene conica (assembly GCA_029255685.2). Taxonomy (NCBI): domain Eukaryota; kingdom Viridiplantae; phylum Streptophyta; class Magnoliopsida; order Caryophyllales; family Caryophyllaceae; genus Silene; species Silene conica. The sequence continues at coordinate 20,713,134 of CM055318.2, read as the reverse complement.
TCACAAATTAAGGTCCAAGATTCACGAAATAAAAATTAAACATTTTGAGAATAAACAAACATTTTAAGTCCAAGTTTCACGAAATAAGGTCACGGTTTCACAAATTAAGGTCCAAGATTCACGAAATAAGAAATAATACATTTCGTGAGTAAACAAACATTTTAAGTCCAAGTTTCACGAAATAAGGTCCCGGTTTCACCAAATTAAGGTCCAATATTCATGAAATAATAAATTAAACATTTCGTGAGTGAACAAACATTTTCAATCCAAGTTTCACGAAATATGGTTCCGGTTTCACAAATTAAGGTCCAAGATTCACGAAATAAGAAATTATACATTTCGTGAGTAAACAAACATTTTAAATCCACGTTTCACAAAATAAGGTCCCGGTTTCACGAATTAAGGTCCAAGATTCACGAAATAAGAAATTAAACATTTGTGAGTGAACAAACATTTTAAGTCCAAGTTTCACGAAATAAGGTCCCGGTTTCACGAATTACGGTCCAAGATTCACGAAATAAGAAATTAAACATTTTGTGAGTGAACAAACATTTTAAGTCCAAGTTTCACAAAATAAGGTCCCGGTTTCACGAATTAAGGTCCAAGATTCACGAAATAAGAAATTAAACATTTTGTGAGTGAACAAACATTTTAAGTCCAAGTTTCACGAAATATGGTCCCGGTTTCACGAATTAAGGTCCAAGATTCACGAAATAAGAAATTAAACATTTTGTGAGTGAACAAACATTTTAATTCAAAGTTTCACGAAATAGGGTCACGGTTTCACAAATTAAGGTCCAAGATTCACGAAATAAGAAATAATACATTTCGTGAGTAAACAAACATTTTAAGTCCAAGTTTCACGAAATAAGGTCCCGGTTTCACCAAATTAAGGTCCAATATTCATGAAATAATAAATTAAATATTTCGTGAGTGAACAAACATTTTAAATCCAAGTTTCACGAAATATGGTTCCGGTTTCACAAATTAAGGTCCAAGATTCACGAAATAAGAAATTATACATTTCGTGAGTAAACAAACATTTTAAATCCACGTTTCACAAAATAAGGTCCCGGTTTCACGAATTAAGGTCCAAGATTCACGAAATAAGAAATTAAACATTTTGTGAGTGAACAAACATTTTAAGTCCAAGTTTCACGAAATAAGGTCCCGGTTTCACGAATTACGGTCCAAGATTCACGAAATAAGAAATTAAACATTTTGTGAGTGAACAAACATTTTAAGTCCAAGTTTCACGAAATAAGGTTCCGGTTTCACGAATTAAGGTCCAAGATTCACGAAATAAGAAATTAAACATTTTGTGAGTAAGCAAACATTTTAAGTCCAAGTTTCACGAAATATGGTCTCGGTTTCACGAATTAAGGTCCAAGATTCACAATATAAGAAATTAAACATTTTGTGAGTGAACAAACATTTTAATTCAAAGTTTCACGAAATAAGGTTTCGGTTTCACAAATTAAGGTCCAAGATTCGCGAAATAAGAAATTATATATTTCGTGAGTAAACAAACATTTTAAATCCAAGTTTCACGAAATAAGGTTTCGGTTTCACAAATTAAGGACGGAATTCACGAAATAAGAAATTATCCATTTTGTGAGCAAAGAAACATTTTAAGTCTAAGTTTCACGAAATAAGGTCCCGAGTTCACAAATTAAGGTCGAAGATTCACAAAATAAGAAATTAAACATTTTGTGAGTAAACAAATATTTTAAGCCCAAATTTCACGAAATAAGAAAAAGAGCAAAATGGATAATTTTTTTAGATAGAGAAAATATTTGGGCCAAATGAATTGTTATAAATAATGACCCATAATTTTCATCTCATTGAAATTAGTCCAATGAACATTGAAAATCATGTGCAACTTAGTAAGGGTTCGGCGGCCTCACCGTAATAGGCGGCCTCACGTGATCCGGCCTATATATATATATATATATATATATATATATATATATATATATATATATATATATATATATATATATATATATATATATATATATATATATATATATATATATATATATATATATATATATATATATGATTGTATCACATGACTAAGATCGGCGTGGAAACGAGTATGTGAATTAAGTATCATATAATGAATCGTAATTGGAATGATATTGTTTTATTGTGCATGCGTGGTTGTGTATATTGGTTTTGGTAACAAATGTTGTGGGTGTTGTATTGGAGACGGATGGCGGTTGGAAGACCGTCTTCCGCTTGAGTTGCCTCTTGGAGCTTCCCACTCTAAGGGTGTGTTTTGATTGAGAGAATTGGAGGGAAGGGGAGGGGAGCGAAAGGGAGGGATTCAATTTTCATTGTTTGGTTACAATATATGGAAGGACGGAAATGGAAGAGGGGGAAATGGGACGATTCAATTTCCCTCCATTAGACCAAAGTGTAATCTCTTCATTGTTTGCAAGATTTTGAAGAAAAACTTTCTTTTCACTCTTATTTAAGAATGATATGACCAAATACTCCTCTAATATGACCTAACTACCTTCATCCCCCAACTCACTAAAATCACCTTCTTCCTCGATCCTCCTTCCTTTCTCTCTACTTTATTTTCGCTATCCAAACAACCCTTCTTCATTCCCCCTCCCTTTATTTTCTTTCCCTTTCCCTTCCCTCTATTCCCTTCCCCTCCCTTTCCCTCCCAATTTGTTTGGATAGGGAGATTTGGAGGGAAATGGAGGGGAGGGAAAGGGAGGAATGAGTTTTCTCTTGTTTTGGGTACAATATTTAGAGGGAGAGAAATGAGGGGGGAAAGAAATGGGAGGATCTATTTTCCCTCATTTAGATCAAATTGTTTTCTTTCCTAAGGAGGTGAGATTTGGAAGGAAAACACAACTTCACCTTCATATTATTGTCATTATTCATCAAATTCCATAACATCCTCTATACAATACACCATGTCCCTCTTTTATCCCCTCCCATTTCCCTCTTAAAATTTTTATTATCCAAAGAACCACAATTCCCCTCGCCTCACCTCCCTTTCCCTCCCCTCCCTTTCCCTCCTAAAATTGTATCCAAACACACCCTAAGAGGAATGTACATAAATGACTCGCGTTTGGAGGGACACGTGTGATGACACACGATCTATGGCAGTGGACCACGAGTAGCTCTCGCGCCCGGTGTCGTGGGTGCGTCCCTGACATCTTGTGTCGTGAGTATGGCTGAGTGTGTCCCGGTACTCGGGGTTGTGTTGCGGTGATAACTACGGCTAGTTGTGTCCCGGTTCCAAGCGGTAATTTTATTGTTAACTCATCGTTTTGCGTGCCATGGTCATATCGTATTGTATTTCATTCTCATTACGTGTTTATCTGTTTAAGTATATACTGAAACTGACGTGTGTGGGGTTGTTTATTTGTCACCCATTATCGGGGTGACCTATGTTGATCCATATCCTATTTCCGATCATATGGGGAGCATGTTTTGTCAGGTGATCTCGGTTAGCACGTGGGCATTGGGCAAGCATCGACGATCGTTGAGTCGTGATATGATATCTAGAGTCGTATGTATTTTATTTTATTCATCGAGTTGTATGACATTAAGGGTGTTTGGATTGAGGGTTTTGGAAGGAAAAGATAGGGAGGGGAAATAGATGATTTAAAATCTTTTTTTTTGGATAACAAATAAGGGAGGCGGGAAATGGAGGGGAGAGATTTGAAAGGATTCATTTTCTCTCCTCCACGGCAAATCAAAATCTTTGCACAATAGGAGAGATTTGGAAGGAAATAGTATCCAAACACCCATATTTCATTTCAATCCCCTCTCATCCCCTCCCCTCCCTTTGTCTTCCCTCCTTTCCCCTCTCCTCACTTTCCCTCCATTTTTGTTATCCAAACACACTCAATCTTTAATTATAATAAAAGTGTTCTTAATTATATCTCCGAATCTACTATCCCGGGAAACCGAGATGGTGACGATTCGGTTATCTAAGCCAGATAACCGGGGTGTTACACTTATTGTCATTGAATTAAAATCAAAACTAAGATCAACCGATTTAACATGATCTGAAACCAAACCAAATAAGCCGTTTGTTGGGTCTAATAGTAATGGCCGAATAGTGAGAAATTGAAAAGTAATGGCCGAATAGTGAGGCGTTCCCAAATTATCACAAAAAAATGTAGATAACGAATGGACAAAGTAAGAGATAAATTTCAGATAAGCAGGACCTTAACTAATTAAAGAAGTTCACACCTTGTTTCAGTTATGACAGAAAATTTATCTTCGGTAGTAGAGCGAGCAAGAGAATGTTGCTATTCTGAAGAGCATGATCATGGGCATATATAAGACTAAGAAAACCTGAATAGACCAATGAAGATATAATCATCCTTGTTAACTGTCAAGTTCGCATCACAAAAGACATGAAAGATAAGGATTTACCGACGCAAAGTGTATGCTATGAATTTGTAAACGGAGAGATATAGTACCCATTAGGTATCATAATAGCCATTTAAAAGCAAATTAACAAGCTTCATGAGTAATCATGGTAAAGGGGTCGTTTGGATCGGGTCATGTTCGGGTCAGCTGTGATGACGTTATTGGTGGATAATAATCAGTTTATAACAATAAATATTTGGGCTGAGTTATATTGGATCGGACAATTCAGGTTTGGGTCAAGTTTGGATCCTGAACTTGGGTGTCGAGTTGGGTTATTCGGGCTGAGTCAATTTTGGCAGGTGTATTCCTGAAGAACCTTCAAAGTTGAGCTAATTCGTTAACAATAAAGGCAATGTCAGAACGAGTAATGACTTAATATTAAATTTCAATACTTCCATTTCACATTTCTATTATTGTCCTTTTATTTGGCCAAAAAACATTTGTATTGTCCAAACTTATTTATAACTCTATATTGTGGGGTTCATGATCATTTGGTTGCTTTTGCTGGAGCAGCGGCTAAGTATTGGAAGCAAAGGGCTAAGTTGAGAAGAACGGTTGATGGGGATACGTGTACTAAGTACTTCTTCAATTGGGTAAAGGGTCGAGCCCAGAGAAATTTCATTTATGGGATTAAAGATCCAAATGGTGTGTGGGTTTATGATTTGGAAAAAAATCGTGACATCTTTCGGGACACTTTCTTTCGGCTATTTAACCCTGATGGTGTGGAAGATGAGCATGATCGGGTGGAAGTTATTGAGGATGTTGTGAGTGATGTGGATCAACTAGTCAAGGATGATGATAGGGATTGGCTTGCTTCTCCTTTTACTGCGCATGAGGTTCGTAAAGCTGTGTTTCAAATGGGAGCTCTTAAGGCTCCGGGTCCTGATGGGATACCGGGTATTTTTTACCATAAATGCTGGTTCTTCATTAAGGACAATGTTACTAAAGCAGTGCTGACTACTCTTAATTCTGGGAGGGTTTTACGGGAGATGAACCGGACTTTTATCACTCTTGTTCCAAAATGTGAGCATCCTGAGGAGGTAGGTGATTTTCGCACTATTAGCATGTGTAATGTGTCTATGCGGATTGTCTCTAAATGCGTGGCCAATAGAATGTTGAAAATCATGAAGTATTTGGTTGGAGATTTTCAAAATGCTTTTATCTCGGGTCGTCAAATTAGTGACAATATTCTTCTGGCTAATGAGGCGATACATAAGATTAATTCCCACAGATATGGTAAGTTTGGTCTATTAGCTTTTAAAGCTAATATGAGTAAGGCATACGATCGTGTGAAGTGGGATTTTTTGGAAGCGGTGCTCGTTAAGTTTGGGTTCCCACCGAAGCTGGTTGGTCTGATTATGAGTATTGTCTCCTCGGTATCTTATGAGTTGTTGTTCAATGGGGGGCCGTGCAAGCAGTTTATGCCCTTATGTGGTCTTAGACAGGGGGATCCGCTTTCACCGTACTTGTTTATTCTGTGTATGGAGGTGCTATCGGCTAATGTAAGACGGAGGGAAGCTATGAAGATGATTCAAGGAATTCGTTTGGTTAGTCATGTGCCTGAATTGTCTCATTTGTTGTGCGGTTATTAAGGAGGTGTTGGGGTCATATTGTCAGGCATCAGGTCAGGTGCTTAATGATAATAAGTCTGGTATTCTCTTTAGCCCCTCCATGACTCTGGCCAGTGCTAGGCTCTGCCTCCAGACTTTGAACATCACTCGGAATAAGGGTATTGGGAGATATTTAGGTATATTGACGGAGGTTCAGGGGTCCAGAAAGGAGATCTATAATGGTATGGTGGATAGTGTGGTTAAGCGTATCTCTTCTTGGAATGGGATTTTTTTATCTACAGCTGGGAGGCTGACTTTGATTTTGTCTGTTCTATCCAATCTCTCTATTTACTTTCTATCGGTTTTTAAAATTCCGGTAAGTGTGGCTAGTAAGGTTAATGCCTTGTTGGCACATTTTTGGTGGGTCGGACATAAATCACAGCGTGGTCTTCACCTTTGTAGTAAAAATTGTCTTGCTCTGCCTAAGTCTAGGGGTGGGTTGGGTATTCGGGATGTTGAATGTATGAACAGAGCTTTGCTTGCTAAGAATGCGTGGAGGATTTTAAAGGATCAGAATACGTTCCTGAGTAAGCTCTTCCGTAATTTGATCCTTTGTGATTCTGACCCTGGTATGGGTATGGAGGTTCGTCGTGGTAGGCATTGGTCATGGGGATCTCGTAGTATATTATCCATGCATGGTCTTGACATTATTAAGGAGGGAGTGGGTTGGAAGCCAGGTGTTAGATCTAATTTAGATGTTTGGATGGACAAATGGGTGGATGGTGAGGTTCCTGAGCCGAGACCTGAGATTTTGGACCTGGATAATGTTGGTCTGCGTCATTTAAAAGTTGGTGATCTGATTCAGAATGGAAGGAGTTGGGATGTGACTCGGGTTCGGCAGCTTTTTACGGAGGAATTTGCATTAAAGGTCTTAGCCATCCCTATTTGTGATTCGCAGACGGTGGATGAATTATTTTGGATTGATACCTCGACGGGGATTTATTCAGTAAAAAGTGGGTATGCTAAGGTGTTCCAGGATTGCTTTGAACGGAAAATATCAGTTAAGGATAGTATGCGGTTATGTATTATTCCTGACTCGTTTTTTAAGAATCGCCTGTGGAAGTTGCCAGGGCCACAAAGCTGGAAAATCTTGGTTTGGAAGATCGTAACAGGGTCTTTGCCAGTGGGATATGAGTTACTTAAGAGGGGCGTAAATACTTCTTACTCTTGTTGCCTTTGTGAGAAAGGGGGAGAGGTGATTGAGACCATGGATCATTTGTTTCGGGATTGTCCTGTTGTTATGAGGATTTGGAAAGGATCGGCGTTAGGTATCAATTGTTTTGGTAATGAGGGTTTGGAGGTGCGTTTGTGGATCATTGGCTGGATTGACTATTTGTGGAAGCTTGAGCATGGAAAGGAAGGTCTGGTCTATTTTTTGGCCATTTTGTGGCATATTTGGATCATCAGGAATAATGTGGTCTTCAATAGGGATGTCTTTTATCCGGATGCGTTTTATTGTAATGTTCAGTCTCTGGTGGTGACGGTTGTGGATGCGATTGGTGCTAAAAGGGACCAGAAGGATAAGGATAGTATGATATGTTATGATAACCCGGGGTTGGAGTCTGTTTTAGAAGGTAATGGGTTACGGGATTCGGTGCCTTTTCTTATGGATGGTAATCATCATCACGATGGTGTTTTCAGAGTTAAGGTTGATGCTGCATGGAAGCCTGCATATTTTATCTTCTGCTGGTTGGGTCGTGTATGATCCAAATGGTGAGGTTCGGGTGGAGGAGAACTGTATTTTTTATGCTGAATCGGCTTTGCAAGCGGAAGCTCGCGGTATTTTGGAGGTCTTACAATGGGCAGTGCGGTCTCGCATTTATCATCTGGGGGTGCTGTCTGATTGTTTGCAGGTTAATCGGCAGATTGCAGGACTTGACACTTATCATCATCATATCAAGAGCACTATTTTAGACATGTGGGCTCTAGCTGACCATTTTCATTGTTTAAGCATTAGTTTTATTCCTCGTAATCTTAATAAGCGAGCACATAAGATGGCTCAAGTAGCACTGTTGTAAGTTATATTTACGGTTGCCAAAAAAAAAAAAAAAAAAAAAGATGATATATGTATATGTATGAATAGCATACTGAAACTATGAATCATCGCATAGACACTAATTTAGAGTATTATTTTTGGTAAACGAACAACAAATGAAAAATTTATTACAGACAGTTTTCCTACATACACGAACTTTTTATTTTAAATTGTTATAGATAGGGAGGAAGTTGAGGCTGGACCATATATAATGATTAGAAAAGAATAAGAAAACAAAAAGCACTTTTGTATGATCACTGTTGTCTCAGTGCACTGTGATTGAAGAAGAAAAGTGTTGATTCAAGCAACACAAATCCTTTTGTTTAATTTTCTCATTTCTTTTCGTTAAAGAAAGTGAAATACTTAAAAATATTGGGTAGACATATTAAGGATGATTAGATGCTAAAAGTCTAAAATATGAGAAGGTAATGAATTAGATTCAAAGAAGCAAACATACACTAACTAATCTAACAAATATAGTTAGGGAAGTCAGGATCGTATTCATAGAAAGGAAAGTTATATTTATTTTTATTAAAGTTAGTTCGTCTTAAGGTAACAATTTTAGGGGAAAGAATGATTTAACTAAACCAAGGCAAATAATTAGAATAACTAAAAATGCTAAAATAACTAAAGCAAATAATAAATAAGGTGTAAATAATAATAAGGGAAAGTAGCTAGAATTCTCGGTTCATCACGGTTAAGTCTAAAGGTCTGTGAAAACGAGAGAGCAGTAATATGCAGAAGAATATTTCTTATTCATATTTTACGATGTACAATGGAGTTGCAATATATACGAACCAAAAGTAAAAGCCAATCTTTGACTCCTAAAGATATTCCTAATTATATGGGAACTAAAAGATACACTTATCATATATAGAAAATACACAGAATATTTGACTAAATAGTTATGGGAAGAGTCATAGTTGTAGTCATATTCTAATACTCCCCCTCAAGTTGGAGCACGGGGCATGCCGAGACCCAACTTGAACGTTAAATGATCGAAAGGCTCTCCACCAAGTGCTTTGGTGAACAAATCAGCGATTTGTTCTCTACTCGAAACATGGGACGCCGCAATAGTGTTGGAGACGAGGGGTTGCCGCACGAAGTGACAGTCAATTTCTACGTGCTTCGTGCGGTCATGAAATACGGGATTTTTTGATATATGTAACGCAGCTTGATTGTCACAATACATTTGCATCGGTGAGGTGTGAAAAATTCTCAAGGAGCCGAGGAAGGATTTGAGCCATAACAATTCACTAGTAACTGCTCCCATGGCTCGATATTCGGCTTCAGCCGTTGATTTGGCTACGGTAACTTGTTTCTTTGCTCGCCATGAAATGGGTGGCCCACCAATAGACACAAAATATCCACTAAGTGACCTCCGGGTGATAGGACAGCTGGCATAATCGGAATCGCAATATCCTTCAAGTTGAAAGCTTGGGCGAGCCGTGAGTGTAATTCATTTACTCGGATTGCGCTTGATGTAACGTACGACCCGTAAGGCCGTATCCCAATGAGCTTTCTTGGGTTCGTTAAGAAATTGCGATAACACATGGACCGCATAGACTAGGTCCGGGCGCGTGATGGTCAAGTATACCAATTTCCCAACAAGTCGTCTGTATTTCATAACGTCATGTAAAACTTCCCCTTTCGCGAGAGCCAAATCGTGACGAGCTGGAATGGGTGTGTAGGCTGTTTTCGCGCCTGTCATGCCGCTGTCTTCAATTATATTAATAGCATACTTCCGTTGATTCAAGAACAACCCATCCCGACTATTAGCAACTTCGATGCCGAGAAAAAATTTGAGTTTGCCCAGATCTTTGATGCCAAAATTAGCATCCAATGATTTCTTAAACTTGGCACAAGCTAGACCATTATTACCAACCACAATCATATCGTCTACATACACTAAAACGCCAATAAAAATTCCACCTCGATTTAGTGTAAATAGCGAATAGTCAGCAAGTGATTGTGCAAATCCATAATTTTTCATGAATACAGTAAGTTTTGCAAACCAATTACGTGAGGCTTGTTTAAGTCCATAAAGAGATTTTTGTAATTTGCAAACTTTCGTACCTTGCCCCTGTTCAAAACCCGGTGGGATCCGCATGTACACATCCTCTTCGAGGTCGCCATGTAAGAAAGCGTTATTGACATCTAATTGTTCAATTATCCAATCTTTCTTGATAGCCACTGCAAGTAAACACCTCACACTCGTCATTTTAGCAACCGGGGCATAAGTTTCATGAAAATCGATACCTTCTACTTGGGCGAATCCTTGGGCTACAAGGCGTGCTTTATATCGTTCAACTTCCCCATTTGCACGATATTTAACCTTGTATACCCATTTACATCCAATGGCTTTCTTCCCTTTCGGTAGAGTTTCAATCCTCCAAGTCCCATTTGCTTCTAGTGCATCGATTTCTTTGCGCATAGCCACTCGCCATAGTTCATTCTGGGTAGCCTCACGATAGGATGTCGGTTCCTTATGTGCATCAATTTTGGCCAGAAAACACTTGTGGGACTCAGAATAACATTCAGTGGAAATGTAACTATTGAGAGGATAACGCGTACCTGAAAACGAAGACTGTGACGGAACACGGTTTGCATCTCGAGTGGGTGTAATTATTCTCGCTGTTTTACAATAGTAGTCTCTCTTCCATAGAGGCTCGAATTTCTGACGAGCACCGCGACCCATCTGTTCGTCCTCTGGCTGGATAGGAACAGACTCATTCACGCCAGTTGCAGGAAAAGACTCATTTGTGCCAATTCTAATTTCGCCCATTTCAGTGTTCTCACGTGTGTATGTAGGTCCCTCACTATTGCTCTCTGTATCTGGTAGTTCTTCATTATCTACCCAAGTATTCATTTCCTCACTCCCCCTTACTAACGTCCCCAACCCATCCCTTTCATTATTATGGTCAGGAGGATTTGTGGGCTCATCATTGGTTGGTAGGTAAGGGTATTCAGTTTCGTAAAACCGAACGTCACGAGATACAAAGACGCGCTTCTCCTTCATATCATACACTTTCCACCCTTTCTTGCTATGTGGGTACCCAAGGAAGACACAACGTTTACCCCGTTCATCAAATTTGTCTCGTTTTGGGTCATTATTATGGACATAGCACAAACATCCGAACACTTTAACATTTTCATATTTGGGTTTTTGGCGATATAAAATCTCGAAGGGTGTCTTGCCGTTTAAAATAGGTGTGGGTGTACGATTTATTAAGTACACAACTGTCATGACACATTCACCCCAAAAATGCAAAGGTAGGTGACTCTCAAAGCGTAGGGCGCGGGCTTTTTCTAATATGTGACGGTGTTTCCTCTCGACTCGACCGTTTTGTTGGGGTGTACCGGTATTGCTAGTCTGAAATAAAATCCCATTTTCAGCATAGTACTCCCTCATAGGTCCAGCCAAAAGTTCGGTCCCATTGTCACTCTGAATCCTCTTAACACAGGTCTCAAACTGGGTTTTGACCATTTGACAAAATAATTTCATGTAATTACCGGCTTCCCCTTTTTCTTTCATAAGGTATACCCAAACTCTCCGACTCCGGTCATCCACAATAGTCAAAAAATAAGGAGCTCGGGTCAAGCTAGCAACCTTATACGGTCCCCATATATCGCAATGTATTAAGCCAAATAAAGTGTCGCAATGTTTATGATTTAACTGAAAAGGAGTACGAGATTGGTTTGCCTTACAACATGAATCACAGACTGTGTCCAAAGTCCAATGCAAATTACTACCAATTAAATCGGAAAAGCGAGAAAGAATACTTTGTGACGGGTGTCCAAGCCGTTTGTGCCATAATTGTGATTCCTTCGTGACCCTCACTTGTCCCACGGTCTCTTCCGTCCTTGGCTTGTAATAATACACCCCATCTCGATGCTCACCGTGTCCAATCGTCATCTTCGAATTCAGGTCCTGTATTTCGCACGAATCAGAGGAAAAAGTCATAATACAGTTGTTCTCACTAATTAACTGTTTAACGGAAATTAAGTCACATGTAAGTGTCGGTACGAATAAAACATCACGCAATACGAAATTTTTATTCAAATAAATTTCGCCATGGATCCGTGCTTCAACTCGCCTCCCGTCAGGTAAACTGACTATAGAAAATTTTTCGTCGACCCATGTATTCGTCAATAATTCCCGCTTTCCTGTCATGTGGTGAGAACACCCACTGTCTATCATCCAATCAATATCAATTGTTAACTTCATACCTTTCAATTTTTCATTGCCATCGGGACTCCCTTTGAGCATAATTTTTAGTCGCTCAATTTCCTCTGTTGTGAAAGCGAAACTCGACTGACTGACCTCTGTATTGTGCGTTCTTGAAGTTCCGACAGCAGGGATGGTCTTTGGACCACTCACGCCTCCTTTCAATTTTCCGTCATCATCAGGCATGATGTACTCGGTAGATTTTTGTACTTTTGTTTTGAATTATTTTTGTGAATCGTAACTCCTCTCTGATACCATGTGAAAACGAGAGAGCAGTAATATGCAGAAGAATATTTCTTATTCATATTTTACGATGTACAATGGAGTTGCAATATATACTAACCAAAAGTAAAAGCCAATCTTTGACTCCTAAAGATATTCCTAATTATATGGGAACTAAAAGATACACTTATCATATATAGAAAATACACAGAATATTTGACTAAATAGTTATGGGAAGAGTCATAGTTGTAGTCATATTCTAATAAGGTCAAATGTAAAATCAATATCTATCCAATAAACGGTCTGGAGGACATTGAATAAATATCCGGGGTTGGTCTGATATTCATCCTAAGGTAATACTAACTTAGCACGGTCACCCTCATTATCATACTTTAATTTAATTTTAACAACAGGTCTCGCCCCTACCAATTAGATGATACAGGTCAGGGCTTACACAGATTAATTTACCAATTATATGCATCTAACTCTTTAATTACGATTATATGTTGTGATTAACTACCCATGCGTGATTATAAGATAAATCTATTAATTAACTAAAAACATATTAAGACCTTAGACCATGACTCCCCTAAATCCTAGCATAAGAAATCTAGCTACTCATGGGAAAGATGACAAAAACAGTATAAATGGTAAACATATTTTAAGACAAGAAATAAAAAGGCAAGAATTAAAACGGCAACAAATAAAAAGGCAAGAAAACTTACGAACATAAGAATCCGGAAACTAAGAACTTTACTAAACTTGAATAAAAACCGTCTTGAGAATTAAACTAAAAGCTAAACTAATCTAAGGAACTAAAGGGAAACAAGGTACAAAACTAAAACTTGATAATCAAAACTACCCTAGATGCCTTCTATTTATAGCAAGAAGGTTATTATTTGTGCTAAACACGAAAATGTTGGAAAAACATATTTCAGATTCAAGGCTCATATCATATATGAGTATATTTAATTTAGTCATTAAATTAAAGAAGAAACTTATGCATGCAAAAGAGAATAAAAATCGAAAACCTTCCATTGAGGATTTCGGAATTAGGGCACGAAATTTGGTCTCCTACCAAATTTCTTTCTTGAGCTTAAAAATAAAATGATGAAATCCAACTCCAATTATAGAAGCACTCCTCTTATTGCACCAAGATGAACCCTTAATCAAACTACTAAAACATACACTAATATATATTAAAGTAGTATCCTTAAAAATATTACTATTATACTACACTAGTATATTTACAATGTAATATTATGAAGAAGATTTATTAAAATTTTAGAGAGGATTTTTATTGTAAAAATAACTAAGTGTCTTAATAAAATATAAGACTACCTCATAAAGAGAAGGAAGACCATTCTCCTTCCTGTAGAGCACGGCTCACGTAGGGAAGAGAGGGCTTCCCTTTTTCGCTTTTCCGTGTTGTAGAATGTTTAGGGCTAGTTCAAACTAAACATTATGTCCAACATATGATTAGACTAAACAAGCAAACCACAACCACCCCAAACCCTCCTCATTACACGGTTCCCATTTTATAAAATGGGTTCCATTTTTTTACACTTTATATTTTGTCATTTGTAATGTATCGCAAGTGTGACATATATATCACATGATAAATGACTATTAGTAATTTATAAATGTATATTTAAACAATTTAAATACAATTCCTTATCATATAAATAATACTTAACATTTAAGTACCGATTACCAATTTCAAATGTGTAAAACGTGTCATTTCATTTTTGTCAATATGATCTACAAATCAATTGCAATCACGAGTAACCGATAACTCTTATCGATACAATTACGATAACATTTATCGACTTTAATAAAATAACCATTTATTTTATCGAAATTGAATCTCACATAACCGAATTATCATGAGATACGAACCTCTTATTTATCTCATTCATTTTAAGGAATTAATCAATTCGTATCATTATACAAATTATTAATCTCAATGATTAGAGCAACATCCTTTAGGTGTGACCTTAAGAGATCGACTGATCATCACCATCACATGACAGTAATGTCAAACTTTAGAAAGCCAACCATTACTGGTAAATGTTAATCAGTCGACTTATAATTTATCATCCCTTCCGTATTCAATATATATAAATATATATGAGATTTAATGATTATAATAAATCATGTGATCGCACTATTGTTGAAGACACTTACTCCAACAGAAAACTAGAATTAGAATACTAATCAAACTCTAAATCTAATGTCGTCAATAGTTCAACCCAGGACAGTGCTCGATCAAGCACTTTTACTCCCCTCGATCGAGCATTCTTCAAGTAAATTCCCTCGATTGAGTACATTGCATCCTCGATCAAGGACTTCTTCTGGTAAAACCACTCAGTCGAGTATAACTACTAGACCTTCTGCTTCTAATCCTCTCAATCGGGCACCAAAAGCTCTCGATCGAGTACTTTTCCTGCTGCACAGCTATTTGAGACGTAATTAAGGTTGCCGAGACACTTCACATATTACGAGGTGACGTAATTCCTCCTCCAAACTCCTCTATGTCCTGAATACATGCTTAAGGATGATTTTAGGCTTGATTTGCACCACTTCTGCGTCTTTCCTGTACAAATCACAGGACAAACACAATGTAGCGAATTCGGGGCAAAACCAGGCCCGACCCAAGGCATGAGCAAACTGTGCGAGCGCACAGGGCCCCCAAAAATTTGGGGCCCAAATCTACTTCCAGTTTTACATATTATCAATAAAATGAAGCATTTAAGAGCAGTATTGTACATGGAGCACAGTGGTTGTCATATGATTTTTTTTCCATGGGGTCACGTGCTCGATTCATGTTGGCAGCATTTGGTTTCTTTTTGTTGTAAATTAAGGTTTCATGTTAATGTTTTTCTATTCAAACATGTTAAGTGTTAAAATTTTTACCCATTCAAGCATGTACAATTCTCATACACAATAGGTTTCTCTTAAGACGGATATATCCATTTAAGTTACGACGGGTAAAATAGTTACCACATGTATGAATAAGACAAAAATGAAAAAATCTAGGACAAGATATTTGTCTTATCTATATAAATGGGTTATTATTTGACCCGTCTTAAACTTAAGACGGATACTTCCCCTCAATGAGAATTTGTGATTTTCTAAACATTTCACATTTATTTTATTTAATATATTTGATCAGTTTTAATCTTAGAACGAATATATTCATCTTAAGAGAGACTAGCCGCTTTCACATGTTAAATAATTTTTTATGTATGAAAATTCATTTATTTGTTACTGATACTAACAAAATGAGTGGATTGTATATAAAATGACTCTCGGTAGCATAATGAGATCGTCTTCCTCAATAATCACTATAAAGGTTGTTTTAAAATACCTATCTAGGACACAAATTTCTTATTTCAATGTTAATATTTTAGTTGAGCAATTAAATAATAATATCATCGTTTTCTTTATTATCTCTATTTCGTTAGACAATTAATAAAAAAAATGACACCTTTTAAATAGCGAAAACATTTTATCATAGGGCCCATTATAAAACATCGCACAGGGCCCCCGAATTCACAGGGACGGCCCTGGGCAAAACGTAGCTAAAAGCTACAATAAAAGCATAAAAATGCGTGTCAAATATATGATAAAAATCTATATAAAAGACACGCATCAAACCTCCCGAAACCAAACCTTTGTTTGTCCTCAAGCAAACTAAATGCAACTAACTAATGGAAAGGAATAAAACTCAGAGCCTATTATATGTTATCAACTCAACTTGATTTGTGCAAATAAATTAACAATTAAAAGTGACAATTAAAAGCAAACGAATTTGTACATATCTCGAAAAATAGTTGAACTTTCGACCTTGCAAGACTGTCAAAATCGGACTCTCACGGTTCACTCTTTCTCTCAATGAAGCAAAGGGTAAGTAATTATGTGTAAAAGAGGAAGAATAAATAGTCACTTACTCACTTACATAGACTACGGTCCACATAATCATGCATGCAATTTAATATGATAACTGATTCTAACTACCGTACACATACAATCAAACCGTTCGAGATCCAACACATGTCGAATACTTGCAATATATTTGGAAAAGTGAGGCTTATGGGTAAGAAAAGGCAAAATAGTTTTCGAATTTGAGAAGATAATAGCCAAGCTAGCAACTTATCGAATCACTTAATATTACATCAAATTCCAAACCATACAAAACACGCTTAAATGCCAAGATTTGTGAGGCATTAATCCATCGCTTCCAAATTCGCTTCTTTTTTCAAACTTCGTTTTTTTCGTATCTTTTTTTTTCGGATTAAATCCCGGAAGTGAAACGTTTATCAATGCTCATCATATTCCTCCGTGGATTTTCCTTTATTGCAATTTTTTTTTCTTTTTTTCTTTCATTCTTTTTTCTTTTTTCCAACTTTTTTCTTTTTCTTTCCATCCATACCAGCTTCAATAAACAATGATTCGATGAAATAAATACCCCTGAAACTACAAAACTAGCCTGAGAAAGGTTCGCTAAGTTTATGGATTGTAGCTTAAGGGTCAAAAGACAATTTATGGCTAATGTGAAGTTGAATGAGTAAGATAAATAAAAGGGAAATGCAAGAATTCTTCGACACATGATATCAATCTACTAAGCTAAATGTACGCATGTAAGAAGCAATCAAATGTCATACTTGTGCAATCTGATGTTACATGACATGTAAGGAGTAAATATTCACATCTTAAATGAAACTAGTCATGAATGTCACCAGCTTATATAGCTCTAAACCTCGGAATGTTTATTGTAGTTTACCAATTTTTTCAGTCAAGTCTACTTGTTTAACAGATTTCCAAGACAAAATTCGAGATAATGCTAAAATTTTTGCTAAAAGATGAAAAGAACATTCACAGCTCAAGCTAAGCGATAATTAATAGAGCAATGTCATCACCGAAATACTCCAATCCGACTCAACTATATTAAAAAAAACGTGATATTTTTGGATTTTTTTAATTTTTAATTTTTTTTTTGTGATTTTATATTTTTTTGAATAAAATAAATACTGAAATGCAATAAACGTGAATGCAAAACAGATGCAAATAAGGCATTACTCTCCCTAAATCAAAATAGACAATGACTTCATTGTCCTTGTAGCAGATAAACCACAATAGCAAAGGGATAGGGAAAATACAACCTATTCATATGAATCTAAAATGAAAAGAAAACTAAACTAAAACAAAAATATAAAAGGAGCAGAAAACCCTCACAAGTAACTTCCCCAAACCGGTTTTAAAACCGTATAAGAGAAGTAGCAACATCGGGAAGCGTGTCGGAACAACAACGCGCACAAGATAGTTACTTAGTAGCAGCACGCAGCAACCGCCTGGGATTCTGTGCAAACACTGATCGATTATAATCCTGGTCAACAACGCTCGATTGAGTACAAAACGTACTCGATCGAGTACTTCCTCTGCCCAAAATCTCGATCGAGTGTATTATGGTACTCGATCGAGTATTGCTAGCTCCGGAACCTCTCGATCGAGTACAATTGGTGCTTGACCGAGTGAAATACTTCTGGGCATGCAATACAACGCTACCTTCTTTGGCTATTTTCGCTTGTAGTCTTCAAAAGACGCCTAAAATATCAACAAAAAACTAAAACGCAAATTTATTGACCTAAAAATAAAAATAAAATAAATACGGCGTCTACGGGGATAGATAATTAAAATTTAAATTTCGGGTTGCCTCCCGGGAGCGCTTGGTTTTTGAGGTCCCGCCCGACCTTGATACCATCAATTTTAAGGGGGTTTGAAATTTGGTGAATTTCCAACCTCATCCCTTCTATCGTTGATCTGTAAGTCAAATTCTTTAAGGAGGAACCGTCGCAGAAGTCTTGATTAGGCCTCTTTTTTCCTAAAAAGATGTCTTAAAGCTGCAAGGTTAGAGAAAATAATAACTTTAAAACCTAGTAAATAAATAGGGACAAAAAAATTCTGAGGCACAGACAACAACAAATAATTCCTTCTCGACATGCAAATACTAGACTTGAGGCTCATCTAGAATTTGGCTCAAATGATCAATAACAGTTAAGATGTGGCCTTTTGCGTTGACCTAACACTCCTCCAACTATACTTTCATTAGCCTCAGATAATATTTCTAATGGTATATTGGCTCTTTTACCTCCATAGCACATGAGGTTTCTATGGTTGGGGTTGCCTTTTCACCTTTCTTGATATCAATATCCAAGATCTAAGGATCATCCTACGTATCTAAGACTCATCATAAACAGTTAGAAAACTTAATGAGTTCCTGTCAAGGGAGCCATCTAAATGATCCATCATACATTTATCAATTACGTTTACAGTAAGATAAGTATCCTCAATCATGGGCCTAGACAAAACATCCAAAAATAGTCTTGTGTTTTAGAATGAGAACATAAAAAGGAGTAATACGCGTAGTTAGGAATGTTAAGATAGACTAATAGAATGAGAACATGAAAAAGGAGTAAGGCCCTGTTCTTTTGGACTGAAACTTGACTGAACTGAACTGAACTGAACTTATAGGATCTGAACTGAACTGAACTGAACTTATAGGAACTGAACTGAACTTATAGGAACTGAACTTAACTGAACTTATAGGAACTGAACTGAACTGAACTTATAGGAACTGAACTGAACTTATAGGAACTGAACTGAACTGAACTGAACTTATAGGAACTGAACTGAACTTATAGGAACTGAACTGAACTTATAGGATCTGAACTTAACTTAACTTATAGGATCTGAAGTGAACTTATAAAATCCGAACTTAATTAACTTTATTTTAATTTAAGTTAACTATTATTATTATTATTATTATTGTTATTATTATTATTGTTGTTATTATTATTATTATTATTGGTGTTGTTGTTGTTATTATTATTATTATTATTATCCAATAGATGACATTGATAAAAAATTAGTCTAAAACACAAGGTAGTTTAAAATATTTTCAACTTTATATATAATGGTTTGTTCATAGTTCATACTACAATTACATTACGATAAAAATAATTCACTATTACAATTTTCTCTAATCATTTATTTTCTCTAACAATGGTGATGAAGAAACTGATTAATGGCAGAGTGACAATTGGTGAGGGTGAGAGCGTCGTATGATGAGTTGTTGTTTTTTGGCATTAATGAGGATGATAGTTTGACATTAATTAGAGAGTAAAAGACGGGTAAATTATTAATGAGTTTTTTTTTTTATATAGATGAAGTGTATCGGATAATTAAAGCGAAATGTTTGTATCGGTTGTTAAAAATAATACTCCGTATATAACTTTTCTTAATTGAGTTTATATGAACTGAACTTATAGGAACTGAAGTGAACTGAACTTATAGGAACTGAACTGAACTTATAGAAACTGAACTGAACTGAACTTATAGGAACTGAACTGAACTGAACTTATAGGATCTGATCTGAACTGAACTTATAGGAACTGAACTGAACTTATAGGAACTGAACTGAACTGAACTGAACTGAACTGAACTTATAGGATCTGAAGTGAACTTAAGTTAAGTGACTTGAAGTCCAAAAGAACAGGGTTTAATACGTGTAGTTAAAAATGTTAAGATACGCTAATTGGTGTGGTTGGCCTAATCCAAATTAGGAAATTGAACAAAGTATGGAGATGCCAAGAGTGGAAATATGCGAAACTTGTCATTAAGATCTGGAAATCTAGAAATGAAGAAGCATGGCAGGCAAACTAAATTGCAGCAAAGTAACCTCGATGGAAATTACAAAGGGAGTGGAGAGTGGAGAGTGGAGAGTGGGGTGGGAATTTTACAATGCGTGGCTTTATTGTTACGCTGATAGAAGTAGGGAGTATTACATTACATTACACCTATTAGGCCAGTAGGCCCCTAGTATATTTTTTGTAAACGAAAACAAGGCCTAGCATCCACGTTGAAGAGGATTGCTCATCCTCTTAGATGAGAGAGGGTGTTAAGAGGATGTCCTTTTCAATGTGGAACCAACCTTGAACATTCTCTTTGAAGGAGGAAGAGGATGACTTCCTCTATTTTTAGAGGAAGTACAATCTAGGCCCTTGTACCCAATTGCCAATGAAAATTTTGCATGTACACTTTATTTTAGTTTATTTTTAACAAAAATAATAATTAAAATATGAAAGAGTAGGAAGAGAGGATCCTCTTTGATGTAGGGAAAAAATAGAAGAAAAGAAGGAGGAGGATGAAGATAGTGGAAAATGAGTTGGATGAAAGAGTAAGTAATGTGTCAAAAAGATATAAGGACAGGAAAAAAAACAAGAGGATGTTAACCTCTTCTTCAATGTACATGCTCTAAAGGGAGTGAGCATAAGACCATGGTATCATGTCACTATCATCAACGTCATTTGTCCTATCAAAATACCATCAAACCACTATCCCGCCAATATTTAGTATTTACGGATTTACCTATCACAAATTCTCAACAAACAAGGATATTATCCGTCTGAATACGAATAGCGATTTGAACCTCAATAAACTTTAAACATATGGTCATTTTTAATCACTAAACCCAACACATTTTTGTGAATTTTATATTCAGAAATTATTCTTATTTTTTATGTTGGAGGTGACACTTGTCTATCCTATCCGCCCTAAATCCGTCCATACTTATGACGGATGTTATCCATCACAAGCAAGATTCTTTGTTTAGCAATAACCATTACTACTTATTATCGTCATTTCTTACCACTATTTTACTACTACTATTTCTTCTCCTATTTCTTACCTTTTCTTTTTATTATTTATTGCCGTAATTAATGTCTCATGCTAACCTCATATCACTAGCTCTATTGTTTCCCATGTCCACCTCTAACACATTTAGGTATAACCGAGCCGATTTGAGCTCGAGCTCAGGTGGACCTGGAATCGGCTCGAAAACTTGGACTTGAGCTCGTAATCGGCTTGGAATTATCCGAGCCTAAAAAGTCAAAGTCTAGAATAACTCAGATTAGT
The DNA here is from genome assembly GCA_029255685.2 of Silene conica. Taxonomy (NCBI): domain Eukaryota; kingdom Viridiplantae; phylum Streptophyta; class Magnoliopsida; order Caryophyllales; family Caryophyllaceae; genus Silene; species Silene conica. The sequence goes on along the minus strand of CM055318.2, from coordinate 20,691,653 downwards.
CTCGAACTCTATTCAAGTTCAGTTAAATCTTTATTTTCTTTATTTTCTTTATTTTATTGAATTTTTAAATCAAACTAAAAATAAATATATTTTAAGAACAATGCAAATATAAGAAACATATGATTATAAATGCTAAAATAACATTTTATTAGGAACAATAACAATTACAAAATGACAAAATAACTAAAATAATAGATAAAACAAGCCTAAACAAACTTTCAATTTCGAGCTATACTAAGCTCGGAATCGGCTCGGATTTGGACCACCCGAGCTCGAAATCGACTCGGAATTAATTTTGACCAATTTCCAGTCGAGCTTTTACCGAGCTGATTCCGAGGGCTCTACGAGTCGGCTCAGATCACTTACAACCCTAAACACATTCAATCATTAATAAAAAAAACAAATCAATCCAAGATTGCTCCTCCCTCCGATCCAAACAAAAGGTAACAATTGTTTTATCACACTTGTCGAGACACATTTTGCAATGTGAATATCTTTAGTTACACGTTATTAAAAACTATAAAAATATTATATTTTTATAACATTCATGACCATAAATTAAACAAGATCCCACATGAGTATGTTTTATCTTATAGATTAACGGTAATATCAAAGATTTCGTACGATCATGAATAGTGCCAAAAAACAATGGTTACTTTTGTCTTGATCGGAGGGCAATAAAACTCATGTGGGTAAATGAGACGAAACAGTTTGCTACTCTCTAGACACTTTGATTTTGACTTATATATCCACATAGGTATTCTGCTTGTAATGGATATACCGTCACAAATTTACAACCGATATATCCGTAAAAAATGAGAATTTGTGATTATGTATTCGTATTGTCAATTGCTTTATGCTGAACTTATATTCCAGTATGTGAAATGACCTATTTTTTTCATTTTTGTAGTGAGATTTAAGTTCAATTGGTGTTTTTTAGTCTAAGTAACGAATTAACAAAAGACGTAAAAGTAAGTGATAATTGAAACAGTACGATGAACACAAATTACACAATTTTTTATTGAAGATAGACCCTATCCGTCACAACCTGAGAATGGATAGTGCTCTTCTCACATAATGCTAGTAGGGGTGAGCAGATTTAGGTCCGGACCGGAAAAATAGACCGGACCGGTCCGGACCATTTAGTCTGGACCAAACCCGGACCGAGTTATTTTGGTCCGGTCCTCGATCCCCATTTTTTCAAGTTTTGGTCTTCGGTCCGGTCCGGTCCAAGACCAGTTAATTTAGGTCCGGACCGAATGAACCAAAGCTCATGTTTTTTACGACTAATCATTAAAATATTTTGAATAAATTTAACATTTTATTTTCAAACGACATTATAAATTAGTATGGTCAATGATTTTCATAAAAAATGTCGTTTAATTATTTAAATGTATTTTATTTAGTGAAATTAAAATGTAATTATCCTATACGAAATAGTGAAAAACATTAGTTAGGTCCATTTCAGTCCAAGACCGAACCGAACCGAACCAGATATTTTGGGTTTGGTTCGGTCCAAGACCGAAAGTTTTAGGTCCGGTCTTTGGTCCACCAAATTTTTAAGTTCGGTCTTCGGTCCAATTCGATTCGGTCCGATCTTGGACCGATTCTCACCCCTAAATGCAAGTTGCACTATTTAGACCATGCTCCACTTTCTCAGCCTTGTGTTTGGAATTGGGAAATATGAATAATATATTACATATATGGGATCAATCGTGATGTACATTCTAATGAGGTAGACTATATATACAAACTACAAGCTTAGAACCCGTGCAAATTGCACGGAAATGTATAGTTGAATAGTTTGTATTTCTATATAGATAAATGTTTAAAACGTATAAAAAATCAGAATAATAGTATTATCAATAGGTTAGAATAGTCAGGCAACAATTCATTATTTGTAATTTGAGATTTGGAGTAATATTTGGTCTCACCTTTTATCTTTATTTATAAGCTCTTAATTTCAGTTACTCGACTATCACAGTTTATCCTTATTATTAGTGTCATATTTCAAAGTATTTGAGAACAATAGTTGTTACAGATCCAAAAATAGACTGACCTAAGACCCGACATTGACCCGAACTACAACACCCTAATGTGACCCAAAATCCGAATTGATCCGACCCGGTCCAAAATGACCTAAATTATCATGACTCATAACTGATCCAACCCGAAGTCGCCGATCTGAAACCACCCAGATCCAAAATTACGATTTTCGCTCTTGATTATTAACCCAAAAATGACCCGACTCACCTAAACCGACCAACCTATCAAAATAAATCTGAAACCCAAAATGACCAACCCAAGCTGAATTATTCTGAAATAATGATGAACTAAACTTACCCGACCCAAATTGGTCCGACAAAACTTGATTCGACTCATTTACCAAGTATAGTATGACAAAAGTATAACAAAAAAAATGAGGGCAAAAGTAAAAGGGTGTAAATAAGGAAGACAAATACTTATTTCAGACGGGCTGTTTTCCCGTCTGAAATAAGACGGATTAATTGTGATAATTTTTACAGTAAAATGCTACCATTTTTTGATAAAATGTTACCATCATTTTCAAGGTAAAAAGTGACGAATTTGTTATACTATAAAATTTTGTTATTAAATGGTTACATTCTATTAAAAAGATGGTGACATTTGATCCGTCTTATTTTTTCGGGCTTTATTTTATGGCATAGAGATTATATTGTATGTACATAATATTATTGGTTTTCTTTGTAATATCTTTTTGTAAAATCATTTTCGATTCCATTGATGGTGCTCAAAATTTATACGGACAGACTGTACATATTTAGAATAAGATTGGATCTCATTGAATTAATTGAATATTTGAATATCTTTGAATAATATCTCGTTGAATTAATAAAATAATTAATACTCCGTATCTCATTGGAAATTTTGTTTTTAGCATTCTGTTTTGTTTTTTCTGCAATGATTCTACCAATATTATTCTTATTTCATATCTTATACGTGAAGTTGGAATGATTCTACCAATATTACAATGCAACATGGTTCAATTTATCTGGTTTAAGAATATATTAGTATGAATATTTGGTTCAATTTATTCTACCAATATTACCAATATTACAGTCAATCAATAATTGGTTCAAGAATATATTTGATTTTCTTATAGAATATTGCACTGCAATTTGGTCTTATTTGGTAAAATTTTATAATATTTGATTTTCCAAAAACGATTTTACATAATTGGAACTTGGGCAGGAAAATTTTTTACGTGAGTGCGACACGTGTCCAATTTATGTTTAGTGGTTGTTGTTATATACTTTTATATAGATGTATCTATCTATGTATGGCAAATATACACCAACAGCTAGGAATATTATTGCTTAGGAAATAATGTAATATCCTTGATTTCAGAATAAGAGTCAACAACTCTTTTGGGTGTGTGGCATCGCTAAGATCCGCATCCTAATATCCCCTCAAGTTGGAGCGTGTAAGTTTGAAATGCCCAACTTGGATAGAAGTTCGCTAAACGGAATGCGTCTGAGGGCCTTTGTAAATATGTCGGCGAGCTGAGATTTTGTGTGCACGTATTTGGTTGTGATTGTGCTATTTTGTATTTCATCCCGGATAAAATGACAATCAACCTCAATATGTTTTGTCCGTTTGTGAAAGACCGAATTATTCGCTATGTGGGGTGCGGATTGATTGTCGCAATGTAGGATAATGGGTTGAGCGTGCGGTATGCCCGTGAAATGTATTAAACTTTTTAGCCATTTTAGTTCACAAGTCGTATGTGCTATAGCGCGGTATTCGGCTTCGGTCGAGAAAAGAGATACGGTCGTTTGCTTCTTCGTTTTCCATGAGATGGGTGAGGAGCCAAGATAGACAATGTAAGCCGAGAGAGACTGACGACTTTCGAGACATGCTGCATAATCTGAGTCACAATAAGCCTGGAGTTGAAGATCGGAGTCGGAACGGAGTAAGATGCCTTGACCCGGAGAGCCTTTAAAATATCGAACAACTTGAAGTGCAGTGGCCTAGTGGTCCTTTGTAGGATCATGCATGAATTGGGCTAAAATACGTAACGAATATATGAGCTCGGGTCGGGTAATGGATAAGTAAACCAAGCGACCCACAATGCGACGATAGGGTTAGGGGTCGTGAAGGAGAGGAGTCGTGGATAACCCCAGCTGATCATTCGGTTCCATAGGAATTGAGGCGGGTTTTGACCCTAAAAGCCTGGTTTCTGTTAGAATGTCGAGAGCGTACTTGCGTTGAGACACAAAAATTTCGGAACGGTTTCGTGCTATCTCAAGACAGAGAAAATACTTAAGGAGGCCAAGGTCCTTCATATGGAAGCATTGACTTTGGTAGTCTTTGAATTTCTGGATGGCCTCGTCATTATTACCACAAATGACGAGATCGTCCACGTAAACGAGAACATGAATTTCCGTAGTGGATGTAGACATGGAAAATAATGACTGATCATAGGGACATTGCTTGAACCCATATTGAATTAAAGCGGAAGCGAATTTGGCGTACCAACATCGGGGAGCGTGGCTAGGGATGGCAATGGGTAGAGTCTGGGTAGGGTCCGGTAAGACCCGACCCGACCCGAAGTAAAAAAAACCTTAGACCCATACCCGACGTAGACCCTAAAGGGTCTGAAATTAATGGACCCATACACGACCCTAATGGGTCTGGGTCTGGGTAGGGTCTACCTTAGGGTCCAATTTTTCTTAACGAGTCATTCAATAAAATGTACCAAAGTTCGAATTAAATTACAGAGTTTTGATTAAAGTATTACAAAGTCTTGGTTATTTGGATCATTACCCGTACCCGACCCTAAATTATATCATTTACCGTACCCAAACTCATCATTTTTGATGCCCGTCGTTGAGGGTACCAAAGATAAATTTATAATTCCTAAACTTAAACTATAGATAGTGAAAGTCAGGGTCGAACCACAGAGAGGTGAGGAATGTTTATTGCTGAATGTTAATGTTTAAAGGTAACAAATTTGGGGGTTTGATTGGTTGATTACTATATCTAAAGCAAAGATTAAAATAAAACAAGAAATAAAGATGAGAATAAAATATAATAAAAGGGATGCTAGGATGTTTGGGGTAATAAATAGCTAAGGTAATATAAATCCTAAGGTCAACATGTATTGCAGTCGCGTAAGGGGGTGTAACATAACTTTTTAGGTCTATGCTACCTAATAGCTCCTTTCGGCCTATGCTATTAGTTCCTAGGTCTCACAATTATTGGGTGTCAACAATAAGGGTGATTCCTAAATCCTAGGTCACATACCTTTCAGTCTTAAGTAACCTAGCCGTCTTAAGGTGTAAACCAATGCCCTTCCCGTATCTCTCAATCTTGGGTAGGTCATTACTAACATCCTACAAGTCTCCTTTCGGTTTTATTGTAGGGTATTATAGTCAACAAAGAAAGACGAAACAGGATACAAACGCGAGTGGTCGACCGACCAGCTACTCCAGTCGGCCGACCACAGCCTCGGTCGACTGACCCACTATTTTAGTCGGCCGACCGTGGCTCTGCTCCAAGTCGGTCTTGGAATTTATTCTACCTATGCATATTCATCCCCTACATCCTAACATATGAAATTTAGCTACTCATGGCTATTAAGACGATTATGAAAACGGGATTAATCATGTTAAACATACTGAATAATCTAAACATGCAAGAATTAATAAAGCTTGAGATTCTAATTTAAACGAATGTAATAGAAATAAGAACGATAATAAAGCTAGATTTAAAAGAGTAATTACCACAATCGAGATTTGGGCAGAAAGGAACAAACTTTATTGAATGCTTGGGAATTATTGAAAGATTACAAACTCTAATAATAACTGAATAATAACTGAATTATTGAATCTCTCTAGAACTGAATATTAATCGATGCCAAACCCTAACTACAAGATTAGCTTATATAGGGCAAGAGATTGGAGTTTCCTAAAAGACTTCTACTTCTAATTTATTTCCGAAAACTCGTTTCTGGGCTTCGCTGAGGTCGGTCGACCACTCTGGTGGGTCGGTCGACCTCTTTCACGGGCTTAAGTCAATTCTTGGGCTTTTCTTCGGATTAGGATTTTTATAAAAATCAGGCCTGGTCGGCCGACCCGTTCAGCTGGTCGGTCGACCGCTTCCGTAAAGAATTCTTCGGTTTTCTTCTTGCTTTGACTTCTGGTACTTAGATAAAGACTCCAGTTGACTTTCCTTTGTTCCTTAATTATGCAAAAGGGCTCGAGGATATGAATTTGGTGCTAAATCGTCCCTTTTCCGCATAAATCTGCAAAAGTGCATAAAAATACGAAAGTACACGATTGTTGGGAAATAAAGGCTAAAACATAGTAAATGAGCGACCAAATGCGTGTAAAAATAGATGAAAAACATCATAAAATTGACACGCATCAAATTCCCCAAACCAAACCCTTGCTTGCCCTCAAGCAAGAAATAGACTCGATCTTAACTAATGGTACGATTTCAATCTCAGAGTGAAATTTACATGTAAGCCTAAACCAATGCCAAGTACAAAATGAGAATGTATTTAAATCATGCAAACGAGTTATAGTGTTGTCAAACTTGCAAAACTAAAGACTATAGAGACTTTATATCATGGACTCTCGCGGTACGCTCGAGATACTCATGAAGCAAAGGGTGAGTATATGTAAAAGATAGAAAGAAGTATATTTGTCATGACACTCACCTAACTACGACCCATGGAAACATGCCTGCAATCTAACATGAACAAGAATTCTACAACTTTGTATAACAAACCCATTAAGTGACTCGGATACATGCAATTGAGGTAATGAAAGATATGTGAGGTAAAAGGTAGAAGTGGTTAAGATGTTTTTGGACTTGTGGGGTTAGTAGCCAAGCTAGTAAAACCGGTTCCCAATAACATACTTCACAACTTTTGAAATTAAGAAAGTGCTCTTTTGTGGCACAACTCTCACATTATATATAAGAAAGGATTCCCAAATATTTTTTTTTTTTTTTTGAATGAAGTACGGGAGTGATAACAAATAAAAGAAAGGGATTTTGGAACGAATTTTTTTTTTTTTCATTCTGATGCTATAAGTTGGTCGACCGACCTATTAAGGGGGTCGGTCGACTGACTTTCTGTGCTTTTTGCTTCTTTTTCGTTTCTTTCGTTTTTCTTTTCTTTCTTTCTTTTTCTGAATTTTTCTGTTCTTTTTCTTTTCTTTCTTTCTTTTTCTTTCTCTTTTTGCTCAAGATAGCATATAAACCAAGATGCCTCAAAAGTTAAACCAAAGACCACAAATACTAGCTTGGAAGGCTAGGCTAAGTATGGGATGTAGTTTTGGGGGAATAAAAAAATAATTTTGGGCTATGTGAAGCTTATGGGTAAATAAGAGAAAAGGGATCCCAAATGCACGTATCAAGACTCACAAAACGAGGAAGTAAAACAAGTATATAGCAATTCAAGCTCATGTTTATGCATATTGATGTAACATGTTCCAAGGGGAGTACTACTCACCTCCTAGACAACTGGTTTAAGAATGAAACCAGGAATAAGGCTATAAAACTCAGAATGTATAGTAGGTTGCCAAGGTATAAGTCAAGTCTCAAGATATACAAATTGACAAAAACTCGTAGATATGCAAAATAGTCTTATACTAAAACAAGTTGACAAGGCAATGTAAAGGCATAAACATGTAAGATAGCTAAATCATCCTTGAAATACTCTCGTTCCGACTCGACCTATATGCTGAAATAAACGTGCATTTTTTTTGGAATCTTTGAATTTTTTTCAATTTTTTTTTTTTTTTTTTTTTGTATATGCAAGGAAAATAAAGAAAAGAAAAATGCAAGACAGAAATGCAATAAACGTGTGACAAAATGCAATGCATGTGACACGAAACCATTCCCCAAACCAACCCGCACAATGTCCCCATTGTGCATTAGCCTAAGTAAAGGTTTCAGAAAATTAAAGAAAAGGTGCAAAGAGAGTAAAAACTAAGGAAAAACTGGAAAGAACTCACTGGGTTATGAAGCGCGTGAGAAAAACCTCCCCAAACCAGCGTAAGCTGGGAGGTTTTGGTGGCCAGCAGTGCCACTTAAGTACCAAAGGCGTTTGCACGGTTCTCGAGGAGAAAAAAACGAAAGACTACGACGGACATGAGGTCGACCGACCCAGATAACAGGTCGACCGACCTTCCTGTAAACTACAGAAAGTTTCAGCAATACGGCGACTGGGTCGACCGACTGGTGTATCTGGTCGGTCGACCCTCTGCATCCCAGCGGTCTTCGTTTCTTCGTTGAACCTGAAAAAGCAAGAAAAATATATGCGCCCGCAAATGCGCGAGATCCCACAACCAAGTCTAAAGTCTTAACTACGCAAGCATAAAGTAAAAAGCTCTAAAACTACGAGCAAACCAAATTAAAAAAAGTCTCACACAACAAAAATTGTCTTAAAATTGAAACTAGAGAAAACTATCCGCTAAAGATGCGGAAAATATCCGACCACGGCTTTTGACGATATGCCGTAGTCTCCACGGTGTTTGCTTGAGTAGCAAAACACTTTTTCTTTCCGCCGTCGCAAAGCGTATGCGACGGTCTCTCTTCTTGAGCCTGCCTCCTTTTTTTCTTTTCTTCCCGATCCACGACGTCCGGGTCTTCATCTTCTTTATAGCTTAGACATCCCATTCCTCCTCTCTGGACTATGACCTCCTTCACTTTGGGTTTCCCCAAACCAATTCCTGCACTGGCCACAATAGAAGTGTCCTCCATATTGCTCCCAATCTGGGGGGGAGGTGTAAAAACAGATACAAGAACAGGTACTAAAGTAGGAGAAGTAGTGATGACCTCATACTTCTTTTCAGAAGTGATAGCATTGCATGTGATGGGGGTCATAACATCCTTCTTCCTATAAGATAGGCCATATATAATGGAATGCTTTCCTACTTTAAAGGTCAAAGTCCCAGTGCCTACATCTATAATGGCACCTGCGGTGTGAAGGAAAAGTCTTCCTAGAATTATAGGTATATGGGCATCCTCCGGGATGTCCAAAACTACGAAGTCAACTAGGAAGAAAAACCTGTCAATACGCACAGGGACGTTTTCCAACACCCCTATAGGTTCCATAGATGTCCGATCTGCCATCTGGACTGTCATACTGGTCACTGCAAATTCGGTCATTCCTAATTTTAAGGCAACGCTTAGGGGCATGACACTTATACTGGCACCTAAGTCGCATAAAGCCTTCTTAACTGGGAAGGTTCCTATATTACAGGGGACAGAAAAGCTACCAGGGTCCTCTAATTTGTGAGGGGCAATGACATGTGATAAAAAACTAGATGACTCTTCAGTGAGGGCCACCGACTCAACCTTTTCTAGAGACCTCTTTCTTGACAAAAGTTGTCTCATAAATTTAAGATAAGAAGGAACTTGTTGAACTAATTCTAGAAAAGGGACTTGAACATTTAATGAACGAGTCACATCCTTAAATTTGTCAAAAGATACCTGATCCTTCGAAGGTATAAGTCTTTCTGGGAAAGGAGCGGCTGAAGACTCAGTATTTGCAGCTCTCTTCAGAAACCTAGGGGTATTATCACCCCTGAAAAGAAAATCCCTTAAGTTATCTGGCAATTCAGGATGAAAAGGAGCCTTTGGCTCTGCCTCATCGGTCGGTCGACCGCTCTCCTGTTCAGTGGAAATTTCCGGATTCTGCTGTGTGGTCGGTCGACCTGGATCGTCGGTCGGTCGACCGTTCTTGCTGCTATTCTTCTGTTTTTCTTTCTCAACCCCCACTTTAGCTCCACTTCGTAAGGATATGACGTTTAGAGTCTTTTTTTTGGTCCGGTTTGGTCGGAAGTTGACCCGGAGCCCTAGTATCATTCTTGCTCGCGATTTGAGCAATCTGAGACTCTAACATCTTCATCCCTGCCTCTCTAGTCTGTGACTCCTTCTGAACCAACTAGACCTGTCAAACAGGTCGAACGGGCGGGTTGCGGGTCGGGTAGATACGGGTTCGGGTAAAATACGGGTCGGGTGTATTTCAGGTCGGGTAAAATACGGGTCAAGTCTATACGGGTTCCAGGTCGGGTTCGGGTAAAAATACGGGTCAATCAACATATTTTCCTCGCAATTTTTAAAACTTCTTTTATATCGTAATTCCTACCCTTTATACATTTTCTATCCTCTTGCTCGTCTTAGTTAACTTAATTGTCACCATTTTTGCCCTCACCGCCAACATCACCATTGTTATCATCATCATCATCATCATCCTTACTAACTCACTAAGTACGATAATGAGACTCAAATAAGATAACAATGATGACGTGACATGTGATCTGAGGTGATGGGGTAGAAGTGTTGACGCGAAGTGCGGTTCAGTTCGACGTAATACGGTGAAAGTGACGGTATGACACATATTTTGAGGTGATGATATGGCATGTGGTCCTAGGCAATTATGTGGAATGAGGTGTAGTAAGTGATAGTGTGGCACACATTTCGATGTAATGACATGACATATGGTCTGTCGAAGTAATGAGGTGACAGTGCTAACATGGAATGTAACTTGACGTACTACACTAAAAGTGACGACGTGACACACACTTCGATGTGATGACGTGGCATGTGGTTCGAGGTGATGAGTTGGCGCTGGTGACGTGGAATGCAATTCAACGTACTACGGTGAAAGTGACGGTCTGATACACACTTTGAGGTGATGACGTAGCATGTTGTTTGAGGTGATGACGTGACATACCGCATTTATATATACATATTTCTCCTCAAAAATTTATAACTCATCAATACTTATATGACAATGTATATTTTAGAAATGATATATTGTCTTGACCCAACGGTCAACCCGCTGCGGGTCGGGTTTTGACCCGCTGTTTACGTGTCAAAACGGGTTCGGGTATCTTTCGGGTTCGGGTTGAAAAAACCGGGTCATTTACGAGTTATTTACGGGTCGGGTTACGGTCGGTTTTCGGGTCGGGTCAGGTTTTGACAGGTCTAGAACCAACCCAATAAGATTTTGGATAAGAGTTTCTGTGTTGGGTGGTGGATTAGAAGGTGGTTGAGGGTTGAAGGGTGGTTTTTGAAAACCTTGCTTATGTGGGGGGATATATGTGGAATTTTGCTGAGGTTGCATATGTTGTGGGTTAAGAACATTCTGGCTTGTCCACCTTAGGTTGGGATGGACATTATTATTATTCGGGTCATAGAAATTGTTCCCACGATAATGTTGAAAGGCGGCACATGTTTCATTGGATGAAGTACAGAATTTTGACACGTGCCCTTCTCCACCGCACCTCTCACAAGCGAAGGGTCCGTCTTGAACGGCGTTCACCTGATAAATACCGCCCTTGCTTCCACTTCCTAGATCGAATTTTCCTCCAGCCTCTAATTTTTCCAACTTGGCCGTCAAGGCCTCAATTGCTGATAGGTTGTATTCAGATTTCCTTTGATTTCCTCTGGAAGTGCCATGCTCAGCACGGTGTACAGCAACATCTTCTATCAACTTGAGACCTTTAGTCTCTCCTGAATTATCTTGGAATCTCCCATTAGCTGCAGCATCTAGATAGGCCCTGTTGTCATCGTAGAGGCCATTGTAGAACTGGTTACAAAGAAACCAGTGCTCGAATCCGTGATGTGGTATGGATCGAACAAGTCTCTTGAACCTGTCCCACGCCTCACTAAAATCTTCATTGGGGCCTTGCTTGAAATTTGTAATCTGTGCTCTTAAAGCATTGGTCTTTGATGCAGAATAGTATTTCCTGTAGAATGCTAAGGCTAAGGTATTCCAATCTGTGACTCCCGCAGCAGTGCGGTCTAAATCTCTGTACCACTCCCTCGCAGAGTCCCTAAGAGAGAAGATAAACATGGTTTGCTTAATCTGGTCTTGCGTCACTCCTTCTGGGGGTGCAATAGAGCATATGTAATTCGTGAAGATTTCAATATGCTTTGCAGCATCCTCATTGGCCGAGCCTCCAAATTGGTTTCTTTCAACCATAGTAATGTACGCAGGCTTGGCCTCGAATGGCTTCCCAGTACCTGCAGCTAAGGTGAACCCTTTGTATAAGTCCTTTGCATGAGGCATGGAGTGACTGGCAATAGTAGCTTCTTCTGCCATATTCTCTTCTTCCTTAGGAAAAACTGGAAAGTAGGTAAAAGGTGGTGTCTTTGGTGAAGATGGATTGTTGGGTGAATTTGGTTGTGAAGATGGTGTTTTTGGTGAAGATGGTAAAGATGGTTGTTCGAATAAGTCTTCTTGAAATAAGGAAGATGGTGATCCTCTTTCCTGATTTGCTAGAAGTTGCTTTCTCCTTTCTCTAAGAGTCCTCTCAAGCTCGTGGTCAAGCGGTAGGAGTTCCCCTTGAACTGACCTGCGCATAAGATGAAAACTACAAGAAAATGGTGAGAAGGTTTAAGGAACAAAAAGTTCCTTAAACAAAGAGAAACAAAAACAAAAACAATAAACACTGGCGTCACGTCCCCGGCAACGGCGCCAAAATTTGATGCCCGTCGTTGAGGGTACCAAAGATAAACTTATAATTCCTAAACTTAAACTATAGATAGTGAAAGTCAGGGTCGAACCACAGAGAGGTGAGGAATGTTTATTGTTGAATGTTAATGTTTAAAGGTAACAAATTTGGGGGTTTGATTGGTTGATTACTATATCTAAAGCAAAGATTAAAATAAAACAAGAAATAAAGATGAGAATAAAATATAATAAAAGGGATGCTAGGATGTTTGGGGTAATAAATAGCTAAGGTAATATAAATCCTAAGGTCAACATGTATTGCAGTCGCGTAAGGGGGTGTAACATAACTTTTTAGGTCTATGCTATCTAATAGCTCCTTTCGGCCTATGCTATTAGTTCCTAGGTCTCACAATTATTGGGTGTCAACAATAAGGGTGATTCCTAAATCCTAGGTCACATACCTTTCAGTCTTAAGTAACCTAGCCGTCTTAAGGTGTAAACCAATGCCCTTCCCGTATCTCTCAATCTTGGGTAGGTCATTACTAACATCCTACAAGTCTCCTTTCGGTTTTATTGTAGGGTATTATAGTCAACAAAGAAAGACGAAACAGGATACAAACGCGAGTGGTCGACCGACCAGCTACTCCAGTCGGCCGACCACAGCCTCGGTCAACTGACCCACTATTTGAGTCGGCCGACCGTGGCTCTGCTCCAAGTCGGTCTCGGAATTTATTCTACCCCCTACATCCTAACATATGAAATTTAGCTACTCATGGCTATTAAGACGATTATGAAAACGGGATTAATCATGTTAAACATACTGAATAATCTAAACATGCAAGAATTAATAAAGCTTGAGATTCTAATTTAAACGAATGTAATAGAAATAAGAACGATAATAAAGCTAGATTTAAAAGAGTAATTACCACAATCGAGATTTGGGCAGAAAGGAACAAACTTTATTGAATGCTTGGGAATTATTGAAAGATTACAAACTCTAATAATAACTGAATAATAACTGAATTATTGAATCTCTCTAGAACTGAATATTAATCGATGCCAAACCATAACTACAAGATCAGCTTATATAGGGCAAGAGATTGGAGTTTCCTAAAAGACTTCTACTTCTATTTTATTTCCGAAAACTCGTTTCTGGGCTTCGCTGAGGTCGGTCGACCACTCTGGTGGGTCGGTCGACCTCTTTCACGGGCTTAAGTCAATTCTTGGGCTTTTCTTCGGATTAGGATTTTTATAAAAATCAGGCCTGGTCGGCCGACCCGTTCAGCTGGTCGGTCGACCGCTTCCGTAAAGAATTCTTCGGTTTTCTTCTTGCTTTGACTTCTGGTACTTAGATAAAGACTCCAGTTGACTTTCCTTTGTTCCTTAATTATGCAAAAGGGCTCGAGGATATGAATTTGGTGCTAAATCGTCCCTTTCCCGCATAAATCTGCAAAAGTGCATAAAAATATGAAAGTACACGATTGTTGGGAAATAAAGGCTAAAACATAGTAAATGAGCGACCAAATGCGTGTAAAAATAGATGAAAAACATCATAAAATTGACACGCATCAATTTTCATCAATTTCCTCGTTATTCTTAGTGGTTATTTTGATATGCGTATAGTATATTAATGAAAACTAATAAGGGTCATCTGTTTGTGTGTATTATTTCGGTTATTGACGTTCGTACGTGTGTTTTTTGTTTTTGTTTTTCTTTTTTTAATAAATATAAGGGTCTAAGGGTCGGGTAGGGTCCCAATACCAAGACCCGGACCCGACCCGAAATTTTTATAAAAGACCCATACCCGACCATACCCGAGTGGGTCTAAAAAATCCAGACCCATACCCGACCCGTTAGGGTCCGACCCTAAGGATCTGGGTTGGGTACCCGACCCACTGCCATCCCTAAGCGTGGCGAAGCCCGTATAAGGATTTCCGAAGGCGACAAACCATACCATTTGTTGGCGCCGTGAGGCCCGGAGGGAGTTTCAGTTATACTTCCTCGTTTAGATCACCGTGAAGGAAGGCATTGTGGACGTCCATTTGGTGGAGAGTCTATCGTTTGGCAGCGGCTATTGTGAGGAGTGTACGGACCGTCAGAAGTTTGATTGTTGGTGCAAAGGTTTCAGTGTAGTCGACACCTTCAACTTGACGGTTACCCATAACAACCAAGCGAGCCATATATCGTTCGATTGTACCATCAGCGTTGTATTTAATCTTGTATACTCATTTCGAACCGATTGCCTTTTTGGTGGGTGGTACTGGTTCCAAAGTCCAGGTTTGATTTTTTTCGAGAGCATCCAATTCAAGTTGCATAGCTTGTTACCATTCGGGAACCTGTGCTGCATCTTTAAAAGAGTTAGGCTCGTGATGTTGAGTCACGACCGACATGAAAATTTTATGGTTAGGGGAATATTTGGTATAATTAATATAGTGAGTAATTGGATACTTCGTACCTGAAGGTAGTGATGTTACGGTAAGCACATGAGAAGAGGGACGTTTCGGTTGGACAAAGCCCTTGAGATTAGAATTCAGAATTTTGAGACGGTGGCCACGACCCATTATGGGCGATTCGTTAGCGGTAGTAGCCGAGGCAGTCGTGTTCGGAGATGTGGTTGAGGTATCGAGGACCGATGTGGAAGGCCTGTCTGGTGGTAGAGTGGTGTGATAAGGTTGACTAATGAGCACAGCATGGTCAATTGGTTGTAGAGTATCTTGAATAAAGGACGAAGTATGTTCATTATCGTGAATGTCAAGGGTTTTATATGGAAAATCATTTTCGAGAAAAACGACGTCGCGAGACTCGAATTAAGATCTGGTGTCTAAGTCATAGAGACGTCATCCCTTCTTACCAAATGGTTAGCCAATAAAAACGCATTTTTGACTTTTACAAGCGAACTTGTCTCGAGCACGATTTAAAGATTTTGCATAACATAGACACCCAAAAATACGTATATTCTCCATAGATGGAATTTTATTAAAAACATTTCGTATGGAGTCTTCCCATTAAAAAGAGGAGTGGGTGTGCGATCAATCAAATGAACTGCTGTCATGATGCATTCGCCCCAAAAAAATATTGGTAAGCTTGCTTGAAATAAAAGGGCGCGGGCGACATTTAAAATGTGTCAATGCTCATGCTCAAATCGGCCGTTTTGTTGTGGGGTATCTACATTAGAAGTATGAAAAAGAATGTCGTTTTGATTATAAAATTTTATAAGACAATGAAATTTGGATCCATTATCGCTTTAATTTTCTTGTGGAATTGTCGTTCAACCATATGAAAAAAATTGAGCAAGGTTTGTTGAGTGTCACTTTTGTGACGTAAAATATAGACCCATGTACAACGAGAAAAGTTGTCTACGATAGTTAAAAAATATGTCGAGCCACATGATGCATTTTCTGAATATGATCCCCATAAATCGCAATGTATTAAATCAAAAATAAATGATGCATTTTGAGAGCATAAATGAAATTGTTCACGGGTTTGTTTTGCGCGAAGGCAAATATCGCAACTTAAAGTATGAAAATGTTTGCTAGAGGTCTTATAAATAAAGGGCAAAAAACGAAAAACATGTGAGGAAGGGTGCCCCAACCTTCGGTGCCACAACTCGAAAGAGTCAGCCGCTCCCACCATACATGCCTTGACCGAGTCATTCCGAATTCCCGTCAAATAGTAAAACCCTTCTCGTTGCTCACCCGCACCAATCACCGTCTTCGAGGAATGGTCCTGAATAAGACATAATTGGTGTGAGACTTGAATGGTAAGAGTATCGTCCATAAGTAAACTTGACACGGAAATTAAGTGACAGCTTAATTTTTCGGCATAAAGAGCATCTTTTAGAGTTAACCGGTTTGATAACCTAATGTCTCTGCATTGAGTACCAAGCGTAAGGTCACCGTTGGGCAACCCAATGGATAAAGGAGTGATAGAACGTATATTAGAAAAATGAGTTAAAGAACCTGACATATGGTGAGATGCGCCGGTATCGATTATCCAAGAAAACAACGGAGAGTTAGAAATATTACCTTGGCTGGGAGAAGGGCAGTTTTGTGTTCCTGCCATAGGCGAGTGATGGTTGCTAGGTCCGTCGCATTCAGGGATGTAAAGTCGATATTGTCCATATTTGGTAATGAAGATGAAGTGGAAGCAAGTACCTGATTGGCTTGACCAAGACCAGACATCATGTAAACCCGAGGTGCAGTCGTACCAGCACCATTATTTGACTGACGAGTGCGTTCATAAGCTGCTCGACTTTGGACATCCAGCACAAACACGGCTCGGCTGAGGCCAGTCTCATTGGGGTCCACATAAACACGATCACGAGGACGGTCACCCCACCATTCAGGAAAATTTCCCGTGACTCGATAACAAAGTTGATTTTTGTGTCCGTTTCGTTTACAGGCAATACAGTAAGGCTTAGTATTTGCGGTCAGATTATTGTGCGAGTTAAAACCAGAGCCCCGTCCTCCCCCATTGTCACGGTCAGAGTTGGTATTTTTACTTCCCTGATAACTATTCCCTCCCCCTGTTTGACGATTAGAACTATAGGCACGAGAGGCAAAAGCCATGACATCGGGGTTTGACGCGGTAGTAGGTCGGGTGAAGGTACGGAGACCTTCTTCATGTAACACTTTGTTATAAATAAGATCTATATGAGGAAGAGGAGAAATACCGATAATTTGTGAGCGGGTGTTATCAAATTTTGTATCCAAACCCAGAAGAAAACTCCGAGCCCATTTCCTCTCCCTTCGAGTATCCAGTTTTGTGACCATATTGCAATGACAAATATCGCATGATGGCAGGGGAACAAACATGAGGATATCATCCCATATTTTGATCAACCGACCATAATATGACATCAAGGATTCAGTCGCCCCTTGACGACATGCCATGAGATCGGCTTCTAATTGCAAAACACGAGGAACATTCCCCTGACAGAATCTGTTTTTCATATTGACCCAAATTTGTTTTGCTTCAGGTCGGGTCGAGATAGTGCGTCGTGTATTGGGTTCGATTGAATTAAATATCCAACCTGTGACCAAATCGTTTGCAGCCTTCCAGGTGGGGAAATTGGTGGCGGTTTCAGCAGGTTCAACCGTGGTGTCATCGATATAACCCTCCTTCCCTTTTGCGACGAGTGCAAGAAGGAAGGAACGGGACCATTCGTCGTAATTCGAGCCATTGAAAGGGATTTGTGTGATGCTAGAACCTGTATTTGCAACGTGAATGATGGAGAATTGTTGTTGTTGTGGCGGAGTTTTGGTAGTTTTAGATTCGGTAGGGTTCGTCATTGTGTGTGAATAGAAAATAAGAGGCAGAGGATTTTATTTAGCTCTGTTACAATGTTGGAATTGGGAAATATGAATAATATATTGCATATATGAGATCAATCGTGTTGTACATTCTAATGAGGTAGACTATATATACAAACTATGTATCTATCTATGTATGGCAAATATACACCCAAACAGCTACGAATATTATAGCTTAGGAAATAATGTAATTTCCTTGATTTCAGAATAAGAGCCAACATCTCTTTTGGGTGTGTGGCAACGGTAATGTCGAGAGCGAGATCCGCGTCGCAAATAACTTGCATGTCCACTAGCATTTTTGTAGGACTAAAGTATCCGTCTTCAGCTTGTGACGGATATATCCGTCACAAGCAAGACTCTTTGAACAAATTAATAGGTGTATTAGGTACACCCATTTACATTATTCAATAAGTCTTGCTTAAGACGGGTCAAATACCATCAAGTGAGGGGTAATACAAAAAAAAAAAAATTGTCTATTTCTTGGTGACAAATGGAGTGATTTGGTATGTATTTGACCCGTCATACACTTAAGACGGAGAATGACAGTTTAAAATGAGAATTTGAGTACATTATTACATTCTACTCCGTAATAAACAATAAAGGGAATTGTAATTCACCAACATTCTTTCTATTTTGTACTTCACTAACATTCTTTCTATTTTGTACTTCACTATTTTTGAAAGTTGTTAATTTGTTATTCCCTAAAACAATTAAGGAAAAATTGCAATTAATACCACATATTTGCATTTATTTATAAATTATCAGTACGTATTTGCGTTTTTATAAAAACATGTTATCTTTCGTGTATATTACTCAAATCACCATCATATTTTTACCCTCAACATCATTTTTCTTACTTTTTGAGTTATTAAGTAACAATTTAAGCTTCTTGCAAAAAAAAAAAAAAGGAACAATTTAAGCGAAATTACAAAATTAATACTCCCTCCATTCATATCCACTTTGAACTTTTGCTTTTTCACGTTTGCCAACGCACGTTTTACGTGCTAAATATCTTTAACTACGTATTCGCAAAAAATATAAAAGTTAGATATTTTCAATGTACTCGTGAAGACGAATCAAACAAGATCCCGCATGAATATATTTTCTCTTACGTATTAAGAGAAAATTGATACCGAACGTTAATTTGTAAATAGTGTACAAAATCCAAAAGTACCATCTGGAAATAAACGGAGGGAGTAAAATGTAGGATGAAATGTGTTATCGACAGCACGTGTAAGTTGTAACATTCTATGATATTGCAAAAGTAGAGGAGGACCGGGTCAAATATGAGTATTATTATTATTATTATTATTATTATTATTATTATTATTAGTAAGGTAGAAGTGTGATAAGCTGATAACTACAGTATGCCACTATGAGAGACAAAAACTAGTTACAAATTTTCATAGGCAATGATTCAGAGACACCATGTTTTTGCAGCACCCAAAATACTCAACATTGTGTTTAGTGCATGCTTCATTCTTGTATATTCAACCAAGTCTTGTCACATTTTCTAATACCAGTTATTTTTAAAACTATGTATACAAATTTGTTATTTTATTTGAAAAAAGTTTTTTGGTAATGTTAAATACAATCATTTAGGCTCCGTTTGGCAAATGATATATTGGTCAAATATCAGCATATTGGAGATATTTAGCATGTTTGACTTATCAATATACTTCCTCCATTTTTATATAATGTACCCATTTTATTAAAATACTACACTCATATATTCAACAAATGGGAACATTATATAAAAACGGAGGATAGTACTATTTAGATTGTTTGGTTAATGACATATTGAAATAGTATATTTAGGTTCAATATGCTATTTTACCCTTGCCAGCATATTTGATTAACAGATTAAAAAGAAAAAAAACATTGTGTTTATTTACCCTCTTAATAAAATACTAGCGTAACACCCGTGAAAATTCACGGGTTGTTCAATTTTAATTTTGACGGGAAATGATCAATTAAAATTGTTAGATATACTAATAATATATGTGGTGTATATGTAAATACTTTAAAGAAAAATAAAAAAGTATATCTATAACATAAGATATATAAGAACATGTTGACATTAAAAGTTTGACGTATAACTTGAAAAGCGTAAAATATAATTAAAAATGTAAACTTATAACTTTCCAATAAAATGAGGTTTTAGTAATAGAATAGAAAAAGATATAAGGGTGAAAAAGATTAAGTGACATAAAATAAGATTTAGGAAAGAGAAAGAATAAAAGATAAATAAGGTAAAAAAGAGAAATTTAAGTAATTATATGGTTGGAATATTAATTAATAAGTTGATATTTAATGGAAGCTGACATGGCTGTTATTATTCACGTTATTGGTCGAAAAAAACTGAAATTATGAGGTTGAATGAGAGAGCTCCATTAGCCTAATTCTGAAACCTGGTTGCGCCACCTCAACACTTTTACATTTTGCTTTTATATATATAATGATGATTAACCTTCCTTATATATTTAATAAACTAGTTTAGCACCCGTGCAAAAATGAACGGGCATATGGAGATAATATTTGTAATTAAGTTTTAAACCCGTATACTATAACATGATATTAGTCAAAATGTAAAACTTTTCTATAAACGAAATTACATAGAAATATGTATCCTGAAATCAACCTTAATCAATGGCATGATGAAATTAACAAATAGAAAAGAATTATTACTTACTCCCTTGCTAATTAGCTAATTTTCATAGTTTACAGCAAATGATTATTTCTAATCATTATAATAATCAAAATATTTAAATAATCTATTTTTGTTGTTTTTTATTACAATAATATCGTCATTAAAAGATGTTCCCGATATAGTGTATGGATCATGAACGAACTCTATTAGTTGGGTAGCATGTATAAGCTACACTACACCAAAGCAAAAAAAGTTAGGAAACATTTATGATTAGTTTTCACAAAATACTAATGTAAATTGAATATGATTAAAATATTATTTTAAAATTATTTTTACTTTTAATTAAAAAACGTTAGAAATTTTTCTTGACTCGTATTCTAAACCTAAACTGACCAATAACCCGTATGAGCCGACTCGTATTTTGGCCCGACCCATTTGATAGCTCTATGCATAATACATCCACCATCAAATAACTACTTCAAGTCCATTAACTTTCATTTCAAGATAGAATACATAAATTGTGGACTACAAATGTATAAACCATGTCCATTCTCGTAAATCAATTGATTTTGAGGGCACATGAAATTATGTTATTGTCAATACAATATAGTATTATATAGCCATGATGAGTTTGGTACGTCATACATTCATTTCTTTACTTGTAAACATATTACTAATTCTGGTCCAAAACAAAACTCTGGCCAAACGGGCACATAATCGTTATGGCGTAACCGCGTAGTGGATAGATTAACACTACGCATATTCATAGGTATCTTAATTCACTTATCTAACTGTGATTGCAGGTCATCTTCCCACTGCTTTTATTTTTGACATATTTCAAATTTATTTATTTTTGTAAATAAACATGGTGTTGCCATGTATTGTCAAGTATTAGTCAAATATAAACTATTTTTTATACATCTGATATTTTATGTAACATGCGATACTTTTTAAGCAAAACTATTATTATTTTAACAGCTCTTAATATATCATAAAGTACGAAAAGTTAAATTAACATTCGATATATTGTGTAATAGTCTATACTTTTTATGTGAAACAAAATTTTAAATATAAATCTAATTTGAGTGGAGATAGAATATATTTTACAAATTAATTTATATATGCACGCATCATTTGGTCCTTACAAAGATATATTTATTTATTAATACATTAACATGAGTATTTGATAGAATTGGGTTGTTATATCTTAAATGTGGGATATAAATATTTAACTTTGTTCTATAACATTTCTTAATAATTATATTAAGAATCCGTATATATTAACAAGAAAAAATACTCTTAATATAATGTTAAATATATGGACTTTTAATATAATGTTAAATATATTTTATCAGTCAGGCAACATAATTTAAATTATATAATTAAGATGTAATACTTTAACATCGCATCTTCTTAATTTTAATATACTAAATTTCTTTTGGTGTTCATTTTATAAAATATATCCTTTAAGTGCTATTATGTAATACTTATGTGAGAAAAAATTTATAGATGAAATGTTAACAAAATACATTCCCGTGCAACTTAAAAGTTGATTATTAATTTTATGAGTATATAAAATTTTAAATATAAATCTCCATGTGAGTAGAGATGAGCAATATATGGTCAATGTACATATTGCTCAAGTAAAAGATATGCAGTATAATTTTGGGATTTTAACCTTTAAGCGGGAAATTTTTTAACGTAAAACCGACACATGTCCAACATACTGCATAGCGGTTTCTTTATACTTATAATCTTATATATATAGATAATTTGTTCATGTCTTTATATGTCATTTTACAGGGATGCTAAACAATTTGTTACTTTAAACTGTCAATTACCAAATGCCTCTAAAACAATTCTACTAAATAAATATGCTAGTCAAACCTGCTAAATTATTCAGCTAGTCAAATCTGCCTTCTAAATCTGCTTTTGTCAATATTAATCCGTTGTTTACCAAACAAGGCCTACAATCTTCTAAATTTGGTATTACTATGGATTTATGACAAAATTTGCACAAAAACTGATGTAATTAGTAGCAATATTAAGCATTTATTTCCTACGAGTTTTAATCCCATGCATAAATGCACAGATCGTAATGACATACGTCCTCATTGATTACACGAGTTTTAAACATATGTGGTTTCATCATAACTATCTTGATAAGAAATGGTATAATCAATTCAATTGAACATTTACAGAAACATGTTGAATTGAGTGGGAGTTCAAATATTGTCATGTTAAGAACATTAAATTGAGTGGAAGCTTTTATCGTCCAGCATCAAATTCATTGCTCATTAGGAATGACAAGGACATACTTCTAGGAAGTATTTGAGTTTTCAATTCTGGATGAAATAATTGGACATTATATAGATCTAATTAAACATGAGATGTTGATTGAGATCATAGAGGCATCTTGTTCAATCAACAAGTTTTAAAGGTTGTTCATAGTGATGAAAATACGTTTGTTCACATGGTTTGAGTTGCAATGTTTCTGTTATTAGCATAATCATGTGAACAGTGATGTACATGTCCATGATAAATGACATACTAAGAGCAATGTCAAAAGATTAAGCCGTTTAGAATTGTCATGAATTCTAAAGGAGAATTGATGGACTATTCAAGAGTTTGGAAGAAAGCTTAGTTATGTGTAAATGGGTTACACAAACTATAGTTTCCGAACTCTAGGATTTATGATAATCCAAGGCTTGTTTTGATTTGACAAACAGTCTGTATGACTTGTAAGGGTGTTACATTGTCATTACAAGGTTTTACAAAATATACCAAGTACATTGTGATTGGGTAGTGCACCTTGAAACTGCGAGTAACATGGTTCACCGTAACCTACATCACAAGTTATGAGATAACTCGCTTCTTTCAAGATAAAGAGCATGAGTCTAGGTAGGAGCCTAGAAATGTATTTGAAAAGGTTCATGTTATAAGAGATAACGTAAACCTGAACAAATCTGCAATATATATAAAAGGTTTGAAAATTTAGACACTTTTATTGCAAATGTAAACATACACTTAAGATTATAGGACATTAAGTAGCAATCTAACATTGTCTACTTAGATGTGATAATTGCACTTGTTGTTTGTGTTATCAATAACTTTTTCTATTACTTTGTCATATTCAAATGGGTTGTGGAAACAAGTTTAACCCCATTAAAGTGAACTATAATTGACATTGTCATCGTCCATAATTACTACCATGAGGTGAGGTCTCAAACTAACTAGGGTGTGATGTGATTGATGGCAAGTTCAAGTGTCATAGAGTCATGTGGGATGACTAGTCGATTAGATAGGCAGACGGTTTGGAACACTTTGTCAGACAAGTGACCACTTTTTAGAGCTCTGGCAATTTTATTCATATAAATAGCCTGGTCGTGGCGGGAGCTACTACCGTATTCTGAGTGAGTCAATTCTTTAATTAATGACTATTCACCTAGGGTGGCATAGTTTCAGAGTAACTCTGATTTATGTCCTAACACCTTCGTAAATTGGGTTTATACGGGCACATTTTGGGTTATGATGTGCTGTGGCTAGCCGAAGGGAATAAGGAATACGAATTGTCCACCCCTTGTCAGGGTTAACCAAACAATCACAAGGTCACTCGAGGAGCAGTTAACTGGAAATGCGTGGCCACGATCGAAAGGTATCTATGGTAGATAATTCCGGTTAAGCAGTTATATCTCCAGATCGAGAAAAACCACTCTAAATATGATCACTTGCAAGTACGACTGTGATGATGTCTTGCATTGAGTGGAAGGTTGTAATAGGACAAGAGAATTGGTGACGCACACTTGTATCGAACAAGTGGGAGATTGTTGGAGTAAGTGTCCTCAACAATAGTGCGATCACATGATTCAATATAATCATTAAGTCTCATATATATTTATATATATTGAATACGGAAGGGATGATAAATTATAAGTCGACTGATCAACATTTATCAGTAATGATTGACTTTCTAGAGTTTGACATTACTATCATGTGATGGTGATGATCAGTCGATCTTTTAAAGTCACATCTAAAGGATGATATCCTAATCGTTAAGATTAATAATTTGTATAATGATACGAATTGATTAATTCCTTAAATTGAACGAGATCAATAAGAGGTTCGTATCTCATGATAATTCGATTATGTGAGATTCGATTTAGATAAAATAAATAGTTATTTTATTAAGGTCGATAAATGTTATCGTAATTTAATAGATAAGAGTTATCGATTAATTGTGATTGCAATTGAGTTGTAGATCACATTAACAAAAATGAAATGACATGTTTTACACATATGAAATTGGTAATTGCTACTTAAATGTTGTATTATTTATATGATAAGAAATTATATTTAAATTGTTTAAATATATCATGTGATATGTCACACTTGTGACATATTACAAATGACAAAATGTTAAGTGTAAAATGGAATCATTTTACAAATGGAAACCGGGTTTAATGGGTCTTGGTGGGTGGTTTTAGGTGATAATTATTTATCTTATTAAGAATGAGTTAATATGATTATGCCCATATTAAACCCTAGCTCATGATTGTGACATAGCATATGAAAAAGACAAAAATCAAGAGGCTCTCTTCCCCTTGCTTTGGGATTGCAAATGCAAAGGAGAAGAGTTCTCCTCTCTTTATATGCTTTTGTCCTATTGTTTTTCATAATATCTTTTTGGTCATTCAAAATATAAAATCCTCTTGTGAAAAATTCTCTCTAAATTTTTTCACAAAATCTCCTTCTAAATATTACTTTAACTAGTGTAATATTGTATTGTAATAATTTAATTTAAGGTATTGTACTTGTAATATCTAGTATATATTATTAGTAGTAAGATTGAGATCATCTTGGGTAATACTAAGAGTAGTATTTCTATACTTGAGTTGGACTTCATCCCTTATTTTTATAAGGGGGTTGCGAAAGGTCGTCGGCGTTTTGCGAAAAATCGTCGGCGTTTTCTATAAAAAAGACAACCTCTACCCTTTTCCCTCTATCTCTCTACCTTCTTTTCTCTGAAAGAAAAACAACAAAAACAACATAAAATCCAAAAAAACGGTTTCAACATCGATCAACAACATTAAACAACGACAACGATTCCATGTCAAACGACGACAACGATTCATCGGTAAGTAATTAAAATCCAAAAATCTTAATTTTTTTTTTCAATTAATTTTTGTTGAATTACATGTTTAAGCTCTTTAGTAGAAATTAGGTTGAATTAGTCGTAGAAGCCATAGAATTAGATTAGGTAAACTCAATCGTATTTTTGTAATAGACGTGAAAAATGGCCGTCCTCGCGTGGAAATGACGGCCAAACTAGTCGTCCAAGCATGGTATGGACGTGCATAGTACACGTCCAAACCATGCATGGACGTGTACTATTCACGTCCAAGCATGGTATGGACGTGCACTATTCACGTCCAGACCATGCATGGACGTTAATCCTGGCCGTCCATGCATGGTCTGGACGTGAATAGTGCACGTCCATACCATGCTTGGACGTGAATAGTACACGTCCATGCATGGTTTGGACGTGTACTATTCACGTCCATACCATGCTTGGACGGCCAGTTTTGAAGTCCTTTTCTTTCCGTTATTTTTACTCAGTTTTTAACATAAATTAAGTGGTTTTTAATATTTTTTAATATAATCCTTACCAAAATTGCGTATTAACAGGATTCGTTTGAGGACTTTGGTGGAAATGAGGTTAATTACAACCGATTATTTGAGACGGAAACATCATTTGATAGTCGGGATGACGCGTTTGACTGGGCTCAAAAAATAGCTATCGATAATGGTTTTGCCTTAGTGAAGGCAACAAATGGGGCGAAAAATCGCAAACAACCGGAGTTGCTCGGGTCGTACTTCCGTTGTTCAAGGTACGGCCGAACCAGAAAGAAGATCGATCCTGAGAAATCGGAGAATTCTACTAAGAGAGGGTCGGCTAAGTGCGGATGTTTGTTTAGGATTCGAGCGGTGCAGGAGTACGCCAATTTGGATGATGGGAAGCCGACGATTGCTTGGTACATTATTACTTCGACAAACGCCGGTTTTCACAACCACAAGGTAGCGACATATAAAGATGGCGATAGACATTTTGCGGGCTTGGATGCCGAAGAGAGAATTTGTGAGGCAACAAGTCCAGGCGTCGATTCCGCCGAGGGATATCAAGAACGCTCTTCATCAAAGGACCCCGGAAAAACCCCAACCGAGTAGCACCCAAATTTATAGTGAGTCGAACAAGGTTCGGCGCGAGATGAGAGGAAGTAGGAATCCCGCTCAACAACTGTTGGCTGTAGCAGTTGATCACAAATATGTGGAGTGGCACGAATCAGACCCCGAGACGAAAGAGTTAACTCATGTGTTTATGTGTCATCCGGAATCCGTCAAATTATTCCGTGCTTACCCATATGTTGCTCTTATCGACGCCACCTACTCGACCAATGTTTTGAAGATTGCACTTATTGAGATAGTTGGCGTTACACCGGTCGGATCCTCCTTCTTAATTGCCACCGTTCTCCTTCCGTCTGAGGAGCTACTTCTGGGGGCGTCACCTATGCCTACTCTTGTCACTGGCCGAGAGTTGGGCTTGATCCGGGCTATTGAGGACCTCTATCCGGAAACTTCTCACATTTTGTGTCGTTGGCATGTGAACAGAGCCATTGAGACCAGAGTAAAAAATTCAAGAAAGATGACGATGTACAAAGACATGATATTGCATAGTAAAGAAATGGGTTGGTACCGCGTCATCAATGCAAGCACACAAGCTGAGTTTGGGAGAGCATGAGAAGCCTTTTCTGAAACTTGGGTAGATTTGGCTGATTATGTGATGAGAACATGGGCGCATTACAAGAAGAAGTTCGTTGTGTTCTATACGAACGAATACTTTCACCTCGGTAACACGGCCACTTCCCGGGTAGAGTCGTGTCATGCCCTCCTGAAAGCTTGGTTGAAGAGTCAAAACTTGAACCTCGACACTATGTGGACTCGTATTCACTCCATGCTTGAAGCTCAACACTCCAAGATTCTACATGAGTTACAGACGTCGTTGACCAACTCTGTAAGTGCTTGACCGTTTTTCTCCTTATTGCGAAATCATGTGTCTATCAAAGCCATTAGGTTACTGGAAGATGAGGTTAGGAGAGGGATGGAGTTGGGGAACGGGCTTGAAGAGAATTGTGGATGTGCGATACAGACTACTCACCGGTTGCCTTGTGCCTGCATTATGATTCTGATGCAACGAAACGGTAGGAGGGTCCACGTTGAGGATGTGCACTTGTTTTGGAGGACTTTGGTGTACGACAGTCCCGAATATAGGCCGAAGACCGATGATGATGAGTTTGATGCTCTTATAGAGCAGGCTAGAGGGGTCGATCCGGCGAAGCGACGGGTAATCATTGAGAAACTTCGAGATGGTCTCCACCCGGCAGATGAAGATATTCGTCCACCTGAGGTTCGAGAAAACCCTAAGGGGAGACCGAGGGGTTCCACTACTCGGAACAAGTCCGCTTTTGAGCATGCTGCCCGTAGATGTGCCAAGTTTTTTTCTAGCCCTTCGACGACACCTTCAGTCAGTACGGTGTCTGATTTCGGAGATGGACCTGTTGGTGCACCATTGGAGGTCGGTTACACAACGGGACCTTTGTGTTCTTGGGCAAAAAAATATGCAGTCCCCCAAGACTTATGGGCACACTTTGATGGTTGGGCTGATGTGGTTGCTGATGGTCATTGTGGTTATAGGGTGCTATCGCATGCCGCCCGGGGTCGCCAAGAGGACCACTTGGTCATGAGAGCGTGGTGTCTTAGAGAGCTTCAGGGAAACGATGTGTACAAGACAGTGTTTGATGAGTCTCCTCGCACGCCTCCGCTTTTGAGCAGATGGGATCATACATTGAGGGCTATCGAGTTTACGGGTAGCGGGGGTTGCGTTGAACATCATTGGATGTCTTCCGAGTATTTGACTGCCTTTGCGTCGTTGTTTAACTGGACTATCTGTTGTATCGGGCAGCACGTCCACAAAGGAGTCAGGAATTGGAATTGTTATACATTCTTACCGCTGAGGGCCACGGGTCACGAGTCGAGGCCGTACGGTGTCATGTGGATCATACACTACCATGACCATTGGATGAGATTGCACTACAGCGGCCCACTGAGCGAAGCACCCATGCCACCGATCGATCTTTGTTGGGCGTGGGTAAGAGAAGATGCAGTTGCACATTATGCCGATTTGTACACGTCGAACATCGAAAGATGGCATACTTTGATGGGAACAACACCTCGAACTCGACGTCGAAGACAGCCTCTCCCGGGTTGAGATTTATTTGTATTCTTTAGGTTGTATTCTTTAGGTTGTGATATATTTGTATTATTTAGGTTGAGATTTATTTGTATTCTTTAGGTTGTATTCTTTAGGTTGTGATATATTTGTATTATTTAGGTTGAGATTTATTTGTATTCTTTAGGTTGTGATATATTTGTATTATTTAGGTTGAGATTTATTTGTATTCTTTAGGTTGTAATATTTAAATGTAACCGTTGTGGTTTCAAATTACAAAATGGTACCGTTTTTCGAATGGTTTTCATGTTCATTATAATCGTGATTTCATTGTGAAACAAATTACAAAGATAAAAGTTATCAAATTAAAAACGTTCAAACAAACAAAGCGATTTCATTGTTAACTAATACATCCCGTCGTTCAGACCTCATTGGCCCAAAACGAAAAATACGGAGGGATAACCCCGATTATCCGTAAAAAAGTCTTCTCAAACTCCCACCAACCACGCATCTCAGGAGAACCTCTAACGTCGGGGTGATTCTCTTCAAACATTCTAATGACGTCCATAATCTTGCAATACACATGCATTGCCTGTTGAGATAAGACCGGGGGTTGAAGACGTATCATGTTTCTCGCTTCAGCAAGGCGGCGAGTGTCAGGACGTCGAGGGTACGAACTTGCAGCTTCGTTAACTAACCGGACTGCATCACGCCTCTTGATCCAGTAGTCGCGTTGATGTTCAAGAGATGCTTTCACCATCGGGTTTTCCGCTGCAGGGCTTGCGAGATCTGTCTCAGCTTCTGCAATCCGTTGTGAAAGCCAAGTTTCATCGTTCAACGGCATGTTTGCCATTCCTGAAAACAAAAAAATTAAAAGAATTACAATTGAAAACATACGGTTAGAACGTAAAAAAAAAACCTAAACCCTAAACCCTAAACCCTAAACCCTAACCATAAACCCTAAACCCTAAGCCCTTAACCCTAAACGTAACCCACCAGCCAACTCCCACGTCCCTACCCATACCCACCACCCCATTCCCACGTCCCTACCCATACCCACCACCCCATTCCCACGTCCCTACCCATACCCACCACCCTATTCCCACGTCCCTACCCACCCAGGCCACCCCATTCCCACGTCCCTACCCTACCCAGCCACCCCTTCCCCACGTCCCTACCAAGCCCAGCCGTGCCCCTCCCACGTCCCTACCCAGACCCACCGTGCCCATGTTACGTCCAAACCTACGTGTTTTCGATTACTAGCCCGTTCTAATCTTACAACAACAACAACAACAATACCAACAACAACAAGAACAACAACAAATTATGAATCAAATTTGAAAAAAATAACAAAACCATTAACAAATAACATTAAAACTAACAAATCTAATCTAATTAACATAAACAATGACAACAATAACATAATACAACCATAATTAAGACTAACAAATTAATTAAAAAAAAAAATGCTTACGGTGGCCGTGGGTGGTCGTACGGTGGCCGTGGGTGGTGGGGGTGTGGTCTTGGTGCCGCGGGTGGTGACCGTGTGGTGGTGGTGCGTGGTTGTGGGTGGGTGAGGGCTTTGGGTGAGTGTTTGAATTTAGAGATATTTTGTTGTTGAGGAAGGGTAGGTTTGGTAATTATTATGAATTACGTCGACGATTTTTCGCAAAACGTCGACGACCCTTCGCGATTGGGTTTTTATAAGCTCAAGATCGAAATTTGGTAGGTGACCAAATTTCGTACCCTAAATTCCGAATTATTAATGTAAGTTTTTCAAACTATATTTTTCCATTGCATTCATAAGTTTCATATTTAGTTTTATGACGAAATTTATATTTTGCTCATATATGATATGAACCTAATCTGAAAATATGATTTTCTTCAATGAATTAGGTCGAGTCAGTTCAGGTTTAGGTTCGGGTTAGAAAAAATAAGATTGTTATCAATTATCGGGTCTAGTCAGGATGGGTACGGTTCACGCAATTTTTGGGTTGTATCGGGCTGGAGCGGGTTCCTCTAATCGGACCAGCTTTTGTCGACTCTTCCTAACATCCCTAATAGCCACCGTCTTCTCTTTTAACCCCCTCGTCCTCCCTTCTTGTCCCATCAAACCCACCCCATAAGTATTCACCCCTTCAACATTTATAGGAGTAACTTACAATTCGAAGGTGTAGTTGAAAGACCAAGCTTACCTCCCTTAAGTATGAGAGGAATCTGTTGAAGTTTAGAAATCATATTTGCAATTGCCTCGTCTTCTGCTCTCGCTTTGAATTCAGCCTCGAAAGTACCCATCAAGGATCTCGCTTTCTCCTGCTCTCGCTTTGAATTCAGCCTCGAAAGTACCCATCAAGGATCTCGCTTTCTCCAAATTCGTAGCACCATGGTCTTCAAGACCTTCCATGGGGATGCTCTAAGAGACTCATCAAACCGTAAATCCCTCTCTTCATACGGACCGTCATCACCATATTTTTCCTCGTGGCCAAGAGTCCCACATTCATAGGAATAGATGGGTAATTGTTCACATTCAAGGGATTCCGAACATCATGCCCTATTCTAGTTGAGCCCCTAATCGCTTCAGATTCTCCTTACCCGCTCCTCCTCGTAGAGACTGGTCATGAACCCTAGCCTATACCCAAACTAAGTACAACGGGACCTCCGTCATCTTTTCATCAAGATGTGGTTCATTAAAACACCATATGAACTTGTTAAAGTGCCACAGCTGCCCTTTGATAATTCTTTTGTCCTTCTCGTTTTGAGAATTTAAACATGAAAGTTTTTTCTTGACATCGAGAAGTTTACCTATTATCGGCTGAGCACCATAATTTGAGCATGGAATCGACCGACGCTCTTACATTGATTGTGGACCAGATCTTTCCAATATAAGGATGTGATTTGATTCTTGTGCTGCCTCTTCGCCATCCCAAACAAAGGACTCATTCTCCAAGTTTGCTTCTTTCCCAGCACGACGACTTCTCTCCTCTCTTTGCGCTACCCATTTTCAAAACTACAAGCGTAACCCGGCTCCAGATAGAAAAAGACGCAGAGAAAACAAAGTCCTTACGATCACATTGTAAGGATGAGCCTTTACCGGTAAGAAAATATCAAATACGAACCAAGACCGAAACCCCCAGAAATTCTAGTGGAGACTTTTTTTTAGGTTAGAGTTAATTTTACTTAAGGGTATGCTAATTAAAAGTATCGAGCAAAATGTAATGAGTTGAGTAAAATAAGTACTGTAAAAATAAATTACGTTAATATAATATCATCTATCTTTTTAGGAAGTTATGTTCCCATTTATACCGAGTATTATATCACAATATGAGAGTTTTAAATCCATTATTATAATTTCATAAGCGGAAGATTGAAGATTTTCAGGCGTATTTCATACTCTGCAGTTTAACGGCAGGTTAGATACCAAGTAATTAACGCCAGCCCATTCTCCTTTATATCCTGATTTGAATTCACCTCCCATGCGGTTTTCTCTTACAGGGTAGCTTTTCTCTGGGAACCATCCTGTTGAATCCTGCATTACATGTATATTACTCCGAAATAGGTCTGATAACTAGATAATTACCTAATTCAAGCTCGTACACGAGTAGATAGCACTCAATTCAATTGTCTCGACTCTTATCAAAGCCCACCAACAGACAGACCATATGCAATGAGACAGGGAACATCATCAATCATCATCCAAGGTTGTAGGCTTGTAGCCTCAGAAAGCTGAAAGCACAAAATTATGTGAAATATGCTCCAACAGTTTCTGTAACGACGCTGTTAAACAAGAACAGTACCCGGTAACTGTAGTCAGGAACTAGTAAGCCTATCCCAAAACAAAACATTTGTGGCCGTGTACAAAAGTCAACAACAAATCAGGAAAGTAAGTAAAATGGTACTGTATTGCTCAAGACAACTCCAGACACTCTAAACTTGAAATCCAGCATTTTCAACATCCACGTCCCCCATTCCAGTGTCATCTTCTTCTTCACTGTCATCATCCCCACCCTTCTCTTCATTATCTTGGCGCAATTTTTCCAACTGATCTTGGAATAGCTTATCATCCCTTTCACTCACCTGTTTGCATTTGCAAAATGAAACCGATCAACACTTTAACAGAGAGGGAGAGAGGGAGAAAGAGAGATAGATAGAGAGATAGATAGAGAGAGGCAGGGGGGGGGGGGGGGGTCTTCCTTTATGCTGCGTCAATAAATACTTACAGTTCTAGGTGCATCCTTCACCGTCAGCTTTCCATTATGACGCTCAATTTCTTCAGTACAAGCAATGATAGCTTTCTTAAGGGTTGAAATACCTTGATCCTACAGTTGCCACAAAGCATTTGCATTATTCACAAGGGTACTCAAATATGAAGAATAGCATCAAATATAAAAACAATTGTGGTTTTACATAAATTATTGTAAACAATCCACTAAAATACACATTACCCCTCCAATAAACAAAGGTAGTTCTTAACGGTTATTCAAAAAGGGTATGAGTAAAATGTTAGGCGGTTTTACATAACAATTTGCATTCTTTAGGAGGGAAAAGGCGACGAGTCAAGTACTCACAAACGGAGTAGAATCGGCAAAGTGAGACCATGAGTAAAAAGCCAACCCAATAGAAGTTGATGAAATAGAATGTTTGGTACTTTAGAGACTATAATGAAGCCAATAGGGATAAAATGAACCCAGCATTTGTGGCAGTTCCAACAAGAAAAACGGAAACTAAGTGATTTCCCCGGATAAGTACACGTGCTGATGAGATGCGCCCCTATTCTTACCTCACTATCTATTTCTTATCTTACCTCGCTGTCTACTTCTTATCCAAGTTCTTATCATCATCGACAAATAATACAAATCTAAGGACGAACAAATAGAACCAATAGAGTAAATGTATGTCCCATGGCCTATCTAAGTGGTAATAGCAGCAACGCTGCTCAAGGTATTATACAATACTCCACGAAGTGATAGAATATGAGACTACTCCCGACAGAGAAATCTTAAGATTTCTACAACGCCAAGGGGTTTGTTTTGTGACGTTTTACTTCTGGGATTTGCAAACATTGATTAAGTTTGCCCTAGTGTTTCAAGTTAGGGAATATCGGAAATATGCCCCGTCACGACTGCAACAAAATTAGAAAAAAATATTACGGTATATTAATAAAAAGTAAATAAATGAACAGAATTCAAACAAAACACATGAAAAATTTAAAGAAAACAAATAACCAAAACTGTGTTACTAATTTCAGAAATCTACCCTTCAACTAATTTCAGAAATCTACCCTTCAAGTAATTTTAGAAATCGACCCTCAAGGAAAAACAGGATGCCTCACTGTCCCATGTAGAAAAAATAATAAACGGAAAACCCAGTGGAGAATTACCTATTATCTCTCATAATACTTGGCAATTACATCTTACATAATACTTGTTCCCTTGAGTCACCATTTTTCATAGGATAAGCAAGAAACCTTCAGGAGGACTTCGTAGCAAAAACTATGACTATAATACTAGGTACCAGTATACTATATAAAATTATAAAATCATCCACACTCAAGATTCAAGAAGCAAACTCCATATGAACAGATCTGACAGAAACAACTAAAACAGCGAGAAGATAGTACGATAACGAATTATAATAAAGGAACAACAAACTCACTTTATCAAGGGTCTGAGTGGTTAGAACATAGAGAGGTGGTGCAACTAGTTTGATTTTCACGGGGCAATCATTGGTTCCTGAAGCTTCAGCCTTACGCATGGCTTCCTGCAAATGGTCATATAAGATGAGTATAATCAAGAATAAAATAACATGTCACATCGAAAGTGCCATAATTCTCTCAAACATCTTGAAATCCAACTCACTCTAGAAAATGGCACTCTAACAAGAAAAACTAAATTACAAAAGAAAACCCTTCAATAAGTCCACTCTCAAGCGAGAAGTTAAACCATCATAAGGAACCAGTATCTACATTGCAGTAATGCATAAAACATGCGTGTCGAACTTGACATTGAATATGTAACATCTAACTTGCCGTACGCACTTTCTAGTATCACTACTCCCTCTGGTAAGTTTCAAGTCACAAAGTTTCAATTATATCCTGGATCCATATATAGTTAAATACCCTTCTTGTCTCCTAGATTAATACTTACCTATTTTTTCTACCTTTATCCCATTTTGAACCCTGTCCAATTTCATTGTCATAGTCAACTCATAGTGAGACTCATTCGGTCATTTCGTGTTTCTGCTTTATTTGCACATTTACTTTTTTGTCCTTGTTAATTGTTATACTTCGGCTATGTGGAAATGACTTCTACTCCCCCACCAACCCAGCCAACACCACAACCGGTCCACTGCCATCCACAAAGCCACCACCACCCAGCCTCCAATAGCAACACACGGACACCAGCAAATCCCACAGTTACCATCTTCAATATCCACAGAACCACCTCATGCCTCACATGAGCTGAAAACTCCATCAAACCACTTCAAGAATCACCCCAAAACCTCCATCCTCGCTAGCAATTTCCTTCCACCACCACGGAAAGCCATCAATTCAACAACCCACAAGTAATAAATTTTGAGGTTGGCAAGACGCATGAGTGAAGGGCAGTTGGCGATTACTGATGAAGGTGGTGGTTAGATTTGTGGGGTAATGGTCGTTTTGGTGGAGATATGTGATGCTGATGATGGTGGCAAGGTTTGAAGGTTTTAGGAGAGGAAAGTTACCGGTGGGAATGGTTAGGTGTGGTTCCCAGTGACTCCAAATTCTTGTGGTGGATCAGGTTGGGCATGAGTTGACGGATGGGAGTGCTGAGTGGAGGGGACAAACTGATAGGGTAGTTAGTAGATGGAGTGGTTCATGGTAGGGCTAGACAAGAGGGAATGATAAAAATATAAGAAGGTATAATGAATTTAACAAGAAAAATCTCTTAAACTTCGTGAAAAACCCCGAACAAATATAATTGACTGCGAAGGAGAGAGTATATAAATTATATGCAAGCACCATAATAGAATAAGCTCAAACAGAATCGCGATTTGCCTAAGCTTTAGCGAACCTAGAAACTCAAGCAAAAAACCCGACTCGTATATGAAGTGGCAAGTTCACTAAAACCGACGGAAACACTTGTATATAAAACAAAATCAGCCCAATCTCAAAGCTCCAGCCTACGGCAAGCTCATTAGCATAGGATGTAAGCAAGCTTTACCCAATGTTAAATAATGAAAATTGCAATGAACAACTTCTGCTTCACAAATTGGAAATCAAACAACTTAGCAACTCATTATTACTTATTCCATCATATTACAAATCCAAAGAAGAGTAAGTATTATATCCACGAAGAAGGAAATTCCTTGTAATATTCCAAAATTTTGGATAAATTTAAATCCATAATAATCAAGACATATTGGTCTGACATGTCACATAGTCACATTTATACAAGAAAAAAAGATATCTGAGTTGCCGAATATAGTAATATTACCAACATGTCCACACAAGCAAAAAACCATGAGGGGTTAGGGTAGCATAGGCTTTAATCATAATTGAATTTCAACAGCCAACCATAAAGTCAGTCATCAATAATGTTGATCAAGTAGCGAGGTCAAATCCTAATCAACAAGCAGAGTAAGGGATTCAGAAAATGTACATAATCAGCACAAAATATTTGCAAGATAAGCCTGTAATAATCATGTGCAGAACAAATTAACATCAAAGGATAACATCTTCCAACATAACAAGCAACACCTGACCCAAACTATATAAGCCACAAGCGCACAGCTTGAGCAAAAGTGAAAAACATACCTTGATGTGAAGAACCCCATCAAACTGGAAACATTTTAGTTCAATATCAGCACGGATTTTCAAAGGTTGTGGGGTCATTCTTCGTTTAACATTCTTGACCAGTGCATCCTTGATCTCTGGAGTCACAGCAGGAAGCACCTCAGTCACCTACAAAATAGGTATAAGACACACAATTCATCAAATGATTGCAGCCTGAATTAAAAAAATTCCGCAGCACGCAAACGCACAAAGGCTAAGCAAATGTCTAGTAAGGTAGTCTTACCTCCTGACCATCAGCACCGATTTTTTTGACTTCATAGGTA
Organism: Silene conica; assembly: GCA_029255685.2. Classification (NCBI taxonomy): domain Eukaryota; kingdom Viridiplantae; phylum Streptophyta; class Magnoliopsida; order Caryophyllales; family Caryophyllaceae; genus Silene; species Silene conica. The sequence goes on along the minus strand of CM055318.2, from coordinate 20,654,856 downwards.
AGTTGATCCAAAATAGAGTCAGGGTCTGTCACAACTGTTTTGAATGCCTGCATAAAGTCATTGGAAACAGCAATAAATAAAAATTATCCTGAAAGCATAAAGTAAAGATGGAGAATAAGGATGGAAATCTTACTTCAAAAGCATGCCCATACTTGCGATACAGGGGCCATCCAAAACGCACATACAATTCCTGCATAAATTGAAAAGGTGATTACATCCATGAACTGACAGCTTATTTAAGCTACCATCAGTGAAAAGAGTAGTATACTATACTGAGTAGCACGTGCAGCCAAACATAACCCAGTATATAGTTTATAGCGAACTATAGATGGTTGAACAGAATTATACATTGTTGACGGCTCCATTGCACAACAATAACCAACTCCCTTAACTCAATCCAGTCGACTAAGTCCCAAATACGTGGATAATGTATTCATGGGTAGAATACACCAAAGCTCCATAAGGCACAAGCACTAGACAATTATGGAAAAGGAGCGAAAATTTACAGCAGGAGGCATTCTACATACACAGTCAAATAGATGCATAAAGATGATGACTAAGAATGAAGTGAAAATGGGAGAAAAGAAGGAGACAAACCTCCAAATCAGTGGAGGTGGTCTCAGCAACATGGCGCATAATAGAGTGAACAAGCTTGCTTTTATTGTAGCGCTCCTCACAGTGAGCAATATCCTCTTCAGAAACACGACGCTTGCTGAGATCGATGTAACCCTTATCCTTATCAACCCTAAGGACCATGACAGGCTCAATGCGGCCAACCTTGATCAGACTGTTGACACTCCTAATCCTACGCCTGGAAAGCTCGGAGAACAGAATCATACCCTCTATGTTATTGTACTCCAGTAGAGAGACATACGCCCCCATATCCGCTATGTTCTTGACTTGTATCATTACTGCCATGTCCACCTCCGGGTACTTGGCCTCGTACATTCTGCACTCAAGATTCGCCATCCGTCTATTCGATTTTTGAGAGGCCCTCTACCAAATTATACAATAACCAAATCATCTATCTAATAAAGATAAATAAAATATACAATTAAACTAGTCTAATTCATTCTAAACTTATGAGCGATTGGGTAATAAGCCAAGAATGTTAAAATTAAACTATATAAACCTTCAATCAAGAAACTAATAGGTAATTAAGATTGTTCTATATCTACTAAAAGATAATTAAAATGAAAATTAAGTATAGGTAAAGAAACTTACTGTTTAACAATTGAAATCGTAAATCTGGAAAGAAGAAGAAAATGATGAGAGAAGAAGGCGAAGCGTGGTTATGCGTATTCTGGGAATTCTGCGGGTGGTTGTTTTTAAGGGTTTAAGTCGTTTGTGGAGGAAGAAGGACGTTTCTGAAAGTTTATATGGGATGTGTATGGGTCGGGTCGGGTCGGGTCGGGTCCACTTGATACATGCGGAATTGCTTATGTAGCCTACGAATAAGCCCGTTATGAGTTTTATCTTTCTTTACGGAATTTTTTCTGATGATACCCTTTTGCTAAACATAAACTGTATTTTTTAAATATAGACAAAATAACTCTTATATATACGTCTTCAGTCCGTCTTGCTTCAAACCGTAAATTCGGTCTGAAATAATAAAACCTCTCACAAGTGTGAAAGTACATGGGCAGTGGGCCACCCCATGTGTTTTCCCACTCAATCTCTAAATGGGTTTTTTGTGAGATAAAATGGTATCCGTTTTATTATTTCAGACGGATATGACGGTCTGAATTAAGAATTGGTGATACGTCTTTAACCTAAAATTGAATCATCAATTATTTTAAAAACATAAACGATGGATTATAATTCTTCAATTATTGAAGTAATATTGTGAATTAACGATTATTAAAACGTCTTATTGAAATTATTAAGTTTATTGTTGATAATTTATTGTGTTGTTGGCGTGTTGTTGATTGTTTATTGCGTTCAGTGTTATTGTTTATTGAATATGTTGTCGGCGTAATTACTGATGGTTTATTGCGGCGTTCATGTTGCTACTGCTTGTGTTGCAGATTCTCCTTCTCTTTTTTTTATTTTAATTTTTCATTAATATCTTACTTTTTATTTTTTATTTTTCGTTTCTCCTTTTCATTTTTCCTTTCTTTTTGTTTAAGTTTTAATTTTTTCTTTTTTAGTTTTTATTGGTGACGGTGGGGCGGTGAACGGAGTAGTTGGTTTAAGGGGATTAAGTAAGAGAGAGCAAAACAGTGAATGGTAAAAGAAATGAAACTTAACTAGGGTTAGACACTGGCGCGATATGATTGGGCGTGTATGGACTTTTTCATACACGCCGTGTATCCGTAGCCTTTATCCGAGCAAACTAATTAAATCACCTAAAAATTAGGAGAATCCACGTTTTATTAGGAAATTGAATTAGATTTTTTCTCCTAAAATCATCGAGTCAATAAGATCACTTAAGAGGTTCTAGATTTTATAAATAGCGGATTTATATACTCTCCATTGTACCTTTTATTACAGCAGTGAGTTTCTTGAGAGACGATCTCTCAGTGAATTTGTTAGGAGACAATTACAAACTGATGAAAAAATGGTACGAACAGAAATAAAATGCGTACCTATATAATAAGAGGGGTACCAATAAAAATGGTTACAAACTTACAATTTATGATAAAATAGTTACAATTTAATTTATGACTTATGTAACCTTTGAATGGTTTGACAATTACGTGATTATATAAATACACTCATCCCATTTGTGACAAGTAATTTATAGATTTAGACCAAATATACAAAACGGAAAAGATATATGAGGCCTATTATATACCCCCCATGTCCCATAATATAAGTCATTTTAGGAAAATATGATTTTTTTTTAATTTTATAAGTCGTTTGACATTTTTATATGTATTATATGTTATTTTTATTTTACAAATCATTACAAATTTGGAAAATTAGCTAATCTCTATATTATAAAAGGAATAGAAATCTAAGCATTCTCATTGGCTATTGAATTTTAGGTAAAAATTTGATTAAAGCTAAGGTAGGGTCCCCCATGATCTTAAACTATTTAATTACTCTCTCTCTTTCTTCTATTCTTCTATTAATCAAATGATTTTTTACTTCTTAATTCAATAAATTGTAAAATAATAAAATTAATTAACTTTTAAAAATCGTTAAATTTAATTACTTTTATTTTTAAAAAGCGAACAAGTAAATAGCCGAGAGAATGCATTGAGATAATGTTACTATTGTTCATCGAGTAGCGAGTATTATTCACTGTATAATAACCATTTTTTTAATCACATATTTACCTCAACAACAAAAATAATTTTTTTTTAATGAAAATAGAGTTGAAAAACGGATAGCAAAATTTTTTAAAGGTTGTATATTTTGAACACATACTTTATATCAACTTAAACGAGCTCAAAAATGAAAAAAATACATACATAATATAAAAGTAATGAAAAAAAGATAAAAATTGTTACAATAAATATTCAAAATAATAATCTGAATTATATATTTGACGGCGATAAATTAATTTTTCATTTGATTCTTTCTCTTTCGTTAAGCATTAATTAACAATCAAAAGAAAAAAGGCAGAGCCTTGAGTGAGTTGAAGTGAGGTGAGGCGGATATAGGTTTTATCAAATGAACGAACGTAGAATCTTCACTTTGTTATACTCACTATATAAAGTTTAATAGTTGGTAATTATCGATTGGACCCAATGCATACTAATAAAAGACATGCATCTGGTAAAATATACATAAATAAATTCATATAATTTTACACCAAATTTAATACAGAGATCTGGATTATAATATCCTGATTATACGAACAAAAAAAGATAAATTAAAATTAATTATCGAAAATAAAATTCTGAATAATTATTTTGCACGTGGAAAAAATCAATTTCATATATAGTCTGATGGTCAGAGGATTTTTTTGGATGGTTAGAAAAACGAAATTTATATTATATGGTCGGATTTTATTTTGGCAGTTAAAGGGTCGGGCAGGAATAATTTGGGTTAATTAAGACAGTTTAAAACTTAAAACAGATAATAGCCAATAAACATACGTATAGATCTGAAAATAAGTATGTTTATTGGCTATTATCCGTTTTAAGTTTAAAATAAGTTAATTTTAACCCTTAGCTCTATATATATGTTTTAAACAAGAATTTTTGTATTTTTATAATATCGAGCTAATGCGATGTTTTTAATTACGTCTAAGTTAAACGTATAATTTTTTTTACATTTATATTAGTATATAAATATTATTAAAATCATACTTTTATTTATTCACCATATTTATTGATTTTTTAAGTTACTAAAATTAAACCGTGCATTTTTTGCACGGGGTAAAACTAGTTAAAGACATTTTACTAAAGGAAAAACTCAACTTTCAAAAAGAATGTATAACATATAATTAAGCTCTTTACTATAAGGATAAATTAACAATAACTACCTAATATGTTACCCAATTTCAAAGTTACTACCTAATATAATATTTTTACAAAAATATTACCTAATAATTGGTTTTGTGTTAAATATTAATACTTTTCATGTATACTAGTGAGATAAGATATTCTATGACCATTATGCCCTTCTCTTAAAATCCATATCCTTCTTCCGGTCTTCTCACCTTTACCATTTCACTTATTCAATTTTTACCTCATTAAAATATTCATCATTCACCTTACCAAATACACTCCCTAAAAGTTACTTCAAACTCGGTCACCTTCATCTTCATACCAAGGGAGAATCTTCACGGTAAAAAAAACCCAATAAGTTTACTTAAATTTGCTCTATTTCTTATTCCTAATTGTTTTAATTTGAAACCCTAATTTTAGTAATTTGGGTCTGCTATTAATTAGTTCAGTTTTGACGACAATTCACCCATGACGACACTTTACCCATGACTACTTCACCATTATTTTTTCTTTTGCATTACCACATATACAAATTAGTGAACGTGGATTAGGAACTTTGTTTTAGTAATTTGTTAATACTCTTCGTTCTTCAATATTCACTAGTTTTCATTTAAGGCGGTATCATCCGTCTTAAACTTTAAGACGGTATTATTAGTCTTAAAAGTAACACAGGTCAAGTATTATACCACTTGTACATATATACAAAAGTGGTATGTACTTTGACTCGTATTAAGTTTAAGACGGATAGTATCGTCTTAAAGAAATTCATAAGTGAGACTTACTGTTAAATATCTCATCTCTCATTGTTTCTTGATTATTTACAGGAATGTACCCAAAATCATTTGAAGTCAATTTAAGAGTATATTATAAGGGTAAATTTGATTTCGTAAAGGGGAGAATTGAATATGTCGGAGGAGCTGTAAACTTGAGTTGTGGTTTGTCAAGTAGTACCATAAATATGAAGTTTTTGAGAGATGTAGCTTTGAAGTTAATGGGCAGAGTGATACGTGCCTATTTTATGCATTTTATTTATTCTTTTGGCACGTATTTTCTTACATTTTCGTGACTTTTAGTTGCTATTTCTCCCGAAACGGTTTACTTTGGCATTTCTATGTTTTATATGTAGGAATACGCGGAAGTGAGCAAAACTGAACCTTATTTGCCTTTCGGAAGCTGTTTTGAGTACTAATGCGGAGCAAGGACCCGGATTGCACGTCCGAGTGTTGTTATTGGGCCAGATTTAAGCTGGAACGAACAAGAAGCGGTCGACCGACCCGCATCAGAGGTCGACCGACCGAAGCCCAGTTCGCGTAAAAGTCCAGCAGCGCTTAAAGCGGTCGACCGACCCGCATCAGAGGTCGACCGACCAGAAGCTGACCCGGGGACTTTTGTTTCGTGTTTCTACTTTCCTAATCTTGTAATAATTCTTATTTAAGGAGACCTAAACTCTTCAATTAGGTCAAGCAATTGATGTTAGACAAGCTTTTTTTTTATTAACAAGTAATTTTTATTATCAAGCACTTTATGTTAGAAGAACTTCATAGTTTTAGAGAGAGATTTTATTCAAGTTTTCATCTTTTGTTCTTAATTCCAAATTAAGTTGTAAGTTTGCTACAATTAATCTTTCCCTTTTAATTTAATCTTGTTATTCATCTTATTGTTGTTCTTTAATTCATGTTTTCCCTTTTATTGTCATCTTTAATTATGTTAATTCCTTAATGTTCTTAGTTATTGTTAGTTTCATAATTAAGAGTATGACTAGCTAATTCTTGTGATTAGGAATTAGGGGAACCATGGTAAAGATTTGATCTTGATAAGTTTAATGATTGAATTACCAATCCCCCATTGTTGTTGGTAAACTAATCCTTAGGATTGAAAGATTATTAGGATTAGTTTAACAACAACTTTGGGATTGCCCTTGGACGAAAGTTTAGTGCTTTTGTAGGAACCCTAAGACCGTAAGGATTGGGTAGAATATTGACCTAAAGGTTTATTCTTTGTTCCTTGGGATTGTGTTATTTGATTGTTTTACCCTTCATCGACTTGTTTTAACCATGGGGAACCAAAGTTCCTAATCTCCTTTTTCCCTTATTTTATTTCTCTTGTTTATTTTGTCCTTTTTAGTTGGTAGTTTAAATCTCAAATCAACCCCCCCTTTTTGGTTACTTGCAATAGACTTTAAATTCACAAACATGATTAACCTTGTCTCTCTGTGGTTCGACCCTTGACTTATCGTATCTAAGTTTAAGCTGAGGTTTTATAAATCTTATCTTTGGCACTCCTCAACGACGGGTGTCAAATTTTGGCGCCGTTGTCGGGGAGACGGTATAATTTTGTTTGTTAATTTTTAGTTTATCTTTCTTGTCTTAAGGAACTTAGGTTCCTTAAGACCGTTGCTTACCTTTTTCTTCTAGTTTTGCTTTAGAAGACAGGTTTTTGAGAGGAAGGTTTGAGTACTCTCTTGTTTAGATATGGATTCTATTTATGACCACCTACAACCAAAGGCTCAAGATATACCAAAGGGATTCGCCTTGCCTACCCCCACCACTGGCTCCTTTGTGCTCCACCCAAATAACATCTTTTTGGTGGAACGGAGTCAGTTTTCTGGTCTACCCGACGAAGATCCAATGAAGCATGTTACAACCTTCACGGATTATTGTTGTGCCATACCCATACCTGACGGGGTGACTAGAGATGAGGTGCTGGCAATGATGTTCCTGTTCTCATTAAAAGATGCCGCGCGAGATTGGTACCGCTACCTTGATAGGGCAGCTGAGAAGGTTACGGATTGGACTTCCTTGGCATTGGCTTTTTACAAGAAATACTTTCCTCTTGCAAAAGCCGAAGACTTGAGAAGCCAAATCCGTAACTTTCAACAAGGGCCTGATGAAGGATTTTGTGAAGCATGGGATCGGTTCAAGAATTTGGTCCGTTCTATCCCTCACCATAACTTTCAACAATGGGACCTGTGTAACCAATTTTACAACGCCCTTTACGATGATTATAAGATGATTCTTGATGCGGCCGCCAATGGGAGATTCCAGAATAACACCGACCATATGAAGGGTTGGGAAACCATTGAAGACATGGCGGTGCATAGGGCTGCCTTTAAGAGTTCACGTGGGAATTCACGGAGGCTGAATGTGGAGATGAATAGAGTTATGGCTCTTGAGACAACAGTTGAAGCCCGTTTTGAAAAGATTGAGGCAACTCAGCTGAAGCTTGAAAGTGCGAACCTAGTTACTACGGTTGACAGGACGGGTGAGATTGAGAACTTGCGAGCTCTTGTTGATGTTTTAACAAGGCAGGTTATAGAGATGGGAAAGGCTCAAATGGCCTCCTCAAAGGCTTTTGAAGAACACTTGATAAACATAGCCAACCGAATAACTAGCTCTCCAGCCAGTTGTGAGGGACCCATGGAAACGTTGAACGCCATAAATATTAGGAGTGGCCGTGTTTGTGAAGGATCAACCCAAAAGGACGATTCTGCCGAGGTTCAAAACAAAGAATCTAATCCCGTCAACAGATCAGGAGGTCGACCGACCGCTACAGTAGGTCGACCGACCTCAGTTCCTGACGTGAGATCAAATTCTGGAGAAAAGAAAATTTCAGACGTAGCAGAGTCTGGTCGGCCGACCGCTGCTGTAGGTCGACCGACCAACGTTCCTGAGCAGAGTGCTGTTTTGACTCCGGAATCGCTGGATTCCTCCTTCATTCAAGGCCTCACCGAAATTTTACAACTGAAAAAGCCAAAGGTTGCTGATCATATGGCTAATGTCACCGTTCCTTATCCCGAAAGACTGAAAAATTCAAAAGAGGATCGGAAATTTGGTAAGTTTTTGGAGATGGTGAAGAATCTTGAGGTAACCATCCCTTTCACTGATTTAATTACCCAGGTACCTTCTTATGCTAAATTCATGAAAGATATTTTGAGTCGTAAGAGGAATTTTCAGGACGACGGTGTTGTTGCTTTTGTGGAAGAATGTTATGTTCTTTCACAAGATAATATAGCACCCAAGGTAAAAGACCCAGGTAGTTTTTCCATCCCTTGTACCATAGGTAATCATGTTATAGGGAAAGCCCTTTGTGATCTAGGGGCTAGTGTCAGTGTTATACCTTATTCTGTATGTGAAAGACTTGGTTTAGGTAGACTTAAAGTCACCAATATTACCCTACAGATGGCTGATAGATCAACCCAAAGACCATTAGGGGTCTTGGAGGATGTCCCAGTAAGAGTGGGAAAGTTCTTTATTCCTGTGGATTTCGTTGTTTTAGACATTGCTGAGGATAGTCAAATACCTATTATTTTAGGTAGACCATTTTTACACACAGCTGGGGTTGTAATAGATGTCAAACGCGGGACCATTACTTTAGAAATTGGAGATGACACTATCGAGTTTAGTCTTGCCCATAAGGCAACTATTCCTACTGATGATACTTGTTGCTCCATTGATATTATAGACAGGAATGTTATCCTTAATTGGAGGGAATCCTTGACCAAGGATCCCTTAGATGATCTAACAATTTTGGATAAGTGTGCAGGTAGTCCAGCGGAAGACGCTGAAGAGCTGGATGAAATAGAAGTAGAGGAAGAGGAGTATGAGTTCACTGAAGAAGAGAATGAGAAGCTCACAAGCCTAGCTAATGCAAATCTGGTAAACATGTGCTATTCTATTAGTACTAATTCTGTTCAGGCAGTTGAGGTAAAGGTACCAGAGCGTAAGCCACTTCCTCCTAATCTTAAGTATGTTTTCTTAGATGATACTGAACAGTACCCTGCAATTGTTAGCTCTAAACTTAGTCCTGACCAACTTTCTGCCTTAATGATTGTTCTTAAAAAGAATAGGAAAGCTCTAGGTTATTCTTTGGATGATATTAAGGGAATAAGCCCTGATGTTTGCATGCATAGAATAGAGTTAGAGGAAGGGCATAAGCCTTATAGACAGGGACAACGTAAGTTGAATCCTAAGATGCAGGATGTGGTTATGGCTGAGGTAATGAAACTCCTTGATGCAGGTATTATCTATTCAGTTGGCAACTCTAAATGGGTTAGCCCAGTTCAGGTGGTTCCTAAGAAAGGAGGAACCAAAGTGGTTAAGAATGATAAAAATGAGTTAATACCAACTAGAGTTGTAATTGGGTGGCGGATGTGCATTGATTATAGACAGTTAAATGCCGCCACCAAGAAAGACCATTTCCCCCTTCCTTTCGTTGACCAAATGACTGAAAGACTGGCTTCTAAAAAATTCTTCTGTTTTCTAGATGGTTATTCAGGTTTTTTTCAGATTCCCATCCATCCTGATGATCAGAGTAAGACTACTTTTACATGTCCACAGGGTGTTTTTGATTATCGCAGGATGCCTTTTGGGTTATGCAATGCTCCTGCCACCTTTCAAAGGTGTATGATGGGTATCTTTTCTGACTTTATAGAAAACATTATGGAGGTATTTAAGGATGACTTCTCTGTTTATGGTAATGCTTTTGATCAATGCCTAGCTAATCTTGATAAAGTTTTGCAGCGATGTATTGATGTAAACCTTGTCTTAAACTAGGAAAAGTGTCATTTTATGGTTACTGAAGGGGTAGTGTTAGGGCATCTAATTTCTGATAAAGGTATACATGTAGATAAAGCAAAGGTGCAGGTGATTGAGCAATTACCCCCTCCTGTTAATGTTAAGGGGGTGAGAAGTTTCTTAGGACATGCAGGTTTCTACAGGCGTTTCATTAAGGACTTCTCTAAAATTGCTAAACCACTTACACAATTGCTTCTTAAAGATGCCATCTTTGATTTTACTGATGAGTGCCTTTCAGCTTTTAACAGATTGAAGGAAGCTTTGATCTCAGCACCAATTATTCAGCCACCAGATTGGGATCTCCCCTTTGAGATCATGTGCGATGCTAGTGACTACGCTGTTGGTGTTGTGCTGGGACAAAGGAAGAACGAGGCTCTTAATGCTATATACTATGCGAGCCGCACCCTAGATGAGACTTAAGTCAACTATTTCACCACTGAGAAGGAGATGCTAGCTGTCATATTTGCCTTAGAAAAATTCAGGTCCTATTTAGTAGGTAATAAGGTAATTGTTTACACTGACCATGCAGCTTTAAAAGGTCTTTTTCAGAAGAAGGATTCAAAGCCAAGACTTTTAAGGTGGATACTCCTTCTCCAAGAGTTTGACATTGAGATTAGGGACAAGAAAGGCGCGGAAAACGTGGTAGCTGACCACCTATCTCGCCTACAGTTGACTGATGGGGAAGATTCTTTACCTATTGATGATTCATTTCCTGATGAAAGCTTATTTATCATTAATAGTTCAGGTTCTTATCCCCCTCCTTGGTATGCTGATTATGCTAATTTTGCTGTTACAGGTAAAATCCCTCCTGAGTTGTCTTGGCAACAAAAGAAGAGGTTTATGTTCGATGCAAAACAGTATTTTTGGGATGACCCTTATGTTTTTAAAGAATGCGGAGATGGACTTATCCGGAGATGCGTCCCCCAATGGGAGGTGAAGAACATTCTGGAAGCATGTCACTCTTCTGCATATGGTGGTCACCACGGTCCATCTAGGACCGTGGCCAAGGTATTACAGTCTGGTTTTTATTGGCCTACTTTGCATGCTGACTGTAGGAATTTTGTAGGAAACGTGATACTTGTCAAAGAACAGGGAATGTCTCAAGAAGACATGAGATGCCGCAAGTTGGTATTTTAGAGGTAGAGATTTTTGATGTCTGGGGCATTGATTATCAAGGACCTTTTCCTAGTAGTCAAGGTAACAGGTATATTCTTGTGGCTGTTGATTATGTGTCTAAGTGGGTAGAAGCTATTGCTACTCCCCATTGTGATGCAAAGGCTGTTATTAAGATGTTTAAAAAATCATATTTCCTCGTTTTGGTGTCCCTAGGGTTGTCATAAGTGATGGAGGTATGCATTTTAAGGAGAAACGCTTAGGTGACTTGTTAAATAAATTCGGTGTCCAACACCGTAGGGGTTTAGCTTATCACCCTCAGACTAGTGGTCAAGTTGAGATCTCTAATAGAGAACTCAAGGAGACCCTAGCCAAAGTAGTTTCTAAGTCTAGGAAAGATTGGAGCCTAAAACTTGATGATGTTTTATGGGCCTATAGAACCGCGTTCAAAACCCCAATAGGAATGTCACCATTCCGATTGATTTATGGTAAGACTTGTCACTTACCAGTAGAGTTAGAACGTAAGTCTTGGTGGGCTATATGTGATCTTAATTTAGACCCTAATCTTTCCCGTGAGAAACGTTTGTTACATCTCAATGAGTTAGAAGAATTCAGGTTGTTACCTATGACAATGCCAGGATTTACAATGAGAAAACAAAGCGCTGGCATGACAAGAGAATCATTAGGCGTGATTTTCAGGTAGGTGATAGGGTGTTGCTTTTTAATGCTCGTATTCGTCTTTTTCCTGGTAAGCTGAAATCCAGGTGGAGCGGACCCTACACCATCACAACTGTCTCAAAATTCGGGTCAATCGAATTAGAAACCTCATCTGGTGAGAGGTTCAAAGTCAATGGTCAATATGTGAAGCACTTCAGAGGAGAGAACGAATTTGTCGGAAAGGTCGAAGTTTCTTACTTTGACCCCTTTTAGGATGCTCCTCGATAGGTAAAAAGGTCGTGCGGGACCTCTTAAACCAGCGCTACACGGGAGGCAACCCGTGCTCTAGCTTAAGTTTACGTTTTTTTTTTATTTTCCGTTTTATCCTTGATGAAATTTGAAATTTCTGCAGAAAAATAGAGAAATTCGTCAGTACAAGCGGTCGACCGACCCAACTACTAGGTCGACCGACCAACTGGCAGCTTTAAATAATTTCTGACAGGTTAAGTAAATTTTGCAGAACAGGTAGGAAGGACGGAGGTCGACCGACCCAGAAATGCGGTCGACCGACCGCGCGTGTTTTTTTCCGGTTTTTTTTTTAGAGTCAAAATCACGGGTGTTTTGTGTTTTGAAAACACAATTTTTGCCTTCTTTTGCTCACACTTCCTGCATCCCTTTTTCTCTCTTAAAACCCTAAAAAAACACCCACCTTCTTCATCCTTCACCAATTTACTTGCTTTCTTTCAATTTCCTCCTTCAAGGTATGTTTTTCTTAGTTTTCTTTCTTTCTTTTTCGTTTTATATCATCTTAATTCCGTTCTAGGTAGTTTTAGTTGTCTTTTTGAGTTCAATTTTGCTCTTAATTTCGTTTCCATGCTTGTTTGTGTGTTTTTTCCTTAGTTTTCTTCTTCCTTTTGATTTTATATGCTTAGATCTGTAATTTGTGTGTGATTTCGTGTTGTTAGGGTTAGTTTAATTCTTCCTTTAAATTTTTATGCCCTTTTTCGCGCGATTTCAGTCACGGAAATCCGACTCTGACACTATTCACGGTCGACCGACCCAAAACGGAGGTCGGCCGACCAAAATTTGAATTTCCTGAGTTTCGTAATTTATAGATTCTGACTTTTCTTTTGAGAATCGGTCGACCGACCGAAAACTGAGGTCCGTCGACCAAAACTGTGTTTTTTTCCTGAGTTACTTTTTTGCAGTTTCTGATTTTTTTCGTTCGTTGGGCGACCGACCTAGGTCTCAGGTCGGCAGACCTGTCGTGCTACAGAAATTTTAATTTTACTCGAAAAAATGGTCGACCGACTTATCTGTGAAGTTGGCCGACCTGTGTCTGTTACAGGAGTTTCTGTTTCTGCAACTTTTGTTCCTAATTTGTTAAAGAAATGTTTTCATATTCACACAAGACTTATATTTTTATTGAACTTTTCAAATCTACAAATGTCTAGCCGTGATCAAGGTGGGAAGCGCGCCCGCACTTCGGGTACAAGCACCTCGAGAGGCCGTGTTCCTAGGTCGAGAGGTTTGACGGTGCAGAACACGGACAGTTTACCCAACTATCCGCAAATCACTTTCAGCACTCCGGCTCAGAAAGCCCGATTCCTCCATCTCACCGCTTATTGCTTGGTAGTGGCGACCCGGTTCCTATGTGTCCCAACCTTGCAAGCCTTGGGATGTCATGATGAGGTGGTGTCCTTGCTAGATGGGACGGGTTTCTCAGGACTCGTCACTATGGATGAGTTCACATATTCCTTGCTTACTCTTGAGTTCTTTTCTTCCTTTACTTTTGATATTAGAGCATATCACCCCGGCTATGACAATGTTTGCATTTCTTTTCGTTTGTTCAATGAAAAATTTTCTTTAACTTTAAACCAATTTGCTCAGTTTTTAGGCTTATCTTCTACGGGTCTTACTGATGACCCCACGGGGTCGTATGCTGATTTGTGGTCCTGTCTTTCTGATTCCAGCGTTGGGAAGAAGAAAAACAGTACCGTTCACCTTCCCGCCCCCCGTTATTATTTGCGTCTGTTGGCCAACACTGTTTTCGGCCGCAAAGAGTCTCAAAATGTTAACAACATTGAGCTCTCCATTTTGTCTGGTTATCTTAACATCAAACGTACGGGTCAGCAGTTTTATAACACTGCATTTTTGGTCGCCTCTCACTTCATGTCGGTGGGCGAGGGAACTTCCTTGACTACCATTGTCTGTGGCGGACTAGTCACTCGATTAGCCCGCTCCCTTGTCCCCCAGTTCCCTCGCTTTGAGGATGCGATTGACACTCCCTCCCGGTTCATGGACATGGCTTATGTCAGGTCCGTGCATTGGGTGGATAGGAGAGATTATTGGAAGGTTGACACCTACCTCAGTGATCGCATCCCCATCACCATGGCTCCCCCTATGCTACCCCTTTTTACTGTTGTAGGGGAGCCCAGACCACTACTCCCGTCTTACCGCCTCCCCCTTAGAGGAGGTACCTTTAGAGGTCATAGGGTCCCTGCTTCCGGTGGCCACCATACCACATCTGGGACAGGGTACCCACCAGATTTTACTGCTGCTCCTAATGTTTATGTTCCTCCTTATGTTGATGACAGATCTCTGCCACAAATGATGGCAGGCCTTTGCGTGCAGTTCAACCAAAAACAGTTGAACGATAGTCTTTGCCAATATTCGGTTTACAAGGAGTATGCCACTCAAGGTAGGCTCCCAACCGGCCCATGGACTCACCCCACCTGGTACACACCTCTCGCAGGCGGTCGTGTCCACGGTGAAGCTTCAGGCTCTGCCTCAGGAAGAGGCGTAGGTTCTGAAGAGGAGGACGAGGAGGAGGAAGGAGGAGATGACTCTGAGCCGGATTTCGACTCAGAATCCTAGGGACATGCTTGACCTTACCCTCTTTGGGGTTCGGTTTGGGGAGGTCCCTCCATCTTGTAAGTAGTTTTTCTTTTATTTTCCCTTAGATTTCCAGTTTTTCCCTCTAGATTTCCTGTTTTCCTCTTCTTCCTCCATAGACTCTTTTTGTACTTTCTAGTCTCTTTCCTTTTCCTTTCTTTGTTTGTTTCTTTTCCGCCTACCCCCATCCCTTTGCTGTGGTTGTATGCTGATGAGCACAATGGGGGCATTGTGCGTTTTGGTTTGGGGAGGGTGTTTGCATACTCCTTTGTGAGTATGCAATTGTCTTTGTGTCTTTTGTTTTTCATTCCTTTAGGTGTTTTTCTTGTTTTCATCCTCTCTTGTCGCGTGTTCTTCCCTGTCGCGCGTTCTTCTCTGTCTTAAGTTTTTAGGTCGAGTCGGAACGGACGAATACATTTTATGCCTCACATATCACATGCCTTGCCTTGCATTTTTCAAAAATTTTCAAGCTAGTCTTTTGCATTATCTACGAGTTTTTGTTGATTTCATGCTAAATTATTAGACTTGACTCTCTTCTTGGCAAGCTACATCATATTCTAAGGATTAGAGCTCAATAAATCGGTGACATCTATGACCGATTTCATGTAGGTTTGTGAGTAGTTTCTCCTCTTGAGGCATGTCACATCAATGTGCATAAACATGAGTTTTGTCTACTTAATACCTGTATGCATTCGGATTTGTGGTTTGTTGACACATGTGGTAGAGGTCCCCATTTCTCATTGTTCCCATAATCCTCACATAGCCAAATTGAATCCTTTTACCCATTCGCTACATCCAAAAATTTGCCTACCCTAGCCGAGCTAGTAATATAGTGATGGGACTGTTTTGGCCATCCTTTGGTTTGTGCTTTATTTGCTAAATATTGATTTTGTGAAGAATGCTAGAAAGGAGAAAAAGAAAAGAGAAGGATACGAAAAAAAGGAAATATAATAATGATTCAAATGAAAAAAAAAAAAAACGAAACAGCCTGTTTTCAAGGCTGGTCGGTCGACCTACATTCTGGGTCGGTCGACCAGGACCATTGAACAGAATTTTTCTGAAAAAAAAAAGAGGAAAGGAAGAAAGAAAGAAAGAAAAAGAAAGGAGAAAATTGGAGAAATTGTGATTTTTGCTCCAAAACTTTGAGCATTGGCATGTGTGGAAAAATAATAAGAAGTGATCTTATAGTATGGATAGACGGTTGTTAGCTCGGTTTAACCCCTCTTTCCATAACTTATTTTAACCCCTTCTTACCTTTAGCCTCACAATTCCAAATTTGCCTCGGCATGTGTCATGGTTATTGTTGGAACATTTTAAGTTGATGATGACAAGTCCTTGTTAATATTAATTGTTTGTTCTTAAGTAGCATGAATTGAGTATTCAAGGCTAAGCAAATGGATTGAAGAACAAAGGCAACAAAGAGATCATCCATTATGTTTCAAACATGATCAAGAAGAACAACACAAGTCAAGAACATCCCCTTTGTAACCTAAGTCACAAATGTAAGAGTAAGTGGAACATCCTCGTTAAAATCAAGTGTTAGCTTTGTCATGCAACAGTCCATCAGACTGTTGCGTCTGTACCGCATGAAGTTTTTTAGTACGAGAAAAATGTTTTCAAGTAATGTGCAAAACAGTCACTTTAGTTTTCTGAAAATAATTGTCAAAATCTATTTTCTTGTAAAATCGTCTTCTCTTTTGGCACGCACGAATTGAAGCGTAAAAACCCGTCTTATTCGTAGTGTACCGCATTTCGTAAAGTAATAAGAACTTATGAATTGTTTACATTTGAAATGTAAATAGTACTAAGCATCTTATTAGAAGATTTTTTACAAACAAAATCTGATTTGCTTTATCAAAAGCCAATGAAAACTAAACAACAACTTTTGCTTGTCAAGTGGGCTAGCTATTATCCAATGGACAAAAGTACAAAGGAAGTACACATTGGGTAATACCCACATTTGAAGTACTATAAAAGAAACCCCTTAGCCTCATTCAATGCTAAGGCTTTTACAACATTTATTGAAGTTTTCTGCAAAACTCTTAAGCCTTCAAAGTTCTTTCTTTAAGTTTTGCAAAACCATTTTAAGTTTAAAAGTCTTCAAACGTTTTTCTCAAACTCGGTCTGAAAATCTCCATGCATCAGTAAGCTACACTGTGACATAATGAGTTTGTTCCATGATTCTCGTGTTTAGATCTTAAATGTAAATCTCCACGTTCTTAAGTGAACATCTGAGATTCTGATCCTGTAAACCAGAGATAGAACGTCCTAAAACTCTTGAAGCGGAGTAGCTTTAAGTTTGAGTCAAGTCTTGAAGCGGAGTAGCTTCGAGCAAATGCAACCGGAGTAGGTTGGCGAGTTATTTTACTTGTATTCGTTTAGTTGTTGGAGTAAATTTCTAAACAATCAATAAAATAACGGTTGGACGTAGGTCTCGGAGTAGAGACTGAACCAATTTTTTAACTTTGGTTGTTTGCTTATTTACTTACATACTCTTTGCTTTATTCTCGCTTACTTGAACGATTCCAAGTTTCTGTGTAACAGTCAATCATACTGTTGCATAGAACACTTTGCTCATCTTGTGAACTTACTCGTCATTAAGTCTCTCAAGTGTAGTTGCCGTTAAAATTTTAAAAAGGTCACACCTAATTCACCCCCTCCCCCTCTTAGGTGTTTATTCGTTCTTAACTCTTCAGTTATCTAGTGTGGGAATGCAGATGTACGATTGTAGAGATTCTATTCATGTTAGATTGCAGGCATGTTCTTACGGGTCGCAGATAGGTGAGAGTCTTTACTTTTATTTATCTTCTTATCTTTCACATTTACATTTGACCCCTTTGCTTTCATGAGTGTCTCGAGCGCACCGCGAGAGTCCAATCAGAATGAGTCTTGCAAGGTTGAAATTTTAGCATGCTTTTCCAACATGTCCAATTCGTTTTGCTCTTGACATTATGTTTGATTATATTTGAAGGATGCATTAAATTGGTTAGGCATAGTGTTGTGTTTGGTTGTAAAAAGTGTGAAATCCGTTCCATTAGAAGTTTTTCTTTTCTTTTGAGTCTTAGTGCTTGCTTGAGGACAAGCAAGGCTTGGTTTGGGGAGTTTGATACGTGCCTATTTTATGCATTTTATTTATTCTTTTGGCACGTATTTTCTTACATTTTCGTGACTTTTAGTTGCTATTTCTCCCGAAACGGTTTACTTTGGCATTTCTATGTTTTATATGTAGGAATACGCGGAAGTGAGCAAAACTGAACCTTATTTGCCTTTCGGAAGCTGTTTTGAGTACTAATGCGGAGCAAGGACCCGGATTGCACGTCCGAGTGTTGTTATTGGGCCAGATTTAAGCTGGAACGAACAAGAAGCGGTCGACCGACCCGCATCAGAGGTCGACCGACCGAAGCCCAGTTCGCGTAAAAGTCCAGCAGCGCTTAAAGCGGTCGACCGACCCGCATCAGAGGTCGACCGACCAGAAGCTGACCCGGGGACTTTTGTTTCGTGTTTCTACTTTCCTAATCTTGTAATAATTCTTATTTAAGGAGACCTAAACTCTTCAATTAGGTCAAGCAATTGATGTTAGACAAGCTTTTTTTTTTATTAACAAGTAATTTTTATTATCAAGCACTTTATGTTAGAAGAACTTCATAGTTTTAGAGAGAGATTTTATTCAAGTTTTCATCTTTTGTTCTTAATTCCAAATTAAGTTGTAAGTTTGCTACAATTAATCTTTCCCTTTTAATTTAATCTTGTTATTCATCTTATTGTTGTTCTTTAATTCATGTTTTCCCTTTTATTGTCATCTTTAATTATGTTAATTTCTTTAATGTTCTTAGTTATTGTTAGTTTCATAATTAAGAGTATGACTAGCTAATTCTTGTGATTAGGAATTAGGGGAACCATGGTAAAGATTTGATCTTGATAAGTTTAATGATTGAATTACCAATCCCCCATTGTTGTTGGTAAACTAATCCTTAGGATTGAAAGATTATTAGGATTAGTTTAACAACAACTTTGGGATTGCCCTTGGACGAAAGTTTAGTGCTTTTGTAGGAACCCTAAGACCGTAAGGATTGGGTAGAATATTGACCTAAAGGTTTATTCTTTGTTCCTTGGGATTGTGTTATTTGATTGTTTTACCCTTCATCGACTTGTTTTAACCATGGGGAACCAAAGTTCCTAATCTCCTTTTTCCCTTATTTTATTTCTCTTGTTTATTTTGTCCTTTTTAGTTGTTAGTTTAAATCTCAAATCAACCCCCCTTTTTGGTTACTTGCAATAGACTTTAAATTCACAAACATGATTAACCTTGTCTCTCTGTGGTTCGACCCTTGACTTATCCTATCTAAGTTTAAGCTGAGGTTTTATAAATCTTATCTTTGACACCCTCAACGACGGGTGTCACAGAGAATGTGAAATATGGTACAAGGCACATGGGTTGACTCTTACTCTGGGTAAAAGAATGCTTATTTCTGAGTATGATGTTGTGAATTTATTGAAGTCTAGGGATAAATATGGTATAGTATGTGTGTATTTAATTGAGCCTATTCTTTTTCCATCAGCAAGTATCCAACACTCACCTAGAACAAATGTGGTCCAAATGAGACTATTATCCAATTCAATGCCTACTTCACAAACCACTCTTAGAAGAAGTCCTAGAAACAAAGTGATTCAATATGCTGAAAAAACTATTGTTCCGTCAACAATAACAACCTCAGTTTCCCCTCCTATCCAAAAACAACCACTTGATGTCCCTTCTAATTCCTTAAAATGGCGCGAGAAGTTACCTATTAAGAGGCAATTGAGCTTTGTTGATAATGGTGGGAATCAACTAACCAATAAGGAAAAGACTAGAGAAAAAAGGAAGATACAAAGTGAAGAATTTTATGAACACGATGACTTTGATGATACTGATTCAAATGGTAGTGACAATAACATTAGTGATATAGAGTGGCAGGTGGGTGAAGAAGATTTTAATGATGCTGATGAGTTGTTTGATGACAATAACAGAAGTAGGCTGGTGGATAATGTTGAAGAGAGTTTGGGGCTTGTCAGACCTAGTGGTGAAACAAAAGCACAACAAGCTCATATATGGGGTGTAGATGATTTGGAAGTGGATGTAAATGCAGAACAAGAGTATGACTCGGATGATTTAAGAAGTTTACAAGGATCAGACAATGAGGTAGATCCTTATCATACTTTCAATGCTGACATAGAATTTAAAAAACCTGTGCATTTAAGTCAAGGATTGAAATTTGCAAATGTTCAATTGTTTAGAAAAGCTTTGATTAGTCATAGTGTCGAGAATGGATATGACTTTTATTATTGTCATAATGGTAGTGCAAAAGTGAGTGCTTATTCCAAATATAGATGCAAATGTCCTTGGAATCCTAAAAGATCTAGACTTGGTAATGTATCTGTGTTCAGAAGAATGAGTGTGGATTTAGAGTGTATGGTGTTAAATTAGATGGACAAGAAACCTTTCAAATAAGAACTTTAAACCTAAAGCACAACTGTCCAATGTCAAGATACAATAGGAAAGTATCATTCGAGTACTTGGCTGAGAAATTTTTAGAGTTTTGGAGGACAAATATTGATTGGAAGTTGAAGAACTTCAGAGATCATGTTTTGAAAGAGCTTAATGTACATTTTAGCTATGGAAAATGTTGGCTTGCTAGATCTAGGGCAAAGTTAATCATTGATGGGAATGGAAAAGAGCAATATGCAAAGATCTGGGATTATGCAGCAGCTATAAGGAAATACAATCATGGGTCTTCAGCATTTGTTTTATGTGACAATATAGAGCGACCACCTCCGTATTTTAAGAGGATTTATATTTGCTTGGAGGCTTGTAAGGTGGGTTTTATAAAGGGGTGAAGGCCTATATTAGGCGTTGATGGTTGCCACTTGAAAGGTGTCTATCTAGGGATGTGTTTGGTAGCTGTAGGCAAAGATGGAAATAATAATATATACCCAGTGGCTTGGGCAGTGGTAGAAGTTGAAAATGCAGACACATGGAGGTGGTTCATTGAGCTTCTGTCAAGTGACATTGGGAGAGAAGACGGAGAAGGTATGACCTTCATGTCTGATAGGCAGAAAGGTCTCATAGATGTCCTGAAATATGTGGTGCCCAAAGCGGAAATTCGATTTTGTGTAAGACATATATGGGCAAACTTCAAACTTAGTTTTGGTGGGCAAGTGTTCAAAGATGCTTTCTGGATGGCGGCTAGAGCTAGCACAAAGGTACAAATTTAATACTCACTTATACATATATAAATGCATTTTATATATTATTCACTTATAAATATTTGTTCTCACTGATGATGTACATAAATGTAGGCTGCATTTGACTCTCACATGGAAGAAATCAAATCCTTGTCCAATGAAGCATGGACTTACTTGAATGATATTCCAACAAAACACTGGTCAAGACATGCTTTTGGCACAACTAGCAAGTCTAACATGCTTCTTAATAACCTCTGTGAGACATACAGACTTTACAGACGAGTATATACCAAGATTAAAGAAGTTTTTAATATTACTTTAACATGAGGCAACTAAAATGATTAAATTGAGTGACGATGAGTATAAAACAAGAACATAAAGTGAATACCAAATATAATAATAATATATAACTCGACGAAAATTAAAACTTTCCAATAGTAGAAATCAACAAATTAAAAAAGTTGAGAGTTGGAAATCAAAGAAAATATGTAATGACGTCTTAAATGTACATTAAAACATATATTGGTTTATAATATATGGTTGCTGGAGTTTTTTGGGTAATTAGAGGGTTTGACCAATAAAAATTTGGGATCATTACAATGGTTTGGAATTTAGTATTAATCCGAAAATATAATTTTAGAATCTATACTTTTATCGGCTATTATTCATCTTAAGTTTAAAATGGACCAGCATCGCTCCTCATGGATTATAGGACAAATATTTTATTTTCGTAATGCTTTTTTTTTGTCTTATTCATCCTACATGTGTATATTTGACCCATTTAAACTTAAACCGATAGTGTCGTCCTGAATAAGATTTGTGTACTTTTATAATGTCAAGCAGATGCATTATTTTTACTTGCGTCTAATTCAAGTGTATAAATTTTCTTTACTTTTTACATTGATATCACTGCGATACTAAAATCATATTTTTATTAAATATATTTACCTTCTTATTATTTTTTTCAACTTAATAAAATTCGACCCATGCATTTTTTTGTACGGGTATAAAACTAATAATACAATATTTCGTAATACATTTTTATTTCTTATAAAATAATTCAAAATGATTTTTTTTTGCAGCTGTGAAAAGAAAACCTAGAACTATTACTTCACCGCAAATTTTGCAAGGTTATGGGCAACCTTGTTTAACTTGTGGGGGATGAAACAAAAACTTAAACAATGAAAAGAAACGAAAAAACTATTAATGGGCTGAAGAAGTTCCCTTGTCTGGTGATGAAATTGCTCTTCTCTCGAAATTATGAGAGGGGTAGTTTAGTAACTTTCTCTAATTATTGTATTTGTTCTTCATTTCCTATATAGGCAAATGCCTTATTCTAATGTAATCATCCAAGAATATTGTTTAATAAGAAATCTATTGTCATCACCTTCTTCCTTAATCAACCCAATTTCCTTGTGTTTCCTATAATCCCTGGTGGTCGTCTCCATCCAAACCCACCGCAGATTATGGTGATTGCAATCTATCGGTCCTAGAATCAAACAGTTGCAACAGTGGTATCAGAGCTAGTCCATCCTCAGACTAGTGACTGCCGTTTTATCCTTTAGAAAAAAAATGGTGTCGTCTGATGATATTACGTCGCTCAAACTAGAAGTACAGAAATTGACGGTAGCCTTGGAAGGATTCACTCTAAAGTTGGCTGCCCATGGAAACGTTTATGGTAGCAAGTTGCCATCTATACCCAGGAAAACAATACTACGACGGATGCACATAAGGTGTTTGATAAAAGTCCAAAACCAAATTTGTGCTCAAATCAACCACAGAATGTGGTAACTGATCTTGCTGGTATCCAAACTTCTATGGGTACAAGTTCAACTCGACCTTGTGACAAAGATGCTGATCTCACATCGGGGGCACCACTTACAACATTAGATGTGTCTCACGAGGCAACTATTCACGGTCAAGATGAATCGCATGATGTTATTGAGCCTCCGTCGGAGTGCAATTTAATACCAACAACCAAATTACAATCTGCACGCAAGGTGCTCGATGAATTGCCAATTCCAACCTTTATTTTGGAAATGGCTCAAGCTGCCAAGGCCGCTCAACTTGACTCTATTCGAGGTGATTACAAGACCGAGTCAGACACGGTATGTGACCAGAATGCTCATTCCAATTCCGAGGAGCGACTATTTGCAAGCTTGGGTCGACAACTATCATCGGATAACTTTCACTTTCATTTGTCAGGGGTGTTCACACCAAGTCTCAAGGTGAGAATTACACCTTATTGTGTTGTTGGAGTTTTGAGTTTAGTTTTGCCTTATAACCTCACCCTTGAGGACAAGGGTGATTTTAGGGGTAAGGAAGATACTTGTAGGGCATATACTTGGGAGTTCGACCTTCTAACCTTATGGGCTCATTTTAGTGCTACTGGCACAAACAAGAATCACTTGTTCCTTCCTTACGTTTTTTATCCGGGTATTTCTTACTTGGCCTCTGATATGTTGGATGGAAATTTGACTCAGTGCTTGCCCAATTCTTTGTTGTTTAGTGTTGTTAGAGGCTTTAAGAAAAAGAGTAAATTAAAAATAACTACCTTTTAAAATAGGGTTTTTTAAAATTACTCCCTTATATAATTTTTTTCTAAAATTACTCCCTTAGCACTTTTATTAAAAATTGCTTCAAAATTCCAATTTAGGTTACCTATTCTATATGTTTTTAAACTTATTCTACATTGTTATACCTATAAAAGCATAAATTGGCTATGTTACAAACGAAATCAATTCATAAACTTGTAAAATAAGTCACTTGAATTAGAGTTTTGAAGCAATTTTTGATAAAAATACATTTTAAGGGAGTAATTTTAGAAAAAAATTATATAAGGGAGTAATTTTAGAAAAGTGAATTTTGAAAGGGAGTTATTATTAATTTACTCTAAGAAAAATATTCAATCGGCCAATGAGATAAATGAAGCTTTGGATTGTCAATTTGAACGTGAAAAACGGGTGGCAACCCCATATAAGCTACAAGGAGGTACATAGTTGGGGTATATTAAACATGGGATTGATGTTTTGGGAAAGACCAGATAGTACAATAGAGCTTCCTTCCATCCAATAAAATAGTACTTGTTTATTTAATGGTACGGTTACATATAATTTGGCGAGTCTCTTGAAGATTAGCAACACTGATTCTGATTATGCTCATAAGGCCAAACCCCATCTTAATAGCCCCACTTCTTACGAGTTGGAGATCATAGGTGAATTAATGAGAAAGATAATATCAACTTTCCCTTTTAGCCCCACCCTTGAGGACAAGGGTGATTTTGAGGGGTTGGAAAGGGATGATGTCAAGGTGAAGAGGAAATTGTATACCAAGTTAGGTTGGCACAGAAAACTAGTTATTGGGAATGTGAATGACTTATGTGAGAATGGTGTAGTTAGTCATGTGAGCGGAGGTAAAGACGTGACGGTAAGAGATGAGTCATTCTACACACACATATACCAATTTGAGTTTGAGTACAAGAGCAACATTTTGGTTGACATGGTATTTTTCGCTACTCCAAATGAATTTGATAGTTGGTTCTTTGTTTATGATTCGAGTGAGAGTTGTGAAATTCCAGCAACTCGACTTAATTGTGGAATGATGGTGTGCTATGTACATGGTAGTGATAATTTGGGTATTGTCATCAGTTGGGCAGTACAAGTAATTGCTACCCCTGCAAATGGATTTGATGAAGAAACCCATAAATAGATTTGGGTATTATCACCTTGCATTATTACCAATGTCCACAAGGCAACATTTATGACACAAGAGGCAATACTCTTAGACAAATATATCGGGCATCATCTTCTAAGCAGCTGCTACACCCTTGTCACAAGAATCCTCTCATTTGCTCATCTTGGTGGATTAAACAACTCTCGAAAGTTGTACATCAACTCTCGAGATGGTACTAGTGATGTAAGTACCATGATGCTAGAGCCTAAGAAGTTATCTTCCTGGTTATTCAAGGAGAATCTAAGGGTGGCTATAAAATGGTTTTACAAGTCGGTCATCATCTATATTTTTGATCCCGGAGGTTCGCAAATGATACATGTCATTGATGCATCTTTCTATGAATATCGTCTCTCTTTGATCCTTGAGGACAAGGATCATTTCATGGGGTGGGTAATGATACACACCAAAATTATGAGAGGGGTAGTTTAGTAACTTTCTCTAATTATTGTATTTGTTCTTCATTTCCTATATAAGCAACTGCCTTATTCTAATGTAATCATCCAAGAATATTGTTTAACAAGAAATCTATTGTCATCACCTTCTTCCTTAATTAACTCTATTTCCTTGTAGTTCCTATAATCCCTGGTGGTCGTCACCATCCAAACCCACCGCTGATTATGGTGATTGCAACCTATCGGTTCTAGAATCGAACAGTTGCAACATAATTGTAGACAATCGGAAGCAATACGAAGATGTAAGTGGTTGTTACGGGAAGCCCATTGAAAAATATCACATAGAACACATGCCTTAGCTTGACACGCAAATTCAGCAGAGAAGGAAAAAGATTTCCTAGTCACTTCGACACCATGTGAGTCAAGAGCAAACCAACCACCGCCACATTGTAAAGAAGAGAGTCAGCTTGCGTCACCCTTGACAATAATATAAGGACATTGAGAAGAATCCCCAATAACATAGAAAAGGTCTTCTTGGCGAATTTTGAAACTTAAACTTTCCTCAAAAGAAAGAGGAAACCTTGTGTGATTGGAGATTGAATCCCCCAGATGACAAGAAACTTCACAGGAGATCCTTGCTAATTCGTTTTGCATGTTAAAGAAGCCAACAATAGAGAAGACAGCCTCCTGAAAAATAATCCTATTGCGGAAAATCCATAGGCTCCATAGGATGGAAAGGAAGACTGTAATATTTGACGAGGGCTCCTCTTTAAGTCCAAGATAAAAGATCTAGTTGATGATCCAATCAGCGATAGGCACCGTTTCAACACCAGCGATTCGGATACCTAAATCAGAAGAGGTCCAAATACGTTTTGTAACTTCATAATCCCTGAAAAGGTGACTCAAAGATTCCGTAGAAAATGAATCACAACAAAGCTGACAAGAAGATTCAATAGGGAAATTTCTCTGATTAAATTCATCTTTTACTGGAAGAACGCCCATTAAGATTTTCCATAAGAAGACTTTCCAAGTATTAGGGCCTGGAAGAGACCATAAAGAGTTTCGACAGAAGCGTCTTGAACACAGAGTTAATCTGCTTTTGTCTTTATCAGAGGCAGTAGAAGATAGGAAATAATTAAGCCTCATGCAAAGCCACTCTTGATAGAAAAAAGCCCAGAAGAGGAACCATTCCAAATAAGGTAATCAGATTCAGATGTTTTACATAAAGGAATAGCTAAAATCTGACGAGCCCAGTGGTCCTCAAAGAGTTCTTTGACAAGAGTATGGTTCCAAGAGAGATTTGGGAGAATAAGATCTCTAACTCTAAAATTAGAAAGGGAGGGAGGAACTGGAAACCCAAAACTAGTTAAAAAAGGAGGTTGTTGACCATTAATTTAGGGAGTCTTTCAAATATTTAAAGATGAAAAGATTCCTGGCTTCCAGCTGAAATTATGAAGAATGAGATTAACTCTGTGAGCAATACTACGACAACCCCAGGACGAGCCAGTCAGGCATTTAAGAAAATTCTGACGAAAAAGACCATCTTTGAAAATCTTATTGAAGAAGACTTTACTTAAAAGAGTGTTTCTATCAGTCATAACTTTCCAAGCGACTTTCCCAAGAAGGGCCTGATTGAAGATATTTAAATTCTTAATACCAAGACCTCCTTCAAATTTCGGAAGACTCAGAAAATTGTTGCTACACCAGTGAACCGTTTTCGATTTTTTTAGTACCAGTCCACCAAAAATGTGAAATCAAAGAATAAATCTTTTAGTCACACTTACCAATATTTTAAATACCGATAGAATAAAAATAGAAATGGAGGAGAGTACCGAGTTGATCAAAGTTAAACGTCCAGTTGGAGAAAGAAAAATACCATTCCAGGAACAAAGTCGCTTTTTGACTTTTTCAAGCATATAAGAGTAAATAAGTTTCTTTGAAGATCCCATCTCAGTACCTATACCAAGATATTTTCCAATACCACAAGATTTTTGAATCCCTAAAGCCTGAAGCCCAGTTGAGGCAGAACGAAGAGAAGTGCTTGGGCTAAAAACAATACCAGACTTAGAAGAATTAATGAGTTGACCCGAAGCAAGACAAAAATCATTTAGGATAACCTTAAGTCGACTAAAGGCATCATCCTTATCCTTAAGAAAGAAGACAGAGTCATCCGCAAAAAGGAGATGAGAAATTGATGGAGAATGTCTACCCAAAGAGATGCCATGAAAAAATCCCTCCGTTTTCGCTGCCAGAATATTGATAGAAAGAATCTCCATACATAGAATAAAAAGCAAGGGGGATAAAGGATCAGCTTGACGCAAACCACAAGATGGATGAAATTGACGCAAGGGAGCTCCGTCAAGCACGATCTCATAGGAGACAGAGGTAGTATATTCCATAATGAGGTTAGTTAAGAAGTCGGGAAAGCCAAAGAAAGTCATAGTTTGTCGAAGAAAATCTCATTTAATCCTATCAAAGGCCTTACTCATATCAGCTTTGAAGGCAAAACGTCCACAAACTCCTTTTTTATGTTTATCAATATTATCAAGAAGTTCATGAGCTAGAAGAATATTATTTGAGATGTGTGTCGTCCAGACACAAAAGCATTTTGAAAGTAACCGACCAAATACTTCATCACCATAATTAGACGATTTGCAATACACTTGTAATAATCTTCATAATAACTGACACGGCTGTCGTAACCCTATCAAAAATAACCAACTGGCCTAACTAATGTAGCAAGGTAGTCGGGATCGTATCCATAGGGAGACAAATATAAATTCTAATTGCTAAACCTAAGTCCGTCGAAGTAACCGAAAATTGGGGTTTTGATTATTTGTTTTGACTAAACTAAAAGTAGTGAAGAAAAGAGAGAATAAAGAGCGTAAAATAAAAGAGTCTAAAAGTATAAAGGAGAGAAAACTAGGATAGTCGGTTCACCAATGAAAGTGTAACGATTGAGGTTTAGGTCGCAGATCAGTCGCAACTATCGGTCTAACGGGTAGTGAAAAGGTCCTCTCAGATCGCTATTCGCCCTAAAATGCTTCTAGCGGGCTCTCGCAACTTACTAGGGCACTCTAATGTTTGTAGCAGGTCTAACCCTCACCAGGCTTTCGATCTTAGGTCGGGGTTTACAAAACCAATTAATCAATCATGCGCATTAACTGACTAATCGCTATTAAATGCTACAATTAACAACAGAGACTTACAAAAACGAACCATTCTAAACCTAATCAAGAATCGTCACAAATTCATAGGATCTCCTATACCCTAGTCAAGGAAATTAGCTATGCATGGAGAGATTGACAATCGAAACGAAAGAGATAACTAAAGAAGAAAACATGATAGCAAGAAAAACAGGAATTAGCGAAAAAGTAAGAATGAAAATAAGAATAAAACAACCGCGAGAAATAAATTACCGAATATCAAAAGTAAGGCAGAGAGAAACTCCAAAAAACTAGGTCTTCCCAAAAATTCAGAGAGAAAACTTCGCAATAATCAATAGATTAGAAAAGAAAAGAGAATAATAGAATGAAAATCCCTAATGAGTACCAAGTAAAAGTCTTTTATACTAAAATCCCAAAAGAAATAAAAACCAAACAGTAACTGACTAAATAAACTTAAAGACGAAATTTTGTCCCGCATACATGTGTCGATCGACATAGATTTGTGTCGATCGACACCCTCAATGCTCTGTCGATGGACATAAAATTGTGTCGATCGACACAACACTATATCTTCAAAGAGTTGGCTTTCTGTGACGATGGCCAGTCTGTCGAACGACACCAATATTCTGTCGGTCGACACTCTGTCGTCGCACAGTTCCTACAATGCGCACTGAACTTCAAAAGGCCGCTATTTCTTCATTACTTGGTCAAACATGGCGTTTTTGGTGGCGTCGAAAAGCTATCAGGTTAAGCTTTCACTTCCAATTGGAATCACTCGATTATCAGCTCTAGAACTCGTGATATAGCCATTTGAAGCAGGCTGCAATATCGTGAAGTGCTTCTTTGCTTTTTTAACTATTGCAACTTGTACGCAACCCTGATTTTGCTATCTTTAGTCCTTGAAACGCGTGCCAAGCTCATTTATCGACTCATATCTTCATGTCCATTCCTATTCTTAGCACTCATGGACGTATTCGGCTCACTTTTCGCTGAATTCTTCACATGTCTACAAATACACACAAAAGGCGGAAGTATACGAAACGGGGCAAATAGTAGAATAAACTACACAAATGAGCTCTAAAATGCGTGTAAAATAAGGTATAAAACATCATAAATAGTCACGCATCAAACTTCCCCAAACCAAACCTTTGCTTGTCCCCAAGCAAAAAGTGTAACAAACAAGGACTAAAAAGATAGGAGTTAAACACGAACAAGTAATCCGTCGACTCAAACATCTAAAGCAAGTGAATCATCTCTAATTGTCAAATCCTAAGGCAAACGAATCTAAACATGCTTCATAAAGCGGTTGGACTTTGGACTTTGCAAGATTATCTAAACTGGACTCTCACGGGTCACTCAATCGCTCAAACAAACACAAGGCAATATATAGTGCAAGATAGGAAGAATCGAGATCACTTACCTAACTGCGACCTATAAGAACATGCATGCAATCTAACATGAATAGAGTCTCTATAACCGTACGTATGCATTCCCACACTTTAATGACCATGACACATGCCGAAGATATTTATGGGATATGTGAGGCTATGGGTAAAAAGGTGATGAAAATGAATTTGGCAAAAACTGGAGTTAAAAGCCAAGCTAGTAACCATGAGAACCAAATTATATATATCTCCTAACTTCGTACTCAGTACATCAATACACAACAATGTAGATTGGGTGCATCCAACTCTCAATACCTCAAAAACTTATCAACCCCCATAAGATACGATATAAAAAACATGGGATTAGAAAAATTGTCAATTGATTTCTTCAAATTTTCATACATGAATTTTTCTTCTTTCTTTTTCTTAATCATACTACCCTTTTTCTGAATTTTTTTCCCGATGTTCTTTTTTTTTTCTTTCACCCATTTTTCTTATGACAAGATAAAGTAACCAAATTTTAAAACAACACATTCCCAAAAGGCTACCATTACTAGCTCAGCTAGGGTGGGCAAAATCATGGATTGTAGCTATATGAGACAGAAATAGGCAAATTCGGCTTTGTGAAGCTTATGGGTAAAATGAATAAAAGGGAACCTCTACCACATGTATCAACAAACCGCAAACCCGAATGCATATAGGTATAAAGAAGACTGAACTCATGTTTATGCAAATTGATGTTACATGTCTCATAAGGAGTAACTACTCACTTTCCTAGATGAACCGATCATGAATGTCACCAGTTGAAGGCTCTAATTCCTTAGAAAGTTATTGTAGGTTGCCAGAATATCATATCCAGTCTACTTGTCCAACATGCTTTGAAACGAGATTCGAGAAAATTGCCAAAAAACTTGCTAAAAGATGTGAAACAATTACCTAGTTTGAGTTTTCTGACGGTTTAACAGCACTGAGAAACTCCAAACTGACTCGATCTAGTATGCAAAAGTAAACGTGACTTTTTTTTTATTTGGTAATTTTAGGATGCAAGGGAAATGATAAAACAATGCATATGTAAATGAAACGTGATAACATAAATGTAATAAAAACAATATGCAGACCAGATATGGATGCATAACCTCCCCAAACCAAACCGTGCAATGTCCTCATTGTACAAAGTAAAGGAAAAGAAATGCAAACTAAAGAGAGTGAGTCAGAAACTTACAAGAATGTGCGCACCACAGACCTCCCCAAACCGAATTAGATATGGGAAGTAATGAGAGACTCGATCGAGTCCATTGTCGCATCAGCAAGCGACGAAGTAGCGGCTGATAGAATTTACATAATCAAAACAGCTCAGAGCCCTTAGAAGTCGGTCAAAAATCTGCGCATGTGTGCTACACAAAAGCATAAGTAGCACCAGCAGTTAATAGGAGCAAATAAAAACAAAGTGAATAGCATATCACCTTGCTAAACTTTCTTTGACAGCTCCTGTAAAAATCAACCGAATAATTCCACCCTTTGGTCGAGGGTGGAACACCGAAGCTCAAATCACAGGAAAACAGAGAGTTGGAGACCAGAGAAACATTTAACAATGAAAACACATGAGTAGAAATAACCTGCTTAGACGGGTATTCTACGTGAGGTGGAGGATTCCAGTGTGCTATAGGAGAAGGTGGGTAGTCATCCCAAATGCAAGGGGCGGTATAGTCAAATGTGTTAACGGGGTCACCTATAACATACTCATCTATCATATTATCATATGAGTCCCATTTGACCTCTAGACTTTCCAATCGCCCATCCCCACTCTCCTCATCGCAAGACTCGTCACGAAAGGGATTCTCTATAGGGTCCCTCAAGTCTTCCTCACGTGGCTCGATATCTGTAAAATTGTCATAGAGAGGTCCTATATCATCCTCCAAGATGGGATTATCAACTAAGCATATGGTATCCTTATCTATGGTTCCGTCAACGTCATTTTCATTTTGTAAAACGGTTTCTACGGTCTCAAACGGCGCCAAAATTTGACGAGCTGTCGCAACTCTATCAAAAATAACCAACTGGCCAAACTAATTTAGCAAGGAAGTCGGGATCGTATCCATAGGGAGACAGATATAAAATCTAAATGCTAAACTAAAGTCTGTCGTAGTAACCGAATTTGGGGGTTTTGATTGTTGTTTTGACTAAACTAAAAGTAGTGAAGGAAAGATAGAAAAGAAAAGCGTAAAAAAAAGAGTCTAAAAGTGTAAGGGAGAGAAAACTAGGATAGTCGGTGCACCAATGAAAGTGTAACGATTGGGGTTTAGGTCGCAGATCAGTCGCAATTATCGGTCTAAGGGGTAGTGAAAAGGTCCTTTCGGATCGTTATTCGCCCTAAAATGCTTCTAGCGGGCTCTCGCAACTTACTAGGACACTCTACTGTTTGTAGCAGGTCTAACCATCACCAGACTTTCGATCTTAGGTCGGGGTTTTACCAAATCAACTAATCAATCATGTGCATTAACTGACTAATCGCTAATAAACGCTACAATTAACAACAGAGACTCACAAAAACGAACCATTCTAAACCTAATCAAGAATCGTCATAAATTCATAGGATCCCCTATACCCTAGTCAAGGAAATTAGCTATGCATGGAAAGATTGACAATCGAAACGAAAGAGATAACTAAAGAAGAAAACATGATAGCGAGAAAAACAGGAATTAGCGAAAAAGTAAAGATGAAGGAAGGAGAAAAGAGAAATAAGAATAAAACAACCGAGAGAAATGAATTACCCAATATCAAAAGTAAGGCAGAGAGAAACTCCAAAAAACTAGGTGATGTGTGCATTTTATATAGACTTTTTAGTCTTGTTTTAGCACACATTGTCATGATATTTGGTGATTTTATATCACTTTATGCCCCGTATATGCTACTTTGTGTTTGTATTGCTATTTTGCAGATATTAACCAAGTAGTAGCGGAAACCGAGCTTTTTCTACCTCAAAGCGCTGCATTTCAGTAGACGATGAAAGAATCATGGTTGGTTGTGCATCAATCGAGAGTTTTGAGGTGATTAAGCAACCAATGGCCCGTCGAAGACCATTTCGAGAAGAAGAGTCCTCGATCGAGCTGTCATGTGCTCGATCGAGGGATCTAGAGGAAGACAAGTCCTCGATCGAGCTGTCCTGTGCTCGATCGAGAGGTGCCCAAGAAGAAAAGTACTCGGTCGATAGCTGAACTGATCGATCGAGAAGAGTCAAAGAAGAGGAGACGATCGAGCAACTTTACATCTTTGATCGACCAGTTTTGGAAGGCCAATGTGCTCGATCGAGAGGAAATGTCTCTCGATCGAGAGCTTTTCTGACCCTTCGTGTTCACTATAGTTATTACTTCAGTTTAGTTTTTTTTTTCTCTATTTAAAGAGCTCGTTTGTGATCATTAGAGAGGCATTCTTATCCTAATATTACTCTCTGCAGACTTTTTACTTTAAGCTCATTATTTTCCAGAACTTTGTAGCCGCCGCATTTTCGTAATAATTCCGAGTTCTTACCATTTCCGTTCTAAGGATTTCTTCTTCTGTTCTTGGCCTTTGCTACTGTAATTCTTCCTTTCTCATCTCTTATATTCTGCTCTTATCTTTAGTTTTCGTATACTGTTTCCGTCCTTTGAATTCCGATCCCTTTTCCGCGCGTACTCTGTTTGTGTATGTTCGTCCTGTCACTGTTCATCCGTCTTCTATTCTTAATTTGTACTTTCTGATTTCGTTCGTTTTTCTTTGTTAATCCTTGTTTCTAGTCACTACTAGAAAACAGGGATTTAGCGACGCTTTTTTTATGCCTCTCGTGACGCTAAAGAGCGCCGCGATGGGTTTTACCGACGCTAAAAGAAGCGCCGGCTTTGCCCGTGCCGCTAGTACTTGTAACAGCGCTTATTTAGTGTGTCGGTAAAGCTACTATAAAAGCACCGCTAGATTGAAGCGCTATAAATAGGGATACTGTGACTCTTGTTAGCGCCGCTATATACTACTAATTTTTTGTACAACATTTTCATTATGCACTTTCATATTACTATTAAATGAACCACTGACTTCAAAGGTCACATAAGACATTTGAGCCTGACTATGTTTCAAGTAAAAGTTTCAGAATGCCGAGATACAAATTGTGCTGAAATATATATATTTATTCACCTCAATATTAAAACATAAGTGTCAAATACATATTTCAATCTATACAGTAAAAATAAAAAATAGACTATATGAACGAAGCACCAATACAAGAATTTGATAGCATGTAGTAAATTCTACAAGGTACTAAATACCCGTAGAAGATATCTCTTAGTAATAAGCTATATTCAATCTTCGGAGGCATTGGTATCTAGCTAACACAAACCAACTTGCGAAAACATGTATAAATCATATTTCCCAGCTGCCTCTTCCAAAACTGAATTGCGCCTACATTAGTTCAATTAACATTCATAATAATACAAAGTGTTAGAGGGCAAATAAACAACGGCACAAAAAAATAAAAGAAAATTTCAAAGCATTTGAAAGAAGGGTATTAAGAAAGACATGTGCGTGCTTAATACCTCAAAGAATTAAGTCACTTGTTTAGCTTTCCCTTAACAATAACCTGTAATCAAATGGTAAATGTTAGTACACTTATTGTGTTTGTCTCAATAATAAACTTTAGAATGCTACATTTCAAAGTAAGAATTAGTATCTCAGAGGCATAATGGAATACTACATTGTTAGAATTGAAGCTTATTGATAACCAAATGTAGTCAATTGCACCTCAGTGTGCTAGACTTACCAACTTCAGGGAACAAAGGGTTAGAATACGAAAAACATAAAAACAATCAACTAAACCACGTATTCAATGACATCATCTGTAACTTCAAGTTCAACTAGCAACAATTCAAAGTAAGGGTGACAAATCAAAGTAAAAAAGAAGAATAGAGGTTTACCAACTAG
Source organism: Silene conica (assembly GCA_029255685.2). NCBI lineage: Eukaryota > Viridiplantae > Streptophyta > Magnoliopsida > Caryophyllales > Caryophyllaceae > Silene > Silene conica. The sequence continues at coordinate 20,620,370 of CM055318.2, read as the reverse complement.
TAGATAACCATAATATAGAAACCAAGTCTCTTATGCATCACAATCATCTTCAACTATGATTATTTTCTTCAACTATTTTTAACCTGTTAAATCAAATCCATCAATTATTCAAAGTTAAAAATTAAGAATCTATGTTATAGATAATCATTGAATATTGTGATGTATAGCTATGTCAAGGTGAACTAACAAAGTATTCATTTAAGACTTCAACAACATTGTCTAATTTTAACCAAACCTAATACTCATAATTGGTTTGTCCAACGAACTTGGAATTATTCATCCTATAACTACTTTCATTTCTTGGTACCAAGTGAACAACCTGGAATCTCACTAAGTACAACCTAAATCGACTTCATTCAAGCGAAATCTCAGTTTGGCCAACTCTAAATCAGCTTCAATCAAGTACATTCCAAACCTAAATTGATTTCAATTAGACTAAGTCCAGACCTATACGTCGTCAAATCAAAATATTCAATCGGATTTATTGTAGCCAATTAACTATGACGAAGTGTGATATAAAGACTAGATAATTATACCCAATTAAGCATGAAATTATGATTGTTCTAGTAACCCAGCAACTAATCTTAATTGAAACAAAGATAACCAATTGAAATTATAATCCTCGCAAAAACAAAGAAAAGCCCCAATTTTGCGAGGGGAAAAACGAACAAGCAAGTCAAATTAAAGAATTAAAACGTATAAGACAAATTAATTTCACACCTGATTATGATTTTGATGAGAATTTCAGTTCTTCGCTTGTTAATCAAGAAGTAATTTCTCACAGAGGATGAATTATGGTGGAGTTTTATCTTTTAGGGTTTTTCTTTTTTAGAGAAAATTAGAATTGTAACTTGCACTAAGAGTGGCAAGAGTGGAAGGAATTTGGCCTTTTAATTTTCTTGGGCGCTATTGAGACGCGCAAATGAATTGCGCCTGAATTTTGCCCAATTTTAAACAGCTCTAGCACTTTTGTCCATTAGCGCCTCTATGTAAGCGCCTTAAGAGATCGTTTTTCTAGTAGTGAGTTTTAATTTAGTCACACTAAACCCCTGTTTAGTTCATCTTGTATCGTATGCTTGTTTATTGCTTTTGTATCCGTCATAAGAATACCGAAACCGCGCCCCTTTCCCTCTTACTTCTCGCTGATTTCGTGTCCCCTGCCTCTTTCTTATAATCTGATTTTTACCTCTCATTTTATTATGTCGTATGCTAGTTCACTCGTTATCGTCGTAGTCGTTGTTAATTCCATTATGAGTAGCTAAACCCCTTTATATGTTGGGATGAGGGAATTTGTGTCGAACGTTTGATATGTGGTAGTCGGGATTGACCGTTTTTGGTGGGAGTTATCGTAAAACAATTTAATTTACGTTTGGTTTAGTGAGTGCACGCATGAGACCTTACAATTATTTAACTCCCGACCTAGACCGGAAGGTTGGAAGGGTAAGACTTGTTTATCGATTTTAAATAGTTTTTGTGAGAGCGGAAGTTAAGCAAAAACGACCTTAAGGCGACTTAAGACCGGAAGGTATAGTCGGGTTTGAGACTTGACCGTAATAACCCAGCCTTTCCCACCAATAAACTGGCCTATCCCAATTACATCAGTCATACATGAGGCACAATGACCCGAATTCCCAACATATTCCCTTTCCTTGATTTTTATCTCATCCCGTGTTCATTTTCGTATTTTTATTCCCTTTTGCATATCTTTATCTCGTAGTTTAGTTATCACTTTTAAAGACCCCCAATTTTGTGACCATAGGTAAAAACCGATAGTCGAACAAGTTCGCTTCCCTGAGGAGACTGACCCTATTTGCCACTAGCTTCTGTTAGTAGTACCTAGGAATTTATTTTTGGTGTATAACGACACGCATCACTAGGTCTCCCAAAATTCAGAGAAAAAACTACCCACAATTTTTGATCGAATATAAAAAGTAAAAAAAAAAAATATAAAATAGAATGCCCTAATGAGTACCAAGTACATGTATTTATACTAAAAGCCCAAAAGAAATAAAAACTAAACAGTAACTGACTAAATAAACCTAAAGAACGAAATTATGTCCCGCATACATGTGTCGATCGACATAGATTTGTGTCGATCGACACCCTCAATGCTCTGTCGATCGACATAAACTTGTGTCGATTGACACAACACTATAGCTTCAAAGAGTTGGCTTTCTATGACGATGGCCAGTCTGCCGATCGACTTCATACTTCTGTCGATCGACACCAATATTCTGTCGGTCGACACTCTGTCGTCGCACAGTTCCTGCAATGCGCACTGAACTTCAAAAGGCCACCATTTCTTTATTACTTGGTTAAACAGGGCGTTTTTGGTGGCGTCGAAAAGCTAACAAGTTAAGCTTTCACCTCCAATTGGAATCGCTCGATTATCAGCTCTAGAACTCGAGATATAGCTATTTGAAGCAGGCTGCAACATCGGGAAGTGCTTTTTTGCTTGTTTAACTATTGCAACTTGTACGCAACCCTGCTTTTGCTATCTTTAGGCCTTGAAACGCGCGCCCAGCTCATTTATCGACTCATATCTTCATGTCCATTCCTATGCTTAGCACTCAGGGACGTGTTCGGCTCCCTTTCCGCTCAATTCTTTACATTTCTACAAATAAATACAAAAAGGTGGAAGTATACGGAACTGGGTAAATAGTAGAATAAACTAAACAACTGAGCTCTAAAATGCGTCTAAAATAAGGTGTAAAACATCATAAAATAGTCATGCATCAAACTTCCCCAAACCAAACCTTTGCTTTTCCCCAAGCAAACAACTAATGGAACAATTAAACTCAGGACCACGACAAATCGTCCACCTAAAACAATTTAATGCAACAGTCAAAACTTAGCAATGATGTCAAATGCAAATGAGTTATAAAGATGTTTGTAAAATAGCTGAACCGTCGACCTTGCTAGACCTTCAATATCAGACTCTCACGGGTCACTCATCTCTCAACAAAGTAAAGGGTAAGCAGAGTTTTTTCGAGAGAGAAAGAAAATATAGCCGCTCACCTAGACTACGACCTACATAAACATGCATGCAATCAGATATGATAGACAATTCTAGCTACCGTGCACATACATTCCAACCAAACGAGGTCCTATCACATGTCGTATACTTACAAAATTTGGGAAGTGAGGTAATGGGTAAGAAGGGGCAAAACAATTTGTGAATGTGGAGGTAAGAGACAAGCCAGTACCAAAAACATTACCAATAAAAACATCCCGCTTCTAGACCATCTGAAAAATGAAACACAATTGTCAAAGCTTGGCAAATAACTCACTCAGCCAATAAAATCAAAACTCCTCATATGATGTAAATAAATTGTAGGAGCAGAATTATTCATTTTTTTTCATCTTCATCTTCATCTTCCTCTTCTTTTTTTCTTTTTCTTTTTCTTTTTCATTCTCTTTTTTTTTCTTTTTCTTTTCTTTTTCTTTTTTTTCATATATATATATATATATATATATTTTTTTTTTCTTTTTCTCCTTTCCTCTTCTCTTACCAACTCCAATCATTCAAGGCAAACCAAAATTTACAAAATGATTATACCCGCGTAAGCAATCACTAAACTAGCCTTGTAACAACCCGACCCACCACGGTCGTAACACAACCTCAATAAGATGGGTGCACACTTTTGGGCCCATTATTTGTTCAGTTAAGCCCAAAAGCACAAGGCCTTGTTACTAAGTGGTGGGTGGAATTTATTATAAACATATCACAAGCCTCACATTCTACCGATGTGGGACAACTTTCCTCTCACACTCTTGGGGTGTTACAAACTCCCCCACTTAAAGAACACAATGTCCTCGTTGTGCCTCAAACTTGACCATAGCCAAGCCCAGAATCCTCCCCGCTAGGTGGGTGGCCCGGTACTCCCGGTCACAGGCTCACCACACGGTCGCAGGGTCGCTCTGATGCCATTTATAACAACCCGACCCACCACGGTCGTAACACAACCTCAATAAGATGGGTGCACACTTTTGGGCCCATTATTTGTCCTCACTTAAGCCCAAAAGCACAAGGCCTTGTTACTAAGTGATGGGTGGAAGTTATTATAAACATATCACAAGCCTCACATTCTACCGATGTGGGACAACTTTCCTCTCACACTCTTGGGGTGTTACAAGCCTGACAAGGTAGGCTAATTTTTGGATGTAGCTAATGGGTCGAAAAGGCAATTTTGGGCTAATTGTGGAGTTAAAGGGTAAAAACAAAAGGAAGGGAACAATGTAAGGATTCTCCAACATGTGACAACAACCACTAATCCGAATGTATGCAGGCAATAAGCAATTGAATTTCATACTTTTGCAATATTATATTACATGCTAATGCAAGGAGTACACTACTCACAATCCTACATGAAACCGGTCATAGATGTCAGCAGTTTATAAAGCTCTAATCCTTAGAAAGTGTAAGTAGGTTGCCAACATGTCAGGTCAACTCTATTCGTTCAGGATCAATTTCAAACAAAAAACTCGTAAGATCATGCAAATAACTATGAAAAAGATAATGACTGTGCAAGGCCTAAGTAAAAGACCAGATGAAGGGTGAGAAAATAACTGTTCCGACTCGACTAATATGCTAAAATAAACGTGAAATTTTTTTATTTTATTAATTTTTTTTGCTTTTTTTAAATTTTTTTTTAATTTTGTTTTGGATGCAAGGGAAATGAAACAACAATGCATACGTAAATGAAACGTGATAACAGAAATGCAATAAAACAATATGTAGACCAGATATGGATGCATAACCTCCCCAAACCAAACCGTACAATGTCCTCATTGTACAAAGTAAAGGAAAAGAAATGCAAACTAAAGAGAGTGAGTCAGAAAATTACAAGAATGCGCGCACCACAGACCTCCCCAAACCGAACCAGATATGGGAGGTAATCAGGGACTCGATCGACGAAAAGACCAGTCAATCGAGTAGACAATGGCAAGTTTCCCCTCGATCGAGGAGGGAAGTAAGTCGATAAAATGGTTCTGCAAAAGGGATTGCTCGATCGAGTAAAGCAGGAACTCAATCGAGTACTCTAGGTGGCTGTACCGCTCGATCGAGCAAATAAGGGACTCGATCGAGTCATTTGCCGCATCAGCAAGCGATGAAGTAGCGGCTGATACTGAGTAATCACGCAAGAACAAGATTAAGAGTCTTAACACGCGGAAAAAGAAGAAAAAAAAACATGCGAAAAGTCTGAAATACAAAACACGAGTCGGTTTGCCTCCCGATAAGCGCTGGTTTCAGATAGGTCACGCACGACCTTTTCAGCTGACCAAGTGGTTACTCACGAATGTACATAATCAAAAAAGCTCAGAGCCCTTAGAAGTCTGTCAAAAATATGCGCATGTGCCACACAAAAGCATAAGTAGCACCAGCAGTTAATAGGAGTAAATAAAAACAAAGTGAAGTAGCATATCACCTTGCTAAACTTTCTTTGATAGCTCCTGTAAAAATCAACCGAATAATTCCACCCTTTAGTCGAGGGTGGAACACCGAAGCTCAAATCACAGGAAAACAGAGAGTTGGAGACCAGAGAAACATTTAACAATGAAAACACATGAGTAGAAATAACCTGCTTAGACGGGTATTCTACGTGAGGTGGAGGATTCCAGTGTGCTATAGGAGAAGGTGGGTAGTCATCCCAAATGCAAGGGGCGGTATAGTCAAATGTGTTAACGGGGTCACCTATAACATACTCATCTATCATATCATCATAAGAGTCCCATTTGACCTTTAGACTTTCCAATCGCCCATCCTCACTCTCCTCATCGCAAGACTCGTCACGAAAGGGATTCTCTATAGTGTCCCTCAAGTCTTCCTTATGTGGCACGATATCTGTAAACGTATCATAAATAGCTCCTAGATCATCCCCAAAGAAGGGATTATAAACTAAGCCTATGGTATCCTTCTTTATGATTCTGTCAACGTCATTTTCATTTTGTAACACAGTTTCTACGGTCTCACCCACCCTCTCATCCATGTCTGACCGAAGTGAGAAGGTGGGTTTGATACTCTCAATGGCAAACCTGTCAAAGAATTACAAAAGCTCATTGGTAGGTTTCCCACTGAAATCTCCCTTACTTATTGAGCTGAGGTAAGATCGTGTAGGGTCATTCATACCCCGGATGATACACAAGCAAATCTGAAGGGCAGTCAAAGTTCCAAAATTCAACGTATCCAGCCACTCCTCAAACCTGTCTATGTAAGCACCAAATGATTCATCTTCACCCTGTGGAAACTGGATGGAAGACATTAGAGTGGCCTCAAGGAACCGAAGTTCCTTGAGGCAAAAGACAAACTAAAATAAAGCAAATAAAATATCACCGCTTCCCCGGCAACGACGCCAAAATTTGACACGGCTATCGCAACCCTATCAAAAATAACCAACTGGCCTAACTAATGTAGCAAGGTAGTCGGAATCATATCCACATGGAGACGGATATAAATTCTAATTGCTAAACCTAAGTTCGTCGAAGTAACCGAAAACTGGGGTTTTTATTGTTTGTTTTGACTAAACTAAAAGTAGTGAAGGGAAGAGAGAATAAAGAGCGTAAAATAAGAGTCTAAAAGTATAAGGGAGAGAAAACTAGGATAGTCGGTTCACCAATGAAAGTGTAACGATTGAGGTTTAGGTCGCAGATCAGTCGCAACTATCGGTCTAACGGGTAGTGAAAAGGTCCTCTCGGATCGCTATTCGCCCTAAAATGCTTCTAGCGGGCTCTCGCAACTTACTAGGGCACTCTAATGTTTGTAGCAGGTCTAACCCTCACCAGGCTTTCGATCTTAGGTCGGGGTTTACCAAATCAACTAATCAATCATGCGCATTAACTGACTAATTGCTAGCTATTAAACGCTACAATTAAAAACAGAGACTTACAAAAACGAACCATTCTAAACCTAATCAAGAATCGTCACAAATTCATAGGATCCCCTATACCCTAGTTAAGGAAATTAGCTATGCATGGAGATATTGACAATCGAAACGAAAGAGATAACTAAAGAAGAAAACATGATAACAAGAAAAACAGGAATTAGCGAAAAAGTAAGAATAAAAATAAGAATAAAACAACCGCGAGAAATGAATTGCCGAATATCAAAAGTAAGGCAGAGAGAAACTCCAAAAAACTAGGTCTCCCCAAAAATTCAGAGAGAAAAGTTCCCAATAATCAATAGATTAAAAAACAAAAGAGAATAATAGAATGGAAATCCCTAATGAGTACTAAGTACAAGTCTTTTATACTAAAATCCCAAAAGAAATAAAAACTAAACAGTAACTGATGCGTGTCGTTCATACACCAAAAATAAAAGCCTAGGTCCTACTAACAGAAGTTAGCGGTAAATAGGGTCGATCTCCTCAGGGAAGCAGACTTGTTTAACTAACAGTTTTTACCTATGGTCACAGACATGGGGGGTTTTAAATTGTGATAACTAAACTACGATATGG